>JAQMRL010000001.1:261299203-262630037 GCA_035578175.1 Catonia carolina
TTCCATGGTTTAGATGTTTATTTTCTCCCTTCTTCTTATCACCCTTAATTTACTGCCTTACGTCAAGGCTGGAACTGCCAACGTCTTATAAAATTTTAACCTTGTTTCGGGTCTTCTACTTTGCCTCAGTGTCCTATGAATCGCCTGCATATCTGATTAAATTTAGACAGTTTATTTCAAAGATATTTTTCTACAATCCTTCGTTTAGTGTCAATTAGTGATTTTCTGTATTTTGGTCATCAAAATTTGTCAAAAATTGTTTTTTTAAGATTACGTTCTTAGCATGCATTTCACAATAATAATAAAAAATATGTTAATCAAAGTTATAGAAAATAAAATAGTCTGCAACATTTATTTCAGGCATGTTTTTGTACAAAGCCTAGTTTAGCGTCAATTAATTGGTGATTTCCGTTACTTTTGAGCTCTACAGAGGTTGATTTTCATTTTGCGTCATTTATTCAATACTAAAATTACGTTAGAGCTTATGTGTTTCACTTTAGATTGTTGTTAATGATAAACATAAATGTAGGTTATATTGTTTGGCATTAATTACATTGGTAAGAGAAAGTCGTGTGAGTGTTTAACACCTAATTTTGAATAATTATATTATTATCAATTCAAAATTTAATAAGTAAAATTATTTTAAAATTTACGTAAAACAATTTTATTTTTATAAAATGACAAATTATGCGGAGTTACACGAGTTTCTTTAAGAAGCATACAAATGTCATACAAGATACAAAACTGAATTATTACAAAATGAACACCATCGTGGCGTATGATAAATATTCGCATAACTACGAAAGGAACATGATAAGTATTACAGAGTAGGATTGGAATAAATTTATGACTGTGCGATACTGTCGCTTAAGTCCTCTTCCTAGATAGTAAAGAGGATTATGCAGAATGTTATACATACTTCTCCATTTAAAAATTAAAATATTTAAAAACAATGTTGTGTAAAATACATATTAAGATGTTATAATGTAATAATAAAGTTTGTGAATTTTAAATTCTCGACTTACGTTGGGAACGTTCTTTTAAAATTAATGTTGTGAACTTAAAAGTTGTAAAGTGGTAATCCATTGATAATCCCACATTTCTTACCAATTAACTCCATATTGTTAATTACAATTTTAAAATAGTGTTATTAACCAAATATTTTGATTGAGATGAGATTCCTAACGTCTAGCTGAATGAATAAAAATATTCTTAAAACTTAACTGGTTGCCGGAAAATTGGTCGGTCTCGATCAGTTGTGTCCGCGGCGACCTGAATATTTTTTCAAACCGGTCAATTAGATCCCCGTTACTGCTAACATAGGGATTCCCTCTCCATCTGTTTTTGCATTTCAATCCTTCATTCCTCATTTAGTTCTCGTCTGTAAAATTTGCGAGTAGTAGTGCATCATTTTAAGTGTAGTGCATCGACCATGGAAGTGATGAAAAGTGAGAAGGGTTTTCAATTGTAATGGTTACAAACTCAGATTCCAAAAACATCTGATTGATGGAACTCAGCGATGGGCATGCACCACAAAGACTAGTAAGGATTATAGTGGAGAGATGACTTGAATGCTTGGGTGTGATGAAGTGGTGAACAGGAAGCTTGTCCTATCTATGGCTTTCAAGTTCTTTACTTTTTCTCACCCTAGCATTCAAGTCACCTCTCCACTATACTTTTCGATATTATCACCTTGACGATTGAAGCATTTGTCCTATCTATGGACAGCTTTCCTGTTTCCCACTTCGTCTTACCCTATCATTTAAGTAATCTCTCCACTATACTTGAAAATTTATTTGCACAATACAATTACAGACAGTCTGTTTTCAAACAGAATGAAGGATGCATGACCGGGTTCTTTACTTGGCAGATGAAAATGACCGCCGTCAATTTCATTTCAGGGACGCAATTGACTGGGTTTTTTTACTGGCGGACGCAACTCACCGACTTCCAAATTTATGTAGGAAAATAGTTATCCAGTGGAAATTTCTCTGAAATTAAATCTGGGTTATTCGCTATTCAGATCAAAAGATCTCTGCATCTTTTCCGCTCTAAACGTCACCGCATAAGGTTAAGTAGTTCCTAATTACAGGCTATTTTGTTTAAGTGGTCCATCAATAAAATACATTTTGTATGATTGTCTTAATTTATCTGGTGTTCATCACTTCAGATTACATCCAGTACTCATTAATCCGTATCAATGGAGTAATACTTTAGCCCTACTTCGAAATTCTAAATGTAGTCTAAATCTAACAAAACCTTCTGCGCAGAACTCAACTACGATAACTAAGCTATCGAGAAAGGTATTCTAGTCATTTTTCCAAAAACATTAATATTTTCTTTTTTTTGAGTTTATTCTCTTAAAGATTATGGTTAATCCTGTAAGTCAGTTCTTGCTGATCCTCTTTACTCTTCTTTGTATAATCTTTCCAAAGTTCGTTCCTCCTCTTTGATTATTGTTCTTTTCTTTTCATATAACAATTCTCTCTTTAGATAGCTTTAATGGAAACCTTTTTAATCTTTTCCTAGCTGTTTTAGTAATATTATAAACTTTTCTTTATCGTCCACGTATTCAACTTAATATCCAGTAGCGCTAAATCTCTTTTTATCTAAGTACCATTTAGATTTGTTTTTATAGTTTTTCATTTTGTAAATTTTTTTTACTAACCTTCTATTGTTCGTTCTGTTAAATTTCCAAAATCTAATTCATCTTAATTTTAATAGGTACATTTATTATCGTTTTTCAAAAAGTTCCTTTATTTTTATCTTTGATTTGTGACTGGTTCTTCATCTTCTCTGGGGCAAATAATTTTTTATTGAATTACTTCTATTCTAGCTACAGTTTATCCTTTGAATCTATTTTTTTCAGAGTAAATTCTTCTTAGCATAATATAATGCTACTGGTCGTACTGATAACACAATATAAGTTGACGATCGTCAGGGAGAGTAAGACTGGACTATGCGGCGGGTGGAAGTGCTACTATATGTGCTTTTCTAAATACATCATAGCGACAGTTTTAACCATGACATCATGTAGTAGTTTTACTCTTACATTGATTTATTATGTTTACAACTATGTCGTTTTATAAACATCCCATTGTATTATTTATTGATTCTTAATAAAATTATCCTACATAATAAACATTCATTCTAAATAAGCCATAATACTAGGTCAAGCTATATTTTTAGTATCCTTTTTGGTCATTAGCAGTGAACTAAAGTACTGCACTCTGACATTTGTAGTGATAGACTAGTTACTCCGTGAGTTCCGTCGATGCGAGCTTATTGTCGTGAGTAATAATACTAGTTTTACGGCAATGTCAAAATGTTATTCTATTTTTAGGGTTTTCATATTTCATTATTTTCAGGAAAGATATGTTAAATTGCAATTGAATTTTAAACAATTCACTTTCTTTAAATAATTACATCACTTTTAACTTATTTAGGGTGACGGGTCGTGAACTGAATTTTATTACTGAAGTGTTTGTGGGCGTTACATTTTGAGTTACACGCTTGATACATGTCTTATGCTTTTGGGTTGGCCGATGTAAGTATGATAAATATTATACTGTCCTCCGCATGATATGCGCAATCGTCAACTTATAGCGCGTTACCAGTACATAACCTAACCTTGATAACGTTAGATTTTAAGTTCTCTTCAAAAGTGGTTTTTGTTTTATCATATGATATCTATGCTATATTTTTCTTTCTTGTCATAATTTCAAACTTTAGTAGTCTTCCATCAAATAGGCCTACTCATTTATCCATTTCTCTAAGCATTTAAAATACTTTGCTCTTCTCATTATATTACCCCCTAATTTCGTGTGTTCAACCTTGATGTTGTTATTTATTTATATTACATTACATTACTATTTATTCTATTCCCAAAATATATTTTGTTTTAATAATTTAATTTCATTACTTTAATAAACCAAACTTTAACTAATTGTAAATAAGTAGTCTTTAAGTTAAACGTTGAAGTGAACATTATCAGCTATTAAATTTTACTAGAACTTTACGTGCATTAGAATTGGCTATAAAAATCTCTTATAATAAAATCATCTACTAAAGTAATATAATAATATAGAGAGCGAACCGAGTTAAGAGTAACAACAATTTAAAGAAAAAGACATCAAAGGATAGCGCAGAAAGATGAGACAGTTCCCACAGAAGTGAGAAATGGACCTAATATAACAGTAACAGAAGCATTTACCGGCAATTGGCGTAATTGCATCAAGAGTGAGCAAGAGAGTATGATGGGGGTAAAAAATTGTTAGAGAGAAACAGGAGGAGTGGGTGGAAGGGAGATAATCTGATGAGTGTTACCACCTATATAGTCGAGTGCTTTTACGTTTTACTTCTCCATTATACCATTAGATTTAAGTATAACTTCATATAAAGTTCCCATAATCAAAGAAGAGTTGCCCAGTATCTTACAGAAATCCTGTATGAGGATCTTTTTATGTGACATTAAAAATATCAAGGTTACATCTTCTTTTTCTTTTCGAAAATTATTCTTATCATTATTACTACTATTATTATTGTGTTATACAAAGAAATATATTTGTTTTAATTTTAAAGTTTCTTTTTTACTCTGTTTTATGAATATAGTTTTATTTTTCAGGAGTTATCTGAAAGATGTAATTACCTTGTATGCAGAGAAAAGATACGTCGGTATTTTTAATGCAATTTCAAACTCGGAGCACTTTAAAATTCTGTCTACGCATTTAGATATTTGCAATTGTAATAAAAATGTAATATTACTTTAGTAATCTTCAAATATATTTTACACTGAAGTGAATTTTCAAAAAAAAAAAATTAATTCTGGCCGAGAAAACCTGCACAACATACAGTATGTATTAATTTTCTTTTCTTTTTCCTTCTTCTCCTGCTTCTTCACTCTTCTCCTTTCTCTTCCCTTTTTAACCTTTTTCTAATCCTCATTTTTCTCCTCCTCCTTCTTCTGCCATACCCGGTCTGAATATACAATCATAAAGACAAATAAGACTCTGCCTACTGCTACTCGAAAGAATTCAATCGAAGTAACACCAAACCACTTTTCAAGATAAGCTCTCCAGGATATGCTTCTTCTACTAGATCGCTGAAAGCCTTCAACTTTACCCTAAACAGCAATTTGAAGGAAAACGTACTTGCTCTCGTAACTTATGATATATCTAAGGTACATCAACTTGTGCCATCTAATCATCAACAGCTAAGGCCAACTTTGTATTCTCATTTCTGTGAACTAAATGTAGAAAAAAAAATACAAATATTATTTTATACTAACAAAATAATTAATAATATAACGTTGGTAACTAAAAATCAGTAACCAACTCTCACAAAAATGCTAACCAATTAGGAAGTCTCAAAGTAGTCAAATTATTAAAGCCTCTTTTAAGATTTTTCGCATGCAAAAATATGCTATTAGAATTATTACAATTCCAAGGCATCAATCTTGAAAAGAATTGTTTGTTAAATCCAATATTCTCCCCTTACCGTTTCTTTATATAAATGAAATTTTAAAATTCGCGAAAAGGAACACTGAGTTATTTACAAGAAATAAATACAATCATAATTTGCCCATAACAGGCAGGTGGAGTGTTAAATTAATTTCACTCCATCTACTGTTCCAGGGCTACAAAACATTGTTTTGTTTCTTATCACAGAGTCAGCCGTTTATATGACTGAACGATTTAAGAATAGAAGAGGTAGAGGTGTAAAATACACTAGTCAGAGTTATCTCCTCCGAGAGTAATGTATTTCATCATTATACAGCCAGACCCTCTAGTAAATGAAGGGAAGGTGTCATTTGCAGGATGGAGAGTAGGCGCTTTTCGGAGGGCCTGGTATGCTGATAAGCATACGTTTCCACTTAGTGAGGAAGGAAATTGTAAACCACCTCACTCGTCATTTCATTTACTAAAACCTTATTGGTTCAAACAAGCCTTTCAGCTGTTGACCTAAACAACAACAAATCATTATTATAAATACTCGACACAATGAAGACTTCAGAATTGAAAAATATAGGACTTCAAAGTTCTTGAAAGAAATTCACAACAATTCCGTTTGGTTTTTAACAGATTACCATCTAAAATATGACTCCTTAATATAAAAAACTTTGATCGGGAAGTAAAAGGTTTTTTAACAATACATGCATTTTATTCTAATCAGGAGTTTTTAAATTATCTTACAAGGAATGTTCTTTTAATGTAATGAGTGTAGAATTTAGAATTATGAAACATTGTTAGTGTAAATGAATAACTTAGAATTCCAATGTACAATCTAAGTAGTAATTTAATGAACAAGTTATTTTTTTTGTTTTAGTAAATACTTAATAATCGTAAATAAAAGTTTTTATACTTAGATTTAAATGTACGTATATGTATTTGACAAAGTCTATTCCTATTTTGTTCGCTGACAAATAAATATTAATTTATTTATCTCATTGCACCCCTTAGACGTAAGTGGTCGAAATGCAATTTCTTTAGTTAGTCAGAATTGTTGTTTAGATCAACAGCCGAAAGGCTGGTTTGAACCTCTAGAGGTTTTACTAAGTAAAACGAGGAGTGAGGTGGTTTACTATTGCCTTCCTCACTGAGTGAAAGAGTACGCTTATCAGCATGCCGGGCCCTCTGAAAAGCACATATTTAACACTCTGTAAATAACACCTTCACTTCATTCACCACAGGGTCTGGCTGTACAATGAAATTCATTACTTTCAGAGGAGATAACTCTGATTAGTGTCTTTTACACCTCTACCTTTTCTGTTCTTAAATGATTCAGTCATTTAATTGGCTGACCATGTGATAAGAAACAGAACTATTTATTTTAGCCCTGCAACAAACAGTTGAGTGTCAGAATTAAAGATTGAGTGAAAAGATTGAGTGTCAGAGTTGTCAGATATAACTTACAGTATTAGACCGAGAATTCATATTAAAATTTTTAAATTTAAACTAGATTTTTGTTTCCTCATCAGTTCCGATGTTGCTAAGTAAATTGAAGTTAAGTAAAAGCAAAGTTTGTTAAGTAAAGAAATTCTAGGAAGTAAAAGTAGCCTATGTTACAACATGAAAAAGTCAAATCGTCCAGTATCATCTGTTTCTTTCAGTAATAAATTATAAAATCGATTTTTGTTTTTTTTAATAAAGAAATACAAAACGAAATAAAAATACATATGTAACTAGGTAGGAGGTAGCTAAAAACCTCTTAAAGAAGTTAAAGAATGAGATTATTGGATACGACTTTTGAATCAGTTATTTGTAAACCGTTCAATTATATAGTGACAAATTTAAAAGGTACATAGTTTTGTGTAGTAATATATCATTCTGTCTTGGAACAATAATAACCTAATTCAGTGTACTGTAGTATAATACAACTAAGTGAATGTGTAGTAATTAATTAAAAGAAGTCACATAAACAAAAATAAAATTTTACACGAAGAGGACACCTGAATAAAATGGCAGTAATAAATTACTGTCAACAACAAACGGTGTTTGGAATACAGAAGGCCTACACTAAAAATATTTGAAATTGCATTAGGAAGAAGATTTAAAGTATTTTTAACCTACCAAAAATTATATTATTGAATTTCAACTGCGATTATCTTACCTTGCAGTTTAATTTTTGTTTACTTATTCAACATATCATTAAATACTTTCTTTGTCTTTAATTTTTATTACGGTAGGCCTACTGTACATTGAGATGCACAATCCGTATACGAGTAATGATATTTAAATGGTGATGGTGAATTTCAGTTTAAGTAGAAGAGTTACCCAATGGTACGTTCACCATTTATAACTACAGGTATTGTCCGTTATTCAGACCAAGAGGGCTCTACTACATTTTCGCTTTAGACGTCACACAGAGTGGAAGTTCATTGAAGCTAGATCATGGGCTAATTGGTTTAGATGGTCTTCATCTAGTCTATCTTGATCTAGTCTTTCGTAAAATTTACTATAGACGGATGCGGTTTGTTCCTTTCATGACGGAACTTTGAAATCGTCGTGGAGGGTTTTATTGCTTTCATAAAAAGGAGCGCCATAAGGTAGTTCAACTAAATATTTGAACTGCTGAGTATGAATTTTCTACAGTCATATACAATATAAACTGCAAGTAGGCTATAGTATTTATTGAAATATTTTACTTGCATGTAAAAATAAGAATAATTTACTCGGAAGTTGAACCCCGGGTCTTCACCTTAAAGTCGAATACGATATCAATTCATACAATATATTAGACTACAAAAAATAAAATCCGTTTTTCATGTAAATATTTTCTGTCAGGTTGGCAACGTTCTAACAACATTTTTAATAAACCTGATGAAACCCATTGTTTTGTTTTTTGTTGAGTTTTCAGAATAGAGTTCTTACGTAACTTCCAAATGAAAGACTTAACAGTAAGAAACAGCTAAGTTCTCTTTTTTCACAATGATCTAAATTAGCTATCTGCCTAAAATAAACAGTTTATGTTACTTCTAAAACCATTTAAATTGTATTTGTGGGGTGTATGAGGATATAAAAGTTGTACAAAACCCTCATGAGATTTATGTACTGGGGTTATGAAGCTGAAAAGCTTCATGTTTTATTATGTGAAAACACAATAATATCACAAAAATATTGTAGGTTCATTATATAGGGCTACCATGACTGAGAGTCTGGAAAGTATCTACGGTATATATTGTTAACTTAAGAATTTAATCCGCTAAGAGTTCATTTTATTTATTTATGGATTAATATTATTATAATCTGCCCATAACAGACAGGTGAACTGTTAATTATTTACACTCGATTTACTACTTTCAGGGCTACAAAAAATAGTTCTGTTTCTTATCACAAGGTCAGTAAGGTCAGCCAATTATATGACTTAAACATTTAAGAAGAGGTATAGGTGTAAAAGACATTAGTCAGAGTTATCTCTTCTGAGAATAATGAAATTGTTTATACAGCCAGACCCTGTTGTGAATGAAGTGAGATCTCATTTGCAGGGTGGAAATTAGATGCTTTTCAGAGCTGGCTGATAAGCATACTTTCCAACTAAGTGAGGAAGACAACGTAAACCAGATCACGCCTCATTTTAGTTTGTAAAGCCTATAGAGTTTCAATCCAGCCTTTTGGCTGATGACCTAAACAACATTATTATGTTAATTTTGAACAAATTTTAAATACAGATAAAAAGTGGTGAAGATCAGAGAAACTGAAATTAATGCATGTCACTTTATTTTTATTTATTACTTTTTTAACTTTATTAGAGATATTTTATGAGGAAACAATCACTGAATATGTTGGTTGGTGTATAAATAAATAATATGACATGAGTAAGTGCCTAGTGAGCACCATCCACTGAGAGGTCTCCGACATTTATAGGCAAGCTCCTAAAATAGCAGATCCCTGTTTTACTTCTTTCTTAATTGTCTTTCGAAAGTTGTTTGGTATTCATATAGATTTCAAGAAAATACAGGACGTTTCATAAGTACTTCGGGGTTACGAAAATTCAGTACAAAAAAATTTCGTTTATAAGAATGAAACAAGTACTGTACGAAAGAGCACTTAAAATAGTTTTTCCCACATATTCTGGGCAGGTAGTTAACCGTTTGTCCGCTAGGCGTAGACAGTAGAGATAATGGCTGCCACCGGAAGCAAGAAGTCGATTTGTGTGTTAGAATTTCATGTGTCAAAGTCAGTAATTACTGTGAAACGTGCGTTTCTGTTGAAATTTAAAAAGGATCACCAAGTGACAATTCAATTCGTGCATGGTATGAAAAATTCAATGAAACTGGTTGCTTGTACAAGCGGAAATCAACTTCGTTCATAAACTTCAGATGCCTCAACGGTACCTTAACACAACATTGTTTCGGATAGGACGCGCATCTGAAGAAGACCAACATATTATGCTGTAACCACCAAGATCACCAGACCTCACGCCATGCGATTTCTTTCTCTGGGGTTATGTGAAAGACAAGGTGTTTATCCCACCAATTCCAAACGATATCTGTGCTGAAAGATCACATAGTCAATGCAATCAAATCTATCGAAAAGGACCTGTTAGAACGTGTTTGGTAAGAGCTAGACTTTCCTGTTGACGTGTGCCGTGTCACCAAAGGAGCACACATTAAACGATTATAGATGCTTGAAAATAACTGTTAGAGTCCCTGCATCGGTCCGTACAACTTTCATTTAGGTGAATGAAGTAGTTTTCTTTTGTACTGAATTTTCGTAACCCTGGAAAACATTATGAAACGCCCTGTATACCGACAATTCAATTAAAAAGATAAAACAATTTAGAAAGGATTACAAAATATTGCAAGAAAACATAACATTTTTGTACAAAATTAAGTACACTTTATTAAGTTCATGTACCTGGATTTGTAGAACAAAATAAATGAAAACGAAGTAAAATTAACAAGTAGAAATTCTCATTAAAAGACTAACAGTAATTAAAACTAAAGTATTATTTTTATTGCATGTATTTTTTTGTTGTTGATAACTTATTTGCAATAATTTTCTTAGACTAAAAGTTATGTCCATAATGAAGTGTTAAAGAGGTGAACTCTAATTGCAAGAACAATAATAATGAACAGGCCTATAGGCATAATGTAGCTTAATGTAATTTTTGTGTCTTAACAAGCAATTGTTAACAATGATACAAGTAATAGAGAAGTTTGCTTTTTTAAGTTTTCTATAAATGGAAGAAAGTAATGTTTAAATAATTTTACTAACTAGTACACCTAATAAACATACCTAATTATGGCAACTAATAAAATAACACCTATTTTGCTCAGACACGCGCACGTAAAACAATCTTAAGTTAAAGATGCTAGTGCATGTAGTTAAGTTATTTTATATATTATTGGAAACATTAATAACCACAGTATTTTGTTATCATGATTTTAGGGGGAGTCGGGAGTCTGAAAGTTTTATTTTTTTGACTGTTTTTTTTACATTTTAAATTAGTATTTAAAAAGTAATTAGAATTTTACATTTAGTTTTAGTATTTCAAATATGCTCATAACGGGCAGGTGGAGTGTTAAATTAATTGCACTTGACCTGTTGGTTCCAGGGCTACAAAAATAGTTCTGTTTCTTATCACATAGTCAACCAATTATATGACTGAACTTTTTAAGAACAGAAGAGGTAGAGGTGTAAAAGACACTAGTCAGTTATCTCGTCTGAGAGTAATAAATTTCACTACAGCCAGACCCTGTGGTGAATAAAGTGAAGGTGTCATTTGCAGGATAGAAATTAGATGCTTTTCGGAGGGTCTGGCATGCTGATAAGCATATTCTTTCAATTCAGTGAAGAAGGCAATAGTAAACCACCTCACTTCTGGTTTTTACTTAGTAATAACGATGCTTAGAGGTTCAAACCAACCTTTCGGGTGTTGACTTTAACAACAGTATTTCAAAATATTGTGATCAATTTGATATATTTACTTATGTCGTACGACATAGTCTACCTCTCTATTTTTTATATTTTTTAAAAATTTGTGCTGCAAATAGAATTTTCTCCAGTATTTGTGACAAGTCGAATTTTTTGCTGTAACTTTGGTTAGAACTAAGCTAGCCCGATGATTTTTGTTTTCAATTGTTTAGAACTTCCCTGTAGTTCCCCAGTAGTTAACAAGACAGTCACAGAATTTTGTGAGTATGGCCATATGTAGGACCTTGCCTGTATCAATACTAGTGGCTGACACTACTGCATTTAGTGATTAATGGCTCTTTTTGCTAGGTTCCGTCGAAACCTGCTGATAAATTTCTATTTCCTTTGTCATAATCAATCTATTTTAAAGCACAACCTCCGCAACCGCTCGCTTCATACTCTATGAAGAACGTTCGCTAAGAGAATTTTAGTGACTATGAAGCTGAGAAGCATAATGTAAGTTAAATTTTTCGGTTTTTTGTCATTTCGGAAAAATTAATTTTTTAGCACATAAGGAACATTTTCTTCAGAAACTGCGCTTCCAATTTTAATGAAAATTTCAGGATTGTTAACCTACATAAGAATACATAGTTTCTACGAATAATATGTGTAAAAATGTTTTCTAAATTATTTTACAGCTATAAATATTTAAAAATTTATAGGTCTGAAGGTGGGCCGAATTTAATTTTTTATGTTTGTTAAAAATAAAAATGTTACAAAACTATTACATTCAAAAAGTATATATAAAAGCATTAGAATGCTGTAATGAAAAAATCATAATTTTCTAATCAGCATAAGCTACAAAAATCTGGTGTGAAACACTCACACAACTTTCTCTTGCCAGTGCAAATAATTAACAATAAACCTAACATTAGTAATAAAACATTAGAAATAAACAAAAAACTAACCTCAATAAACGTAAACTTATTTTAATCATGAGTGAAAGACGCAAAATGAAAATCAACCTCAGTTTAGCTTAAAAATACGGAAAATCGCTCATTCACGCTCATTTAGGCACTGTACAAAAAAATTCTTAAAATAAAAGTTGTAGATCTCTTAATTTCCTATAAATTTTATTCTATACACTTTTGTCGTAAAATGCATTCTAAGGCCGAAACCTTAAAAAAACGATTTTTCACACGTTTTCGTGAGAAAAAAACAGAAAATTGTTAATTACCGCTAAACTAAGCGTTATACAAAAAAAATGTTTGAAATAAAAGTTGTAGAATTTTACATTCTCTACAACTTTTATTATAACATTTTGCGCTAAAATGCATATTAAAGCCGCAATCTTAAAAAGAAAATGTTTTTACGTAAAAACAGCCTCACGTTGAATTTCAGCAAACATGGCGCCTACCCTATCTTGTAGAGCATAAAAAATGTAGTAAACCAGGCGATTTTTAAAAAAATCGCAGGACCAGTTTTTGAGAAAATTGCAAAAAAGTGAAAAATTATACGAATAAACTACTACTTCCGGTTGGCCGATTTTGATGAAAATGTTCGTGTTGGGTCCGGTAGTGATATGTAACTTAAGTTTCAAGTTTCAAGTTAGTACGATGTTCCGTTCTTGAGATATTCTGTTCACACACACACACACACACACACACACACACACACACACCAATCGCTAAAAACATGTTTTTTGGGTTCAGGGGGTCTGGAAACGCATAGATCCGGTGAAAACTCGATTTCGAAAAATCGACATGAAAACAATACTTTTCTTCCTATATATTCATATAGGCAAGAGAAAGTAAAAATGTTTCTTAAGTAAGTATGGTGAAGTATAGGACTCCCGAGTCCCCTTAACAAGTTGATAAAAAGATATTAGTGGTGTTACTAATTTCAGCTAAAAATTCAAGTTATCAGCTCTTATTTAATTAGAATCAACATTATAACATTTAATGTATATTAATACAAAATTAATTGTATTTCACATTCCTTAAATAATAATTTCAACTGAATCAAAATTTTTAATTTTATCTTGTTTCAAGGCACATCTACCGATTAGTCATAAATGATTGTTATTGGTTACGGAATAATTACGATGGCTTTAAAGAAACTCGAACCAAAACCTTCTGCTTTTTAGTCTACCAGCTAATGAATACCTACCCCATGGAGGCAACAACTTATCCAACACACAATATTACATTAGTCTGAATAAAATAAATTATGAATTGAAACTTGTTACTATCAAATGTATATAATTAATTTTTGGAAATTAATAATTGCTCTAAAAATAATGTACTTTTTTTATTCGGATCTTACAACATAATCAAAAATTCCACCTAAAAAAAGATAAGTAGGTTCGTTATGTACTTCAAAATGATTAAAATTGTGTACAAAACTTGTATTTTTGAAATATAAATTTCTGCTTTAAATGAACCTTCGAACTGAAATATATCTGAAAGAAAAATATCTCCCTATCTCTTCCAAGTCATTTCTTGGAAATCTCTTCCAAGAAATTATTCCATTTTATCTTATCATGCGGTTATTTTGTAGGCTATACAAATAAAGCCTTTAAGAATAAGTAATGGAGGTCTCATTAAAACTTTCAGTCAGTAGGGCCTATTTAAAGTTATTTTATCCAAAAGGTAAGTAGCGTTATTTTTGTAGTTAGGCCTACTCCGTCATCTAATATTCTTATCATGCGTAAAGAAATAAAAATTCAAAACCAAAATTTTTCAGGATTTTAAAAATCATAAAACTCTCTCATATACTACAAAGATTTCTTTATTGCCGTACATTTTCTTATTATAACGGAAGGATACGAGTATAACGTTATGTACAGCTTGAAAACAAGAAAACTTCTTCTTCTTCTTGACGTGCATATCCGGTTCGAATGTTGAGGATCATCGTAGCTAATTTTAATTCATTATTCGCAATCCGGAACAATGCCGTGGAGCTCTTACCGAACCAAGTCTTAAAATTGGCGAGCCAGGAAATTCTTCTTCTACCAGGATTCCTCTTTCCCTCTATTTTCTCCTGCAGATTCCGCCGCAGTAGATCATATCTTTTTCACTTCTCATTATATTATCTCAGTACTGCAAGAAAAATTACTAAATAATTTTCGATAATGATAGGCGACAAGAGTAAAATTCATTAATTTACAGTTTTAAATGGAAAGTTTGTTATAAAAATTAAACTTTTTATTACAACAGGTAGACTGTGAAATTTTCAAAACAAAAATTTATAGAAAATAGGTTTAGAAATAAAATACTAAGTCATTACTGTAAGGGCTTCCATGAAGAGCAAAAATAGAATATGCCGTGTGGACATAAAAAAAAGGAGAAAATCCTACTGTGAGCGAATGCTGAGAATTTGGGCAACAAAAAGAGCTTCCACGAACATCCAAAATCACCTCACGTGGTCTAAAATTGGCTCTATAAGAAACAAAAGACAGACTGTGAAATTTTCAAAGCAGGAATTTATAGAAAAAAGGTGTAGAAATAAAATACTAATTCTAAAAATTATTGTAAACATATAAGATTTTGTAAGGTTAAAACAGAAACACTTTTTATTTTTGTTTCTCAAAACTAAAAGTCATCATAAACATGCTCTGGGTTTATCATAGCACAGCATGACAGAATGAACTTACTGTAAATGTAAAGCTATAAAAAACAAAAGTATATCTGAATATTTCATCTAAACAGACGGAGCAAAATATTTCATACTGGTTTTTATTTATTTTTCATATTATTTTTAAAACGATTGTTTAAAGTTGTACATAACTATGAGCATCTTACAAATAATAAAAAAGTAGTTATCTATTAAACGGGCCATTTTAATTTACAATATTAAAAAGGAATATTCTTATTCAATATTTGTTTACTTTTTATATTTATTTATTTACTACAATTAAAGATTTTTAATTACAATTTATTGTGTAGCTGTAAGTCTGGAGGTACAAAAACACGTTATGTGTACTTATGATATTCGTTTGCATACGTTTTGTATTTTGCATTCTGTTCTACTATCGTCGTTGATAACATAATCCTGGACATTCCATGAATAAGTGTTTTATCGTCAATGTAGTATGGTTACAAAAATAGTAGATCAGTGCATCAGTCTTTCGAAGTAAGTATTCGTGTGTGAGTAGAATGCCCGGTTGTTAGACGTGCTATAATTAGGCCTGGACCTACTTGATTTTGCCTGTATCTAACTTTTGAGTTTCAAAGCTTCCGCTTGGTGTTTAAAATCTTCTGCTTTTTCTTTAACCTAGCAAATCTCACTTCAGTAGACCAAGATAAATGTTCTTTCCTACCTAGCTTGAGAGTTCTTTCAATATCGTAGGATGTGACTTTAAATTTCAATTCATTTCTTAAGAATTTTTTGATGATTCCATCCGACCTCTTCCTACTTTCCCGTTTGGAATCCGAAAGTTATAAAACAAAAGTTTATTGCACCTAGAAAACCCCTCGAGACTTTCCAATCTTGTTACTAGTTTGAAAATTTCTCGTTTTATTCCTGACACTGCTTTTCTATTTTTTCATTTTAAAATAATTAACTTTCACAGTCTGAGTAACCACTTTTAAAACATTTTGTATTTCGTTTGTCATTTTAATTACTTCGAATGATTCTAATTTGGACCACAAATCGTTAATAGCAAGTCCGGGCGCTGATTACGTTTTTGCACCGCCTATTAACAGTAAGTTAACGTTTCTCTTCCTATTGGAACTAAAAATACTAAATTCACAGGACACAAAATATGAATTTTTAAAGTCCGAAAATTTATTTTAGCCAATACGCGAATGGTACGCACTTACGTCTGTCATTCTAATTCAATAATTCTATTTTAAACGTATCGATCAAACAAAATGGAAGAGGTAAAAAATAGGTCGAATGGTAGGCTGGCCAAAAAGCAACTACTATTTTGTCTGGAACTTTGTTTCGAATTTTTTTTTAGTTCATTTATTTTGTTCAATTGTTTAGTCATTAGCTACTGCAGCGTTATGCAACTGTAACAATAGATAGTACTAAAGTCTTAATGACTGACAAATCTCAAATTGACATAAAAAGTATTTTATACTTTTATTTATTTTAATCCCATAATAGGCAGGTGGAGTGTTAAATTATTTGCACTTGATCTGCTAGTTCCAGGAGTATAAAAAATTGTCTGTTTCTTATCACGTGGTCAGCCAGTTAGCCTATATAACTGAAGCATCTAAGAACAGAAGAGGTAGAGATGTAAAAAACACTACTCAGTGTTATCTCCTCTGAGAGTAATGAATTTCATTATACAGTGTGTGGTGAATAAAGTGAAGGTGTCATTTGCAGAGTGGAACGTAGATGCTTTTCTGTAGGCCTGGCAAGCTGATAAGCGTACTTTTCCACTCAGTGAGGAAGGAAATGGTAAACCACCTAACTCCCTGTTTTACTTAGTAAAGTCTCTAAAGATTCAAACCAACCTTATGGCTTATGACCTAAACAAGAAGAAGATATTTTTATGGTAATTTTTTTAATTGACGTAAGAAATATATTTTATTGACTACAATAATTCCATTACAATGAAGTAAGAAATATTGATTTTATTATTATATTAATGAACTACGGTGAGCTATGTAATGTAGGATTTAAAGCGGTATAGTCTTTCAAAATTGGAATTAAAAAATAACCTTTAAAAGTAAATTGAATTGTAACTTGCTTGTTACAGACCCTTCATATTTTACTGAGAATGCATAGTTTAAATATAATAATATTATAGAATGGTTTGTCCGTAGTACTGTAGTTAAATTAAAACTGACCTTAAGGGTGTACAAAATGATGCACATTAATTTATATACCCGACCAATCATTAAATTTAAACCGAAAAGTGTGGTCTACAATTAACTTGTCAATGACGTTCTTATTATTTTAGATTTAGACGAACTGGAGCGTCATCTTCGAAAATGAGTCCGTTACAGATACAGTAGTTGCTTTCTTATTAAAACATATTATACAACTTCAGATCACTTGTTAATTTAAAATAAAAAAAATAATAGAAATACCGATTCATTTCTCTTGTTAATAAAGAATTCAATTATTTGAGTTACATAGATAATAAGAATTATATTAATTATAAAATAAAATTCTTTATATATAGTTTATTACTTTGGGTCTTCATTATAATAAACCGTAATATTAAGAATGAGTTCATTATCCTGTCAATTAAAAGTATAAATAATGGGTATAGATATTTAGTAAGCCAATAAAAAGAAATATAGGTTTAATAATTATCTCCGGAATTAGTTGATAATTATATTAAAAATAAAAATTAATACCATCTGTCCAACGAGGAATATCATATTTTTATTGACGGACGATTATAAAATCTAATCATTAAAAACTTAGAGCGGAATGTGAGCTTGAATATTTCTCATCAAATAGTAAGATGTTATTTCTGTCGATTGAGAACGGTATAATGTGAGAAAGGTACAAATTTTCCGTATTTTTAACCTTTGTTGAAAGTTACAAAATTTATTTTAAGAGTAATTAAATAACAAAATAGGACAAGGTATATAAATTGACAAGGGGATCATTAAATTGGTGCACGACCTAAGTATCTTGACACACTTTTAACATCATATGGTACAATAGACAATGATGTTTTGGGAAAGAATGGCAGTAGCGGAGCCATTATCAGGGTGTTTCATCCTGTTGTATGAACCAGTTAAATATCTTGTGTTACAAAAAAGAGAACGGTCTATTATTTTTTTGAAAGCTCCTCTGTTGATGAATAAAAGGTTTGGACTCTCAAAACAAAAGTATTTAGGTATAATAACAATAATGGAAATAAGTTTCTAAAGAGGAACTTGTCATTTAACTGTGCTAGATCATTAAGGAATGAGGTAATTACAAATAAAGTAAACACAACATTTTATTAATAAATTAAATTGAAGAGGGAAAACTCTTCTGGTAAGGGTGTCGACAAAATTGGAGGAGAAGCCACAGAAGATTTGGCTATGAGTTGCAACCTGATTGAGGGAACGAGAATGACCCAGAAAGGAGTGAACGGATGATGTTATGATAGCTATAGAGAAGGGTTTTCGGTATGAAAATATGTTCAAATGGAATGGAGTTTTTGGTCGCTATAATTGACATAATTATATACAACAACTTATGAAAGTACTATAGTTCAACTAATGGAAGTTATAGTAATTCCTAATTACCGTAAATTTTATTATCAAAAGAAGAACCAAATAAAGATATAAGTCAAAAAAATTCCCTTGTTAGAATATGTTACATTAGAATAGTAATTAAACAATAAATGTTGTAAATATAGCCAACGGTCAATCATCTGATATTCATTAGGCCGGAGTACTTTTTGGGCCTTTCTTCCACCTACCAAATTTCAGCCAATCATTGGGACGCTTCTCCTTCAGTTGGCCCTCCAGGTTGGTTAAACGGTTGATGGAAGAGAGAGGCTTGTCGACCAAAGGTTTCCTGATTCGGAGTCAGGAACTTAAAATCAGTTCCGTTGGGACTTCAGAGTAGAACAAAAGAGGTTTGTTAAGAAGGGCAGTTTTTGAAGAAGTGAGTAGGAGAACGAGGAATGGTCAGAAGAACGAGGAGAAGAAGAAGAAGGGGAAAATATTTGAGGTAAATTTATTTCGTATTTATTATGGGTTTGTTAAGTTTTTTGTTTTTGTATTAAAGTTGCGACAGAATAAAGGTTGGCTACATTTTTAAATAGGTTAAGGGGTTTTTGTTAGTAGTTAGTCAATTTAGTTAGTAGTCGATTCATTAAATATTTAGTGTAAAGCAAGGAGATACTCGTATAGTCTTATTTATTTATTTTTCTTATGCTCTGCTGAAAGAGCTGGCGCCCAACATTTTTTTTATTATTTTTTAAGTTCATATTCAAGTTTTTGCCACCGGTAAAGTTATAGGTGGTGCAAGCTGATAAAATATTAATAAAACACCAAAATTATCCATCCAAGCAGCTGTTTGAAGATATCCATTTAACTCACTTAACTTTCGTAAAAATTTGTGAGATAATTACTTATTTACATATTCAACGACGAAAACAATTTTCCTACAGAATCTACTGTTTTATATTTCATTCGCTAAGGAATTTCTATACAAATTGACTTATTTTGGTAAAAACTAATTTAATGATTAAAGTGTCAAATGAAACAGTGTCAATAGCAGTTTTACCGAAAATTACTCATTTTCTTTGGAAACGCTTATTTTAAATTAAATGTTTAATTTATTTATGGGCTTCAATTATAGTAAGAAACAAAGTGGGCTAAACAGTGCTAGATTAAACAGCTGAAAAACAGAATAGAAGTGAGAGAGTGAGTGTTGGTCAGTGACAGCGAGAGGGGTTCCCTTCTGCGTCTCGCTGACAGTATGTGAATGTTTTTTTTAACCCGATATTTCCCTTGTAGTATTATATAAACAGTTCCGAGGGAGGTGGAGGGTTGTTTGCTGATGTCGGATCAAGCGGCCAGGCGGCGGGTTTTTGGTTGGTAAGGCGGTTGCGGCCTCCTTGGGGCTGGATGTGGACGCCTCCATTGAGGACAACACTACTTCCCCCATCGTGAGAGAGTGAACATGAGTTTTTCTCGCCAACTCGGATAAAAAAAAAGATTAAACAACTGTTGTGTACAAATTGAGTTGATGTTTATATTAGTAGATAGTTGGAAGCATCATCTTTATTCAAAATAAATATGGCAGAGTATATTATCCTGAATGATTCAAAATTATTTCGTAGTTCTAATGAATTTTATATATGTTGTTTATTTTTAGTACTTTGAATATTGGTTTCCAAATTTGGTTTCTTCTTTTGTAACATTTTTATTTCGTAGACATTTTGTAGTACGGTTTAAAATTGTGTACTTAAATTAAGTTC
Source organism: Catonia carolina (assembly GCA_035578175.1). NCBI lineage: Eukaryota > Metazoa > Arthropoda > Insecta > Hemiptera > Achilidae > Catonia > Catonia carolina. Next base: position 261,319,448 of record JAQMRL010000001.1, read on the forward strand.
TTACCTATTTTTGGTGTAACATAACTTAATGATATTGTCAATATTAGGTTGACAAAAACGTCCAAATAAAAAAGAAACAAATCAAATTTGAAACCTTATTATCATGTAGCGTAGGCCTACATTGAAAAAAGTGTTTTTAAAGAACATTAACGAAGCATGTAAATTGCTTGAAATTAACAATTATTGTTAATCTTAAGTTGCTATTATTACAATTATTTTCAGGAATTGCCTGAAATAATGCAGCAGGAAAATAACCCAATTTTACTGAAAGTGGGTTTTAACTCTTCAGCAGAATTTTTTCCAGCTTGTCGTGCAAGTTGGTTGGTTTTACAGAAAATCTTTTGGTAATGGATAACCTAAAAGAAAAGAACAGAACTCTTTGGTTTTATTTGGTTTAATAATTTTTAATCGAATCCTTTTGTAGAACAAGCGTTTCTGTTTCACATTTTGCAGCTAATAAATTTAAGCTAAACCGATGCAATTACCTGATGGTAATAGTCATTAATTTTGTCTGTAACTAATTATCTTTTTAATTTTTATTTATCTATTACTGACTTTTGTCCTACGGTCTCTGATTATAATCTGCAGTGTGCTTTTCACACGAATTCTTACTCGCTGTTGTACGTGCGTTCGGAAAGTCGCTGTGCACTGGAATTGTGACTATGGATTTATGAAAATATGTATAAAGAAATGACTAAGCATTTTGGAAAAAAATTTTTACGTTATTGTTCTGATATTTTAGAGAACTTTACGCATCAAATAACACAAGTGGAAATGAATAATGGTTGGTTCCAACAAGACGGGGCAACAGCACATACATCTAACATCTCAATGGCTTTCCTGCGCAACGTGTTTGGTGAACGAATAATTTCAAAGAATTTGTGGCCTGCAAGATCTCCTGATCTGACTCCCCCCGATTTCTTTTTATGGGGTGCGGCGAAACAAACTGTGTATCGGAACAGACCACACACGATTGACGAACTTAAAGCCGCAATAACGGCATACATTCAAGGAATCACTGTTCTTCAGTTGCGAAAGGTGTTTGCAAACAAAATGAAACGAGTGCAATGCTGTATTGATGCCAATGGAGGTCATTTCGAACACCTTCTATAAACAATGTAATCACGGTTTAACAATGTAATTAAGGTATTGAATAAATTTTTTTCCAAAATGCTTAGTCATTTCTTTATACATATTTTCATAAATCCATAGTCACAATTCCAGTGCACAGCGACTTTCCGAACGCACTATATTACAATGAAAGTGTTAACTTAAAGGATGAATTCATTTAATTTAAATTTTTTTAAATTATTGTAAACAGAATTTTTTATTAACATTTTTACACACTACAGAGAAATAATGTAAAAACTAAATAGATGTAGCAATAAACATATCGATGATGTAAAAGCCAGAACGTAATTTTTCTAACCTTCCTACTCAAGCTGTCGTATCTATAAAATAACATTTTAGTGTTTGGTGTATTATTTAGATGTAAGCTACTAAAGTGTATGGATAAAAAAAGGAAACAATACAAAAAACAAACGGTAAGAAAAGAAATACAAAATAAAAAATGTAAAATATCTTCTCTTTGTGAAAATAATATGTAGATTATATTCGGTTGAAGATTTGTTTTGAACATGTCTCTTATATTATCAGTACAGGAAGAATATGTCACCATATAGTTGGGAGTCAGAGTGTACCCGTTTTCCTTTTTTGGTAAACTGGATGAATGTGTCTCCACGCTGCTGGACCGAAGAAAGAGCTTGTTTTCAAATTTATGCGAAGGTTTTACGAAGAACAATAAGTGCAAACAAACGAAACAAAACCAAAATAAAACTAAAGAAATGTATTAAAAAGAACAAAAAACTGCGTTGAAATTTGAATAAAGTGGAGCTGAAACGTTGAAATAATAATTTAAAAACGCGTGATTAGTGGGAGGAATTTTACGAAAGCGCGCGTTACCTGTCTCAACACTGTGAAACAGTCCACACATAAACCAGTCACAAAAACGGAAAGGTTGTCCTTTTGGAGGCTATCGTGGCGGTGGAGACAAATATAAATTGTACAAGCTCATGTCGGATCCTGCGATAACCAGAGCATCCTCATTGTCAGGAGGTATCCTGCTGTCCAACCTCACCACGAACAACTTTTGACTAAGTTATTTAACCATTACACGATGCTTCATGTTCGTAATTATCTGTACCCAAACAAGGAGGACGACATTTATTTTTCCAGTCAAAAATTTTAATTTTGTTTTCATTTATAGTATAAGAATTTCTTAAAAATGTTAGGTATTCAGTACTTGTTATAAATCTTTTCCATGAAATGAAATGGTTACTTATTTAAATAAATACGTGAACAAATTATAATTTATCCACCATGATTTACTTGTCTGTTAAAATTTCTTTGTAAATAACATTAGAAATTTATTGTTAAATTTTTCTTCAAGTCGTTTAAGGCTACAACATTTTACACCTATCTCTTTCGTAGCGGTTTTATTTATTACTTTTTCGATTAAGTTTATTTGTCAACGGTCAGCTTGAAAAAAATAAAAAGTAGCTCTACATCATTTTTATTGTAAATCTATCACAAGTTTTTAGATATTTTGAGACGATAATCTGGTTCAAAACTTTTACCTACAGAATCTTTTTTCTAATAATTAATAAAAATAAGATAATTATAGACATGTTTAATCGTTTCATAACAACTTGTACTTTTATTATTGGGCTACTATAAATTATAATAATAAATAAAATTAGACCTACTATTAATAAACCTTTGAATAGATGGGAAATTTAAAAGCAAGCAAAACATACAGGAAGTTAGGGAATTTTACTATCTAAGGAGTAAAATAACAAAGGATGGTAGAAGTACAAATGATATCAAAAGTAGAATTTCTCAAGCTAGAAAACCCTTTGAAATGAAAAAAGCTTACTGGCAACAAACATTGATTTACAGATAGGAAAAATTTGTTAAAACACTATGTTTGGAGTGAAGCATTATACGGGAGTAAAACATGGGTGATAGGGGCTGTAGAAAGGAAGAGGATTGAAATGTGGTGTTATAGGAAATTAGCTGGTAATTACAGTAGGCTATATATCAAATGTACTGGTTATTAGTAAAACCGTCATCGACAACCTACAATTCACCACTAACAATGTAGCTCTCACAATAGCCGAGACAGTCACATACCTGGGCTGTACCTTGAACAGGAACTGGGATCACTCTCGAGAGGTGAAGTGCCGAGTCGAGAAAGCAAGAGGTGTATTTAACAGGATGCGTAGCATACTATGCAACCTGTCCCTCAACATCTATACTAGAATGAGAATTTTAAAATGTTATGTACTCTCAACCCTTCTGTATGGGGCGGAAGCGTGGACCCTTACTGATGCCTCATGTAATCGCATAGATGCATTTGAGATGTGGTGCTATCGCCGCATGCTCAGAATCTCATGGACACACCACGTGTCAAACGATGCGGTACTACAACGCATTGATGGACAACTAGAATTCTTACAACTTGTCAAGCGTAGAAAATTGGAGTACTTCGGGCACATCATGCGAAACGAAAAATATCACCTTCTTCAACTCATCCTACAGGGGAAGATAGAGGGGCAACGATCAGTAGGGCGAAGACGGATATCGTGGCTGCGGAATTTGCGCTAGAAGTAGGCACTTCAAGAAGAAGATATATCAAACATTTCTAGTCATGTAATTAAGCTATAGACAATATTACAGGTCGCATTTATTTTTCATAAGGTTTATGAAGAAAACATTTTCTCGGAATAAACAGCAGCTAACAAAATGTATGAAGAAACTGCATGGTAGTGAAATGTGCGAGTAGTGTTTCACTGTTGAAGTTGGCAGCACTGCCAAATTTTTACTTCCCTTCCTCTTAGCCTATCTATACGCTAAAGGCAATCTTGTGACTTCAGTATCTATAATAGGCTTAATGTATATTATTACAAAATAATTTTTATAATATTTTTATTTTTATAAAGAACTTTATTAAGTTTTTAAACAGTTGTCATATTGCAATATTGTTTTGTATTAAACAATAAATACCCATATCAAATTATAACTGATAACAATCAATGTAATAAAAATTTTAAATAATTATTACAAAATTATACAAGATACAAAAAAATTTAAAATTTAGATTAAGGTTTCAACTTTGTTACTAGTAAAATAAAATTAAATAATAAGATATTTAAATTCTGCGTTTTTTGTAACATAAAATTTCATTTTGATTTAACATTGTCTTTTGTTTAGTTTTGGATTTCAGTACAAGAAATAAACAAGTAAAATTATTAAATATTTTTGAAATATATGCGTAATTAGTAGCTACATAATTTAAAAGTAGGTTATAATTTTTGTCAAGTTTTTTTGTATTATCTTTAATAGATAGTAATCATATCTTAAAAGTTAACGTTTATCAAGATATACCATAGTGTATCCTACACGTTAAATAAAACATAGATTGTTCGTACTTACCATATTTTGCAAAGATATGAATCTGCTATTTATGAAACCTGTCACTTTCCCTAATATGGAAAAGCTAAAGAGACGTCACATAATAATTTTAAGTATTAACAATGTAGTAAAATATTAACAATAAAATTAAGAGATAAAAATTATTAATTTTCCTGGTACTTAGACTTAAGTTCAATACTTAAAAAGTAAGTTTCAACATAACGAGCCTAAGTTCATACGAGAATATAATTATTTACTAAAATTTTGACAAAAATATTTTTTCCTATTAAAGTAGGTATAATATTACATAGGCAGTTAAAAGAAACTTACGATTTAAATTAAAAGCAATTTTATCCTACCATATATATATATATATTTTTAGAGGTTAGCCTCCCAACTCCCCCATATCCAACCCTATTATCCACACCAAGGGGATACCTAAAGTGGGGGATGGAATGGTGTCAGGTCGATAGGGGAGATCACGGCAAAACAGCCTTAATATGCCGTTATTAATCAAAAATTGAAGGCCTTTAGTAGCCAGTCAATATAAGAACAAAAAATAAAACCAAACTAAGGACCAGTAAAAACAAACAAGAAAAGAGGGACTGTCTGAAGAGTACCTCATACACAGTGATTTCTTAGTTCAGCCCAAGTGTTAATGTCAGGTAATATTTTTCTAAGAAAGGGAAATTTTTTTGTGACTCGAAGTTGGTAGCCTTACTCAACCGGTATAGATAAGGCAGTGTAAGTTTATTCTCCTTGAGCTGTACAAAATGTTGTGCTGTTTCCGGTCGTGTAGCGAACAGAATGTATTTTACCCTACAACGGGTTTTCATTCTTGAACAATATGTTGCTACGAAATCGTACGCGAGTGTAAATAAATAATTTCAAATTAAATTTGCTGGTATTTCTCCACCAGAAAAAAATGTCATTTTCTAGGCTAACAAACCGATTTCGAAAGACAGGTAGTGTGATAGAAAACGTACAGGTCGGCTAACTCTTGACAGATGACGTTTTAGAGAATGTGAAACAAAGATTGCTAAAATCTCCACGGAAACGTTTACGATAACATTTCTCGCAAGTTGGTTTGTCACATTCAAGTGTGCTTCTGAATATATTCGCATCTAAATTTATGTGTTTTTAAAATTTTGAATGGAATAATTTTAGGTAGATAAATATTTTCAGATGTTTTTATCGGGAATATAATAAAAACCATTAAATTTCAACGCTTCTATTATTGTATTTTTGATTTGGAGTAGGCTATAAACAAGAAAATTTGATTTGTGGCGTGTGTTATGTGTGGCATTCAAGTAGTTATTGTTGCAAGAATCTTTTTTCTCAAATAGTATTACTTAACAATTAACTAAAGCTATCTACCAGTTGATTTATTGACAAGCAGGCTTCATACTTTGGATAAAAATTGAAGTTAGTTCACAGATTATACTTTTTTTAATGTTACAGCTTTATTAGTTTTATAGCGAATTAGAACTACCTATAATTTCTTTTGGTGTTCTTTAACGCAAAAGTGATCATAGTTGTTTCTGTTATCCATATCATAAATACAAAATAGAAAAAGAACAGTAAAGTTCAGCACAACATTGTAAGATAATATAAATTAAATAAATAGCAATATTTCTAATCTAATTTATGGTACGAGTTATTTCACCTAAGTAAATAACGCATGAAGTATGTTTGTGTTATGACTAACACATTAATGTATGGATATACAATGCAATTTTATCAGGAAGGCTTGTAATGAAGGATTAAATGACAAAGCTTGTAGGTAGATAGCTATTCACAAAATGGATCACACTCTATCCCAGTCTTGGTAAACACGTCTAATGCATTACCACCGAGTGAACTACACCGACAATACATGGGATGGTGTCGGTCCATCGTTGGTTTGCTTTATTGAGAGCATTTAGCGGAGTCCATCCTCGAAATTAAATGAAAATTTCCTTAATTTAAATTTTTCTTAAATACATCAATATTACATATTTTTCAGATCTGTGAAACAGCCGACCAGTTGAATCTTTTATGTATCAACAAGCTTTAAGGGTTTCTTGTGCTGAACAAAACATTTTCTTTATGGTTTGAAAATTGTTAATGTACCGCATTTTACCAATATAATATGTAACTAAAGATAATGGGGTGTATAGATATATAAAGTAGCAAATGCTCGCGAATATATTCATGAACCAGATGAACAAGTTTCAAACAAGTACATACAAATAAGAGTATTTTTCGCATGAAACCTTTTTTTGCGAATAATATTTTGTATGCAGACCTAGACGAAATAAATAGCCTACTTATTATTGAAGAACGTTAAAAGCTGAAATAATATGAGTACGCACACTCTTTTAAGTGTGGTTCATGATGAAGAATAATTAACCAAAGTTGTTAGCAATCGTCATTGATGAAGTTGGCACTCTAAGAAGATGAATATGTATGACTTACCTTTTTTATTTGTTCCTAGTTTCTGAAAACTTTGCTGCACTGCTCAGTCCATTGAAAATCAGCTGCATAAAATACGACAAATTTTTAGACATGATTCTACCAATAATTTTACTTTAATTTTTTGAATGATTTTTTTCAAAGATAGACATGTAACGAGCAAAAGAACTTGGTTTGCTTAATTAAGTGGTTTAATATGATTCCATAATTCGTTGTAAAGACTGGCCTTACAATAAAATACCTCGATTTCAAGACAAGGTAGATTTCTAGAGTTAACTTTTCCACACAAATCTATCACTCACTATCCTCTAGTTTACGCGAGAGGTGCACAGGAGCAGCGCTGAAAGAAACAATATTCGTTTTGCTAGCGGTAATGAACGCGTTGACATGCGCGTACGGATATATTCGGCAGCCTACGCGGGTATTCGTTCCACATGCAGTACTAACAATACAGTATATCCATTTCTCATGATTCATTAGTATAGTTTATTTTCATGTAGTTGAACTTTTGTTTTGAGTTATCTGAAAACTAATTTTTTGTTAACAATTAAGGTAAGCTTATTGAAGATAAAAATATTTCTTTTTGAATCTACATCCTCACCCCAAAGTAACAGCTAACCGGTCTTCAGTACCAACTGGATTGCGAATTAAATTTGTCCATGTTAGTTGTAGCTAGTTGCATCGTGAGCTTACTTGAGGCAAAATATAATCAAAAATGGGGGTTGAAATTCTAAAGTATTGTGTAAACTTTTCGGATAATAAACGTAATTTTAAATACAAGCGAATAAATTCTCACCTTTTTGCAATCTCGTAGCTCTCCTCGCCGCTCTTATCGCAGCTCTCCTCGCGCTCCACTATTAACAGAGGCTTAGAAGATAAACAGAACTAAATTATAAAAGTTCTTGTGTGGTATTGAGCACTGACCTTTCTCTATATACAAATAAAATGTTCTACTATATGCAAAGCACAACCAACAATACATTATGTGTAACCCTTAAATCTTTCAAGATTAGAAAATAGCAGTAATATAGTTTTTAAAGATTTACACTATATATAGGCCTATAGGTTATAAGAATAAATAGAATAACAGGAATTTTAATACAGTTTTTGTTTTGTTCTTTACAAAACCAGACTAAACGAAGAATTAGTTAACTTAAAAAGAGAAATGTTAACAATAGTACAGTACAGTATAACGGTTCAGGATTGAATAGAAAAATACCAAGCATGTGCCGTAGAATATATTACAAGAGTTATTGCTACAGTTATCTCCATTTAAAAATGATCTGAAAAGTAATTCATAAATAATGAATTTTCTAATTTATATGTAACGGTATTTCTTGTTTATTTTATAATAAATATAAAATATTCTAATTATTTTTATGTGTTTCAAATATTTTTAGATGTTCAACATTGTCTGATATGTTAAGAAAGAGTACACTTTGAAATGTTATTAATATTACAACATGCTGACTTAAAATAACCATATTGTTTAAAATGCATTCTGTAAACAGTTATAAAATGAATTTATTCTAGTATTTCGTAGAACTATTAACGTACTTTCTTTAAGTTTATCTAACAGCTTAACATTTAAATACAATTCCATTTGTATTGTTGAACAAAATAAAAACTACTTTTGCTTAGAGAACAAATTATTATTAAATTTTTTGCTTAAACACCGGAACAAAATTGTTTACAGTAAAACCCCGCTTATCCGATTCCCGTTTAACCGTAACCCGGTTAAACCGAAACAAAACGATAAAAAAAATTTTTAATTTGTTGATTACTCAATTTTTGTATATCTCTTCAGTGGTGTAATGGAGTTTTTCAAATCCCACAGATATTTTGTTTGAATGTCTTTTTAACACGGAACATTCTGTGGTTCAATGCACCTTTCATCAACTAACCTTTGAATGCAAGCTGTACTGCCAGTGTCTCTTAGGATATGGCTGTGGATAAATTCATTTGTTTGTGGGTCTGCTAAATCCTACCAAATGACTCGTATCTCAGCACTCAGAGGTAAACTGAAACTACTAGTTTTATTTTTCTAGTCTAAAATCTGCCCATAACAGACAGGTGGAGTGTCAAATTATTTACACTCAATTTGTTCGTTACAGGGCTAAAATAAATAGTTCTGTTTCTTATCACATGGTCAGCCAATTAAATGACTGAATCATTTAAGAGCAGAAGAGGTAGAGGTGTAAAAGACACTAATCAGAGTTATCTCCTCTGAAAGTAATGAATTTCATTGTACAGCCAGACCCTGTGGTGAATGAAGTGAAGGTGTCGTTAACAGAGTGGAAAATATGTGCTTTTCTGAGGGCCCGGCATGCTGATAAGCGTACTTTCCCACTCAGTGAGGAAGGCAAGTAAACCACCTCACTCTCCTAGTTTTACTTAGTAAAACCTCTAGAGGTTCAAACCAGTCTTTCAGCTGTTGACCTAAACAACAACAAGTCTAAAATATTCTGTTTAGATTTATTTAATTAGCTACTGACTAGCAATTATATTACAATGTAACAAAGTACTACTAATCTGTTTAATAAATTTGCAAAAATATTGGCGTATAAATTATAATACAGTTTCCTGTTCTTCTAAAGATTTATTATAGAATTGTATAGCTGTTAAAGCTGTGACTTAATCGGTATATTTTTTCTTGCTTTTCACTGATTAAGAGACATTCACAGCGTATTCATTTTTATTTTATTTTGAATCGGGTGAGGAAAAAACCTATAAATAGTGAGGGAAGAAAAGGAAGAAAACGTGTAGAGAGATGGCCAAGTCTGAACAAGAATTCGACGATGCCTATGAAGATCTTTTGGTAAGTATAAATTTTCATAAATTGCAACATTAATACGTACTACTGCCCATAACAGACAAGTGGAGTGTCAAATTATTTACACTCAATCTGTTAGTTGCAGGGCTAAAATAAATAGTTCTGTTTCTTATCACATGGTCAGTCAATTAAATGACTGAATCATTTAAGAACAGAAGAGGTAGAGGTGTAAAAGACACTAATCAGAGTTATCTTCTCTGAAACTAATGAATTTCATTGTACAGCCAGACCCTGTGGTGAATGAAGTGAAGGTGTCATTTACAGAGTGGAAAATATGTGCTTTTCAGAGGGCCCGGCATGCTGATAAGCATACTTTTCCACTCAGTGAGGAAGGCAATGGTAAACCACCTACTCCTCGTTTTACTTAGTAAAACCTCTAGAGGTTCAAACCAGCCTTTCGGCTGTTGACCTAAACAACAACACAATACGTACTAGGTGAACAGTGCGGGAAACCCGCACAAAAGTGTAAATTTGTTTGTATAGAACTTCTCTGTAAACGACATTTTCTTAGGCTATCAAATGATCTGAAAAATTATAATAGTGCTGAAAAGAGCTGTTAAAAACAAAAGTAAAATATAGCACAACTCACTGCACACTAATCAAAGTAGCAACAACCACTTTGGAAAGACTAAAGCGATCAGTCACTGCCAATGCGTTGGTAGACTTTAGTTCGTTGAACTTGCCCCCTCCAACCTAAAATAGTGCAAGCTTTGGGAGGAATAGATAGAAAAGAAGAGAGATATATGCGTAGGGTAGTACTGCTTTCGGTACACAGACGCATCGCTTACCGTATTCTCGTTCTAATTAATTTTACGTGTTATTATCTTTATTTTAGACCTCCTATTTAACGGTCATAAATAAAAATATATGATTTTGGTTAGTTTTCTACAAACCTACTCAAATAGACGATTCACTTGAGCCCACTTTGGGGGAAATCAGTGAAGGTTTAGGTGGTTAAAATCGTACTATTGAAAAAAACCTGTTCGCTATTAATATATAGATTAAAACCCATTATACTTATGTGATGTTTCTTTTAAGTAAATCTTTATCTCATAAAATAAAAATAACAGATCTAAGTGTATTTTACTATAATTCCGATTTGGTTTTTGTTAACCCCACAAGAATAGCATACTGGTGTAAGAAAATATTTAGCACTCCACTGATGGAATGTATGAACAATACAACACTAAAATACAAATCGTCGTCAGGTTACAGAAACATATCTAATAACAAATCCCGAATATAAGGTTTCAGTATTCTAGGAATTTTGTTTAGTACAGTGTACCTTAAACAGGTACAAACTGTAGAGATTAAAAACATAAAGTTATATTACGAATGGTCAATAAACTTAGTTCATCTAAAAACTCAATCATCAAATTAATATCCAATCATCGGTTAAACAGATCATCAGTATCACGTCGTTATTCTCTCCTTTTCACACCGTCATTCACCTCGTCCATTAATTTGGCAAAAAACATTAATGGTTTTTGCCTATAACGAGCAGGTGAGTGTTAAATTAATTGCACTCTATCTGCTGGTTCCAGGGCTACAAAAAATAATTTTGTTTCTTATCACATAGTCAGCCAAATATATGACTGAATTATTTAAGAAAAGAAGAGGTAGAAGTGTAAAATATACTAATCAGAAATATCGCCTCTGAGAGTAATGAACGGAAGCAACGTTGCTGATTGCTATCTTTTTCAAGATTTATCGAACATTTTAAAACATTTAATGAAAACTTTTGTTAAACTGTTTGTAAATAATTTTCAACTGTTTAAAAAAAGAAATACTTGTAGCTACAAACAAAATTCGATGTAGAAATTCTAACTGCTAATTTATTACGCAGGCTATTAACTACTTTCACAGACCAACCGTTAAAGTGTTATGCAGCCTAAGTTAATTCAAGTTTGGTTTTCTCGTATAGTGCAAATTTTAGACTACAAGAGGTGACTTAAAACGTTTCTGGAAGCTCTTTTTGCAGTCCACATTTTCAGCATTTGCTCACTGTAGGATGTTTTTGTCCTTTTTTTCTGTACATCCAGTGTCTTGTTTCTACTCTTCATTGAAGCTGTTAAAGTTCGTAATTAGTTGCCTGAATTTGGTTGGGTTCATTAAGGTTTCTCGGTTTACTCCGGTTTCTCGATATTCGTCTTCCTGAACTACTTATCCGACACCTTATAACAATTGTTTAGTATCATGAAAATTTTATTTGTCAACCGATTGTCGTCCATTCTATAGACTACAGGTGTCCGTAAAATAGGAGACTACTGTTCTTTTTCTTATCGTTTCTATTAATCGTTCATTTTTCTTGTACAGCTCTTCTCGATCTCGTTACAAAAAAAACTAAATTTAGCCTATAGTCCTACATAAATAGGCCTGAGATAAATAGTCAAGAAATTTTAATTTCCAATTGCATGGATTAAGTAGCCTAGACCGCCACAACTGTAACTTATTTGGTTTTGAAAGAAAATTTTTAGATCGTTTTGTAAAGATTTATCGTTTATTTTCTGACCCCTTATTAAAATGAAGGAGAATACAATGAATAAAACAAGGATTGACCAAGATAGTTTGCTATTATTATGTTTTGATAGATTTTATACAAAGACGTTAACAGGTATCTGGAAATTTAACTAATAAAATATGGACAATGAGCCTTTAAAATAAATAATAATAATATATATAAATAAAAAAAATTCAGTTTGGAAAAATCTTTGTCTGAAATTCCATCAACATAAGAAATAAAAACTTAAGTAGAATTTATTATTTACTTGGGTTATTTTGAGTTGGTTGACACAAAACACTTTTTTGTTATAGGAATATAAATTTGAGAAACGAAATTCTGATAATTCTTTGTTCTTTTTAGACCGTTTTTATGTTTGAAGAATGAAATAGATTTGTGGGTAGAGGAATGTGATGATAGTAGAATGGAATTTGGACCAGGAAGATGGAGAAAACGGTGTGCAAGAAGAAGATAGTTAAACACAAAAAAATGAGTGAGAAAGAGCGAGTTATCCAAAGAAGAGCATTGGACAAGTGGCGCTGTATGGTTTGTTTGCGGAGAGAACCCACAAGTGGGTGTATGTCGTCACTGTTTAGTTTAGTCGGCCAGGAATCTGACCGTCACCGTGTGGGGCCTTCTTCATCGTTTGATCGTTTGACTTCCACCCACGTTATACTTTTTCTTCGCACCTGTCCCTTCACAATTAACCCTGACACAACCCTAATTAATAAGTTTTACGATTGTTGTACTTCATCCCATGATTTATCACGCTGCTAGACATTTTGTTCTGATTTTGTGTAGCGACTAATTTTTATCTAATTTGTTAATGTTCAACACATTGAACTACATAACTTAGCCTAAATAACAGTTTTTTTTATGTGCACTGAAAAACATATGCACATTCGTACGTTTAAAATCAGGAAACAACAATCGGTTACTGATAAAAGTAATTTGTGTTGTTTAGGTCATCAGCTGAAAGGCTAGTTTGAACCTCTAGAGGCTTTACTAAGTAAAACGAAGAGTGAGGTGGTTAACCATTTCCTCCTTCACTGAGTGAATGGTTATCAACATGCCAGGACCTCTGAAAACCATCTACTTTCCCTCACGTAAATGACATATTCGTATCTATTTCAACAACGTCTGGCTGTATAATGAATTTATTAATCTCAGAGGAGATAGCTCTGACTATTATCTTTTACACCTCTACCTCTTCGTTCTTAAGTACTTCAGTCACATAATTGGCTAACCATATGATAGGAGACAGAACTATTTTTTGTAGCCCTGAAACTAGCAAATCGAGTGCAAATAATTTAACACTCCAGCTGCCTGTTATTGAAAATTAGACCTAAGTTATGGATTATTAAGTGGGAATAAAGTAATTCAGGGTACAAAATAATTATTCTGCAATAATTTTGAAAATGCATAGTTTCAAAACTAGTAATGAAAACACGTAATCTACACTTTTTTAACTTCGGTAGTTATCCGGTTCATTTCCCTTAGCCCCTTTCCAGACACAAGAACCTACAACACAAGAAACAAGACACAAGAAACTTTATTATGATTTATATTTTATATTTTTCAAAAAAATATTGAACATCATCTATGCATTATTTACGCTTTTCAAAAAATAACATTTTGTTAGCTGTTTGTATTTCAGAAAGGAACATAGGCTATAAATCTTTTAGTTTTATCAATTTCGCTTTCCATTAGCAAGAATCGTCTCAGCTGTTCATATTGGAGGAAAAGCACATTAAGTCTTTCATTTTATACATTTTATCATATTAACCTGATTCATGTTCTTTAAATGCAAAGCCATCTCTACGCTACATTAAAATAATGTTGATAAATTTTGTCAAGATAAAATAGAGGAAATAATGTCATATTGGTGAGGTAAATGTTGGTACTGCGAGGGAAATGTGTGCGACCATGTTCGTGTGACTAAATGGTTTTCCTTTTAATATCTATATGTTTTTTTTCAATAAAGTATTTATTTGTGGAAAGTGCTAAGCTAAGTTGCGTAATTTTTCTTCCCTGCTTACAGTTAAGATTCTTTTTGTAGGTAAGGTATTTTCTTCATAGTTAACTGATTATGTGCATTTTTAAGAATGTTTTTTGTTATTAGTTACTGAATTCATCAGTCAAAGGTCCCTAGTTTGATGACTGGATTCGTGTTAACCCAAAGTTACTTTTATCAGAATTCTTTGTAAATAATACAAACTTTTTTATATTGTTGCAAATATTCGACCTCCTTTATGGTCCAGTGGTAGCGTGCTACGCTGCAAAGCGGAGGTCCAGGATTCCTGGCCAAAGCCTGGAAAAATATAACGCGTACAAACCCACCATTCCTTAACCCAAAGTATTTGCTAATGACTAAGATGTTGATAAAACTTTAAGGAAATTAAAAAAACAACTTCATATCCTTTGCAGATGCTAAGACCTTGACTCCAAAATTTGTCAATGAAGGAGTTTGTGCGGTGGCATTAGATATTAAATATCGTCAAGAACGATTGAGAATATAGAAGTAGTTTTCGTGATTTAAATTTCCGTATTAGTCAGTCTCACTACTGTGACAGTCAGATCACTTAAAGGACAAGAGGTTACCCAACCTTTTAATCACTCATCCGTCCTTATAGAGACTGTTGGCATTTGATGAAGAGGAATCTCCTTATCTCTGAAGTAACTCAGTCCTTGCGTTTGTCAGCCGCTTGTTACAGAAACGCTGCCCACTCTTTATCACAAAATGTAATTGATCATAGAAGGATATAGGCCCTATTGGTGGTTAAAGAATATTTGTATGTAAAATAGAAACATGAGTGAGAGTGCTTTTTCGAGAGTGTTTCATGGATACTGTATGATTTACAGAAGTTATAGCCAATATTCACTGTTGGATTTGTTTTTGGTTTCTCGTCCGACTGTTTTGCAATTGCTGCTAATGCAGACAATGAGAAGGATGATAGATGAAGATGAGTGATGAAAATGTTAGATCTGACCGGGAATTGAACCCGAGACCCCGGTGTAGCAGCCAGTTGCGCTAACCTCTACATAAATATATTTTAATAAAGTTGGCAATTTATAAGGACGTATTTTTTTAATTTTGTGGAAGTTCATTTTAAAAAAAATCGTAAATGGAATTTTAGACCATAGTACAACGTTTCGTTTATACGTAACAAAGAGCGTTGCCAATATTGAACAGGTGATTAGATTGGGAATGTAGAAATAAAAATTATAAATTTTACAAACTTTATGTCATCTGAAATACTGTACATGAAATAATTTTCTTACAAGAAAATATATTATGACAAATAACTATCGTATAATGCGAGTTGAATGGGTTAAACCTACGTAAAATTATTTTATTTTAACGTCGGATAATTAAAAAATAGTAGGTTGTTAATAATTTTGTTTTAATTCTTTAATATAGTCTACCCTTCAACGTATAACACGTTACCACACATATATACAATTCTTGAATAAATAAATTAAAAAATAAATTTAAATAGTAACATCATATTATTAATACACAATCGATAATAACAACAATAAAAACACCGACGATTATAACTCTTTCATGAGGTTAACTTACAAGAAAATATTGCAATTACACGCCAGGTACATTTGAAATGGAAAAAATGAAGGGAGAGGTGAGAATAGAAAAAAGGATGTCGTGTAAAGTAAAGGGAGGGGGTGAGAATGAGTGAGATAGTCGGCTCATAGAGCAGCTAATTATCAAAAGATGCCAAAGGTCATCTCTTTGCCGCCTACGCGAGACTGTTCGGATAAATTCTCTCCCCAATTGACAAGTTAACAACGAGAAAGAGAGGAAGAGTGCGAGTCTCCTCCACCGACACCGAAGCCTGTGACACGTGGGAATAGTGCATGCCCTTCTAATTATCATAGCTTCGCGACTAACGGGCAAGCAAAGCGCGCATTGCCTTTTGTTACTGTGGCTATCTCTTTAAAATAATTGCTTTCAAGCTGTGAATGCACAGTAAATTTTGCATTAGTCACAAGAATGCTACGTTAGCCGAGCTCGGCAAGGTACAGGCAGTAAATTAATGTAAAATGGGCTAATTGTTTGACTTCATTAACAATTATACACTTATAATGAATCATTAATTATTATAATAACGCAGAAATTTTTATCGAAGTGCACATTTCTTGCATATTTTAAATTGAAAAGAAAAACTACATGATGTTTATCTCTGGATAATCCATGAGTCGATTAATAGTCAAGAAACGTGAATAAAATACAAATTTTCTTTGTAATTGTTTTGTGTTTTAGTTCAAAACAGTAAAATTAAACTCATAGAATATGTACAACCAGCTTTATTTTTTTTTAAATTATTTATTTAAAGTCGCATCAATTTCTTGATCATTAGCGATTACAGTGAATAATGTAACATAAACTGTGGAATTTTACACGTAAAGATTTTCAAACCATAGCCTGGAATCGAACCCGGGACCTCCGCTTGGCAGGACAATGCGCTAACCACTACGCTACGGAGGTGGCCCCACCTTTTATTGTTATTAAGAACATTATTGTATATGGCTAAAAATATATCTACATCAAAACATCATTTTTTGAAATTTCTCTGTTGGCTGTTATAATGTTGTTTACATGACCGAGTTAATAACTTTTTTCTTATTCTTCTTTCTCTCTTTACATCATATACCATCTACCCAGCCTGTCCCGATATCAAAATTTCATAAATTAAGAAGCCACAATCAAAATAAATTACTGCCATCGTTGTAGTGGTATTCCCAAGCTTTTTTCACGTCAGGGCTGTATCCTAAAACCAGCTGTTTTGGATTTTTACTTAGTACTTCCATTCTTTGAAAATGTTATAAAAATTAAGATGCTTTTGTAAAATTTTATACGAAGAAAATTTAAAAGAATTTTGAAGATATTATATGTTTTCATAAACCTGGAAAGGAATTTAATTTAATTTATCCCTACATATTGATAAATATTACATTGACATTAAGTTTAGTAGACATTTCCTCAAACATTTTCTGTAAATCCTCTGCCAGTAATATGTGTTACACCATTTTTTGAATCAACTTAATTTCGATTATATTTGCTGTTAGCTTCTCTACAGAAAGTTCTGGCGTATTTATCTGCTGATAAAACCGATACTGATAAATTTAATGCTGTTTTACTTGTATTTTTGAACTGAAGTGTACCTGAATTTAAGCAAGACCTCCTAACGGTGTTTGTGCAGATGTTACTGTAAGCTGATCACCATAAAAAGTTGCTAGTCTAACCGCTATTATTGAATATTTAGGCCTAATAATATTTTTTTACCAGCTGGCAGACTAAGCTGGCTCCAAGACCTTTGTTGTTGTTTATGTCATCAGCCGAAAAGCTGGTTTGAACTTCTAAAGGCTTTACTAAATAAAAAGAGGAGTAAATTGGTTTACCTATGCATTCCTCACTGAGTGGAAAAGTATGCATATCAAAATGACACGCCCTCTGAAAATCATCTACTTTTCACCGTGCAAATGACACCTTTACTTCGTTCATCACACTGTCTAGCTAGGTGTATTATAAATTCATTATACCCAGAGGAGGTAACTCTAACTAGTATCTTTTACGCCTCTACCTTTTCTGTTCTTAAATAATCAGTCATTTAATTGGCTGACCATGTGATAAGAAACAGAACTATTTTTGGTAGCCCTGGAACTAGCAAATCGAGTGCAAATAATTTAACACTCCACCTGTCTGTTATGGGCACAAACTTTTACATTATTTGAATGGTAATAGACTGGGTACATTTTTACAGACAGGTGGTACATTTTTACAGACAGATTTTTACAGACAGGTGGAGTGTCAAATTTTTTACTCAATCTGTGCGTCGCAGGGCTAAAATAAATAGTTCTGTTTCTTGTCACATGGTCAGCCAATTAAATGACTGAATCATTTAAGAACAGAAGAGGTAGAGGTGTAAAAGACACTAATCAGAGTTATCTCCTCTGAAAGTAATGAATTTCATTATACAGCCAGACCCTGTGGTGAATGAAGTGAAGGTGTCATTTGCAGAGTGGAAAATATGTGCTTTTCAGAGGGCCCGGCATGCTGATAAGCATACTTTTACATTCAGTGAGGAAGGCAATGGTAAACCACCTCACTCCTAGTTTTACTTAGTAAAACCTCTAAAGGTTCAAACCAGCCTTTCGGCTGTTGACCTAAACAACAACAACACATTTTTACTAGCTGATTTTGTATATAAAAAACATAGAAGGCTTTCTTTACATGACGAGGTTACTCGTTTAAGTTAGCGCACAAAAATTACCTACATTCATTTAGAATAATATGACTAAATTTATCCTTAATTGTAGAAACAAAATTGCTTATTTTTTAAAAGAACCGACAAGGAATAATCGTTTTTGATATTACAATTAGAGAATAAAATCTCTTTTATATATTTATATCATTTCTGAGTATACATAAATAAATATTTTTTTAGAACACTGGAACGCAGTCTCATTTAAAATAAATAAAGAAAAAATAAGATGAGTTCATTTTGACGAGGAAAAATGGATTGTGTAGACCGCAATAAATGGAATAATGTCGGAACGGCGCTGTCGCTGTGGCGGCGGCAGGTATTAAGGCGCCCGCCCATCTTCTTATCTCAATTTCGACTCCATTTACAATTAGGTCTAAATTGCTATGCAAACACAAGATTGGATTGGATTGAATGAGATGGAGAGTGAGTGGCGGTAAAGAAGTCGGTCGAGCAGCAATACACGATGACGGAGTACGTTAAACAGTAGTCCTTTGCCACCACATCCATTAAAATAGTTCAGGAGAATGAAACTCGCTATACTTAGCCTGTAATAACATGGTATTACATTAGAGCAAAATACTTTAGTTCCCTCTTACTCCCTCTCAAAAAAAACAATTGGAGGAATTTTTATTCCAAGTTACTACTGTACAGCATATCAAATCACTAAAGAACTTGGTCTATTATTTGACAGATAGATTACTCCAGTAAAAACATTAATTTTGAAATATATTATAGTGTAACCTCGATTATACGTCGGTATCGAGACCGCGACCCTGACGGATAACAGAAAATTTAAAATTCACATACACAGTTGTTGTTTAGAACGGTTCCATCAGCTGAAAGGTTGGTTTGAACCTGTAGAAGTTTTACTAAGTAAAACGAAGAGTGAGGTGGTTTACCATTGCTTTCCTCTTTGAGTAGGAAAGTACGCTTATCAGCCTGCCAGACCCTCTGAAAGCACCTATTTTCCACTCTACAAATGGCACCTTCACTTCATTCACCATAGGGTCTGGCTGTATAATGAAATTCATTACTTTCAGAGGAGATAACTCTGATTAATGTCATTTACACTTCTACCTCCTTCATTATCAAATAATTCAGTCATGATTTCACTGATGGTCAGGACGAAAATAATAAAAAAAGTTTACTAGTGGATGAAACAGGTTTATTTTTGTACAACAACAAAAACCTGGTTTTGAACTATAAACTGTTATTTAATAAAAACTTACTATAGTAATTCTAAATTTACACTTTAAAATACTTTGTCATCTTCTTTTGTTTCTTTTAGACTCGAGGTTTCTGTGCGGCAATGTTCCGCATTTTACTAGTATTTTGAATAATTAAATGCCATTTGATGGTGTTGCTTCATTGGTGCTGCTTCACATTGAAAAGTTCCATTCATCAGACAACCTGTTGTCTATTCCTTTAAACAGTCTACATATAAACCTTTATTTATACAACCTCCTTTATCCAGCAATCAATCCAAATGACGACAAATTTTTTTTAAGAACCGATTTTATTTGCCTAAGGGTCAGTTATTTTCAAACTTCTTAGACGACCATCAATCATTACTGTTAACGATAGTGATGATTTCCTTTTTGTTGGCACCATGAAGTATTTGAAGTTTAAATTATTTTGACTGATTTTGTCTACTGTTTGAGACGAACCGAAAAATACAAACCAATCAACTTTATCAACTCAAAAATCTGTTCTAGGGACAGTGACATTGACATTGACAGTGATATTGTTTTACTCAGGATTATTTCGTGTGAAAATATTTACTCAAATCCATCTTATGTAAAGTAGCCTATACCAATCGTTTGGGTTGCCAGCATGTTATTTAGATTGCTTCTAGTATCGCTTTATAAATTAAAAATTCATTTTTTGGTATCCGTGTCTGATTCCATTAAATAAGCCAGAAAAGTTATTTAAAATTACGGTTTAGTTGTTTACGTTTTGCTCGGACTCGTTGCTTCTAGTTTAAATATTTGTGAAGTTGTATTACAAGGTACTTAAATAAATGTGATTGGGGCATTTGTATGCTGTTTAAAGATGCTTTGAACGAAAAACCTCTATGTTCATCATTTGGTTAAATAATACACTAAACATGACTCTACCAACTTTTTTTTTAGAACATCGTGTCAATTTTCTTGAGAGATGTGAAACACTCTTTTAACTTATTTACACAATTAGTTAACGGAGAGGTGCATAAAGCCAACCTACTTGGAGAAAGTAAAGAACAAACATTTGCGATATCAGTTCCATTACATTGAAGCCTACTTCACAATAAGTAACATTAGGTGAAGTAAAACTTATGTGTGATTTAACATGTAGGTAGGACTTTACATGTACAAGCGTACTTGTGTATCTAAGACAGTTGAATATGATTACATGATTTATGTTTTAGATGTAGGTGCACTCAGTACTTGTAAGCTAGTTTTATGATTATTTTTACTGGCAAGATTATTTTTGTTTTGTTGCAGTAAAAATAATAGCAGCTAAATAAGAAATAAATAAAACAAGAAAGGTAGTGTATAAATATTTACAAATAAAACTTTATGGTATTTATATTTTTCAATTTGTTTTAGTGTATTGGGTGGGAAAAGTTTCTTTTTGCCGTTGATTTTGTGGTGATACACAAAATAACACTTAATAAAACAGGAATAGTTATTTAAGCGGAAATACGAATAAAACCCTTAGCATTTCCTCCTAAACGATCAAGTTTAATATGTCAGTTACAGATTCATACACCGAAAGTGATAAAGATATTATAATTTAGACAGACAGAGAACCATATTTTGAGCTAGAATAGTTCCTGAGTTTTCTTAATCTTTCAAAAAAAATTCTTACGATTTCCTTGATGTAGGAAATAACAAGGTCTGTACATCGAATTTCTTCTGATGTAGAACTGTACCGTGACAAACAAGTCAACAAAAAAAATCAGATAAAGCAAGTATCAAAAAAGTATACAAAAAGAAGAAAACATATTAGTATGGCATTTTTTAATTGCATTTTTGAATGGCTGCAACTTGCTGAATTAAAATATGTAGCATTTATTTTTTTCTGCCCATAACAGACAGGTGGAGTGTCAAATTTTTTACTCAATCTGTGCGTTGCAGGGCTAAAATAAATAGTTCAGTTTCTTGTCACATGGTCAGCCAATTAAATGACTGAATCATTTAAGAACAGAAGAGGTAGAGGTGTAAAAGACACTAATCAGAGTTATCTCCTCTGAAAGTAATGAATTTCATTATACAGCCAGACCCTGTGGTGAATGAAGTGAAGGTGTCATTTGCAGAGTGGAAAATATGTGCTTTTCAGAGGGCCCGGCATGCTGATAAGCATACTTTTCCATTCAGTGAGGAAGGCAATGGTAAACCACCTCACTCCTCGTTTTACTTAGTAAAACCTCTAAAGGTTCAAACCAGCCTTTCGGCTGATGACCTAAACAACAACAGCATTTATTTAAATATTAAAAAGAAGTTATAATAATGTGGTAATTTGTAACCTTTACCATGGTTACTAAGCATGCTAAATGTCCAACAGGTGCCCACAATCAGGTTTTAGGAAAACGCATAGAATAAGCCTATATTATAAAAAACCCATTAATCTTGAAGTACTTAAACATAAAGCACCCGTGTATAAAGTGATCCAGGTTTAATAAAACGTTATGTTTGAGGATTAACACAAAATCAGAATGAAAGCCTTCATACTTATTAGCTACGTCTGGAGGTATCTTGAATAAATCAAAAATTTGCTGTAGCTATAGCTTTTACAGAACTTAATTTTGCTAATATAGCTTATTTCTCGTCCATGAACAAGAACAAAGTGTCACCTGGCTACAGAAGTTATAAAGATAGGAAGGGTACAAGATCATAGAAAAAAGAAAAATTCAAAGGCTAAGTTTGAAAATTCTCAAAGTAAAAAGTAGGCTAGAGAACAGTAGAAAACAATAAAAAAAACGGACGTACTTCAATCAAATTTTTTCACAAAAATGACTGACTACAGTATTGAAATCAATACCAAATATACATTTTAATTTGATATGTAAGTGTTCTCGGTATATCATCATCCCGTATATGAATTTTTTTCAATGTCAGACTTCCAGTAAAAACGTAATCAACGTGGAAACAAAAAATCGTAATGTTTGACGGGCGTTATTGTTTTTCTTAAAATCACTAATACAGTTTTAACCATTTCATTTATCGTAAAAGTTATTATGACAAAAAAGATGCGGATCATAATTTTACATAACTTCCATTTTACATGACTCCCAGTAGTTTTTACAGCTTCCATAGACTCAAATCTTCTCCCTTTTAATGCAGAATTTACCTTAGGGAGCAGGTTTAAGTCAAATGATGCAAGATCTGGTGAATAAGGTGGATCTGGAATAATGCTGTACTTGGCTAGGAACTTCTTGACAGATAACGCGGAATGACCTGGGGCACTGTCCTGGTGGAGAACCCATTATTTGTCCTTCCGCATTTTGGGGCGTTTTTTCCTTACTCTTTGACGTAGTTTAGAAATTGCCTAAGGGTAGTAATATTGATTAATTGTTTGACCTTCAGGAACCCAGTGAAGGTACACAATTCGATGGATATAAAAAAAAACAATCATCATTGCTTTAAATTTTGAATTGGTCATTCGAGCTTTTTTGGCTCTCGGTGAAGTTCGGCTCTTCCAGTGCATGGATTGGCACTTCGTTTCCGGATCATAAGTAAAAACCCACGTTTCATCACATGTTATTATCTTCTACCTGTTCCCTAAGGTGAAATCTGTATTAAAAGAGACAAGATTTGAATCTTTTGAAGCTGTTAAAGAGAAAGCGGCACGTGTCCTGAAGGAGCTGACAGAAGATGACTTCCAGCACTGTTTCCAACAATGGAAAGTTCGCATGGACCGTCGTAGGGATAGAGAAGGAGTGTATATTGAAGGTGACAAAAAGTGATAATGTATAAAAAACAAATTTTTTACAACGTCAGTCTCGTTATTTAATAGCCACACCTCGTATAACACATTTTAAATCTAGAGCCAATAAATCTATACGTTATATTGGTAGACTGTATCTAAGAAAGAAAACTGAACACCCTTATTTTAGGTCTAGGAATATAAAAGAACCGAAACCGTCACATTATTAGAAACCAATGATTGAATCAAGCATTTCCGGTTTCAACTGTACAACATTTAAGTGATTTAGCCCTGTAATAGAAAACCCGATTCAACCAAAGCAGACTGTATGAGAGTTATTTCGGCACTGAAAAAAGAACATAATTTTTATCTAGGTAATAATATTGCCTTGTAGGTATTATTAGGCGGTAGACGAGTCAGCTACCGCAATGAAGATACTGTCGGCCACCCACTATTTAAAACGCGAGTTCCTTTTGACAAGACCTACTGAATACAGTTTATAATCTCATATAATTTCTTTTAGTAAGTATTTTATGTCAATAAAATACAATAATTTAAGATGGTATAGTTAAATAGTTTAAAGTTTTTGTTTCTTTTACTTGGATCAAAAATATTCAATTATAGCTTATGTTTTGTATTATTATAATTGTGATAATATTGAGAAGGAAAGAGGGTTCGAGGATGGCCAAGGATTCAAAAAAATGTTAACGTAAATAAGAAGAGTAATAAATAGTGTTTTCCGAGAAATAGTTAGAAATATTATGAGTAATATAAATTGTATTTTATAGTTGTGGTAGTACAGGTTTATTGTTGTACGGATATTGTGAGAGCCGGGTACCTATTTAGATAATTAGTCTTTTTGTAACACCTTCTATTCAATCCTTATTTTTTGTTTAGAGTTGTTAAGATTTATCCAGAAACCATCAGAAGGATTATGTATTTTATTATTATGTCGAAAATCTCTGTATTTTCTCAAATTCCCCATTAGCCCCCCTATCCTATAATCGCCGCTTTGTTTACGGTCTAGTTTAGATTCGATATGTCTATGTTATTTATTAAATAATTTAATTGTAATATACTTGTAGATTTTAGTCACTTATTTAATTGTAAATTCTTAGTTGTAATAAATATATACATCTAATTTTAAACTGTAGTGTGTTAATTATTTAATATACCCAAATCCTGAAACGGACCTTAGAGATATGTGTCACAATATAATAATAATAATAATAATAATAATAATAATAATGGTATCATACGCTTGGTCATTACTGACTCCCAGGGTTATAGAAAAGTAACGAAGAGTTTCTGAGGCGGTAAATATGTCACCCGAGCAAAACGCTAAAGAAGTGTTAGAATCAATACCTCTCGGCTATATGAAGTAAAAATATTAAAATATTGAAAACATGATATCCAGTTAAATAGAAAACACTACCTACTCTTTTTTTATTGCTTCATTAATGTTGTTTACAATTATCACCCTTTGTTTACAAAATTATACTTTTTTTTTAATTTATTTATTTAACGTCGCATCAACTGCAACGGTCATTAGCGACGACGTTGGGGTGTAACTTTGAACAATGGAGGATGAAATGATTTTTTTGTAACGTATGAAAATATGCCGTGCCTGAGTGGGATTTGAACCCAGGACCGCATGATGAGAGGCGAGCACAATTATTTTTTTATTTACAAAATTATACCCTTTGTTATCTTGTCACCCTAGCAAAAAACCAAAGAGTGTTAGAATCAATACCATTCTCTTATTAGAAGTAAAAATATTTAAATATGGAAAACATAAAAACCAATTGAACAGAAACCACTTGGTAGGCACCTCATTTTATTACTTTATTAATGTTGTTTACAATTATTATTATAACTTACTATATAAAACAAGTAAAATTATAGAATTGCGTTGTGTAATGGCGGATGAATATAAGACGTGAGTGACTTAGAGGAGTTCTCCCTTAACATCCAATTAGTATGGATTCTCAGTACTCAGTACTCAGTAGTTAGACTCCGAGGGGTAAATTTTTTAATTTGTTTTAGAAGTTGTCTCTACTCCATCTACCATGTGCCATGCGTGGAGAGTTACCGGGTAAATAAGGCATGTAGAGTGTTTGTAATAGTCGATTTTCATTTTCGGGAAGTTTTACGTTTGAAACGTCTGTAAGATTGATGGATGATAGTACACGTCCGTACACATACGTGTTTTCTAAATTATACTTGGGAAATATGAGATATTTTAAATATGACCACTTGTACCTGCCAGGTAGAAACGGAGTACAAAAATAAATGTTTTTATAATTTCCGAAAGACGGTTCTAATAACTCAAAAAAATGTTCTAACATTAATAGTAATTTTTGTTCAGTGAAAACCTAGTTTAAGCGATCCCTCAAAGGTTGCCAATAAACCCAAAAACTTGAGCGCAGCGAAAAAATATTATGTTATATCTATACTCTGTCCAACAGTCGGAAGACACCATTGCTTATATATATGGTCAGAGCGCTGTTACATACTGTGTTAAAAACATTGACTCACGCTATGAAAATAAAAGTTGATCTTATTGTATTGTTTGTTGTATATTGAAACAAATTACGTTTGCGATTAAAAATGTTTACGTTATTATCTGAAATATTTATAATTGTGTGACAGAGCTGTTTTTACATTTGTAATTGAATATAACTATTTATAGGGTAATGTACAGCATTTTGTTTGTACAACCATTAAATGTTATGAAAATATATAATTAAATTAAACATATTTTGATTCTTTCAAAATTTATATTATCAATTTCATCGCCATAAGCCAATAAATTCTATTAATTTCGCAATTTACATTCATTTTAAAGTATTTTATTTCTTGTTAATTTTAAATACTGCGTATTTCAATGGAATATTGGCCGAACATTATTTTTTAAATAATAGTCATTTATCGTTTCAACTTTAGTTTAAATTACAATTACAACTAAAACTTATACTATGTTATTAATTAAATACTACGCATGTTTGTAGGACAGATAGTTGCGGAGAGCGTATTGCTCTATACAACCAATGTTAAATTATTGGAATCGCCTATCTTTCTCACAGTCTCAAGTGACTGATAAATGTAAAAAACATTAATGTAAAAATTGTAGTAGGCCTACTGTAGGATACGAGTATACTATAGAGTACTTAAAAATACGAAACTATTTACCTACTATAATATGTCAGTGATACTTTGGAAAATTAAAGCATTTTAATTTCGTCCACATGCTTCTAAAATTATAATATAATAAATAAATTTATAATTTTAAATAATATATTTAATAAATCATGTATAATCTATTTTAATAAATCATCTATTTTATTTCATGTACCTCTCTGAGATAAGTTCACCCGTAGTACGGGTGCAATTGCTGAGAGAATAAAAGTACTATCACCTTCATTTATAATTCAATTTATTTTATTGTTATACGAACGTCATACAGAGTAAAATTAACCTAGTTTAATTGAACTTATAGAAACATAAATAGCTTAAATAGCTTAATTGATGCATAAAGAACATAATTACCCTCGGAAAAAACAAAACAAAAATGAATAATTATTAGCATTATTTCTCAAAAGAGGGGAACTGAATTCTGAACTGGTTATTAGTGTTAAATTTCTTTTACACTAGGATACAGAAAATTGAGGAAATGTTGTTTGTTTTTCTTAAAAAAAACGATCAATAAAGAATTTTTTGTGTAGCATATTATTTTATAGTACATGTAACGTTTGACTTGTTCTTACTTGAAGTAATGTAATGTAGGCCTAGCCCTATATCATTGTCTAATGACATAATTTTAGGTTATTACGTGTCCCAACATCCTTGTTTAAAAACAATAAGAAAATATAACCGCTACTAAATAGAGAATCATATAATCTAATCTAAAAACAGTTGAGTGAAAAGAAGTTTCCGGTGGTTTTGCAGAGGACAATTGGGATACTTCTGTGTGTGTGGGGTCCTCATATTTCTTCCATGCTCGCAATTACGTCATTATAAGAGGACCTTGTCACGATCAGACTCCATCAGAATCGGATTAGCTTCTATATTATTTTTTATTCTTTTTAGTTGTAATAACTCAGTTGTTCTATATCTGGTAAGCCAATTACTACAAATTCTACCGTGCGCGCCGCCGCGGCAGCTGAATTAAGATCACTCAACATCTTTCTTCCTTAGAAGTTGATAGATCAATCGATCTCTTTTGCTTTAGAAAATCAATCCAATCAACCTTCGATTATAATAGAAGCATGTTCGTTCTCTATCTTGGGAAATAAAATTAGATCTACTTTACTCGACTACATGATTCAATTTATCAAACGTGGTATTATCAATCAATCAGATAGCTGATGTTGGTATTTTCAAATTGAAAACTTATTTACTGAAGTTAAACGTTTATAGAAATAATTCAGATTGTTTAGCAATCTAAACAGTAAGTTTTATATAGAACAATCCTGTTACAAAACACGATTACATCTTAGCATAACTAAATTCTATTATTATGAAAAAATCTATTCTTCAAAAAATACAGATAATTTTTACCCGGTAGGCCTATACTTAAAATTTATCCTCAGTTCCTTTAGAAAAGCAAATGAAAACGTTGTTTTGTTAATTTTTTTTCTTTTGCCCTTTAAGAATAAATAGGAAAGGAGAGTAGGCCTACCTATTGTTATCATGTTGATTTTTCAAAATCGAGTTTTTACCATAAATAGGCTACAAGTTTTCAGGCCCCGTGAACCCGAGAAACATTATTGTTTTTTATCAAGTGGTCTCTACAGTGTCTGTTAAAACTTTAAGCACAGGATGCAAAAGAAACAAAATTTAATTTTTCTCACAAAAGTTTTTCTGCGATCTTTCTGTAGCTTAAGTCACTTTTCCACATCCCAACAATTTGCCATTTCAGACTGGTATTCACTGATTTTCGGCCCATTTTCAAATTTTCGGGATAAGAAATTAATCTAAAACTCGCTATTTGTAAACTTAAAAGCATAAATGACAAGTGGTGGGAATCAGTTGTTTCGTCATTACTACCAGCTCTTCAGATCTTTTGAAGATTTTTTGAATAGCAATGGCTGTTTGAAATTAATACGGCGGAAATTACGAACACGGACAAGATTAGAAAAACGGGGTTTTTATCTGCAGAGTTAAAAAGATGCATCCATGACCAAGATGGTATGTTTTTATTTGTTTTAAAAGGAGACTGGCCCAAAGTGCCGTTCCTGCACACACATACCAAATTTCATTAGTCTGAGTGTAGCGATTTGAAAGTTATATTTATTTTTCAGTTATATGAATATGTTCCAGTTGGAAGAAGGGAGGTGTGAAGGCCTCGAAGACGATGGCAGTAGTCGAGATGTAAGCGTTGAAATATCTCGTGTTTCTGTAGACGTGCAGGATGGTTTGTGAGTTCGGAACAGGCTTATGCCTAATCCTTGATAGTAAGATGAAGAAGAAAAGGTGTTTATTTTTAATTAAAATTTGGCCTACATTTGACTTTTTTTTAAACAGAAAGAAACAATAAAATGAGTTCTATAAAAGATAGAGAAGTCGAATGTGTGCTGACACTACTAATTTTAAGGGCTATTTGGCTAATGTTTTACCAAGTATAGTTTGCAAATAAGAACAAAACCCAATAATCTGAAAAATAGTTGTGTCCTTAAACTTTTGACAGAGACTGTATATGTGTGTATCTGTGTGTTTATGTATGTGAACAAAATATCTCATTAAGGGAGTAGTTTACGAAGTTAGATAACCCCACACAAACAATTTCATGAAAATCGGTCAACCGGAAGTAGAAGTAGAATATTCGTGCGGTTTTTTCACTTTTCGTGATTTCTTTAAAAAGTGGCTCCGACGATTTTCTTTATAATTGCTACATTCACAACATTTTTTTAATGTTCTTCAAGATACTATAAGCGGCATGTTGGCTGAAATTCCTTGGGAGGCTGTGCTCTCGAGGTGTAAAATTGTTTACTAAGATTGCAGCCTTAGTACGCTATATAGGCTTATACATTTTAGGGTAAAACCGTAATAATTAACGTCATAGGAATTTAAAGAAAACTAATATTTTTATTACAAACATTTTTGTACAACGTTTGGGTTAGCGGAAATTAGTAATGTTCTGTACTTTTTCTCATTAAAATTGGTAAAAATGGGATTTCTTAGGTTTACAGATTTACTACGCATTTTACGACTGACGTTTATAATTACCTAAAGTTTTAAAAAATTAAAAAAGAACAACTTCATTTCAAGCATGTTCTTCTACAGAGCTTAGTTTAGTGTCAATTAGTAGTTTATTTTTAAGTCGAAAAGTGGCTGATTTTAATTTAAAGTCATTCAATCATAATTAAAATTAGGTTATTTTTTTTAATATAGCCTACATTGTTTGTCATCATTAAACATAGGTTATATTTTTCACTATTTACAAAGACACGAGAAAGTCGCGTGAGTGTTTCATACCAATTTTTTTAGAATATGTTAATATAATTTTGACAAATACAAAATTTGTTACACTCTAAAAAACTTCGTTAGTTTATTCATGTTTTAACGTCCCATGCATGGTTTTCCAAATTACTACTAATGTAGACGATGAAAGCTGAAACGAATAATGAAAAAATGCCAGACTTGGCCGACAATCAAATCCAGGACACCTTGAGTAGAAGCCAGTTGCCTTGACCACTAGACTACAACACCGCCAGCCGGCCTTATTAAGTTAATTTTCTAGTTATAAAACTGTAATCCACAGTTCATTTTTTTTATAAATATTTATATTTGTTATAAATTCAAAAGAAAGTTGTGTTACTTTAATGACCACATCCCTCTTCTTCTTCATGTAGCATCTCCATTACGAAGGTGTGCTAGCATCATGGCAATTCTGACCTTGGAAACTGTAGCTCTAAATAGGTCGATGGATGACAAATTAAACCACTCTCGCAGGTTCCGTAGCCAGGAGGTTCTTCTTCTTCCAACCGATCGTTTGCCCATAATCTTTCCCTGGATGACAAGATGAAGGATTTCATATTTTGGACCTCTCAAGACATGGCCGAGGTACACCAGCTTTCTCTTCTTGATTTCGATCATCACTTCCATTCCCTTCTGCATCCTCCTTCCTCCGACCACATCCCAAGAAAGCCAAAATAAATGTCATAATATTTTTATGAACTCTAAACGCAAAAATTAATCATCTGAAAAGAAAAGTAGGCGATGTTATTTGTTTATTTACATCTGATTATTTTTGCACACGCGCTTAAAATATTATGGAAAAATATAAAGTCACCTTTTTAAGAATATTAAAATAAAAATTATAATTACAATTGAACTATTCTTAATTATAGTGTATTCAATAACTTAAATTAAATTTGACGATAAACAAAAAGCTATGGCCAAACAGATCACGTCGGCAATATGCCGACTTTTAAAAAAAGAAAAAGAAATAGGTCTACTAAAAATTTTATTTTATTACTATTATAAAAATGATACAAAGATAAGATGTAGACAAACTTACTTCTTATAAACGAACCGTGTAATAATTTTATTAAAGAAAAATTTAGAAATAGATGTAAACACTGATTTAACATCAAACAAAAATATTTTAATGAATTCTAGGAAATTTTATTACTTACATTTTTGCGATTCCTAACTGCATTCTTATTTTTTCATAATTTGTATCAATCTGGCATTCCATAAAAACCTAAAGAAAAAAATGAAACGAATAGCGTTTGTAAATTACTTAAATTGTTCAATTGAATAATTTAACAAATTTGTTTAGAATACCTGTTAAAAGATATAATTAAGGTAAATTTATATAGGTCTAATTAAAACGGGTTAAATTTAATTATGCCTACGTTTAAGAAATTTAAATGGACCTTTATACTTCGAAAAATTCCATGTACCGAAAATAATTTGTATTTAGGCTATGAAATAGTTTCACGTAATATTTTATCGTGCTACTGTATTTTTAATTGTGCGCGTACAAACATTTCTTTTGTATAATCTGCTGTAGAAATCCGTTCATCTGAACTCGTCATCCGGATCCATACCACAAAAAAAATTTCTAGGAGTTACATTTATCGGATTAGCCTAGTGATTAAGTAATCATCGCAATTCAGCTGTTTAACAGCTGATTTTTGGAGACGAAAGTTCCGTGATTTAAGTCTTCATAAAAGTAATGATTTTTATATGGATTTCAATATTAAAGTGATTACCAATCTACTCTGATGGTTGGGGTTTAATTAACCATACTGACTCAAGATGTGTCAGCCTGTATCTGTACAATACTAAAACTGATTCACACGTTGTACATATCATCCTCATTTCATTAGGTCAGGGGTTTGCTTATTGTTCTTAATTGAACAGAGTGCAACGGTCATTCATTAGGGGTTAAAAAAGCCAACCGTTTTATCCAATTCTATCCGAATCTACTTTTTTATGCTCTGGAGTGACTTAATTTTACGAGAGATAATCGGAGACTCTAGAAATCAAGATTATTATATACTAATCGAAATTAGGCCGCTTAAAGGCGCTCCGAACTTGATTTTCACTGTTATTATTCTGATGCATAACGTCAACCCACACCCCACCATGCACCCAATATTCAATCTGAGAACTCAAGATGGTAGGATTTGCTGGCAGAGCTGACCAAATAAAAGAGAAGGCCCTGCCTCATTTGTCAGTACAGTAGCAATAACTGGAATTTAATAGAGAGACTTATTTAGCATTGATCTCCCAGCTTTTATTTTACCAGCATTGGATTTGGATATCCTTTTTGTGTCTTCTCCTCAATTCTGATAGTTATATAAGTAAAGAGTTGCAATAGCAAGTGCAAACGAAAATATCAGTTATTGTCGCATCTTTGAAGATTCCAAAGCAGGTTACAGTAACTTATATCGGCTGATGAAAAAAAATAGGAAAGACCTTTAAAACGCTGGGAGTAAATTATTTTATTAAAAATTTATTTACTAATAAAACTAAAAGTAGAAGGAGAAGGATGACAAGAATGAGGAGATAAAGAAAAAGAAGCAACCGTGGAAAGTGGGTATTCGCCCACCGTTTGGTTCTTGTCCTGTCTACATGCAACGAAATTAAACAAAATTGATGTTACAGCACATTTTCAAGTTAACTTCATTTCATATGATTGTCACAATTATCCGGATTTTAAAATATGTACGGATTGCATTCAGCATAAGCTATCCAACTTAAGAAAAAAATCACATGACTTATTAATATCACAAAGTAACAGACGAGAACAAGTAGCTTACTTGCAACACATCCTGTCTTCATCCAACAAAAAATACCACAAATGATGTTACAGAACGTTTTAAATTTTGATTTCATTTTTTATGGTTGTCACAAATATCCAGATTTTTTAAGATTAGTGCGGATTCCATCCAGCATAAGCCATACAAGTTTTGAAAAAACACTAAAAAAATATTAATTAATATCACAAACTAACAGACAAGAAAAAGTACTCGAAAAAGTGTATGCATCGGGAATTCTAGCGAATTCACGAATAATTACTTTAAATGACTGATGTACCAACTTGTTACTTTTACAATGATTCTACATTGACAATAAACACTTATTAATTCAATGCGCAGAATAACGTAGTTTAAGAGACCACGTTATTGTTGGTGCGACCTTAAATAATAGTAATAATACATTATTCCACAAATACAAATAAAAAAAATTACATATATATTAAAACATAAAACATCGATTTTTTATCTTATGATTAAAAATTTACAAGATAAAATTTACTTAACCGGTAAAAATACGTAATATTACATAACACACAATGTGAATCTACGCTAAATAGAGAAAATAAACAAAAACCAATTTATTTTATAAGCACTAAAATAGTTTTATCACATAAATTACATTATGAAGCGAATCATTAGCAAAAAAAAATAAATAAAATTGAAAAAGTGTGTTGTATTATTACCAAACGTTTTTTGAATAAAAGGACAGTTTTATCCGCAATTTCTATTGTCTCCGCAGTAGGAATTTCCATTTAAATACTCCTCAGATTGTAATAAACGTTGGAGAAAGTTATAATATTTTACAATTTATATCAAAAAATTGTATTATTTAATTCAGCGATGCTCTTATACTGGTCTTAGGTGTAAAGCTAATTATTGCAATCTAGAAGGAAGAACAGAGAAAAAGTTAAGATTGAGTAATTTCTTCTTTCTTGTCAGTGACCTGCTCTGCACTATAATTTTACATTTTTATGATGTACATACCATTAATCAACCGTTTTAAAAGGAAGTTTATAAAAAAAGAAAGAAAACTATTATAAAAAGTATGTATAATATATTACATAAAGGAAATAAATTAATATGTTAGGGCGATGAGCTAAAGTAGTAGGTTGATTTAATGTTACCCGGAAGCAAAGAAGTTCAATTCAGTTCTTTACTTTTTTGCTTCCGGTGACAAGAAGGATGTTAGTATTCCTAGACGAAGGTGTCATTTCAAAAAGTTCGTTAATAAAAGCTTTGGCTACGAGAACGAGATCATGCTACTGGAATTCCGAGTCTAATAAACTCTGTTACAATAAAATGTATGTTTTATCAATAAAATAAGCATGTATAAGAAAATTGCAACAGCGAATACTCCTCCAGAAATATTTTAAAATAGGTATTGTTTTATCTCTTGGTTTAAATAACAGTTCAAAGACGTTAGCTTAGAATTAATTTCATTTTTTTAAATTGTATATGACTAATCAAATTCAGAAAAAACAGTTTCAGTAATACTGATAGTATTTATCTAGAGTGCATACAAAATCGTCATAGTTTGCAAGGATTCGTCATTCATTTAAAATTTGTAAATACTACAGAATCGAGTCTTCGTTCGAAAATAAAGAAAAGATACCTCATAAAATTTAAGTTCGAAAATTTTTAGTTAGTGAAATGAGGTTGGTGGAACATTTTGCATCTCTTTGCTCCTTTGGTTATTTTAGACCAAGGTTAGGTTTTATAAACCATAATTAAATGAACTGCCCCTAAAGGGGGCAAGCGCTATGTTAAATTAATTGCACTCGATCTACTGGTTTCAGGCTTACAAAAAATAGTTCTTTCCTATTACATAGTCAGCGAATTATATGACTGGACTATGTATGAACAGAAGAGGTAAAGGTGTAAAAGATACTAGTCAGAGTTAATGTTACCCTCCTCTTATAATGTTATCTCCTCTAAGCGTAATGAATTTCATTATACAAACGGACCCTGTGGTGAATGAAGTGAAGGTGTCTCTGCAGGGTGGAAAGTATTTCCTTTTCGGAGGGCCTGGCTTAGCGACAAGCATATTCTTTCAACTCAGTGAAAATGGCATAGTAAACCACCTCATTCTTCTTTTCCACGTAGTAAAACCTCTCAAGGTTCTAACCAGCATTGTTGTTGTCTTAAACAATAACAACTTAAAAAGATATGATGGTTTAATTAACCATAACTAAAAAAATGATTTGAACTTATTCACTTATTTCCAATTCATAATGAAAGATCATATTCATTTTGGGGTATTTTTCAGAAACACTAGGATAGTTATTTATCTAAAGAATAACTCAACGTCTCAATGGACTATTAAACTCACGGTTGTATAACAAGAACTAGAATACTCTAACAAATAGCATTAGTTATTAGATCCATAAGTTACATGAACATGAAAAAATAACGGTCAAGAAGCAATGGAACACAACTGCATCATACCGTTTACAAGATTGATCGTTGTAATAAAAAAATTGATAAATTTTAAGTATAGACCCTAGTTATGAAACAACAAATATTTTTGAATAATGAAATGAAAAAAATTTAATCTAATCTTTTGAAATTTATAAATAACTCTTACAAACATATTTCTCATTTTTCTTCAAGACATACATTTATGGTTTTGATCGATATGACTAAATCGTACAAGACAGTATCAAATTACGTGGTAAATCTATTTTAAACTCAAAATTTTTATACAGGTTTATAGAATAATTTCATTTATACGAAAGAAAATATATAACTATTATTTAAAAAGTTTGTTTAATGGTTGTTCATTTAAAAAATATATTACAACCGAAGGCAAAAAATTAATAAAAAGTAAAATAATAATGCTGGGTATCAGATATCTTTTAAAAACAAAATTTTGGAATTAATTTGAATTTCTATGATGATTGATGGACAAAAAACAAAGCATTTAATAAACAAAATAGTTAAAAACATCAGAGTAAACAATAACAAGTTCCATGACCGAAAGAAGTTAGCAAGGAGAGATATTGGACCGCTATGTCTGTAAGATTTTCTTATGTTAAGGAGGAGGCTATCTGGTCGAGATTTACTGAATAGGTCAACCTCAGCGACAAAAGCATTTCGAAATATCGCGATCAAAGCTGAAACATTATTTTTTATGTAGCCGTGGGTTCCTCTTAGGGATGTCTGTCGGCTGATTTACTGCGATCGTAAGGAATGCGTGTGGGGTCGTATCCGATAGTTGAAAGAAAGGACCAAACACAATTTCCACATTCACTGTTCTTCAACCGATTCTTTTTCTCCGTTGTATCATCTTCCTTTTCTTTTCGACACACAGACTTCTTTGTATTTTATCAACACCATAAGATTGAGTGAGAAGGTCCAAGAGAGCCAACCATAAGAAGAGAAGGTGGCCTACCTGACATCGTATCATGTTTCTTCATTGAAATAATAAAATTTAAACCGGTATCGCTTACATTGTAATTTACATTTAAATTTAAACTGCAACTTTCAAATAAAACGGTTAATGATAAAATACAAAAACTTTTTTACCAGAAAATCTTACACCGCCTTTATCGATACGTATTAATCAGTATTAAGCCAAAAATCTGTCAGATATATTTCACTCATCCTGAATACTTAGAACAAACACATCGACCGTAATCTACTGATTTAATCAACACCGAAACGAAGTGAGAAAATAATAATTGGTAGGCCCAAATAATTTCTTATGGTCCATGTTTATAAAAAATAATTCCAGTGTGAAACACTCACACAACTTTCTCATGCCAATTCAAATAGTTAACAATATAATCTAACATTTGTAACAAAACATTAGAAATAAAAAAACTAACCTCAAAAAACATAACCTTATTTTAATCATGAGTGAATGATGCAAAATGAAAAACAACCTCAGTTTGACTTAAACATACGGAAAGTCACTCTTTCACGGTAGACTAGACTCTTTGAAGAAAAATGCTTTAAATAAAAGTTTTATATCTTTTAATTCCTATAAATTTGATTATACATAAATATACACTCTTGTCATTAAATGCATACTAAAGCTGAAATCTTAAAAAATCGACTTTTACACATTTTCTTGAAACACGAAAACAGAAAATCACTAATTACTCATCACACTAATTACACTAATCACTAATTTTCTCTTAATTTCATTTCCTACATGTTTACAGTTATCCTTAAAGACCAAAAAATTTCTAGAATGCTGAATTCACGTCGTGTTTTGCGATTTAACAAAATTTATTTATGTTAATACCTCGTAACTTAAAAAGTAATGATTTTACGTTAAATTTTATTGGATCATCGTTTTTCATAATATTGTTACAGAACAAACATGCCAAATCTTACGTTAGTTGTTGAACAATGACGGGTGTATTTAAAAAATACGCTTTTTTCTTCAGAAACAAAATGTTTACCAAATTACTCATTATTTCATTTATCGTGTGTTTATCGAAATAACTTTATAGAACAAAAACATGCGAAATACTTCGTTTTATAATAACAGGTAATTTCCGGCAAGTTTCAGTCACTTGAAAAAAAATTAGATGATATTTTATGTTTTCTGAAATGGTGTTACAATCCACATATTGCTCCTCTCTGCCGGACGCCATGAAGTTATAAACAGCAGTACAAGACTGCGTATACCCCATATCTGTTAAAATTCGTAGGGGATCTTAGCTCTCGTGGTAAAATATTTTTTTTAAGATTGCGGCTTTATCACTCATTTTACGACATAAGTTTATAATATAGTCATTAAAATTGTAGGAAAATCAAAAAATCTCTAACTTGTGTATCTTATACAGAACTAGTTCAGCGTCAATTAGTGATTTACCGTATTTTTTTAAGTTGTATTCTATTTTTCTACTTTTAAGAGATTCATTTTAAATTAGCATTATTAATTCATGATAAAAATTATGTTATTAATTTTACATCGCTTTCTCATGATTAAACATACGATATATTTTTCATTATTTACATCCGCAAGAGAAAATTGTGTGAGTGTTTCACGCCAGATTTTCTTTTTTAATTTCTGGTTACAGATTCCGTTAATGCAGGGACATAATCTGAAACTCATTCACTGTTTCATTCATGTATTTCACAAAATATTCATAGCGTAACTTCTTGTTTGAATTGTTTCCATTACGTGTGTTTAACAACAACTCTTTTCCTTTCCACTATGTTTGCCTTAATTTTTCTATTGCAATAAATTTCAGATACAGATGATAAATTTTATTTTCTCGTACTTGTCAGATATTTTATATATATTTATAAGGCAGTCAAAGATTATAAGCTTGAGCTGTAAAACGCATAATCATAAAGAAAGGTTTTAAAGCCAGTAGGCCTAATGGTGGATTACAATGAAGAATTTTGTAGTAATAAATAAATGTAGGTTGAATGTTTAAAATATGATTGATAGTCGTACTTATCCGAAATGTAATATAACGATTGAAACTTCTATATTATACTTCTTCTTTATGACACATTAACTATGATCATTATTACAATATATTCAGTTAAATCCATTATTCCAACGCATTCTGATATTAAAACAATACAGATCAGGATAAAATAAACTTAGTGCAACTACTAAACTGCTAAGTTATTGTGAATCAATCCGTGTGAAACAACACAGTAAAATGATTTATTTTAAAATAGGCCTGTTGTTGTAACAGATCCTACAAGTTATTGAAGTTATCACTCAAATCATAGTTCTAAGTAAAATAGGTTAAATTTAAAATGAAAAGTACTCTTTCGTATTCTGATAAAGTAAATGTCATAGTTCAGCAAAGTTTAACTTTTACAATATATTTTATTTTTATTTTTTATTTATTTAACGTCGCATCAACTGCAACGGTCATTAGCGACGGACGTTGGGGTATAACTATTGTAGAATGGAGGATGAAATGATTTTTTTGTAACGTATAAAAATATGCCGTGCCAGAGTGGGATTCGTACCCAGGACCGCATGATGAAAGGCGAGCACGTTACCGACTGCGCCAATGCGGCCGGCAATATAAAATTTATTTTTTGCTTTTCATACAGTTTATGTTAAATTTTTTTCTTGATCTAATAGTCTTTGTATTTAATTAAATATTCCCAATTGATATTATTATGCCTAATAGGCCTACATAGCTAATAATATATTTGCCCGTTGCAGGCAGGTGGAATGTTAAATTAATTGCAATCGTTCTGTTTGTTTCAGGGGTACAAAAATAGTTGTTTTTCTTATCACATAGTCAGCCAATTATGCGACTGAACTGTTTAACAGGTTGACTGCTATTCAAATAATGATTAGTCTTGTCAGAAACGCTACAATGATTTATCCTCTTTTGATGCAGTATAGTAGGCCTATATAAAAATCAGTTAC
This sequence comes from Catonia carolina, assembly GCA_035578175.1. Taxonomy (NCBI): domain Eukaryota; kingdom Metazoa; phylum Arthropoda; class Insecta; order Hemiptera; family Achilidae; genus Catonia; species Catonia carolina. Next base: position 261,358,539 of record JAQMRL010000001.1, read on the forward strand.
TAGTAGGCCTAATAAAATATTTAATTCTTTTATTTTTAATGTAAAGAAACACAAATTGAGTAAAGAAAAGGTTCTCGCATTTATTGGTACCTATAAGAAATTTCATTTTACGTCACGCATAATTTTAAACATATGAAATTTACAAATAATGTTGTGTAATAAAGTTCAAACCATAACCTGTGAGTAACTTAAATGATAACAGAAAATACATATTCTGTGCTTTCCTCATGATTTTTTTTTAGTTACTTTGTAAGTAGCATTAATACCTTTGTAGCGACTAATTTAGGGTATGAAACAATGGCTTTTAACGCGTAATAATTTCCAGATACTAGCCAGGAGTTGAGCCCAGAACCTATCGTTTGGTAGGCCAGCGCACTAACCACTGTAAACAATCAGTTTTAATAATGCAACAAAATAACTTTGATGTCAATTCAAGAGAAAACATTATTGTAACTGTAATTGATTTAAAAATAACACAAATTATTATAGTACTATATATAGTATAGTATAGTACTATATATAGTACTATATATAGTATACTATATAATTATATAGCCTATCTTAAAAAAGTGCAAAAATTAATACCAAATTAAAATGAAATAACATCCGATTAAAAAACCTAAAAAACAGTATAGGTCATTGCTAAAATCAGCATAAGATTATTAATACCAAAAAAAAGTCAAACAACGGCATATTACAACTTAAGTGAAGAAACACTGATATGTGTCTCATAACGTTTCCGGTAATATTAACTGAGATACAAAAATATGTCTCACAGCAGTCAATTTGTTAAGAACAGAAGAGGTAGAAGTATAAAAGACACTAGTCAGAGTTATCTTCTCTGAAAGTAATGAATTTCACTATACAGCCAGACCCTGTGGTGAATGAAGTGAAGGTGTCATTTGCAGGGTGGAAAGTAGGTGCTTTTGGGAGGGCCTGGCATGCTGATAAGCATACTCTTTCGACTCAGTAAGAAAGGCAATAGTAAACCTTCTCACTCCTCGTTTTTACTTAGTAAAACCTCGACAGGTTCAAACCAGCTATTCGGCTGATGACCAACAACTAATAATAAATAATAGCATTGCAACAAACAGTTGGCGTTTAAAAACATATTAAAAATGTTCTTTTGCCGTTAACTTTATGATTAGAGGATTATTTATAAAACTGTTAAATTTTTGAACATTTAATTTTAGCAGATTCTGTTACAAAAGGATTTTCAAGTCGGAATGCAATATTATATTTGTTACTAAAAATAAGTTAGGCCTAATGTCTAAAAAAATTGTTACGTGATATGAGGCGTTCGTTATCATGCGAAGTACTTTTGACTAATGTGCTTGAATTTTTTTTAATGTGACTTTTTTTACGGTCCCAAAAATTTCGTACCCTAATTCCAATTGATTTTTGAAGTCGTAAATTTTAAATGTACACACTGATAACAAGTTAATTTGGCTGTCTGTGAAACTTTTCAAAATAATAAAATGTAGTTACATATATGGCTGAATCCTTTACAAGAAGTATTTTCAGATTACCATACTTTTTTCCGTTCCATACATAAAATTGTGCTACAGTTACGATCCTTAGAAATATTGACTAATAGGCCTGAGCTTTCGTTATTACTGCCCGTCTAAAAAATAAGTTTACTTATATAGTTTTGTTATTGAATTTTTGACAAGAAGTTTACGCGTCTTCTATTAGTAGACTACAAATGGAAATTTACATAATCACACTAAGCAACGACTCATATTATTTTTACTAGACTTGATTAAAGTAAGTACGAACACCGCATGAATAGAGATTACTTACCTATGTGCAACCTGAGTTGTTGCCTTGGACGATTTCCCATCTCCGGATAAATTACCTTGTAAAAATCTAATAATTTAGCGTAATGTGCTTTGCAGTTTAAGAAAACAAAATAACGAAGAATATTGTATTCAAGTAACAAATAATTTTCAATTCTAGAATAAATTAGTTTGCAGATGTGGACCAAAATAATGTTTTACATAAGAAGTACTAAAACTTTTGTTAGTATTAAAAGTTAAGTATTTAAATTTTTATCATGCGCCTAGGAGGTAAAACGTGTTGATTACGCTACATAATTCTTTCTACACTTTCAAAAAAGTTAATGTTTAAAAATCTAGATGCGTATTCTCAATAAAATGATGTTACCAATGTCTCAATATGATAGGCTACCTAAAACATATAAACCTTTGAAATTCGTTGCTCCTAATGGTAGAAACCAGGTATTTAATTGAAAGGATTTGCTTAAATATTATTTCTATAGCATCCTAAAGAGTTATAGTTCTAAAAATTGGGAGGTTACATATTGTGCATGATTAATTTAATTATTAATTAATTATTGAAAATTTCATGATCACTTCATGGATTGATCACCAAACTATCGGATGCATCTTTACCAGGGAATCAGCAACGCAGGTTAAAACGTCAATGGGCACAAGATCTTCTGTAAAATGATTTTTTTTCATTTTTTATTTCTTGTAGCCTAATATTGTTATTTATGCATTATGAACATTACATCATAGAATATATACCAATGTCCATCACAGTTCTTTTTCATTTCTTTTTCTTGTCATCCTTTCTTTACTATTATTAAATTTGCTCGTTGTATTTCATTATATAGTTATATAGTTGTAAATAAAGTTATTAAAGATAAAATAAAATATTGTGCAAGTATAGGACACTACATAAAACCTGCAGAGTGCGGTGTGACCCTAAATAACCGGGAAAAGCAATAAACTGTTTACCTAATGAAAAATATCTCTAAGGCTATCAAAAATCCCTTATGCAATTTGGGGGTAATTGCTAGTTTATAATAAAGATTGTGTTGGTACTTTTAACAAAAATTTAAAATATTCTACCATGTGATTTTCAGAATGTAAACTGATTTATTTAGTTAGAAGGTGTGACTTCTACAACTCAAGCAATAAATAACAGTATAGGGCTACACATAGGTGCCACATTTCAACGCAAGTTATCTTGTCTTTAAATAGCAACACTCGAAAGATTTTTAAAAGAAATAGAGAAGAAGATTCAATAATCTGATCTAGTTGGTTGAATCACAATGTTTAATTTTTGAAGTGGAAACGGATATAAAAATAGAAATAGTGTGAAGTGTGAGTAGCTATTGTGAAAAGGGAGGAATAGATCTAAATATACATCAGATACACTCGACTACAAAAACTGTCTGTTTATCATTGGAAAGGTTTTTGTACAAAAAAGGTCACCTCCTCAATCGAATAATAGTTCCATGTGACCGAGTAACATTGGTTATTACAATAGAAGTAAACAATGTGAATCAAAACAAGTACTAAATCAAATCATGTCGATTGAGATTTAATGATTCGTGCAAAATCGGTAGACTCTTCATAACGGTTTATCAATAGACATACTCGAGTATATAAATATGATTTATATAATGTTTTGTCACTAGTTTATATGTATCCATTTTTTTAAATGCAATTCGGTATATAAAATTCTAAAACCATGACAATTCGTCCGAAAGGGCAGCTGAAGATATGTTTTATTAAAGAGGGTAAAACGACTAATTCTCAATGTCGGTTCGTTGTATTGATAATTCCCAGACTGTTTTGCATAAATTATTGTTCATTTAAAATTATTAATTCACAGAATATAAATGCGTACCTCATTTATTTACTCAGTTGCTATTATGAAATTCCAATCGATAATATTACATTAAAAAATAGGATGATTCGTTGAGAAAGACAGTGATATTAAAAATAAAAATATACATTAAAATAACCTACCCCTGTAAAATAATTATAATCTACTCATTTAATTTAAATACTTTACAAATTGAATAGTAAACGGAATTCGTAACAAAATTAATTCGTAACGGAACATTTAAATGAATGAAAAAAATTTATGTTGGGCAAATGAAACTTAGATTTTGAAAACATAGGTTACTAAAATCATTGGTAACAACATTTACTAAACTAAAAGACAATAAACAAACGGTGAAAACTTTTTTACTACTAGTCAAATCCAAACCAACTCTACCTTTCTGTCAAACGAAATATTTTAAAAGTCACCCCGTCCTATATGGACATAAGGAATTCAGTTATTTGGCAGTTAAAAACAATAATTTTGAAAAATACGTGCTTTCCAATCAAAATATTTACTTCTTGGTACAGGAGCTTCTTATTATGTCACTAATAATCATACAAATCTACGAGTATACTTCAACAAATCTCCCTACGACACTTTCCAACAATACAATGTTACGACAATTATGAAGTAGTCTAAAATTTTGTTTTTAATATAACGTTTATTTAAATTCATAATATATTGAAATACAATTTATGCATCATACGTAGGCCTATAGCTTTGAAAAAGCACACGAAATATTAGAACCCAATGGCTGTAGTTAACAAAACATATAGGTCTAATATAGTAAATATACAGTTCACAACATATTTAGTCTACAGTATAATAAAGAAAAAAAACAGTAAGGTTATATAAATGAAAACACCACATTAAGATAAAACGGCTTCAACTAAACTTACGTTTGAAACAACTACACAAGTTTGTTCACTCTAAATCACCCATATGTCTCAAACAGAAATTATTACTCTACAATTCTCTCTTAAAACCTATCTGGATGTACGGTATTCAAATTTTTGGTTGGCCAAAGCTGTGTAATTTAAAAACTATTCAAGCATTCCAGTCTAATTTTCTCCGTATAATTACAGGTTCGCCATACTACGTCTCAAATTACACACTACACACCGATTTAAAAACACCATTCATTTGCGACATTGTCAAAAATAGTGATATTAAATTCTACTCAAAACTAGCAATCTATAATAATCCACTTATCAGTGATATGGTAAATTCGCCAGGCTTCAGTAGAAGATTAAAAAGAAGATGGAGCAGAGATCTTTAATTCTTTCTGCATGTTTTGTCGAAAAAGATAAAATAACGTGAAATATTAGATGTAATTTTTGTTGTTTTAAATATGTTTTATTACTATTGGTAATAACTTTTCTGTGGCAATATGAACTTTTTTATTTTTATTTTCATACTTTTGTAGCTATATTTTACGTTCATTGTTATTCCAATTTTCTTGTCACTTGTAATTTAATATCAATGTTTTCTCATCGTTTGGTTGTTCTATGTAGTACGGTTAAAGATTCAAAATAAAGGATTAAAAAACATAATAATAATCTGGTGCTAAACTCTCACACGACTTTCTCTTCCCAATTTAAGTACCTAACTAAAAGATAACCTATGTTTAATCATGTGAACAATGTAAAATGAAAGACAACTTAATCATGTGTGAATGAAGCAAAATGAAAATTAACCATGAAGAAATTTAAAAGCTTATGTGGTAATAGGAGAGCGGGGAGGAGATTTAGTACTTGAGGCAGAGGTAGTGAGGAAATATGACAAGTTCAAGTACTTAGGAACACTCTTTTCTGAAAATGGAGGATGTGAGGAGGACATCAGATCTAGGGTCGGTCAGGGAAGGGCGGCAATTCGAAAGCTGAACAGTATATTGTGGTCTCCAAAAATAAGTTTAAGAACAAAAAATGTTATGTATAATGCAGTGGTTGAGCCAATTACAACTTATGGAGCAGAGTGTTGGCAAATCAGCAGCCGAAATGTTCATTATTTGGAGGCTTTGGAGATGGATTTTTTCCGCAGAGCTTGTCGGCTTTCAAAAATGGACCGAGTTAGGAATGAGGTAATAAGGGACAGAGTTGGAAGACCTTATTCTATTGTGGATAGGATTGAAGGAAGGCAACTGGAGTGGTATGGGCATGTACAACGCATGAGTGGGGAGAGGTGGCCAAAAAAGATTTTGGAGTACTGTCCAGCAGCAAGACGGAGGAGAGGTAGGCCTAGAGGAACATGGAGAGAGGGAGTGCGAAGGGCGATGGAAGAAAGAGATTTAGGAGAACGGGACTGGATGGACAGGAGGAGGTGGAGATCGAGATGCGGGATGCGGAGTAATCTGTAGGAACCCCGCGTAAAGTAAAGTAAAGTAAGTAAGAAATTAAAAAAAAAAACAGAAAATTACTAATTGACGATAAATCAGGGTCTAAGCGTTGTAGAAAAAAATATTTGAAATAACATTTCTAGATTTTTAAATTCCTTTATCTTTAATTACCTACATACACTTTTGTACAAAAATGCATAGGGTACCTACTAAGGCCGCAATCTTAACAAAGTCCATTTTTTACCTATTTTTATGACAATAATACAAATAATCATTATTTGTCGCTAAATTAAGCGTTACAGAAAATAATGGTTGAAATAACACTTATAGGTTTTTTAAGTTATTACAACTTTAGAAACGTTACGCATGTACCAAAGTGAGTTGGTGATAATCCTGAGTACTTTGGATTGACCTACTTTTATACTTTGATTGAGACAAATTGCTACTAATAGTGGAACCAATTATATTTGCCAAGTGTGTGACCAAATAGGTTTCAAATGGTACTTGTAGACAGAAAATCTCTGTTTTAGAGGTAGGTAAGATGGTTTTCCAATCAGACCACATAGAAGTTTTCTTTCTGCTAGTCAATGTTTCCTGTATTAGTTTGTATGTCTTTACCAGGTTAAGAGTTGGAGGTGTAACTCCTATTTATTTAACTTGATTTGGTTGTGGAATCGCTGCGTTGTTTATGAAAATAGCCGGACACGTACCACGATTGGGATAAAATTAAACATTTACAGATTTGTTAAGGTTTATTTCTATACCTGAGAAATAAAAGGTGTTAACTCCATTTTGGTGATTTTTTGGAAGATCAAGTAAGTAGCAGTATTATCTTTTCATTACTGTAAAATAATTCGGAAAATTTTCGAAAAATTCGGGTTAGAAACTTGAAGTTTATTCCCAGATTCTATAGAAAATGCTTCATAACTACACATTTTTCATTTCATAACTTTCTCAACTTCTATACTCCTTTCCACCTAAACAGGACTTAAAACCTTAACGGATTTCTGTGTTTTGTCCCTTTTTACGTTCTGCATTAATGTTAACTCCAATGTAAAAAAGTTGATTTTTAAAAAAACTTAAGTGACATACCTAGCGCTAACACTGTTAACGAGTAGCCTTCTATTTAGCAACAGACGAAAAAAACAACAAATTCAACAAAAATTATACAAAAATTTACTTGACTATCAGTAAAACACATTCAATAACGATTTTACAAAAATATCTCGTACATCAACTACAAAAACACTAGAGCAAAAGGTAGTTTTTAACTCAATTTTGCTAAAATTGAAGTTAACACTCTTTACCTCTTTACAGATTTAAATTTTCTATTTATTAAACCTTATAAAAATTTGGTTGACGTAATTTTGAAGGGTCAGAAAGACATAAAATATCATGAATAATTTTATGATTAGGTTTTATAAAAAAGTATAGTTATCACTATATGGTAAAATTTTGTTATTAAATATTCTTGCGAAAGACTTAATATCTAATCACCAGAATAAATATTTTTGCGTGTATACGACTAGTTAATTCAAATAAGAGTAAAATATGCCATATGAAGTACAACCTCAACTACAGAACATGTCTAAGTTATAATAAGTTATAAAATATTATTATTTTCAGTATAAGCCGTAATACTTATTCTGAACTCAGTTAAAAATGTTAAATTACCTTATAAATTTGTATTAGTAACAGTTATATTGATATAAATCATTTCAATGTATAAAGAAAAATATAACCTAACCTTAATTATGTTTATATTCTCATTAAAGAAGAAATTTAAAGACTTGAATTTATTGTTAATTTTTAAAATAAATCAAAATTGTAGGAGTTTAGATCATTTTGTTCGTGGATATTACTTGTTGTTTACATACATAACTATAGTAAAGCAATAATACGGTAGATTATTAAAGTCTGCATTCGCGTCTCTTAAATCACATCAATCCATTTTCAATTCTTACCTACTAATATATAGGTATTACAATATTAGTAGAATCATTTTATGCGTTAAACGATTCCACTTTTATTCAATTAATAAGAAAGCAACGCTTAGGGTTTTTATCCTTAAATTAATCAAATATAGTGTAGGCCTATTCAATAAACAAGATATAGAATAATATTTTCACCGCTTTACTAATCAGACGTTTAGTAGAGCTAACACTGAAATGTTGGCGTTTCACACAAAAAATTTATGAAACTCATGAAGAACCTACGAAATAGTAGAAACTGACAACTTATTTTTTCCGGTAGCCCGATTTTTTTTTAAGTTTTACCGTTAGAAGATAAAACTGAATTCTGTACCAAAGTTTTTCTTTATAAGTTTTCGACGTCCCTGAGTTTTCTGGCTTTGGATTCTTTTAAACTAAACCTATTTTTATGTAATTATTTTACCCTAATTACAAAATATTTCAAAACATTATAAAACATTTTACAAAACATTTACCTGGTAGGTTACCAAACATTTAAAAAACAAAATATTACATGTGAACTTACAAAACAGTTTTCTTGAATTCTGTATCGTTACTCTGTTAATGAAATCTTAACAAAATTAGTGTTTTCTCTTGCTTTCTTTTATTTCAGCTTAATTTGAAAATAAAATACAATTTCAGTAGTTTCTATGAAATTAACTTATTACCCTTGGGTTTTTACGGCAAAAACAACTTTATGGTTAAGTTATGTTATTCGTCGATAATTTTTTTGACATTTTTTTATTGAAAATTTAGTACCTGTTGTTACAATGTTATTATTGTTCAGGTCGTCAGCCAAAAGGCTGGTTCGTCCTTTAGAAAATTTACTAAGTAAAACGAGGAGTGAGGTGGTTTACAACTGCTTTCCTCACTGAGTGGAAAAGTAACCTAGGCTTATCAGAAAAACAGGCCTTCAGAAATGCATCTACTTTCCACTCTGTAAATGACAACTTCACTTCATTCCATACGGGGTCTGGCTGCATAACGAAATTCATTACTCTCAAAGGAGAAACCTCTGACTAGTGTATTTTACACCTCTAAACCTTCTGTTCTTAAATGCTTCAGTCATATTATCGGCTGACCATGTGATAAGAAACAGAATTATTTTTTGTAGTCCTGGAACGATTATAACAATTTCTAAATATGAGGTAGAGGTTCTGAAACTTGAATTACTTACTGGAGCGTGCAGTCATCGCCACAGTTCTACAGTTGGCCAAGAAGATCCCTTGGCCAGAGGCGTTTAAAACATCTATAATAAATTGCAATTGAAAACTAAGTAAGTTACTGCAGTTTAATCTTACTATGCTTAATCCTAAAAATGTTTCTTGGTTTACCTTAAAAAAAAAATTTACGAAGAAATGCGTCCATCAGTAGTAGGTACATACTTATTTTTAAAAAAAACACTACACCTATTAACAGTTAGTCTGACGTATAATAAATTTTATAAAACGAAGAAACCTTATGAGGTTTTGTTATTCAGTTTGCCTACGAGAGGAAACTTACTATTAGAAACCTTTTACCTAATGATTTTATACAGGCACTAGCCGCAGTTTTCTACTTCAGGTTAATTCAATTTAAGATTTTAATTATGTACTCCATTCATTTAATTTTGATTTACTATTTTAGATAAATTATTTTGTACTTGAATTTGAATTCATGATTGTAAGAATTTCAGTTACTAACTAATACGTCGGTTTTCTCGAAATCAACGTCAACGTCTTTAATATTTATTCATCTAGTAAACAAATCAAGTTACAAGATTTATTTTGTAACAAACATACGTGAGTAAAATTCAAATTACAATGCCTCTCTGAATGACAGCTTAATTTTGATTTCGGTTACTAATAATTAATGAAACCGATTCTGTTGTAGCCTATACTATATTTGATACAACATTACCATCAAACGAAACTTTTTAAAGTATAAAGTTACGTTGGAGAAAAGGTAACACTGTTTTTAAATAACTTAGTTTAAGGCTTAACATCTGTGAGGAAATGATTTATGAAGAACGAGATTAGACCTTTAGTAATATTATATGGAGGAACAGGTAACTGCGCCAGAGATAGTGTAAAGACAACGTGTGTTACCTGGCAAACTCGTTGAGAAATGAGATGACAAAACGGAGCACATTATCAATGACAAATTATCAACTAAAAAAGATAGAGAAAAAATATTACTATACAAGAGTCACGTGATGAGTCAGATAATGATACTGAGTCCATAAATAAAGTACGAAATGCCAACATTAAGTGTTAACATAAAAAAAAATAACTTAACACATTTAGAATTGCCCAGTAAAAAATTGATGTAGGTCCTAATCATCAGTTATGTAGCTGACCTCAGTCAACAAAAATAGACACTGCTGTTAGGTATATAAATTATACTTACCCGAGTAAGCAATTAGGTCTACCTGATATTAGAATAAAAAAATTAAAGGTCGTTTTCTAGAATTAATTTAGATCTATTTCATACCTGTGCGGGCCTTATTTAGCCATTGCGTTATCAGATTTAGGCCTATGTGAAGTTTAAGTTGCTTACTAAAATTTGATATGTAAGCCTACGTAAAGACATAAAAAATATCTAATTGACGCAATTCAGAAAAATCAATTAAAATAAAACTCTGGTGTGAAACACTCACACGACTTTCTATTGCCAGTGCAAATAATGAACATTTTAAGGTAATATTAGTAATAAAACATTAGAAATAAACATAAAAACTAACCTCAAAAAACATAAGCTAATTTTAATTATGAGTGAATGATGCAACATAAAAATCAACCTCAGTTTACCTAAATAATACGAAAAGTCACTTTTTTTACGCTAAACTAGGTACCTACTGTAGAGAAAAATTCTCTAAACAAAAGGTAAACAAAAGGTTGTAGGTCTAGATCTTTCTATAATTCTATTCTATAATATTCTATAATTTTGATTACATACACCTTTGTCGTAAATGCATACTAAGGCCAAAATCTTAAAAAAACATTTTTCACAGATTTTCATGAAAAAAGACAGAAAATGACTACTTTATTCTACCGCTAAATTAAGCGTTACACAAAAAAACTTTTGTGTATGAAAGTGTATAAAAATTTTTGAATAAAAGGTTGTAGGTTTTTAAATTTCCTACAACTTTATTGTATATTACAATTCTGCGCTAAAATGCATATTAATGCCGCTATTTAAAAAAAAAAAACATTTTTTTTACGAGAGTTTCAGCAGACATGGCGCCTATCCTATCTTGTAGCATATAAAATATGTAATAAAGAAGGCGATTTAAAAAAATCGTAGGAGCCGTTTTTGAGAAAATCGCAAAAAAGTGAAAAATGATACGAATAAATTACTACTTCCGGTTGACCGATTTTGATGAAAATGTTCGTGTCGAGTCCTCTATTGGTTCCAAAGTTAAGTTTCAAGTTTTAACTTCGTACAATGTTCCGTTTTTGATATTTTTTGTTCGCACACACACACACACCAATCGGTAGTAGAACCACATAGCCTAGATACTTGAAATTTGGTGGTTGCGATTAATTTGGTTCGTAGATGCTCGCTAAGAAGCGATATTTCAAACATGTAATTACTTCTAAAGAAATAAATGGGGAAAACTATAAAAATCGTTTATTTCGAAAGCTATCGTTAAATAATTTTTTTTTTTTTTTTTTTTTTTTTAGTTTATTTAGGCCTAATTAAAGTTGCATCAACAGCTCGGCTATTAGCAAATACGCTGCGTAATGCAACTGTGGGTTTTAACTATTGAAATCGGAAGACAAACAAGGTGCATGGGACCTGCCTCAGGTCACGTAATATCATTATGATGTATTGAAGCCTATTAAAATAACACCATTATATAATGCAGATTGGTCTACAAATCTATCCTGGTTTGAACGCAAACTTCCTGACGTTTCCAATTAAACCTAAACCTTCCTCAAAACACAATATGATTAACAAATCGTTTACATAGGCTATTACATTATTCTCATAGATGTAGGCATAGGCTACGGAATGTAACATATAGATAATGTTCTTAAGTTATTGTAAAGAGAATCTTAACAAATATAAACTAATGAATATAGGCCTACTGAACAGATTTTCCCTGAAAAGGTTGGTGGACATAATAATTAACTGTAGGTCCTACTCAGTTAGTTTCTTATCTGTTCGTTTCTTTGAGAAAAAACTATCAAATTGGTAACAAGCAAAAAATTCTTGTTAGACGTTCAGTTATTTACAGCTAATTTCAAGACTAATGATTTGCCTTTACCAAAAAGTAATTTTGGGCCAAGGTTCCGATATTTGAATTCAGATTTACAACTTATTTTTTAACCTAAGGTATATATTTTGAAAACATCCAAAAAACATAAAGCACTTTCATAAATCTGATTGAACTGATTTTCATTTTTTTATACAATCTGTAAATAGGCCACAAGGACTACTTATAATCTGCAGTTGGACTACTACGTAATCTGCAGTTCTTTGTTATCAATTCGTTTCCAGGGATAACCAAATATCCTTTATAAATTAATGATTAATTACAAAAACAAGAAAATATTAGGCCTAAGTCTACGCAGTGATCATTTAACGTAGTCATTTTATAGCCTACACTCAAAAGCGATTACGGATTACGATGATAATTTTATAAGAAAACATGATTTAATAAGCCTACTTCAAATATGAAAAATCGTAAGCTACAGGACTGATTTTTTTACACTTCTAGCCAATATTGTTTCAGTGTCCAAACTGTATGCCTAACCAGTGACATGCATTAACTATAGTTTCGCTGTAGACTTGCAGAAAATTTGAGTAACAAGGTAAGCCTACCTACATTTTTATCATGTTTTACGTCCGACTGTCTTGTAAATTATAGTAGGTACTGCTAATGCAGACGATGAGAAGAATGATGAATGATGAAAAATGGCAGATCCAACCGGGAATCGAAACCGAGATCCTGGCGTAGAAGCCAGTTGCACTAACCACTACGCCAACTAGCTGGTGGTGGTTAGTTTATTCAAATGGTTTCATCGGTCCACATTTTAATTAATTATGTTTTAAGCCCAGGACAGTAGGCCTACTTGTTTCTCAGTAAAGATTACTGTGATATGGAGTTATTTATTTTACAGAGAGTGGTATAATTTAAGTGGTTGATTTTTTTTGGTACCGAGAAAAACTTACATTGTTTTTATTAAATAAGTTTATAGGCTTTAGTAATTTAAGCAGGCATATCTAAAAAATTAAGTAGGCAAGAAAAACTAACTGTAGCTACATTTTCTTGGAGAACTCGTTTTTCAGGTTAACATAAATTTTAATTTTTACTTTACGTAGTAGGCTACATTCATTATTTATTTTAAGTTAATTTGTAAGCCAATGCTACAAAATGGGCCTAGGCTAAATTTAAATATTTTTGCATTTAAAATAGCAGAACAAACACTGTTTGTAAGTAGGATTCAATGAATAAATGCGTATTACTGAATTTTTAATGCAACGAGAGGTTATGTTTAGCAGACACAGGTGGATACACTACAAACAACCAGATCGAATGCAAGTTCTCAACTAAACTAAATAACAAGAGCAAACTAGAGTGGGTCTTGAGACAGTAGAGGGAGAACGAAGAGATTCTATTGGCTGTGCTGAATTGCCCTGACCTCAATGATGTCCTCTAAGCCCCCGGTTGGGGCTGGCTCCTCCTCCAATTTCCCAGTCTACCTGCAGCCTCCGGTGTGCCACATTGATTTCGCTCCCGTCCTAGCCCGGTACCCAGGAGGCGGTCATCGTATGGTCTATTTGCAACGGATTGTGCGACATCAGAGATGTGCTACAGTTTTTAGATGACTGGATTTTTAAGATATTTATTAATAATTTCGTGTCATATTTTTTAATTAGAGCGATAAATTAATGCAGTAACGCTCAGGGTTATTAACAGACTTTAATGGAGTGATTTTTTATTAAATAATTTTTTTATACTTCAATTTCATGTATCATAAATAATTATTAGATTAATTTTAACATAGGCTATATTTTTTTATAGGTACATATAGACATTTCGTTTTAAAAACCAAAAATATGTAATTTTGGTAGTTTTTTACGGAGACTTTAATGCCAGTATAGATGAGATAACGATAATGATAACGTTTCTTTCGTACAAATTTGTATTAGGCCTACATCAATTATAAACTTATCTGAAATAATCACTGTTGAAATTAATGAAGTACTGTTTGATCTAGTCAAAGAAAAAAATTATTTCTATATGAACATTTTAGCGAAATGTTAATGTTGCATTAAGTAGTAGCTTAAGATAAAGGACATTCATAATAGGTTATGTCACTGATTTTTTAAAAGACATTAATCAAAAGACTACATTTTTTTAATTGTGATCATGACGTCGTTAGGATTTCCTGCCTGATTTCCGACCCTTCCACCAGGCGTCGCGTGTGTCTCCACCCCCCACTTACAAGGTAAGTTCATACTTTAATAGATTGTGTTATTAATAATTACTTATAATTAATATTTTTGTAAATAAATTACGGAGAACTGTGTTTTAATTAAGTTATTTTAAATGATTTAGGAATCTATTGATTTAAAATTTATTAAAAAAGGCTAATTAAATTTTAATAAAATGAAAAGAAATCTGATTTAGATTTGTGAACAAATTGTACAACAAAATAAATTACGGAAATACAAATTTTAAATCTTATTTGTATGTTGAAATGCTTTAGACTAGGTAGCATAGAATATCTAGTAAATTTGTGTTTCATTGAATTTAAATTTTCAACAAAACCTCAATCGACTCTATTAATTGACCAGCTGTAAAGATGTTAAAACCTTCGCCATGTATATAATAATCAATTTAATACAAGCCAAACCACCAAACTTGTTTTTATTTACAATAGCGATCTATAGCGCAGATAAAAATTCAAGCCGGCACTAGGCTTTTGTTTATCCTAATTAATAAAAAAAATTAAACATTTAAAAGAACTGTAACATTAACTACTTATCGACCCTTTAATAATAGGCCTAAATTAAAATTTTTCTTAAATCAAATTTTAAAATGATTAAATTTCTTTCGTAAACTTTTGTGAAAACTATGAAAGTATGCGAAATGTTTGGCAATCTAATCTTGTTCCAATATTTTTAAAATCTCACTTTTACCAACATAGAATTTTAAGAAATTTAAACTGATCTATACAAAATTAGTTTCATAGGTTATTTTTATAAAAGTAAACACATAATGCTGATTTTAATGAATGTTTTTAGTATTTCGTAACTTATGAATTTTTATAGAACTACAAATAGGTCTATTTCATTTGATTTGTATATTTAAATCTACGACGACTCAAAAATATCATGGATTAGAGATCTTTTACAAAAGTAATCCTTCAACCATAATTTACTAGTTTCACTTCATAAATATTTTGTTATCGTGAAAAATAAATTAAACAAATTTGAGATTTTAAATTGAAACTATGTGATTCAAAGAATGTTTCAATGGAAGCCTCTTCCAAAACCACATCAAGCAAAACGTGATAGAATTAGTAGAGGTTGTGCAAATACATAAATAGTGCTAGATGTAAAATTAGAGACAAAAAATTACCATAGGCCTAGCTAGATACTGGAATATGTGTTTTTAAAAATAATCTTCGTACTACACTTAAAGTCCATTATAGTTTTATTCTGTAGACCTACAACATGTCATGT
The DNA here is from genome assembly GCA_035578175.1 of Catonia carolina. Classification (NCBI taxonomy): domain Eukaryota; kingdom Metazoa; phylum Arthropoda; class Insecta; order Hemiptera; family Achilidae; genus Catonia; species Catonia carolina. Next base: position 261,374,166 of record JAQMRL010000001.1, read on the forward strand.
TGTCTGCGTTCTATTTCTACGATTCTCTTACACAGGAAAGATCCTAGATACAATCAGAAACTAAATCAGTGAGTTTTTATCACATAACGTAGCTTAGTAATAAAATTATTTTATTTCAGTTTTTATATTACCAGTGAATTCATTTTTCATTTAATTGCGTTGGTTAAAGCATATTACGTGATTTTCTAGACTAAACTATAAGTCTATCATTCTATTTGTTTAAATTGAGGGTCTACGAATGAATCTATTACATAGTATTTAAAAATATATTTTTATGAAACATTGACCTAAATTTTCACCTAGGTGTTTGCAATAATTGTAACAATTCGCTGATTTTTTAAAAATACATTTGCTAAAACTGTAATCATAAAAATAGATCAATAAAACTATAGAATTATTTTATACGTAACGTAGGAGTATTACCTTAAATACACTATTAATTGGAATTCGAAAAACTACTAAATCTTCATAAGTTTTATTTTATACCTGTTGTAATACAGGCCTATTTATAAAGTTCGACAGGTTCTTAGGTATATTAATTCCAAGAAGAAAACGTAAACCTGTTAAAGAATGTGTTAGATTAGAATATCAAGAAGCCTAAATCTATTGTAATCTTTGAATATTAAAAATAGCAGCTTACAAGAATACTGTGACATTAGAGTAGGTATAAGTTTTGACACAAAAATAACTTAATATTGTACTTAAATTATGCTTCAAATATAATATATCATTCTTATTAATCTAAACGCAGTAGAAAATAATTAGATTAGTTTACTTCATACTAAACTGCATTTAACAATCTACGAGAAAATATTTTTTTTTTTTTTTTTTTTTTAATTTATTTATTTAGAGTCGCATCAACAACTTGGTCATTAGCGACTACGGTGGATTGTGTAACATTAACTTTGGGATTTGACATGTGAAAATTTCCAGACCCTCGCCGGGAATCGAACCCGGGACCTCCGCGTGGCAGGCCAATGCGCTAACCACTACGCTACGGAGGCGGCCAAAATATTTTTGTATAGGCTTGTATAGATATATAGGCTATAACATTTAATTAACTATTTTACAAAATATTATTTTGGACCTATTGCCACGTTACTTTTAATTGGGCTTACTCTACAAAATTACGTACTATTATTTTATTACTTATTATAATATTATTAAATAACATAGTAATAAATTGTATTTCTATCATTAGGTATTATTTTGCATTATATACGTATCCCTAATTTTTTGGTAGGCCTATTTAACTTATACATTTTATTTTATTAACTTTTCATTAGATTTTTACAATTAATCTGTCCGTTAATAAAAGTTCTGTACGAAGAAAAAACCTATTGTCGAAAGGAAATAGACAACTTAGTCTTACTGGAATACAGAGAAACACTAAGTTACTACATAAAGTTTTCATTTCTCTTAAGATTATAATTTTTATTAACTGTATTTTCCGTTAGTTTACAAATTTAACAAATTTGTTATTCTAAAAAGCATTTGATGTTTTTCTGCTTTGTGAGTTTAAAAATGTTTGGTAACCTTACTTAGTCTAATAATGAGCAATTTTAGTTTGAGTTGAAACTCTAAGGTAATTTTTTTCATATAGGGTTATTTTAGATCGCATAGTACTTAAGCTTATATAAATTTTTCTGAAAGCTTGTTTACAGCCAGCACTGACACCATCCTTTTACTGTAGCCTTTTTTATACGTCCTTTTGTTCACCCAGAAGCTATTCTGCTTTTCCTCTTCGTGGAAGTGTTTGAAATAAATAATCCATTGTATTCTCTCTGTTTATTTCAGTTTTCTAAATACTCCTTTTGACTTTTTTAGTCCGCTGATCCAACACGTCAGGTTTATTGCTTAGTGTTTAGTGCTTAGTTTAAGTTTGTTTTGTTAACCGTTTGTCATCGTTCTATAGAGGTGTCCGTACATTTTTAGTTTTAATTTTTTTTATTTTGTTTATTATCAATCGTTCGTTTTTCTTGTACAGTTAAACTCTTCTTCGTATCCTGTATTGTCCTTCTACTGTCTTGTGGGGATCTTTCTCTCAAACTTTTTCGTTTCTTTTAGACTAGCCTTCCCAGGCATTTGGAGGCATTATTTTGCGTCCAACACACAGGTTTTATCATAGTATTAAAATGTTTAATCTTGGATACTTTCGAAAGTGCTCTCTGTCTTGAAAGTTAAAATAAAAAAAAAGAAATTGTATTAGAGTAACCATACTGCAATAAGGGTTTCAGTCAACAATATTCTTTTAATTACAGTTAATAATATTTTAATCCATTTTTGCGTAAGTTTTTTGATGAAAGAATAGTTGTTTGTTTAATTTTATTTCTCCTGAGTTAATCGGCTTACTCAATAAATATTAAAGAATAAATTACGGGTTTTTTCCATTTACCATTAGGCCTGCTACGGTTAATTATATAAATTGTTTTTCTTTAAAACAAGTGGATTATTCGTAAAGAAATTTAGGAAATGTTTGTTCCAACTCTTTGTATTTAACTGGGTTTCGTTTTTTCTTATTTTCCTGACTTCTTTAACTTTTTCGGGCATTTCTATCCTGCTTTCATCGTGAAATTCCGACTCATTGTATTACGATGTTGATTTATTAAACTCCACTGAAATTTCGAAACCAAATAATCTGAATTTAGTATTACAATATTGTTTTGTTATTATTAAAAATATTAACAAATTGTAAATCTTCGATTTGGTCGATTATTAAACAAGATCCCTAATCCAGCGTCTCGTTAAGTTTCAACGGTTATAACATTGATAGTATCAAAGATTTACATAGTTATAAAGTTTGATAAAAACTAATCTTTTGTTGTTGTAACTGAATTGCGTACATAATAAAAATTAGCGTACATGTGATTGATCGTAGAAATTTGACAAGCTTGTTTGCTGTGTAATCCCAAATTCAAATGTACACCTACACTGACCGAATTAGATAACATTTAGATTTGGTTTGATTGGCAATCATGACTGACGGATTTTGATAACCCAAACTTTTAAATCTTTGGTTAAGCGATTTCATTTTAGTCTTGTGTAATGGTCACATGTCAGTCTTCTGTCAGAAACGTTACGTCCTAAAAATGAACTGTTTTTTGTCGACATTTGTGATTGTAGTAGGACGTGTTTGCCTATTAGACCACGAATTACAATTCATATGTTTTATAATTTAAAAACGTTAAGTTCAATTTTTCTGTTAGTGTCAAAAAGTAGATTATAAGGTTAATAAAGGTATATTAGTAGATTAACATTTAGTATTTTGATTAAAATTTTAATGGACGGGGAAATTCTGAATTAAGTAAGCAAATATTTATGAGAAAAATAAAACAAGTGAGTAGTCATCTTATTCCCTCTATCTTCTACCTCAATCGTAAGATTGGGTGGCAGCCCTCCATCTAGCTCTGTCCATTGCCACCCTCTTCCATTGCGCATAGCTCTCAGCACCCAGATCTTTTGTAATTTGGTTTAGATAAACCCATTTGAAGCTGTCCCCACCCGGAGACCCGAATGGGGGACTATTTTACCTCCGGAATATTTAGTTACAGATGGACTCATCATGATAATTTGGCTGCTTTTGAGAATATCCTGACGGATCTTTAATGCAGTGGTCATCTCCTGGCCTTCCACATCCCAATGCCGTTGACCAGAGTCTGGTTCATCCGCCTTCTGGGACACTTTCATATCCCAAGGGCAATAGGGTGCCCTTCTTCCACCCGCTCATCCACCCGGAGCTGTTGGCACTTGGTGAAAGTTTCTCCATATCCCGGGAGGTAATCGGCTAGGCCAAGAAAGGCCACAAGGTTCCCTTTTAGTCACATTAAATAGGCCTATTATTAGCGTATTCGTTACATTTCCTCATTGCAATTTTTCTACATCTTAGGTAAAAAATTATTTAATAATTTTTGCTAAATTAAAAAAATTATTAAACATAGGCCTACCACTTTTAATGTAGTACAAGCTTAAATTAGGAAAAAATACAAAAACAATTTAATTTTATAAATGAGATAAAATAGAAACGAATAGACTATTGTACCTACACTTCCATTAAGGTATAGGCCTACATCAAGACGAATGATTACAGACAATACTTAGGCCTACTCACTTTAAGAGTAGGCCTACTCCCATGTAACTTTTGAATTTTTTAAATGTTATTCCATAAAAGAAAGCAATATTTTTTTAACAGTGACTCTTATAAGTAACATTTCAAAATTTTGCGTTCTTGACATCACATCAGTTATTTCATAACTAGAGATTATAATCGATTGTAGAACAATCGATTATAACAAGTATAAAAAAATAAGATTATTCTGAAAAATAAAATATAGATAATTTATTTGTAGGTACCTACTGTCACCGGATGGCGACATTAAGTGGCTAACCTTATCATTTTGGTGGCCCTGAAAAGGGCCGTTTAGGTGTGTGTCCGCCGGGGCGGGCAGAGGTGTTTGATGGCCCTGAAAAGGGCCGGTGTAAACCTTATTGAATTGGTCCTAAAAAGAACCGTTGTGCCGGTCTCGACGGAGACCGGTGTAAGTAGCGCGTGGCTGCGAAGAGAGCCGTGGCTCAGGTTGATGGCCCTGAGAAGGGCCGGTTAAAACCTTATTAAATTGGTCCTGAGAAGGACCGTAGTGCTGGTCTCGAAGGAGACCAGCGTAGGCAGCGCGTGGCTGCGACGAGAAGCTGGGCGACACGGCGTGTCGTCGTCCAGCGGAAACGTCATCTTCTTCCCTCGCAGTAGTGCGAGGGAGGCGTAAGGCTCGATCGAGGGACCGCTGTGGGCATCGCTCGCGTCAGCGGACGATGACGGTCCGGTCGACGGCTTACGGTGACGGGTAGGCGAGCGGAAGCATCATCTTCTCTCTTGCGGGGTCGTTGATTAATCTTCGTTGGAGTCCGGCAGCCGTGTGCCGTGGTGGGCGTTTCGTCTGCTGTCTGGTGGAAGTGAATCCCTCGGTGTCTTGATTGGAATTGAATCAACTCGGCTCAGTGCAGCGCTCTTTATATAGCTGCCAGGAGCGCTGTGGCAGAGAGCGGCTACTGGTTTGGCCTTGATGACAAAGGCCTTTGCGGTGGGCAGCCGAAAGCTTTGTCGCTATGCCGTCAAAGGCCGGAAGAACTATTGAAGCCGGCAACACAGTAAATGATTTATTAGAAGGGGTGGCGGTGACACTACGTTAGTTTAGTAGTAAGTTAGAAACTTATTCTAATAAAATGTACGCTTACAACTAACAAATTATCCTTTCTAATGTTCTAATATTGTCTAAAAGATAAGACAGCCTACTGAAAATGTGTAGGCCTAATTGGGTGATAAAGCACGGAATTTTTGTTAGTTTATATTAGTTAGTTGCGTCAACTACTAAGTTACTACAGACGACAATAAGTTGCGGTGTAGAATCGGTGGGATTTTAAAGTATAATGATTCCAGGTCCTAGCCGGGAATCGAACCAGGAACGTTCCACTTTGCAGTTTGTAGCGTTGTCTGGCGCACTAAGTATTGTGTGCGGAGGTGGCCACAGATCGTGTACTTGTACCGCTAATTATCTGGAATAAAAGTAGTCTACTCATACAGGTTTAGACAATTGTTTCGACTGTATAGTTACTTCAGTCACGATTTTGCCTTTGTTTGCAACGAGGGATAAAGGGGGAAAAGTATCAGTGCGCATGCGCGACTGCTTCAATTTCATTTTTACCAACACAACCCCATATACTATACCCAGAGCACATACAGCATATAACGAAACCTTTTCTAGGTTAACTGTACGAATATAACTGTTTGTTACCGTAAACAGAAATGTTAGTTTCTCGAAAACGTTGCCAGACTATTCACAGTGTTGAACGAAATTTAATATACAGTGTAATAAAATGCTGTGAAGTTGTAGCTAAACAAAAATGCCTTTCTCTGCCTCTTAACAGAAGCCATGAGCGAGTGGCAAACTACTGTGATATTTCTCTTTCCACAATTCGAAAAATAGAGAAGGAAATTAAAGACGTGAAAAAGCTATTCTTCAACAGTTTTGTTGACACTTGGTAAAAAAAAGGAAACTGTTTGGTAGATAATAGTGAGACTGATAGTGAAGACGCCGGTGACAACGATAGTAAAGAAGATGATTCATTCGTAGAAGAGTTTTAAAAAAATTGGAGGAGCCGTTTTTGAGAAAATTGTAAAAAGTTGAAAAATGACACAAATATACATATTACTACTTCCGGTTGACCGATTTTGATAAAAATGTGTGTCGGGTCCTCTAGTAGTACCTAACTTAATTTCCAAGTTTTAACTTCGTACGTTGTTCCATTCTTGAGATATTTTGTTCACGCGCACGCGCGCGCACACACACAGACCAATCGCTAAAAACATGTTTCTGGGTTCAGGGGGTCTGAAAATATGTTACTTGGTGAAAACTCGATTTCGAAAAATCTACTTGAAAACAACACTCTCCTCTTTATATATTCATAGGCTACAGGCAAGAGAAAGTAATAAATAAAGTGAAAAACAAGTTAAATTTGCCGATAAGCGTAGCAAACTAAATAAAGACACAATATTAGGAATACATCTAGGTTAAAGTTCACAAATTCATTAAGTACAAAAACGAAGTTGCATGTAACTTATTTTTAATATTATAGACCTATAGGCCTATAATTATTGTAACTATAATAATTAATTTGGGATATCGATTATAACTTGTGTACTACTTAATTAAATTATCTATAAACTTAAGTATAGACTTTTACGTTTAATTCAAAATAATAAACTTTTTAAAAACAAACATGATAGTCTATCTAATTATTTTTGACGTTTGTTAGAAATAATGATGAAAAACATTTGAAAAATGAAACAATAAAAATACATTGAATTATGTGTACTGGTATCCTAGTTAACGACTACAGTTTGATTATAAATTATACTGAAGGAGTAAGGCTGATATTTTTACGATATTTTAATGTGACACTTTGTAACAAATTGTTTTACTTATTAAAACTAACAAATAATGTCTACCCTACTTATAGTTACCATTTATACATATAACGACTTTTAAAATTAAAATAAATAAAAAAAAAAGAAAACGATTATTTCCGACTTTTAAAACAATAAATTTGTTATAAATGAATTGTTGAAAAAAGTTAACAACACTCTAATTTTTTATGAAATGTACCATATAGATCTAAATGTAAATTACAAGGTGTTGAATATTCTAGTTTTAGAAGTGGGGAAAAAAGTAAAAGGAATCAAGTTTTATCTTGTAACTTAGGCCTTACCTATACATAAATCATTTCGAAGTTACTATTCGCCCCCATTCTTTTCACATGAGCTCGTTACGTACGCAATTTGATTCTTTGGTTACGTCACTACGGTATGTACAAAAACGATCCTTATTATCATATTGTTTAAACATTTTTATGTATGTACAATCAATTTTTGTTACATTGTCATAATTTAATTGCCAATAATTCTAAACACATTTTTACATTCTTTTGCCCTAAAGGAATAATAATGGAAGGAAGTTCAGTTGTCATGTCGAATTTTCGAAATCGTGTTTTCACGGAAAATACACGTTTTCAGGTCCCCCGAACCCAAAAAAACACGTTTTTACCAATTGGTCTGTGCGCGCGCGCGTATGTGTGTGTGTGTGTGTGTGTGAACAAAATATCTGTATAACGGAATATCTTATGAAGTTGAAACTTGAAACTTAGGTCAGATACCACAAGGGGCCCGATATGAAATAATAATAAAAGAACAATAGAGACGGGTTTCATTTTAATGAACGAATTGAGGAATTCAGATAGTATATTATTATATAAGAAATTTGGTTACTAATGTTAAGATAAATACAAAGGAAATAAAGCTAAATATAGCTAGTTTTACCCTTGCAAGCAATTAAAAATATAAGGCAACTGATAGCGAACGTCCATAAATGGCGAGATAGTAAAAAAATTGTGGAAACGTTTATCTGTAGTTTTACTCCTTTACTAATTACTCGTTTTCTTAGTACTACAAGACAGTGCGATATAGATGTTGGGAAATTATAAAAAACGCAATATAAAGTTATGATAAAGATTTACCTATGAATGCGAATACAGAGTTTCAATTGGGCGAGTAAAAACCGAATAATGAAGTGTTACGTGGAATCTGATTCAGCAAAGAACTTATCGCAAGCTAGAACAAAAGAAAAGCAAAAAGAACCAGCCATATTATTATATTATAAGATGGAATTATTTTATTGTGAATATTTTTGACAAAAATAAGCGGTGCCAAAGAGGTACGGAAATGCTGAGAAACCTGACATTAAAAGGATTAAAAACCATATAAAATTCAGTAAGTTCATACGGATGAAAAGAATAATTACTGAAACAAATTCATGGTTTCAAAGGACAGAGTAAATACTTTCAAATATGAATGAACATTTAACTTATGATAAAAGGTAATTGGTTTGCTGGCATTTCTCCCACCACCTCCTTCCGATTTGTCACCTGAAGGCATAGACCCGGAGGCCGTTCCTAAAAACTCTTAATTTGTTCATTTGTGACGGCAACTGTCACCTTTTACTAATAAAATCCAAATTAATTGAATAAAACTAATTCGAGGGCGAGTTAGAGCCAAATTGACCAACATGGGGAGCGTGTACTGCTCGTCCTCTTGTTAAAGTGTCTCTTGGAGCTCAAGGTCCCCATAAGAAGTTAGAATTTAAATGATTTTAACAGTCAAAAACTAAGACTTTATAAAATAAAAGTTTATAAACTTTACTCGGTGCCAGTGAGGCTAGCTGAGACAGCTTCAACTTTTACTAAACTACATGACGACGGTAGAACGTAGCTACCTCGTCAAGGAACCCCTACACCACCGAGCATGCACCTTGCGGCACAAGCTCGAGCGTTCCATGATAAAAGGTAACTTAGTATTTTGTGTTAATAATTTTAAGTAATAAATGTTTATGAGGAAAGATTACAAAGAGAGATAATTACGCTAAATATCTGCAAAGATTACAATTTCACAATATCTCCTCAAAAGACTAAAGTAATAGCGTTTCTAGGAAAATTCCCGGTGAGGTCAAAAATTTAAATTAATGGAAAAATTTTGGAGCAAATATCCAATTTTAAATATTTGGAATGTGACTTTGTCTGCAACTGTAAGCCTAGTATCATCGATGCGTAAATTTGGGCAACCAACAGGCTGAAGTGTGAAAGTTACCTGTTGTGATTTGAAAACGTTCAGTTTAATCTTCCACATATGGCGACTATATGGTAGACCAATTTTTGGAGCCTGTCACAGTACAACACTGAATATTCTTCAAAGAAACCAGTCAAAAGCACTTAGAGCAATAACAAACGCACGGTTTTACGTAACCAATCATACCCTTCACAAAAGAGCTGAAAATACCAATGGCTAGAGACATTGTCAATGCAACATACAACTCATTACACACAAAGACAATTAACCACATAAATCCAAATGTCCAATCTCTTTCAACTAACGATCTCCCTGTTAACAGACGACTGAAACGAAGCTGGAATAGGGATCTTCTCCGACCACCATAAAAAAAAATTAACATGTGATGCCCGTGTCATTTCATAAAAACAAAAAATAATTTCATATAAAAAAAATTCATCCATCATAGTTTATAAATCATTATCATTGAAAAATATTGGCCCCACATTGCTTGAAAAATTTCACGCCGAAATCGGTCACTGGATCGATTCACATTCCCGCTATTCATCATTCATTCTATCTCATTTACTAGTTGTGCTTTTAAAAAAGTGTACAGTTGTAAATACAAATAAAGTTGAAGCAAAAAAAAAATCCAAAAGTTTAGAACAAAGTGAAACTAAAATTGAATAAGTTTTACACTAGGTAACTGGGTAAAATTCTTTAGAATGTGTAATGAACTAAATTTAACAGCTAAATCAAGTTAAAAATTAAATTAGGACAAAAGTAAACTAGATTACATGATACTGATGTACTTACAGTAATAAAATCCTTTAATAGTTTTCCTAATTATTGTATAGCACACTTTAACGACATAACGTAACAGAATAAAGTCACACGTTCCTAATTAAATGAAAATCTAAAACAATAAAAAGTACATTTTACATAAAACATAAAATACTTAACAAGAATGGTTTTATTATAAAGTATTTTTATGAACATTAATGTGGATTGTTCATGTGTTTGTAAAATATAATAACATACAGTATTAGCAATAAAGATAATACTAATCTTAAAACGTTACCGATTCATGTGCATAAGAAAAGAATGGATAACTTATATAGGTCGGACGTACGAGTCTTAAATAAAGAACTGTACAATATTGTAAAACAAATTCTAATATAATCCTTATTCAACGTCCGTACGTTATTTACATAAATAGTCAACAACAATATGTTCTTACAATATATTTACTAGATGTGTTAAGGAATTGAGGTTTTAGTATATAGCTTTCTAAGGTATAGTATAAGGTGAATTTTATCCATTTGTGGTAGATAAAAAGCAATGTTGTTGTCTACCAGTGCACCTTACTAGATAGATACCTTAAAGACAACAGAATAGGTTGAGAATAAGAAAATAGCAAACGTTCGTTCGTATATTAAAAAGAAGAGAGGATGCTTTAAGTAATTCCGGTTCCATCGCACATTTATTCCGGTCAAAGTTCAGATCGAGCCAGTTCGGCTGTTAAGCATTACCTTACTATTTAAGCCCCCGCAATAGCATACAAGTAAGCAATGTAAATGTGAGATACCATCGAATAGGAAGGGCATCCAATGACTGACTGACTGTTTTTGCTTAATCTTCTTATTCTTCTTAGAAAGCTGGCTGCTCATTTTCCCTTCGTTCATCCTCTTCCTCATTTTTTTCCAATCTCTCATTATTTGAATTTTTTATTAATATACTTAGGTCACTTTGGAATAAATTATCTGTAGGCCTAACTATTTCCTTAAACGTTAATTAAAAATCTGGTGTGAAATACACGACTTTCTCTTTCCAACGTAATTGCTGAAAAATATAACCGTTACCATTAGTCAAAAATGAAAAATGAGAAATATAACTTAATTTTAATCATGGGTGAATGATGTAAAATGAAACTCAACCTTGGTTTGGCTTAAAAATACTAATTGACTCAAAACCAGACCCTGTAGAAGAAAATGCTAAAAATAAAAGTGGTAGATTTTTTATTTCCTATAAAAAATGTATTTCCTATTGAAATATTATGTTCTAGATTTTTAAATATTCTACAACTTTTATTGTATACACTTTCGACTGAAAATGCATATTAAGGCTGCAATCTCAAAAAAATAATTTTTTACAAGAAGTTTCCAGGCTTCCAGAATTGTAGCTGACATGGCGCTTACCCTATCTTGTAGACCATAAAACATGACGTAGTAACATGTGTGAGGGGATTTAAACATGTAACGTAGTAACATGTGTGAGGGGAAAAATCGTAGGAACAGTTTTTAAGAAAATTGCAAAATGTTAACGGCACGAATAAATTACTAATACCAGTTGACCGATGTTGATAAAAATTTTCGTTTCTTGTCCAGTAGATATCTATACACACAGACAAATGCTAAAATATGTTTTTAGGGTTCAAGGGGTCTGAAAAAAAGTATATCCGGTGAAAACTCGATTTCAAAAAAATCTATATGAAAACATACTTTCCTTCCCTATAAAAATATATTCATTTACGCCAAGATATTTATATTATATATTTATTTATTTTTACATAAGTTATTAAATTAATGTTTGAATTAACAAAAGGATTTAGAGAGGTTAAGAAATTAATACGTGTGTAGTTCTCTGTGTAAGTGATATTAGAAAATAAGTGCTAGCACCAGTGGGTGACTGCATGGTTATACAAGGGGGCAGGGAAACAATATCGCTAAAGTAAAACTGTTCGTTAGTTTTAAGTAACTAGTTGCAGTAGATTTAAAATTTTAAAAAAATGCGCCAAGAGAAAGTGAATTGGAGTAAAACCAAGAAACCAAAAAAATAATAAACTCATTTATGTAATTCACTTATCTGAGGCTATCAATAAACCTGAGCTCAGCACAGGAAAAATTATTAGTCTACCATATTAGTAGCCTAAACATATTTTAACCACATGTTGTCTTATTACGAAACAAACAAAAAATATATTAATTGAAATAATTAATTGTGATTTTCAGAGTCGCCTAATAGTGTTCTAAACCTCACTCCATTTAGGGAATACCTTATAGGCTACTAGAAAACAATGTTTATGTTATGAAGTACCTTCAAGTTAGATTCCACAAGTATCCTTGTTGAAATAAATGCAATTGTTTTCATGTACACTTTAAACATATTCCAACAAACGATGTAACCTGTTTTATACATTAAATCTATCTAAATTTTAAACGTTTCCGTAGGCTAAAATACATTTCAATGTTATTTAGCTCAACCTTGTTAGTGATAATCAATTAACAAAATTTAATTTCGCTATAAAATTCTTAAAAAGTAACTTTATATTGAAGAAGAATTAGTTTCGTTAAGTTTTAAAAGACTTTAAAGGTTTTTCTTAAGAAAACAGTACTAGCTTTCAGAAACTGCAATCCGTATCTGACACATATGTGTAAACGTAGGATGTTTTTCTTATTAACAGATTTATTTATAATCTGAACTTAATAGAAAAATAAATACATTTATTTATTGTTATATATATCACAGGTAATTATTATAAAAATTATCTCCCAGTAAAAATAACTTAATAAAATAAGCATACTGGTTAATATGTGTTGTTGTTTAGGACAACAGCCTAAAAGCTGGTTTGAACCTGTTGAGGGTTTCCTAGGTAAAATGAGGAGTGAGGTGGTTTACATTTGCCTTTCTCACTGAGTTGAAGTATGCTTCTCCTATGCTTATCGTATGCCTGGCCCTCTGAAAAGTATCTACTTTCCACCCTGCAAATGACACCTTCACTTCATTCACCACAGACTGTATAATAAAATTCATCACTCTCACACGAAAAAAAACTATTACTGGAGTCTTTTATACCTCTACCTCTTCTGTTTATAACTGCTTCAGTCTTATAGTTGGCTGATCATGTGATAAGAAACATAACTGTTTTTTGTTGCCCTGGAACGAGCAGATCGAGTGCAAGTAATTTTATACTCCACCTGCCTGTTATTGGCTAAATTACAAAAGTGAAATTTGAGATAAATGATAAATTCAACAAATATTAATAAATTGAAAAGATTCCAAAAATTATTGAGTGTGAATGCTAAACGGTTGTACCTCGGTTACTTAGTGCAATGTGTGTAAAAATAACTGACAAGCATTTATGACCCCTTTAAAAAAATTCAAAATCTGCTGTTTTAGCGATTAAAATAGCATATAAACAAAATTGTGCTGACTGGAATTTGGTGTATTACTTTGTAGACTATATTCTGAAACTGGTTTATAATCCAGATGTATAGGAGTTAAGTCACTAAAAATTCTACCGATAGATAGCGTTACGAATCTTGTTTCAACTGTAAACGAATTGCACTTGACCTGTTCAATATTTTACTCGAGTTGGTTAAACCGATTTTTTAATGACTCAAATATTTTTTTGTCATTTTGTAAATGATACAAAGCATACATTATGTCATTAATAAACAACGTATGAATGTTGGAAATTCTAAATATTCCAAAACAGCAGCTATAAAGAAACCGGTTTAGAGCAAAATGAATTTTCAGTGCATCATATCAGATCATATTTTACGAACATATTTGATATTCTGTTTCAGCACGAGGCAACGTGTATACCTGAGTGAAATTGTAAATCATTAATCCCGTTCAAACACACGGACTTCTTATTCATCTAAACCAGATCTACATTAACTAAAAACAGATGCAAGTTAGTGTTATTAATCTTATAGTTCTTATACCACTTATAATTTATTATAGTCTATTAGTTTAAAATTACCAATTGAATTTATTTTATCATGTAACATACTAGCAACGTGCTGAGGCTTCTCACAAGCCTCAAAATGATGCATAAAATAAACTATCTCATAACTTTTCCAGGATTTCCAGATTTTACAAGTGCTTTACTTTTTCAACACATCACTTTTATTAACAGCCTACACATATCAGATGTTCAGAATTATTATTCTTTAGGAAGGTAGAGAATAATTACTTTCAAGTAATAAACTTTAAAATTATCCTACCGTTCAAAAAAAAAATACTAAATATAAAATTTTTATTTTCCTAAGTATTACTTGTAAAATACTAATTTTTAAAACTAAGCTTATTTTTAAAACGGTAATTTTACCGGTAAATTATATTATTAATGTTTATTTGTTCAAGGTTGTTGTTAACACTTAGATTAAGTAGTTAAAATGCGTATTATTTAGTTTTGTATTAATCATGTAAAGAAGAAATGTACCAAATTTTAGCTTTGTACCGGGAAGAGAATTACTGATTAATCTGTTTATCTTGTTTGTGTAGAGATTACCCTAATGTACAAAATAGCCTTCTTTTTCTTTGATTTTGGGTACTGTACTGTACACTAAGTTGCACAATTTCGTATATGATATTAAAGTAATAAATAAATAAAGTTATTCAATAAGCTGTGGGGAATTTCACCGGCAGGAGAAGAGGTATACAGGTGTAACTGCGACTGTCAGCCGCTATTCAGATCAGGAGGTTTCTGCCTCATAACAACTTTAGACTTCGGAAGATTGGGTAATTCTTTATAGCGGCGTCTCGGGCTAACTGGTTGGGATGATAATCTAAAAGATTTTGAAATTTACTGCAGACGGACACGGTTAGTTCTTATACTGTATGACGTCGTTGAGGGGTTTATTTCTTACATAAGAAGGAGCGCCAGTTGTAAGTTTTAAGGATTTTGACAAGAAACTCTGGATTGAAGGTACTTTTTTGCTTAATTTTAGCCCTATACTCGATAAATAATCTCCGTTACCAAATTTGAATTTACAGGACTTTTTTGAAAAAAAATTTGGCCAGAATAATGTTCAGTTTTTTGGTGCAGCAGCAGAAAGGAAAAAAAGGATTGTGGTCTTTCACTCTAAGTTCTTCCGAAATTATTTAAAATTTTTACAGTTAAATAGGCCTAACTAGCTGTGTTAATTCTCTAACAGTTTGAAGTTAGGGCACCATTTTAGGTGCTCTAAAACGGAAATGAAGCAAAGATCTCTTGATATGAAGGGCGAACACCAATAGTCCCTACCCAAAAATGTACCACCAGGTATTTCTTTTCGTAACAATAAAAATCTCAAAAAATGTAATATTCATTTACATAATTATAATATTATAACATAAGGAGATTGTACCGCTCAGTGTTCAGTAGTCAAAATTAAAGGTAAAAACTATCTTATGATATCGCAGCTTTAGACGTCGTACAGTTGGGAAGTTCCTTGCTGCTACGTCATGGGCTCGTTGTTGGGGATGGTTATCAAGTCGTTAGTGAAATTTACAAATGAAGAACGCGGTTTGTTCCTTTACTATCGGTATTTTTAAAACGTCTAGGTTGTCATTGTTAACATAAAAAACAGCGTAAGAAGCAAAAATTTTAACTGAAAGGCCTGAATCGCTGTTCCAAAGAGCTGGGACACCATAAGTCCAAATTGTTCTCAAAAGGGTTTTGTAAATTAAAATTTTGGAACGGAGAATTAATTTTGATCGAGGGTTAATTATGCCGTAAAGTAGCTTCTGGTGGTGGTTAAGTTTTAAACGTGTACGCAGATGATGCTTCCAAGTTAATCACCTGTTAAATTACAAGCCAAGATACCACATTACGCTCCCCTGGGGATAGGGACTTTATTCAGCGCCACAAGTGGACAAGTTTAACTTCGTAAGGTGAAAGTAACTTGTGTTCATTTATTTAATTTCATCTTAATACGTCAACAGATAACCAGTCCTGAATTAATAAAAGATGTCGCTGCACCAACCTGGAACCTTCATTTACTAAAATTTAAAATGTTTCTTTAAAACTGTTGAGATAATGAATCTTAAAAAAATATATTTGCATTGAGAATACACTATATCACATAAAGTATCACAAGGTTACAATTTACTATTAAAAATAAAATATTAAATCTATAAATTGGAATCACAACCATGACGATTATGAACAAACATATACGACCTTCAAAAAAACTTATTCCAATTTTTCACCTTATTACTTGATATGTACTTCAAAGAGTAGGTTATAACTTGAACACATTATAACTGACACCATTTTTAATTAAAATAAGTTAATACAAGACTACATAAAATAATAATAATGAAGTACGGTGTCATAGGGAAAGGGAATGTTTTATTGCCAAAGTCGTGATGTTACACCGACCAACGAACTAGTAGAGTATTAGATTGATTTCACATTCCAGTTTCCGAGTTATTCGGCTAAATTATAAGGCTGAGTTAACTGGAATAAAATACACTTTCCCACCTAGCTATCTTTTATTCTGCTCTTTATTAAAAAAAAATCGTTAAGGTCAGATAAAGGTTATGTTAGTTCACTATATATAGTATGAAACTTACTAGTAATAGAACCTACATGAAATATTTGGTGAAATTCATGAAAAAATACATAATTACAGTATTTACATAGCAACTAATTTCATAAATATAATTTACAAAATTTATTTAATATACTTAAATTATTATAATAACATAAGGGCAAAACAATTATGCATTTTACTCATCCAGGTACACCGTTGGATAAAATATGTTGCGAACAACACTTCCTGCATTATAAATGTTTACTATAACTTGTATTTAAATCATAAATTCGTTGCAAATTTCACAATTTTTTTAAATAATAAATATAGCCATAAAGAAAATGTTATTAGCCTATATAAAATTAAATATAGTAAATATTTTAATTGTTATCATATTTTTTACATCTCTAATTTGAATATTATGTTAATATATTCTGAGCTACTGATCAATTTCAGTTGTTTGATAAGAGATAAAATGAGGAATATAATTCTACGATACAAGGTACTAGGTACTGTATGACGCTAAGAATGCAGCAACAGATAGCACTAGCACGTTAAATTAAAGATGAAGTCTGTGTTAGGAACCCTGTATCTCACCAAGTAAAAAATATCAAAATTTCAGGTACAGCTCGTTTAAAGTTTGGTTTCTATAGATGCTTTAGTTACGAGATTGCTTTTTGCGTATGGATGGGCTTGAGGAAGGGAAGTGAATAATTGACATTGCTGCCAACCTCAACAGTGAGACACTACTCGTAGTATACATTTCACTTTTTTTGTTTATCACTTTTATCTTGACATGTCCGATACTCCCTTTTGGAGTCTCCTGGATGCAAAAAAAACTAGCGTGTAGTTACTACGTACATTTTGTAAGCTGTGGTTCATTCCGAGAAATATTTTTTTCATAAGCCTTAGAAGATACATCAATGTGACCTGTAATATTGCCTGTAGCTTAATTACATGACTAGAAATGTTTTATTTACTGTAATTAGGCTACCAGCTACCTTATTCCATTGGAACAAAATTTTCTACGAATGAATCGCCTTCTTTACTATCGTTGTCACCGGCGTGCGTCTTCACTATTAGTCTCATTAGTATCTACCAAACCGTTTCCTTATTTTACCAGGTGTCAACAAAACTATTGAAGAAGAATAGTTTTTCGTCTTTAATTTCCTTCTTTATTTTTCGAATTGTAGAAAGAGAAACATCACAGTAGTTAGCCGCTCGCTCGCGGCTTTTGTTAAGAGACACGGATAGGCGTTTTTGTTTAGCTTTAACTTCACAACAGTTTATTACATTGCATATTAGCTTTCGTTCAGCATTGTAAATAGTTCGACCACATTTTCGAGAAACCGACATTAATGTTTACGGTAAAAAACAGTTATATTCGTACAGTTAACCTACAAAAGGTTCCGCGATATACTGTTTATGCTCTGGGTATAGTATAAGTTGTTATGTTTGTTGTTCTGAAATTAAAGCAGTCGCGCTTGCGTACTGATGCTTTTCCCCTTTTACTCTTCGTTCCAAACAAGGGCAAACTCGTGACTCAATTGACTATATTTTTTTGAGATTTTGGACCTATTCCGTTACTTCACATCATCAAAACATCGTGTGAGATATATTTCAGATCGTGTGGTATATTTTGTAAAAGATTCATTACGTATTTAACAGAACACGTACGAAACAAACAACCAACTAATGTGTATTAATAACCATGCAAAAAATATCTACAATGAATTACATTGAATGGGAGTCATCAGTAGTAATAGTAAAGATGCGTTTACACGAGATGACTTTAAGGTTACAGATGATTTGATGTGAAAAAACGAAATAGGTCCGAGATTTCTTTCGAGATTACCGGTTGCGAGTTATCAAAGGTATCGGATAAGTTGTTTAGGCCTATAGAAGTAAAATTGGGCTTTAAAAATTGGAATAAGCTAAAAAAAGATTGTAGTGAATGAAGAGTGGACATTACAAATTGCTGATTTGAAAAGCTCTATGAAGGGCAAACGTAAAATACATTAAAAACCCTTTGTTTTATAGATTTTTTTCAAAAAATATAACAATGAAATAGATACAGTGATGTTAATAATTTAGATACCAGCTTTTCTTCAAACCTATCCCCTTTTCCCTAAAGCGTTCCTTGTTGGTAAATAAAAATGATAAATGCTTAATAATATTACTTATTCAAATTTAGTTTGTGAAAAAATGTCGGGCCTTAACTGGGAATTTTCCCGACATCCATCGGTTTGCACTCCAGCGTTACAGCATAGCACTACAGAGGCGAAATAATATAAAAATAATTAATATGTAAGAAACTGTTGTTGGGCAACAACTACATAAATATAGATCGAAGACAACGTAAATAAGCTGTAGTTTTATTTAATATCCTATGTTTATAAACTAAGTATTTTTTTATTTAGAAAATACAACTAATATAAAAAAACACAATAAAATATAAATTTTAATGTTTTGTAAACAAGCATTAAAACAACTGATTTGTGGTAATCTGTTTTAATCTAAAGTACTACTAGTATCTGACATTAACAGTATTTTTCAAATACTAATAATAGTACAGTATTTTTAGAATGACGAAATATCATGTTTAAAATATTATTATAAATACTATATTTTTATATAAAAAATATAATATATGTTGTCCTACTAATTTTTAAATAAGAATAGCAACAACAATATACCATCTTACATTTTTTTGAGTTATAAATGTAGAGGAATTTGTGACAATCAAAAAATAAATGTCGTTTATGACAGTTAAGAAATAATATGCAAATCAGTTTTTAAAAAATTTTCAAAGTATAATACAAAATTTCTAACAACAGCGATGTTTAGTCTTGATACTTGTGAAGGCGAGTATTCTGAACGAAATATTTTATTATCACCGTTTTGTAGACCCAAAAATTTATTAATCGTAAATTATGCTCGCTTCAGGAATTCTTTTCTTGACATCTAAAATCTGTTAGAAAGAAGACGATCTACCAGAAGAAGATAAAGATCGAAATGTATTACAAACCACTATTTAGGTCACCGGTTATAAAAAAAAAGTATCATCTCCAAACGAACTTAAATGTTGATTAAGTACACTCTTAATTTTATGAGCGAATCAGAATGCAAATTTACTGGACAGGAAATATTATACTTCTAACAGGAAAGATGGTTATTTAAGTTTAAAGTATATTAACATATTTGTGGGTAAATATTAATTTAATCTGGGTATAGGCTACGAATTTTATTTTCCACCCAGGAAGCGGTCGGTTAGTTAAATACCTTAAAATAACCTGCCCAAAACTTGATATGAATTTAACTTGATACTTAACTTTAAAATTGCCTAAATTCTAATACCTTGTAAATTACGCCCCACTACACGGGACACTTAATTGTAAAATTAAACTGGTCGTTTTTTATTAAAAAGTTTATAACCTTGTAAAAATATGCTGTATAAAAATTTTAATTTATTTTTGTTTAAACTTCTAAGATGTTAAATTTGTAGTAATACGTAACATATAGGCCTAAGCTAGTCTTCTGATTAGAGACAATCTTAATTTTTATTTGTAAATCAGTTCAATGACCGGTCATAACTTATAATTTAAAAAATTTATTCAAAGAAGTTACAAATTTCTCAAGGGGTTTTATTCCCCTTATTTAAACCGTATACTCATATGCATAAGAAATGAAACTGAGGTTTACCGCTTTGCAGTCTAGCACGCTATCAATTGCAGCAATTAGGTGCTACATACCCTACCATTTTATAATTTAATTTCTCAAAACTCAAATTTATGTTTTTAAATCCTGAAGTCTTCACTTTTTCATTTATTTTTAAATATAACTTCGCAATCACCAAGAGAGCTAAAATTTGCCAAATTTGTTTACTAAGTTAAGTGTAAAACAGAGACTAAAGTATGTTTACATTTTGTTTACTTGAGTCTACAGGGTAATCAAAAGAGCGGACAGTCCAAATCAAAAGATTTACTTTTTTTTATCTTTCCGTTCAGTTACAGTTGTAATACTGATTGGCGTGCCTGTTTTCTAAGTGATATCAGGAAAAAGTAACGTGCGCTGTGAAACTCGGAAAAACAATAAACCACTCTGAAGCCAACCTGAGCCACTCCAGAGCTCAATGCATCCCTGAAATTCAGCTCTAAATCCAAAAATCAAGAGTACCCTACGTTTGATGAACCGCTGACTAATTACAGTAGTTTGTAAAATTATATGTAATATTTTTGGAATGTCAACGTCACTCTTAAATTTTAAGAACAGTAATTAAATATTTTTTGGCTGCCTTCGTAGCGTAGTTATAGCGCACTAGCATACAACTCGGAGGATCTGAGTTCAATACCCGGCTAGGGTTTGCAAAATTACGACAAGTTGAATAAAACCCACCGTTAAAGTTACAAAACTCACCTTAGTCACTAATAACAAAGTTATTGATGTGACTTAAAAAAAACTAATATAAAATTATATACTTTTTATTTTGGGTAGGTTGTCTGGGTAAAAACGAAAAGTAAGTAGTATTCTTTCTTTAACGATTCCTATCCGTCAGATCAGAACAATGATCTTCACATCACCTAGCCTTATCTCAAAAATACTCACTGATGTATTTTTTACCCTGAATTATGTATAAAAAGGACTCATAAATTCTTAGTTTTATTACCTTAGATATCATCAAACTAAATTGAACCATTTTGTCGTAAAATAATTTCTGTTTAAATTTTAATAGATAAAATAAAAATTACATTGTTAAGAAAAAAGTATGAAATTTTTAATAGGGCTATACAATGAAATAGATTATCCTATGATTCAACTCATTGGAAATTGAAATGAATTGATGGTACATATTTAATCGAAAAATTATTATAAAGTTAAAAAATATTGAAAAGATTATCATATAACTTGGTTGGATCAAATACAAATATCGGTACATCGACTGAATAATAATGACTGAAAAGATATAGAACTACTACCATTTTAGTAAAAAATCTAATATGTAAACTAATATTTTAAGTTTGTTTTTTTAGTCGCAGTCACTTCTGAGTAAGACCTATTGTATTTATTATTGAAAGAACAGTTATGGTAGGAATGTAAATACAACTTTACTGGGAACAGCAGCTGTGAACCGTAGATCAATTAGCATACACTTGGCGGGCGATGAAAACAGTTTTACATAAATGGAACGAATTTATTTACGGCCAACAAAGCTGAATCCCAGTTCTGACTTCACAACTTCCTTAACAGATCCAAGTAATCAGTCAGTCGAGCCACTGTCAAGTCCCGGCATTTTTATAGAGTTAGCATTAAGGACTTGTTAGATAGACAATGGTGGAGAAAGTGGCGCGACCGCAGATTTTGCTATAGAATAGCAGACGAGCGGGTGTGTCGTCTTCTGTTTTTGCGTTTCCTGAATCTTCAATCTTTTAGCTCATCCACTTTTATTTATGCAATAATCTTTAATATTGTTCAATATAGTAGCTTGTTTATAGGTGTATTGTTGCCACACAATCAATTCGATTTCCATTTCGAAAATGTTACTGTCAAATAAATAATCTTTTACAAAGAATTGTCTTTTAAATAAAAACTTCAGAAAGGTTAGTTCATAAAGTATGTTGAATCATTGACCTAAGGTTACAATTATAATTTTTTGAAGATAAATTTTAAATATTTCAATATCACATTCTTAGCCTGTTTTGTACGTAGGCCTATTTATTTGTGTGCGAAGCGAAAATTTATTTTCTTATTAGATAATATTCAATTAAAATAATTATTAGCCGGCCCGTTGGAGTAGTAGTGAGTGCAAAAGACTTCTAGGCCGTGATTCAGGGTTCGATTCCCGATAAGGTCTGGAATTTACATTATTATCTCATCTAATATAATAATAAATACCTAACATAACCTAACCTGATATATAGGCTATGATATAGCCTATTATTATATATTATATAATAGACTGGATATTGACATGGAACCACCACACATAAAAAAACCTACGTAGTTTTATTTATAGTTCGTTGTTGTTAAAATCATCAGCCGAAAGACTGATTTGAATCTCTAGAGGTTTTACTAAGTAAAGTGAAGAGTGATATAATTTACAATTGCCTTCCTCACTGAGTTGAGAAGTATGCTTATCAGCATGCCAGGACCTCTGAAAAGCACGTATTTCCCACTCTCCAAATGACACCTTCACTTCATTCACCACAGGGTCTGGCTGTATAATGGAATTCATTACTTTCAGAGGAGATAACTCTGATTAGTGTCTTTTACACCTCTACCTCTTCTGTTCTTAAATGATTCAGTCATTTAATTGGCTAACCATATGATAAGAAACAGAAATAATTTTTTAGCCCTGCAACTAACAGATTGAGTTACTATCTACAGCTTGGTTGACTAAAAAATTTATAGTTCGGCGAACAAAATCAAATGTAAACGGGATACAGGCTTTTCAAAAAACTAAAGGTAAATCATAAATGTAGATAGGCCCTACCACTACGTACGAAATTTTGTTTTACTTCGTGATCTCAATATAGGCACAAGAAAATAGGCTATTAAAAATACCATTAATTTAAGTTAAATTTAACTCACACAAATCCAGATGTATGACCATTGACAAACTTACACCGACCACAAATTCCGGAAAGTAAATTAAAGAAAATTCTAAAAATAAGGATTTACTATAGAACACCGATACAAGTTTTGCACTGGGCGATTTCGTCCGTAGTGACGTAAACAAAACATTACTCTTGTAGATCGTCATAAATACTGATGTATGTAATAAATTACAGTTTTAGTTATTTTTAAATAAAGGAAAAATATCACCTTGTATCATAACCGACGCACGGCTTAAAGCTATAAAAGCATCATTAAAGAAAACATCGTGAAAAATGTTTTTTCATTATATTATTATTTTATAGAGACTTTGGTAGGGAGTCCTAACTTATGGTAAAAGTAGAAACCTGTACTTTCCAATCATCATCAAAATCTAATATTTGTGAAGTACCTACGTTCAAAATCTTCCTATTTGATGTTCTCCAAACAAATTATTATACTTTTTATTCCAGCCATTGATTAATAATATTGTATACTTGTGGATATAATAGGGAATGTAAGAAAGAAAATCAGTAGTCACGGGACTGACCAACAGACGTGACTAACTTAGTTAATTAAGTTAAAAAATCAGAACAGAATGCAGCGGTTGGAGCATGAAAGCAGAATGAGGGAGGATAGGATAGCTAAGCAAACACTAGGCTATAAACCGGAGGGAAAGAAAAAAAGAGGACGCCCCAGAAAGAGATGGGCAGATTTGAGAGGTTCGAACATTCAGAGATGCCTAATCCTTGAAAGGGAGAAGAAGAAGTTATTATTAAATAAAAAAGATTTTTGTAAATTAATTAATGGTAATTGCTTCCATGGTATTGGTTGATAGCCGAGTGTGACGTGACGGCAAACCAAAGATTTTTCTCGTTCGAAAAGCACAGCCCAAGCGCGCCAAAAGAAGTAGGCAAGTCACTTTAAGAAATGCAAAAAAGTCGCTTTTCTATCGAAACGTGAGTGAACGCTTCATTTATTGGGATTTGAATTTATTTTATTTTTCTACTTGCAACCGCTACATTTTTAAATATCTAGAAAAATGATTAACTACAGTATAATATTTTAACAAACTTGTTGAAATTTCATGTAAGTTTTTTCCCTACTTGATGTAAGGGAAGTTCTTTAAGTATTTTCATTTTATCTAACCAACTGAATTGTCCTGTAGTCGTTTAGAGCAAAAATCAAAACAACTGACTACATATTTTTCAAATTTTATTTACTAATTGCGTATTTTAAACAGTGGGTATCCAATATTGTCAGAGTAAAAAGGGTATTACATCTCAGGTCAAGCGTAATCATATAAATTCAACCACATGTCAATTTTACAATAATAATTTATTAATTTATTTAAATCCGAATCGTAATAACAGTAATGACCTACGAACCCGTAAGGATAGTATAGTATTATTACATATGTTTTTATTCTTCATTCCATTAACAAGAAAATAATTGTAATTACGAATACTATTATTGCAGTTTAACCCACATATTTTTAATAAGTGATATTTAATCCTGTTCTCCACACACTTAAAGAAAAAAATAATAAACAACGTAAAGATTCACGGGAATACGCATGACTGAACTCATTCATAAAGCAAGGTGGTTTCATCTATACAGTAAAAAATATTTCATCTATGACTCGGTGTACCTACATAATTATAAAAAATATTAATTATTTTTTTTTAATATTAAATAATAAATTAAAGTATTCAGTATATATATTTGATAATTTATGTGTGGAATGAATTGTGAAACGTTTTAAGTTTATTCTTCTTTTTCTTCTTTCTGAGCTTCATGTTCTTCTTTTAGTTTAATAAATATTTTACAATTTATTGTAGCTATTCACGCGTGTCGTATAGCATGCCTTATAAACAATTTGTTATTGTGATAGTACCTTCCGTACATTGATTTTTAATTTAAGATTTATTCTAGAACAGTTAACTTTTCTTCATACTGTGGTATACGCTACAAAATAAACTTAATATTTGTTACAATTGAACCGGATCTTGTAAAAATAGGATGTATTACAAAATTAAAATTTTATTTCAGAAGCATAAACTATTTAGAACAGTAAATCATAAAAGATAATCTTTAAAAATATCGTTATGCTTTAAACCCAGTTGCCCACAACAGGTAGGTGAAGTATTAAATTATTTGCTCTCAATCTGCTAGTTCCAGGGCTACAAAAGAGTTCTGTTTGTTATAAAATAGTCACCCAATCATATGACTGAAGCATTTAAGAACGAAAGTGTAAAATACACCAGTAGAGTTATCTCCTCTGAGAGTAATGAATCTCATTTTATAGCCAGACCCTGTGGTGAATGAAGTGAAGGTGTCATTTACAGGGTGGAAAGTAGATGCTTTTGAGAGGGCATGCTGATAAGCATACTTTTCCACTCAGTGAGGAAGGCATGGTAAACAACGTCACTCTTCGTTATACTTAGTAAAGCTTCTACAGGTTCAAACAAGTATTTCGGCTGATGACCTAAACAATAACAATAATGCCAGGAATATATTGTTGTGTGATTTTTCTGTCTCAATGTTAACTTAATTTTCCGCACGTTGGCCTATTCTATTGTTTATGAACTACCTCATTCCGGTTAGATTTTTTTTTCAAGAAATACTAGACCTTTATCAAACAAAAAAAATCGATTTTATGACGTACATTGTCTATATCCAATCAAGTAACAAGTGCACAATACTTTATTTATTTTGTGTTTCTTTGTTTTAATTTTGGCCTTCCTTCACTACCAGAGACACAGTTATCTGCTGAAGGGTATTCCTTAAGGGTGTTAAACAATATTTTGCTTGTATCTCACTTATGTTCTTTGGTACTTATTTTACATGCGTTAAGAAATATTTGTTATTTTTTTAGCATTTATAGAAATTCTACTGGTGGACAAAGTTTATGGATAAAGATTATGTTCGGTAGATAAAGTTGAAGATTCTGAAAAAGTTTTCCGTAGCCTATCCTCTAGCTGCTGTTGGAAAGAGATGGTCTATTACGAAGATGTTACTACTTTAATGAATATATTCTCTTCCTTGTTTAGAAGTACCTACTGGAAGATATTTTAAAACTTGAATACTTCAAATTCCTTTTGTTTTCCCCTGGCTTTATCAGAAAATATATGTTTTTAAAATATTTTGGCCATCACTATTTGAATCATATACTTGCTTAGTTTTTATATCTGTAACAGTGATTTTGTTTACTAACTGTTTCCATCAGGTTTTTGAATATAGAGAAGTGGTATATACTTGGTCAAAAACTTTAGTTAGAAGCTTTTAGAAGTGCAGAAATAGGGAATGTGTTGGAGATGTCACCTAATAACAAAGTTCGGAAAGCAAAACCTTTTATAAATCTATAATGTGTTAATATCACATGTCCAATATTTACACAATTTATAGATTTTTATTTTACAATATAATATTTGCATTTTATTTTGTAAAAATGTCACATACCTCTTTCGTTAAAAATTCGGTTTAATTTTCTTTTTACTTTTCGTTATTTTACATACAACAACAATACTGATAAGTAGTATTGAATAAAAATGTTAAGCTCAGAGAAAATCAAGGAATTCAATTACTCTGAAAGACAGCAGAAAAACGTTAGTCGAGCGCTGAATAAAATTAGTCAATAAGTGGAATGGAATAACCGTACGAGTACGGTTATTCCGTACGGAAGTGAGGCATGGAAAATACAAAAACTTAAGAGCGGAGAATCCAGACTGTGAAGATGAGTTTTCTCCAAACGACTAACAGGTATACACGTTTGGACAGAATAAGGAATGAGAAAATAAAATCGGAATTGGGTATTTACAACTTGAACGAAAAGATAAAGGATTATCACCAAAGTTGGAGGCAGCACATGAAAAGAATGTCAGATCACAGCCTGCCTAAGCAAGTGCCCTGGTATGTTCGAAAAGTTAAAAGGGATTTTGGTAGATCTAGGAAAAGATTGACAGATGATTTAGTGTGTGAGTTCAGCGGCCTAATCTTTGTTTGGAAGAAAAAGGAGAAGAGAGTGAAAGGGAGTTAACAAAAAAAATTATTTTAATGACAAAAGTCAATACGGTATTGTCATGTTATTTTACATAGTTTACTTAATTAATTGACGTAAGCATCTTATTAAAATAATTATAGTAACTTAGCAGGCCTACTTATTGTTTTAAACTACAGATAACGTGTTTTACTTTTACAGAATAGTGATATTATTATTACAAGGTTGAATTATTCACGTTTTTATTTTATTTCAAAACTTATTTTATTTAAAGAATAATTATTTTTATTATAATGAGATGATTATGTATGCTAGAAACATCTCCGTCCTGATAAATCTAGTTTAGTTCGAGTAGGCTTCAAAAATATAATTTTAGTCAAGTTGATTTTTCAATCTGCCTCCACTTATATGATGAAACCAATAATAGAGCATTAACTTTAAACCTTACCTACATAATACTATAAATATTGTTCTCAAACTTCACTTTCACATAATTTCAGTAAAAGATAAAATTTACTTTAAATATTTTGAAATTAACAGTACTTTTTGTTCAAACAAAGTAGGTTTTTATTTTTCATCGAGGAAAATAGCTATTTATCAACGGAATAAAAACCCCATTAAATTTACTATAAAGGCAAACCTTTGTGGAATACTTTATTTCAATATTTTTTCAAAGAAGTTAGTTATTAATAATAAATTATTAATAAAAATACACCCATCCCACAGACTGACACAATTAGATATTTTAGGAATCAATTTTGAGAAAATACTTATGTGGAAATTAAATAGTAGACATTCTTCTCTCCCTTTTATTAAATTAATTAAAACTGTAATTACTTTCTGATACAGATATTAATGTATGGTTCCCACATTTACGAATTTGTTAAACGGAGTAATATAGGCCTGTCTTAAAGAATCCATAATTTTTCGAATTACGAACGAAAACCGGACCTTTGGTACGTACGAAGCGAGACTATTTACAATGGTCGACAAGTTTTGTTACATGTTCGTCATAATAAAATAAATATTATCTAATTTTTTTACAGAAACTCAAAAAGACATAAAAAACACTAATCAGTACAATTAGCTCAGTTAATTTACCAATCAAACCTCCAAGAAGGCTAGAGAGTGATTAAAACATAAATTTGTTTTTTTTTTAATCTTAAATGATTATAATAAGTCTGAACCAAAATTAAAATAGGAAAAGAAAAAGAAAACCGCAGAACTTCCATCGATGGGTGGTGGTCTGTTTCCTCATGTCGTTCATGTTATTATGAATTATGTATCATCGTTACCACTTCATCGCAACTTTCTGTTATTCCTCATCTGAATAAAGCTTCGTCAGTAGTTTTCTTGTTTTAACATGTAATTATTTATTTTTGTCGTTGTTTACTTGCTTGTATTTTAAGGAGTTTTCTTTTAGGTAGTTTATTGGTAGTTAAAGTTCTGTTAAACCTTTAATTTTCTTCACCCACTGGTTGTGGATAGATAGATGTTCTAAGCTTATTTTTTAATAAAAAAAAATGGTAATTTTCCTTCTAACCAGGTCTCATTCATCCGGACTTTTGGTTTATTTGGATTGATACTGAGATTTCTATCCAAATCAGTCCTAATGAAAATTCTGAAGAAGGCGATTTTAGTACACCAACAATTGATTTAAACCTCAAAGAAGTTGTGTGAATACGATAAAATTTTGATTTCTCATTTTGAAAAATATGTGACGGTGGCAAATAAAATTCTATCTTTAAAAATCCTCCGTGATCGTGAAGCAAGAAAGCATGCATGTTCGTTAAAGCAAAAACTGTAAAGGAATTTTTACTAAAAAGTATTTAAAATTATACGGTAGTTTGGACTATACAATGTAGATTTTTCTATTGTTTTGCACATGAAGCAACATTTTTATTGTATACTGTACTTTACTAATATTGACATTTTTAAACTATGTAGGTCATTACTGTATTGTGTTGAAGTCTATTCATGCAAAATAGAATACGCGTACTGGTATGTTTATTTTCTAATTCGTTGAAAACCTTTAATTACGTATCTAATACAGTTGTACTACTACATCTAGTATCATATCTAATACAGTTTTACTATATAGTTCCTTTTCTTTGTACTTTTTCATAATTAGGTTTTTAATTGAGAATAAAGGTAGGAACTCAATATTACTTAAACCATGCACTTGTTATTCTTATTTTTATGTTTTTATTACCTTTTCGTTCATCTGGATTTTCGGTTATTCGGACCGGGGCTTGTTCCATAAATTATTATTGCAGGGAAATTTACTGTAAACTTATTAAAAATACTATTTATAAGTTTTGGCAGATATTTATGCATGTTACTGCAATTGACTGGCTTAGAAATTACATTTATTTATTTATTTCTTATTTTTCCGGGCATCTTAAGTTTACTTTGCAGAGTCCATTTTATTTCTGTCCATTTATATTAATAACTTTATATTAATATAATTTTTATATATTTTTTTGTTTATTTTTGTTTTTTTATTTTGGTCCATTTTATTTCAGCTTGTGAAATAGAAATAAATTATGGAAATCTCTTAATAAAAGAAATAGCATTAGTAATATTATTGTTGATGACTTACTTTTTTAAAACCAGAATTTTATTTACAATCAGTTTAAAAATAACAATAACTAAGAAAAATAATTTAGGTATTTACATGACGAAACATACTCATTGGTATTGCTTCAAAAAGAAGAACAAAATTATTTACAATTTTTGGAAACCTTAAAGGGCCACACAGAATGCAATTTACATCCTGAGGTCCAGGCGCAATGATTCCTTTACACTTGTGCACGATTTCGTAAAAATATATTGAAAATATTGAATGAAATTCCTTTGTCCTAGCGTAAAAGACATTCTGTTTGTAACACAACCGGAAACGGCACAAGATTTTACACAGTTCAAAAAGAATCAAGTCACACTGCCGTATCTATACCGGTTGAGTAGGGCTACCAACTTCGTGTCACAAAACAAAATTTCCCTTTTTTAGAAAAAAATACCAGATATAACAATTGGGCAACAGGACTAAACAAATCACTCTGTAGTTATTCAGTAAATCTGAATGGAAGGTAAATAATTTCGTTCATTTTAATCATGCTAGGTCTTCGCTATTATCAAGTAAATTAAGCGCCAAATACTTTTTAAACACGAATAATTATTATTTTTTTGAAAATTTATTCTACATGTAAGACACAATGAATTTATTCGAGCGTAACATTAAATTAATAACTGCATTGATTGAGCGGGCCTACGCGTATAGCGTATATAGGCATACATAGATCGACGTACGGATTAGATACGCGCCCATTTACCTAGAAGCAATTAACCAAAACACTTCTCGTTTCACATTAATTAGATAAAATTAATTAAAACGATCCCATATTACAGTACTACAACTAAACCGCTATTAGACGTGAGTGTATTAATTTATTTTCGGTGGGTTCTGGTAGTGTACTTCCTTAATTGAACATAACCTTATAACATAGTGTAGTGCGCTATGGCTGTATAATTAATAGATCTATTAAATCACTATGCGATCTTCGTGGGAGGTGGAAAGACTTTTCCCCTTTCCTCTGCACATGTGATGTATAAGTCTTTCGTTATGCACGCGTCTATGTTACACAACACGAGTGCACCTGACAGTATGGCACGTAACTTTAGCATATTTCATTTAGAAAAGTTTTCTGGAACAACATTTTAAACTTCTTAATATCTCATAAATAGTAAAAAAAATGTTTTGATAAATGTATGCGTGTATACAAAAATAATTCCCGGCTTCTCTTTGCTACAATACAGGATAATTTTTTACTCGATTGTGAATCGATACGTTACTTTTTCTGCGTGTGTGGTTTCTAATATCACGCTTGACTTTTTATTAATTTAGCAGTTAATAATCTGTCTTTTTTTGTAATCCTTTTACGATAAATCAATTATAAATATTGTTCATAATATTTATTTTATGATCATAGTAAATATTATTTACAGTTAAAAATTATTAATAAATTCTTGTCAATATTGTTTATAGGCCTATACAATATAAGAAGGTCAGATTCTTGAAAGAAGATTATTAACACTATATTCCAGTAATTTAACATAAATTTTTAATTGTTTACTTATAATAATATTATCACTCATGGTAGTAAGGATAAAATTGAAAAACAACTAACAATTTTGTTTTATTTTTGCTAGTAATGGTCTAATTTAAGAAATTCGCCGTTTTTACCTTCCTGGGAATCCAGCCCGACGCTTTAATAGGAGATAAGATTAGATCTTCCAATAGCTTTCATAATTTTAAATATACATTAATAACAGTAAGACTCACCGGGTTGGGCTAGAGGTAAAGTCGTCGCCGTGAGTCAGCTGTTTAACAGCTAATTTTGGATACGAAGGTTCCTGGTTCAAATCCTAGTAAAGGTAGTTACTTTTGTACGGATTTTATTACTAGACAATAGGTGCCGGTGTACTTTGATGGTTGGGATTCAATTAACCATATTCCGTCAGGATTGGTCGACCTGGATCTGTACAAGACTACACTTCATTTACACGTCATACACAAGTCATCCTCGTCTCATTGGGTTATGTGGTTGCTTATTGTTGTGAATTGAACAGATTTCAACGTACACACATAAGGAAATTAAAAAAAAATAACAGGAAAATAAGTAATACATATAAATAAAAATATATTTTATTAAAGTTTGTCATTTAATTAGCCTACATAACCAAATATATAGTACTACTGGGTGTCAATTTTGTTTTCATTTTTTCTTATTTTGTGGTATTTGTGTGTAATGTATCATGCATAACATTTATTTTGTGGCAGTATATTACTGTTTTTTATTGAAAATTTCATAAAAAGTTAAAAGAAAATAAACCATAATGATTCACGTTCAGAATATCATGCAAAATGGGAAAACGTGGTCCGAGTTGAACAAAAACTCATGGTTGAAGGACTACGCGACTGGTATGGTACAGATATATTAAGTGTGCTTTTTATATTAGCTATCATTAAAGTTTAAATTGCTACAATGGTTACCTGCCTTCTGAAACGACATGGTACATGTAATGAAAAAGAAGAAAAAAATTTAAAGAAAAATAAACCACAAATTTTGTCAAATTTAATTTAAAATGATCAGGTTTAACTTATTAAAACTTTATATAAATGAAAGATGCCCATAACAGGCATATGGAGTGTTAAATTATTTTCACTCGATTTTCTAGTTCCAGGGCTACAAAAATAGTTATGTTTCTTATCACATGGTCAGCTAATTATACGACTGAATAATTTAAGAACAGAAGAGGTAGAGGTGTAAAAGACACTAGTCAGAGTTATCTCCTATGAGAGTAATAAATTTATCATTATACAACTAGACACTTTGGTGAATGAAGTGAAAGTGTCATTTCCAGAGTGAAAAAGAAATGCTTTTTTGAGAGCCGGGCATGGTGATGAGCTTATTTTTCCACTCAGTGAGGAATGCAATTGTAAACAACCTCACTCCTCGTTTTACGTAGTAAAGTCTCTAGAGGTTCAAACCGACTGATGACCTTAACAACAACATAAATGTGAAAGAGATTTTGTAAAATTTGTGTTTTCTACTCAATTCCAGAAATTTTTATATGAACTTTATCGTGATCAATTCAGAAGATCTTTACTTGAATGTCTTGAGTAAAATTGACAATTACAAGGGTGACTTATGAGTTTTCAGCTGAATAAGAAAGTTATTTATTATGAACGGAATTTTATAGATCAAACATTATAGTAAAAGTGACAATACAGATCTAATAAAAAAAGAAGACATGTAAATAAATAAATCTAATAAAAAAACAGAACGAGATAGGAATGCAGGTTGAAGAAATTATCAAGAAAATTAAGTCTCGAGAGTCCTTTGATAGACAAGTGCTTGTATAATAACTGGAAAATGTGGACGGGGTAGACCTAGATGGAATAGATGAGTAGACAAACTAACTTGATGACTTGACAACGAAGAACTATGAAGATGCTACACTTGTTTTATTAAAGAATTCAAAAAGTGAAAACATATAAGATAAAGGCCTGAACACGGACATACTTATATTAATACAGGTCTGTCTTGAATTCTCTCTACCTCCTTCCCTCACATCCTCTCTCTTTTTTTCATCCAGTTTTACTTTACTAATGTAATGATTATATAAGAAGATATTAAAATATTAGGTTGTTTGAAATATTTTTCATAGATGTTTAACGGACATACAACAAAATAAATAGTCTACTGATTTTTTTTTCATATCTTCGTGACCCACCGGTGGTGATCTAGAGGTGAAGTCGTTGCCGTGAGTCAGCTGTTTAACAGTGATTTTCGAAGACGAAGGTTCCTGGTTCAAATCCTAGTAAAGGTAGTACTCTTGTACAGATTTGCATAATAGACAGTGGTTACCGTTGTACTTTGATGGTTGGGAATCAATTAGCCATACTCTCTCAGGAATGGTCAGTCTAGGTCTGAACAAGACTACATCTCATTTGAACGTCATACACATCATCCTCATCTCATTGAGTCATGGGGTTGATTATAGTTCTAAATTGAACAGATTGCAACGTACACACATTAGAGATGTAAGAAATATCTTCATGTGACCACTGATGTATTTTACCTAAGCAATAATGCCAAAATAATTTATGAAATCTTTTAAAACTACATTTTTGTATTACAAATTTAGCAGCAAAACAATATAAACTGTTTTTATTTTGTCGATAAGTACTACTACAAAAGAAAAGCATATAAAAGAGCTTCACATAAGTACCTTCTTCTACGTCTTTTCTTCTGTTCTAGGATAAGGCATCTCTGCCTGTTCCAAACCTCTCAAATCTGCCTATCTCTTTCTCGGGCGTCCTCGTTCTCTCCTGCCCTCTGGTTTATAGCCCAGTGTCTGCTTAGGTATCTCAACCTCCCTCATTTTGGTCACATGTTCTAACCACTGCATTCTGTTCTGAGATACCTTGTCGTTTATAGAAAAGATGTTGAGTTCTTTCCTTATTTCTGTATTCTTGTAACGATCTTCTTTACTACACCCATATGTATATCGAAGAAATTTCATTTCTGATTCTTGCAATCTACTCTCCTTTCGCTTTGATAGCACCCAAGTTTCACTGCCATAGAGTAGGGTCGGCACTGCTAATGTTTTATAAAATCTCACCCTCGTTCTTTGCTGGTGCTATTTTGTAAAGTGCGGTGGATATTTCTGCATATTTGCTGATATCAGTGCATTTATCAATTTATTTATTTATTCGACCCCTAATTCATATCTCTGTTTCTGTGTAAGGCCTTAAAGTAGGTCTATATTATCTCTAAATCGTTGGATACGATTTTATAATTTTATTTTTAGTATTATGCAAGTATCGGTCGGTTTCCTTGTGCAGTGCTCTTCTAACTTCAATAAAGTAGGCCTACTAACATCTAGTAGCCTACTACTGAAATAGGTGGAGGAAATTGGTTATAATTATCATTATGGTTTAGAGAAAAACAACACTAAATAATAAAATTCCAAAGGAACTTTATGAATAGACTTTTAATTTAAATTGATGCTAAAAAAATTTAACAAAAACTTTTTCCTGTTAATGTCCCTGCTCCAAATATATCGCTAACGCCCAAATGGCTTACTAGATCGATTATTAGATGAGACGTTATGTATTAGTCGGTTAAAATTTTGAAATAATTTATTCTACGTTCGATGCACGTATGGTATTCGTTGATCATTAAAAGGACGGTGTTCGTTATGCATATAAAGAGGCATAAAAGAGGCGTTTACAGTTTTGCTGTCATATTTTAGACTGGAATCTTTTAATTTTTGTTTACTACTAAGGGATTTACATTGCCATTTATTTTGGCTATTTTTTGAAACCTTTACCGTCATTTTATTTAGAAATTGTTACAATATTTTAATAACAGATTTTAAATTTTCAATAAAAGAAGTGTAAAAAAGTTTAAGTTAGGTATTAAAATAAAAGTGATTAGCAAACTAAAAATTTTAATGTAAAATTATTTATTTCTGTAGTCGCTGCAGCACCAAGTAGTCTGTTTTTAAGAAGCTCTCTTGAATATCGGCGCTTGAGCCTTTTCAACGATTACCTTGATATGTGTCTCAAATGTATTTATCGTAGGTACGGACTAATGTGTATTTAAAATTGAATGTTTAACGGTACCCGGAACGAAAGAAATTGAAAATTTTACATTTCCGGTTTTGTGAAAATTATAGGCTACATTTCAGAGTATTCTGTATCAAACAATATAGGTACAATTTGTTGGGGTTTTAGCAGTTTTTTTTAAAATTAAAAATATGTTGAATCCTTACGTTATTTTTTAAACGTTTGCATAACATTTATATTTTTTTAATGAGAACAGATAAATACATTTTTTATTTTGTCCGATTTATTTTGTTTTAAAACTTTACGTTAGCACTAGACCACCTGTGAATATACTAAGTATTAACGTATCAACAGTAAAAAAATAACATATTGAATTATTTTAACGTATAATATTTTCTCTTTTAGTTTTTTTTGTTTCCCGTAAATAGCAATTTTTTTGACGCATATGGAACATTTTCTCGGCCAACTGTGAATGAATTTTAATGGAATATTTGTACAGCTATTTATACCATAATTTCAATGTACTGAGTTAATATTACAGTAAAATAATAATGTTTAAATATTTGTTTTCCACTTCAATAGGCAAAAAGTTATAATTTTCAAAAGTGGTAATTAAAAAAAAAGTCTTATCTTCATAACAATGTCAAGATGCTACCAACTCAGTGGGTGTAGAATAGCCTGAAAAGTAACCACAAGAATATTGGACATGAGAACTTTTAACAGTCTTTGGGAAAATTTTCCTTACGTTAATATTAGGGGATAGGCATTCCGAGTCATTTGTACAGATTTTTACAGCTTTCTGCTGGGTTTCTGATATATGGTAAAAATAAGTCCTTTTGTAGTTTTATGTTGGTGGTGTAAAGGGACATTGTGTTATTGTACATTGTATTATGTTCTGTGTTGCTTGAATGCATTTTATTTGAAAACATTGAAGAAAAAGTACAATTACCTGAATAACATTACAGTAATTTAAATTTCCACAATTTCAAAATACTATTGCATTAAATTTAAGTGGACGGATTGCAGTACTTTATAGAAAACAAAAAAAGGAAAATTATTGGAATTGAAATTACTCCGTGTGTATAATCAACAAATAAAAATTGCAGTATTACAGCTATTCCTTTTTCTAAACGTAAGATATAAATAGTTTAAAAAGAAGGAAAAGTAAGTCGAAAGAAAATTAATGATTTTATTGTGAAAAAATGTGAGTACTAAAGTAATGTCGCATTTAAATGTTAAAATAGATTGGTCTTAGTTTAATTTATACCACTTTTTATGAATAGATGCATAAATTTCCCCTTCCCTACGGTGATTTATCGTCTGTTTTCTGCTACAGAATGAAATAAGGCAGAATCAACAATGTTTAATCGTGTATTTCGCTCTAAGAAGAATAATAGTAATGCGAGGATAAAAAATAAATAAAGCAAGTAGTTCAAGTGGTTTTTGCCCTATTTTAATGTACCAGTCGGCAGGCATTTCTTTAGGATAATTTTACGATCGGTTAGTATTGAATAAAAAAATGCGCGACGGTGGGAACTGGAGACACGGGGAAAAAAGGGAAAGGATAAAATTGAAAAGGCAAAAGAAAAAAAAAGAAAATACGTGAAGAAGCGTTGAGCAATTAAAATAACAAAAGAAGAGTTTTAAATAAACCGAGTGGCTTGGATGACGCTTGCTTCTGTCGCGCGGCAGAAAACACAATTAGGCCGGAATCTATCGGAGTGCAAGCTGGTCGACGCCGCGCCAATCGCGCTGTGACTAATTACCGTTGCTCAGAGTCTTTACTTATCAAAGTACAGTGCTCACTTGTTCGTTTACCCACTATAAATGTTGCTGTAACTCCAATTACTGTTACAATACGAGTCTTTTACTGAACCATTTACTCAATATAATGTTACAAATTGTTCAGGATTACCTTTAATTTTCTCCAGGATTTTTTTTCAAATAAGTGTACCGCTGAAACAATACTATCTTGAAAACGATTTGCAGTGACTTACGTCTAATTGATCAATTCTTACTTTAAATGAACAATATTTTGTAAACTTGGCAAGTTCATGATTATTTTGTAATCCTTATATGGTGAAATATAATTCCTTTGATTTTTCTCCATTTTAGGTTAATTTTGAACAGGATTAGTTTTCCCTTTTCTTAGAATTACACTGGAAATACCTGCCAAACCAATTTACCTATAATCATTATAATGAGGTCATCTGCCCTGAGATAAGTCCCTTACACTAAGTTTTTCTACAAAATGTTCTGTTTCCCGCCAGGGTCTTAATTTCTCAATCGCTCAGACTTCTTAATCTACTAAATATTCTTCTTAATTCTTATTAATCTTCTTCTTAATCATCTAATTTTCTCCTTTTCTCCTGCTGACTCTTTTAATGTATTTTTAATAAAATTTGTCTCATTAAATTTCCTAGTTAACTTTCTTCCCTTAGATAATTTTTATCAAATTTTTCTTCCCTTCCCCTCGCCTTTACAAAATTCTCTGTTTTACTCCTTTCCGCAATACCTAAACGTATTTCGCATCCGAAAAGCAGTAGACTCAAAACAAAACACTTAACTAAACATTTCCTCAGATTTAGCGTAATTTCATTTGCTACACAGGAGGTTTTTCATGGTATTAATCGCATCTTTTAATATTCCTTTATTAATTAAGTGTTTAATAATAGTAAAAATTAACTACAGAAAATACTTTTCTAAAAAAATAATATAGAATATTGCGCTTTGTCTATAATGTTTATTACGGTACTACACATTGAGCTGCACAATTTCCGTATGTGAGGAATGATAACTAAATTTCGGTGTGGAATTTTAGTAAAGAGAAGAGGTAGGCCTACACAGTGGTACATTTTCCGTTTATAACTAAGGGTTATTAACTAAGCTTAGTAACTAAGTGTTGTCCGTTATTCAGACCAAGAGGTCTCTACTCCATTTTCGCTTTAGGTCGCACAGTTGAAAAGTCCTTCTAGCTAGATCATTGGCTAATTAGTTTGAATGGGCATCTAGTCGTTCGTGAAATGTACTATGGAAGGACGCGGTTAGTTTCGTTACTGTCGGAATTTTGAAATCGTTGTGGAGGGTTTTATTGTTTACGTGAGAAGGAACGCCAGAAACAAGTTTTAAGAATTTTTATTGAAAGGATTTTGATTTTGTTTGACTTTAATTACTCTCTGCCGCTACTCTCCATTACTTAATTTGAAATAAAACGAATTTTTCAATGTTTACTTTATATCAAAATCGAATTAAAAAGACTTAAAACATAGCAAAAACTGTCACTTATGTACATTTGTCTTAAAATTTGATTGTTGTAGAAAAACATAGGTCGTTTGTATATCTGAACATGTTCTTACTTACTGTAATACAATCTAGCTGTTATAAATCAACATTAATAACAGAAAAAGAGAAACAACTTATGTTTTATTAAAATAAAACAAATTCATACAAAATGGTTCACAGATTGAATTTAAATAAACATTAGAAATATAAATTGAGATCTTAAAAACCTGACCGTAGCATTAGTTTGACAAATCGCCGTTAGGGGCCTAACACCAAATAATGTATAAAATGTTTTAGTAACGGGACTCCCTAATGCGTCTGATTAATACTGCTCCATTTACTAGATGTTTGACCAGATGTAAAAAAATAAAGTAAACTAATAATAAACAACATATATATAACATCTTTAATATTATTTTACCTCAGCAGGTATGGAGGACCGACGCTCTTCGAGAATATATGTATTTATTAACACTGTATAAAGTAATATTTAATTATAAGGTATCTGGACTGGGGGGTTTAAGGACGGGAACAAATGTTTTTCTTTGAATAAGTTTAATTATTGAGCCGACATTTCGTTTTATTTTTATTAATAATATTACGACCGTAAATGTTTATTTAGATTACCTGTAGAGTATACAAAATATAGTTTTAATTTTAATAAATTTCATTGTATTAAATTTTAAAACGTCTTTTATTATTATGAAATAAGGCCGACACTTGTATTTTTTATTCGCAAATTATTAATTCATAAAAGAACAAAAATGTATATATTGGTATGTTTGGCGGTATATTAAGAATTAATTTGTCATAACTTAGGCCTATTGTTA
This sequence comes from Catonia carolina, assembly GCA_035578175.1. NCBI lineage: Eukaryota > Metazoa > Arthropoda > Insecta > Hemiptera > Achilidae > Catonia > Catonia carolina. The sequence goes on from JAQMRL010000001.1 coordinate 261,413,461, forward strand.
ATAACACTTTTTTATTGTTTATAAAGGGCGGTTTTATTGTTTATTGTTTGATGGACTATTAAATTAATTGCACTCGAACTTTTGGTTCCAGGGCTAAAAAAAATAGTTCTGTTTTTATCGCATAGTCAGCCAATTATATGACTGAGCTAATTAAGAAAAGAAGAGGTAGAAGTGTAAAAGACACTAGTCAGAGTTATCTCTGTGAGTAATGAATTTCACTACACAGCCAGACCCTTAGTGAATGAAGTGAAGGTGTCATTTCCAGAGTGGAAAGTGAATCTTTTTCGATGGGCCTGGCATGCTGATAAGCTAACTCTTCAACTCAGTGAGGAAGGCATAGTAAACCACCTCACTCCTCGTTTTTACTTAGTAAAACCTCTAGAGGATCAAACAAGCCTTTCGGCTGTTGACCTAAATATCAACAATTTATTGTTTATGTACTTATTCGTAGATGTATAATAATTTATATACAAGACAGGAGTTTTTATTTTTTAAGAGAATATACGTTTGGGAAGATTTTAAACCTCTAATTTGAATAAGATATTTCAGAAAGCTTTTAAGTCGAAAACCTAACTTTGGGGAACTTATAAAACTACAATAAAAATAGAACTATTTAAATTTTTAAAAAAATGTTGAGGGATTTGATGCAGGACGAATAATTTAATTTAGTTTTAATTTCTGTAAGTACGAAAATGTTGACTTTTCTTTCTGTACGAAAATTATTGTTTAATAACCACTACAAAATTGTTGTTATACCATAATATTCACATTATTCATATTTTTTATTTTTTATTTTTTGTTATGTATTACACTAGCTTACATTAATGACTTTATAAAGTGTTTACGATAGGCCCTATCAGAAATCTAAATGGTTAACGTTTAAGAAGAATTGGTTTTATGAAATATTCACGTTCTTGGTCATTGTTATTAATATTTATATCTCTTACTAACAGATTTTTTTGTGTCAACCTTGTATGTCCTCTTCCTCTGGAGTGTAGGTCTTACTTCAAAAGATCATTAATTTTCCGTTTTTTTATTGTAAAAAACGTTTAAGAAAACTCGTTGCTTAGTATATTATATTATTAAAGGAAACCTGTGTTATTTTTGTAGATAATGGTGTGTTTATTTCAACCTAGGCTATTCCAAAAAAGAACTAAAGCACAAAACGAAAAAATTGACTTATGGGCTTTTTGAAATGACTGGTTTATTTATTCCAGTAAAGATGAAGCCTAATGTATAATATCGTTACCAAAAATTCCTAATTATCAAGTATTAGGCGTAAGGTCTACTACACCATTCAGTCCCAATATCGTAGGGTCCTTCTACCTCTTCCTTGGCCTTCCCACTCTCTGTCATCCCTTTTATTGTACGCTTCAATCACCTTGAGAATTTGGTCCGGATTCATGATTTGGATGTGCAATTTGTGTTCCTGTATAGTTGTCTACTTTATCTACCAGTGATAAAAATATCCAGTTGTGATCTAATTACTTTTTTACGATGTCTTTTCATTGTTGAATAACCTGCCATAGACGTCAGAAACGCATTTCTGTACTCTGCAATCTCAATCTGTGAACTGCTGTCTACGTCTTTCAAACAGACATCTCAATTTAATTTCTCGTCTCAATTTGATATTGAACTTTCTCAAATGTTCCATTTATCGTTCTGAAACACTCAATAATTGAACCACTGAATATTCAGACACAAAAGAGTAAATTCCTGTAATATAAGGATTCAAGGAATATTTTTTCCTCTTGAATCATCTTTTTCAATTACTTTCTATAGCATTGTATCGCAGTGACAGGTCCTAGTTATATTATATGTAAACTTACGATTGAGATAGAAGTAATATTCATTTACAATAAAATAAAGATACCTAGATTTTAAAGAAAGGTAAACTTAGTTTTACATATAAACAGATTTCACAGAAATCTATTTTTATAGTTTAACATAATAAAGAGGATGTACTGTTCACGCATCTTAACTGAGCTATAAAAAGTCATGAGATTTATGATTTAAAATTATATGGCGAGTAAAAGAAAGGAGGAACGTAGCTGGTAACTACAAACTATTGGAGGTTGATCCTGAGGACGTTGTGGAGGTCAAAGGAGACACGAACAAAAAGTCGCCGTCAGCGTCACGACGAAATAGAAGCAACTTAGCAATGCGCAAAATAAAAATAAAAATAAGAAGTAAGCAGACCAGGAGTTAAATAGGAAGACTAATAACTTAAGACAACTTCCGCTAGCAGAACCATTCAAGAATTATACATATTCATTGACGCGAATCACCGCCGCATAAATTTATTTACGCAGCGATACAAATACGTACATATTTGGTAAATCACATATTTTTAATCTACAGTCTAAAACGCATAGTGTTATAAAAAATATTATGTAATCCAACCCGATAGATCCAATGCGTAAATTGGCTACTTAGTATATGAAACTCAATTTGTTCATGAATATCAACATCAAGGCTTTGAAATGTTTCGTAAAATAATTGATCTAATCTAAAAAATAAGAACATTCTTTACGAATTTGTAAATTTGTTTAATTTTCATACTTGGTCTACAATTAATTTTTTTTACAAATCAAAAAATAGTATTGATTGTGTAGTGTAACTACGCATGAAGGGAAGCCGTTTGCCTAGACTGGAAATGAATTACAAGACAAATGGTAGAGGGTATGTTGGTCATCCGAGGGAAAGATGGTTTCCGGAACATGCAGTAGCCCACTGCTTAATCCGTGAAGTGAAGAAGAAGATTGTTTACTCACTCACTTACCCTACTTATCACTAATTCCTTAATGAAAAGCTAAATATTAGGCACATTTGATCCGTAGAAAAATGAAGGCGTATGGACTTTGATAACTTACGCTTAAGTAATGTGACAATATCGAAAAGGAAAGATTGTTCGTGAACAACCGATTGTTTAAAAATAACGTAAATAATGAGAGTAACAAATAGGGTTTTCCGAGAAATAATTATAAATATTATGTGTAACATAAATGATCTTTTACAGTAGCCTACTGGTAGTACAGGTTTATTGTTGTATGGGTATTGTGAGAGTTTAGTAATTAGACTCATATTTAGATAATTGGCCTTTTTTGTAACAACTTCTATTCAATCCTAATTTATTTACAGTTGTTAAGATTTATCCAGAAGCCATCAGAAGGATTTTGTATTTTATTATTATATCGAAAATCTCTGTCTTTTCTCGAACTCTCCATTAGCCTATCTATATTAGGGCCCGTTTGTTTACGATCTAGTTTAGTCTGTGTTTGAGTGAACAAATCGCGTAGTGCTGAACGGGTACGTTAGAAAAGGTTAACGTTACTATGTATTGTTTTACGTTTATTCTGTATAATTTTTTTAATATAAATTGGCCTATTATTTATTGTATTAGTTAATTATAATTAGTTTGTTTAATATATTTAATTGTTATATACATGTAGAATTTAGTCACTTATTTAATTGTAATAAATACTTGTAATTTTAAACGTTAGTGTGTTAATTATTATTTATTTTACCCAGATTTCGAAACGGATCGTAGAGATAAGCGTCACGATACTTTATTACTTATACGATATTATCTTACTACGATATATTAGTAACCTACTCCGATAAATTACGCATAAAATGGAGATTTCACAAGTAAAATGTTTTACGTATTCATCATCAAATCAATTATTTAACAAATCCATATAACCCATAAAACTGCAATTCTAGAACATCTCATTACCCTAAAGCTTTAAGCCTTCTAATTAAATAACTTTCTGAACAGCTACAATATTCTAAAAGTCAGCATGTGTATTGCCAAGGGTTTATCTAAGAATAATGAAGGATTGGAATTTTGGTAAAAGATTATTGAAAACTTTAATATATACTTATATTTGGGCAAATTAAGAAACTAGTACGTTTAATTCTAATTATTTTACTTTTCTGCGAGGCCGTTAGTTGGTATTTATACGTTGAAATATTCGGTTTAAAACTAGGGTTGTTTTATTTACTGGCTATGCGTATGCATATATATGTTCAGATATAGTTACGTATAGTAGTAATAGTGGTAGTAATTTAAAGTATAAGTAAAGTCACTTTATGAAAACATTGCGGTTTATAAGTTTATATTTTTATTTAACCCTTGCTTTAAAGAAGAGATAAATGCAACATTCGTTATTTAATAAAAACATCTAACACACACCGTTTAAAAAGTATCTAAAGCTTTTATTATTTAGTCAGGTAAAGGTGTTCAATAGTTAAGTATGAAATTATCCAACTAGGGTATAGATATACTGATAATAACATAAAATATTAGATTTAAAAGGGATAGGGAAGTTTATACTGTATAATAAAGTAATTGATGATGTTATTAAAGAAACAAATACTCACTGCACTGTATTTTAGACCTCCCGCAAAGAGGGCCTATTACTTCCAGTTGTTGCTGAGCAAAAACTAAATCTTGCCCTAACCCTCCCCATGACTAGGTAAATGGCTCACGATCTTTATCGGTCCGTTTTATTTTTCTTGGTTTACTTTTAATCGAACTATTTTTAAAAAGGAAATTCTGTGGTGAAATTGTTTAATTGTTGTAAAAAATGTTTGTTTTTCAGCAATGTTAAGAAAATAAATTTAGAATGTACTATTAATGTTGAAAAATAAAAAAATTAATTAGATTTATTATATGTTATGTACTAAAATTGTTATTTCAAACATTCCTGTGTTAAAAAGAAAAGTGTTTTATTTAAAATGAAATATAGGCTACATACTTTTTACTCCTGCCTTATATGAAATATAAAGAAAGGAAAGTATTGTTTTCTTCGATTTTTTGAAATCACTATAAATTCTTTTATCAGTTCCTAGAAATGTTAAAGTTAATTGTAGAAGAAATCGATTCATAATTGTTACATTACATTCGACATTCACGTGTACAATATGGACAAAATTATAATCCTAGGCTACACATTATGATTATACAGTACGACTTCTCTAATTCGGACTATACGAGGGGGTACCCAAAAGAAACCGGAATTGTTTTTTAAAACTATTTATTTTTATTTTTTTTACAAAAGAACCTTATCCCCTTCAAAATACTCTCCATTACAACTAATACATTTGTCCCACCGGTGCTTCCACTGTTCAAAACATTTATTGTACTCCTCTTCAGTGATGGCTGCCAGCTCATCCGTCGTTTTTTTCTTGACATCATCAACGTTGTTAAATCGGAGACCTTTCATGCCCCTTTTCATGCGTGGGAACAAGAAAAAATCACACGGAGCCAGATCGGGTGAGTACGGTGCGTGTGGTAGCAAAACCATGCCGTTTTTCGCCAAAAACTGGGTAACCGAGATTGCCGTGTGTGCAGGCGCATTGTCGTGGTGGAAAAACCAGTCCCCTGTCTGCCACAAATTAGGTCTTTTACGACGATTGCTGTTTCGTAGTCTTCTTAACACTTCAAGATAAAAAGCTTGATTACCGTCTGGCCTGGTGGAACGAACTCTGAATGGACAATTCCCCTCACATCAAAAAAACAAATCAGCATTGTTTTGATGTTCGATCTGACTTGACGACTTGTTTTTGGTCGGGGTGATAATGAAGTCTTCCATTGACTGGATTGTTGTTTGGTTTCTGGGTCGTACCCATAGCACCAAGACTCGTCACCCGTAATGATCTTTGACATGAAATCTGGATCAGTTTCAAGCTGTTGTTTCAAATCACTACACGTTTCAATTCGACGTTCCTTTTGAGTGTCTGTCAGAACCCGAGGCACAAACTTGGCAGCGACTCTTTTCATTGTCAAGTCTTCTGTTAAAATGCGTTGGACTGAGCTCCAAGATAACCCACTAACCTGTAATATTTGGTCAATGGTCTGTCGTCGGTCTGTTCGTACAATTTCTTTCACTTTCACAACATTTTCGTCTGTTCGGGAAGTCGACGGTCGTCCAGAACGAGGTTTGTTCTCAATCGACAAGTCGCCATTTTTAAAGCGCAAAAACCACTCGTACACTTGGGTTTTTCCAATAGCGTCGTCTTTGTAGCCTGTGTTCAAAATTACAACTGTTTCCGCGGCGTTTTTACCGAGCAAGAAGCAAAATTTCACAGCCGCACGTTGTTCATTAAAACTTGCCATCATGAAAAACGACACGAGCACAAAACAGCACTAGCGAGAACAATCACTGCACGAGAACAGAACAAGCTAGATCAACGAACAAAATGGCATTGAACTGGCAATGAGTAGCGCTACAAGCAGCCTAGTGGCGGGAATTTGTACTGCACAAGCTCCGCCCACAGCAGAGCTATTCCGGATACTTTTGGGTACCCCCTCGTATGTAGGGGGACTCTTAGTCCGAATTAAGGAAAATTCCGAATTGTAGAACACTTCATGGAAATTTGAGCCGAAGGACCAGTTTATATGAGTGAATATTCGATTTTTTTCAAGGCAATTTAAAATAATTTATAAAATAAATTAAATAACCGTTAAAATTTAAATAATTAAATATTTTATTTTGTTTATTCTTATTTTATAAATTTTATTCATATTAGTTATAAATATTTTGTTATAAAAGCAGTCCGTATTATCGCAAATTCCACATTACATAAGTCAGAAACAGAGGGGTCTTACTGTATTTCAAAATTAATTTTTATGGTATATAGGCCCTACATTAAAAAATTAAGCATTTACTATGTCTTAATTTATAAAAACGAACACTTAAAAATATTATACTGTCTACTTCGGTCTCAAATATTAACAACAAAATTTATTTATTTTGTTACAACAGGACAATAAATTTTTAATCATAAATTACAGCTTTAAATAAGTCTGTTGAGATGCACCTTAAGTTCTCAAGTTATTTAGCCTGGCATTGTGCAACGATCTCTTTTTCCCTAAATTATTACATGGAGTAAGCTATACTTCCACTCATCACGTGAACTAAGTTTTGTAATTTTTGTATTTTTATAGTTCTTTTTATCTTTCTTCTTCTCTATCATTCTCGTTTGTGACAACGATCCACCAAGCTCAACCTTAAAACCTTTCGGTTCGTCCAAATTTGGGAAGCCTCTAATTTGTCAATAGTTAAGCCTCTATTTGTCCTTCTTTAAGGTGTACGTATCCATCCCGTAAAGCAACGACGAGAACACATGACATATGTGCAGTCAATAGTTTAATTTCAATGTCAGGTCTCTTTTGGTCAGTACCTTCTTCATTTTATTGAAATCAGTTCTTGCTAACCCAATTCTAGCCTTGATTTCTGTAGTGCAGTCGTTATTCTCACAAGTACATTATTAAATTGATATTACCTACCTAGAGACTCACGTCTAACATCTTAATTATTAATAAACCTAAGTTAAATTATTATAATAATTACAGTTAAATAATTACTGACATAAAACAACCATTATGTTTAACTATTTAAAAAGATTTATTGAAGTTGGTACAGTATGTACACTAATATATTAGAGACTTTCTCTATTTTAAGATAATTATTATTAATACAAATAAAATTATTTCTATTAGCTTCATAATAACTAAATAAGTGATTTATGTTAAATTTAATTAGTAAACGTAACTTTAATTAAAAAATGAGCCTCAATTAAATATACTTTAATGTCTTAATTATTGAAAACTGCGTTCAGAAAATTGCTTTTTTATTACAGAATTGTAAATAAAAATAATTTTACTCACAAAAAATATAGTTAATAGCTAACATAAAATTCATGAACACATGATTAAAACATATTAAAAACCTATTTATTTACTACCTAAATTATAACTTTATCCTTTTTTCTTAAAATCCAATTGAACATAAACGAACAAATATTACTGAACAAAAATCGTTTAAAGTTTACTACTTATGAATAAATTTTCTAGAGACATAAAGCAATGAAATTATGAAGTTATATATTCTTAATACACAGTGTAAGTGAGTAATCCTGTATACATTAAAACATTGCCGCCAGATGTTAAAACAATTTCTCTAATTTTCAGGTACAATATGCTAAATCATATTCATTTCAATTAACCAACTTTAAATAATTATAGTCCATGCAAATTCAATAAGTGATTATGCTTATAGTCAACTGATTTTTTTTTTGACGCACTATCGTATAATTTAAGAATTGTCTTCGAGTGAAGAATTGAATAGAATCTTTGAGTGAGAGAATAATTCTTTGAACGTTAAGTCTAGCTGTTTTCCTTTCTGCTGAATGTGTGTTCTCCAATTTATGTGACTGTTAAGTGTTACCCAAGCTATTTAGTTGTGTATGGAGATTGTTGAAATATGTGTGGATAACTATTTCGATGGTGAATTGTGAATCATGTGTGATTTTAGTTTCGTTTGTCTTCAGATGCTATTTCTTTCTCCAATCGTGTATAAGATTTAGGTGGTGTTAAAGTCTTCGAATTGGCCAGGGTCTTGGTGTACTGGAAGAATGGTTGTGTCACCAGCAAAGGTTTTGAAATGTTTTACCTGACTCACAGATTCAATCGCTCACTCATCACCAGTTTTCTAACTTTCTGATCACATAATAAGCACCAAATTAACATAATTCAACAAAAAATTACTGTAAATTCCCAAAGAGCTTTAATATTCTTAAAGCGATTCCTCGAAAATAATTATGAAAAATGGCACCGGATAAAAATCTATTTTATTTTATGCAACTAGTTAAAATGAATGTAACAATCAGCAAGAATATTTATTTCTAACCGAACTCACTAAAAACTTCAGTGAAAATTTTATATGTTTAAAAGTACAGTACCAAAAATATAAAAGAAATAGATGCACAAGAGTGATCATATTTGTTTAATACGATTACATTACACTTAGATAAAGATGGGGCCAACAAAACTGTATAAGCTTCAATGAAATAGATTTTGCATGTAGAGTTAATACTATCTGTTACAAAATAAATGAATAATAATAAATAGATATAAGAAGCTTACGAGATAATATTCTTTATATTGAAGATGAAAAATAATGTTGAATTATAAAAAAATGAATAAAACTGGATGTGATAAATTGTTTGGAACATTTAATAATATAGTATCGTTGACCTTCTTTTCAAAACCATTATATAAACAGACAGGAGGGTTGATTTTTTTGTACTGTGAAGTTTGATATTCTTACGACCGACCCTTAAGGATAAAAAGAGATGACATCGACTATCATTTAAAGAAAGAAAGAGATAAAGAAAGAAGAAACGAAAGGTAAAAAAGAAGGTGTATTGACTACACTGTGGTATTCATGTAGTGAACTAACACTTAACCATTATGGTTGACACCTGGTGTCGTGGTGTCATCAATAAAACCATCATCTTTCCTATCGTAGACAATAAAACCACTCGCGTTAAATTAAACACCGCATCTATAACTGTCTTCTCACATCTACTGTAAAGCTCTTATGAATGTCAAACATTGCAAGCAATAAGATGCACCCCACTGTTTTTCTTCAGTTAGGCGACGGGAATCCACTATAATACTTAACCACTTATAAGTGTACTATTATTACATAACTACAATTTCAATGATAATAATATAAATTTATCTAAACGAAGAACCGTCACAGTTACATCAATATTGTAACTATTCTTCGGAAGGTAACCGTTTTTAACACTATTAATAATAAATGTAATGACATTAATACTGCATTACAAACGCTGCAACCGAAATTATATGTTATAAAAATATAATAAATGTGTTACTTCGTTGTGGTTTATAAACTTCATTATTGGCTACTTCATTGATATTAAAATAATTATAAATGTTTTTTTAACAAGGTGTCTCTTGCAATCAGTTCTTTAGTGTAAATTTAAACTTTAAGCAAAAACAATAAAATACTAAATAATAAGTTCTGTGAATCAGAATATAAAACATACTAAGTACTGAGTTGAAAAACTGAACTCAGTACAACAGAAACAAAACTAAACATGACTGAACTGTACATTATTATCTTGAAAAATGAAGAAGTTGAAGCAGAAGATGACAATAATCATGGTGGTGATGATAATGATGCCCATTATAATATTATGCAGATGATTAGAAGTAAATAAATATTGCCAATACAAAAATTACGTGAGATAAATGCTTTACAGAATTGTAATGTCCAATATTTTTATAAAACGTTTCAGTCTGTGTGTATCTTTGCTCTTATCAGGGAGGTTGGTTGAGCAAACATTTAACATTATGGTTGACACCTGATGTCGTGGTGTCATCAATAAAACCATTATCTTTCCTATCGTAGACAATAAAACAACTCGCGTTCAATTAAACACCGCATCTATAACTGGCTTCTTACATTTACTGTAAAGCTCTTATGGGATGTATGTATCCTATGAATTGTAAAAGGATTTTGATGCTCTTTCGACATTTTTAAGTGTTTCTTGCTACGTTGTTAAATTTCTTTTTTCTAAAGGGCAGAATTAGATCGATTTGCAAAATTTCATATCAATTTTATTATAAAAGTAAAAAACTGTTTTAAGTTTTCACTTACTATTGCTCTCTATGAGATATAGGTAAGAAAAGTATCTTTTCACGTCGACTTTTAGAAAACGAGTTTTCTCAGAAAATACAAATTTCAGGTCCTCTGAGACAAAAAACATGTTTTTGCCGTTTTTTGTCTCTCGATTCCTCACTTTCTCACTCTCCTCCCGTTTTCTCTTTCCTTCTACCTCCCTCCCCACCACCACTCATTTATATCTTCATAACTCTTCCTCTCTCTTTTTCCTTTCCCTTTGTGTGTGTGTGTGTGTGTGTGTAACAAAATATTCATAAACGGAAAATTGTACGTTGAAACTTAGAAGTTAAGTTAGATACTATGAAGGGACATGACACGAAATTTCCTACGAAATAGATTTTCAATTGGAAGTACAGTAGTAGATTGTTCGGGCAATTTTTAAATTTTTTTTGGAGATTTTCTCAAAAAAACTCGTACGATTTTGTAAAGTTGCTTATTTTGTAAATTTTTGTGCTTTTTAAGATTTAATAACCAGCATGTCTGCTAAGTTTTGTCAAGGTCTGCACTCTCGTAGTAAAATATAGTAAATGTTTCTTTTAAATTTTACTTAAAATGAATATAGGTAACTTTGTAAAGAAAAATTAGTTATATGGAACATATTTGTTGTAGATGAAATGTGTAGCGAGAAATAATCTATTTCAAAAATATTCTGTGAGTTGACAGAATTTACACGTGTCGACCTATTGCTAAAACGATAAAACATATTATAATCAAGTGTTTTCAGGTATAAAATAGACTATTATTATACAATTACGGCGAAAAATTTATCGTTTTATTCATACAACCGTTTAGACTTGATTTTTTACTAATAGTTTTAAAAATTATATACCTATTAATTGATAAATATATATACAATAATCATAGTAAGAAAATTTACAAGAATATAAATTTACATGTTAACAACTTATGTTGATAATAAAGGTGGATTGAATTATATTTTTGAAGTACCGATAAGTTAAGTAAAGAATATTAATATAAAAATAATAGAGCCGCTTTATGTCTATTAGGTTAAAAAATAGCCTAATATAAACCTATTAAGATAGATTATAGGCCCACATAACAATGCGATTAGCGTACCATTTAATTTTAGCTTACACACATACATATACATATTAAAAATGGCTATACACGAAGCATAATAACTCGATATAGCGTACAATTAAATGGCCCGTAGGCAGCAATTACGAAGAATAAAATACTATAAGGCCAATAATTACTCCTAATAAATTGTAAATTAAATCGGGAACAATGGCGGTGCATTAACTGTACATGTAGCATCCACATGGAATCGTGAGTTGAACCAAATGGACTTGATTGTTCTAGTCGTAGTAGTAATATTGCTTACTATTTTATTTCTGCTACTATAATGGTTTGCACTATTTTAAAACGATTTGATTGTAATAAAATATTTATGTTCTTATTTATCTATTATATAAGTTAATCATAGCTATTTTATACGGTACTCGAAAATCATAAATTATTTTACGGCGGTCAAACGTTAATTGCTTTTAAAGCGGTTGTTTTAATGTACTACATGAAATGAACTGTATGATGTATCATAATATTAGGAATTTTTGTTAGTGCAATGACATCGATTGAACGGATGAAATTACATTGTGATCAACTATAACGTACGAGTACGTACTTTAGTTGATTGAATAGAAAGACAATTGGGAACTGGATATAAACATTAAGAAAACTAAACACTTGACTGCACAATAGCAGTCTATGTTCCAGTGCATCGTTGATTGGGGTTTATAAAAATATATCGGTGGATTAGTGGAAAAAATGTATACCTCACATGGAAAAGAGGAGAGACGTAGTAGGATTTAAATTCTTTGAGCGAAATTCTGGTAGAAAAACTTATAAATTTGGAACATGAGTCAAGTAGTGACAACGACGATGATGGTGTCGTCTTTGTAGTTTTATCGGGTGTAGAAGAAAGGTAACCTATTCCAGTACTTTGGTTACAACCTTAAGGGGGGAGTCTACCTTTATTTTACACCAAAATAAATTTTTGTCAAAATTTTTTTTTGTTCCATATTAATCTTCTTTTTTTTAAAAAGGTGATAGGCTATAATTTGTTTTATCATCGGTAGTTGCTAAAGAAATGTGAATGGGTGAAATAGCGGTAAGAAAAAATTTAGTCATTTTATTTTATCGTTTCCGCAAATTATGTTTTTTTCGTGTAGTTTAAATGCTAGAATGAACATAGCTTTTGATCTAAAGAAGCTGAAGTTGTAATTCTTTAAAAAATTATTCACATTTTAATATTTTGCGATATGATAGAGCTTTTTTTACTGTAATCTGTATGTTGAATTTTTAAAATTAGCTTAATGACATAAAAATGAAGTAAATGTTTGCTTACTAATTAGGCCTAAAATAATTATTTTGTTCCTTACGAACAATATCTTTAAAAAAACTTCTTACAGATCACAGAGTGGTTTTTTTTCTTTAATTTGACATAACTTTAAATAAATTTGATTAAATACCAATTAAAAAGATGTATTTGCTCTAAGATTGCGCTAAAATCCGCCATTTTGGTTTATAAGAGTGCGTGTAAATATGTTTTAAACTTAGAATACTTTTTTAAATAAATGTTATAATAGGCCTAATAGTATATCATAATTATAATTGTTTTAGTTTAGGTCAACAGCTGAAAAGCTGGTTTGTACCTCTAGAGGATTTACTAAGTAAAAGGAGGAGTAAGGTGGTATACTTTACCTTCCTCACAGAGTTGAAAGAGTACGCTTATCAGAATGCCAGGCCCTCCGTAAAGCACTTACTTTTCACCCTAAAAATGACACCTTCCTTCATTTACCACAGTGTCTGGCTGTACAGTAAAATTCATTACTCTCAGAGGAGATAACTCTGAGTAGTGTCTTTTACACCTCTACCTCTTCTGTTCTTAGATGATTCAATCATATAGGCTAACTGGCTGACCACGTGATAAGAAGCAGAACTATTTTTTGTAGCCCTGGAACCAACAGATCGAGTGAAAATAATTTAACACTCCACCTGCTCCTTATGGGCATAATAATTATTATAAGAATGTAAATTAATTATTACAAAATTAACAATATTGTATAACGAACGCAAACGTTTTTGGACAGATAAAACTGTTTTGACCAGGTCTCAGCTTAGCCTGACATAAGGTTAAATTTATAAATATTTTTTGAAGTAATTAAATCAGGAAGAATGATTTATGTTTACAATTAATCTATGACTAGTTATCATAGATCATAAAAATATATGCAAAGTTATAGTATCGATAATAATGTCAGTATTACAAAAAATTGATGAATCATTTAAACCAACAGAGAATAAGAAATTGCCCATAAATTATCTACCAATAGATCACTAACCATATAAATAATAATTATAGATCCATTGGTTTCTTAAAAGCGATGTTTTAACTGACAGGAGAATATAGTGAGAAAATAGCGTAAATGTATTTAGTAATGGGAAACGATGAAGGCTGTAACAAACATGATATTCTTTATTTGTCGTCTTCTCTATGAAGTAATGATGCAAGAAGCTAGAATAAGAAATTTAAATACTAATACAAGAATAGATAAATAAGTGACATAATAAAATATAATCTACCTATAAAATGCAGGTGCTAAATTACAGAACAAGTATAGCTTTGTATTTGTGTGCGATTCAGCGTTTATAACAGATAGATTCTAATAGGAGAGTTTCAATCGGTTAGGTCTATAATGTAGTAGAAATTGATTTATGCAAATTCAAGAGAACTGGCTGTTATTGAGGACAATAGTATGAGGACGATTAATCAAAAACTTCAATCCATCAAGCAAAATTGTGGTTGACATTCTCATAAACTGAGATCAACAGGTTATGTAGGTACTTGTTTGAATCTACTGCGAGAAATAATAAAACACTTGTAGTTCTTATTGTAATCTTCATTTTTTATCACTACCACTACTATTAATACTATTACTAGAACACGTACTTTAAAAAAAACCAATTATTTAACATTTACGATCACGTAATGTCACACAGTAAATTTAATTCATAATCGTTTATAAAGATAAAAAAATGTATAAATATAGAACTAGTTTCTCTTTTCTAGTCATGAAATTTGTAGAGCACTTAATAAAATACTAATCAAGGTAAAAAAATGATGATGCATTACATCGGTAATAAAATTGATTTAATTTACGCAAAAAATGAACTAAGAATTTAATAAATTATCTTGCATGAAGATGTGATAAACTGTATAACAAATTACTTTGTAAAGTTGCTTTTATTAAATAAATAACTCCATTTATGTATTAAATGGAGAAAAAAGGTTTTTTTGTGGGTTTGGCATCAGCTACCACTAAACTAATTCCAGTTCACCTATTGTTAAAATGTAGCTTTCTATGTGCTTAATTCCCATTGTCCGTCGTATTTTTTCCAAATTCCCGATTAATCCAGAAAATAGAAATTTAAGGTTTTTCTATAACATGGTTCTTTAAAAATTTACCTAACAGATGTTAATAGATTTTTAGCCTCAAAAAAAATTAGTGATGTCTTTCATGTTTCCCTAATTTTCGATAAATTATGCCGTTTTGGATAATCTGGAATTCGTTATCCCTTGACCGATTCTTTTGGGGATTTGGAATTTACATAGATTTTGAAGCATATAAAACGGAAATATTACTGCCGTGCCACGAGTTCTTACGTAGGGTAGCCTACCTAGTTTTAGATTAATTTCGTAAAAACTGCGATCCGAAAATATTAAATCACCGTATTATTTGGGGAGTACCATGTATCGATTCGGCAACCGTATTTTCAGAACCTGCGTCAAAAATTAATTTATCAAAGTAAACGTATTTTATTCGTTATAAAATGTTTAGTTTATGTAATTTACTTTTTTACAAGTAGTGTTTTGAACTTTTATTAACATGTTATTTTATTAAGTTATTTTTCGGTCCATCGGTTACAGCGTTTTGATTTTTACATTATTTTAATTTATTTTTTAAATTTTTTATCGGCCATTTGGTTCACCGATTTGCGTCCTTTTGAGTATATTTTATAGTTGGGATTATATTTCGTGGATTAGGTTTTCTGTTGCCATATTCATAAAATTTGTTTAAATACAATGAACTAACCAACCATTATTCATTCAATCATCATTATTCATTCAATCATTATTATGGTATTGTAACTCCAAATTTCTTCAACCGTTTGGAATTGCTTAAATTAATTAGGGTCCTAGTTTTAACTTAGTATGTATGCCATTCCTTTGTTCAGATATTTTGTTCACGCACATTAAAATTCGTTCAAAACATGTTGTTTTTGGGTTCAGAAGGCCTAAAAATGTGCATTTCCGGTAAAAACTCTATTTCAAAAAATCGACATGAAACAATACTTTCATTTCCTACATATTCACATGGGGAAGAGCATGTAAAAATTGAAAATTAACCTGACCGACATTGATTTTTAAATTGGAGTTCCACCACAAGGCGTAACTCAATCATGTTTTATTTTATTTATTTTCTAACATCTGAGAATATTTGCAATCAGTTTAAAAAACAAAAACTGTTAGTAAATATCATGAATGGGTTCACATGACGAAGACAATACCCAATGGTATTGCTTCGGAAACGAACAAAAATTAAGTATAAATTTTAAAAATATTAACTAGATTTTATTTTATAATAAAAGAAAATTTACTAATATTTAAATGGTTCAGCTGATTGCAAATAGAATTACAAAAAGGTAAAAAATTATATATTCTGCTACTGTAAAATATAATTGAATATTTGTAAAATTCTTTTTGAAAGTCCAGAAAAATACAAGTAAAATTACAGATGCCCTCTTGCACTAGTAAAGTTATTGATAAAAAGATTTTTACATAGCCTTAAGGTGTTATCATTATAGACAGTTATTAATTTAAAAAAAAATATAATTGTAGATTTTTTAAGATCATAAATCATAGTTATTTATATTGCTACATCAACCGTAATAATCTGTTTATTGTGTAAAACGTTTTGTTGAAGGGATAAAATTCCGCTACAGAACCATCCCGGCCCCTTTTTCATTATAGTTAAGTACAAAACCTGACCAACGTTGTATTATAGTTCTAAACGAAGTGTATCGGTAAGATAATACGATTAATGGTCTGTATGTTTGATGTTCTTGTAATCTTTTGTGTTTTAAATATGTATACTACAGTCTAATACTGTAGTGGTACATATTGCAGGGCTACAGTTTATAAACGAACGCCTTGTGTTAAATTTAACGTATAGTTTATAAGATGATTTTATGATGAATGGACTGCCCTTACAAAAATAAAATAAATAATAACAATTCTCACGTTTACTATAACGTTGTCGACATCATTCATCAAGGTAATGCACTGCTGGTACATTATTAGTTAGTAGTAGGTAATTATTAGTATTTAACATTAGTCTACCTTTTAAAAGTTAACTTCTTAAAGCTTTTCTTTGTTAACTACTCGCATTACTTTGATCTTGAGTAGCTTTTTGATCTTTTTAAGCCCACATTACATAAAATGTCGTTAATTTACAAGTTATGTTATCTAGAAAGGAATCAATGATTGCAAACGCCAGCAGAGATGACTTTTTGAAATTTTCGGTAAACTAAAAAAAACTATTTTGAAAGTGATTTCAAGCAGTTGAGTATGTTTTTGTTTTACTGATTACAACTAGGCTAATTGAATTGAAAACATACAACCTCAGTTATTTTAAAAAAATCTGGTGTGAAACACCCACACGACTTTCTGTTACCAATGCAAATAATTGATAATATAACCTAATATTAAGATTAAAACATTAGAAAAAAACAAAAAATTAATCTCAAAACAACATATTCTTATTTTAATCACGAGTAAAAGACAAAGTGAAGATCAACCTCAGTTTAGCTTAAAAATACGGAAAACCACTCTTTCACGCTAAACTAGGCTCTGTAGAGAAAAATGCTTTAAATGAAAGTTGTAGATCTTTTAATTTCCTATAAATTTTGTTATATCTTTTTGTCGTAAAATGCATAAATCTTACAAATCTTTAGGCTGAAATCTTTACAAATTAGATTTTTCACACGTTTTTGTGAGAAAAAAACAGAAAATTTCTAATTACCGGTAACCTAAGCGTTATACGAAAAATGATTGAATAAAAAGTTATAGGATTTTAAATTGTTTACAACTTTTAATATACATTTTTGCGCTAAAATGGATATTAAAGCCGAAATCTTAGAAAAACATTTTTTTAAGAGGAAACAGCCTCCCCAAGAATTTCAGCAGGTATGGCTCCTACCCCATCTTGTAGAGCATAAAAATTTAGTAAATCAGGTGATTTTTTTAAAAAATCGTATAAGTGGTTTTTGAGAAAATCTCAAAAAGTGAAAAATGAAACGAAAAAATTAGTACTTCCGGTTGACCTTTTTTAATGAAAATGTTCTGTCGGATCCAGTAGTAGTATCTAGTTTCAAGTTTCACGTTTGTACGATGTTTCGTTCTTGAGATATTCTGTTCACACACATACACACACACACAGTCCAATCGGTCAAAACATGTTTTTGGGGTTCAGGGGTTCTGAAAACGTGTAGAGTTTTATGATTTTTATGAGATTTTATGAGAATGTTAAATTTCTTTGTAGTACTTTGTTTTTTTTATGTACGAATGTAACGCTGTGATTGTTCTGAGTAATTTTAATAGAATCCACCCAGACGTTCAACGTTTGAATGGCTTACTGAGCCTCGTAATTGGATCCCGAACTTCAAAATTAGTTTACCAACTTAATCGTTTTAAAAAGGTTTAGATGTGAGATTGAATATTTAAAATTTTCGAGAACTGAACTTTTAAGCTGCATTGATGTCACGATTTTTCCACTTTATTATTACTTTTTATAGTATTATCACAAAGTTATCTATTATAATAGATTTTTCTCTCTTTATTTTTCATTTTTTGAAGATCCTTTGAAATGTTACGCGCATGCGCCTGCTTATTTATCTGATTTGTTAATTTTGAAATCAACTTATCATCAATTTTGAAAGACGAGTCAGAACCAAAATAATTAAAACGCGATATCTTGTCTAGTAATGTCGTATTAATCTACACTAGCTATCGTTGCAATTATAAAAAAGTCAACATAACTTTTATGACCTTCAGTTCGATCCCGTACATTCACAGGACATTACTGGAATGATTTTATTACTAATTATATGATTCCAAATAATTTACTAATTTTTTGTTTCGAGTTAATAAATTTATTTTTTTCTTCCAGATGAATCAGCAGTGTAAAGTCTGCAACGAACCTGCTGCAGGCTTCCATTTTGGAGCGTTTACATGTGAGGGATGCAAGGTAATTACATTTTTTAACTATATTTGAGTATGAGCAAGTTGACTTTACAACTAAGTGAATTGGGAATAAGTATAATCTATGCTAATTTACTGTCGATTCAAATTTTAGCTACCTATCGGTTTATCGCTCATCATAAAATATTTTAAAACATTCAAAGTAAGCAGAAGATCAATCTGAAAACTAGGTCCTTTAATTTATTACGATAATCATGTAATTAATTATAATTTTTTACATCTGGAATCATATTTTATAAGAAATTGCTACGTTTAGAAACAAATTAAAAGTATTTAAAAACATGCACATTATTGTAGTACAAGAAATGTCATGGTAGATTTTCCTGGCAAACAATCACAAGGTCTCTTGAATGTAATTTAATAGTTTTAAAAAATAACTTATAATCGTGTTACCTCATTAATCGTGTGAATACATAGTAAACTCAGTTTATTTAATAAACGACAAATAAAGTAGATGTACAGTGCCAAGATGTAGAATAGGATTAATAGTTTGGTTATAAAGATTTATCTAATAAAGTTTCTGGGCAATAAAATAAGTTAATATTAAATGTAAAACAACAAATATTTTTACAGTGGTCTAACAGTTTTTTTATTGCTCATAGACTTTATAAATGTGTTACGTCCAGCCATACTTTAAATGTTTTCTTTTTCTTTACAATTTTATTTTATAAACATTTACAGTCCAGCTGATCTAAATTTAAAAAATCTTTACATGTAACTAGGCAACCAAAAAACATTTCTTTACATAACTCATCAAGACTTTAACCAAACATGAACTCACTAATTTCAAGACAATTTTTATAATTCATCATTATTATCATCATTATTATTAATCATCATTACTGTCATCATCATTATAATTATCATTATTAACAAAAATCAATTATTAAATAAATCAATACATCAATTATTATTATAAATTATTATTTCAATACGTCGCCACAAAATGTATAAATACGATTAGTGTGTAACTTATATACGGTTCTGTACACCGGAGGTAAAGGGCACCAAGTCCAATTTTTCAAAATTGACTTTTCACGTGATTTTATATTACTTTTTGTGCTCTTTCCAAGATTTATCTAGTAGGAAAGGACGCCAAGTCCCATTATAATACTAAGGTAAAGAGCACTATATGGACATGTAGCTTCTTACTTTGTATTATTATTAATTTCTCAGACACCATGTCTACATAGTGCTTTATACCTCTGATATTGTAAAATGACAACTAATGTTATTAGACTTTCACAAGCACCATGTCCATATACCTATTGCTTTTCACCTCCTACATTGTAGTATGATTCCACGAAATATCACACAGACTTATGGACATAGTACTGTGCCTTAAAGGCATTAATAATTTAAAAAAAATTTGTTGCAGAAGTAAAAGGCACCCAGTCCAGTAATTCAAAAACTATTAAAAATTTGAGAAATGGGTATTTAAAGGCCTTAATTATAAATAAAATCCCGTAAATTAAGTTTAAAATAATTGCTAGATAAACAAAATTGGAAAAACATTCATTTAGCAAATTTTTAATATTTATTTGTCGTGTTTATTGCTTAAAAAATGTCTAAGCGTAAGTGTTTAAGTTTAAGTGATAAATTACAAATTATTGCGAAAGTGAACAAAAGGTGGAAAAAAGAAAAATATAGCCAATTGTTACAGGATACCAGCAAATTCACTATCCACCATTTTGAAAAATCACGAAAAATTACTATTTATTGTCTACCATGCAATAAATGTACCGCCGTCAATGTATGCCGTCAGTACGTGGATTATTCTGTATAACGATTTTTTTCGGAAGTCCCGTGATGATGTCCTATAGGAAGTTCAACTGTAAAGAAATTAGTTGATTACAATTTGAAATTTGAAATCTAAACGTGTATTCTAACGCGGTATATAAAAAAAAATTCAAAAGATAAAATTTCAAAGATTCCAATTCTACAAAGTTAGTTCAAAAGCGCTTAATTTGTGTTGTCAATGATTTTGTGGTGAGTCTAGAATCAAAACGTGAATGAAATTAAGCATAGTTTTTGACTAAAGAATCTTAACATTGTTCATCGTTACATCGTAATGCACGTAAATTAACTACTAAGTTACGTTTGACTGACAACAATTACTGCAAAATAATGGTTTTGTAGTAAAATAATTTTATATTTTATTTAAGTTACAATTAAAGGCAATAATCTGTGCGTCAATTACAACACTATATCTTGATTAAAGATGCAAATTCTTTAACCTTATCTTTTCTTATCAATCAATGTTTGAGTTTTTGTTATAACAAAGGATATAAACAAACTACTTAACCGGTTTGACATGTTTTACAAACACCAAAACGGAATGGTTCAAAATTTATCAGCATGACAAATTCAAATTTATAACGAATTAACACCATTTCTCAACTTCAAATTAATAATTCTGATCTGATCAAAACAGAATATACTTTTTCTTCTGCTTCCGCCTTTCAATGATTAGGTATCTCTGCCTGTTCCGAACCTCTCAAATCTGCCCATCTCTTTCTCAGGCGTCCTCGTTTTCTCCTGCCCTCTGGATTAAGCCCAGTGTCTGCTTAGGTATCTCGTCCTCCCTCATTCTGTTCACATGTTCTAACGACTGCATTCTGTTAAGAGATACCTTGTCGTTCATAGAGACGTTGAGTTCTTTCCTTATCTCGGTATTCCTGTAACGATCTTCTCTACTACACCAATATTATGTATGTCGAAGAAATTTCATTTCAGATGCTTGCAATCTACTCTCATCTCACTTTGATAGCACCCAAGTTTCACTGTCATAAAGTAGGGTCGGCATTGCTAAGGTATTATAAAATCTCACCCTCGGATTTTTGCTGGTGCTATTTTTTAAAGTGCAGTGGATAATTCCACACATTTTCTGAAATCGGTGCATCCTATTGTAAGCATTGTAATGACACAAAATTGATGCACACCTGGAGTTGTTTATTTTTGAGTCTATTGAAATAAAAATAGATATCTCCAGCTGATTAAAATAAATATTTTAATAAATTATTTGATTTCAATAACAAAAGTATGGTTACTAGGCAACTAAGAAGAAGAAAATAGAATTGTAAATTATTTTAGTGGGGGGACTGGAAGCCAAACCAAGAGAGTGGGTCCCTCATTCGTGCTTAACAAATAGTGATAAAAATATAATAAATAGTAAATATAAATAAGTAGTAACAGATACAACATTCTTATTATTAAAAGGGACAAATTAGTCTACTTATAATAATAGTGATTAAAAATAATAGTTATTAAAATAAAAGCAATAAGACGAATAAAAAACAATAACAACAACCATTTATTCAAGTATGTATTAAATAAAGAAAGAATTGATTCATTAATGTTGATGTATAATTAATTATTTCATAGTAGCTTAGCTAATTCCTCATGGGGATAAAATAATACACAACAAATTTGGCATACCCTCGTGGAGTAAAATAGTTTTCAATAAATTTGGCCGATCCCTTGTGGGGATACCTAGAGGAATAATTTAGTTTTGTTTCAATTTGGTATACCCTCGTGGTGATGATTTATTTCTCTTCAAATTTGACATATCCTTGTAGAGGATTTATTTAGTATTCTACAGCATCTTTATCCTGTTGGTATGTAATGTTGCAACCTAGATACTAAAAGTGGGATGTCTGTTTCAAAATATTATTATCTATAACAAATTTGTATCTGACTTGCTCCTTCCCCCTGAATTCTATTACTTTTGTCTTCTTCGTCGAAACTGTCAACGTACTTGATGAAGCCTCAGATAGTAGAATGTATATTTTAAATAGGTACCTAAATCGTAACATTTGTCAAACTAGGAAATGTTTTAAGAAAGCCTCTTCGCCCATCATAATTCAAATAGAAAATGGTAAAACCTGATTAAAAACAAAACAATGATTACATGATTCAGAAGTTGGAGTCCGGGATGATGAGGAAAATACCAGAGAATATTAAAAGGCAGCTCTTACGCCTAAATCAAATCTTCATAAATTTATAAATCAATAATTTATCTACAGGAATAAAAAATAAATAATTTTAAAATTTACTTTCTTTAATAAAATTATAGCCTACCTCATAAAAAAATTAAAGAATATTAACTTTACATTATTTTTAAATTAACAAGATAGAATAATATAACATTATAAAATAATATTACACATCATCTAAATTATTATTTTACACAAAACTACAAAAAAATTCCGGCAACTATTTCTTCACATTGTTTTAAAACGATTTTTGATCGCTCTAATTCGTATTACCTACTCTAAACATAACAAAACGATTTGAAATACTTTTAGTGAAAGGGATATAGTTTTGTTAAGTGAAAGGATATGAAATACCGTATTTTAAGAAAAATGTATTTTAAAATAGAACGATCCGATTTAATTGAAGATGAGAAATATTTTCGAATTCAATTATGGTTGAACGTAATACCATTGCTTGATTATTGTGTAATTTGATTGATATATGAAAAAAAATATCAGTAAATAAGTCGTAAGAAATAATTGAATGTTACATCAAAATTGAATTGGTAATAATTTATTTAATAATTCGGTAATATAAAATGTAATATTATTTTTTGGTTCTATAGTAATATTTTAATAAAATACTGTACTATATAGAAACCAGCCTTTGAAGAACCATTTTGATACAAATACAAAACATCAATTGGTTAATAATTTAGGATAATATATAGTTTTATTTATTTCAAACATACAATACTGAATAAGTTTGAAATAGTCTTAATGGGGTTTATAATTTTAAAATTGCCTATAACAGGCAGGTGCAGGGTTAAATTATTTGCTTTTGATTTCCTAGTTCCAAAGCCACAAAAATGATTTCTGTTTCTTATACATGGTCAGCCATTTATATGACTGAAGCATATTAGAACTGAAGAGGTAGAGATATAAAAAAACACTAGTCATAATGCAGTGAAATGAAGTAAAGGTGTTATTTGCAGGGTGGAAATTAGATGCTTTTCAGAGGGCCTGGCATGCTGATAAGCATACTTTTCCACTCACTGAAAAAGGAATTGTAAACCACTTGGCACCTCGTAAAGCCTCTAGTGTGTTCAAAAGTCTTTCGGGTGATGACCTAAACAACTCAATTTTAAAAGTTATCTGCCTCCACGGTACAATGTTTTAAAGCTGTAATTTATACTGAACTGTAAATCGAGTAGCAGGGGTCGAGCCCTGATCAGGCTCTGTATTGATTAGGATATGATATATGATACTTTTTTGTTCTGTAGCTTTATATTTTTAACTACTTAAGGTAAATTTACTTCATGATGAATTTTATTTTTCGTCTCAGATGATTCTAAGAATTTTTGTAAAAAATATGGTTTCATTTACAAAATCGTGTAATCGGTTTTATTGTATTTGATAGCATATGGATTTC
Organism: Catonia carolina; assembly: GCA_035578175.1. Classification (NCBI taxonomy): domain Eukaryota; kingdom Metazoa; phylum Arthropoda; class Insecta; order Hemiptera; family Achilidae; genus Catonia; species Catonia carolina. The sequence goes on from JAQMRL010000001.1 coordinate 261,437,716, forward strand.
ACAGATGCAAAAATTGTTATAACAAGTAGTTATAGGATTTAAAACGTGACAAAAATTTTTATAATTTATAAATAAGTTGAAACAAATATAATTCTTTTAGACCTAATACGATTTTGTAATTACTCTATCTTAAGTGAAGCTTGAGTATGAAAATACATTTCCTGCGCACGATCAGGTAAAACTTAAGAGTTAATAATAATTATTATTACTTACCAAAGCAGGTTTTTAAATACAATTAAATTACTTTTATATAAAATAATTATTTTCATACCAATCTGGACGTATGGAGCTCCCAGCGGACAATTTTATCATTAAACTTAGATCAGGTTTTTTTGCTTTAAAATATTTGCTGTTTGTGTACAGCATTGTGAATCAATGGAATAATTTTGCGCCACAGCAAACCATTTAAAGATTTGGGATCCTGCAACGCTTCCAATTAATAATAAATTTGTCAACGTACGTATGTGTTTTTACCGAAAAATTTCACAAATTTCGACTTTGCAAGTACAATGTCTGTCAAACGTTTAAGACACCATGACAAAAAATAAAATTTAATTTTTGTTATAAAAGTTTTTATTGGGATCTTTCTGTAGCTTAAGTCACTTTTCCACATCTCCACAAAGTGCCATTTAACATTGGTGTTCACTGACTTGCGGCCCATTTTTAGATTTTCAAGTAAAGAAATTAACCTGAAACTCGCTATTAGGCTATTAGTAAACTTAACAGCATAAATGACAAGTGGTGGGAATCAGTTGTTTCATTAATGCTACCAACTCCTCAGATCCCGATTGAAGGGCAAGTTTGAACGGCTGTTTGAAAATAATATGTCGGCAATAACGAACACGAGAAAAGTTTGAAAAACCAGGTTTTTTCCGCAAACAGAGTTAAAAAATAATGCATTCAACCGCGTGACCAAGATGATATGTTTTTTTTTTAAAAGGAGACTGGCCTAACGTGCCTTTATTGTAAGCCTATACACATACCAAAATTCATTAGTCTGAGTGCAGCCATTTGAAAGTTATAATTTTTTTAAATTAAAATTTAGATTACATTTGACTTTTTTTAAACAGAAAAATACGATAAAATTAGTTCCATAAAAGAAGTGAAGTCGAATCTGTGCTGAAATACTACTAATTTTAAGGGTTATTTGGCAAATGTTTTACATTATATAGTTTAACAAAATATACAAGGACAACACCCAATAATGTGAAACGTAGTGGTGTTCTTAAACTTTTGACAGACACTGTAGAATTCTTTTTATTATTATAGGCTACTTAGGCAATAATTAACTGGGTTTTATGACAAATTTTATAATTTCTTTTTGTATATTTTTGTATCTTGAAAGCTTATTAGTAATAACATAACAAAGAAAATTTAAATATCTTGTACAGGAATTCCATGGTTTAAGTCCACTTATAACAGTGTTTAATGAATTAAAACTATAAAATATTGAAATAAATTACTGCTTAATCCAGTACTTAATTAAAGCTACATAAGTTTATATGTTAATTAGGAAACACAGATAATAATAGTAGAATAGCCTGCTGTATAATGAAGGTATTTAACGTAACAATAAGATTAATGTCTTCACTATTTATTACCATGATTATTTTTACTTTAATAATTATTGTAGAACATTATAAATCATGTAGTAATTTACTTAATTTTATTTTCAGTACTAAAATAATTATTATTAAATTAGATTTAATACATTTGTTTTACTGCATGACATAAAAAGGTTATTTGTCGTTTAAAAATATTCATTAAACTGTTCGGTCTGGTTGAATAAACAGCTAGTCAAAGACCAAGAGAAAATGAAAGAGTATGATCTTTAAACCGAGAGAGAAAATTTTTCAGACGGTTAGAAGGGTTTATAAATGCATTCCTATCTCACGAGTAATATCACTGTTCGCATTATTTACCACGGCGATACGGCTGGAATTAATTTGTAAGGGTTCTATGACAAGTTAAAGGCCATTACACGTTGTACAGTCATAAGTTATAATTGCAGATTGGTCGTTAGATCAGAAAGGGCTCCCATGTTATTTGCGCTAATACAAGAGGCAATAATATTAATGTCTGTCTTCTTAATAAACGGAATAGCATTAAAAATAAATAAATACGATATTCGATTAATTAGCGGTATCGTGAAACCCTGTGGGCGTTGTACAAACGTAAACACCTCCAGTGAAATATATGCATTAAGATTACGAATTAAAATAAAGCGGACTTATTTATTAACAAACAGATAGAGTATTATAACTGTTTCTTTATCTACTACAATATTCTGATCGATGTATTTATAAAACGAACAACTTTAAATTTACATAAGGTACAATAATCCCTTCTTTATGGCTATAACATTGTCTCGGTTAAGTTTCCTTCCTGAAAAATAGTTCCTGTATTTAATTGGTCATATTTTGAAACCCCTTGCTCACTCACTTCATCTGATTTATTGTATTCAGAAGTATTTTGCATAATCGTTCCCCTTGTAAAAAATTTCACATTGTTAAAATAGTTCATTTTTTGAAGAGTAAGTTATGCTTTATCTAGCAGGGCATTGAAAATACTAGCTGTACAATTTTAATATATTATTTAAAATATTGTTTGTACACGTAAGCCTTTATTTACACAATATTATATTAACTACCTTGTATAATGTTAATTTTGATGCAGTTGATAGTTGTGATTGTTATAAATATAATGACTCCAATTTTTGAAAAAAATGTCATTATAAGGGTTGTTGTTGTTTAGGTCATCGCCTAAAGGCTGCATTGAATCTTTAGAGGTTTTACTAAGTAAAACGAGGAGTTAGATGGTTTACCATTGCCTGATGAGTTTCTCACTGAGTGAAAAAATACGCTTATCAGCATGCCTGGCCCGCTGAAAAGCACATATTTTCCACTCTGCAAATGACACCTTCACTTCATTTACCTCAGGGTCTGGTTGTATAATAAAATTCATTACTTTCAGAGGAGATAACTCTGATTAGTGCCTTTTACACCTCTACCTCTTCTGTTCTTAAATGATTCAGTCATTGGTCTGGCTGACGATGTGATAAGAAAAAGAACTATTTTTTTTAGCCGTGGAACGAACAGATTGAGAGTAAATAGTTTGATACTCCACCTGTCTAAATATTATATTTTAGTTTACTTATTATATTATGTTATTAGTTATTATATTTTAGTTTGAACTAAATATTATATTTTAAGACTACATAAAATTTAAAACTAAACAAACATTAAATTATAAAGTTTACTGAATTTAACTTAAATTATTATAAAATACTTTAGTCTATTATATCGATAAAAATAAACAAAAAAGGAAAGAAAAAAGAAATGAGATATAGGCTAGGTAGCAATCCTACTTTAACGGAGGCAAACGGCAAAAACAGACTATGCAGTATAGGAGGAAGTTTTCCACATAATGTAAGGGTTCATTCTCCTTAATACCATTTCTTAAGGAAGAAGTCTGTTTGTTCCATCCACTATATGTTTTCTTGTTAATGATTAGTCTTAGAATTCTTCTTTCCACTCTCCGAAGTTTTCTGTTCTGTTCATGTTTTTGAGGTTAAACAGTGTTTCAAGTGCATAAATTATTTCTGGTCTTGTTACTGTTACTGCTTTTATATTTTCATTATTTTAAACCAGCGGACAGAGTTGGTCCTTTTGCTGGTAATCCTATTTAGGAAACGTTCTTGTTTATAATTGATGTACAATAACGTATTCTATACATAATTTTTCACTAATAAATAAATTAAATATTTCACTAAATTTAATACTACTCTTGTAGAACATACCGTATTTTTGCAATAAACGAATGACTTAAACTTAAATTTTTTAGATTACAGATGTACACTTTCTCTTAGCCGTATTTATTTGAAGGATAGATTAGATAATAATTATAAATCCATTCCACGTAATAGTTTATAGTAACAGGTCTACTAATATACAGTAGTGATCTAGTTTCGCTCGCTCATCGAAAGTTAGATTTTCGTTTGATGAATTCATGATGGGGCTAATATAGATATGGAATACTATAAAACGAATTGTTATAAGCACAACCATGACCCGTACGTGTTCAGTTATTTTATTAACAATACGCATTGCGCATTGAGTATCGGTAAATTGTAGTGTGTTACTTGATCTAGATATTACGCAATAAAACGGCACCGCAATAGCACGTGCATGAACGCTAGCATAGAATACTATTCTGTTTGTCACGCAACAGGGTCACCATCTAAGACGACACGTTCCCATGATGTCCACTTGCTACTTATGTACTTACTTACTTTAACTCACTAGCTCTGGTCGGTCAACATGCATTTCAAAACAAGTTAAGCAATGAGATGATGTGCAAAACTTCTTTCGTTTTTTCCTCTATTCAGGCTCAAGCAATTTATTGACTAGCTGCTAAAGAAGAAGTGTTCCGTCAATTGAAAGAATCTCTTTTTCATAGATACTGTACAGTTAAATAAAAAATAATAAAAAAGTAAATTACTTCTGTTTTTACTTTTATTTAGCCTATTTATTTACTGTAATCTCCTCCACTTTGCATACACGTATATTTTATTTGCCGATCTTACATTAATTTTATTTAAATATTTTAAAGAAACTAACTTGTATTATTATTTTTTGAACACCTGAGATTATTTACAATCAGTTTAAAAACAACAAGTATAAGTCAATAACATGAAAGTGTTCTCATGACGAAGACAAACTTTCAAATTAATTTTGGTGTTCCCCAAGGTAGTATCTTAAGTCCATTTCTTTACACTTTATACTTCTGATCTATCAGAGAGCAACAACACAACCATCGACACTTTTGCTGATGACACAGCTGTATTAGCAACAAATGACTACCTTTGAGGCTACTAAAATACTACAAGACCATCTGAGTATTGTTGAAAACTGGTGTAAGAAATGGAAAATTAAGACAAACGGTGACAAATACAGACATATTACGTTTACTTTGAGGAAAGACACATGTCCACCGATACGAATAAATGAAAGACCAGTTCCTCAGTCAGATGATGTGAAATACTTAGGAATGCACTTAGATCGATGTCTTGCCTGGTCCAAACATATTTGGAACACACGCAAAGACTAGGATTGAAGCTGAGAGGTTTGTATTAGATGATGAACAAACGTTCACAACTTTTGTTATTAATATACAAACTTTATTTGGCAAAATTAATATTTTTTATACCAATTTGAAAACAATATTTTCATCAACGGATAAAATTATGAACAAGTAAATTTAAATTTATTACCGGTTGTTAAATTTAATGTGAATAGATTTGAATGTTTCTGATTTGAGAAAAATTAAAAATTAATTGTAAATTTAATTTAATTAATAACATTTTTATAAATAATAAATTTCAAAACATTTAATTTCATGCTGTCAGCAATTTTTTTTTACCCTTGTTTAAGAAATTTACAATCTATTAGATATCAGTGAATATAATAACAAAAAAATATGAAAAAAATTAACACGATAAAAAATGTGAGTGGAGACACAGTCCAATGACGGAACTCCGACGTGAATCAATAAGTGAAGCATTTAGATCACTGTAATGGTTAGTCAATTACAGTACTAAATAAGTTGATAAAATTTCGGCTCCATCAACGTTTTAGTCGTCTTATTGGATTGTTTGGGAGCGTCAGCAATAAATATTGAAATGTTAAATAAACGGACTGATTTTAATATAACTACATCATTAGTACAAATTTCACCTAAACTACGTATTGAACAGGAAACTGTTAAACACAAAAACTACAGCACTTTTATATTTTTCCAGTTAGTTAGACTATATGAAATTTTTCATCGTCAGACAATCTATAATCTATGCAATACGCGTGTCTAAAGTTATGTGTACTTGATGTCCATCAGATACTTTCAAAAGAAGCTCATATTAAGTACAATAACAAAAACTCTTTTTCCTACAAAAATCCTCAATAATTTTTAGTAAATCAGGTCTCAAAAACCTGGGGCATTTTTTTTACTTGGCACCAAAGTTACTAAATATGTTTCTACTACTCCTTATAAACATACCGGACACCATTAGATATAAAGGAGCTATCGGAAATAGAAAGATAAAAGATAAAAACTATGATTAAATCCTCTGAGCTCGTTTAATAATTTCATAATTTATCAAACATTTCTTATTTGAGGGTAAGTTTTTTTAGAATTTTCTTCTTTTTTTGTTGTTTATGACCACAATGGATCACTTTATCAAATTTAGATAGCTTCTTCCTTTTTATATTCTGTAGCTTGCTGTTCTGCTAGTATACCTTCATTCGGGCTGATCTTGCTGGCCGAACTTCCACCGAAACGACCGGTTTCTTCCTGCTTGGGTTTGTTCTTCCATCTGATTTTGTTTCAAATCTACTTTCCTTATTTCTTAAGATTTTTAATATTTCTGTTTTGTTTTCTAAATCATCGAAAGTTAATCCGAGTTCGATCATGTCTTCTTTGACACTTCGTATCCAAGCTCCTGATGTTACCATTGGAAAGAGTTTTCTAATCATAAAGAGTTTTCTTTATGTATAATATTTTGTTGATTTATTTTTTAAATAATATTGCATGATACTTTAATAGAAGTTAGTAGTTTTACTTCAATTAAAACCATAAATAACTCGAAGTAAAAAACTAACATACTTACTAATACATTAGTAGCAGAATAGGTGAAGAATAAAAATATAGAAAAACTTAATTAATCTACATTTCAACTTAGGAAACCATAGTTGGGTATATTAATTTTCCCATAAAAAAGTAATTTAAGTTTTTATTGTAAGTTACGGAAAGAAAATTTTGTAGGCTTTGTTATAAATATATATTTTTTAAAGAAATGGGGAAGTAAAAAATAAAAATATAAAGACAACTAATAAGCGATATCTAGTTTTGGTAAGCATTAAGCCTTTAATGTGAAAAATTAATCTCATTAATAGGTACTTTTAAAAGTACGCTATCTCAGTTTATGCATGGATAGGCAACTCACTTGGAACACTTTTGTAGATATTAAACGGAGAACTTCAGAGATCAGACGAAAACGGTTTTACTTTTTACTTTCTAAATGGTCTAAATTACCACTGAATTTTTAACTTTTTATTTAGAAAGCTTATCTCCGGCCTATTAAGATGTAGGGATATATCTGCCAAATCTATAAAACTGCTAAGGCATCCGTAATTTCAAAAATCCAACGATTTCAGTGAAAATTCTTACGACAAATTACAAATGCTCCTTTTTACGTTACCAATGATTATTTGCACAATGACCTCAAAATTCCGTACGTAAACGACTTATTTCGTAAAATTTACACAAGATTTCGTATGAAATTGTCTTATCATAGCAACGAACTTGTACGCAAACTACGCCTACCATACCTTCCCGGAAATCCCCGCAGACGTCTACGCCGACGATGGAGTAGAGAAATCATTTTATAATAAGTAATTTCCGATAGTACGCTCAATGAAGTAATCCGTTCACAGAACATTTCTAGCTGGAACCCACTGTTGAGTGGTGAACTCCTCTAAGTCTTAAAGCACATTTTATCCCATTCCATAACCATCTCAATCACTCGTTGTTTTTATGTACGGTTGTGAATTTTCCTAATAAAAGTAAAATAAATGGTTGGATAGGGCGTCAAACAGGTGAAAATGGAGTCTGTTAACTACATGCGTTTACCCGAGCATTGAATTTACGAGTGCTATAATAAAGTGGCTATTAAAAAAAAATTATACCCGCCAATGATTTTAAATCTTGTTCCATAAATTTTAATGTAACAAATTTTTTTATGTATTTATTAAACTATTAACCGGCCCTTAAAATTATGTATAATTTATTAATTTATTTAAATTACAATCATAAATTTGTATTGTTATAGATACTATTGATGTTTTAATTTTTTCCTTTTTAGATAAGTGAAAATTTATGTAATGTATCAATGTATTAGCTTAACGTTTTTATTAACGTTGAATTAATTAGTGACTTATTATTTCCGGTAATAACACAGAGAATAATTACGTAGCTTTATAATTTATTCAAGGCACGTGAATTAAACCACTGAATACATTATTATTTTCTGATAAATATTTGTTGAAATTATAATTGAAGAAAGATTCCTTTCATAAAAACACGATCAGATTTGGTATTTTAGGGTTTTCATCCGTCTGTGTGACTAGTTATTAAAAGATAGACTAAGGCTATGGGAACGTTCGCTACATTAACACGCCTGTGAGGTCTGAAAGTACTCCCTTATAATACAAGCAATGGGAAATCGTCAATCATTTTCAGGAGGAGGACATAATCGATTGTTGACGGTCATTAATCGATGTATCGTTTGCGATTTGTCATAGGGCGCGCCCACTCTTGTATGTGAAAATGCAAACTAGTAGATGGTTAGTCCTGATATCTAAACATAGCAACTCTCTTCTCTTTACTTGTGATTTATGCCTTAAGTGCTGATCTCCCACCTTTAATATCACATTTTAGGTTTTGTAAACTTCTTCCTTATAAAATATTGTTCTCTAGCATCGTAACTGGAATTTATTAAATTTTTGTAATTTCTTTTAATTTTTAAGTCTCAGATTCATAAAAACTGTCTAGTAATGACCTATATTTCACAAGAAAACATATTTTATTCCTTTAAAATACTTTGGCTTGAATTTAGATATAACGAATTTGAACAAGATCTGCTTTTTATGTATAACCGTTTCCAGAAAAAGGTGAATCATTTGACAATTTTAATCTTGCCAAGAACACTCAATAAATAGTTCTTGTGTTGCATATTTAAAAATCTGGTGTGGAACACTCACACAAGTTTCTCTTGCCAGTGCAAATAATGAATAATATAACCTAATATTAGTATAAAAACTATAGAAATAAATAAAAAACTACCCTTATGTAAATCATGAGTGAATGATGCAAAATGAAAATCAACCTCAGTTTGGCTTAAAAATACGGAAAATCACACTTTCACGCTAAACTTGGCTCTGTAGAGAAAAATGCTTTAAATAAAAATTGTAGACCGCTTAATTCTCTTTAAATTTGATTATACAGTATAAACTTTTGTCGTAAAATGCATACTAAGGCTAAAATCTTAAATAATTGATTTTTTCACATGTTCGTGAAAGAAAAAACAGAAAATCGCTAATTACCGCTTAACTAAGCATTAAACAAAAAAAATTTTGAAATAAAGATTTAGGTGTTTAAATTCTCTACAACTTTTATATTATACATTTTTGAGCTAAACTGAGTATTAAAGCCGCAACCTTAAAAAAACCATTTTTTTTCTACGAGAGCACAGCCTCCCCAAGAATTTCAGCTGACATGGCATCTATCCTATCTTATAGTGCATATAAAATGTAGTAAATGAGGCGGTTTAAAAAAAAAATTGTAGGAGCTGTTTTTGACAAAATTACAAGAAAGTGAAAAAGGTTACGAATAAACTACTACTTCCCGTTGACCGATTTTGATGAAAATTTTCGTGTCGGGTCCGATAGTAGAACTTAACTTGAATTTGAAGTTTCGAGTTCGTACGATGTTCCGTTTTATGTGATATTTTTTCACACACACACACACACACACAGCATTCGGTAAAAACATGTATCAGGGGGTGTAGATCCGATGAAAACTCGCTTTCGAAAAATCAACATGAAAACAATACTTTCCTTTATATGTATTTATACAGGCAGGAGAAACTAAAAATGTCTCAGCCAAGAAATCCTTTTGAGATTGTTATTATCAGTATAGATAAACGTTACAGCTTCCCTCATTATTCTTACTTCCCGATCGTTTAGAGAAATTAAATTTGGCACATTCGTTCCATAAGAGTTGAACAGAAAGATTAAACTGTTTGTACTTAGTAACACTTGTACGACAACTTGCCCCTAGGAGATAAAAATGGTCTAACTGTCTTTGAGTGATACATTATTATTACAGTGAAACTTGGTTAATTTGAACCTGAAGGGGAATGGAAAAAAGTTCGAATTATCCAAAATTCGAAATAACCAACATCATATGGAACAGTATTGTAAAGTTAAAAAAATTACAAAATTCGAACTTTTGTTATACGTACTACACTATGTATACTATGTACTTGCTTTAAAATCCCGAATGTCTAATTTTTTTGCAAATCCTTCTGCTTTTGCACGAATTATCGTTCCACTTAAAGGAATCACTTGGTCGCGAGCTTGCTTGAACCACTTCAAAACACAATCGTCCACTGCAGGATATTCGGCTGTTCTTACCCGCTTTCGACATTTTCCGTTTTTTTGATTCCAGTTTTCCATAATTGTGTTTTTATTTTTTAAGAAAGACGATAAATGTTCGGTAAAATTCCGTATTCTTTAGCTATGTCACACTTTCTTTTTGTACCGCGTTCCACATCTTGAATCACTTTAAATTTTTCGTCCAAAGTTAAACTCTTATACGGACCACGCTTAGCCATTGTTAAATGAACTTAACCGCACTGCACGTAAACTCTTAACTGAAACGAAAACAATTCAGTAGTACTGAAATGTACTGTACCTAGTTAAAAAAAAGTACGTAGTACTACTGTATGTAAATTGTACAACACAAATTCTACACACCGTATGCACTCGTGTATACTCTACAGTAGGCCTACTGTGCTGTGACTGAAAACGGTTCAAGAATGTGGGTGTAAATTTAACTAGGGAAATCCCAAACCGATCATACAGTGCAGGTCTGTGTGAAAGTGAAATTCACTTTACAATGTTCAAAGCCTATACGGCATACTGGCTGGAATTCCGTAGATTAGGCTACGCACTAATAACTGACACTCTATTGTGTCTATTTTCAACCCAAACGCAGCAGGTAGAAATAATTTTATTACAGAACCTGTTTACGAAAAACCTAGCTAAACAAACATTTTTATTCTTTCTTTGAAAAACTTCGAATTAACCAAATAACCTATTTTTAACTTCGAATTAGGCATACCATTTTTGTTCAGATTTTAATATGCTTTTCAAGTTGAATACCAGTTTATTCGAATTATCCAAAAATTCGAATTATCCGAGTTCGAAATAACCAAGTTATACTGTATTTCTAAACCGTCTCTATGAGATACATAAGTATTCAGTTAGTGATAACTAGAAAAACTAATATATTTGAATTTAAATTAGTTGCTCCGTTGATAGAGGGTAAATACTCTAAAAGAAATATTATTTTGGTTGCATATCGACGATTACTTATTAATATTGAAAATTGTCATTAATTTGAATGTGGTGCCAATAAAAAAAGTAAAATCATCTTATTTTTTCTTTCCTGTTCACGGTTTGGTTTTTGAAATTTTTCAACATCCTTCAGCGTCTGCTCGGAGTTTCCCTGCCACGTTAAAAATTATTCGCGTTATAAAAAGTAAAATTTTGAATGAAACGGGAAAACAGCAAACCGACCTATTCAAAACTGCCCTCTGAACCTGTCCAAGTCTTAAGCAAGGAACTGTAACACTAAAGACATAACGCGACAATCAAAGCATGCGATATTTTATTAACACTAGCCGTTTTTTAATAATTTATCCATAAGTCTATGAATTCGGTTTGGTTGAGATGAATTACTTGGCTTTATATAGTATTGTGGTTGAAAACATTCAGTGAACTAGTTTATTTATTTATCATAACAATAGCCTTTATCAAGTGGCTGACACGGCATTGCTGGGGTAGGTTAAGTTGTTCACTAGATAAAAGGGGTCGGTTGTTTATATAGGGTGATTGTTTCATTTCTTTGTGCTTAAGTAATTTTTTCTTGTCATTGTTGTTTTAACCGTTTTGTTGTTCAGCAATGTAATTTATTTATTGCACTTTATTTTTATTAAAATGTCAAGTATGAAAGCAGTAAGAACAAAGAACTCTGTATTACAGTATTTATTATAATTATGTACGTTATTATAACCCTCACAATTCATCCCCATTTTATTCAAAATTTTCGGCCATATGAACCCAATTGTCATTAGTCGGTACAGGAATGTGACAAAATTTGAATGAAATTCAACAATGTTCATTACCAACTTCAGTTGAGAATCTAACAAAGATAAACTACATAGGCTTACTTGTAAACAAATTAAAAAATCAGTCTTAGAATAATTATTTGATAAAATTTATTATAATATTACAAAACAATATTATGTCACTATCGCTCCCTCTAATTAGGTACGCCGGCCGCATTGGCGTAGTTGGCAACGTGCTCGCCTCTCATCATACGGTGTTGGAATCGAATTCCATTCAAGCACGGCATTTTTTTATACGTTACAAAAAAAATCATTTCATCCTTCACCGTCTGCATTAGCAAGCAGTATTAATTGTAGAACAGTCGGACGTTAAACCAAAAAAATAATTAATTAGGTACTTTTTTGCCGGCCGACAATGTTTCTGACATGCCAACAGAGGGAGTCCGACAATACTTCCGACAAGGCCAAAAGCCTTTGTTAGCAATGCAGAGGGTTAGTAGCCGCCCGTAGTCCTCCCCTCTGATACTATATAACAGAACTTATCTATGTATAATCATTCCACTCCGGTCTACAGCTCGGATGAGACATCAACGGCTACCGGACTCCGACGAAGACCTATCGATGACCTCGTAGGAGAGAAGATGATGCCTCTGCTTGTTGACTCAACACCGTAACTATCGACCACCGGGACCGTCATCACCCGCTACTGCGAGCGATGCCCACAGCAGTCCCTCGACGGAACGTTGCGCCTACCGTATCCCAACGAAGCAACCCTCGACATACAACTGCGAAGGAAGATGACGTCTCTCTGGGCGACGAGAAGCAGTGTCGTCCATCTTCTCAATCGTCACAACGACTACCACTGCCCACTACCAAATTTTTCCACCCGGACGAACACACTTAAATGATTTTTCAAGGGTTTTAAACATTTATGGTTTCCCCACACCAGTCCCTCTCACCATTCATTGACAACTATTAACTACAATGATGTCTATTTAAATATAGGAGTAATAAAATTATTTAAAACTTTTATAATTATTATTATTATGATAGATGCAATAAAATAAAACAAAATATGGCCGCCTCCATGGCATAGTGAATAGCGCGCTAGCCTACCTAGCGGGTTTGATACCCGGCTAGGTTCTGGAAGATTTAACACGTTAACAAAAACCCACCTTTAACGTACCGAAACCCACAGTAGTTGCTAATAACCAAACCGTTAATGTGCCTTTAAATAGGTACAAGCCTTTAAATTACAAGCCTTTCAGTCAAAATGCCTACGTTTAATCACCTGCGCACCTTTTTATGTCAACAACAAAATTCTACATGACGACCTTAATATTCCGTTCATAAGTGAAGTAGTTAAGTCCAGCTACAGTGTTTTTCACAGAAAATTGCATGATCACCCCAACGAATTAATCACCAAACTATCGGATGCATCACTACCAGGAAATCCGCAGCGCAGGTTGAAACGTCAATGGGCCAGAGATCTTCTATGAAGTGTTTTATTTTATTTTTCTTTCTTCTTTTTTTTCTTATGTTGTTATTTATCATTCATGTATCATAAACTTTATTTCATAGAACATATACCAATGGGTATCACTGTTCTTTTTCATTTATTTATTTTTATTTATTTTTTTTTTATTTTTTTTTCCTTGTCATCCTTTGTTCACTGTCATCTAATTTGCTCGTTGTATCGTAGTATATAGTTGCAAATAAAGTTAGGCCTATTAAAGTTAAAAAAAAAAAAAAAAAAAAAAAAAAAAAAAAAATAGGTACATTTAAAAATCAAATAAAATATAGGTAATATTGTTAAAGTGATCGTGAAGAAATCTTACTTTTTATAAAAACAATAGCAAAAGAAAACCGGTGAAATATTTGTCATGATTCGTAATCGTCCTTGACGTTGTAATCGTTTAATGTACTGTTTTTTGTTAAACATGAAATTTCTCTAAAGTGACGTTAGCTATATAAAGCAAAAACGCATTAAGTTTAATTTATGAGTTTACATTTACCTGACGGAAATTCAATGATATCATTTACAAATAGATAACCAAAACAGCACGCGTTGTTTATTGTTATCCTGCGTAACTGGAGCGTAAAAGCATCCTGTCCTGCCTTAATAAGTGACGTATTCGTTTCCTATTAGGTTCGACCGTAATTAACAATGCTGTACGTACAACGGACTGCAAAATACATTGTAAACTGTTCGATTATTTAAAGAATTTTTTTATTATTTTACAGTAATACACCATTTCAGATGAACTGGTTTATTATTATTTTATTATAAATAAAAAGTCACCGAGGTCTAAATTCTGTTGCAAATACCGTCAGTCAATAGGACTGAAAATGATTTCTTATGACTGATGAAATTAATTTTAAATGCTTCTTTAAATTATTAGAATACATCTGAAAATAATATGTTATTTTTGGTTACATGGAAAACGGGGTTTATTTATTATTCGGCCGTTGACAGTATTTTTGTAATTGGTTATAATTATTCCAATTATTGTTCTAAAGTTTTCAGATATACCTTAAATTTAAATTACTATAAAATATAACGATCATATTACTCTAAATAATTAATCAAACACTATAATATTTTATAAACTATTTTCATCTATTTAATGTTAAAAATTAACAAAATTAATGGATAGACCCTATATGACTAATTGTTATAAAGTAGAATAAAGAAAAATTAATTAAAAATACAATATTTTAAATTATTTATCTTAACTAATAAAGAATGCTAAATATTTAACAACATAAAATAATGTTATCAAATGAGTTATTTGACTAATATAATTTAATGTGCAATAGCAGATTATTTCTAGATTTTCTTTTCATTGTAATGGTTTAAGTAGGCCTCCTCAATGTCGGAATAAAATGGAGTATTGATTATTTGACTTATTTTATGATGACTTTTAATAATAAATATCAACGTAAGTAATATTAATAGACTTGAATTCAACATCAGTTTTATCAGTTTTTCCACAATTAAATTTTGTTTTATGTTTAATAACGAGAAATTGCTTACTTATTAGAAAAATCTATTGACAATATTACTGAAATAATTTCTCCTCTCTTCCTTTTGACGATTCATAAATGCAGATTAACAATATTTGTTTCATATTTTAGAATAGGAAATAATCTGAACAGCACTTACATAATTTGTACGCAAATATAAGGTAGAAACGCAAAACCAAGACACGTGCTTAGTTAAAAGAAATGAAACTATGTGTTGTAAAACTTTTGCCTGTTTTTAAAATACTTGTGATTCTTTCTAAAAAAAATAATTCAAAACGAATTTTAATGAATAAAGTTCATACATGAAAATATTAACGCTTTTTCAATAACGGATCTGAATTAGTAGTAGGCCTATATCTTAAAATTGAGAAAATTAAAATTTACTTTCAAACAGAATTACTACCATTAGTACAGCAGAATTATTTTCATTATTTTTATCAATTAGTACAGTAGAATTATTTTCAACTTACGAAATAATTCAAAAAATTAAAGTTTATGACAATCTTACTTTGCATCTTCATTTGTCATTCTGTGTTGATAGAAACTTAATATTGCGTATTCAAATTCCTTCCTGATATTTCCTAACTTTGTGTATTAAGGGTTATTCCTGATGCGTTTTCAAAGGTGATTTATGACCTAAAAATTTTCATGGACGCCTTAAATTGTTTTACTATTTATCTTACATTAACACATTTTCTTTGGTAGATTTGACATTGCTATTTAAGTGAAATTATAATTTTTAAATTTCTTACTTACTTCTTCATATTCTTCATTTATATCCAGCCACAGATTTTAAGACTAGAATTTTAGAAACCTGTCGTTTTTTTGTTGTGAACAGATGTGTTCATCCTTGTTTCGCTATCGATAAAACTAGTGCTGTAACCGTATAAAACTGAAGAAGATAATCTTTACAGCCTGAAATTTTTAACGTTAAATAATAATAGTACCGCGTATTAAGGTAAAAAATAATTGTTGTAAAATTCTACTCTATTTTCGACACTGAGATTGCCTCTGACTTGTATTTATCTGCATAGTGAATCCAGACAGTTATGACAGTTATCATAAAATATAATAGACTTAGATATATTCATGAAGATTTCGATATTAATAAGTTATGACAATGATTAAGAGGAAAATATAAACAAAAAGGTAATAATACGTATTTTCCACAGTATGAACTTCTTTTCTTATCATGCCTATTCGGTTCGGATGTTTGCGATCATCATGGCTATTTTGACCTTATTAGTCGCAATCCGGAACGATTTCGTGAAGCTTTTACTTGAACCATGTATTATGCCTCAGACTGGCGAGCCAGGAAAGTCTTCTTCTACCTGGATTCCACTTTTCCTATATCTTCCCCTGCAGAATGTGCTGTAATACATCATATCTTTTTTGATTTCTCATTATAATATGACTAAGGTACTGTCTTACACACTTAACTATTTTGACCAATTAGAGACCATTGTTCATTCTCAACAAATGAACTTAGTAGACTTATTATTATTATTTAGGTCATCAGCCAAAAGGCTGGTTTAAACCTCTAGAGGCTTGACTAAGTAAAATAAGGAATTAAATAGTTTACAATTGCCTTCCTCACTGATTGGAAAATACGCATATCAGCACGCGAGGCCTTCTGAAAAGCAACTACTTTCTACCTTGCAAATGACACCTTTACTTCATTCACCACAGGGTCTGGCTGTATAATGAAATTCATTACTCTCAGATAAGATAACTCTGACTAGCGTTTTTTTTACACCTCTACCTCTTCTCTTCCTAAATGCTTCAGTTATATAATTGGCTGAACATGTGATAAGAAACAGAACTATTTATTTTAAACCCTGGAACTAGCAGATCGAGTGCCAATAATTAACACTCCGCCTACCTGACATGGGCAAAGTAGACGTATTATGAACTGTAAAACTTAATTATTAATTTTTCGTTGCAGTATTTATTAGCGGTAAAAGTAAAATACAAAGAAAATCGGTGAACTTTAAAACACTTTATTAAAACATAACCGCACTATTATTTAAAAATAATTACAGTTACCCTAATAACTGGTTTAAATATATCTATATGAACGGAATCCGGAAACGAAGTTTATTTATAACACGTAGATTACTATGTGTAGAAAAAAGTGAAGGTGTAATGTCGGGTTACAAAGTCATTTATCCGTGTTCATTAGTCACCGATAGGGTTTCCTATAGGTAATATATACCTGCAACTAACACTGGGTGATTAGCAAGTCAAGCAGTTTTCAAATGGTACACAGAAGAGACACATGTTATATGGTAATAGAGAGCTTTGTAAACAAGCCGACCGCTAATTTCTAACCGAACCTCTTTCATAGTTCAATCACAGTATTTACAATACAACTATATGTTTATTCTCTTTCTCTTTCCTTCATTCACATGTACATTAATATTATCTCTCTTTATAAATACATGTATACATTAAATATACATATATTGCTTTTGCTGCTAAACAAAATGCGTTGTGCTTTTAACACAATTACTTGTATCTCAGATAGTCCACTATTGTTGTTTATGGATAAATATAACTTTGTAAGGGCGGCACCTTACATTTCAAACAAAGGTGCGGAAAAACATATATACTTGTATTGTATGTTATTTACCCATCTTATTCGTGTACTATGCAAAATACATCGAAATTTTACATAAAATCGAACCGTGTTCTTTTAACATCGTTTTATTTCATCCAGAATCTACATATTGTACATTTAAGATCTACACGTAATTTTGGATATAAATATAATGTTATCGTGATAAAAGTCAATGAAATAACAAATTTTTGAAAAAGATACCTGAATAATGTAATATATTTTGGGATAATCCATAAATCTTATTGCAAAATATATTCAGTGCAAAGTTACTCTGGCAAGTGAATACATTTAAAAATAGGTTATGTGAACATATTATTACCGTTATGATACAGTACTACTATTAATGTCTATTAACTACTATTAACGTCTAAAAAGACGTTAATGCTCTTGTATGTTAAAGTACAGTATTTGTAAATCAACATTTTCTAACAAAAAAGGAAATCGAAATCGAAGTCATGTAATACAAATTTTTATATTTTGTTTTATTCACAGCTGTACAATGCTAACAATTGAATGGCTCAACAGAAAAATGTCGTAACTGAAAAAATTTACAAAAGTGAGGTTTCAGTGGAATACGTTCTGTAAATCCTCTATTTGATCATACTAGTGAATTGTAACGGGTAGAATTGAAACTAAAATCTCGGAAAATCTTGAAAAAAATTGTCATACAGTGAAAAAGTGAAAATTACAGCCAAGAATCAAACTATCTTTCACTTTCTGTAAAACATTTGTTTTGTTACTTGCAACGTTTTTCCGTTGACCCTTTCAATTAGTGAGCGAGAAGTAAATTAATAACATATGTTGCTTGGAATACACACCTACAGTAGGACTCCAAAAATAGATTGTTATTTACGTCTGATAATGATTAAAAACATTTTTGTATTTACCAAAAAATATTTCCGATTCTCTTATCTAGGAACGTTGAAGTGAGTTACCAGATAAATTTAAGACATATAAGTAAATAAGGATTTTGTAATAATTTCTTTCCGAAAGCCTG
Organism: Catonia carolina; assembly: GCA_035578175.1. Lineage (NCBI taxonomy): Eukaryota > Metazoa > Arthropoda > Insecta > Hemiptera > Achilidae > Catonia > Catonia carolina. The sequence continues at coordinate 261,456,328 of JAQMRL010000001.1, forward strand.
TACAATCGTAGGAAAAAATAATTTATTTATTATAGGTTATTCATAGGAAATGGTAGAGGACCGCGTTAGTTACACAAAAGAGAATGTGAACCATTCTTTAGTAATTTTTAAGACTGGATGCTTTGAATTTGGTTTATTTCTAAGGGTTTAGTTTCACCTTATAGTTGGTAGACATACATCGATATTGGTTTTAGAAATTACTTATAGACTATACTGTAAATATTAGGTCGACTGGTAATTTGAAAGTAGAAAAGTCAGTTGTTCTTGTCTATCTTCTAAGGTTTATCATTTGTTAGTTTCGTGACCATTCTATGTCAATTACCTGATTAGGTGTAATTCAAAATAGCAGACCTTATCTTATTGAGGTAGGCTATTTGTTTTTAAGGAAAATTTGACAGGCATACATTCCTTATCGTGAAATAAATGTGATTTGTCGGTTTTGGCGGAGTTAAAATTAAAACGCCAGTTATTGAACTACATCTCTAATTAGCAGGTATAATATTTTGTGTCACAAAATTTGGTAAGTTCATTAATACAATAATAATAATAATAATATAATAATTTATTTATTCCCACGATATTATATAAAAAAATTACCATAACACAAAATTTCTTACAGTAAACTACGATCCTATTACGCTAGAGGTGGTGGAAATTACCCCATCCAACTATGGACAAAACCATGTACTAGGATGGGTTGGAAACTTTTAAAAAAATTTAAAAAACTGAAGTATTAACTATTAGCAATAGTATTCAATACCTACTATATTTACTTACTACATTAACTGAACTAACTAACTTAACCAATACTTTGCTATTTACTAAGATTACGATTGAATGATACATTAATTTTAATAATAATTATTAAACTTACACTATTTTTAATAAAATAAAGATAATTAAATACAACCTGAAATGTATTATTACATTTAAAAATAAAAAGTAATAACAAAAACAATAAAAAAATTTATTTTCCTCCTGTCTTTTTAGTTACATCTTCATTTGAATATTGCTGACCATTTTTGCTATTTTCTCTCTACCTGTTTTGGCTATCCATTTTATTAGTTCCTTATAAAATTTTAAACCAGTTAGATTTTTTAAATCTAACGAAATTGCGTAGTATTGGATAAACCTACAGTTTTATTAGACAGCTCAAAAACATATTTTAACAATAATACAAACTATAATAAAAAAAATCCTTGTTACTTGATGTTATATTAGCACAACTTATTTTTTCATTTAGGTATAATGATTTAGTGCAGTGTGTTTTCCAGAATGTTTTACAGAAACATAATTTAATAACATTCAACCAAGTTACAGCAACAATAAGCATTAAATGAAGATATTTTATTTATTTCTACTTGTAAAATCTTATTTATATAATAGTCTACATAAAGAATCTGATGACTAAGTTTAATTTGTACAAACTTACAAAACACTTCTGAAAAAATTTCTGGGCTTATTTAATTGGCAATTTATAAATTAATTCACTTTACTAATAAGTACATAATATTGTTATTTAAGTTTATCTATGTGTTTTTTTTTTACAAATAAACGTACAGTACTAAGAATTATAGATCAAGTCAAGGATTTACTTATACAGATTTACGTAACGTTAATTAAGTTACTTCATTTATCTGATACCAAGAGTGTTATTTAAATTAATAATGCTGTATTTGCTGTGTAACATTCACAATTAAACTTATAAGTTCAGTTGAACAAAGATTTTGAGTTAATATTGCAATAGATTACACAAGAAAATAAACAAGAAATGTTTTTACTTGTCGGCTATTTAAGACAAATAAAAATACATTTCAGTTCTTTGAAAATATATTAAGTCCTGTTGTACGATAATGAAATAGATTGAAATTCTCAGAAAAAGTTATTTATTTTACAATATCTCTATACTTGGTGTCCTTAATGAGAAGTCGGTCTATCAACTAACAATGCTATTCTCACAGCCCTGTTTTTATTTTACTTGACAACTGCTTATAAAAAATAAAACTATTAATTTTTAAAAACAAATAACTTTAACTTGTAATAGATGAACATAAAATTCAATTCCTAAATGTATTATATTTTATTATTAATTCCGTTTAATCCATAAAATAATGGATGAATTATTCTTGATTATAAAATAAACAATAATTTTCCAGGTTTTTAAATATAATTATTAAATACTAATTTAGTCATTTAAAATATAATTTTTATTGCTTTTACCGAGATATATTTTATAGAGGTTTCTTCAATTTGAGTTTAATTTTGATTTTGATTTTATCTAAACATTAATCTGTACAATCGGGTTAAAAAAGAGTAATAAATTGTGAACCAATAAAATATTTATTTTATCTATAATGTGTTTTATAGCAATAAAAAATTTAATCTGTAAGAAGAGTTAAAATAAAAAAGAAGTTAAAAATATTTTCAATAAAAAGCGACACAGATAAAATAATAACTTGGTTACAATAGTTCCTGCATAGACTATAAATTTTATAAATAAGTGTTACGAGATACAGTAAACAAATAAATAAATAATCAGAAAATATTACAGTATTCAAGTAAATGAGGATATGATGTTCAACTTTTTTAATAAAGTAAATAAAAATAACTTAGATATAGACTAAAATGTGTTTGATATAATACAATATACATAAATTTATAAAGAAGGAAATATAATTAGTTTAAAAATAAATTTAATCCATAATACTAAAAAAGGTTACATTCTGATATTGTTTTATAATTTATTTGAAATAGAATATTTTATACAAGATTATAATACATTCCTGTATTAGAAAGGATGATTCAAAAGCTGTCTGTAGGATAAACAGGGCGTGTATTTGATTGATAAAATAACTTCTTTATTAAGAAATTGTAGAAGTATATTTTCTTTTATTAAGTAATTAAAAATTCAAATTTTAATGAAAGTTTTATTAATGTTGTCAATAATATGAGTGAAAGTACAGTTTGAAAAAGGAAAGAAAATAAGAACATTTAAAGTAGTACAGTGTAGACTTGAAAGAAGTATGAAGACGGATTACTTATGGGTGTGGGTGACTCTGGTTTGAACTGCTCGAACGGGTACTATACATGTGTTGGGATCTACTTGGTACAATGTAGTTTAGTTTCTAGGGCTCTAGGTAGAATGACTACAGAAGTATATATAAAGTGTAAAGTTATAGACGGATCGAGAGAATGTAGTAAGATCAGAGCGCGGGCGCAGTACGAACTGTGGCGGTTTGCCGCGGCGGTGTCTGGTGAAGGTGCGTGCCAGAGACCGTGGGAAACCGGCCGGTCTAACCCTGCCTCGTCTCCTTTCATAACACTGTACCGCTCCGTTCTTATCACCTCCACTCACCTGACTGTCTATTACTGGACCACGCGTTTCAACCTAGTTTCACTTTTCACATCACTTATCAACAACAAACAACTACAGCTGAATTAGTCAATTACTGCATCATGAACGATCTCTTTAGCGTTTACATCTGTGTGAAGATTTATTGTTTAATATAAGTGCCTTCACAATTAAATGACCAATCTTTCTTAATTACTTACCTAAATAAATGATCATAGACTAAAGTACTTCAACAACATGAAAACGTTTTTAATTATATAATAATTTACAGGAACTCAAATCCTAAAAATTTAAATTCATCAAATAAATCTTAATGATAAAATAATTGGAATATACACTACGTTAATTGATTATTAACAACCGTACGTACATTAGAGGTGCACTGGCTTATATTTTAAATATTTCTTAACTTCTTTTAATTAAATAACTACTTTCTCGTTTATGTAGCATTACGTTAACTATATTTACATTTTGAGACGTCGTACCTCCAAAGAGATATATATCATCTACTGCATTTTTCCCCTAATGTGTTCGTTGCAATCTGTTCAATTCAGAACAATAAGTAACCCTATGACCCACTGAAGTGAGGATGATGTGTATGACGTATAAATGAGGTGTAGTCTTGTACAGATTCAAGTGAACCAATCCTGAGAAAGTGTGGTTAATTAAACCCCAGCCATAAAAGTACACTGTCTAGTATTCAAATCCGTGCAAAAATAACATCCTTTACTAAGATTCGAACTTAGACGAATGAACCTTCGTCTCCGAAAATCAGCTGTTAAACAGTGACTCGCGGTGCCGACTTTACCTCTAGACCAACCCGGTGGGTGCTCGACCAAAGAAGAGATGGATGCCGGAACAGTTCCAAGTGACCTTAATCGTGTTGCATAATGATGACGTTAACAATAAATTTGACTAAGGAACTCTGATAACTTTAGGAATTAAAATAGAATAAAATGCATTAACCTGTACTAATCTTTCTGATTGTAAACTTCTTTTATCAGTTTTAAAGTTTTTGTAAATTCAAAATTATTTCGTATGAAATTTAATAAAATTATAATTGAAGGGGTCGGGAGAAGACAATTCTAAACCACATCAACATAAATTTAGGCAGTGTCATTTTTAAAAGTTTACTGAATTCTACAAATCATGTTTTTGAATTTTTGTTAAACATTTGTTATTTTCTGTTAATCTAAGTTCTCAAGATCGTAAATTTAGTATCCTGTTCAAAACGTGCTGTACATTTTATTTTTACAGAATATTTAAGAAAAATCATTTGGAAATGTTGTGGGTTAGCACTTTCTTCCGCCGACCCCTTCAATTAATTGTAATTAATTTGTTAACTAACAAGGTGACGGAGTAGATAATATATTATTTAGATAAATTATTAGAATAAGTGTCGTTTTTGTTTTAGTTGATGTCTTACTACTATGAAATGTTTTATTTTTTAATCAGATTGTTTTCATGATCATGATCATCTCATTTCTACCCTGAGTATTTGTTGCAATTGTAAATAAGGGTAAATAAAATTTCCAGGTTAATTAAAAACCTTTTTTATTGTATGTTACCATATTTAAAATAGCAGTTGAAATTACCCAATTTTTAAACTCAGTAGGTTCAATTTAATAAACCGGTTTATGCATTTCCCGATTTCACTTCACATTTTATTTTATCCTACACATTACATTAAGAATGCTAACGCCAATTTTCAAAATTACGGCTCCTTGTGAAGATACATAAATAACATATTCTATTTCCTTACTTTTCCCAGGTATCCCTTAAAGTTTACACATACCAGTTTTCGAAACTGTGAGTAAATCAATAAAGTACCCGTTATATCACAAGTAAAAATTTATTCATCGGTTGTCTATGACTTAAGAAGTGATAACGAAACAACAAATCATACGATATTTTTTTAAATTGTTCTTTTCAATAAATCGTTAACTTGTTTTAAAACTGTGGGTTTCGCTGATGTATCTTTCATTTAGTTGTCCATGTTAGTAGTCCTACGAAAGAAATATTAAAGATCTTGGGAAAATATTTCTGCATAAATGGTTTGTTAAACAAGAATTTCGAAAATATCTAAAAGGTGAATTTAATATCTGTGTTATCTATATACATTTATATGATTATGTTGTCGGTATTTGATTGACATTCGTTACTAATAAACATTTTTACTACACATTCTTAAACATTCTAACTACACAGAGCCGAAAGTCAGCACATTCGTTTCTTAGAATTTGAAAATAAAGGAATTAAATAATTTATTTTGCAACAACTTAAACTTAAGGTTCCAGACGTTTATATTTTATGTACGAGCTTCACGTTGGACGTTTATCTAGCCCATGACCTAGGTAACTTACTTTATCGTCTTGCGGAATATTTAGATGAAGGGAGAGACTAAAGTTTGAAGTGAAAAAGTAACCTGAACGTAAAATTAAAACTATTAAATATTAAAAAATTATAGAACAATTTTAATATTAAATGTAGCGTATTAAATTAGTTAAAATGAATAAGTAAATTGGACGTTAAAAATTTTAAATTAACATGAAGGGAGGAATAAAAATGTTAGAAAAGATGATGAAGAAGAAGAATATGAACAACAGTCAAAATAATGGAGTGTAGCTTATGTAAAGTGGGTAATTTGTAAAAACCGCTCGTGAGAGCCTGAAGCTACGAATGAGACCCGGAAACCAATATGCAATAGGTATAAGCACAAAGCACAGTATTCGCTGGTACAACAGGTGTCTGTATGCATGTATTTCCATATCATCCATACAAATATATGCGCGGGTTCTTGGGAAGTTAAAACATGTAATGCCATCTGCTTTTGTACGGGTTTACTGGCACATAATATTGAATGGTTTAAACATTGTGGCGGGACACTATTGGTGTTATATCAACACAGTAAATTAAATTTCATGACCATTAAACTCTTCATAAGGTCATATTTTATTGCTCAGGATTGCTTTTAATATACAATGCATAGATTCTATAAGAAACCTAGTTAATTTCAAACCGAATTACATCTGCATTGAACATGTACGTATTACAGAAGCAAATACAATTACATATTGTGATTAATATCGTTGTTTAATAGGTTAAGGTAATGTTTAATTTATTGAAATTAATAACATTCCCACGGGTATTGAACTAATATGCGCGTAAAACTCCAATTTATATTACAGACAGCAACATAAACAACATACAGTTTAGAAAATAAAAACTAAAAAAAAGTATGGAAAACAAATTATGTAGGTCTTCAATGATATTTTAACTTTTTTACAATATAAAAGTTATATCCTTAATAGATTTTGCGCCGTGTTTTCACTTTCAATAATCGTTAAATCAGATTACTTCTTATTTAATTAATAAATAATATCTACACTCCATATACGTGTAATAAAATAATGTTTTCGGTATTTATTTTCATTTTCTTTCTTTATTACCAATATAGGTAATAAAACAAGTGCAATATATTTCTTTCAAATAATCTATAACGAATTCTTTCATTTATTTTAAATTAATAAAAATAAATATTGTACAGCATTTCAATTTAGTACTCTACTAATTAAATAACAATAATCCAATATATTGAAAAGTTTAAGTATATGAAATGCCAGTGAGAACACTTTCATGAAATAAAAATTCCCATAGAACCGTGGTAACTTACTGGCCTTATTTTATCTTAGTAAAAAATCTGCAATTATAACTTTTATTGTATCTCACATATTGATTTATAAGATTACATTTTCATAAAATAATGTTATATGTTTTTTAGTTGTAAAAATTTATTTTGCCGTCTCTTCTGCCATATTGGTTAGTGTGCTAGAATATTAAGTGAAAGGTCTCGGTTCCCATTACGGTCTAAATTCTATTACTCGTTAAAATCTAAATTTCCATAATCCATCTTCTTCTTCTTATTATTCTCTAGCCCTTCTCCATTCGATTAATATTAGTCTCTTATGATTTCATCCGTGTCTCCTTATAGTGAGGTGGCTTTTAACATCTCTTCGGTTGAGTAAATTAATAAAGAAGTGAATTATATGTTTTTCTTTCTAAAACGGCTAAAAATTTGTTAACTAGTTTGTAAAGATAAAATGGGGGTAATTTGTAAAAATCATGTTAGTATTAAATTATGTTACTCAAATATTTATATTTGTATTTTTTGTATTATTTGTATTCATATGTATGATTGTTATTTGTCAGCTGAAGACTAATTATATTACTGACGGAACCTCTAAACAGGCAATGCCGTGGATATCCTAGTTTTTTTTAAATTTTTATTACGGTACTGTACATTGGCTGCACAACTTCCATAAATGATATTTAAATGGCGGTGGGGAATTGCACTTTAAGGAGAAGAGGTACCCAGTGGTACATTCTCCGTTACAATTTCGGATATTGTCCGTTATTCTGACCAAGAAGTCTCTACTCCATTTTTTATTTAAATGTCGCACAGTTGGGAAGTTACTTATAGCTAGATCACGGGCTAGTTGTGGAAATAGTTTGTAGTATTTTTTTTATTTTTTATTTCGAATTTATTATGATTGTTTTGTTTATAATAAAAGTATATGAACAAAACAAAACAAACAAACTGAACTAAATAAATAGGCAACTCACCAAAATGATGGAATCACATAATAATTACATATAATGTTGATGTGGATATTGCTAATATCCTCCTGGAATGACCGTGGAATAAGAATGTAACCAGTATTTTAGATTATTTTCAGAAACAAAATTTCATATTATGGAAACTAAGGTAACTAAACTTAAGTATGAATTAAACTAAACATAAATAGTTTGAAGAATACGAGTAAAAAGACAAACTTGCAGAACTTACGTCTGCACGAACAACGTCTAATATATCAATTTTTTCTATTCCACAATAATCTCACATCAATCTCACAAGAAAACTAACCAGTATAAATACCAAGAAAACTTGGAAAATTGCTTAGATTAAATGATTTATAGACAGTGTTGTTAATTTGAGGGTGCAATAAATTAAAAGTTTCAGGGTCACATCCAAAACCTGTCACCGATAATTCCAGAGGACGTTAGATGTAACCGGGAAAATTTTTATTTTAATCAATAGTAGAAAAACTTTTGGGATGTTATGAAACTTTCTCATGGTTATTTTCTTTACATTCTCTTGCCTATATGAATATGTAGGAAGGAAATATTGTTTTCATTTCGATTTTTCGAAATCGAGTTTTCACCGGATCTACACGTTTTTAGATCCCCCGAACCCAAAAAACATGTTTTTAGCGATTGTGTGTGTGTGCGTGCGTGTGTGCGCGTGTGAGTGTGTGTGTGTGTGAACAAAATATCTCAAGAATGAAACATCGTACAAAGTTGAAACTTAAAACTTAAGTTGGACACTACTACCGAACCCGACACGAACAGTTTAATCAAAATCGGTCGACCGGAAGTAGTAGTTTATTCGTGTAATTTTTTACTTTCTGCGATCTCAAAAACGGCTCCGACGATTATTTTTTTAAATCGTCTCATTTACTAAATTTGTTATGCTCTAGAAGATAAGGTAGGCGCCATGTCTGCTGAAATTCTTGGGGAGGCTGTGCATTTTAGGGCAAAAGTCTATAAAATAAAAGTTGTTAAAAATTTAAAAATCTACAACTTTTATTTCAATCATTTTGTTTTGTATAATGCTTAGTTTAGCAGTAATTAGTGATTTCTGGGTTTTTTCATGAAAATCTGTATCTGTAAAAAAATGGATTTTTTAAAGATTACGGCTTTAGTATGCACTCTAGAGGACGTTAGAGCTAACAGGGCAAATTTATATTTTAATCAACAGTGGAAAAATTTTGGAATGTTATTTTAAAAATTTCTCAAGGTTACTTTTTATTAATATGTATTTCTGTAGTATAATGTTTGTACATCATCGAAATCAATTATTCTAAACTAACATTCTAGATTTAAACTTGAGGTGTATTGAAACAAGGAATAGGTTAAAAATACATTATTAGAGTGATGTGATGTTATAGTGCTTGCCACAAAAGAAGTCCGCTGTGAAGATTAGTTGCCAATTTAACAGAAACTACCAATTTCTTAGAATTTCCTATTTACATCACAAGTCCATTTCTGTTTTATTTGTATTTATAAATGCAAGATTCTACTATATTTGGCACAATACTGTTGTAAAAATGTGTAGTCCAGTCGAAGAATCCTTTTTCCAATCATGACGTGAAACCAAAATAGCACTTTTTTTAATGGCTGCCATATTAAAACGGAACATTAGATTTTACTTTTTATATATTCACATCATTGAAAAAACTGTGATTTTTAACCTACTTAATCCCCGAATTCTTACGTAAACTCTGAGTAAAGTAACAGACGTTTAAAAATACACTAACAGAAAACCGGCTAAGAACTGGGTAATTTTTATGAGTAAATTGCTATATTTCCGACAAATTTTTAAGTATAAAAATTTAAGTTAAATTAATAAACGCAGGAAATAACAGGCTTTAATTTGATGTAGCGTTAAAGTTTTTTGGTTTGGTCGTTTTTGAAATAGAGCTATTTAAACACAACGGCTTCTTTCGTGGCGGGTACTATAAGTTTTAATTAATGACGAGACTGAATGATATTATGATGTAGAAGTGTGAGATGTTAGTTTATTTTTTATTCTTGCCATGACCCTGATCTTGAATCTCTTAAAGCGCAAGAAGTAAGATGGGAGTAGCAGTAGCATTACCCTAGATATTGTTGTAGCAGTCGTAGAGTACGCCACGAGTGATGATGAGACCTATCCTAATAAAAACTCAGTTCAACCAACTTACTTTCTGAAATCACTTTTTTAACACAATAACATTGTACCTATCTATTATTATAATAATTTACTGTATATTTGACCCTTACAATAATAAATTGTTTTACTTTATATCAGAAAATATCAACAAAAACAAGACGAGAAGAGAATGAGATCATAAACAATTTTATTGATTTCAATTTATCATAAAGTTCATTTTATAAACTTTACAGAAACTATCAAACAGCTCCGTTATAATAATGAATTTATTTGTACAAAAATATAACTTGAGAATATTATATTTGTTTACTAACTTTAAAATATAATTATTATTGTTTAACCTAAAATAATATTCCAAATTAAATAATTGTTTTACTATCATAATACACCGTTTTGTTATAGGAATTTTACTACTGAAAAGATGTTAATATTGCGAAAATTATGGGGAAAGAACGAACAATTTTAGATTAGATTTAAAATGTGGTTTTGGAGACGATTAGAGAATTTCAAATCGGTCGTCAAAGTAAGAAATTTAGAAGAATTACGAAGATTAGAAAAGCATTATTTTTAAGCCACATGGGACCACATGAGTTCATTAAAGAAGAAAAATCTTGTTTCGATATTTGTTGTGTTGGAGCAAGTTTCCTAATTTTTCGTTGCTTGTTCTTCTCCAATATTCCTTCAAACTTTCTGATCTCTTCTGGCGTTCTTCGTCAGAATACACGATTATCTGTCGTTTGGTCGATCTCTTCGGTTCAAGTCTTGTAATAGTTATTTTGTAATAAATTCCGGATTTTCTTTTACGGTCTTCATGTGAGATTTGGATTTTGTTCGAGTCCTGTTCAATTTCTTTAATCCAGTAGGGCTGAAATTTTCTGTTCAGAAAAAACTAGATGATTTCTGTATGGAGATTCTGGAGGAGTCAATTCTCAAGAGATGTCCAAAGAAATGAATTATTTTTTTCCTTGCAAAATTTATGTTACAAAGATACATATTAGGCCTACAAAAAACACTTACATTTATTATGACTAAATTGTCAAGAACTTTTATAAGTGAAATGAAATTCAATGACTCTTTTATAATTAGAATCTATGGAAAATTATTCTATTCATTTGCGTTTTGTTTCTTTTTGTATGCAAAGTCGTTGTCAAAAACTATACATGTTGATGCGATGATAGTGAAATTGTTTTAATATAAATCGTATCCTATAAAACAATCTCATTTACCTTAAAGATTTTAAAGAATGCAAAGAACAAAATATTTTTTGTACTTTGAATAGTAAGTTTCAAACTATTTCTTCTGCCATGTTTTTAAAACAATATTATAAATACTGAGCTGAAATAACTGATGACCGACTGAACAAACAGATAGTGAATAAAGAATTACAAAACATTGGAAAGGAAGAAGGGGAGCAGGATCAAGAAGACGATTAAGAACAATAGAATGTCAAGGTTATGAAAGTAAGTGAGGAAAAAATGGAAAAATAAAATTATTTAAATGTCGAATCATGTATGGAAATTATTACAATACAAAATACTAATTAAATTGTATAGAGAAAAACAAGAAAAATCTTAAAATAATAGGAAAATTTTATATGATCAAATTTTATCAAAATGTTAGAGCAACAACTTAACTTTTTTTTGGTTTAACGTCCGACTGTTCTGCAATTACTGCTAGTGCAGACGGTGAAGGATGAAATGATTTTTGTAACGTATGAAAACATGCCATGCCTGAATGGGATTCGAACCCAACTTAACTTAAAATAACTTAACTTAAAAATAAGACAGATTGAGAGTGTAAATATAATAGTAATTTTTACCTCCCAATTTTTTACATATATGAATGAATTTTATAGAAAGTATAACTTACGTTACATTAAATTCACATGTATATTAATTTACCTTTTCTTTAAAAAATTTATGCGAGGTAGTAAAATAACTTATGTGATTATGATTTCCACATCCTAAGATTTATCAGCTTAGTGCCTCTTCTTAAAACACCAGGTTTTACAGAATCAAGATATCAGATTGTGAGCTCACATAATAAATATAAAATTGTCATTATTTTCTCTGTGACTAGCCTTCTTCTTCTTAGCGTGCCTATCCGCTTTGGAAGTTGGCGATCGTCATGGTTACTAAATGTGTTGGCCGCTGTATGGAACAGCTCTGTAGAGCTCTTCCCAAACCAGGCCCTCAAATTCGCAAGCCAGGAAAGTCTTCTTTCTGAAGAATGCGCTGCAGTACGTATTTCGTTGCTTTGTTTTTGTGCATCTGTGGTTATTATGATTTGGAAGTAGAGAAATGTATGCTGCATTTTTTAAAGTTTTTTGATCAAGCATTACCCTCAACTTCTTGAAAAATTAGTTTCCAAATTCTTCAAAAAATATCGTGTTCGGGTATATCGTAGCAATGGATACAATAAATTTTAATTTCCAAATATTTAAGGGGACACAGAAAGTTTATATCTCACCATGTTAACATTTTGCACTTTTTCTACAAAACTACGCAGAAAATCGCCTTGAAATTTATACTACAAAAACTTTGAACTGCCTAGAAGACTTTTACACTCTGGACAGTTGAAATTTAGACTCATCATTGAGAAAAAATACTCGTATTTAATTTTTATTGAAGTAAATTTCTCGAATTTAGTAAAAAATATTTTGTAGAATATGTTGGATACCAAATATGAAGAAATCCCTGGGTTAAAGTAAAGCCCCTTGTCAGTTTAATAACCCTGCAAAATTTCCTATGAATCCACCCAATTGTTTTTGAGGAAAAATGCATTTTTCAAAAACGACTATTATCCTATTATTAATCTCTTTAGAACATTCCTGGTGCATAGTCAGGTTCGTCTTCTGAATCTTCAATTATTATTTTTTTCAATTTTCTTTGCCTTTAAGCTTGACACTGTTATGTCGATGTATAATTTTTTGCTCCCCGAACACGCTCACTATCAAGTTGCTTCATCGCATTGTTCGTATTACACTCTGGTTCTATTCCAATATGTCTGAGTAAGAAGCAATTTGAAATGTTACTCCGATTGTACGAACCCACATTTATAAATTTTTTGGCCATAAAATAACTTTCAAATACTAAACATTTTATATTAATGTATTCAGAAAAATTTTAATATAAAAATAAACACGAAAAATTAATTTTTTCTAATATATTTACTTTCCGTGTCCCCTTAAAGAACCCCTATCAATATTACCGATAGGAGATTGTGTAAAATACAGTAAAAGAATATTTTTTAGTCAAACATTGTACAGACACCAAACATAAAATTAAAAAAGAATTGCTAAATTAATAGTACTGTATGGTAAAAGAGATATAGGTGAAATAAATAAAGATGATGAAAGGAAAAAATTGATGAAGACAAGGAAGCAAAGGTTGAATCAGAATAACAATAATAATAGTAGCAAATAAAATAGCCCTAAGACATCAGACTTCTAAAACATATACCAAACAAACATCTTAAGGTAACTTTAAGGTTGAGGTTAGTTTTTAATCATTATTCATATCAAATTCATGTACAGTAAAATACCTAATACATAACAGCATAACTTAACACAAACATAACACAACATAAATGGTAAATGGTGTGAAACTAGGTTCGTCATTATAATGACAAATTGTTGCAATAATGAAAGTTACCTTACGTTACATTTTAAAACTGAACACGAAAACTGGTTTTAAAATTCTACTCCATCACTGAATTAGTCTACATGTACTCCGCGATGACCGATAATGATCAAATTATAAATTAGACTGGACTAGATTATAGGTTAACCTTTTAAAAGAAGACCACGGATCCTAATATAAAAATAATAATAAATTAATTATTATATTTATTTATGAAACTAATGAGTTTCAAATATATAATATAATACATGATATCGTTACTTAAATTAAAATATAATTTGTTAAAGGGGGAAGTCTACCTTAACTTTTAAATTTTTACTGACATTTAGAAGCAATAAACTTTTTAGCACTATAAAAAAATGTGTGTTTAAAAGCATTTAAAAAGTATTCAAAGTTCATTCAACGGACATTTTTTGAACAATAATTTCACTGGCAAATAATAAGCAATATAAAATAGTAGGTAAATATCGTAATCAATGGAGGGAGCACGTAGAAAGAATACCTGAGGGAAGATTCCCTCAGTGTTTTGCAATACAGACCGGTGGGAAGGAAAGATGTTGGAAGGCCACGCAAAAGATGGCCATAATTCAGTAGTTTGTTGCTGTTGTGAGTCGGAACAGGCAGAAGCCTAATCCTTGATTGTGAGAAGAAGAAGAAATAGCAGGCTACTCTTAATCAAATTAATGATTTTATTTAATATTTCTTTTTAAATAATTTTGTTTGTAAAATTTTTATGTTAATCTATTTACCTATTAGTTGTTCCTTAAGAACAGATTCTAAATTTCTTGAAGTAAGCCTAAATAAAGGAAAATTATCAGTAAGATATAAATTTTTACATTTTCCAAAAATGACAACATCCAAGGTTAGAACTTTCGGTATACCGCCGTATTTTAAGAATAGCATAGCATAGGCAGGAAAGAAAAGAAAATGAAAAAGCAATACATCAAATGAATTAAGAATGATAAATTAATAAGAATATGAAAACATTAAAAACTGAAATATCTTGGTCATTTTATGAGAGGAGAACAATGTGACCTGATCCAACTGATTATACAAAGGAAAATAATCTGGAAAGACGACAAGCTCCTTGGAGCAGAGGTTCGAACTTGATCGAGGGTTAATTAAGCAGAAGAGTAGCTTCTGTTGCCGATTAAATTCTAAACGTTTCGTACGCTGATGATGCTTCCAAGTTAGTCGTCTGTCAAGCCATAAGCCAAGATATCGCACCACCATGGCCTGTGGAATATGAATGTTATTCAGGTATTTTAAGAATTATTTTGAACTATTTTTCTGTATATTTTATGATGAATAATAAAAACCGTTGCTAAGTAATATCTACTGAAATAATATGTGCAAAATATGTAAATTGGAATTTAAATATTTATTGTAAAATTAATAATTGGATTATGATAAATTTGATATAGATTGTATTTAATTCGTTAAAAAATTTACAATGAATAATATTAATCAGTCGTTTCTAACAGTATCATCCGCTATGGTTGCGTTCGCTGCATTTTACGCAACCTATTATCATTCAAAGAATAAAAATGAAAATTTAAAAAGAAAAGGAATACCATATCAAGTTGAGTATAAATTAATAAATAGTTTTCTCAACGGAGAAATTGATGAAAACGTATTAAATGAGGAAACAAAATTGCTTCTTCATAAACTTCTTTTGTCATCTGCGTTTAAGTATGGAATTCAGATACAGTACCGATTTCAACTATATGAAAACGATTCAAAGTAGATATTTTGTTCATATTAGAATTTTTAACATTTTTACAGCCATCTCAACTTTGATTTGATTACTGATAAAAAACTGGAGACTGTTTTATACAAATATTTTAATGAAAGCCAAAATATAGGCTATGAATAAAAAATCGAATTTAAGAAATCAAAAAATAGAACAACTTAATATTGTATGTTTAATAATTTTATAATTTTATTTAAAAATAATGTACCTTATACTATTGTATTACACCATTTAATGAAAGTTTATATATCTATTATAGATTTTTATTTATTTAATAAAGTTTAAGCGACTTATTTCTTGTAAAATTTATTATATATTGTCCGGTTTATGCAAAATAAAATTTTATATCTGTACTTGAGAAGTAAAAGTTGTTTTTACTTCTCCTATTTGGTGATTTTTTCGGAATAGCCAATAAGTGGCAGTATTATTTTTTCATTATTGTAACAAAATTTCAGTAAAATTTCTTCTCTTGAGTTACAATAAAAAAAAATTTAATAAACTAATTATCATGTAAATGAATCAATTTTAAATTTTGAAATATTACTATAAGAGGTCTAAAACGTCGATGGAGCCGGGACCACATCAATTAATGTAGTACTGTAATTGACTATCCGTTACAGTGTTCTAAATGTTACAATTATCTATTCACGTCGGAGTTCTGTCACTGGACTGTGTCTCCACTCATGTTTATTTACCATGTTATTTTTTTCTAAATTTTGTGTTATCACATTCACTGATTGTTTCCAACAGATTGTGAATTTCCTAAATAGAGAAAAAACCATTATTAGGCCTACTGTTTAATTTTAATTTAATATTTAATTATACACCAAAAAATAATAATAATGGGTATTAATATTTATCTTTTTGTTTACTTTTTCCATGTTACTGTTAACCCTATGATGTGTTCGTATACCCTATTGTTATGTACGTGTGCTAAATTTTCTAGAAATTGTATATTTCTGTACTGTAGAAAATTTCAAATAAAGGATAAAAATAATATTTAGAAGTCGATAAAGTAACGTCTACATATTCCACAATTTATTAAAAATATGTGAATTCTTTTATTTTGAAATAATTTTAAAAATTGTTACATTGTTTTTTTAATTTTTAAGGAACAACTTAATCATAATTAATTAATTTTTGAAACAAGTAGGTAATCGTCTAACCAGTGTTTTGTGGTTTTAGTAGTTGACTTTCATCTAAGATGTTGTGGTTTATGAAAATCATATAAAATACTACTACAAATAGGTATTAAAAGAAATAAATTCATAACAGTTTTCTTTATATATTAGTTATTAATAAATATTCATAAACAAGGTGGTAAACTCATCAGTCACTAATAAAAATCAAATCAGATAGTAAAATTAGTATCAAAATCAGATGTGTTATTTGTTCATAGAGATTATAACAAAGATTCACAAAAAATAAACAAATTCAGAACCGGTAAAATTTGTATTAGGAGACATGGGCTCTAAATAATATTTTTCTAAAACGTTTATCTGAATAATAGTGATAGTATTGTTTTAAATTATTTTGAATAAGTAAATAAAATTAACTCGGTCTAAGGTATCGGATATTGATTGTTTTTACAAGTGGAGAGAATACCTTTATTATTACCTAACAAACTTCTGTGTAACATACATGTTACAGCGTGTCTGGGGTATGGTATGCAAATCTAAGCATGTACCAAACGATGCGATTGAAAATTAAACAACATTATCAAACCTTGGTACTAAAGATCATCTTGATATACCATTGGTTATCATGAACAACTACCTCCTCAAAAACTAAAGAAAGAACTTTCTCTCCAGTGAAATTTAGAGGTTCTCGCAAAAGCATGAGAAAAGACTCTTCCGGAATGACATCGTTAAAGCAGTCCGCTACTTGACAACCAAGATCTGGTGCAAAAGCTTAACAGGAAAACCTTCAATCCAAAGTCAATCGAAGGAAAATCGACACAAAAACAAGACTCTTCTTCCTATATAGTCTTTTCATATAGGCAAGAGAAAGTAAAAATTTACTTATTAGTCTTTAGATTAGCCTTTAAGTTAAATAACAATTCGAGTATATAATTATAAAAATAGATGACAATTTTTTCCAATTACTTAAATACTTTGCAGAAGTATGTATTATATTGTATTCCATAAATTTCTCTTATTTTTCTCTTTCTTCTTTTTCTTTATGTAATGAGAGTTCCAACTGTTGAAGAAGATACGCACTGGAGTCAATAAAAGTTGACTTGTTTTATCGTATAACTGTAGAACGGAATCCGCTATCGGAGGATGGTTAACTACGCTATAAACTGCAGCAGCGTCTGCTGTGGAGGTCTACAAATTGATTTATTCTTAAGTACTGCTGCTTGGTTAAGCTTTCCATACTGCACTAAACTATTACTACTACTATTATTATCACTATTATTATCATGGAACCTGATTGAATGTATATGACTTTAGCCTCGCCTACGGAAATTGACGCAGCTATGTTCTTTAGCAATCTACAGTGTGAATTTTCTCATCTCCATTCTAGAAAGATGACTCGGAAGAAAACTAAAGTAATGTTGTTAATCTAAGCACTACATAACAAAGTAAAATAACGTTTTATTAAACTGAATATTATTATTTTATTTACTAAATAGCTCCATTTTACGATATATAATTCCGAGTTATAAAATTTAATAACAAAAAATTATTTTTAACCATCTACACTCACATACATACTATTCAAAAGGCATTTTCTCATGCATTCTAAAGTTCATTTAAAACCATATAACACCAGTATTGTTGGCATTTACAAACATCCTGTAAATATTTTATCTCAAATCATGCGGTCTTGGGTTCGAATCCCATTCAGGCACGGCATATTTTCATGCGTTAAAAATTATTCCATCCTTCAGTGTCTGCATTAGCAGTAATTAAACAACAGTTGGACGTTAAACCAAAAAAAAAACAAAAAAATTTGTTGGTTATTTTCTTTTTTTAAATTAAGACTTCTCATTTAATGTTTAAAATGTGCTTAACACGGTGGCCCACATGTCGGTTTCCCCAATATTTACGGAAATCGGAAGAAAGTTTAATGGAATAAGAAACCTATAGACAAAAAAACATTTCTTATATAAACTGAATATAATATATTGCTTTGTAATTGTTAAAGCAGTTGTTCAAAATGTCTACCATGATTCTTTATACACTTCATACAGCGACTAAAACCGATTGACAAATTTTCAACAGTAACATTTTATCGTTATTTACATAGTAAAATGTAATTTCAATTGAACTTTTTAGTTAGTGTAGGTTTTATGACTTGGAAGAATACAGTAGTTCCTTTACAATGACCCACAGTGAAAAATCACATGGCATTAAGTCTGGCGCGATCGACCATTCGACCGTACCACGACTACCAATCCGTTCATCATCTTTGGAATTTAAAAACTCACGAAATTCGATACCGAAATGTGCTTGGGTGCCATCTTGTTGCCAGATGAGCGATTTGATATTATGAACAGGCTTGTTTTCAAGTTCCGGAAATACTACTTCCTGCAGCATTTGTAAGTAACTTTCCGAGTTAATATTTCCCTCAAAAAAGGACCTATCAATGCAGTACTCGAAATACCTCCCGATACCAGGCACATTAGGCTCTTACTTTATTATAGTACTTACTTATAGTACTGTAGTACTTATAGTTTTTTTATTATATTATATAGATCACGGATATTGCTTTGACATATTTCAGCACGCTTTACACTCCTTATTTCGCTTTTAACAATTGTTTTCAACAAGGTGGCAACTTTAAATTAAGTGAAGGTATTAAACTCTGAATTTCGTTATATAATACTCATTCTCTGCCGCAAATAACCTTGTATCACTTAAATACTCCTCTTATTACTTAATTTTCTAATCAATAAATAATAAATTTCTGTTCATAAAATTTCTGGAAACTCAATAAGTTGTAAACATTAAATATTTCATGGTCGCAACAAAAATAAAATGCCAACGATATATTGTTGGTAAAGAAGAGAGGTGGTCACTTAAAAGGGTTAAAAGTCCCAAAATTTAGTATAATTAAATTGCTTTTTCAAAAAACTTTTCAATTAAACAGGGTGGTCGTTAAAAGATGCATGACTGCACTTAACCTACAATAAACTTGATAGGAAGTGTGACGAATCTATATTTGAACTGTAATTAACCTATAATAACGTAACGACTGTTCGGATGAAACTTGGTCGCGAAATATTCAACAATTGATCTTCAACTGAATTTTCTACAAACAGCTATAACATAATTACAAATACACTACATTTACTTATTTAGAGCATTATTAATGATTGATGAACTCCGTAAAGGTCATTATAATAATCGCGAAGTTAATGCAACAATCTCAAAATAATGATTCATTAAGTTGTGCGAACTATGCGATAAATAGAACTAGGCTATTATAATTATACCTTTTTATATTTTCCTTTATGCCTTTTATATTTCAACCATGTTTCTTGGTTTAAGAAATACTCGTATAATTACGTATCTTCCATTCTTGTAGCAAATAATCTAAAATAAAAGGATAAACAGAAACTTAAATGCTGGTTAAATGTTTATGGTATAATGGTGTGTTAAAAGATTTGTGTTATTAAATTCTTCGTTTTTATTAATGTTATGTTTTGTTTTCTTTTTGTTTCAGTCATTCTTTGGACGGACGTATAACAATTTAAGTTCGATATCCGAATGTAAAAACAACGGGGAATGTATAATCAACAAAAAGAATCGAACATCATGCAAAGCATGCCGTTTAAGAAAATGTTTATTAGTGGGTATGTCAAAAAGTGGTTCAAGGTATGGTCGTAGATCAAACTGGTTCAAAATTCATTGTTTATTACAGGAACAGAATGCCTCGGGTGTTTCACCAAATCCCGCACTCGGTTATCAAGGTTTTTTTAATCCTGGTCAACTTTTAGCATCGGATAAATATTTACAAGCAAGATTAAACGGTTTACCGCAGAGCGAAAAGAAGGAAAAATCGGAAGAAAGGCATTCTACTTCAGAAGAATCGGGTGGATCTTCAGTCGACGATGGTGAAGAAGAAACTTCCTCTAGAAGTGCTAGTGCTTTAAGTTATTTAAGACCTCCTTCATCCCATCAAACTCCATCTCCTTTTAGTGATAAAGAATGTTTCAGCAGTGGCCATAAGACAATTAATAATAATAATAACAATAATAATAACAACAACAATAATTCCAAATATTCACCGATAGGTTTACCAGCAAGTAGCTCACCGTTTTCATCGCCGTTATTCGGATCGCATTACATATCATCACCGATTAGACCAACTCACAGTTTTTCAGCAACAAGACCTGGGTTAACGCCCGCACCTGGAGGCCTAATATACCTCGATACAACTCCTTGGCCTACGAGATCAGCTGGCGGTGATCTGTTGCTATGTAGTCCTGCACCCGGTGGAATTCCTTTAGAACAAGAACAGCCCATAGACCTTTCTGTTAAATCCACCTCTGCTCAAATAGATATAAAAGTACCAGATTCACCTCCACCTGATTCTGGTAAACAACCAGTAACGCCACTTGATCTAACTAACAAGAGGCCTCATGAAATATCTCCTCAATTAGGATGAAATTCCCTTAATTTATAATATAGTGAATTAAACAAAAATGTTCATAAATTAACAAACATTTGTTAAGTGAATTTATAAAAGTTGTGAATGACGTTAATGTGTAACAGTTTGAATTAGTTATTCAATTTATAACCACGTTCAGTATTATTGAAAAATAATTTAATAGGTCGCATAATAGTTTTATTTTGTATGTATAACCTAAGTTCGTTCATGTTTTCTTTTTAATGAAACCAAAATCAAAACATTAACATAATTATTAATGTAAATAGAATGTTGATTATACGGAATTCAGTTTGCTCTTTTTTATCGATAACGTTTTTGTTGATAACTATCTTTTGAAATTAAAAGTATCTTCGTTTTTTTTTGTCTGTAACATAAAATGAGATTAAGCATTTACACCCAGTAGTGCCAATTTTCAATTAATGAATCTTCTTACACTACTGAACGTATAAAAATTGTATGGCAAATGAATACGGAATATTTTTATAACTCGTTTGCTAATGATAATGTAATAATAAATTTTTACTTTTTTAGTTAACTCTATTTATTCTTCTGAATGAAAGTTTAATTTTGAGTTTTCAGCACTCATAAGTCTCGAGATTGGCAAGAGAACTTGAAGAGCTTAACGAGAATTCCGAGTAAATCAATATTCTATAAGAATTCAATAAACAAATAAAAAAAATGTAAATCTATTCCTGTTAAAAATATTAAACATTCTGAACATAAAAGTCAAATTAAAAATTAACTTAAATTTAAATTTCAACACGTAAAATATTTTGTTTTAATTTTAATTTTAGGAGGGATGCAAAATTACCTACAGAAAGTTATTAAAATTACAACATGAATTCTGTTTGAATTAAAATGCTATGGGCTTATAGTAGGGTAAATGAAGTAATTCTTATAGGATAAGACTTCAAAAATCAAAATTTGGTACGTAAATTTGATTCTAAAAAAAATTATTATATAGTGCATAGAAACAGTTCTGAATTTTTGACGGTAATTAGATCTAATATTTTATTAAATTATTATCAAATGGCAGATACTTATAACAATATTAAATAAAAGACCAACAGATATGATGGTGCGGTGAGAGAGTGAACCATTCGAAAGCTAAAGGTCTCAGGTTCAGTGAGTAATTCGGTATTAGAGAAACGCATTTTTATACCACAGAATTATTAAGAATTAAATTTAGTCAATAATGACGCGTAAGTAGTCGTTTATATTGAGGTTATTAACGGAACCGATAATCCAGTACCATCGGGAGAAGATATAACACCCAGGAGTACTTTCTCAGGTAGACAGTATGGGTTCGCTATTTAAATCTAGAGATATCTGCCCCATTTTCAGCTTAGAGTAATTTCTATTTAACTTTTGGTATTTTTTATAGATAAATCCTAAAGTTAATTAATTTTGGCAGTTATCTATTTGACCGTGAAATTCATTCTAGAATAACACATTTTACTAATTTTTTTACGGAATTTTGAGATTTCTCCGGGTTATTATTGTTTACATAAAAGGAGTAAGTTTTAAAAATTTTTACTGACAGGCCTGGATCGATTTTAAATTAATATTTCTAACTTCTACTGCAAAAAGCTGGACACCATATGTGCAGATTGGTCAGAATAGGTTCTTGTAGGTTCATTTTGTAACGGTGGCGGAATGGTAATCGGAAGTTCATTAAGCCGAAGAGACTAACTTCGATTTCATTTAAAATTTGCTCAAAAAATTTGGTCATTAGCAATTATTAAAAAACAATGGAAAGGTAGAGTTTTTTTAATCTATCATGTTAATTATTAAGCCTCGGTGGCAACCAAAATTTAAATTTAGTTTATAGAATTGAATTGACCTACTTATTAAACGATCCAATATTATTTTTAGGTCGGATAATTAATATTTATAATAATCGGTATTGAAGTATTTTATTATTAAATATTTCTAAAAAAAGTATATAGGCCTAAGCATTAATAAGGGATAATCGGATTAAAGATGATTATATTATATAGCTTATAGAATAAAGAAGATAGAACAACGAATTACGGTTACTATAAAATATTATTTTATCACTGATTATGCAAATTACAGACCGTTTATATTGATCGTAAATAAAGAAATTAATAATTATTTAAAGACTGAAAGAACATATGTTGTAATGAAAAGGATTTTATACTGATTTATATGACTGCAGTAAATGTTTGGTGAAGAAGGAATAGGTGAAGTAGGAGGTGGTTGGAGGGACAAATAGTGGGAGGGGTTGTTGTAGTAGGCTAAAGAACAAGAGGCGATTTAGTACAAACAGTTAAACCGTGAGAAAAACTGGACATTTTACTTTCTCCGATGCCCTTACTTACAAATAGATGCAAATAATACTAATAATAATATATATAGTTAATCGTATACATGCATTTTATGTGTGATTGTATTATACTGTATTTATATTTTATATATATCGAGATTTTTTATCCGTACTGATTAGTCATTGTGGTCTAGTCTTTGCTTAAAAGAAATAATGTAAAATAGCCTCAGGTTGAGTGGTAATTTGAAAATAAGCTTAATAAACAAGCAAACCAAATATGATACCGTCACCTGAGCTCCGTTTATACCTTTATATACTAGCCATCTACAGTAATACTATAAATACAGGTTGTGTAAAAAGCTCGGTAATTATTACTTACAATTTTATTTGTTTAGCCAAAAATACAAATAACAATTTTTACAATAATTAATTAGTATATAAACAAAACGTTTTATTATTCTACTTCTTTTGCCTTTCAAGGATTAGGCATCTCTGCTTGTTCCAAACCTCTCAAATCTACTATCTCTTTCTCGGGCGTCCTCGTTCTCTCTTCCGCACCGGTTTATAGCCCAGTGTTTGCTTAGCTATCCCATCCTCCCTCAACGATGGTAAACGGTCCCAAAGGCGGATATGGAAAATATTTCATACGGCAGAGGGGGCGGAAGAGCCTAGAGCTGCATCTCGAAGGAACTGTCTTGCATTCTTGCATGCAGTGAAGTGGCAATCCCACTAATGAGATTAATCTGCGCAGCGCTCGTAACGCGACCCGAGGATTTTTTTAACTACCGGCAAACTTCATGTTGCCTCGGATGGACCAGGATTTATGGATAACATAATCAGGATACCAGCAAAAGATTAGTTTTACTTATTATTTTTGTTTTAAACCCAAATTGCGATTCTGTTCAGTTTAGAACAATCAGCTATCCAATGAGATGAGGATGATATGTATGACGTGTAAATGAAGTGTAGTTTTGAACATACTCAGACTGACCGTTCCTGAGAGAGTATGGTAAATTGAATCGCAACAATTAAAGTACACCGGCAATCGTCTAGTATTCAAATCCGTATAAAAATATAACTACCTTTACTAATGATTTTTTTTTTTTTTTTTTTTTTTTCTCTTTAATTCTTTATTTACAACTGTAAAACGTTACAACAAGCAAATGTGATGATTATGATAATGTAAATGACATGATAGGCATGAGAGGGGTAGGGCCCCCATTGGTGCCTCCCCAAGAATGAAATTTGTATATCAAATTAGCAGGTCTCTACTCCAGCGTCTTTTAAGGCGTCTAGGGGGATTATCAGGTAAATGGATGGAGGAAAGTGAACGCACCAGGGGGTTCTCGTGTTCGTGTGACTTGTCATGAAAGCGTTTGTATAGGTATTCAATGGAATTTTGTACAAGTGGTGTTTTCAAATCTGTATGTAAGGTTTTGTTGCTAACGTAAAGAGGTGCATTTGCAATAAGGCGTAATGTTTTTGACTGGAATGCTTGAATTCGTTGCAAATTAGAGGGTTTGGTTGAACCGTAAATTTGGGATCCGTAGGTCCAAATAGGTTTCAAAAGAGAACAATATATGCGTAATTTTTGTGCCATTGGTAATTTTGACCGTTTGTGAAGTAGGGAATATAGAAGTTTAAGTCGGGAATTCAGTAATAAACGTTTCCGTTTGATATGTGTGCTCCAAGTTAGTCGTTTATCAAAAGTCAGACCGAGATACTTGACCGTATCTGTCTTTGTGAGAGGTTCATTGTCTATGTATACTGGTGGGCAATCACCATGACGGAGTGTGAAAGTTACGTGAAGGGATTTTGTCGTATTAAGTTTTATTTTCCATGTTTTACACCATTCGTGTATAAGATTGAGATGATGTTGGAGCGTTAGTGAAGCGTGTATAGAGTTTTGGTCTCGGGCTAATATCGCTGTGTCGTCAGCGTAGGTAGCAGTTAGGGTCTGGGGTAGGGTCGGTAGGTCTGAAGTGTATACAGAATAGAGAAGTGGAGCTAAAATTGAGCCCTGAGGCACGCCGGCTAAGACAAGAAAGAAATTTGAGTAGGACGATCCTAAACGGATTCTAAAGAATCTGTCAGATAGGAAGGAATTTATGATAAGGTAGAAGGTAAATGGTAGTATTTCTTTCAGTTTGTGTAAGAGACCTGTATGCCAAACTCTGTCAAAAGCTTGAGCGACATCCAGGAAACCTGCGGACACATACATCTTTTGTTCCATAGACGAAGCTATGTAATCAGTCACCCTGTGCAGTTGTTGTGTGGTGGAGTGTTGAGTGCGGAATCCGAATTGATGTGGAGGTAGTGTATCATGAACCAGCGGAAGAATGCGCTTGTAAAGGAGTTTTTCGAAAATTTTCGAAGGTACTGAGAGGAGGCTTATTGGTCGGTAGGAGGAAGGTAAATGAAAATTAAAATGAAAATTACTGTTAAACAGCTGACTGTGGCAACGACTTTACTACTAGCACAACCTGGTGGTTTAAAAGAAATTATTATGTACCTATTTCTGACCTTATAAAAATCGCCATGTAAAATATTTTTTTTTATTTATGGCACCATAAGTAAAAGTAGAACTTGTGCACTGATGGCAATTATTGTTAGTATTAGTTTAGTATTTTTATAATAAGAGACTTGTTAATTATGTTCATTACTAAATATACTGGTTTGAATTAAAAACTTTAGTTTGCTTTCTTGGTTTTAATGAGTTTATTTAAACAAGAATAAGATGTATAATTTTAATACTAAATTTTAAGAAAATATCAATGAAGAAAAATATGTATTCATAACTTACGTATGTATTCAAATTACAACTCTAGTTTTACTTTAAAATATCATATTGAGGTTATGTTTTGTAGACTCTGTATCATGACTCATTGTCTTTATTTTAAAATTGCAAACATACTAATTTTTGCCCACAATAGGCAGGTGAAGTGTTAAATTAATTGCACTTGATCTCTTGGTTCTAGGGCTACAAAAATATTAGTTCTTTTTTATCACATAGTCAGCCAATTATAGGATTGAACTATCTATGAGCAGAAAATGTAGCGGTGTAAAAGACACTAGTCAGAGTTATCTCCTCTGAGAGTAATGAATTTCACTATACAGCCAGACCCTGTGGCGAATGAAGTGAAGGTGTCATTTACAGGGTGGAAAGTGGGTGCTTTTTGGAGGGCCTGGCATGCTGATAAGCATACGTTACACTCAGTGAGGAAGGCAATAGTAAACCACCTCACGCCTCGTTTTTACTTAGTAAAACCTCTAGAGGTTCAAACCAGCCCTTCGGCTGTTGACCTAAAAAAAATATTAATTTAGTTTAGTGTTGGCAAATGAGCTTCAGAAATAAACAAAGACTGGAGGCTTTAGAGATGAACTAGTTTCGAAAGTCATGCAGGGCCTCCATATTGGACCATGGGAGCCATGAAGACATAATGATGACTTACTAGGAAGACTACGATGAAATGTAGGATTCAGACAGTGGAGTTATCTATAGAATCCCCGCAAAAAAGCAAAGAAAAACATCTAAATTATTATTTAAATATTTAAGTATCGTTTATATAAAAAGAACCATTAATTTCTGTCAAATAAAAATATGTTTATTGCAATAATCAAATAGAAAATACCAAATAAACCCCCAATAAAATTTTAAGAACTGTTAATATTATTTTATTAAATATTAAAATGGCTTTACCATTTTAATTTACCAAAAACATTTATAAAAAGAAAAAAAAAGAAAAAAAAACCCTCCGTAATTTGTCAGAGTGTTAATATCATGTTGTGACGGTCTTATAAATTGTATGTAACTTCAGATTGTGTTGATTCAGTTAATTCATTTAAATATAGTTTATGGTCTTGGATTTTTGAAAGTTTAGTTAACTGACGCATTGACTATTTTATTCACTACCAAACAAAATAATGAAGTTTTTTGAACAATTTAGACAATACAAAACGTAATAGCTATTACGTACATTACCACAATGTCCCTACTACGTTACCAACAACGACGATACAAAGACCTAATTTTACCATATGTAACAATTACAGTATAATAACTTTATAGGTCCATTCACATGAAATCAAACAGTAACAAATCCGTGCGTATAACAAGCAGGTAATTTTTGGGGAAGTTCCATGCGATGGTGGCCAGCTTCAAAGAAACTAGTGCAAATACTGGTATAATATCAACACCAACAATGTTATGCAAATTAATTAATAATTTTATCACTGTCTTTACTTTAGTTATGTTATTTTTAATTAACCGACTGTGAAATAAGAGAACACAGGACTACAAAATTAAATTTTAAATTTCAACAGTATTTTTTAGCAAACTCTTAAAATTTCTTTAAACTTATGTTTTGAAATTTAATTAGGTATTTGACTAATATACTTATTTGATATTTGTAAAGAACACTTTATTTGACAGAAAAATAATATTGAATTCAATTAAATCAATTTTCCCGCGAAGTTAAAATTCAGACGTGTACAATGCCCTTTCAGTACCAGCGTCCAGAAAACAGGACGTTAATATTATATTTTACGTGGTAACATCCGGATTACCGAACATATCCAAAAGAACTTTAAAACAAAAATTAATGGAATAATGTATTTTGAAACCGCCTCCATCGCGTAGTGACTAGCGCCCTTGCCTACAAAGCGTAAGGTCCCGGTTTCGATTCCTGGCTAGGATCTGGAAATTTTTACACGTTAAAACCACCGTTAAGAACCAAAACCCACAGTAGTTGCTAATGACCAAACTGCCGATGTGACTTTAAATAAACTAAAAAAAAAGATTTCGGATATTTTTAGTGTCAGAACGATTTTTTTTTGAACATAAATATAAATTAATTTTTAACAGGAAATTTTATTTTTTGCAACGTTGAAATTTTCGTCGGCAATGGCAGGCTTTCGCCTGAAAGTTTTCCACATAAGGGTTTTTACTTTTTGTACACCCTTATTCAAATTAAATGGCACGTTAGATCAAACTTTTAAATATTGTTTCGGCACTGAAAGAGTTAAAATAAAAATTATATTATGTAATGGTGTAATGAGTAAAGAATATAAATAACGAGTAATGATAGAATTAGTAGTTCAGTAAAAATCAACTGAATTAGACGTTTGAACTTAAAATGCGAATAGTTTTTAAACTGTCAGAGACACCGATGCTTAGTTTTCACCAATGATTAATCTTGAAATTTTGCATCTAAATCTTGCATCACATGACCAACTTTCCAATTAAAAAAAAATAAGGAGGATCTAAAATACGATCCATAATTTTAAATTCATCAAAACAGTATGTTTTTAGTAAAAAACCATTTCTCATGTAATTGCTTTCTTTACGTGTCCCTATTTTCTAAATATTAAGCTGTTTCTATTTTTTCACCCACCCTATACGAACAACAGCGGCTAGTTAGCGTGTATCTGCAAGTCGCGCCCATAAAACATAAATAATTTACTGCTATTAACAACGATCAGGAACAGCAGACGTGTTACATATGTTGAACTACATAAATGTATAGGAATCATTTAATATATTATACTGTTACATAACTTTTTACACTTGTTTATTTATTAAGATGATTAGTAAAGTAATAAATTGAAATTTTATGTGAAAAAACGTACTGGAATTTTAACGTACATAAAAAACATAATAAAAACCGTACATATTGTGTGTCACTGAATATATTAATCACTTTCTGTAAAAATAGATAAATTTATGCACAGTAAACATAACTGTTACATAAAGACGAAAGGTATTTATACTAGAATACATTCGAGCAATTTCAAAAAAAAAATCTTGAATATTAATGATATTGATAATTCAACAGTATTAAATTAAATTTCATTTTTTCTTAAGATTAATAATTTTCAATTGGTATTCATCTTAAAATAATCTGAACTGGCAAACACACATAAGTAAAATTAAACACCTAGATTTACATCGAACTTGTAATCGACAAAACCATATTTAAATTAGTATACTACGGGTTAATTGTGTTCAACTGTGGCGGTCACCTTGCGAGCTAAACATTAACATCATTCAAAGGTTAAACCCCATTACCCAGTTAAATGAGGATTATATACATTACGTGTAAATGAATTATTGTAGTCTCGTACAGAATCAGGCTAACAATTCCTAGAGAGTATGGAAATAAATTCTATTTTCATTGTATTTCCGTTGCATTTCGTCTCTTAGCTAATTAATCCTAACGGTTAAATTTTTGAACAAAACTTGATTGTAGTAATTAATAATTCATTGTAGACTATTAATGTCTATAACGGATAGCTGGAGTGTTAAATTAATTACACTCGATCTGCTGGATCCAGGGCTACAAAAGATAGTTCTGTGTCTTACCACATAGTCAGCCAGTTACGTATGACTGAACTATTTGAGAACATAACAGGTAGAGGTGTAAATAACACTAAAAAGAGTTATTTCCTCTGAGAGTAATGAATTTGATTATACAGCCAGACCCTGTGGTGAATTAAGTGAAGGTGTCATTTGCAGGATGGAGAGTGGGTGCTTTTTAGAGGGTCTGGCATGTTGATAAGCATTCTTTTCTACTGAGTGAGAAAGGTAATAGTAAACCACCTCACTCTTCGTTTTACTTAATAAAACCTCTTAAGGTTCAAACCACCTTTCGGCTGTTGACCGAAATAACAACAATAGAGGGTATGGAAATTAATTGAAACCCAACTAATAACGTACTTCAGTAACCATTGTCTAGTATTCAAATCCGTACAAAAGTAACTAACTTTACTAGGATTTTAACCCAGAACCTTCGTCTCCGAAATCAGCTGTTAACCAGCTGACTCGCAGCTATGACTTTACCATTTTTAGATCAACCCGGTAGGTTATGTAAAAAACCCAAAAAAAATCACATAAGACACCTTACTATTAACTTACTGGAAACATTAAAAGATTATAAAAATTTTTTTTTCTAAATTATCAAATTTACACTTTGCCTACAATATTTTGTTATAAACAGTTACTTTGTTGTTGTTCAGGTCATCAGCAGAAAGGCTGGTTTGATTCTGTAGTGGTTTTACTAAGTAAAACGAGGAGTAAGGTGGAATATATTTGCCTTCCTCACTGAGTGGAAAAGTTCGCTTATCAGAATGCGGGGCCCTCTGAAAAGCACATATTTCCTATTCTGCAAATGACACCTTCACTTCATTCACCACAGGGTCTGGCTGTATAATGAAATTCATTACTTTCAGAAAAGATAACTCCGATTAGTGTCTTTTACACCTCTACCTCTTCTGGTCTTAAATGATTCAGTCATTTAATTGGCTGACCATGTGATAAAAAACCGGACGATTTATTTTAGCCCTGCAACGAACAGATTGTGTGTATATAATTTGACACTCCACCTGTCCTTATATGTGTAAATAAGTATATTATAGGCAATATTTACTTTATGATTAATTTATTCAGTATATACTTTGGTGTTTTGTAAATAGTATTTTTAGAAAAAAGGTGGTCAGCAAGTGAGAAGTTCTAGTGTTCTAGTACTGCCAGTAGTTTTACTAGTTTAGAGTAATGCTTTCGTGTTCAAGTTATTAAAAAAATTACTCATTGTTTCAGTGGTGAGCAGATGATAAATATTTTTGGGAGTGATAAAGAAAAAGGAAACAAAAAATCTGTTTTAAAGTAACTTGGTCGTGTTAGTTACAAATTTGCATCACTACCCGTAATAATATCCGTTAGGAATAATTAGTTCAGAGAGGAACCTATTAAGTCGATGCATTTTCTTCATTTTCTAATATAAACAAGTTTATCTTCTTTCCTAAATGTAATAAATACGTTCATAATACTATTTCAATATTTACTTTTTTCAAAGTACTACATTTTTTTTGACTAGAAATATATTTGGAATACGGGCTTGATTGTTTAGCGAAACGAAATGACCAACTCAGACTGAGTGCAGTGATTGTTGTCAGAAGACCGAACACACCCTGAAACGATTGTCAATATTTGTCCATAACTTTTTAGCATTTACTCTCGCTAAAACAAACAGAAACTACTTGAGAAATTTCTGCTAATTCGTTCAGGTTAAATAAACGTTAGAAAGAGAGAAAGTTACTAAAAACATATAACGTTATTAATATTATGTACAATCGACCTAAACTAAAAGCATCTTCTTAAACTGGCATGAACTTCTTTTACTGTAAATTAGTGTGTACTAACAGTTTAATTTTTTTTAATATATATGAAAAATAAACATTTCAAAAAAGTAATGACTTATTTCAGCAGAATTATCTTAGAGTTGGTATACCACTAGGTAGTGTTCTTGGTACAGTATTGCACGTGGTTAACGCATGTTTGTTGATGAAACGTTTATGACAATTTAAAACAAAAATTACACTTAAAATGAAACACATTGATCCGGGAGAAAAAGCCAGGGTTCCACAACGAAACTAAAAAGACGCGACGTTGTTATGGAGACATAACACAATCCTTAAATCATACATTTAAAATTTAAATTTTAACTTAAAATTATAAATGATATATACTACCTCCACATCAATTCGGATTCCGCACTCAACACTCCACTACACAACAACTGCACAGGGTGACTGATTACATAGCTTCTTCTAAGGAACAAAAGATGTATGTGTCCGCAGGTTTCCTAGATGTCGCTCAAGCTTTTGACAGAGTTTGGCATACAGGTCTCTTATACAAACTGAAAGAAATACTACCATTTACCTACTACCTTATCATAAATTCCTTTCTATCTGACAGATTCTTTAGAATTCGTTTAGGATCATCCTACTTAAATTTCTTTATTGGCTTAGCCGGCGTGCCTCAGGGCTCAATTTTAGCCCCACTTCTCTATTCTGTATACACTTCAGACCTACCGACCCTACCCCAGACCCTCACTGCTACCTACACTGACGACACAGCGATATTAGCCCGAGACCAAAACTCTATACACGCTTCACTAACACTCCAACATCATCTCAATCTTATACACGAATGGTGTAAAACATGGAAAATAAAACTTAATACGACAAAATCCCTTCACGTAACTTTCACACTCCGTCATGGTGATTGCCCACCAGTATACATAGACAATGAACCTCTCACAAAAACAGATACGGTCAAGTATCTCGGTCTGACTTTTGATAAACGACTAACTTGGAGCACACATATCAAACGGAAACGTTTATTACTGAATTCCCGACTTAAACTTCTATATTCCCTACTTCACAAACGATCAAAATTACCAATGGCACAAAAATTACGCATATATTGTTCTCTTTTGAAACCTATTTGGACCTACGGATCCCAAATCTACGGTTCAACCAAACCCTCTAACTTGCAATGATTTCAAGCATTCCAGTCAAAAACATTACGCCTTATAGCAAAAGCACCTCTTTACGTTAGCAACAAAACCTTACATACAGATTTGAAAACACCACTTGTACAAAATTCCATTGAATACCTATACAAACGCTTTCACGACAAGTCACACGAACACGAGAACCCCCTGGTGCGTTCACTTTCCTCCGTCCATTTACCTGATAATCTTCTAGACGCCTTAAAAGACGCTGGAGTAGAGACATGCTAATTTGATATACAAATTTTCATTCTTGGGGAGGCACCAATGGGGGCCCTACCCCTCTCATGCCTATCATGTCATTTACATAATCACGATAATCATCACATTTGCTTGTTGTAACATTTTACAGTTGCAAATAAAAAATTAAAGAGAAAAAAAAATTAGAAATTACCTAATAAGAAATGCCATAAAATGAATAAAATATCGTTATAAAATTTTATTTTCGTTTGTTTGATGCTCTCATTTAGGTGTAAGTCAGTTTTTTGTAATTTCCCTAATATTTTTATTTTCTTCTTTGTTTTCCTCTCAGTTTCTTCATCTTAAATGACATTTAGCTTGTTCCGAAATCATTATGTTACAAACTATTAAACTATTTCTAGAGTTGTGGAAGTTTTCCTAAAGTGTTGTTAAGTCTTATCCCAGAATCTGTTTTGGAATTCTATTTCCATTCATTTTTTGAAGATGGCCCCTATTTAAGGGATCTTAAGAGCGGTAGACCATTTTCATTATCCCTATACCTGCCATACATATTACTAATATTTTAGCTTTTTCATTTATCTTTATCCAATCTAAAATTTATTTTTGTTCTCAGAAAATGTTCAAATATAGTCTACATTTTTTTTACGAAAAAATACACTCAAAAAATAAAAACTCCAAATTTTTTGAAATACCTCTGGAGAAAGTACACACCTTAGTCCTAAAATGTAGTGTGCAAAATTTCACACTCCTAGGTGGAATGGTTCCAGTAATAAATGTACCAAAAGTCAAAAAATACAATATGCGGATGTATTAAAAGCATAATACTGCAACAGAAACGCCTATTGCTAATTGGAATTAACTTCCAAACAAAAATTCACTAATATCTTTATCTTGCATTACAGTGTTCCTATGCGTTTTAGAAATATTGTTTTTTGTGAACGCGATCTCCGTAATGTTAGTGCAGTAATGTGATTATCTGTTGTTTAGGTCTTCAGCCGAAAAGCTGGTTTGAACCTGTAGAGGTTTTACTAAGTAAAAAAAGGAGTGAGGTAGTTTACCTGTCTTCCTTACTAAATGTAAAAGTACGCTTATCAGCATGCCGGGCTCTCTGAAAAGCACATATTTTTCATTCTGCAAATGACACTTTCACTCCATTCACCACGGGGTCTAGCTGTATAATGCAATTCATTACTTTCACTCTGATTAGTGTATTTTACACCTCTGCCTCTTCTGTTCTTAAATGATTCAGTTAAATCGGCTGACCATGTGATATGGAACAGAACTATTTATTTTAGCTCTGCAGTTAACAGACTGACTGTAAATAATTTGACACTCCATCTGTCTGTTAAGGGCGGAACGTAATTATATTATTCTCAATTTACAAGAATGAAAAACGTGAAAAAATATCGAAATAAACACTAGTCTACGTACCTCCCCAACGTAAAAACTTATTTTTTTCTCAACAGAAAAAGCAACCAATTTCGTGTTATTTATTAATTAAATGTGTTTTTTAATAACAATTTAAATAGGAGAAAACAATCTATCAATACATGGTAATTTTGGAAAATCAGTCTGCTCCTCTTCATATCTTACATTGCAATTTAAAATTATGCCCTCCCTCGAATAACCCTTCACCGTCCGTAAAAAATTAATCAGTCCAACAGTACTTTTAATATCATTAAATCTTTTACAAATTATATTTTTGTGTTTGAATCAATCAATATACGCTACTGGGTAACAATATAATCTACCGATTATTATGAGAAAACTTGACAGAAATTAGCAAAAAAATTCTATGGACACATGCTATTAATATTTTTAATAAAAATGAATAAGTTTTAAACAAATTAGTTTCAAATCATTATATTAACTCGAGACTCGTCCCAAACAATCCATATGGTATAGGATATTATACCTTAGGGTTCAACACAATCAATATACATAAAACACCCAGGACTCATGAAGATAAGTTGAATATGAGATATTAACTTACAAAAGTATCATAAACCATTTTAAAATATCATGAAAATCTATAAAAGTAACTTATAAATCAATATGTAAAGAACAAAAGAAACACAATAGGGTATTTAACTATTCGAATATTAAAAACATATGGTCTCTTTATTCTCTAAGTATTCTATTAAATTATCTATCCTCTTATAAATTTATAACTTGTTCTAAATAGATAAGTAACTTTTATGGCATATAAATAATAAATAGACGTATTTATAAAATATACCTTACAAATACAAAGTATATTATAATATACTTCAATTCTTTTATACAATATTATTTGTGTAAGTGACGTTCATAATTTAGTTTAATAACATGACCTTTTCAAATTTTCTATAGGCTACGTATAATTTTAATGTTCACTATGGAAATAGACTGTAAAATTTCTAATAAATTATAAATAAAATTTACAAATATCTAATAGATATTATAGTTAAAAATATCTCTAAAGAAATTTATGTGTGTGTATCGTAAGATGATGTTTTAAATGAAGATATTAACTATAAAATATATTTATAATCGACAGTTAATATTTTATGGTAAAAAATACTTAAACTTTTAAAAAATATTAATTTTTATGATTTAAACAATATCTTATCGTCTATTTCTTACTAAAATGGTTGCATCCTTCCTTATTCAATTGTAACTGAAATTTTTCTGATATAATCTTGTGTAGAAAAAAATACCATGTGCAACAGTTGATTACGCAGAAAAAACTGTTAGAAACCTATGAGTTAAGTATAATTTCTTCTCTGGGCAAAACTTATGACACTAGGGACAAAAGTGAATTGCAGTTATGATCTCCAACGTCCGATAAAAGATGCGATCTAAAAAAGAAGAATAATATTGTATGGGAAGTAAGCGTGGCTACATACTTAATATTTTTGTAATATATTTTCAACTCTTATTAAAGATGCATAGTTTACAGAAACTGTTATAAAGTGTGTGAATTTTCTTGAATTATGTGCTTTAAATTTCTTGGACAGAGAGGATTATAAACATGGCATTCTCTGTAGAATAGATAACGACCTGCAACTAATAAGTTTAATAAAACAAGAAATCTGAAATACGTCGGTCGTATTATGCTAGGTGAAAAATATTGCTGTAACCATCATAATAGGGAAAGTCCATGTTAGAAGAGGCCCTGAGTTAAGAAAGTACTCCTGGCTGAACTATTTGTGCATACAATATGATCAGCAAGGCAACACAACTATTTAGTGTGCCCGTATTCAAAACGTAGACAACACTTTTGGTTGCGAACTTCCAACTAAAAAATGATACTGGAAGAACAAGAAAACCGATAACTCTTTAATAGTGTTGTATCCTACATACAATCACGTCCCTACCTGAAACAGAAATTTGTTATCAGAAACTCTTGTACATTTAACGATCTTACTAAGTGACTTCGTATTGATCGTTGACAGAAAAATAATTTTTAGACCATAAGTTAATAATTTACAGATTGTTTAGGAATTTTAATATTGAGAAAAAATATAAAATGCTTGCTAAAAATATTACATTAATTTATTAAAACATATGGACGGAAGATGCATTGTTGTAATAATAAGTCTAAAAGGCCTTCCCGTGGCGTAGTAGATACCGTTCTGGGTTGTAAATATGAATGTTCCGGGATCTATTCACGGTTTAGCGGTGAAAGTATAACAAGTTAAATCACACAATTCCATAACTCAAAGTAGTTGTTGGTGACCTTGCTAATTTTACGTTTTTAAATTAAACTATAAAATTAATAACACACTTAATAAAAAATTAAACAAATTAGCAATAATATTAAAAAAAATTGATTGAGGTTACAGATTGTTACTGAACTGTGTACTTAATAAATAGTTAATGTAAATCTTAATATTTTGACAAATTGGTAATAATTATGATTATTTTTAACTACTAATATTCATAGATCGCGACTATTTTGGTTAACTATATAATAAATTTAATAGCAAATTACTAAAAGTAATTTTTTATTACAACACACTTATCCCTAATAGACAAAATGAAGTCGTACATAACTCACTTTTCTTTTACAAAGATTGTACATCTAATTTTTTGAATAAATAATCATGTTATACTTTTCAATTTTTCATAATGTACTCTTAGTTGTAGTGAACATATTCTAGGATTACCGTTATTTTTACATTTAGCACATTTATTTCGGTACTGACACATTAACATTAAATATATCAGTGTGAATGAGGTTTTAGTAACACTTGTACGCGACATCTGTTGTTTAACTCCAGTCATCTAATCACATAAACTAAAGAAGTAAAGCATAATTTTATTTCACGGTTTATTTTATGTAGTTGTAACCCACAAAGTGAAAATCTTAGTAATGCATTAGTAAATATTCCGTTTTTATTGGTTCATGCAATTTGGTTACACGATGAATAGGCCAACTGATATTACCTAATTATTATTCCCTTCTTTATTGTAAAACACTGTAAACCTTTCAATTTTTATTTCTTATTTCAACGTTTAGGCTATGAATGGAAACGATTATACAAAGAAGAATAAACTTTTACGTCACAAACTTAATGTTGCACAAAGACTTACAAATCCCGTTCGTCAATGACGTCGCGAAAAAACTATACAAGACGATGCACGATAAATTTGAATTACATGACAACCCTCTCATACAAAACGTGTACACCGGGGCGATACCAGGTACTCAGCACTGACGTTTGAAACGTCTCAGGCCAAGGGATCTTCTCGGCAAATTGTAGGACTGTAGCGATGACTGCAAGCTCCAGCAAGTAATCCCAGTTCTGATACCTTTAGCGTCATATTTAGAAATTGTTATAACAGATACTAAATTTTCAATAAAATGTGTCAAAAAGAAAACTTTTACGGACACCTGAGTAGAATGGATGACACCGGTTGGCAAAACAAATTTTCACACACTGAGAAAAAAGACGTAAGTGTCGGATAAATGGTTTTTAGAAGTCAAAAAGGATATTGAGAAAACCAGAATAAACCGAGAAAACTTAATGAACCAAACCAAATTTTGATAACTAATTACGGACATTAAAGGCTTCTATGAAGAGTAAAAACAGACACCTGGTGGGCAGAAGAAAAGAAAAGAAACTACTGTGATCAAGTTTACGAGAATGTGGGCTGCAAAAATAGCTTCCAGAATAGGCCTTATACTAGAAAAAAATCGACGTTTCTGAATGTTTGCTATCCTGAGCTACTTTTCGCGTTATTTCTTTTACTATGTGTTGTCATTAGTTATCACAATTTCATATAACATGACTGGCTTATTTCTTCAATTATTCAGTTTTATATTCACTTTATCACTAGCATTCTGTTTACAAACGCCTTTAATTTATATACTTAACAAACCCATTAATTCAAAATTTTGGAGAACCCGAACTGATTTATACATTTTAAAAATGTTTTGTATGTATAAGACGTGTTTTAAAATAAAAATCTAAGAAATTTTATAGCCTAATGAAAAAGCTTAAGTAATTTACCGAACGTATTGGTAACACACTTTCTTCTATATTTAATTTATTAGCAATTAAAAGAAGTATAAACCTTAATGATGATACAAAATTTTGACAGTGCCTTATACATAAAATCTATTTTCACGTAAAATAATGTACATAATATAAGACAAGTTAAAATTATTGAGATTAGGTATTGAGACTTTTCTCTATTACGGTTTCAAAAATTTTTTATTTTCCTTCTGCACACAGAAAAAAACTGTAAAAGGTTTCAAAAAAGAGATTAAAGAGTAAGAATGGTTTTGGTTTCAAAAACTTACCAACAAGAACATTTGTAATTGTTCTTCAGTTCTATCACCAGCACGGCCAGCTACAGCCAACTTGAGTAAATCCACCATCATTCTGTGGTTATATTAATGCACAGAAGGCAAAAAGGAAAGCGATCATGCATTCACTTGAAGTGGCTAAGGAAAACTGAACGAAAATTTTGACGACAGACAAACATCATCATCTTAAGACTGATTAACTAGAAATGAATTCTTATCGTGTAAAGTGTATGCTCGACCCATAATCATAACTATTGTTTATATAGCATTGTTGTACTGCTCTACGTACTGCAGTACTATTTGTAGTGTTTTTACTGTTTCTGAGTGTAAAATAAACCGCTCTGTGTAACATATTTCATCAGTTTTTTTTGTATTGCAGATATTTAGTATTATATTTTGCACATTTTTTCGAATAATTCGAACAGTTTGCGGTCCAAATTAGTACGGTTTAGAGAAGTTGTTGTGTATCATTTTTAATGAAAACCCCTCACTGCGGTCAAAAAATACAACATCTTGATCAAATATCCAAGACCATAAGTTCTATGTTCATCATAAATTCGCTCTCCAACATTCAATAAAATACTATTTTATATATTAAAATCAACATTATAAATTTAATGAAGGGTGTAAAATACGATATGTTACTTATAACGCCTACAATATAGGCCTAACTACAATACCATTAAAAGTATAGATACCAAAAGTGTGTAATTTATGTCTTCATCGTTCAACTTTGAAAAATAAGTGCACAAGTTAACGATTAAAAAATAATACAGGAACCCACGACATCTAAAAAGCAAGTCTAAATCATTGCGCCACCCATCACGGTTATAGTTCATAAATAAATTGAATTAGAGGACATAAAAATTTACAACAGGTCTAATAAAACACAGGTCGAATATA
This sequence comes from Catonia carolina, assembly GCA_035578175.1. Classification (NCBI taxonomy): domain Eukaryota; kingdom Metazoa; phylum Arthropoda; class Insecta; order Hemiptera; family Achilidae; genus Catonia; species Catonia carolina. Next base: position 261,496,006 of record JAQMRL010000001.1, read on the forward strand.
TATTTAAGCGAACGCTATGGGTGGTTATTGTTTTAATGTTAGACTTATTTGTTACTAGGTTAAATAACTTCACATATTATAAAAGATGCAATAACTACAACAACGAAAACAACATACACAAAGGCAACGTGCAATGAAATGCCCTGTAATTTAGTATATCACATTACATAATCGAACTTGATATCCCCGAGTATATACTATGAAGGTGTAACATTTCTATTAAAGGAGAAAATGGCTCATTTACGACAAGCCGACTTGGCACTTTCACCAGCCTCCGGCTAAGCTCACACGTTCTATATTGCATCGATCAATGAGTAGCAAACCTATATCTATCTCCTTCATTCGACCAACCAAGAAACAGTTTCTTTACTAATTTATCCCTGCTCCAACTTCTTATATATCTACACTTTAAATATCTCTAATGTAATGAGACGCGATTCTTGCGTCTCCCTTTACATCTAATCATCTAGCATAACATAATATTATAATATACGTTTATAAATATTTTTATATAAAATACCTTAAGGTTATTTTTATACTAATATATTATGTGCAATACACAAATACACATGTATTATTTATGTCTTAATCATTCACACGTTGATAAGAACATGTGTTAATGATTATAAAAAATATTACACATATTTATTACTTACATAATACATGATTAATACTGTAATAATATGAGTGGCGAAGTAAACTATTATTATACCTACAAACCACTACGAGTCATCTGATATTTAAAAAATACTTCATAACATTGATAGATCACTTTATTAAGAATCCATTATTAGTTTCCTTCAGGATACATATGTTTTATAAAATATAAAAAAATATTAGGTTATTTTATTCTATAACTTAATAATTTATGAAGTCGATACTACCGTGCAATAAAATCATAAAACATAAATATTATTAACTAAAATTTGTGTAACTTATTTTAATCATCATTATATTTAAAACAAAAAATCTAATCCAGTGTATTTTAAATAAAGATTATGTTTGTCTTTAGATACAGAGTTCTACTAAACGATTTTAAAAACATATAGGTAGTTGTAATGAGGAAATTTTCGAAATTTTTCAAAAAATTTAAAAATAAAAGTTTGTAAGAGCAGCAATGAATTTTTTTAAAATAAATTACAAAATAATATAATTAAAATTATGATGGCGCTACTAGTATTCTGACGGACACGTTGTGAAACTCGTTTGTTTTAAAGGGGATTATCAATTACTAGAAACATCGTTGAATAAAATGATATATTTCTGAATATTTTTTAAAGAATAACTTAGTATTATTGTGAAAATAATTCATTTGGGTCAGCAAGCATTATTCCCTTGACTTGGAAATTATTTATGATAAATACTATTATTTATGAGCAAATATTAAATAAAATTAGTCAGGAAATAAACAGTGAAGAAATATAACATATTAATTATTATATTTCAAAACATTAGGACTAGTTTATGGAAGAAGTAAAGAAATGGTTTTGAAATTGTTCTTACGTGTGTGAAACATGAATAATAAGAGGCAAAGAAATATAAAGACTTTTAAAATATGGTTACAAAACCAATTTAAGGAAATCGAATGATTTAACAGAATGCTCATATAAGTGATTTTATATAAGGTGTGATACAAAAAATGAATAAAAAAAAGAATTTTAAGGAATTCAGTCAACGAAAAAAATCTAATTGAATTGATTTTGACATACGCGAGATTAAATGTTTATTTATAACTATATTAGAAAAAAAAGAGTAGAACGCGAAAAGAAAAGCGGATAGAGCAAAATGAAAGTTACAGTCGATTTAAAGAAGTTACGAGGGTACGAAAACGTAGGGTGTAAACACGATATACGCAAGGAACTGCCTCAGAGTAACCTCATGATGGTAACTTTAAACTCTGGGTATCTCTTATCATATGCAATCGGTTGCCTGTTATATCAATAAGCTATTACATATTCGTAAGTTTTATGGTTTCACCAAAGATTCAAGTTTCGTATTTTTAGAACCTCAATGGCTATAATTACCGGACAATGAATACAAAGTTAAGATGTGTGATTTTATGGTGTAGAATCATGAACCCTTATAGAAACGGCTAGCAAAAGGTTTGAAGCTTCGAAATGTGGCTTTAATGAAAACGTATTGACCACATTACAAAAGAGGAGATTTTTGAACGGATTAAGAAAAGTAAACAATACTTATGTTGCAAAATCCCGAAAACTTTAATACTTACAGTACATTATGTGAATTGAGAGCGAATACCATATTATCCTGGGAATAATACATGGAAAAGTTCTTCGGTAAAAGGATATGGGTATAACAAGAATCTCATGGCTAAGAAATCATAGAAATTGATACTTCTTGACTACCACACCGATAATAAGGGCGGTAATTAACAAAATAATAATATCTAATATGGTTGTCAATATCCGGAAAGGATATAAACTATAAAAACAGAAGAACCTGAAATAGAACTTTAAATTCACGAATATGATTTTGCATTACTGTCAACAATACAGCTGTGATTCACATTTACCAAATCGCGGTTTTGATATTAAATAAATTTGTTTCTTTCTCCCCAATTTTTGTATATAGTTGAAAATTAAAGACTAAGTATGAGATATTCATTGACTAACAGTGACATGTACAAACCAATATTAACTTATACCCGTTTATTCTTTTTCGTAGGGTGCCTTTCCGTTCCGAAGGTTGGCGAACATCATAGCAATGCTTACCTTACTGGTAGCTAACTAAAAGAGTTCTGAGCTTTTGTTAAACCATACCCTCAAGTTGACCAACCATGAAATTCTTCTGCGTCCGGGTCTCGTTCTACTGTCAAATTTTTCTTTCCGGAATGCGTTGGAGCAATTCATACCTGCGCTCATCTCGCATGATATGGCCGAAAAATTGCAGCTTTTGCGCTTTCATTATGTTGACCAATTCCGCTGCCTTGTTCATTTGACGTAGCATTTCCGCATTAGTTTTCTGCGTCCAGGATATTCGTAGCATTTTCCTCTACAGCCTAAGTTCGAATGCTCTCAATTTCCTGAGCGTTGCTTTTGTGAGAGTCCAGGCCTTAACTTCGTACAATAGGACTGAAAATAAATAACAATTCTTAAGTCTCGTTTTAGTGTCAAGGGTTAAATTGTGGCTTTTAAAGACAGAATTTATGGTGTTGAAGACGTTTCTGGCCTTGGAAATACAATATGTTATCTCTTGTGAATTATCCCACCTCTCACTAATACAGCTACCCAGATATTGACATTGTGCGACTCGTTCTATTCGGACCTTGCTGACCAATATGTGAACATCAGAACCGATCTGCTGTTTGCTGATGATCGTCATTTTTGTTTATTTACTGTCTATTACTCTTTGCATGCCCTGTATGGTGTCGGGAAATACCATAGTGTTATAAGCATATTAAATATTGTTCAATCTAAAGCCATTTATTCATATTCCCTCCGTTTAATAATGAAGACAAATTATTACCAAATAATTTCTGACAACATAATACCTAAACTATTTAACAGTACGGATATATAATTGCAATATAATGATGACTACCTATCAAAATCTGAACATACTGAATAAAATTTTTCAACCGTAAAACATTGATATATATTTAAAATTAAATTAAAACAGTAACGCAATCTCATTCTAAGAAACAGATTCATTTACACTCTACGAAACGTATAGTATAAAATGGATATACAATGTTATAATAATCCTGTTTTAAAACTACACTAATAATAAAAGTAATAATAATAATAGAAATACTGAAGCTACAGTAAAGGTATCAACTAATTGGGCGGCTGTGATATTACCAATATTATTCAGGATACTAATTTCACAGCTCATTAAGCAGTGTCAATCAAACACGATCAAAAAGGCCGTTAACTTACTGTATTAATATCAAATGAAAAATAAACTGAAAATAAAAACCGGGCCACGATCTTGCTGAATCGCTCTGCTAAAGTAGCCTGTACAGTTCTCTTTTTATAACATGATTTTGTTTTTATCTTTTCTTCGTGAACCTTGAAAACTCATTAAATATAAATTTTTACTGCTTCTTAAATAATACTCTATTAAATATAGATTTTAAACAAATATAGTTATAAAATTAATACAACTTAAGAAAAATTCAGTAGTAGTTAATAAATTCGTTTTCATCAACTAAGTTGTACAAAAAGTAGTGCAACATAAACTTATTAATATTTTTTTTCTCTTTATTTAATTAGCAACCTTGCTTAAGACAGATAACCAGGAAAGTGGTTTTCATAGTTTTTTAAATTGTGCCTAAAAATAAAATAAATTAAAATAAAATAAAATTACAGTAAAAGATAAAATTAGTTCTTAGTTACAAATTTTTCATTATAAGTCTTCTACAGGTAACTTCTGTTTTATTTACTTTTTTAATTTATTTTAAATTAGTAAATTTGAGGATTACGGCTGATGCTGTAATATAATTTAAATTTTATTAAAAGTTACTTTTTTAATTTCTATGAAGTTTTCCTTTTAATATCTATTACAAGTAGGTTGCAATCTGTTCAATTCAAAACAGAAAGCTACCCGATGACCCAATGAGATGAGAATGATGTATATGGTGTATAAATGAGATGTAGTCTTGTACAGACCCAGCCCGACCATTCTGGAGAGATTATGGTTAATCGAATCCCAACCATCAAAGTACACCGTTAACCAGACAGTCTAGTATTAAAATCCGTATAAAAGTACTATCTTAATAGGATTTGAACCAGGAAACTTCGTCTACGAAAGTCAGCTGTTTAACAGCTGACTCGTGACGACGACTTTATCTCTAGACCAACCCGGTGAGTAAAAATAAGTTTTTTTTTATTCCTAATTTGTGTACGTTGCAATCTGTTCAATTTAGAACAATACGCAACCCCATGACCCAATGAGATGAGGATGATGTGTATGATGTTTAAATAAGGTGTAGTCTTGTTCAGACCCAGGCTGATCATTCCTGAGAGAGTATGGTTAATTAAACCCCAACCATCAAAGTACACCGGTAACCGCTGTCTAGTATTCAAATCCGTATAAAAGTACTAGGATTTGAACCAGGAACATTCGTCTCCGAAAATCAGCTGTTAAACAGCTGATTTTGGCAAAAATAAGTTAACAGTGTAAAAACAACATTTATTACTTTCGTTCATGAGTGTTTTAATTCATATTAGTTGCTACGTTTATTAGGGATTACAAGGTGTTTAAAACAATTTGACAAGGTTTTGGTAAATATAGAAATGAATCATATATAGAATATAAAATATAGAATATAGAAATATTAAATATAGAATTCACGGATCTGTGTACCAATTTGTTGTTCATAAGAAATTAAAACCTTGAAATTTAATAGGTAGGTTCCATTCTTGTCGTAAAGAATCGATAAGAAAGACTTTTTTTAAATTCTACTTGTAAAGGTAAAAAATTCAAAATTCGTGAGATCAGAATTTGGAAATATAAATTTAAGGCGAAACTGAAAATACATAGAATAATTAAAAATTTGTAATGATCATCCGACGGACGCTTATTTTAGTAGTAGTTGATAATTATTTGTAAAAACTGAGTTAAATTGAATTTTTCACACATTTAAGGTGCAGACTAAAATCGGGATTTCCGAATATAGCTATAGCATAATAGTTTGTTTAAGATAAAAATAAATAAAACCAAACGTAAAAAAAGAAAGTGGTACAATTCCTGTAGATGAATAAAATGTAATATTTTTGAATGCGAAGCGAATCAACCGAAGATTGCTAGTTTATATAAGTTCTGTATGTAAGTCGTGTGAAAGAAGGGTTTCGCTGTCCAATCGAAAAGAAATATTTTATCAAACATTTTAATGATACTAGATAAAGTTACAAGTTTGTATAGAAAATCAAGGTTGTAAAATATAGAATGGGGTGTATCTTGTATTTATATTTATATGAATGTAAATATAATTAAAAAATGAATAAAACAAGTTTAGAATAACAAGTATGATATGGAAGAAAAAAAGGAAAGGGATTCAACGGTGAGTACGAATGGTACTAGGAAGAAGAAAGAACTAATGTTATTGCACGAGAAATATCTGCATTGCTCAAGTTTCAGATCTGATAAGAAGCTACCGGTCTTTGAAGTGACTTATACCTCGTGCCCTGTATCAATACTAGCTGAGATAAAAAATAAAAATCCATGAAGAAACGCTGGTCGAAGTACATTTTATATATATATATATATATATATATAGTAAACTTTATTGAACTATCGTTACGTAGAAAATAGTGTAGAGCGTAACTTTTACCGGATACTGAATTAACACTGTCGCTTCAAATTACTTTGGTTTTAGTTATTGCCGTGTTCTAGCAGAATTATCACTACCAGTTGTCGTAGACACTCACCGAGATAACGTGTATTTATTACACCTGAGTTTTCACTGTGCACCATCTGAATCCAAGAAGACATTTAATCCGACCGACTTATCAACTGCAGTTGTACAAATAACTTCCATTAATGTATCGATAAAGGAACATTGAATTTTACAACCGATATTATTCAGTAACCGTAGAAATTTTGTGAATGAAAACGGTTTATCTCTAGTGTAAACTTTCTAACATTTTATACGGTGATCACTTTTCAATAAACTACTGTACCTGTAAAACCTTAATAAATATAAATAATTAAATATATTAATAAAGTACTTATAAAAAAGTGTTAGTTTTTTCTTCACGACAACCGCTTAAAAGGGCCGGTTATTTTACCGAATTCTAAATATTTTTGGAAACGATGCACTTAGTGCACCAATAAATTAAAGCTTCTACGGACAATGTAAACATAGTAGCTTCTTATGAATTATGACGATAGAAATAAAATTCTTTTTATTTCGTTGAAATGTAGAATTCTCTATAAAAGAAGTGTAATAATTTTGGCAGTTTCTTAAAAAAATAACAAATTAAATTATGGATCATAATCTATGATTTGTTTCTTTCTTTAATGCAATTCCGATCCAGATCGTTTGGTTGTATCTCAAACTTTTCATATTGATATTTTTTGCGCATAACAGGCAGGTGGTTTGTTAAATTATTTGCTCTCGAACTGCTAATTCTAGAGCTACAAAACGTAGTTTCTGTTCCTTTTCAAATGGTCAGCCAATTAATTGTATGATTGAAGCTTTTAAAAACAGAAGAACTAAAGGTGTAAAAGACAATAGTCAGCGTTATCACGTCCGAGAGTAATGAATTTCATTATACAACCAGACTCTGTGGTGAATGAAGTGAAGGTGTCATTTGCTGGTTGGAAAGTAGATCCTTTTCAGAGGGCTTGGCATGGTGAGAAGCATAACTTTCTTTTACTTAGTAAGGAAGGCAATAGTAAACCAACTCACTCGTAGTTTTCCTTAGAAAAACCTCTAAAGGTTTAAACCAGCCTTTTGGCTGATGACCAAAACAACATTGATCTTTTAGGTAAAGCACAATGAACGAAAAGTAAAAAATTATTTATTTTAATTTCGATATTACAGTCCTCAAAGTAATATCATATTATTAAATTATTACCTATTGGTAAAAATAATAATAATGGTATTTTAAACAGTATTATTTAAATACAGTATGGTATTTAACAGTATTATTTTGTTCATGTTCAGAATTAAAATTATAATTAAAAAATTGTTTAACAGGAACAGGTATGAAATAAGTTAGTTCTCAATACGGGTGATTATTTTATATATACAATTAAGACATTTATGTCACAAAGGAAGAAACATTCAAAATATGTAGTTTTACATGAAGTATGTTGAAGAGTAGTGCAAAAAAATGTATTCAGACTAAAATTAATGAAAAATTCAAAGTGATTTATTTAATATAGTGAATTAAATTGTTATGTTTCCTTAAATATTATTTAGGGTTTAGCATTTAACTGATGAACTCGTCTTAATGTGTTCACAAGTTACTAATTCAAATTATAAAAATACATACAATTATGTTTAACAGAATTATAGTATTTTAGAATTTTCATTTTAGTATACCTCTAGTTACTTTGTCTCTGTAAAAAAAATGTATAGAATACGTATGCGCTGTGCACAGGACGGCCTGACTACTACTACAACCAAAAACATCAGCTGTCTGGACAGGTGTGGTCAAATAGATCACGAAAATGAACTAGTAGAATGATTTTTTTTTTAACAAACAGTCGTGCTCATGGTCACTATTATAACCTAACAGGTATAATTGAAGCTTAAGTATCTTTTTCCTCCTTTTTTTAAAGCAAAGGCAAAGTTATCAGTGGTAAATTATAATTATTTATTATATCAGTTAAAAGCGAAATTATTTTTTGTGAAATGTAAAGCAGATGATTATAATCCTAAAAATTTTAATTAAATTCATGTACCAGAAACCTATTTACAAGTATCAAATATTATTACAGTAATTTTCTGTTTAACTGGTTCATCCAGATTTCTGGATTTTCCGAAGTGATCTTTGAATTTTCTTTTGAATGATTTTGTCATAATCGTAATGAAATTATAACTACTTAATTATTTTTCATATTGTAATTTAATTAATACAGATGGATTGTCTCATTTATCATTACTGCGATAAGCTAATACCAAATTATGTCAGAAATGTGATTACTACCAGTCTTCTTTGTGTGAACCGGAAAAGTCAAATCTCTAATTGAAGTATTTAAAAGTTGATAAAAAGCGAATGTTTTTCTTTTTCTGTTCCACACTTTCGTCAGCTTTCTTTATCATTCTGACTTTTAATTAGCTGTATCGTGCCCTCCACCTTAACGGGACTTTACTGTACTTCTTACAATTTCTAATCTTTTTTAAATTATTTTAACTTGACACAACTTAGTTTACTTATGTAGCTATATTTGGATTACTAGCTGTAAATAAATTATATTTTTGCTTTGTACTTTTTTTTGAAAAACTTCAAGATATTGTATTTAAAATATTAATTTTTTAACAAAAATGTACTGAACTTCTTAAGAAAACAGATCTAGTAAGTAGTTGAACCAACTTGATTAAGTAATTTTTATTAAAATATTAATTCTTTAGTTGAGGTTTTTAAAGAATTGTTAAATTGTCAAATAAAACTCTTCTCAGTTAAACTGATATAAAAAAGAGTTTTTACCGGGATTGTAAGGAACATCATGAGTATTATTACTTTGTAGTGTTTTTCATAGTGTTTTTTTTATGTTTGTATGATTTTTATTTTCCCTGATTTTTTTAAGCTAAATGTGATGAATTTTTTTCTGATATAATCATAGAATTATGTTGTACAGTATAAAAATCATTGATGCCTTTCTTATTCCATTGTTACAAATAAAATATTATAGGATTGTTAGTTTGAAAGAAGTTTTTAAAAAGATATGCGGTAGTTACTATGTAAACAGAAAAGATAAATGAAGTTTTGTACTAAAATTTGGTTTTCAAGCATACGTTAACCAAACTCTAACAGATACGTCCTGGTAGCTACTTGACACATTATCAGATTCACGAAGATATTTTAGGATTTAGAGACATTTAAAAGTTTATTTCAGTGTATGAAAAACGGCTTAAATTGCTCAATAATTATTTGGCCATCAATTTAATAGGCAAAGATGGTACAATACGAACGGTTAAGGAAGGCATCCAACTGCCTTTTTTGTTCAATAACTTAGTTTTCAAAATTTAGCTTCATTGTGTTTGTAATAAATTAAGCTAAACAGATTGTGTGAACAGTCATTGTTTTATAGCGGAAATATTTATAAAATTTTATGTACTGACATATTCATATTGCATTCACATTGAAATTATTCTTCAGGTTTCAAATTAATAATATTTTCTGTTTAGAATGACATCATCATAATAAAAGCATGATTAGTTTCTAAATATGTAAGCTAAGATAATTGAGAAACCAATGAAAATGAAGGAAAATAATAATGAAATAATCATCTGTAAAGATTTATATTAGACTAAAACTACGAGTTGCATCTTATTAAGAAATAAATTAAATCATCCATCTAAAGGATGTTAGGTGAAGTTAGTAAAATCAAAACTCATAGACATTACTTGAACAAACCCATATTGTAAAACAATATGCTTTTATTGTATATTACTACTAGGTTAATTTTATACGATTATTGGTATTATTTATTTGTATCTATATTATATATTTTTGTATTTTTATAAATAATGTTATTAAATTATTAAATCAAGACTGTCAATAAATAAATATCTAAGGCCAGTTGCATTGTCAGTACTTCTTTTTGTTTTTATTATATAAAATATTGTTGTGAATTAGTATTTAATAACAGTAGTTATAAATGCGTTTTTTGTAAATAAATTGTAAAAAAATATAAAACGAAAAAAATGAAAGTATTTTCATAAAACTAAGTTAATGTTATTAATTGTATTTTACAATTATATTACTGAATCAAATGCAATTTACACTGTTGTTTTATTTCATTATAATCCTTGGTACTATTTTTCTCTTTCAAGTTTCCTTTGTTCCAACACAACTTATAAGATCTCATCTGTGAACCATCTCTTCTCAATTGTTCTGTTGTCACGCCTATTTTCCCAATTTATCGATAACTTTACTCTTAGACCGGTTTTTGGTCTTGACCGTGGTGTAATGGTCAGTACAGTTGGCTTCGTTCGATTCCCGGTCAGATCTGGCATTTCTTCATCAATTATAATCTATTACCCTTCTCATCGTCTACATTAGCAGAAATTGGAAAACAGTTGAACGTAAAACCAAATAAGACCCTTTATTTTTGAATACAGTATCATTTTAAGCAGCATATCCTCCAAATCCTTCTCTGCCCTTAGTATATACAACATAAGCTGATGAGATAGGGCGAGTCCCCAGGTTGTGGATAGGGAAAGGCTATTAAATCGCTTGCTGTGAATGAAATGTAAAGGTTAAAACTCACAAAACTGGAAGCTTGACATGCATGCATTATCAATCTTTTTGTACAAACGTACCTTAGCGTTTGTTGGATAATGTTGCGCAAGCAATGTAATTTTACAAAACGCTTGAAGATTGATTGAAATTGAATCATACAAGTACGCACAAGACGCACACAAAACGGAACGTTTGTACCACCCGGCGATTGCACAAGCACCGGGCGAAACAACATACTATTTCAATAATAAATTTCATTTCAATAATAATTAATTGCAATCTCCAGTAACTGAGAGAAGCCAAAGTTCCAGTCACTCACGAGCTTGTATATTTCAGATTTCGGTGATGACAAATTTAGTTTTTAATATTTTGTCTAGTGTCTTACGATCTTATAACAAATAAAATTATAAGTTGAAATAGTAAATTATATATAAAAAAACAAGGATTTCACTTGTCTTCAAATAATCACGTTTTAGCAACTTGTATGGCAGAGTTCAGGCGCTATAAAAACTCAGAGTTTGTGGTGAAACTACAGTTGAATATTTGAGATCTTTGTAACTTCTCTCGGTAGTAATGTTGTTGTTAATCTTTCGTGGATGGTTATAGCGTCTCTCATGATCGTATCCTCTTTTTAATGAAAGATGTCACGAGTCAGAAAAGGTTCAGATAAGTTTCTTCGTTTATTTTGAGATAATTAACCAAAAACGTAGATACATCTTCAATTCGTTAAGTAAATTATTATGAGAATTCGTTTTTAATTTTCATTAACCACTTTTTACACCAGAAATCATGTTCCTTCTTTCGCAGTTCTCTCTAGACACGGCTAGTAGCAGCCAACGCAAGGGCATCGTTGTCCGAGCTCGTCTCGACACAAACTGATGCTTTTTCAAGCATACTGTAGTATAAAGTGTGGTGTCGAAGGAACATTTTCCTTGGTTGTACAAGGAAATCGATGATGCTTGTCAAGCTTGCAGTTTAGTGTGTAACCACGTTAACTTGAGTTACCAGCCGTGTGCAGCCAGTTGCAGAACCTGAAATGTGGTGGGTTATTGTCTAGGAGGAGTACTCAGCAGCTATGAAATGCCACAATACGGAAAAGGACTCAGTGACATAGCAAATATTGATCGTTAGTATGTAAGCCAATAACTCACTTATCTGGCCATAAAAGGCAGGTGGAGTGTTCCACTCTATCTGCTAGTTCCAGGGCTACAAAAAATAGTTTTTTTTCTAATCACATGGTCAGCCAGATATGTGAATAAAGCATTTAAGAACAAAAGAGGTTAAGGTGTAAAAGACACTAGTCAGAGTTATATCCTCTGAGAGTAATGAATTTCAAAGAACAATGATCACAATGGTAGCGTGCAGGAAGGTACTTGGTTCAAAGTATAAAATGCCTTACAGTATCCAAAAGGCATTGGCACAGGAACACTTATTGACGTTTGTTAGAAAGCGGTGACTAACTAAGTTGGTCATCAAACTGGTGTTACGTAACTTTTAAAAGCAAATTATTACCATTAATCGCCAGGGGCTGACCTAAAGTTCATAGAAAAAGGTTTTTAATGAGAACATTTGATCAAAAAAGCTGTATTGCAATGAATGATCATTTAAATTTTTATCGGAAAGTTTATAGGTTCAAACTTGAGAATAACTCCCAAAAAATAACACATCTAAAAATTTGTGAACAATCTAAATACTGGGCGAGGGAATACAGGAAAAGCTCTTTTTTAAAAATAATAAGTTAAACGTTAAAACCTTTAGAACGGGTATACTATATTGGGAACTAACATAACTTAACTTGTAAAAAAAAAATATTCGTTCACATGAATTTTCATTAAAAAAAATCAGGAAAATGTTAAAGTAAAATTAATTAAACGAGATAGTTAAAGGTGTGCTCATAACAAACAGGTGGAGTGTCAAATTGTTTGCACTCAATCTGTTAGTTGCAGGGCTAAACTAAATAATTCTGTTTCTTGTCACCTGGTCAGCCAATTAAATGACTGAATCATGTAAGACCAGAAGAGGCAGAGGTGTAAAAGACACTAAGTAAGAGTTACCTCCTCTGAATATTTATAATGAATTTCAATATACAGCCAGACCGTGTGGTGAATGAATTGAAGGTGTCATTTGCAGAGTGGAAAATATGTGCTTTTCATAAGTACCGGCATGCTGATAAGCACACTTTTCCACTCAGTGAGGAAGGCAATTGTAAACCACCTCACTTCTCGTTTTACTTAGTAAAACTTCTACAGGTTCAAACCAGCTTTTCGGCTGATGACCTAAACAACAATTAAAGGTATATTTAAGAAGCCTAAATTATATTCCATTTCAAAGATTAAAAATTTGACTTACGCAATTATTGACTAGTCACTGAAAAAGTGATTTAGTAGACGTTTGTACGAAGAATGATAAAAAAATTATTAACTACGTTATATTATGATATTTTCTTATTTTTTTGTTATGTTATTTGAAGTCGCATTATCAGGTTAGTTATTAGCGACAACAATGGGTTATGTATCAGGAACGGTAGGATTTTACCTCGTTACAATTTCCAGATCCCAGCCGGGACCTCCGTGGGACCAGACCCGGAACCTCCGCGTTGAAGGTTAGCGTGCTATCACTACACTGTGGAGACGACATTTTCTTACCTTATTGATATTGAAAACTGATTACAAACGACGTTCATCTTCAAACCTTCTAGACCGAATTTTAAAAGCTAAATTCAAAAAGTGTCCACCACTATTGTTCTCAGCGGAACTGGATTATATGCCAGGAGTCTCGGGTTCGATTCCCGATCAGTGCTGGCATTTATGCTTCTTTCATCCTTCATCGTCTGCATTAGCCTTTACATGCATCAAATAAAAATCAAAAATAAAATACTACTTAATATATTTCATGATGATTTAAAAGTCGATTACCTTTCTACGTCGCTTGTTCAAACATTATGAAAAATTTTATAAAGTGACCGTTTATTCAAACCAGAAAAATCCTAGTAAAGAGTGTGGTTAATAACTTTAAATTTTATATCCTTTTTAGATTTGTTTTGCCCTAAAATATAAAGTGACCATTTTAGTTATCAATGATTAGGTTAAACCTAAATCAACACCTACGTAATAGAACAGATAATATTTTACGATTGGTCTATTTAGCTTATGTAATATAGATAAGAAATTTATTTATTATTATTTTTTGTATTAGAACGGAACATTAATTTACGAGTTTACTTAATGAAACTATTAATGCACTTATAAAACATACAATTTACTGTCAGTAAAAGCTTTTTATGATTTTATTGTCAAGTTTTAAAACAATTTCAATCTGACCTACTAATTTAATAGCTTTAATTTTGATAAAAAAGTGCTCTTAAAAGTATTCGACGTGTAAATTGAATACATATAGATTAAATTAAGATAATCTAGTTATTCTTAACAAATATAAGGACACTGAAAAAGCGGAACGATGATAAAGAGCATTCTAATAAAATCCTTTTACTTTTAGTTATCCAATTCAGATTACGTTTGCTTGCGCTTTAAAACTAACCATCAAATTTAACTAAACATGAGTGGACATTCTCTTCATTTATAGTGCATTTATTTCATAAAAAATTTTATTTTATAAATCCCTGTAATAAAGCTATTTCTTTAATATTTACATAGCAGTTTCTATATGTAACACCAACAGGCCTATACTAAAACCACGTAATTTATGTAGTAAATATTTTATTATAACAATAAGCCCTAATGCCTCTGTCGAGATCTTATTTGATGATTCAATCAGAAGATTTCGAATTTAATGTAGTGGTATATTACTACTCATCTACGTCTACTATACGTACTATACTATACTACGTCATCTACTCATCTATATTATACTCATCTACGTCATAATCCAACTACAAGATGGAACAGAAGGCAAGGTAAGAAGGCCAAAGTAGGCAAATCAATTGAGACCTATAGTGAAAAGTGGTGAAGGGATTCTGCTGGGTGACTGGCTCATAAAAAAGCAGATACTTGAGTAATACTAAACAGGATACGTGCTGTTTTTTGAATATATTACACAGTTTTAGATTTTTATTTTTATTTAAGTAAAAAAATCTACAAAGAAATAGAACTCATCACAGATGCGATGAGAAAAAAGAGGATCTCTTTCTTTGGACATAATTATATTCTGAACACCAGAAAAGAGAGTGGCAAGGAAGATAGTGGAAAAACTGTAGAATTTCAAAAATTTAAACTCCCAGTGGATAAAAGAAATTAAAGAACATTTAACAGAACTCTAACTAACAATCAACTTCCTAAAAAAAAATCCCCCAAAAAAGCAAGTAATTAACACCAAAAATAAACAACTGCATCTTAAAACAAGAAAACTGCAGAATAGGGTTTATTCCTGCTCATATCAAACAGGTGGAGTGTTAAATTATTTACACTCAATCTGTTCGTTGCAGAACTAAAATAAATATTTCTGTTTCTTATTACATGTTCAGCCAATTAAATGACTGAATCATTTAAGAACAGAAGAGGTAGAGGTGTAAAAGACACTAGTCGGAGTTATCTCCTCTAAAGTAATGAATTTCATTGTACAGCCAGACCCTGTGGTAAATGAAGTGTAGGTGTCATTTGGAGAGTGGAAAATATGTGCTTTTCAGAGGGCCCAGCATGCTGATAATCGTCCTTTTCCACTCTGTAAGGAAGGCATGGTAAACAACCTCACTTCTCATTTTACTTAGTAAAGCCTCTACGGGTTCAAACCAGCCTTTCGGCTGATAACCTGAACAGCAACAACAGGTTTTATTCAGATAAGGAAAGACAGGAAAGATCTGAAAGAATGAAAAAATTCTGGGAACAGAAATTAAAGAAAACCCAGAAGAAATTAATGACAACCCAAAACTAAAGTGATCCAATGCGGTCATAGAAGTAAAAAGTAAAAAATAAAATAGAAACTAAGTAGAAATGATGCTCCAAACATGCATAGGGTGTACGTAATCAAACGATTTCTCGGCCGTGATCTAAGTCATCAATTTTTTTAAAATGTGCTGATAATATTTCAACACTGTTACGCAGTAAAAAGAGTAAAATATGAATGCCTAAGGTAACTGTAAACTAGGTTTATACTGGGTACTCGGTAAAGAAGTTTAAAACTTCTTTACCTAAGGGATCATCTAGAGAAGTGTTAATTGCACCTATGACAACAGATGATTGCAGATGACAAGATGGCAAGCTTTAAGAAGTAAATTAACTTTTAAATGTATGACACGAATTTATAACTGGTTAATTTCTTTGGGATCCTAAACAATCATTAAAAATTTTAACATAAATGGAACTAGTTTTCTTTAAGTTTATAATATGACGTAATATCAACAGTTTTGGTCTTTAGTAATTGATGCATGTTGTGGAACGCTCAGGTTTAGTGTTTAATCTTCTGGAAACTATTCAGTGATCGAACCCGGTGTCTTGCGGGCTGTAGTCTAGTATGCTCAATGTTATTGCTCAGAGAGGTTTAGAACTGTTTTACTTGGTGAAACAATGAGCAAAATTGTTCTCTTTTAAAAAACATGAGGTCATACCACGAATTTATTTCTATTTAGGCCTATTTGATTAATAATCAATTTTACGATATTTCAAAATTTGTTAACACGTAAGTAAAGGAGTACATTGTATCCTACACTAGATCATACTAAACCATCTCTTACTACAAAATAAAACCATGAAAATCAGTTAATTTTCACTTCTTACGGGTAAGCATTACTTTCCAAGACAAAAACATCATTAAATTCTAGGCTCTCTTCCCGGTCAGGATCTTGAAGTTTGTTAATGTTAAAAATTATTGTTTAATAACCCAAAATAGTTTTTAATGACAAACCTGTTGTTAATATCACTTCAATTAATTTAAATGTATTTAAAATATTTGAATGCAAAGCTATGGAAGTAACAGAAAAAAGTATTTGGACTAATGACCTTAGAAGTTGATGCCCTTAAGGTAAATAAAGGAGAATTACAGAGTAAACATAAAAAACAATACTAGCCTATGGATTTTTCTTCGTACTTACATAACAAACTTAAAACTAAATTTTATTATTTTATAAATTTTCAAAAGCGGTTTGAAGGTCCTTCTTAAGAATTGTAGGTTTCTATACAGAAAAAACTAAACTTAGTACGGTTTTTTGTAACGTCTATTAGAAATATCAAACGCTGACGGTGGGCTAACTCATTTAATTTCTTAAATGTAACAGGGTCTGGTTTCTGCTAATTAAAATGATGGAACTATTTGTGGAATGTATTTTTAATAACATAATTTTTTTCATTTCTTTCTATTCAATGATAAATGACATTAAATATAATTATAGAGTTATATTAAATTTTATGGCATATGGGCTGAGGATAAATGGCAAGTTCTGTTGCTTGGCCTTTATTATGTTATTCAATCAACTCTTTTTTAACGGCAACTGTAAATAATATCATTAAATATGATGTAGGTCTGAAAATAAAGCTGCAACTTCATTACCTAACTAATATCCAGACAGGTCAGTCAATAATTAAATAATTATTTCTATTACCTGGTAGAAGTCTTATTAAAGTTATAGTAAAAATGTTCTCTCTAAGTAATCTGTAAAATAAATATAGCCTAAAATAATTACAAGCATGAAATAATTATAAAAATAATTATTTGCCTAGTAGCCATCGTATTTTAGAGTTAACAAGCTTGAGCCGTGCGAACCAATTCGCACAGATCAATATATATATGTTTAAATTGTCTTTGGTGCAACGATTAGTGAATTTAAAAAAGTAACTTTTACGTTTAATTAGTCTACAAGTTCTAGAACTAAGCTCTTTGAAACAAATGAACTACTTAAAAATTTTCGGTTTTCTATTGGTAAAGAGGTTATTACTTTTTTTATTTATTGCTTTAGAGAGTATGATTCTGTTACACCACAACCTCTTGACATAATTATATTCCTATTTTACTGGAAAAAATCAAATCATTTTAATGTTAGATAAAACCATGTGATACTATATTTAGTAAAAGAAAAACTCTTTAATTTTGGGCCTTATAACATTAAATCTTTACTATTGGGTGAGTGTGTGTGTTTTCATTAGGGTACATATCAGATCTACTGTAGAATCCCAATAATCCGAAATTATTGGGGTGGAGCCATTCTGAGAAACCGATTTTTTTCGATACCCCAGATTTAACAAAATATGAACATGACAACGAACAAAAGATTAATATATTAACAACACCTTTTTCGCTTTTTTTTGTTTTTTTTTTAAATTTATTTATTTAACGTCGCATCAACTACAACGGCCATTAGCGACGACGTTGGGGTGTAACTATTGTACAATGGAGGATGAAATAATTTTTGTAACATATGAAAATATGCCCTGCCTGAGTGGGATTCGAACCCAGGACCGCATGATGAGAGGCGAGCATGTTAACAACTGCGCCAATGCGGCCATAAACGAGAAAAACTATCTATTTATATTCGAACTAAAATAAAATAAATTCTATGTAAATATTAATTACACCTAATTAATTTTACTGTAATATTTTAAAAATTGGAAAATTTCTTCTGAACTCCATTAAGTTTTCGGATTTAGAAGGTTTCGTTATTTGTCTGATAGATGTCTTAATTCTCTGCTGTTCTATTTTTCTTTATGTTTCATCCAATCTGATACGGATGAAACACCAACCATAAAAACCGCGGCAACAATGCGCTACAATTCACCCTTTTCTATCAATTTTGCGGTAGTAATCAAAACAAAATGTTTACATTTACATGATATTCTGCTTAAAATAAACAAAAGATACACAGTTTGACTCTTGGAACTGACCATTATAAAGAAGCAACTATCGGAGAGCAAATATATTTACTATAACAAAACTAGACGTGAACATTAGAGGTGCATTTTATCATTTTAGTTTTGTTCATGTAAAATTTGTACTTAAGAAATTTATTGATTTTATGTCGTTTCGAATAACCCAGATATAGTCAATTGAGATTTTACTGTAGGCCTACTCTGGATATCATAGTACATTTTTTATAGGAATAAGATGACAAAATTTATAAGTTATTGAAACTATTTATTTATATTGATCTGATTTCCAGTCTATTCAGTCGTAATTTTCAGCAGTCTTTTCAGCAGTAGTTTTTTTAAAGTGAAATCATGGTGAAAAATTTTTAAATAAAATCCTACAATCACAAAAACAATATAGTAATGTTATAATCCTATATTAATTTAAGCCTACATCTTTAGAAAGTATTCCGGTAAATAAGTTTTAAAAGAGAATTTATTGTAAGGTTTATCAAATGGAGGCAAAATATATTGGGTAGGTTATATGACACAATGATTTTATGCGGTTAATTGCCGAATGAATTTGATAAAGCTCAAGTATTGGTATTTTTTGTTTAGTTATCGAATTTCGTCTACAACGGTGTTTTTATCTAGTAATGGCGAATTACGTCATTATTTTTGAATCAAGATAGTCAGTTATAATTCAACAAATCTTCGATTGCAGACGCTGCAATAATGGCAACGTTAGGTGAGCTTGCTGATCCCCACAGTCCAATTCTGTACGTCCATACTGGTTTTATTATTATTTAATAAATAAGAACTTATTGGTCAGAGAAAGACGCGCCTTTCTATCTAACCACCAACAAATTTGGCGCAATTTAATGCTTAACTGTTTATGTTTCGTCCAGAGGTGTTTGAGTGAAAATTAGAATTTATTCCCTACACTTACCACCTCTTTCTAAAACACTTACATAAATATCTGTGTCTGAGCTACTTTATTTAAAGTTATTTTAGGCTTAATAAATTTAGTCATCTAATTTGTGTGCAGTAGTTTTCTATACGGCTTTCATTTTTCCGCTTTATTGCTCTAGAAGTTGGACAGTCGACTATTTCCAATTTTCTGTTTAAATCATGATCTTCTTTATCAAGTTTTCGTGTTCTTTAATCTGACCTATAAGCCTTTTATTTCTAAATTTTATTTATAAAATTACCATTACATCCTCCTTTTCAGAAAACATCCTCGTTCGTTATTTTAACTCTCCAACTAATCTTTAGTATTTTTTAATAAAATATTGTCGTTTAGGTATCACGTCTTTATATTGAACTCACTCCAAAAAATTTAACCATGTTTTTTACTAGATCTGAAAAACAATTTTCTGTTTAAAGTTTAATTAACTATATTAAGATAATCTTTTACATAAACATTTACATTATGATTGTTTTTTACAGAATTAAAGAAATAACTTAGATTCTCTACGGCTTAGACTCGTATAAACTATTACTAAAAGAACAAACATGTCTGTCCACTTGAATTCGATGAAAAACTACACGATAAAATTGTGTTCAACGTTTGTCTTATTTCAGTAGTATGTTCTTCGTGGTAAAAGATATCATCCGCTCTGGTCACGCTGTACCTCTGAAAATATCTTACCCTGTCCCCTGTATCATCTTCTTCACATTCTTCATTACATAACAGGTGCATATATATAGATACACAATGTTAACCTAACTGTATTACTCATGTCTTATGTCCAACTTCTCATATCACGGCTACCGCGCAATTCGAATGCATGCTAAATCGTGACACTGTCTTCTTGTATTGATTCTGTATCAATATTCTCTTATCTAAATACATTTTATTTATATATTTATATGTAGCTCCAAGACTATAAATAAATAATACTAATATTATTAAACAGTAATAAATATTACCGTTTTATCTGGTACAGAAATAAGTATATGACATTAATAATGTTAGGTACCCGACATATTACTCTGGACTTATTTATGTTACCTATTTCTCGATATCCTTATTAAGTAAGAAGATAGAATACTTTTTATCTTCTCTTGTCTATATGAATGTATAGGAAGGAAAGTATTGTGTTCATGTCGATTTTCCGAAATCGAGTTTTTACCGGATCTACACGTTTTCAGACGCCCTGAACCCAAAAAACATGTTTTTAGCGATCGGTCTGTGCGTGTGCGCACGCGCGCGTGTGTGTATCACTGTAAGTAATTTATTTGTTAATAAATAGTTGTTATAAATATAATGGAAGTTTTGTTAAATATTTAAAAATAATTCTGAAAAAAAACCGGGAATAAACCTCATAATATTTTAATGTAATATTTTCTTAAGTAGAAAGATTGTTGACTGCTTTTTATTTGAAACTAAACTTATATTAAATTTATTCATTTGTAACGCCTTAGTATATTATTTTTATTTCAAAGTAATAAAACTTATTATTCTGTCTTTTTAAAAAAAGTGTAGCCTATTTATTATGTTGTAGATAAAAATACACTTTTATTACGCTGTAATACCTATTTTTGTCGTTTACTTTTTACTTTTTTTATTACATTATTTGATGCAAAAGGAAATCCGTTATAAATAAGCACTGTTTAAAGTGCACATTTTTACAAAGGCGCACCAATTTTAGATTTAGGCCTATCTGTTTCATAAAATCTAGGGATATAATATAATACAATATTAATAATAAAAAAGAAAAGAATCATAAATTGCCACTGATGAAGAACAGTTTTCACACCAACTGGTTTATAACGTAAGTATTTTAATAGGCTATATAAAATGTTCTATTTTCTTTAGTATTATTTCAATAAATTAGTAAGTTACTTGTAGCGACTTAGTTTATTAACAAGAAACAGATTTATTTATATAATGTCAAATGGTCCTAAAATCAATTTAAAATGAATTGAATATAGCGTAATTTAGGAAATTGCATCGTTATTGTCTTTTCACCTATTAAGATTACGATAAAAAATTTATAGTATTTATTTTTTATAGTCGAGAAGAAATTTCTACTGAAACCTTATTCTGTAACATTTTATTATTTTAATGTGTTTTTAGAACAAAGTATTCAAGCAGCCTTATACAATTATCTTCTTTAAACATAAAATGTTATATAAATCCAAATTCTTCGTCTTCTGCCTTCCAAGGATTAGGCATCTCTGCCTGTCCTGAACCTCTCAAAATTGCCCATCTCTTTCTCGAGCGTCTTCGTTCTCTCCTTCCCTCCGCCTTATAGCCCAGTATCTGCTTAGGTATCCTATCCTCCTTCATTTTCTTCACGTGTTCTAACCACTGCATTCTGTTTTGAGATTTCTTTGACGTTTATAGAGAAGATGTTGCGTTCCTTCCTTATCTTGGTATTCCTGTAACGATCTTCTCTACTACAATCATACGTATGGAGTTCTCCAATGCTGTTATCCCTCTGATATCTTTGTACACGCTTCGGACTGCTTTTATAAGATGAGACGGATATCCAGTATCTCGCAATATTTCCCATTATTTTATTCTATCAACTGTATCAAAAACCTTCTGAAGATCGACAAAAGCTAAGTGAGTTTCAAGACTGAATTCCTTTTTTTCTCAACAATTTGCATAATGATAAACACATTTTCAGTGCATGATCTCTCCTTACTGAAGCCACACTGTTCTTCGAACAAATCCAAATTTAAACAAATGAATTTGTAAGAAATAACTTACATAGATAGATTTAATGAAAATGAAAGACCGCCTTTTTGTGAGGCAGTTGTTTAGAGCGCTAGATTACGCTGAACAACGAGCGACAAGTTAATCCTAAGATCATGATCTGTAATGTCTCTAAAACTGCTAAGGTTCAAGCAGTCTTGGTTGTTTAAGTAAACAGCAAAATGAATGGTGGAAATCCTTCCTTTCCTTACAAGGTTGGACACTATGATTGTTTATCAGTGTCCCAAGCCAATGAAATAACTCCCACTGTTTACTTCGTTTCATTCACCACAAGTTCTGGATAATTAATGAAATTCAATATTTTTGAAGGCGATATCTCTGATTAGTGAATTTTCACCTCCATCTCTTGTAGAGGTCGTGATGTAGTGGTGTGTGCGACAGGCTTCTATGCAAGGGGTTCCAGGTTCGGTTCCCGGTCATGTTCTAATAATTATGTGAGAAGGGACAGAACCTTTTCATTACCTTGGTCTACTAGTCAGTTTCTATAATACCTGCGGAACAATCAGATTCTAAAAGTAAAGCAAGGAAAAGTTACATGTCTAAGATATTATAACGTTTTAGCTGTGTCTACTCTTCTGCATTTATGTGGAACATGGAAAAATTTAAAGCCACCAGATAAAAAATTCAAAAAAATGAGATGAAGTTTTCATAAAAAGTAACAAGTAATAATAAGTGTACACTGTTTTACAAGATTCTAAATGTTAGAATAAAGATAGGAACTGGGTATTCCGCCTATGAGCAACAGGATAAGAGGTTCTAGAGGCGGTGGAGTAAATATCTGGATAGAATCAGTTTTTGCAAGCCTCCTGCGAATACAATTTTACTTTTTGGTGAAATTTTGAGGTTAATTTTGATTTATTCTATTTTATAGTAAAGTTTCCTCTTTTTGAAATTTAGTATGAGCCAAATGGTACAAGAGATGTTGACAGACCTTTCAAAAGATGAACACCGGTTTAGGTTGAGGCCTAATCCTCGAAGGAAGAAGAAAAATAACTTTAATATTTAATAGATTTTCATCTTTTTCAAGAAATGTTAATTACATAACCCTAATTAGGCTACAAATACACACTAGAATAGATCACTAAAATATGAATTGTAAGTTATTAAAGTAATTTAGAAACAATAATAATAATAATTAACGATATGAAGCTACCGAGAGAATTAAAAGGCAACATGAATTAATAAATAAGTTTCAATTGGATTGTAAATTAATCACTAAAAATTAACTTATTTATAAATACTTTTATTATTGATTTGAAATGCAGTAGTTTATTAGTATATGCTTTCATATCATTAATGTGCAGTCACAGCAGAAGAACTAAAAAGGTATTAATAAAATAGGTGAAAACTATAAAGCAATGACCTTAGAATTCTAGTACAGAAATTTAAAAAAAAATTTAACAATCAGAAGCATATGTTTTGATATTGACTACGTTAAAAAAGTGTGATGCTCCTATAATTAGTTTTAAATTCTAGGATATAATAAGTTAATTGATAATATTTAGGTCAAATGGTTAATTGAATTAACCTTCTGATACTGAGCAGATATAATTCACTACCAAACTGTAGAGTTAGTGGAAGAGTTTATAATTTTTTAATAGTAATTTTATAATCGATCTATTATGAACAATACATGTTTTATTGCATTTGCAAAAGTGGTATGAAAGAGTAATAGAGGTCAAATGGTTGTATTATGTATTACTAAAAAGAACATCACGAGTTAGGTTTACCTATTGCAGAGCAGAAGGATGGGAAATTAATGTCAAGACAACGCAGCGGTATCAACATACACGAGAGTAGACTACATTAAACATGGTGGAAGAGCATTTAAAAGAGTGGTAGCCGCGACAAACATCGGTCTTTCTTATTCAATAGATGACGGATGGACGACTCATGTTAGATTCTATTCAAATAGGTTTAGGCTTCTTGTACGTCCGGATCGGAGGACAAAATAACATTCAGTGTTATAAGAGGCCTACTGGAGCCAGAGTAACGAGAACAGAAGATTCCCCACGCGTTCTTGAGATCAACCCAACCTCAGCTTGTGCCTCATCCTTTTTTTCTTCATCTTCTTCTTCTGGTTATCTGATTCCATTCATCTTAAATAGATAATCCGATCCTAACTGGACGCGACCTGTTCAATACCTTTACATTATGCAAGATCTTCTATTTTATTCTCATTGAAATGTCTTCAGAACCATATTTCAACTTTCACCCACAGTATTCTTATTTAAAATAAAACTATTCAAGTAAAGTAAATTACAGTTTACAGAAATAGTTGTAATTTTTCAGTAAAATTCTGTAATAATTTAGGAAATTTACTACACAAAAGTTAGTCTTACTTCTCGTAACAAAATGTGGCAATTGGGACAAATTTTTACGTTGTGCGTTTATAACTTTTAAGTTGGCATTTAAGGTCTCCTAAGTTAAATTATTGCCCATAACAGGTAGGTGGAGTATTAAATTAATTGCACTCAAACTGTTGGTTTCAGAGCTAAAAAAAATTAGTTCTGTTTCTTATCACATAGTCAGCTAAATATATGACTGAACTATTGAAAAACAGAAGAGGTAGAGGTGTAGAAGATACTAGTCGGAGTTATCTCCTCTGAGAGTAATGAATTTCACTATACAGCCAGACCCTGTGATGAATGATGTGAAGGTATCATTTGCAGGGTGGAAAGTGGGTGCTTTTTGGAGGGCCTGGCATGCTGATAAGCATACTCTTTCAACTCAGTGAGGAAGGCAATAGTAAACCACCTCACTCCTCGTTTTTACTTAGTAAAACCTCTAGACGTTCAAACCAGCCTTATGGCTGTTGACCTAAACAACAAAAACAACAAGTTAAATTACTTAAAAATGTCTAAGTTTTTTGTAGCTCACATCCACAACATTCTCGTACTGCAGTTTTTTGTTTCTTCTACCCAACGTACTTTGTTCTTCTTCT
This sequence comes from Catonia carolina, assembly GCA_035578175.1. NCBI lineage: Eukaryota > Metazoa > Arthropoda > Insecta > Hemiptera > Achilidae > Catonia > Catonia carolina. The sequence continues at coordinate 261,521,344 of JAQMRL010000001.1, forward strand.
TTTCATAAAAGCCTAAAGAAAGTAATATCTAAACTGTACTTAGTTCTTTTATCTAATGTAATATTTTTTCTCCGTTCATTGCAATTTTTCAGGATATTTCTCGACTATTCTTAAAACACAAAACAAAAATTACGCCTGAACTACCGAAGACTACTTTCTATCTAACCTACTGCTCCCAGAGCGGTATTCATGTCACTACTTTCAACACTAGCGTAGTTTTTACGTCACTTTTGTTTTGAGTCACTAAATAAAACAAGAGAACCCCTAAGCTAGGACATTGTCACAGTTATGTAGCCATAGTTGAGACGGTCAATTTCCTCTACCTCCTACATTGTAATTTGTTGTAAATTAATTTATAGCTTTTCGAAAGTATGAGTTTGAGTTACGTTTGTAAAAACATATGGAAATAAAGTTTATTATTATTACTTTAAGTGAAATCGTATTTCATTGTAGACGATACTACTGGACTCGTTTCCTTTCATTTTTCAGGAACCGAAATACTTTGATCGGCACATTTTGGCAAACGGTAGGGATACCTGGACTGAAAACTGAAATCGGAAATATACTGGTCAAATCAAGATTTTTTAAACTAAGTCGTAATGAACTGAGATTAAGAAGAGCATGTTAGTATTAGAATTGTAAATGACAAATTATTAATGATATAAAATAATCTCTGTCATATTTTTGTCTTTATTTTATTATTATTATAGTTTTATGGCCTTCATTGGACCACTGTAGTCAGTATCTTCCGGCCCTCTTTCGTCTTCTCTCCGCCCAACATCTCCTCATCCGCTCAGAAATCAATTTCCTTTCCTCGTCTGAAATCACTCTTCCCATTCTATGTCCGACTTTGATCTGAAGTCTTGTCTGTTTGTCGTTCAGGATTCCGATGCTGTCTGACTTGTCCTTCAAATCCTCGAATGTTATGCGCAACTCTCTCATATCCTCCCTGAGTTCTTCAATCCATTGAATATTTGTCTTACTTTTCCACAGCTTTTCAATAACTCTTCTGCTCAGTCTGTCCTCCGGAGCTCTAATCAAGTGACCGAAGAAAGATATTCGTTTTTTCCTCATTGTACTTGTGACAGGTTCAATTTCTTTGTATACAGTTTCGTTGGAAGCTAATCTCCAGTGTCCATTTTCATGATAGCTTTTGTTGATACAAGTTCTGATTATTCTTCTTTCAATTTTTAGTAATTTGTCTATTGCGATGGTATTAGTGGTTTTAAAGATGGTTTCACTTGCGTAAGTTATTATTGGTTGAGTAACTGTCTTATAATGATTCAATTTTGTGGCTATTGATAGTGATTTCTTGTTGTAAGTGTTCTTTGTGGCATACTGTGCTCTTCTCAACTTATTTATTCTACTGTCCCATGCTTGTTTCTCATTGAGATTGTACGTTATGACTTCACCCAGATATTTGAAACTGCCCACAATCTTTATTTCTTGATCTCCTATACGGATTTTCTTTGCAAGAGGTGGATCAGTTAGCATAAGTTCTGTTTTTTCAAAAGATATTCCAAGGCCAATTCTCTGAGAAATACTCTGTAGTGTATTTATTTGTTTCTTGGTTTCTTGAATACTGTTAGCCAGCAGTGCCAGGTCGTCAGCAAATCCCAAGCAGTTTAAATTTATGTTGTCTCTAGAAGTTCCAACTTTGATATTCTTTGGATTACTCTTATACCATTCCCTCATTATATATTCCAGGGCACAATTGAACAACAGTGGCGACAGGCCATCCCCCTGCCTCAAACCTGTTTTTACTACAAACGATTTGGACAGTTCTCCTCTGAATTTGACCTTAGATGTTGTATTCGTCAGGGTGAGCTCTATCATTTTTATAAGTTTTGGATGGAGTCCCAAGTGTCTCAGAATTTTCAACATTGATCGTCTGTGGATGCAGTCGTATGCTTTTTTGAAATCTATGAATGCAATTGAAAGAGGTTTACTTCGTTTTCTGTAGTATGCCATGATCAGTTTCAACGTGATGATTTGTTCTGAACAGCTTCTCCATGGTCTGAAGCCGCCTTGATATTCACCAAGTTCCTTATCCAGTTGGTCTTTAATTCTGTTATATATGATCTTTGAAAAAATTTTGTAGGTGCAATCAAGAAGAGAAATCCCTCGATAGTTGTCTGGGTTGCTCCTGTCCCCTTTTCTGTGTAGCGGATTGATTACTGCTTCAGTCCAATGTTCTGGAAGTGTTTCAGTAGTCCAGATCTTTGTGAGGGCCTTTGTCTTTATTTAGTAACAACCACAACTATATTTTTTTTAAACAAGCAGTGTTTATGATGCACCTGTTTAATGCCTTGCTTTAGTCTTGACTGAGGAGAACACCCAATGGCAAACCCACGTCGGTGTTTTGTGTACGATCCCTATTCCAGTATCTTTCTTATCTCATTTGAGGATTTTATGGAAAGATTACTTTAAAGATTACTTTTGTAGGTGTGGGTGTGACGATGTTAATATCTCTGGATTCGTGTGATTTATTAATTTTGAATTGAAACAAGAGGTTTTATTTGTTATCAGTCTCTCGACTGATTTGATGCAGTTCACCAAGCTGTTCTGTCTTGCGCAAGTCGTTTCATATCTACATACCTCTAACATCCTACATTGTTTGTAATTTGCTTTGTACATTTTAACCTTTACCTCCTCTACTATTCACTCTCTCAATATTACCCTCCATTACTGATAGACATATACCTGGATGTCTTAAGATATTTATTTATTTATTTACAACAATACAAAGGCTAACAGAACTTATCCATATAAGCCTTATTAACATAAAAAATTTTTACATATTTACAAAACAATATTTGCTTATAACTATTTTATTTGCATAATATACATGCTATAACACTTTTTGTCTCTTTTTCTCAAAAAAATAAAATAATGTTTCAATAAAATTACTTACTGTAATAAAAAATTAATAAGAAAAATAAATAATAAAAATTCCCACAAAAATAGTTTAGCAAAACATGATCAAAAATAATATTTTTTATTAATAAATTAATAAAAGGAAAAGGAAAAAGAAACAATAGAAAGAAGAAAAAAGAAAGAAGGAAAGGAAGAAAGAGAGAAAAAAGATGTGAGTCTGCTCTGTGAATTTATGTTATTTATTGGTTGGAGAGCGCCTGATAACATTTTGATGAGAAATGTTTGTAATTATCAAAAAAAGGATCGAGTTCCAGATTAAATTTATTGAAAAAGGATAGCGTCCGTATTAAGAACGTATTACTGTATTGCACAGTGTTCACTTTAGGCAAATAAAACAGATTAAAAGTCCTGGATCTAACAAAAGGTACATAATAAAAAATGTTTTTAACAATATCCTCTAGGTCAACCTTATTATTTAATATTTTATATAAAAATTGCATACACATCACATTTCGTCTGACTTCAAGGGATTGTATGTCAAAAATTCTTCTCATCGTCTCCGTAGAAAACCCTAAAGGGCATGACATACCATATTTTTTGTAATACAGGAGTCGCAATAATCTATTTTGAATTTTTTCAATCGAGTCTATGTAATTCCAATGGTGGGGATTCCACACAATAGCAGCATATTCTAACCTGCTTCTAACTAGAGCTTCAAATAGCCTTCTTGGGACCTCAATTCCATCAAACTGCTTTGTATTTCTAAATATAAATCCGAGTAACCTATAACCATTATTCACAATCATATGGATGTGTTGCTTGAATGTTAATTTACTGTCAATTAGCACCCCTAAATCACGGATCTCATGGACTAAATCTAATTTTTCATTTTTTACAGAATAATCAAATATATGGAAATTAATTTGGTTGGAAAATATCATATATTTACATTTATTAATGTTTAACTCTAAATGATTTTTTTCACACCATATATATACATTATCCAAGTCTTTTTGAAGAAGTTTACAATCATCAAAATTATATATATATGTTTATACAGTTTCATATCATCAGCAAATAAAATACATACACTATTATGAACGCTTAGTGGCAAATCGTTAATTAATAATAAAAATAAAAGAGGCCCGAGTTTACTGCCCTGAGGTACACCCATGCTATTTGAAAAATTACGAGAGTAATTATTTCTAAATCTCACATACAATGATCTATTTTTTAAGTAGCTATTAAAAAACAATATTAAATTTTTTGTAAAGCCAATTTTTCCCATTTTCATTAACAATATATCATGATTTACTCTATCAAAGGCTTTTTTAAAATCTAAGTATATTACATCTGTACGCAATCTATTATCCAGCATAACTTATATGAGACATCCTGCGTAAATTTTAACAGATTTGTAACTGTGGAGCGTCCAGGCATGAAACCATGCTGTACGGGAGATATTAACCCCTTCACCTGTTTGAAAATCTTTGAGTGGATAATGTGCTCAAAAACCTTTGCCAAAGAATTAATAATCGCAATGGGCCGATAATTTGAAACTTCATTTCTATTTCCTGACTTAAATATTGGTGTTATTCGCGCAACCTTCCATTTAGTAGGAAAGGTATTAGTTCTGAGCGATAAATTACAAAGACACTGGATTGGCTTTATCAGTATGTCTGCACAACCTTTAATAATATAAGGAGGAATATTATCTGGTCCACTAGATTTCGTTGGTTTAAGTTTGCGTACCGCTTCAGTCACATCATTTTCATTAACACTCTCTAAACTTATAAGATCTAACCCGACTTTTACATTGAGATTTTCTGGGGGGGTATTATTTACTACATTTTGGCCTTCATATACAGAACAAAAATAATCAGCAAAACCCTGGGCAACTTCCTCTTCCTTGAGTCCCTGATTTCCAGTTACAAAAACTGATTGTTCGCTTCTGTTTGCCCTTTTATTATTTACAAAGTTCCAAAAATGTTTTATGTTACTATGAACATCGTCCTGCAACATTTTTATATAATTCTTATAGGCTTGACTTATTTTCCATTTGAGACATGCCCTAAGTTGCCTAAATCTATTTTCATAGTAGTGTGAAAACTTCCTTTTGCGAGATAACTTGTTTTTTAATTTGATTTTTTTGAATTAATCTCCTATCAAACCATGTGAGGTACTTGGACTTTATTACTTTTTTACATTCCGGAACACTTGCATAAATTGCTTTGTATAAAAAATTATAAAAACAATCAACTGCAAGGTTAATATCATTAAAAGTATAAAGTATATCCCAGTCCGAAAGTTTTAGCATTTGATATAATTGGAAAAAGTTTGCCCTTTTGTAGTTACGGTAGGAAATATTGCTGGGTGCAAATCTAGAAACTTTAGGTAATTCAATGTCTGACACTAGTGCAGGGTGATGTAAATCTTCCTCTAACACAGGGTATATCTCCCGTCTAGTTACCATACTAACACTACTCAATATTAGATCTAATTGTTTACCATAAGCATTGAATACATTATTACATTTATTTATTACATTTATTTAAGTAATTTATTTATTTACATTTATTTAAGTTTAAAAGAGACATCGTATTGTACAACCTTTTTGCTTTACTAGAACCATTTTCTAACCTTTAGTTTGGAGAATTAATTTCACCCAAATTAAAATCACCTACAATTATATTATCAGAATGAACTAAATTAATATTATTTTCCAGTTCCTCCAAGAAATTAGTGAAATCTGACAAATCAGAATACGGGCTAAAGTAAACAGCAGCCAAATAAACCGTATAACCTGGTAATAATAATTTTACTTGAACACATTCGTACTTTTCCTGGGCGGAAACATTAGATAGAGTTACTTTTATACAAGGATTTGACTTTTGTACCGCTATCAATACCCCTCCACCTCGACTTAGACCTGTAAGGTCATAATCTCTATCACACCGAAAAACTAAATACCTATCATCAAACAACTCACCGTCGTTAATTTTGTCATTTAACCAAGTTTCAGTTAATACAATAACATCACAACTTTCATTTAAAATAGATAAATAAAAATCCTTTGTCTTCGTTCTTAGACCCCGTACATTCTGATAGTACAATTGAATTACATTCAAATTATCAGAAATAATTTATAATAAAAATAAAATAAAATTTGATACTTTAATGAATACACTTTACATTAAAAATAAAAATAACTTTTCTATTTAGGTAAATGTACTTATCTTTGCAATTTGATTCTTATCTATTTCAATATATATGATATGCCCCACTAGCCTATCCCTTCTTCTGCTAAGATGTTTCCATATACTTCTTTTTTTATCCACTCGCTTAAGAACCTCTAAATTACTTATTTCGTCCACCCAACTAATCTTTATCATTTTCCTAAAATATCGCATTTCAAGAGCTTCTATGCTCTTTTTTCTACAGCATCTATCACCCACTTTCACTCCCATATAAAGCCACACTCCAAACATGGTGTTTAAAATTTTTTTTTATATAGTAACGAAAGTATAATTTGTTAATGGTTAAGTATACTCTCTCCACGTCGATGTCTCAATTGGCTGGCCCGTTGGCGTAGTGGTTAGCGCAACTGGCTTCTACGCCGGGGTCCTGGGTTCGATTCCTTGTTAGGTCTGGTATTTTTCATCACTCATTTTCATTATCATCATTACCCACCGTCTACATTAGCAGAAATGGCAGAACAGTCAGACGTAAAAAAACAGAAAAAAGAGGTGTCAATGTAAATCTCTATCTTGAGTGAAATAATCGTAACTATATATTTTCATCAAAACATTATTTAATCTGTTTTAATATTAGTGCAGGCAAGATATTTTGTTTCTTGTGCGTAAGCAGTGTGTAATTGACGAATAGGAGCTGCACGGAGAATTACAGAGACTGGTGATAGACTATTAGATAGGGAACGCTGAAATTTTAATAAGAGAAAGTTTTTCCGAACTGTAAATAAATAACGCTCGATAAAGCTCGAAAGAATTGGCATTGTTAAGTATGCCTACATTATGAAAAGTTATAATATTTTATTCTAAAAGTTTTCTTTCCCGCACAATAAATCATACCAAGATACATTTTATGAATTCCTTAAAAGAATTATGTTTATCTTATTCAAGTACATCCACGTCAATAGAAACAAGTAAATTCACAGGTAATTACAACAAACTAAATAACTTTTATCATAGTTATAGATATTTATCAATGAACGGAGGATATCAAGAAATCATCAATGTATCAAACACACGTATTATACTGTTCAATATAAGTAAAAAGTGGAGTTTTTAAATTCCAGTTCAATAACTATCAATAAAAAAAATAGATGATAACGTATGAAAAAATATTTTTTTAAACAGGATGATTTACTGAGTTGAATATAAATGGTATAATTTGTAGAGATTTACTATGGGAAAATATTAAATGTAAAAAACATAAAATGCACGTTAGAATAAACTTTAAAATTTTTGTTCAAAAGTGATTGATTATGGCACCAATAAAATAGCAACAGAATGAAATGTGATATGTATAATAAAATTGAAATGATTCTCCTTCGATAGAATATATAGCCTATATTTATAAACATATAAAACAAATATAAAAGAGGAAGAACAATCCATCTATTTTATCGATTAAAATTTATCAAACGATCGATCTATCGAACGATCTATCTGTCTTTGATAGAAATTCTCGTCGCGGGTTACTTGAAGAAATTGCGGTACTTCCGTGTCCAGTAAAAACGGTAAAACAACACAAGACCTAAAGACGATGGATCAGAAGCCAGATAAAGAATCTACGGTACGCTCTACTACGGTATTATCTGTGGCAATTGTTGAATTCGATGTTGCAATGTAAGCAATGTAGAAGTTACAGTAACAAACAAACTTACATCGTGATATTTTATGACAGAAATCTATTTAATCTGACCATCGCATAGCGGCACAAAGAAAAAATATAGTACTCACATTGAATATACACTGCATGGGCATGTGCGGGTAAAATGCATTATGAGAAAAGAAATAGTGAGAGATGTAAGACATTATATATACATTTATATAAAACGGACGGCATGGGGACAATATCTATATAAATCACAGACACAGAGAAGAAGAGACTGCATTCTGTGTACAAATTAGAATCATTTCGTAGCAATTCTTACAATCCGGTTTAATATTACTACTAATAATATACTTTACTACTGACTACTGTAACATGTAGAGAATGTCAATATAATAGTTATCATGAACCATTAGCTTTCTACAATAAACGCAATGCATCTGTCAGTATTTAAATAAAATTGAAAAGAGTTTAAACAAAAAATATGTATGTTAAAGTATTTATTAAATGGTAGCCTATAATTCAATATCATAATTTTAAAGATGGAAAATTTAAAAAAAAATTTTTTTAAGCCAAGCGATCAAATTTACTTATGAATTCGAAACTCTTCTATGTACATGGACATACTTCAACCAATGTAGATGTTTTGTAGTCACCAGATTTTATGATGTACCAAATCCGTCAGTCATTTGACGAATATAGTGTTCCCCAAAAAAAATTCTTAAGTTTCAAAATATTCCTTAAGTTCTTAATTTTAAAATATATTTTTTTTATTTTGGCTTCAACTTTATTTTTATTTACAACCGTAAATTTTTATTAAAGCAAAACAACTAGTAAATGAGATGGAATGAATGAGGAATGGCGGGAATGTGAATCGATTCAGTGACCGATTTCGGCGTGAAATTTTGCAAGGAATGTGGTGCCAATATCTTTCAATGATACTGATTTATTAACTATGATGGATGATTTTTTTATATGAAATGAATTTTTGTTTTTATGAAATGACACAGGCATGACAAGTTAAATTGATTTTGTTTATGGTGCTCGAGAAGATCCCTATTTCACCTTCGTTTCAGTCGTCTGTTAACAGGGACATCGTTAGTTGAAAGAGATTGGACATTTGGATTTATGTGGTCAATTATTTTTGTGTGTAATGAGTTGTATGTTGTGTTGACAATGTCTCGAACCGTTGATATTTTCTGGTCTTTGTAAAGGGTATGATTGTTTACGTAAAAAGGTGCGTTTGTTATCGCTCTAAGTGCTTTTAACTGATGTCTTTGAAGAATATTCAGTGTTGTATTGAGACAGGCTCCAAAAATTGGTTCACCCTATGAATAGAGGATGAATTTTAAGTGAAGAGGTAGCGAGGACTTGCGACCTAAGACGCCATACAACATATGAAACCGTGAGTCTGAGATTGCTCTGACGTGTGCAACGTGTGAATTCCACGTGAGACGTCTGTCAAGTATTAAACCAAGGTACCTAACTTTGTCTGTAATTGTAAGCCTAGTATCATCGATGCGTAAATTTGCGCAACCAACAGGCTGAAGTATGAAAGTTACCTGTTGTGGTTGGAAACGTTCAGTTTAATCTTCCACATGTGGAGCCTACCATCTAAATGTGTTTGTACCTGTTCTGATGCTCTAATAGGGTTGTGCAATTCAGACAAAATAGCAGTGTCGTCTGCATATGTGCTAATAATAGTGTCAGTTGAGGTGGGGAAGCCATAGGTATATATGTTATAAAAAATTGGATTTAAAATCGATCCTTGAGGGACGTCTCCAAGAATCGGGAAGTAATATAAAATTCAGTTTGTTTAGGAATATACGCTGGACTATGAATATAATGTAGCCTATTGGTAAATATAGTCAGCTGCTACAGGAAAACTAAAGAATTCACCTAGCTTAGACAAAAACATAAGAAAAACTAAATACGAGTGTATTTGAATCCAAATTTCCACATAAAATAATACAATTATTCAACCAGCGTGTTTTACCCACCCTGATACACAATGCAATGACATTGAGTTTAAGTGAGAGAACAATGGAACTTCCAAGGACTGTTCAGAGGAAAGTGGAGGAAAGTGAGCTGACAAAAAGACTGCGGGACAAGATAAATTTTCCAGAAGACATGAGTGAGAGACATAATATATCATTTTTTTATATTTCATTTGTAATCTTTAACTGCACTATAGAGACCAATCAAACGATGAGAAAACGTTGATATTAAATAACAATTAACAAGAACACGCGTGGTAAAATACAACATTCAAATTTGGAATAACAATGAACGTAAAATATACTTTAATATATTTTAGTATCATTAATTACGTATATTGAACGTAAAATATACTTAAGTATATCTAGTACTACACATAATTTAGTTCTGCCCATAACAGACAACAGTGTAAAAGACAACAATCAGAGTTATTTCCTCTGAAAGTAATGAATTTTATTATACAGCCAGACCCTGTGGTGAGTGAAGTGAAGGTGTCATTTGCAGAGTGGGAAATATGTGCTTTTCAGAGGGCTCGGCATGCTGATAAGCGTTTTTTTACACTCAGTGAGGAAGGCAATTGTAAACAATCTCACTCCCCCTTTTACTTAGTAAAACCTCTAAAGGTTCAAACCAGCCTTTTGGCTGATGACCTAAACAACATACTTTAGTATATTTTACGTTAAGTATGAAAATTAAAACAATAAATAATTCATATTTTGCCAAAGAAAAGTTATTACCAATAGTAATAAATCATATATTTAAAACAAAACAAAAATTAAATCTAATATTTACAATTATGTTATCCTTTTTAACCCAAAAATGCAGAAAGAATTAAAGAAGATCTCAGATCAATTTGTTTCTTCTATGAATCCTGGTAGATTTGCCATATCACTGATAAATGGGTTATTATGGATGTAGTTTTCAATAGAATTTAATATAACTATTTTTGGTGATTTCGTAAATGAATGGTGTTTTTAAATTAGTGTGCAGTGTGTGATTTGAGACCGTAGGGTGAACCGGTAATTATACGGAGAAATTTACACCAGAATGCTCGAATACCTATTAAATTACTCTGTTCTGCGCCACCAAAAATTTTAATACAAAAAATAGCTAAAGCGAAATGGTAACGGACAGGTCATATAATATAAATTATGTTGACATAAAAATTTGATTAGTTCATAAACAAAAGTAAACAAATTTGATTCCTTAAAACCGCATCGAAATTCTGATTAGGTTGTGAATACTTTTTTTGTTTTACGTCTGACTGTTTTGCAATGACTGCTAATTCAGACGATGAAGAAGATGATATATGAAAATGAGCGATGAAAAACTACCAGGTTGTGAATAAATCAACTGTTAAACTATAACACATTTTTTGTTTGTTTTTCACGTTATTTAATTTAATTAACAACAATTTGTGTTTACTGAGAAAAAATCGGATGACCAGTAGTGTTATTCCATGTCTCTCCTCATGTTCTGCGGAGGTGACGATTAGGATTATCAGTAGGCCAATATAGCCTACGTGAACTGTTTCGATCGCGGATTCGTGGTCAGTCATTGTTTTCTAATCGTATTCAAATCACGTGTATGTGTGATATATCTTAATTAAATATTTTTAAATAATTTAATATTCTTAAAAAGGGTAAATATTTAAGAACTCCATAAAATATTACAGTTAATTCAAGAAAATTAAATATTATCTCCGAATGTACAGTTGATATAAAGTAGGCACAAAGCATAAGTTAAATGCTTGTTTGTGTCTTAATTGGACTGGAATCTAGAACTTTAATGAAAAGCCGCTTTTATTACGTCATTACTATTTAATAAAGGCTTCTATAAATTACACACCGTATTATTTACAATGCAATTTTATGCTAACAAAAAATTAAAATATATATAACATTTTACATAAAAGAATTTCAGTAATTTTTTTAAAAGTTGTCTTCCTATGCAGGAATTTTTGAGTTTCCAACTATTTCATATGAATCTAATTAGTGAATTTTTACATTAATCTTTTTTGAAAAATATGTAGCAGCATTTTTAATGGTGTTAAAATTATAAATAATTAATTATGTTGATACGGACTACTGGGGTTTACTTTAATTATGCTCATGAAACGTTTAGAAAAAGATAGAACTATTGTAATCAAAAGAAGCGGCATTTTAGCACATGCTGTTCAGTGATAATTTTTCGCGATAAGATTCTGTTTAACAATCTAAAGTGAGTAATTTTATTAAAGTGTTACTTTTACAAAGTAACTGAATATTAGCAATTAAAATGCGGAGTATAACTTCTCGTATCTACCGATTCAGTTCTGCGCCATAAATATAAAATCTAGTAGTTAAGCTTACTACCGGCTAGATTACAGTATCATTCGTAATATTCTCCGTACTTTTTGATTGTGTATGTGTCTCAAAATTAACAGCCTATTGAATTTTGTTAACAAGCTACTGTAACTTCTTTAGTTTATGATTTTCATTTTCTTATATTATTTACAATACTAATCGTTCCCAAGCAATACGGTGGCTTATTTCTACCCTCAAATTATCGAATTATCATCATCCACTATACTTTAAGCCATCTGGACCTGTTCCGAAGAACATCTCTTCCTCGATCAACCACCATTTTTTTTCCAGCTGTTCATATTGCCATGCTTACCGTAGAAATGAGTCCAATATATACGTAAGAGATTGGTTCTTCAATTGTCCCGGTAATGATTAATGAAATTTTTCAAATATGTTACATTAAGCTCCTTTTATCATCGTTCCTTCAGTGGTCTTTCCTTATAAAACACTTTTCACCTCAACTGACTGGATGTAATATGCCTGCTCTAAGCTGCTGATCCATAATAACTCACTACTCTATGTTAACACAGGAACATCTTATACTTGACGAATCTCAATGGAGTGTAGCTTCTAGTGTTGTTTCTTAAATAATGATTTACGCTTCTACAAACAAAATTAACTTTTTGCAGTTTTCGTTGTAATTCAAAATCCCTATGAAACGACACATCACATCCTAAGTACCGATCAAACAAACTGGTTTCTTTGCTGGTGTTACTGGATTTTACTGGTTATTTTCCTATTAACATTCTAGTACTTTTTCTAGGTTACCACTTTAATACCCTGTCGATTTTCAGAATTGAAGCTTTAAATGGGCAGTACAGAAAATATAACTGTGTCTGTATGGTTATTACTTCTTTTCAGTGCTTAGGATTCTTTTATTGATTAGTTGTCAAAATTAGAATGTGTAAATTTTCCTTGGCATCACTTACACAATAAAATTTCTGCCACTGTTAGGAATTGTAACGCTCTAGGAAAGTACAGAAATAATATGTATTGCTTTAGGATAGTCTTTTTACTCTTATGTGGAAGTGATCAAAATTTAATAACTCTGGTTTTTCAGTTTAATCAATAAAACATAAATATCCCGATTTTCACCTTTCTAGTCATAGAGGTGTCAGAGAAATAGTGGTGAATGTATGAGACAGGCAGCTAGACTTTTGCATGTATGATTACATACAAAGTAATTAGAATAAATAACATATTTTCAAGTAGGTACTGAATATTATGAACTCTGTATCTGAAGAATTTTTTTGTCTTAAAGTCACCTTTTATTACTTTTACGGCCACATGGGACTACTTAGAATCAATCATTGTAGTTCTTTTTCCGAGCTGATTTTCTCTTTGGCCAGTATATTTTAATATTTTTAGATCTTGCTTTTCTTTCCTTGTCTCAATAAACCCTCTTTCCTCTGGTTTCGTCTTTAAATATTTAAATTTTGTATTTTATCGTTAAGAATTATGATTTTTCCTGTTTTATTTTTGAGATCTTCTTGTGTCATTTCTAAGTCCTGCACATCTTCATTTATTTATTTTATCCAACTTCATAGGGTTGTTAGTGTGCTTTCCTTTTCGTTTGTTTGTCTTACAATTCGTCTTTACGGTGTTCTTAGTAAATTATCACTGTGTGAAGCTCTCCTTTTTCTCATCTTATCTCTTATTAGGCCAATTTCTTTATAAACGTATTTATAAATGTATTATTAGGTAATAATACAAATATATAGTTTTTATGATGCTCTATATCTACGAATGTCTTTAAAATTATTCTATATAGGGTATATATATATATATATATATATATATATATATATATATATATATATTTACGACCCCTTCTGTTAAATTATTCTTTTTCAATTTTTTGAGAGTTTCACTACATTAAGTTACTGTTGGTTTTACTACAGTTTAATACTGCCTAAGTTTTGTGTATATTGGCAGATTTTTTATTGTAAATATTTTTATTAGGTTGTTGAAAACTTATCATTTTTTCTACTCGATCTTCCCATGTTGCTTTCTTTCCGCCATTATATCTGATTGTTTCACCTAAATATTAAAATGTTTCAACTACATCCACCAGATGTTCGTTCATTTTAACTTTGTTTATGAATAGTTGCTCTAATTAAATTAATTATGTTTTTATATGAAAGTTTTAGCTCTCTTTTTACTGTTATGATAGATATTTATTTAAGCAGAAAAAAATTAGGTAATTCTAGTGTTTAAATGAAAGTTACGTTTGTAATCAACTACATAGTGATTCCAAACTTGCTATTTCCATTAAAAATTAGGGTTATGAATATATTTTAACTAGTTACTCTATTAATACCAATTATTGTTATGTCAAACATACATAAATTATTCATCTGTTAACCAATGAGGTAAAATATTCTAAGAATTTGCTACGTCCATTCGATCCATGCTGTTGATACACCGGTTCTAACAACCTACATTCTAAGAAATAATACCGGATGATGTAAAAATGTACTGAGTATATTTTTAGGGATTACAGTAAGATACGTGACAAAACACAAAACCATGAACTTAAAATTGACCTTGTTTTGATAAATGACGTTAAGTTTAACACTCTCTTAACAAAAAAGAAACATTTAAACATTGTTTATAAAAATAAGTACTACAAAAAATACACAACGGGATTTCCACATTAAAAACAAGGAAATGTGTTATTAAAAAAATCTTACCTCATCAAATTTAGTTAAAAAATACAATAAAAAAATTTAAAAAAACTATAAAAATCAATCGAAAACCACATTAACAAAATTTAGAATTGAAAAGACAAGAAATAGGCGTGGTAGTGAAATTCGATATTAGTGCCTATGTTACAACATAAAGAACAAGTATTTTACAAATGTTATAGATAATCAAATCGTTAATTTTATTGATTAAAAATCAAATATATATTTTAAAACTCATTTTTATGTACAAAAATCCTTTAAAAAAGTTATAGGTGTTATTTCATATCAAACTTAGGCTACTTATTTAACATGTAATAAAAATTTAATAGTCATTATCATGTTTAATTTACTTAATTATGTAATAAATATGACCCTTTACATGGAAATATGGTCGATTCATCGTATTTCGATCATGGGTCAAAGCTGTTCACTTGAATGTAGGAGTGTCAAGTAAAGCTACAGTACAAATCGAAAGTTTAATGTTGATTATATATAAAATATTTCGTAAGAATTGCTTAATTTTATTTTTCCGTCAATATATACAAATTCTAAAAATTGAATTCTACGAAAGACTGTCGGATTCGTTATCCACACGCAAAACCCTGACATGTCTAAAATACAAAGTATAAAATTGATAAAACACTATTATTACACAATCAAATGTAATGCATGACTATGGTTTAGACTTTAGAAAATGCCAATCATACGTAAAAATACACAGAAAAAAATATTAGTCCATCAGTAAACACATACGTATTGAAATGGTATTAATCAGAGTAAATTTACTAATAACCAATAGATATTATATTTTTTTATTGAAAATTAGTATATCTTATTACAATATTATAAAAATTTCTAAAGACGTTGCTAAGGTTCCAAAACTAGAATTACTTGCTGGAGCTTGCAGTCATCAATATATTCCTACAATTGGCTAAGAAGATCCTTTGGCGAGAGGGATCTTCTTGAGTTTATGTGACATGTTTAATTTAGATTGTCCGTTAACATAGGCTAATTAACATAATAATTAACATTTGTAAGTGCAGTTATTGTAAAAGAACATGACATACGTCAAATTATTCCTCGAATATTTCATTTGAACTGTCTGAATTTGAGAAGCAGATACTCTGATTTGATTCACATCTAAACCTTTTGTTAATACAGGCACAGGTAATGTAACTGATGAAATCTCGCTGAGTGTCTCTCATACAGTTTTCTTTCAAGTAAAGAACGAATTATGACACAAATAGAGAAAAAAAATTGTTTTAAAAATTATTCTACGTATTTCAATTACTAATGTTCTAGTAAAACTACATTAGAGTTCATTTAAAGTAATATCAGAAAATAAAAGCAGAGTATTTTATAATTTGCTCTGTTGGAATGTAACGTCACAATATATAAATACATTTACCTAACTTAAGAAAGGTCGATTTAAACTAAGAATTAAGTCACATACATGTCTCTTTCAATACCAGATGATAATTATGTTATAAGTTGAAGAAATATGTTAAGTACGATACATAATGGATGATAGTATTATTTAAGACGACAAACAATCGCATAATTTAATTCAATAATCGATACAATATTACAGTAATTACAATAAATAAATTACAGTTGATTACATAATAATAATAATAATAATTGTAATTATATAAATAAAAAAAAACAGAGAATGTGAAAGAATTGTATGTAAGAACGGACGATGATGGAATCGAGTATATATTCTTGTTTGAAAATGCCAACGGAATAATTACCGTTTATGAGAAATAAAATATGGAAAAAAATCAATTGTAAAAGATCTTGGGTATAAAAGAACTACTTGCATTTACGATGCATTTGAACGGAGACAAGCATGTTGTATACATATACGAATGCGTGAACACGTTTATGTATTATTATAAAGGCCGTACATTAATATCAGCTAACTAGTTAGTTATTTGTAAAATCATCATCCCACACTAATCCAGTTCTTTCGATACTCATAAATCTTCGTTTTCCACTTTTTAAAAGCATATTTACAACATTATTTATCCCGATGTTTTTATCATTAAGTTTATTATGACCACTTCAGAATTAAAACTTAATTATGTAAAAAATCAAATTTAAACATTTTCCATTTTGGAATTTCGTACAAAATAAATGTAAACCTATAATAAATTTATGAAACGGTTTGAAAAAATACTGCTTAAAGAAAAATAAATAAATAAAAAAACTACTGAATACACAACCTACTGAACTACAAAAAAGTTACATCTTAAAATTTAAGATAAGTTTTTTAATTTTTTAATTTAAGAAAAGTTTCTGTATTTAATACAGAAACCATCCTTTTAAAACTTTTCTTATTAATAAAAGTTCTTTTATATGGCACTATATGCACTGTCATAGAATAATAATAGGCTAGTATTGTTTCATTTTATTTCTTATTTTCTTGTACGTAAGCAACTGACAGCGAATTGTGAAAAAATAATTTTTATTCATGTTCAAAGTGAACAATTATACAGAGGTTAACTTAATTTATTCTAGTAATATGTTAATCAAAACTGGAAAAGGGAAGATTATTAATTCATTTGCTTACTTTGCAATTCAATCATTTATTTAAAGAATAAGTAAGTTATTTGGTATTTTATTTTTGGTGCATCTATTTTCGAATGTTCATCATGGCTATTTTAATCTTACTGGTTGCTGTCCGGAACAATTATGCAGAGCTTTTACCAAACCAGGGTCCCAAATTGACGAGTCAGGAAATTATTCTTGACCAATGTTCCTTTTTCCTTCTATTTCACTTGCGCAATGCATTGTAACAGTTCATTTATCTTCTGTGTTTCTTGTGGTATGTCCAATGTACTGCAGCTTACGACAATTGACGTTTTTGACTAATTCTAGGACATTCATTCTCTGTATGACTTTTAAGTTGGTGACATTCTGCGTCCATGATATCCTTAATAATTATCCCCCACATTATCCTAATTCAAATGATTCAAGGTTGAAAATAATTGTCTTGCTTTGGTATATATGATTTGACTTGTTATGGCATTATATGGCAAATATACCTAGTATAAAACTAAAAACTCAAAAATCCATCGATAACAGAACAATAAAATAAATAGTAAGTAAAAAACTACGCTATTTTTATTAAAGTATTTATAAGTTCAGTCTGCAAAATTCAAACGTTTTAACCTTGGAATCTTGAGTTGAACTTTTGTGTATAATAAATATTTTTCTTGTAGCCTAAATCCTTATGTTCCTTAAGTCTATTCAAATAATAATGCTGAAATTAATTTTTAATTTTATTGTCTTTAAGTTAAGATCACCATAAACATTTGTTGCTAATTTACTAGCTAATTTACAATACGTTCAACGTTTTTTGATAGTTTTTGATTGTAAATGTTCTAAAATTTAGTTGTTGGAATTTTCAGAAATATCCCAACATTATTGGAAAAGGGAAAATAGTTATTTTGTTATAAAATTGAGTTAATATTACCAATGAATTCAGCAATAAGTGCTGAACGTTTTCATATCATCAGATTAGCGTATGTGCTTCCTGTGGTTAGATATTGATTCAGGGAAAATCTGCACGTGGTTTTTGCATACGTTTGCCAAGAAGAGAGCAGTAAGTTACTCATATCTTCAACAAATTAGTCCAGCATTTTAAACGACAGTGTTTTACTATTATTATGTATGATGATTATGATATAAGTGTGTTGTTTAGGTCATCAGCTGAAAGGCTGGTTTGAATCTCTGAAAGTTTTACTTAGTACCCTATAGTTGGTTGAGTCACGAGTTTGCCCTTGTTTGCAACGAGGCGTATAGGGGGAAAACCATCAGTGCGCATGCGCGAATGCTTTAATTTCAGTGGAACAAACTCAGCAACTTATACTTTACCCAGAGCATATAGCCTACAGTACATCGCGGAACCTTTTGTAGGTTAAATACTCGAATTAAACTGTTTGTTACCGTAAACAGAAATGTTAAGTTTCTTGAAATCGTGGGCAGAGTGTTTATAGTGCTGAACGAAAATTATGCAGTGTAATAAAATTCTGTGAAAAAGAAGCTAAACAAAAATGCCTTTCCTTGCCTCTTAACAAAAGACATGAGCGAGTGGCTAACTACTGAGATGTTTCTCTTCTCACAATTCAAAAAATAGAAAAGGAAACTAAAGATGTGAAGAAACTATTTTTCAACAGTTTTGTTGACACCTGGTAAAAAATGAAACGGCTAAGTAGATACTAGTGAGACTGATAGTGCAGATGCCTGTGACAGTGATAGTACAGAAGGCAATTCATTCGTAGAAAATTTTGTTCCAATGGAATAAAGTAGCTGGTAATTACAGTAAATGAATCATTTATAGTCATGAAATTAAAATGCAGGCAATATTAAAGGTCACATTTATTTCTTTTAAGGTTTATTAAGAAAACATTATCTCGCAATAAACTAAAGCTTACAAAATGTAAGTAGAAACTGGACGGTAGTGAAATGTACGAGTAGTATCTCACTGTTGAGGTTGGCAGCACTGCAAATATTTCACTTCCCTTCCTCACAGCCCAACCATACGCAAACGGCATTCTCGTGACTTCAGTATCTACAAAAGAAGGAATGAGGTGGTTTCCAAATGTCTTCCTTACTAAATGGAAAAGTACGCTTATCAGCATGCCAGGCCCTCTGAAAATCACATATTTCCACTGTGCAAATGACACCTTCACTTCATTCACCACAAGGTCTGGCAAAATGAAATTCATTAATTTCAGAAGAGATAACTCTCATTAGTGTCTTTTATACCTCTACCTCTTCTGTTTTTAAATGCTTCAGTTATATAACTGGTTGACCATATAATATAAAACAGACCTATTTTTTGTAGCTCTCGAACTAGCAGATCCAGTGCAAACAATTTAACTCCACCTGCCTGTTCTGAGCCTATTTATGTTAATAATTAATTTTCATTTAAGAATCCATTTTTTAAAGTTAATTATAATTTTTGCAAAGATTTAAGTTTCAACAAAATTACTTAAAAAATACTATTATAAAATTGATTCACTTTTATTTCTCAAGTAAAAGTTTCGTTCTATCCAAAGTGAAGAACACTTTGAGTATAAACGTTGTAACATTCTTCTGTTCTGAATATGTAAAATAAGTTTACTTGGATGTCCAAAAATCATGTTTCTTCATCTTAATACCAATAATAAAAAACAAACTATACGATCGTTAATATTGTTTTAACAGCTTTCACAATTTACAACCGATATTAACGCTCAAACAAACTTCACTATACTGGTTTTTCGGTTTCTATCTCTTTATATTTATTTTTTTACTTAAGGATTGTGTTATGTTTTAGCTATAACTATGAAATAACATTTATAGCGCATTTTAGTTTCATAATAAACCATCGCTAAAATACTGTTGAGAATCAAGTCACATTCGAGACGATATTTATAGCTTCATTTTGAACATTACTGTAGCATAAACTTTTAAATTTTATTTTGAACGGAAAGAAAAATTTATTTTTTGGCTGATTTGAACTTTACAGAAATACCTATTTAAATAGTGAATTAAATATCCTAATTTTATTATCAGATAGGGTTATAACTTCCTAATGAAATTTGCATAGAAGATAATCTTAGTGATGTAACACTAAAATAGTCTGTAAAAACACGAAACAAAATGTTCAAAAATTAAATGGGACCATTATCTGTAGATGATAAATTTGGGTTCAATAAACAGAAAACCCATCTGATACTTCCCATAGGCTATATGGGGTAGATTTATTAGTTAATTTTATTAGCAACATTTATTCACAAAAGTACACTTATTTGATGACTTTTATGTACCAAATAATTTTGGTTAGTAAAATGACGCCCAACAAGTCTGCTCATTGAAGTAAAATACAAACATAGGTAGGCCTATTTTTTAACTCGGTAAGTTCAAAATTAATAAATTGTTAGAATCCTAAGTAAACAAAATAAATTATTTTTAATTTGTGTCAAAATGCTTGCTTATACATACTTACTATGCCATATACCAATAACGATAAAAATTGCCATTTTTACAATATTCTTTAAAAACCAAAAATAACCTTCCTTTTTAGCATGAATTATTTTGTATTATAGGCCTATGTAGGTAATTACTCAGTATATTAAATTTTATTATATACTAAAAAATTTAGTAACCCGTTTGTACTCTACTTCTTTTTTGTATTTGATTTTTGTTACGGTACTGTATATTTAGCTGTACAATTTCCATATAATATTTAAAAGGCGGTGGGGAATTTTACTTTCAGGACAAAAAGAGGGCCTACCCAGTGGTACATTCTCCGGTTATAATTACGGGTGCTCTCCTTTATTCAGACCGAGAGGTCTTTTCTCCTTTTTTGTTTTAGACGTCCCACATTTGGGAAGTTCCTTGTAGCTAGATCACGGTCTAATTTTAGTTTGGATGGTCATGTAGCCATTCGTAAAATTTCCTCTGTTTCTAACAAATGAATTGTAAATTGCAGAAGAAAAAGTTAGTTTAATGAAAGAAAATTTTCATTTTGTGTTTTGTAATTGTTCTTTTTTAAAAAAAAATCTGGTTTGAAACACTTACACTACCTTTCCTTGCCAATGAAAATATTAACAATGTAATCCTACATTAGTATAAAAAACATTAGAAATAAACAAACAAACTAATCTCAATAAATATAACCGAATTTTAATCATGAGTGAAAACGCAAAATGAAAACCAACTTCAGCTTGGCTTTAAAATACGGAAAATCACTGTTTCACGGTAAACTACGCTCTGTAGAGAAAAATGCTTTAAATAAAAGGTAGAGACCTGCTAAAAGGTAGAGTAGAGACCTGCTAATTTGATATACAAATTTCATTCTTGGGGAGGCACCAATGGGGGCCCTACCCCTCTCATGCCTATCATGTCATTTATATTATTATCATAATCATCACATTTGCTTGTTGTAACATTTTACAGTTGTAAATAAAAAATTAAAGAGAAAAAAAAGAAAAAATAAAAGGTTTAGAACTTTAAATTTTCTAAAAATTTGATTTTATACATTTTTGCCGTAAAATTCATAATAAGGCTGAAATCGTAAAACAATCTATTGGTTTACACGTTTTCGTGAAAGGAAACGTAAAATCGCGAATTACTGCTAAACTAAGCGTTATATAAAAAATATTTTAAAAAAGTTGTAGGATTTAAAATTTTCTATAACTTTCATTATACTTCTATATATAGTAGGCTACATTTTTGCGCTAAAATGCATATTAAAACCGCAATCTTAAAAAAAAAAATATTTTTACGAAAAAACAGCCTCCTCAAGAATTTTAGCAGACATGGCGCCACCTTTTCTTACAGAGCATAAAAAATTCAGTAAATGACGCAATTTAAAAAACAATCATTTGAGCCGTTTTTGATTAGGCCTAATCGCAAAAAGTGAAAAGTTACCCAAATAAACTACTACTTCCGGTTGACTGATTTTGATGAAAATGTTCTTGTCGGATACGGTAGTAGCAGGGCCTATCTAACTTAAGTTTCAGGTTTCAATTTCGTACGATGTTCCATTCTTGAGATATTCTGTTCACACACGCGCGCGCGCACACACACACACATACACACACAGACCAATCGTTAAAAAGATGTTTTTTGGGCTCAGGGGGTCTGAAAACTTCTAGATCTGGTGAAAACTCGATTTCGAAAAATTGACATGAAAACAATAGGCCTACTTTCCTTCCGATATAGCCTATTCATATAGGCAAGAGAAAGTAATAGGCCTATAGAAAATTGTAGCTACTATTTTTAAACGTTAAATGCAGGTGATTTGAATAAAACGGGAAGAATTAAAATTTTGATTATGCTAACATTAGGCTACTCTAATAAAAAAAATTAATAATTTCGGTTTTATTTATTCTATAAATTAACAATAAATTTTTGGTAACGTTCGTAGTAGCAAGAATATGAATTTTTTACTATATTTTTAACACATTGGGTTGGAGACTTTAACGATAGGTAGCTACGAAGAACTAATACTATTTTCGGTCTGTACTACACGTTTTACAATTAAACCTAGTACACGTTATGTACATTTAATTTACATATTATTCCTTTGTGGTAGGATCAATTTCTGCTTATTCTTTAGAACGTTGACAAATAGGGAAGAAGAACGAAAGCCGTTTGGAAGCCTAAGAAACGGAGAGGCCTATCTATAGGAAAATTTGTAAAAGTCTCAATATTATACCGCGTTAGAATTGAGTTGATAAGGGAAAGCGTAGAGATTGAGGACTTTTTAATGACAGGCCTAAACATTCCAAATAAGCAGGTGTAATATGGATATGTGGCAAGAATAAAGAAAATATTTAGCGAAAGAAAGTTTTTAATTATTGTCTAGTAACAAGAAGAACATCGACCAGCAATGTGGTAAGAATGTATAAACCGAGGATCATAAGAAATATTTATGTAGATCATTTGCAATACAGTAGGTACATGAGATATTGGAGACTTAAATTTGGAATGCCAAATAATCTATACGACCCGAATCTGATTTAAAGTAAGTGAATAGAAAGAAGTACTAAGTAGTGCATGAGAGTGCAAGTTTTTTTGAAATATTTACTTTAGGTCTGCTTGTTATGGTTTTACCCTGATTAATAATTAAGAAGTTATAGGCCTAATAAGTAATTTAGCGTAGATGTCTAAATTTGTTTCTGTAATTAATTATGGTTGCTCATCAAGATTATCGTGAATGGTTTATTTAATGTGAGTAAAACAGTTGGGCGGAGAGTTTAAGGTCTTACGTCACTTTCAATTTACACCAGCTAATTTATCATAACCTACTCAAAGTTTTCTGAAAATAAACCTCCCCATATAACTTGTAAACTACGATGTGGTTTAGGACTAAGTGTTTGCTTCGAACGGATATGAGATCTAGAATAATACAACCTTGTAAAGTATTCAGGAAAATGGGATCAAGTAGGCTACCTCGGGGAGATAATACTACCGAAGACCAGCAAAATGGAAGCGAACAACAACAGACGAGGAAAGATGGACGATGCACTTCGAGGAATTCACCTTTTGCATAAGAAGAAAGCACTCTTAATACAAACCAAGCTTAAACACTATAATGCTGTGATAAAACCTCTGTGTCTGTTTGTGAGTGAGTGCGTTATAATGACCAGGAAGGCTGATCTAAAAGAAGCTGAGAAATTTGAGAGAAAGACCCTCTGCAAGATAATGGGTCCGAAGGTAATAGACGGACTAGACAATATAGGTTACGAGGTCGAAAAGAACTGTACAAGGAAAATGAACGATTAGAACAAGAAGACTAAAAATTTACGGACACCTGTATAGAATGGATGACAACCGGTTGGCAAAACAATATTTTAAGACACTAAACAATGGACTAAAAAAGTCGGATAAATTGTTTAAAGAAGTCAAAAAGAATGTTGAAGAAACGTAATGAACCGAACAAAATTCAGACAATTAATTACCGACTTTAAGGGCTTCCATGAAGAAATAAAACCAAAACTGGGTAGACACAACAAATTTAAGTGAGCTGTAAAAAGAGCTTTTAGACACGTTTGAAGTTACTTCACGTGATCTAAAATTGGCCCAATACGATAACAAAATCCTATCATTACCTCTTTAACTAAAGCAATTACTTACAAATGCATGATTCTGAAATGTCAAGGAATCCAAATTCATAAAAAGTAGACTAAACTAGATTTCTAATTAGAAACTTGAACTAATATCATCCACACAATGTTGTCTGTAATTCATCAGATCTAAAAAATTTGTAGGCATTTGATTGTAACAAATGATTTAAAAATTCAGTGATATCTTTAGTTAAAATTAAGGAGTTGGCTAATAAAAATTAAATTCAATGTACTCTAGAAAAAAGACCTGTTAATAAAATAAAATCATTCTTTAAGCTGTATCACGTATTCAGTTTAAGAAGTAGCAAAGAAATACTCTTAGAAGAACATATTATTAAATTATTCACAAGCAGTCACCTGGCGTTCGTAACATAGAATAATTTGAAAAGAGACAGATGCTATGTTTTCAGTTTGTTTGCAATGACCATGCGCAGCGTAACCTTCCATTATTTATGGAATCTAATTCATAGTTTTTGAAAAATTGTTCATGTTTATTCAACGCGTAGCATGAATCTGCAATGCATAGCACTGAGAAATAAAGGAATAACAGCCAACACTCGTTCCGTTGTATTTCGTATGTGGAATGAGTTTTGTAAGACACGATTATTGTGCGAATCGTGTTTTAAAATACAAATTCGTTATTCAATCTGTTTGGAGAGGGGTACATTTATTTCTAATGCTGAATGTATAACTCATTAATAAACATTATAAAATTAAGCTAATGAAATAAATGCCGTTTGAATTAAGGGTGGTATAAAGTTTCTCAAGGCTCTTCTTTATTCTCCACTTCAAGGATTACGTTCTTGAACCTGATCCGGTGCCCATCTCTTCCTCAGACTTCTCATACCTCTCTTACCAATGGGTTTTTAATTGAATGCAGATACTTGAAATTTCGTTAGAGTCTCTCTTTTCAGACACCGCACTTTCTTTTTTTATTTTGCTTGATTTTGTCATGCAAAGGTGTAAGGTTCCTAGACGTAAGGTTTTTCAAAGTTTATGTGTGTGAATTGGTCATCATTTTAGGCTTCTACAAAAACAATTTGTCAATAAATTCTTGTCAAAGTCTACAAATTTATGTAGGATTCAGTATGAACATGCTGAAAAAATTAAACCTACGATGTCAACACAGACATCCATAATATACAGCGTAGAACGTGATTTTGTGGGATGCACGTATAAAATTTACCATCTACACAAATAAATTACAAAGCTAAGAGTATTATAAAAAGATGGTCTAATCAGAGTGTAAAATTGCTGAATAGCAGACTTCCCAAATTTAATATGGAACTACAAACCTAAGAAAAGAGGGAAATGTAAATGTTGAAGGATCAAATTCCACGGTTTAACAATGTAGTCATGACAGTAAATACTTGTACAAAAAAATAAGAAATTTAGTTGAATTTAAAATTTTCGCCCAAAAATAAGTTTAACTAATTTTTCGTTTTTAAATTCCGTACTCTATTGGAGACTACCCATATGGCAATTTTGACCTTGGACACTGCTCGAAACAGATATATGGAAAAGCAGCAATACGATGCAACTTCGCAATACGATAGTTCTTCAGTCTTGAGACTCGTCCCCTTCCCGGATTTCCGTTGCCCGATATTTTACCCAGTGTAATCAATTGGAACAGGCTGTACCGTTCTTCTTGCGTAACATGCCCGAGATAATTACATTTTTCTAAGTGTTATAGTCCCGTATAATTTTTACCCATTAAAAATTAAAAAATTCAACAATATCGGTATTGTAATAAATTATCTGAGTAGAATTTAATAGACAAACACATACCAGGTAATCCGTGGAGAAGACTCAAGCATAGGTGGGCACGAGACCTTCTCCAAACCACAAGTGTGCTTGCTGCGGCTCTGCAAGCACCAAGAAATCTGAACAAGTGATTAATTCTACCACTTTAAATTTGCTAACTGTTATTGTATTAACAGGTTGTAAATACAAAATAAAGTTCAAAATTAAACAATTTATGTCTAATATATTTTCTTTCAATTTCTTCGAGGTTGTCTACGTACGTATGAACTTCATACCCCGAAACTTTCCAGTCTCTACAAACCTTTATTTTCTTACCCAGCATCATACTTTTGAAAACGTTTTCAAGGATATCATGGTCTTTCTTAATACGTACTGCTAATGTATATTATTCCTCTTTATTTTGTTTAAGCTTGTTCTTTTGCATCTTATAAATAGAAATATTTACTTCTTCCTTTTATTCAAAGTCCAGCTAATCTTCTATATTTTCTTCCATTATTGGATCACAATGAATTCCAATCTTCTTTTATCCTACACTATTTAGACCTAAATTTCACCTTCTTGCACTAAAATACCCATGATAAAGATTTCCACAAATAATTAATTGTTTTCTTACCTCAACATTTATTTATTTTTTTTACAATTATCTATCTGTTAATGTTTCCTTAAATAAAACCGTTCTCCACTTTATTAACAAGAATGGCTTATCTTAAATAAATTAGAAGTTTTAGTCATAATAAAAAATAAGGTTATTACATCGTTTGTTGTATTATTTTATTAGAAAATATATATTTCCTTCAAATGAAAAGTAAAATTAAAATTCAAAAATATAAATTATAGTATTTATTGAAGTCCTTGAAATAATAGAAAGGAATAAGCATAAAAATGTTCCGTTGACTGACAAACAAGTCATGATGGAACATAAAAAGCAGTAAAATGTGTTCTAAAATTAAACTGTTTGGTACCAAGTAAAAAAGTTATAAAATCGAATTGTATATATAACAAGATACGGAGTTATACTAAGTAAATAATATTAAATATCACCGTTTAAATTTTGTTATCTTTAAATTTAAACTTATTCAGAGATGGGTAATAAAATCTGTGACCACCGGCTGGTATCTATGAGTATAACTCTGTATACTGTATAACAAAATCATAAGATAATTTAACAAGCATTTTAAAAAGACGAAACAGGACAGTAAAATTTCGTTCGTAACGTGACTAAATACCAAAATAATTTAACTTCCAATTTTATTACGTAATTAAAATACGAAAATATTTAAAACGACATAAATTTAGTTATTTAAAATATAATAAAAAATTAACAATGAAATTTTAGACTATTCATTAGCCTATAGCGTTTAGATGAGCTGTTCCGTTACAGAAATAGTAGTAATAGTGTAATAAAAACAAGAATTAAATGTATTTTATTGTAATTCTATTAGACAAAGAGGTTTTTTATAATCTGAAATAAATGGAAGCACTGTAATTCATCATTAAATTTGTAATTACACAACGACCGTAGTAGACTTCATGAAAATAGATTAATTATTTGTTACTTAGGCTCTGGACCAGCATATTCTATCAGAATTTTTATTTGTTATCAATTTCTTTACTGGTTTTATGCAGTTCTTCAAGCTATACTATTTTGCGCAAGTCGTTTCATATCTACGTACCTGTAACATCCTACATATCTGTAATTTGTTTTTTTAAGTTCTCAAAAATCTTGAAGTTCTCGAAGCCCTTGAAGACCTGGGTATACTAAGTAAGCCTAACCAGAATCATACATGAGGGAGTTTTCCCACGATCATTTCAATCAGACAGAAAAATCTGTAATTTACTATTGCGTCAGCTTTTTGCTTGGTAAACTAAAATGCCCCAAGCCACCGTCTACCAGGGTGGAATGGGCAGCCCTTCCAGTTCCGTTCACCAAGAGACGGTCACCATGCTGATGAGCTGTCACACAGCTACTAACAGGCCATAAAACAAGAATGTATGGATAGGACAGTAGTCTTCTATCCTGGCCGGCTACTTTAAGTCTCATGTAAAAGGAATTAAGGGGGTCTCCTAAATTCCAGTCTCGTTAATTACAGAAGCCCTTTATGGCTCCTATCAGAATAATTGTCAGCTGATAAACAAATCACTTTTAATTGTCAATAAAAACATTCGGGAAACGACTGTATTTGGTAAACCCAAAAACAATCAGTAGTTGTTTGTATTTAAATTTAAATAATTTTTTTGACACTAAATACAACAATTTCTTAACGCGAAGCTAATGTTCCAAAACTTTATTTACTTGAAGGAGCGTGCAGTCATCACCACAGTCCTACAGGTGGCCAAGAAGATACCTTGGCCAGAGGCGTTTTAAAGGTCTGTGCTAAGTATCTGACATTGCCCTAGTGTACATGTTTTTTATGAGAGGGTTGTCTGCAATTCAAATTTGTCATGCATCGTCTTGTATAGTTGTTTCGTGACAACAATTACGTATGGGATTTGTAAGTCATTGTGCAACGTTGAGTTTGTGATGTAAAAGGGACATTGTATTATCATTCGTAGAATCTTGTTTTGAATGGCTTGTGTACGTTTCGTGTGTGAAGGTTTAGCAGATCCCCATAGTTGATCTCCATATGTCAAAATTGGCCTTAAGACTGTCTTGTAGATTGTTAATTTTTGTGACATGTTTAATTTAGAACGTCTATCGAGTAAGCGCAAATCATTTGACACTAAAATTTAGCATTAACCAGCCAAGTTGATTTATAGTTTAAGGTAACAACAGTTCCGATTGCATAAAAATGTAACCTATATTATAAGTCTTAACAGGTTCCACGAATATTGTTTTAATTACAACAAAATTTTATTCATTAATTTTTTTCTTCATGTACTTAAATTTACAAGTGTGCCGCTCTGCACAACCAGTAATTTTTTTCTGTAATTTACTAGCTAGAAGTTAACACTTCTAAGGAGGACCTCACTCATTAACAAGACCCTCACGTTTCAATGTCATATTGAATGTCGTCTGAAAGCTCTGACTGTACAAGATAGAATGTTAAATTAATAAAACCTATATTATGTATTTTACAATGATAAAAAATTATTAGATCATATTACTTTATTAATGTATGTTTACTCTAAAAAAATATCAGGTAACCTTTAAATGCAACATCCAAAATTTTATTGTGGACTACCGAAACAACTAAAAACCTTAATAGAAGAAACTGAACTTGGTTGTACATATTATAAAAATCAAGAATTTACAGTTTTATTTCATTGTATTGGCTAATAATTTATTAGATATCTTTCTAAGTCAATACATTCTACATTATCTTATTAAAACATTTTGTTTCAGATAATATGAACTAATCACTTTTAGAAAATCATTGAAAATCATTTATCATTCTCAAGGTTTAAATTGTTTATAGTGAATTAATGAGGTTAAATTCGAATTTAAATCAAGTTACATAAAGGTCAGTTTTAGAAAAATTGTAGGTCACTTTACATAATAATTTTAATCATGCAAAATAAAAACTAATGATTCAGGTTTCTGTAAAATAATTATCCGTAGTATTAGAAAATTTTCAGCCTAAATTATGAATGCATGTAGTAAATTAATTTAATTTGAATGATAAAATTTGATATTCATAAATTTTCTACCAGTAAGTATGAGTTTGTAAATTAATTTGACAGACGAAACTGTATTTATACAATCTTGTTACGATTAAACATCCATTTCTATTATTTTGTTCATTCTAGTTTATTTTTACCGCAGTTTTAGTAAAAAGGTAAATTTAGTAAATTTATCTATTTACTATTTAATTAGTACATAGGCTATAATAACGAATTATTGTAACATATATTATATTAAGTTATTTGTTAGCATTTAAGTTAAAACGAACTGATTTTCTAAATTTAAGTGAGAGATTTCAAATGTGTTATTAATTATTAATTCCAATTTATATCAACTTCTACAAGGTATTCACTCTGTTTAACTAGGTTATCTAATAATATTTTTTTTTATGTGTGAGTAAGAATGTGTTGTTCGTAATTTGTTAGCATTTAAGTTGCTAATCAGTGGGTTAGTAACTTATCCACTGATAAATTTTCAATATCTGGCTGTAAGCTAATTATAACTTACTGTTCATACATGAACGGATGGTAATTTTTTTCATTTATGTTAAATAAAAAAACATTATATTAACTAGAACACATTTTAAGAAGTAGTAATAGTTTTTTTGTTAATTTGTAATTTTTGCAAGAAAATAAAAAAATCTCCAATACTACCTGGTTTGTACGAAATGGTGAAATGTAAGATTATCTTTCTGTAGTTACAGTGAATAAAGAAATTAAACGAATTAGTCATAAATATTTTAATAGCTTAGAAAGTCATTTTAGATTCATTGATTACACTGGTCTGCAAAAAAAAATAAAAAAAATTCCCCTTGGACTTTGATGGGTGATTCTTATGTATCTTGACCCCCTGAATCCAGATTTGACCTTCGTTTCTCTCTATCATTTCTGTTTCTAGATCCCGGCTAGATTCGTTTAAATGATTGTTTTCGGGGGATGGTGACTTAGTGTACTGCAATAATGTAAATGGATTAGTGATTTAACCTAACATGCCGATGATCCAGAAAATTGGCTCCTATTCATCGACTCATCTAAAACCAGTTTAAAAGCTGTTTTGTTGGCAAATGATAATGATTTGCCCTCAGTTCTGGTTGCATATACGGTCAACATGAATGAGACATACAAAAATATCAGCCGTATCCTTGAAAAAATTGGTTATAAAGATCATTCCCTGAAGCACTATGCTGATTTTAAGGTTGTGGCTTTACTTACAGGACTTTAATCGGGATACACCAAACATTGTTGCTTTCTGTGTGAGTGGGATAGCAAGCTCGCGATAAAAATTATACTGTTCGAAATTGGCCCTCGTGTGAAAGTTTAGTTCCTGATCAAAACACTGTTGCCAATGAGCCTTTAGTTTCGAGTGAAAAGATATTTTTGCATCCTTTGCGTATCAAACTCAGTTTGATTAAACAGTTCGTGAAAGCTATCGATAAAACAGGAGATGGATTCCAGTATTTGAAGAGCAAATTTCTACGTTTGGGTGAAGCAAAAATTAAAGAGGGAATTTTTGTTGGTCCACAAATTAGAGAGCTTTTTAAAGATTCAGTGACCATCAATCACTTAAATTGAAAAGAAAAAAAGAGCTTGTGCTGCATTTAAGGACGTGTGTGAAAAATTTTCAGGATTTAACAAAAATGAAAATTATGTTGAACTTGTCGAAGAATTGCATATGAAAATCTGCATATGAGTTGAGGGGTTGCAACATGTTATTAAAATTGCACCTTTTACACGCGCATTTGGACTTTTTCCCAGAAAACTTGGAAGTAGTTTACGATGCACACGGAGAAAGGTTTAATCAAGACATTGCACTCTTCAAAAAACTGTTCTCTGGGAAGTGGAACTTAAGTATGTTAGTAGACTATTGGTGGTTACTTTTGCTTGAAACTCCCAGAGATCAGTACAAGAGAAAAGCTACCTCCAAGTAAAACCACTCTCTTTAAGTATATGTATTCGATGACAAGTAGGCCCTATCTTGGACCAGAAAAATTGTGTAAGTAAAAATGCACTAAATGTATCAATACATCAATACTCTCTTATTGTACTCTTTCAGTGTTAGCTAGGTCTTGAAGTACTATAAAAACGAGATACAACTGCACAATTTCATTTCATAGTTACACCAGACTGATAAAAAGTTGAAATTTCCCAAATAAGGGTGAGTGGCCCACCCCCTAAAAATGGTGGGTGATGGAGCAAAACGGAGGTCAGATTCGGATTCAGGGGGTCAAAATACATGAGGAGGTAACATGCAAAACGTGTTTTGTCACAAAAAATTAAAAATTGAGTTAGGGCCGCCATTGCATTCTCCTGCATGAAATACATTATATTTAGCTGTGTTTTCAATCAAATAAAATTTTGTCCAATGTTAAAAGCATATTAAAAATTACTGTTTTGTGCAGAACATGTTTTGTCCATCATCAAGATTCAGTCAAAAAGTGTTTTGTCCATCTGACCAATAAGAGCGCTTCAGTCTACCAATCAGCTGTGTGGAATGCATTCTCATTATTTCACACTTTTACCATTCTATAATAGTGTTGAGGTATCATCCACACTGTACAACCATTTCTCAACAGTTGAATTTAAAGGCAAGACTTTGCTTAAATTGTTTAGTGAAAAAAAAGTTATATAGATTAATTATTTAAAAAGATGTTTGGTGATGACTGGGTAACATCATCTGATCACCGCCTTAAATGGTATTCATCATTGATATTCGAAGAGCTGTCAGCAAAGTGTGAAGCACAGGTCATCTTCTGTGACTGTCTTGAAGAAGAAAGATGTGATATTCGGATTTAAACTTTTGAATCATTATTACTTTTATTATTTTTATTATAAGACTTCGTATAATATGTTTAATAATTTTTTAATAGGTAGCCTACATTCAGTATATCATTTTTTAATATATCATATAAAAAATTATCATAAAAATTCATTATATAATATCATTTTTTTAGTGTATCATTTTTTAATATTTATTATTAATTACTTTCAATATGTCTTCTTATAATTTTTATGAATTATAAGTAACTTTAAATTTTTATACTGTCTTAAAATAATAAATAAGTCCATTACAAAAAAACTTTGTCTACATAATTTCCACTCAAACCAAGTTATGTCCGTTACTTTCATGCAGAACGTGTTTTGTCCAAATTTAAAATAATGTTTTTGAACACTTTTCCCACATCAATATTTTCAAAAATTGTTTATTTAGCGTTTTTTATCATCCTTTAAATGCTGGTAGCTAAACCCCGTATTAAATCTGCAGTAAAATCAAAACAACAGTTTTTTGGTCTTAGTGTAAAATGACATTATTGTGACAAAACACGGTTTGCATGTTACCTCCTCACATATAGATCACCTATTAAAGTTCAAGGGGAATTTTTGATGCAGACCAGTGTTATTAATCTGTTAAACAATAGAGAAGACGTTAAGGAGTTACAGAGAAGAGCTGTTATAGCTGCAGTAGGTTAATCAAAATTTCTTACTTATTTCTTTTATTCAAATAAAAATACAGAATAAATTTAAAAGACGTTAAATGATTAATTAAAAATTTGATACTGAAAATTATTCCAAAAGAATTTTGTAGGCTGTTCTTTTCATGAATCATTAATTGTAGCCTACGTTACTATAAGTGACTAAATTTTACAAATTAAAAAAAGTTAAATTGATTTAGCCACAGGACTGATCGGTATTTGTTATAAATAATTACAGAAAACCAAAGTGTTTCACTTAAATGTTGTATAACAAGAAATTTCGGTATTATTTAATATTTGGATAGATTTTACGAGCCTGAAAGTTATTAACAATTAGTAATTTATTAGATAATAGTGAAGGCTAAATCTAAATTCAAGGTTTAAGAGAATTGATTTTTGTAATTTGTTTTATTATATTTTCGTCAAAATTTGGAGTGGTATTGTTGTGTATTTTACTTATTCATCTTTTCATTATTTTTTATTATGTAAATATCGTAAAAGTCAAACATCGAAAGTGAATGTGATATTTGATGAATGTTTGACTTCATTTAGGTTTTTACTTTTTCATGCTTATATGAATATAGCCTATAGAAAGGAAAATTGTTTTCGTGTCGATTGTTCAAAATCGAGTTTTCACCAGATCTACACGTTTTCAGACCCCCTGAACCCCAAAAAACATGTTTTTAGCGATTAGTCTGTGTGCGTGTGTGCGTGTGTGTGTGTGTGTGTGTGTGTGTGTGTGTGTGTGTGTGTGTGTGTGTGTATGTGTGGCCAGAATATCTCAAGAGCGGAACATCTTACGAACTTGAAACTTGAAGCTTAAGTTAGATACCACTAGCGGACCCGACACAAACATTTCCATCAAAATCGATCAATCGGAAGTAGGCCTAGTAGTAATTCGTGTCATTTTTCACTTTTTGCGTTTTTGTCAGAACAGCACCTACGATTTTTTAAAAAAAAATCCCCTCATTTTTTATGCCCTACAAGACAAGGTGGTCGCCATGCCTGCTGAAATTCTTGTAAAGGCTGTTTTCTCATTAAAAATGTTTTTTTATGATTGCGGCTTTAATATGCATTTAAGCGCAAAAATATTTGTAATAAAAGTTGTAGAAAATTTAAAAACCTACAACTTTTAATATAAACATTTTTTTGTATAGCGGTTAGTTTAGCGGTAATTAGCAATTTTGTGTTCTTTTTCACGAAAATGTGAAAAAAACATTGATTTTTTTAAGATTTCAGCCTTAGTATGCATTTTACGACAAAAGAGTAGGCTATATAATCAGATTTATAGGAAATTGAATAATCTAAAACTTTTGTTAACAGCATTTTTCTCTACAGAGCCTAGTTTAGCTTAAAATAGCGATTTTTCGTAGCTTTAAGACTAACGGAGGTTGATTTTAATTTTGCATCTTTCACTCATGGCTAAAATAAGGTTACGTGTATTGTGGTTAGGTTTTATTTATTTCTAATGTTTTATTATTTATGTTAGGTTATATTGTTAATTATTTGCATTGGCAAGAGAAAGTTATGTGAACGTTTCACACCAGATTTTTAATTTTCTGTACCGGATCAAAAATGTCGTAGTCTATATGAGGTAATTTTTAAAAAATCGTGTGAGCCGTTTTTAAGAAAATCACAAAAAACTGAAAAATGACACGTATAATCTACTACTTTCGGTTGACCGATTTTGATGACAATTTTTGCGTCGGGTCCTTTAGGGACATCTAACTTAAGTTTTAAGTTTCAACTTCATACGATGTTCCAATCTTGAACACACACACACACACCACATTGACCAATCGCTAAAAACATGTTTTTCGGTGTTCAGGAGGTCTGAAAACGTGTATATCCGGTAAAAACTTGATATAAAAAATCGACATGAAAACAATACTTTCCTTTTAATGTAGTCTATTCATACAGGCAAGAGAAGGTAAAATTAATATTTTTGGTAGATCTAGGAGCCTATAGTAAGAATACGTATATTTTTCTATCATTATTATTTAAGTAGTTTTACCTTAACGTTTGTTACGTTTAAATGTGGAGGTCAAACTTTTGGAATAAATTTTTTTTTAGGATTAGTTAATACCAAAAGATTTTATCTTCTGAATATGTAACAACTGACATTATCGGAAGTAACTGAGCAGTCGATGAGATTGTAAATCAGGAAAGGGAAAAGTAACACGTGTAAGAGGCCTACAAGAAGTACAAGCCTGTTAACATACGTACACAAATTTATTATGCATACGATCTTCTGTAACAGTTTGCATTTTAAAGAAGTAAAATAAAACAAACTAAGAGAACTAGAGTGTTAATTAATTGATAGCTTGCTTTACAAACATATTACGAATATTAATTCAAACTTTAATCTTTCTCCTGTATAAGAAATTAAATAAAAACACAGTGTTAAAATATGTATGTTGAGAGTTTACAAGTTAATTAATAATAATAAAAATAATAAAAGAATAAAATCAAATCAAAACACTGCAAAATGTTTTAATTGGATTAATTTATCTTGTAGAGAGATGCAAACGCATATTTATATGTAAAGTTACTTCGCATCAGGTGTGCTAATCTAAGTTAAACTGAAAACCAGTTTTTAAGTTAAGCCGTTCTTAGAAACTAATACATCTGTCATGCCTTATTTACATTATTCAGAAATTAATATTATTTTATTTTGAATGTATTATATATTTTTTTCGCGTTATGAAACAAGTTCAATTATTTCAATGTCCCTATTTAATAAAATATTCTATTTTAATACGACCATTAACCAGATAATGAAATCAAAGGTACTCTAATTATTTATCATAAATTATTATATCATGTCAATGAATAACTGAGGATCATTTCTTCATAAAACTCTGGTGAACAAAAAATGAATTGTAATGCTAAAAATAAAAATAACAAAAATACCTTCTCAGATTTTCGTAGGTTTACGGTGACAATGCATAATTTACGTGACAGTGATAATCACACTGATAATAATCAAGTAACTTTTTCCAAAATATCGTTATCTAGTGTACCTACCACCGGAAGTAGTTATTAGTGCAACTGGCTACGCTGAGGTCCCAGTTTTGATTCCCGGTCAGGTCTGGCATTTTGCATCACTCATTTTCATCTATCACCCTTCTCACTGTCTGCATTAGCAGTAATCTGGAAAACAATGGACGTTAAAAAAAATCACCTGAGGTTAAGTTAAAAGTGTGCCAAAGTATAGATACTGAAGTCCCGAGATTTCCTTTTGCCTATGGATTGGCTGTGAGGAACGAAAGTGAAAATTTGATATTGCTGCCAACCTCAACAGTGAGACACTACTCGTGCATTTCACTACCGTGCAGTTTCTACATACATTTTGTAAGCTGTGGTTTATTCGGAGAAAATGTTTTCTTCATAAACCTTATAAGAAATAAATGTGACCTGTAATATTGCCTATATCTTAATTACATGACTAGAAATGTTTGATTTACTCTAATTACCAAGTTACCTTATTCCATTGGAACAAAATATTCTATGAATGAATCGCCTTCTTTACTATCGCTGTCACCGGCGTCTGCACTATCAGTCTCACTAGTATACTATCTACCAAACCTTTTTTTTACCAGGTGTCAACAAAACTTTTGAAGAATAGCTTCTTCACGTCTTTGATTTCCTTCTTTATTTTTCGAATTGTTAAACGATAAGCATCACAGTAGTTAGCCACTCGCTCATGGCTTTTGATAAGAGGCAGAGGAAAGGGTTTTTGTTTAGCTTTAACTTCACAGCATTTTTTTACACTGCATATTAGATTTCGTTCAGCACTGTGAATAGTCTGTGCACATTTTCGAGAAACTAATATTTCTGTTCAACAAACAGTTATAGTCGAACAGTTAACCTAAAGAAGGTTCCGCGATATACTGTATATGCTCTGGGTATAGTATAAGTTGTTATGTTTGTTGTACTGAAATTAAAGCAGTCGTGCATGCCCATTGATGCTTTCCCTTTTTACCCCTAGTTGCAAGCAAGAGCAAACTTGTGACTCAATTAATTATAATAATTTGTTCGTCTTTAGAAGTAATTCACCGGCCCGTGTTGTAGTGGTGAGCGCAACTGGCTTCTATGCTGGGGTCCCGGTTCAAATCCCGATCAGGTCTGATATGTTTTCATCTATGTGTTATCACCTCGTATCATTACCTACGCACAAGTCTAAAATCCATGTAGGCATCTTCACTCAATAAAAAAACAAATCCTTAACCTTAGGACAAGAGAGTGCCTCTTTGCATAGGTTGTTTGCATTTTTCAGTATAACCACCCGAAGACGTTGACTAACAATTCAGAGATCAATTCAGAGATCGGCAGACTTTTGGTCAATTTGGTTCTATACTATCCGTATAAGCTGGACTGTCACCTTTGCCAGATCTGGCTTTCCGAAGTCCATCTACTCTACTTTCACCGACAATCTGGTCTTAATCCGAAGCCGTGAAAAAGGTGTTCCTACAAGATATTATCAGCCTGACCATATCAATTAAAATTTTTATCAAGTTATTACTTTCCTGATACCGCTTTTTTCTTTGTTAACCAGCTGACAAGGCCCATGGGTTGAGAAGAGCGTTGTGAAGTTATAGATCAAAAACTTCAAAATAAATTTAACATTTTAAATATAACATTTTTGGTATCAAGTTTATTCACATGTCTGTATTAATAAAAAACTTCAGTTGAGATTTCTGCATGTGATAGTAACTATCCGTGAGGAGGCGTCACGATATGTCATCGCATAAAGATTGATTAATATTTTGTTTATGGTTACGGTGACAAACCAAAAATTCCTAGTTTAACATTTAGTATAAGCCACAAGTTTCCGGAAAACATTTTAAACATTCATGTTAACATCGTGGGTTTCGTCCTACACTGAACAATAGTAATTATAGTTTGAAAAAGTATATTTACTTAGTTTTCTTTTAGAATGGATTATATAAGTGCATTTATAAACGCATACAAATATTACTAGAAATGCATTTTATTTTGTTCTTGTATGTGTTTAACCTACTAAGCTTTAAGTGATGCATGATGGGTGACATTTTCCAATTGCATAACTGTTGTTAAAGGAAACGATTACAAAATGCAACCAGTACATTATAACTTTTTTTATTTAAATATAAATAAAATGTAGTGTATTCTTTTATTTTAGATCAATGTATTTTATTTTAATATTTGTCTGTGTGTATATGCCTTGTAAATAT
The DNA here is from genome assembly GCA_035578175.1 of Catonia carolina. Taxonomy (NCBI): domain Eukaryota; kingdom Metazoa; phylum Arthropoda; class Insecta; order Hemiptera; family Achilidae; genus Catonia; species Catonia carolina. The sequence goes on from JAQMRL010000001.1 coordinate 261,559,805, forward strand.
ATTAAATAAAAGCTTTGTTTATAAGTGCAACTAAACAAGCAAGAAAGAATACTTGAAGTTATTTTGAATGAATCATTCATTGTCGACTTGATGAATAGATGAATGAAAGATAGATCAAGTGGTATTCTGGTGGTGAACGTAGTCCTTGAATTATTTCCCACGTCTTGCTCTGCTGTAAACTAAAGTCGATCACGTTTGGTAATATTATTACAGCTCTTGTTTTATTGCAATGTTATGGTGAATAAAACAAAATCAATTTCTCTGAGTATGTATTTCTAATTTTAGTTTACCCTTCATGCTATAAAAATATGAAATGTTTAATGTATCGCTTAGTAACTATAAATCCATTAATAATCTTGAATGAATATTACTGTAATAGGAATTTAGAGGAGTTGAATTTCTTTCTCTTCCTTCCAGATTATTTCTATAACTTTTTAATAGTTTTGTTCTATAGGTATGATGTTGTTTAGGTCATCAGCCGAAAGGCTGGTTTGAACCTCTGGAGGCTTTACTAAGTAAAATAAGGAGTGAGGTCGATGGTGAAACTTAATTAAACTGAGGTTCATAAAGGTTTGAGTAAAGCTAATTTTTTGAAAAAAAAAAATTACTCTTTAATAAGTCATTGTGAATATGAAGCATAGCTATATCGTTATTGTTTTATGAAGAGATTTTCTTTCTGAACAGTTTTTATAATTAAATACGAGAATAAATTGAAACAGATTTTGAGTGACTCGTACGATTTAGGTATAAAATAATTTATTAAAGGATAGATCTTTTAAGATTCAGTACGGTACTGCTTACTCTGAGCTGCACAAAATTAACGCCAGAGTACCATGGGACAATACAATACCCATTTTTGTATAGCGTATTTGCATCGGATATGCCTATTTTGGACAAATCGGTAACCGCGACGTATGCTGACGACACAGCAATTCTTGTACGGGAAAAGAGCGCTGATGAGGCTTACAGGTTAGTGCAGCGACATCTTTTTTTAATAAAGGACTGGCTTACCCGTTGGCGTATTCAGGTGAACCCAATGAAGTCAACACAGATTACGTTAACCTTACCACGTCAAACTTGTCCACCTGTGATGGTGAATGCTATGCATATTCTCCAAGCCAGAGTGGTGCGATATATTGGCTTATGGCTTGACACGTGACTAACGTGAAAGCATCATCTGCGTACAAAACGTTTAGAACTTAACCGCCCCCAGAAGCTACTCTTCTGCTTAATTAACCTTCGATCAAGATTGAACCTCCGTTCTAAAATTATAGTATACAAAACCCTTTTGAGACCAATGTGGACTTATGGTGTGCAGCTCTTTGGAGTAACGGCAAAGAGTAATTTAAAATCGATCCAGGCCTTTCGTTCGAAATTCTTAAGATTTGTTTCTGGCGCTCTTTTTTATGTAAGCAATAAAACCCTCCACGACGATTTCAAAATTCCGACAGTAAAGGAGCTAACCGCGTCCTTGTATAGTAAATTTCACGAACGACTAGATGAACATCTAAACCAATTAGCCCGTGATCTAGCTACAAGGAACTTCCCACCTCGACGTCTCAAGCGAAAATGGCGTAGAGACCTCTTGGTCTAAATAACGGACAATACCTGTAGTAAACTTCAATAAACGGAGTAAATAAAAGGAGAATTTACCACTGGGTACCCTTTCTCCTTTAAGTGAAATTACCCAACGCCATTTTAATATCGTATACGGAAATTGTGCAGCTCAATGTACAGTACCGTAATAAAAATTAAAAACAAAATATATGAGAATGTGTTGAAATTCAACACTTTATTTTGCGATATAAATAATTGTTAAATTCTGTAGGATAACATTTTGAAAATTTTATAACATTTTGGGGTGTTTAATTTTTTTAAATAGAGATATTAGAAAATAGTAAGGTTTTTTTTAGAAGTATTCTAAAATTACATATCGTTCACAGAAGCAATAAAACATATTAAAGATCTTTAGATTGTTATATTTTACTTCGTGTGAATTTATTACTTCCTATGTTATTTACTAACAAAACCGTTTAGTCAATTTAATATCAAGGAAAACTAAATTAATGTTAAATTACACAATAATTCTTATTTATATTTAAATAACATTTTATTAAAGGTCAAATGTAAAAAAGCGACCTTAGTAAACTTTGACAGATAAGAAGGAACAACATGATTTAATATTTCAGATAGTTACTCATCAAACGTGAGATATTTATGAATCAGGTGAAATCACTTTAATTCATGTCAGTAGGAAAACTTCATGACTATTTGCCCAGGAATACGTTAATATTATTCAGTTATTATACCATATAAAGCATTAAACATTTATCATGTAATATTGTATCATTTACTATCTTGTGGACATAATCATTATAGATCTACAGCATTGAACTTAATGAACTTTCTTACTACAATAAGTTTTACCTTTACTGTTTACTTATTTGTAAAATCAATTAATATGATCAATAGGATACTTATTGATTCCGCAGTGTTACGAAAGGTAAAAAATAGGACGGTAATATTATTTATGTAGGAAATGCACATATTGGTAGGAGCAATTTTATATCCGTCAGTGTTACAGCTCAATGATTTTTTTTCAATTGCGTGAATTTACATGAGAGCGTCCTCAATCGGAACGCTTATGAGATGATGAAATTTTATTTCAAAAAAATACGTTTGGATAAAGTTAACCACTCATGTGTATTTGTTAACCAACAGGGTTTGTCTAGTGGTAAAGTTGTCGCCTCGAGTAAGGTAAATTGTTTAACAACTGATTTCCGGAGACAAAGTCTCCTGGTTTAAATCCTAGTAAAGGTAAAACTTTTAAATGGATTTGAATACTAGGCAGTGGTTACCGTTACTTTGATGATTGTGGTTTAATTAACCATTACTCTCTCAAGAACAGTTGGCCTGAGACTGTACAAAAGTACACCTCATTTACACATCATAAAATATCATCCTATCAACAGGGTCATCAACAGGGTTGCTAATTATTCTTGAATTGAACAGATTGCAAAGTACACACCTTAGGTATTTAGAAAACGTGTGTTTGTTTATACATGTATTTTAGGTAATAATTAGTTCTTTAAAAACTCAGGTGGCTCCACATCACCTATTTTCTTGTTTTACAATCATACATTCTAGATGAATTGTTTTCCGTATTTTTTTCAATTTTCTTACGAAAATACTTTTTTTTAAATTAGATTATCATCTTAAAAACATTTCTTTCCGATTGGTAGGCTACTTATCTTACAATTCATCTTAAACTTAATAAAAGCCAGAGATCCATAAGGATGAGTCTTTCAGCACTTTGTTCAACATTTACACTACTGACATTCCTACATGTGATCACATACTTTTAACTTCGTTTGCCGGCGAAAGCAGTTAATACAGTAATATGTACTTTCTTCAGCCCTTTCCGCCGTTGTTGCACAGTTTAATATGCAACATCGGTCGTATAACTATCTTAGAATCATAGTTTACGAAGTGGAAATTTAAAAGAAACTTCAATAAAACAAAATTAGTTACTTTTACCCTGAGGCAGCAACCTACCCTGCACTAGTTTTATTTAATTATCCATATGAACAGAAAGGTTTTACGGAACGAACACGTCTGCATGAAGCCCATTATGTTAGATAGTAGACGTAAACAGCTAAAATGTCTTCTGTCCCGAAAAACAAAACTATCCCCTCATCTGAAAGTAATTCTTTATAAAACACTAGCAACCCAGCTCGCTTCGCTTCACAGCAGCTAATGTAGGCCTCGTTAAATTATTTTAAAACCTCTCTACATACAATATTTGTAGTTTTGTTGCCCTGCGGCAGCAAAATAAATTGTTTTTCTGCTTTCAAGCTCAAGAAAGTTCGATATATAGTTGTCCATGAACAAAGGAAGCGCTCTTGTCTCAAATTGATGCCCACCGTTTTAAATGTTGTCCCTGCGATTTAACAGAATTGAATAGAATGCACAGAAGAATACCGATGGAAAAGAAAGAGACAGTTGATATATAACTATGATAAGAGACAGTAATACGTGGGTGCGGTACGTAGAGTAATTGGAAATATATGACTCATTCACTACCTTTCGAATGAAAACAAATATATGAAATGTAGTACAAAAATAAAAATTTTGAATATACCCAAATTTTTAATGTTTTTGGAATCGAATGTTATTATTCAAGTTTTTCTATGAAATATAAAAATTCAATCGTGCTTCTAGCCCCAAAAAATACACCATCGACAGGACTTTGAAAAAGTGCTATGTATCCGATAAATTAAACACGCGACATCATCACAGTTTAAGTTGCTTAACTCACTTAATTAAAGTTACCTAAAGTTGCAAAATAGCCTATATTAATCAGGAAGCTCTAAGCTATGCAACAATGAAAGATTTTTTAAAATCAGTTTAGTCGTTCCTCAGATTACCTCATACAAACAAACAAACAGACGTTTCTTCTTTATTATATTAGTATAGATTACTCAAAACAATGTGGATGTCCGGACGCTAGATCTATGGCATAGCTAAATTTTCAGTTTTGGTTAAAGTACAACGGTTTCTATAAAATTACTGAGAATATCTGTTAAAGCTTCTTTGTACATTAAAAAGTATAAAAATATTAATCTGTAGTTTTAAACATCAATTTTGATTAATGTCTTGGCATTTAACGTGAGGTTCTCCTCAAAAGGTGTTAAGTGATGTAAAATAAGCAAAAAATATTATTTACTGGTTGAACAGAAATGCTCAGTTCATCATTGATTTTCATAAAAATATAATAAAGTGATATACTAAAATAAATATAGAGTTAATAAAGCAAAGTGGAAAAAACTGTGACACCAAGAAATAAGTAAAGAACTGGGAATTTGAAAAATGACACCAGAAATAATCCAATAAAGAAACGTTCAGGAGTTTAATAAAGAAACTAGAGTTTCAGAAGGAAAACCAACCAACAAGAAAGGAAAACAAGAAGGACCAACTAAGGCCAAGAAAAGGTGCGAAGAAAGAAGGAGCATTCAGGAAAGGTGAAGGAAGCATGGGCCAAACGGTTGATTAATCGTACTCTTTAAATTGGATGATTCGAAAAGAGAAAAACTGGTAACCTAACTATGTGTCAAAAAATTCTAAATCGTGATTTCATCGCCGCTCGGCCAAGGAGTTGTAAACCAATGATTTAGAGCTTCGAAACAAAATTGTGGCAACTAAGGATATAACAGTACCAAATTTTTCAAGCTATTTTTACGCATTTTATTATGTATATATATTCAAACGAAATTGTATAAATCAATCTTTAATCACATGTAGTTTACTCTGATTTCTTCTAAATAAACGATGTACAACAATAATATTACACGTATTGTATTTTTAATTGTACTGTACAGTAAAGAAACACCTACAAGGTGAAGCAATGTAAAAAAATGTAATTAAAAAAAATATTACTCATAAATTATTACAAGCGTTAGGCCTAACGTAATTAATGAAAAGTACAAATCTGGATATAAACCTCACAATAAAAGTTAGCAAGTTATCCTACAGAAAAATTAACATGGGCGTAAATGTTTCCTTTATGTTGGTATTCGGTTACGTCCAAATAAATCATGTGTTTTGCTTGTTGTTTAAATTGTTGCGATTATAAAAATAAGGTAAGGAATTGTATTAAGAATCGTGATTAACGGTCTTATAATGTTGGAATAGGGTTGAAAGACATCACCGGTTTGAGTATGGCGATGCAGATCTGCCTACCCTAAAAGGGTACAGGAAGATTCCAACGCCGTTCCGAAGAAGACAAGCGGAGAGGATACGGCCGGTGAAACGGCCGAGTCGCTCTGCTGTTCAATAAAATAATTTGAAGACAATCCTGACAATTTCAGTCTTTACATTCCCTTAACAAGAATATAGAGAAACGGGGAGTTAATTCAGAGGTATGCAGATGTCATTGTTGCCAACATTGTGGCACTAAATATCTCTCCTGACATGAGATGTCAGGACAAAGGGTGCCTGATCGCGGACTGAATAAATTAAAAGCGAACCTAGTAAAGTGGCTTTATGCTGGATAAATCAAAATGACGTAACTGGGCTCAATTCTTTATCGCTTTTGCCGACAATCAGTGACAGGAATGGAAAACAGATTATTCAAGTAAAAATATCAATTTCCTTTCAAGAAATACATATAAATAGGTTTTAAATCATTAGAAAATCAACACGTTGGCAATAATTTACACACATATAGTTTACTTGCACTCACGTGCGCTTGCCGAACAACTAAACACACACCCGCTCGGATTAACCATGTAAAGAGAAGACGAGCACATTTATCTTCTTACATAAACACTATTTAAATGTAACAACTAACATTATTAAGTACGTAGAGTCTCCTTAAAGTTATTATGCTGATACCTCATCGTCCAGGTATGTTTACTCGTAGTCAGGTTGAACTCATTTAAAATTCCAAGTGTTTTCAGAAACTATCGGATTATTTCACCAATAATCAAGATAAAATTTAAATACAGTATTGTGCGAATTAATGTGAACAAACAGAAATAATTTGTAAATATGATTTATTTAGGACAAAGATACATTTAGGTACACTTACATGAGATAATTTCCATTAACTAGTATTTAATGTGTCCCCCTTTTACTTTTATGACTTCCTGGAGTCTTCTTGGCATGGAATCCACAAGTTTTTTGCAATTGTTTGTGATGGCTTCATCTCTAAACCAAACCTGAATCACTGCTTCCACCAGTTTTGTTTTTGTCGTACAGTCCAATTTTTGTAGCCTAGCCTTACATATTGCCCACAAATTTTCTATAGGATTAAGATCAGGTGAATTCCCAGGCCAATCAAGAAGGGTAATATTATTATCTGGCACGGAGCCGAGTCTTGTTGAAAAATTGCGGTCCCTTCGGCCTGTACTTTATTAAGTTCTATAGCTAAGCGTTGCCCTAGCAATGCTTTGTATTTTTCACTATTCATCATACCTTCAATTGGAATAAGTGTGCCAGTACCTGAGTATGAAAAACAGCCCCAGAACATTTTTTTGGGGGGATGTTTGACTGTTTGGTTAACCAACTTATGAAAACTGAAATTTTGTCTCTGTTCACATTAATTCGCACAATACTGTACAGTATTAGCTTTTGCTTTAGTAATACTTGCAGAAGTAGATTATTATTTTGAAATTTGAAATCGTTGGTAAGTAAACTTTGCAATATTTTTACGTTCTATTGCTGTATATCAATGTCTAGAGAAGGAAAAAGAAAAAAAGAAAAGTATTGTTTTCATGTTGTTTTTCGAAGTTAAGGTTTCACTGGAAATACATGTTTTCAGGCCCTATGACCCAAAAATATATTTTTAGCGATTGACTGTGCACGAATCTGTTTTTGAAAAAAAAACTCAAAAACAGAATAACGTACGAAACTAAAACTCGGAATTTAAGTTAGGTACCATAAGGGCAAACGAGTCCAACATTTTAATTAAAATCGATAACTGGAAGTAGTAGTTTATTTTTGTGCAATGTTTCACAATTTTGCAATTTTCTCAAAAACAGCTCCTACGATTTTTTTAATAATCCGTAATTTACTGTATTTTTTTACGCTGTACAAGACAGAGTAAGCGTCACGTCTGCCGAAAATCTTGGGGCTGTACTCTCGTGGTAAAAAATGGTTTTATTTACATTGAAGCCTTAATATTGATTTTAAGGAAAAAGCCTGTATAATAATTGTAGAAAATTTTAAAAAACCTACAAATTGTATTTTAAAAACTTCTTTCTACAACGCTTAGTTTAACATCAGTTAGTGATTTCTCGTTATTTTTAACGTCCTACAGATGTTGATTTTCATTTAGCGTCATTAATTCATAATTAAAAATAGATATTTTTTATTATTTTTACTGACAAGAGAAAGTCGTGTGAGTGTTTCAAACCAAATACTTTTTATTTCACTTCCGCTCATTAGGACTGATATAATTTTTTGGTTGGCATAATTTCACCTAAAACAATCCTAAATACAGACATAATAAAAATAAATTATTTTATTTTATAATATATTTACATTCTATGGCATGTAGTCAAAGAAAATAAAAAAATATATATAAGAAAACAGTTGGTCTCTATTTTGCTTTGCAGCAGTATCAATTTTCATCAAACATGTTCATTGGGTTTTACCAATAAATAGGTTGAGTTTCGAAGAAGATTTAGATGAATGTAAATTAACTTATCTTTGGCAATGCATGTGCATTAAAAAACAGCCATTACGCTAAGCCGGTTTTTTGGGTTCGCTATACAATACCGTTAAAGACGCGTCAATGTAATTTAGACTACGGTAGGATTATTCACCTCAAAGAGATGTCAGATTAATAAATCTACATAACCATTCGGGATACTAAATTATAAGCCTAACTATCTCTAAAAGATTTTCCAAAATATCGCAAACATATAAATAACAAAACTCGTGACAAAATTCTTAAACTAAAGAATTCCGATTAGATTTTGAAACTAAATCTTTTTGAAAGTAAATTTATATACTTCATGAAAAATATTTCATTTAGAGCACTCTAAAATGTAGTGATTTTTAAAATCGGTATTACTTTTATTAAAGAAAAAACTCTGAAAATTAGATTGCATTGTAAAAATTGGGAAGACCAGTTTATTTAATGCGCCCCTCTGAAGATAGTTAAATAAAACAAGTATATTTTATATTAAATTTGTTTTGTAATTAAACCTACTAGGAATTATGTTTTAGTCAATCAGTTTAGTATAATGTTTAGCTGTTCTGACGTAAATTTTTGCGCAGTTTTTCTTAGTCAATTCAAGCAAATTCCGGGACACTCTTTTTGCATTCTGTGTAGTGGAATTATTTTCCCAATTCCTACCGCAAATTTTTTTGTCATATATTTATTATTACTACTTATATTACTGCGGGTGGTTGTACCACGCAAGACCGTTTACTGCAATCAAAACACCATTTACTCACATGAAACCTATCTTTATCTGTTAGACCTCTTTTATCCATAGATCTCGTAACAGCATCCTCTGCCTGTTTTCTGAGTCACCTTACTGACTCTATCTAGCATGCAAATAGTTCTAGAACTTGTAGCCAAATTCTCTAAGCTCCTACAAAACCTCCAAATCCTCCAAAAATTTTCATAGATGTTTTGTCTAGACCGGATATGCTGTATTTTTTAAAATTTTATTTAGGCTTTTAAAAATACTTTGTGTCCATTTACTTTAAAATGTCATCATTCCTAACTCGATCTAGCGTAGCCAACTGATAATTTATTTTGCAGAAATTCATTTCCATGGCTGTTATGTTGTTTTAAAGTCTGTATTTGATAGTCCAAACCTCTGACCATATATATAGAAGCTTTGAAAAAAAAGTAGGCAGTCATTGAGGACTACCGACAGAAGTGAAAAGTAAAACTATGAAATACCAGTATTTTTTGGGATATCAAATCACTTTTAGTATCAAAAATGTCTGTAGTAGTATTAAGGTGTTGTTTAGGTTATCAGCCGAAAGCTAGTTTGAATCTGTAGAAATTTTTTTAAGAAAACGAGGAGTAAGCTGGTTTACAATTACCTTCCTCACTGAGTGGAAAAGTATGCTTATCAGCATGCTGGGCCCTCTGAAAAGCATACATTTTCCACTCTGCAAATGACACCTTCACTTAATTCACCACAGGGTCTGGCTGTATAAAGTAATTCATTACTTTCAGATGATATAACTCTGATTAGTGTCTTTTACTCCTCTACCTCTTCTCTTTTTAAATGATTCAGTCATTTAATTAGCTGCCCATATGATAAGAAACAGAACTATTTATTTCAGCCGTGCAAAGAATAGATAGAGTGTAAATAATTTGACACTCCGCTTGTCTGTTATGAGCTGAGTATTAAGGTATACCGTACTGTTAATAATATTAAAGTTTCATGTTAAAAATAAAAGCATCAACCGGGAATCAAACCCGGGCTGCTCGCATGAATTCTACCAACCCATCGACGGTTTATATCCCATCGACGGATTTTGACAGCAATATCAAACTGCACGTAAAACTTCCGATATACTATAGTTATATATAACATGTCGGTGACGCGAGGGCACGATCTCATAAAATTTGTCCTATCCAAAGCCCGCCTAACGTGCCTATACAAGTTTTCACTTAAAGAAAAGTTATTTTATTGGTGTCATGATGTATGTTTACTCGAAAAAACAGGAAGTAACATTCTGGTGATTACCTTCGCTAATTTTTTCCAATATAGTTTCTGGCGTATTATGTGACGTTAACAGTGCACCACAATAGTTGTGCACCAATTAAATGATCCGTTTGTCGGTCATTGTTGACTTGTCATAAGTATTATGTGACAAACAAATATCTCTTTATTTAGATATTTATACGTTCAGTATGTTTATCTCTATTCAAAATTTTCAAAGTACCAGACATGGTTTTTATTTTCAATTTTTGCAACAGACAAAATTGTTTCGTTGTGTCGTTTATACATTAAGCTTAGGGTAAGTGCCATTTATAATCATGAATAATAAAAATCTAGTTAACTATACCTATGAAATTTTCAAAAAATCTATTGTTCAATTCAAATATTTAAGTTGTTTAATAAGGTAAAACTTGGGAATAAAAATTCTCAATGTGAAAAGAAACACAACAGAGCTTATAATAAATTTTTATGGCTTAACTAATCTTTTACATCAGTATGTGTGGTGTAGAAAAACCAAACAGATTTATTCGGTATGGCAGAGGTTTATATGCATAATAATTTCTTCCTCAATGAGTGTATATCAACATCTTCATAGTATTTTTTATAAACAACATATTTATGGGCAAAACAACGCATTTTACGTCGTATAAAAATTTATTAATCAGGCCCTATATTTTACAACAGTATGATACTCACCAACGGCTAGATGGATATTCGTACAACAAAAAATCGTTTACCAGGTTCTATATAGCCAGAGAAGGGCGGGCAGATCGATCCAGTCACTGCCTAGTAAATTATCAGTTGTGTAATTGGATTTTTCGAAGCTGTAATTAGTGTAGAGTGTGTGGGAGGTATATATTTTGCATCGACAGTGATTATACCGGATTCTTGTTCCTAATACATACAATCAAAAACGTACCTATATCATTTAACTTCCCAACGGCTTGTTGGTCAGACGAAATACGCGTAAATGTTGTTGCACGTCCTAATATCTCAAACTGATATGTTATTTTTTATCTTTTCTTACAGTTGAATCGTGTATGACCTAATTTTTTATAGTTAATAAAACTGACACAAATATGAATCCGCCCACTTCTTTTAAAAATATAATATAGAATTATTTTTTACATTTAAATATTAAATCTTCAATAAATTAAATAACTTAGCAATTTTTTACCGAAAAACATAAAATCATTTGAAGTCAAAATTTCATTGAATAAATATTCTAAGACAAAAATACTACATAGAATTTTACAAACTGTAATGCTTTTAACGTAATTTTTTCAATAATAGGTTATTCAGAAAAATTACAACAGAAAATATGAAATATATTAAATATTTTGAAGGGTCATTAAAGGAAAACTGAAAGATATAAACAATATTTTTCTAAACCATATAAATAAGAAAGCCTTTAGTCACTCATTCATTCATTACTAATATTCTAACTTCTCGATTACCTGGAGAGCTGAAATTGTGCAAATTTGTTAAACAGAGGTTAACAGAAAAATGAAATATAAACTATTTGAATTCTGAACAATAACTAACGTATATAGGATACAAAGGGGTGACTACCCTAAAGGAATCCATATAAATAATATACTCAAAAAAGCTACATTTTTTAAAATTGGCAAGAGAATATTTTTATTTTGCTTCACTTCATGGATTAGGTAGTTCACCATGTTCCACAGTTCATCTCCTTCTTGGGTGTCGAAAACTCCTCTTCCCGGTGGGTTTGTACCAGTAAGCTAAACGGGGCTGACTTTCTGTACTTAGTGTCTTCTTAAAATTACCTATTTACAGAAAGTCAATGTCTTCTTTTAATTACCTACTGGCACAGCGACATCTTTTATTAATACAGGACTGGCTTAACTGTTGGCGTATTAAGGTAAACCCAATTAAATCAACACAGGTTTACTTTCACCTTACGATGTCAAACTTTTCCACCTGTGATGCTGAATAACATTCATATTCCACAGGCCAGGGTGATGTGATATGTTGGCATATGGCTTGGCAGACGACTAACTTGCAAGGGTCATCTGTGTACGAAACGTTTAAAATGTAACCGCCGCCAGAAGCTACTCTCCTGCTTAATTCATCCTCGATCAAGATTGAACCTCCGCTCAAAGATTTTCATATACCAAACCCTTTTGAGACCAATCTGAACGTATTGTGTCCAGCTCTTTGGAATAGTGGCAGAGAGTAATTTAAAGTCGATCCAGGCCGTTCAATCAAAATTGTAAAGACTTGCTTCTGGCGCTGCTTTATATGTAAGCAAGAAAACCCTCCACGACGATTTAAAATTCCGACAGTAAAGGAGCTAACCTCGTCAATGTATACATTCACGAAAGACTAGATGACCATCCAAACCAACTAGCCCGTGAACTAGCTACAAGGAACTTCCCAACTGTGTGACGTTTAAAGCGAAATGGCGTAGAGACCTCTTGGTCTTAATAACAGACAATACCCGTAGTTATAAATGGAGAATGTACCACTGGGTACCTCTTCTCCTTAAAGTGAAACTACCCACCGGCATTTAAATGTCATATACGGAAATTGTGCCCCTCAATGTACAGTACCGTATTAAAAATTAAAGACAAAAGAAAATACGACCCGAAGTTCTAAACGGAGAATGTACCACTGGTGTACCTCTTCTCCTTCAAGAGAAATTCCCCACCGCCATTTAAATATCATATACGGTAGTTGTGCAGCTCAATGTACAGTACCGTAATAAAAATTAAATGCAAAAAATAGCCTATTATTTCATTGTTTCTGCTATTTTTTAATGGTTAATCTACAAGAAATGGTTCAGTTTGGTGACTTGTGAAAAAGAACATTTGGTGAAAAATATCAGATTTTTTGTTACTAATTATTAATAGAAATGGCTGTCTTAGTGAAGGTTTTTACACAGATTCCTTTGACTACACCAAGCTTATACCTGGATAGCCCCTTCTTGCATTTTCTGAATTAGCATACCTTTTCTGTTTCAATTTTTTCCGACAGTTTTAATTGAAATTTAGTATCTGTTATTATGTTAATTCAACAATTTCTAAATGTGAAGCAATGTTCCAAAACTTGATTTACTTGCAGGTGACTTGATGTAGATCTACTTGATGTACATGATTTAAACTTGATGTACTTGATTTACGTGCAGTCATCACCACAGTCCTACAGTTGACCAAGAAAATCTCTTGGCCAAAAGTGCTTCAAACGTCTGCACTGAGCACCCGTTACCGCCCTAGTGTACATGTTTTGTATGAGAGGGTTGTCATGTAATTCAAATTTGTCATGCATCGTCTTGTATAGTTGTTTCGCGACATCAATTACGAATGGGATTTGTAAGCCTTTGTGCAACATTGAGTGTGATGTAAAAGGGGCATTGCGTTATCATTCGTAGAATCTTGTTCTGAATCGCTTGTATACGTTTCGTGTGTGAAGGTTTAATTGGACCCAAAGTTGAACTCCATTATGTCCAGATTGGTCTTAAGACAGTCTTGTAGATTGTTAATTTGTGTTAGATGTTTAATTTAGAACGTCTATCGAGTAAGCGTTTCAGTTGATAGAAGTGTGTTTTGAGTGTGTGGCGTGCGTGTGTAGCATGTGCGTTCTATGTAAGTTTTCCGTCCAAGTGTAAGTCTAAATAGCGTGTTTGAGTAGTGTGAGGCAGTGGAATATTATTAATGTTAACGGTTGGGCAGTTTTATCGTCTAAGAGAAAACGTCATTTGTTGCGATTTGTTTTCACTAATTTTAATTTTCCAAAATTTAAGCCATGACTCTATCCGGTGTAAATGGTTTTGTGTCTTTCGAGTTGAAATTACAGGATCGGCATCAACCGCAAGTACTGCCATATCATCAGCAAACACAGCCATAGTTGTATGGATACAATTTGATATGTCACTGGTGCTTACAGAAAACATCCTTGGTGCAAGTAGGCTACGCTTCCTTGCGGTACCTTAGCGTAATTAATAGTTTCAAATTTTAAAATTATATTTTGGCTACTTATAAAGCTACTTATGAAGTACATTATTTTACTTGAAAATTTATTTTACAATACAGCGAAATCAACAATCTACTCCTATGGAGATCAATAAGCAGATGAGTTTTCTTTTAAAACCTCATGACCGAAGAAAACCTACCAATGGAGGAACTTCGAAATATTATTTTATGCATTGTATTGTCATTTTAAAATAAGACGTGACAACATTTTTATTATATATTTATATATTATTTAATATGTATAATATCATTGGAATACATATTAGTAATATACAAAAGCTGTATGATGTATGTCCCGTAATATTATAATGAATGCAGAATAAAGCAAATAATTTTAAAATATATGAATAAATTACATAATTTTCACACAAAATAAAACAATAACTTTATTCAGAAAAATTACCTTTTAAACAATAACACGTGAAATTGAAAGATGAGTAGGTACTATATTGTACGTTAAATTGCTGAACAAGGCTATAGTGTTATAACCCCATAATCATTGTGGGGATAACAATCAGATAGCTTTAAGAATAAGAAGAAGGAGGAGAAGGGGTGTAGAGGAGAAGAGGAAAAAGGGTATATGGGATCGATGCGATATGCGAACGATACAAAGGAGCACGATTTCGATACTGCACATGAATGTATTGAACGATTGGGTTCAATCCTTTAAGCGAGCGAAACGAGTTTACTGATTCGTTGCGCACTATCACTATCTTTACTTTATACTAAGCGATTGTTCTCATTCATATAAAATGTTTAGTACTTTATATTGCAGTCTATATTAATAGTATTTTATACTATTAATAGGCGAATAATTTTCAGCTTTTATTACATTAAAACCATAATGCTTAAGAATTTCCAGTACGGAGAAGTACTCAAACGTGCAATTAGTATACACGGGATTTATTTCACATGATAAGCATTTTTATGTTTGGTCCAAGGTGACCGAATGTTGAACTGTCACAATTTCACCAATTTTCTTCACTTGAGAAATTCAACTGTAAACGGTACTTGAACCCTGGGGTTAGGGAAAAACGGAATTAAATTCTGTACCAAAGAGGTAAACAGTGTTTACTCCAATTTTGACAAAATTGAGTTAAAACTGCCTTTACACCAGATTTACCAGCTGCCCTTATACGAAGACTGAAACGACTCTGGAGTAGGGATATCAGGAGACGTCAAAATTAAAGAAAAACAAAATAAAATTAAGTAATTTATGAACTAACTTAATGATTACGGTTTGAATACTGTCAGTGGGTAGTGATCTCCTCAATGTCTTAAAATTTGTCAATATTTGTATCCTTTTATTATCAAATTTGCTTATCGTTAATTTTATACAGCTGCAAATAAAAATATCTTGTATAGTCAAAAAAACTGCCTTTAAAATCAGAAAGAAATTTTCTCATGCTTCAATTTTGTAGTTGATGTACAAGATTTTTTGTTTTCCCAAATTTTGTGATATCACATTCACTGATTGTTTTCAACAGATTGTGAATGTCCTAAATAAAGAGAGAGAAAAAATTAAATTACCAAATATTATTGAGAAAAGAAAATATAAATAAGAAAAACTCTCTGCACATAATGTTTCTACTTTATTGTAAAAAAACAAAAAGAAAACATTAGAACGGTCAAAGAATAAGTAAAAACACTTACTGAATTAGAAGCGCTTTCGTGGCTTTGCCATATTGTCAGCTCGTTATAATATTTTTAATACTTACGCTTAAATCTTTCCAAAGGTATTAACCTCCTCTGCATTATATGACAATAACAGGAATCAGATGGTGATATTAACATACTAATTTAAAGATCAATTGTTTGACTTGATTTTATTTATTTTTCTCGTACATATAAAAAAGGTTATATTAATAAAGTCCATTCATTCCCAATAAAGTAACATTCATACAAATCAATTTCGTTAATGTGAACGTTAAATTGAAATGACAAGTCAAGAGTATTAATTTTTATAATTGCGTTTCTCAGAGAGTAATAACTGAACTATTAAAATAAAGTCATTCATCCATTTATTCAGTAGGCCTTTTCAGTTATAAAATAGAATACGTATATTTAATAGAGCACTTAAATTGTGTTATTATGTTATTCATTTCATTAAAACGATAGACGTTAATAAAATTATTTTAAATTAAAATATTCCTAAAAATAATAAGTACTGTAGTTTATCCAATTTTAACTACGTAAAAACTATAATTTGTATAAAATGAGATCAAGGTAGATATAATGGCAATAAAATTTACAAGTACAATAACTCTTATGGTAATAAATTTTATGTAATAAATATATAAAATATTAAATTTATTTTTAATTACAGTGATAGAATAACTTGTACATTTTATTATTTTAAAAACCTATAAAATAAATAGTGTAATATTCACTTCGTGTCATCTTTTCAGTGAAACTTAATGAAAATATCTAGTCAATTCAGAAATTAAGACTGTGTTTGCGGAAATAAAAAAACGTGTATTTTTACCAACTATTGGTAAAGCTTATTTTTTGTGCTGGATACAACATATCGCATGAAAATAATACAGCCGTTAAAGACAAACTTGCAAATTTCAGGATATAGGTAGTCTATCTGTGGAATTGGGCCTCCGAAGAGTAAAATGAGAGGAGATACAAGTTTAAGATTTTATAATGTTTTGGCCGTCCCTATTTTGCTCTTTATGCTTGTAATGAATGAATTCAAAGCAAACAGATAACAAAATTAAGGCAAGTTTTTTATTTTAATTTATTGTGACTGGTCTAAGACTAAACGAACAACTTTGTTCTAAGTACTTAAGCTAAGAATGTTACCGACAAGTAGTTCTTAGTTTATGTTACTTCTCAGGGTGTCTCTCCGTTCCGAAGGTTGGCGACGATTATGGCAATGCTTACCCTACTGGTATCCGAAAAAGTTCTTTTGAGCTTTTGTTAAACCATACCCTCAAGTTGACCAACCACGAAATTCCAACCATGTAATTAAAGTTTATGTTTAATTACCCAGATGACAAAACAAGATTCAATCGTGCAGCACAACATCTAAAGTACACGCTTCTAGAACTGCGTAATCATTATTTCCAAGACAGGTTGGTTCAATTATCTCCAACGGCAGCTACCGACTATTCATTATGGAAAGCTACAAGATACATAAAACGATCAAAGAAACAAATTCCACCTCTTCGTCTAACGGATGGAAATTGGGCTAGGACCACAAAAGAAAAAGTGGAAGCGTTTGCGGAATATCTGTCCACTGTCTTCCGTCCACACGACGATGATATCGATCGAAAATTAGAAGAAGACATTGTGGAACATCTTGAAGCCCCATTTCAGCTATCACCTCCTATCAAATCTTTCACTCCGGCTGAAGAGATAACTACAATCCAAACGCGCCTGAGTTCCAAAAAAGCCCCTGGCTATGACCTAATTACCGGTGAGGTGCTAAAGCAACTCCCAAGGAAGGGAATTTTACTCCTGACATTCATTTTCAACGCAATTCTAAGGACGGGTTGCTTTCCATCTCAATGGAAAGTTGCCCAAATAGTCATGATTCTCAAACCTGGAAAGGAACCTACCGAAATTACGTCATATACCTGTAGACCGATCAGTCTTCTATCCGTGACATCAAAAGTTTTTGAAAAATTACTACTTGATCGTTTAAAACCTTTTTTGGAAGAAAGTGTTTACCCGGATCATCAATTCGGTTTCCGTGAAAAACATTCTACGATAGAACAGGTACATCGGATAGTTAACCAAATTCGATATACCTTAGAAAAAAAGGAATTTTGCTCAGCCGTCTTCTTAGACGTAGCTCAGGCGTTTGACAAGCCTGAGCATTTAGCTCTTCTACACAAAATTAAATTAAACCTGGATCATAATTATTTTCCTATTCTAAAATCATTCTTAACCGATCGTTTTTTCCAAGTGAAATTTGATGATGAGTTATCGACCTTGCACCTAATTCGTTCAGGTGTACCTCAAGGTAGCATTTTAAGTCCTTTTCTATATACGCTATTTACGGCAGATATTCCTGTAAATGAACTTGTAACAACAGCAACTTTTGCCGATGACACTGCTATTATTGCGTCTGATGCCTCCTCAGTCCACGCTTCTGAAAAACTACAGCAACATCTAAATAACATTCAAGACTGGTGCCAAAAATGGAGGATCAAAGTAAATGAACAGAAGTCTGCACACGTAACCTTTACGATGAAACGAGAATCATGTTCACCAGTAACGTTTCGCAACAACGTAATTCCACATTCAGATGATGTGAGATACTTGGGCATCTATCTAGACAGGCGATTGACGTGGAGAAAACATATATGGACCAAACGGAAACAACTTGGACTCAAATTACGACAACTATATTGGGTTGTTGGGAGGCGATCACAGTTGTCTTTGGAAAATAAATTGACCCTGTACAAGGTGATGATAAAACCAGTTTGGAGTTATGGAATTGAACTCTGGGGCACAGCAAGTACATCTAATGTAGAAATATTACAAAGATTCCAATCGAAGTTTCTTCGACTTATATGCTGTGCACCTTGGTATGTGCCTAATGAAGTACTCCATCATGACCTGGGCATACCTACGGTGGGAGAAGAAATTAGCAGTCGGAGTGAAAAGTATTTAACCAAGTTGGACACTCATTCCAATCATTTGGCTATAAATCTTCTCGATGACAATATTGAACACCAAAGACTCAAGAAGGCGAGAATATTAGATCTTCCATTCGGTTTCACCTGATCAAAAATGTTTAACCATCCTTTAAGATCAAAAACACAAAATTATACTGCGGTTGTCAACTCATATTTATTAATAAACTAAATATTGCTAACTCTCATTAATCTAAAATTAATCATCTAATAAATTTTCTATCATCAGTTACACAGATCATCAGTATCACGTTTTCATTCGCTCCTTTTCACACCTTCATTCACTTCATCCGTATAAAAAGAAAAAAAAAATTGTACGTCACCAAGACCAAGAAGAAACCCTTCATCAACTATAACCAAACGATGACATGGAAGCAACGCTGCTGAGTGCTGTCTTCTTCATTGACGTGGAAAAAACATATATGGACCAAACAGAAACTACTCGGACTTAAATTACGACAACTGTATTGGCTTGTCGGGAGGCGATCACAGTTGTCTTTGGAAAATAAATTGACACTGTACAAGGTGATGATAAAACCAGTTTGGAGTTATGGAATTGAACTCTGGGGCACGGCAAGTGCGTCTAACGTAGAAATATTACAGAGATTTCAATCGAAGTTTCTTCGCCTTATATGCAGTGCACCTTGGTATGTGCCTAATGAAGTACTCCATCATGACCTGGGCATACCTACGGTGAGAGAAGAAATTAGCAGCCGGAGTGAAAAGTATTTAACCAAGTTGGACACTCATTCTAATCATTTGGCTATACATCTTCTCGATGACAATATTGAAAATCAAAGACTCAAGAAGGCGAGAATATTAGATCTTCCATTTCGTTTCACCTGATCAAAAATGTTTAACCATCTTTTTAAAATTAAAAACACAAAGTTATCTTGCGGATGGTCAACTCTTATTTCTCAATGAACTAAATCTTGATAGCTCTCATTAATCTACAACTAATCATCTAATAAATTTTCAATCATCAATTACACAGATCATGAGTATCACGTCTTCATTCACTCCTTTTCACAACTTCATTCACTTCATCCGTAAAAAGAAAAAAAAAGTATACGTCACCAGGATTAGGAAGAAACCCTTCATAACTTATAACCAAACGATCACACGGAAGCAACGCTGCTGAGTGCCGTCTTCTTCAAGTTATATTCATTATCACAACATTTACTGAAAGTTTTTGTTAAACTGTTTGTAAATAATTCTTATTGTTAAAAAAAAAATATATTTGATATATTCTAATAGTACACTAATTATAATATTTTGTTTATATTCATTGATACAATACTTCAAGATATAAACAAATAACCTATTAACTGATGACTTTGTATTGTTCATGACTCCTGGCAAATTTCCAAATTACCTTGTTTATGAAATCTTCTCCCAAATCCGGGCAAAGGTCGTCGTTCTTAAAGTACCAGGGAGCAATAACAATGCTTTGGAGAACTTTGCTCTGAAATCTTTGTATAATTAATTGGTTTGAGGCTTTTAAACATCCCCAGAGCTGAACTCCGTAGGTTCATACGGGTTTTAATATTAGCTTGTTTATTAGGAGCTTGCAATAAGTAAACAATGCCGACATTCTACCCAGTAACTAGTAAATTTTCTTGAATTTGAGATCAAGTTCTTGTTTTTTCATTTTAATGTGTTCTTTCCATCAAAGTTTTACATTGAGGGCCATGCCTAGATATGTAGCTGTGTTTGAATACAAAACTTTTTCCGTTAATATAAATAAAATATTTAAATATTTAGGCACCTGAGATTAAATTTTTTAAATTGTTTACAGATGCAGTTACTGCTGGACAACATTTAAATTTAAGAATATGGAAGGATTTAAGAGTTGTGGTCGAAAAAGCAAGATTAGAGGTTATAGGAGACGGTAATGTATACATATGAGTAAAATGTATTCAGACAGCGAATATCGGTACTGGAACAGATCGAAACCTTACCTTGATAAAAGAAGGTATTAGTTTTCTTACAAGGTATTTACAGCAACTGCTGTCTGCCATCCCTTAATCAGATCCTCCATTCCCTCCTATTCTCCCAACCCCAATCACTGAAGCCTTTCTCCTGCATAGCCTCATCTACCCCATCCTGCTAAGATATTCCTTGCTCGCCTTTCCTTCTTCTTCGTCTTGGGCTCCACTCCGTTATCTTAATTACACATCTGGCCTTTATGCTCTTGACGTGTCTGTACTAAACTCAATCCTTTAGTCTAATGGTTTTTTAAAGTTTAAAAATCTTTGAAATTTCAATACAGAAAAATATTGATATAAAAAGTAAGAATGTTTGTTCGAAAGTAAATCGTGATTGCTAAAGTAGCCCAAAAAACTTACTGTATAATAATATGCATACAAATTTGTACTTTTAACAAGATATCGTTGCAATAGAAGTAACATAAATGTTTTAGACTGATGTAGAAATAAAAAGAGCAAAAAGACCGAAGAATACGGTCCAACAGATAGTGTTATTTATACATAGATGGAAATAACAAAAATAGAGAGCACAGAACTACAGAATTAATGAATATTCATAAAGCAATTATCGCACAGGTACAAGTGTTTATCGTTCTTTTGCGGTCCTCCTTGTTCAAATATCACGAAGAAGAAGGACGCACCCAACGACTGAACCCATTTTATACACCTTTCTCTACAATATAAGGTCCTACAACCGTTTAATGTTACGATATTGTTGTTCTACACGACATTCGTTTCCTATTTATTACTGTACCGCATCTTAAAATTAATTTTGCAACAAACATATGTATATTCCTATACACATAACCTATACAAAAACATACATTTGAATTCAAATTGGTGGTACTTTCTATTCAAATGTTATTTCGTACATATATTTATTAAATTTTTTTTGGTTATACAATTAGGAATCTTTATAAATCCAATAAAACGAAATAATAACTATCCTTTTACAGGTAATCTATATCAAAACTTTCTCCTACATAATTGTTTTGTATTCCCATGATAAAATTTTGAATTCATCTTTTTAATAATGCCAACACCTACACTTAAAACTAATTTATTTACCAATTAACAGTATTAATTAATAAAGTGTAATTAATTGGAAATATTCTAATACCTACACTTGAAAACACCCACCATTTTCATAAACGAATAATCTTAGTTATCATAAAATATTCACCAAAATAATTAACAGAACGTTGGTACAATATAATTACGATTATTCTCGTGAAAAAATTCAATTAAACTAGTAAAACAGTTATAATTATATATCAGAAAACAATCTTTTAAATTAAATTATACAATTCAATTAATTCATAGAGAATTAATAAAAGTGCCGCATAGCTGGATAACACAGGTATAGGCTCTTTTGAATACGGTTCTATAAAAAAGTTTCTTTTAAAGCGATAATATACAAAATATTTTGTAAAACATAAAAAAATTTAACTATCGAGAATGAATATAAAACGATTCAGCTTTTTCAATGATTCACAATAAAGCATTAATAATTATTAAATTTGATCATCGATTTTCAACAAACCAAGAAATTGTATAAAAAATTCTATATAAAAATCTTACATTATTTGTTTTCCAATTATATTTTATTACATCCAAATGTTATGAAGGTACTTTCCTTAAAAGATTATTTATGTAAATGTTGTTTGTGAAAGTAATTAAATTATTATTTTTTTGTAATGTGGGCTAACTCTTTTGACAGAAACATAAATGAAAAACTTAAAAAATATAGTATATTTATACTTCATGGTAAAAGTATTAAGAAAATTAATAAATTAATGGAAAGTTCTAGATGAAGATTTTAAAATATTAAATTGTTTTCAATAGGTCAAGGATAAATAATTGTATTACTATGGAACCGGTAGCCAATCGATATATGGAAAGATAAAAGTATCAGAGGAGGTCCTAACCAATAAAATATTTGAATAAAATAATCTATTATCCCAACGTTGTGTGAGGTAAAAATAGCAATAAAAGAGAATGACTTTACACCTGTTAAAATTTACTAATTAATTATTAAAAGGTAGGGTATCTCATTTTAGGAAATGAAAACAGATATGAAAGAAATAATTAGCAGTGTTTTTTTAATTAATTAATAAACAATAAATTTTTAGTAATAAATATTTACGTGACAAATTGCTGTTTATTGAAACCGTTCTATTCGTTGTTATTCTCAAATATTAATTAAGGACAATTTGATAATTTTTAATTAAGCTTTGGTTTGGACAACCACGTCTGTTATCTGACATTGCAAAAGTAATCAGTGAAGACCAGCCACAAGAAGTAGAAGATTATGTTGTAGTAGTACAGTCAGTTCAGATTAACTTTACTCTCCGGTTTACCGGTTTACCTCAAGTAAAATATTAGTATTTAGCTATTAAATTTCTTATTTGACAGATTTCATTAATTGTAAAAAAATACTTTTATTAAAAAACCAACTCCTACAGTCAGTTAATTTTAGTCGCATAATGGACCAAACCCCTCGTCTTAATTACTTTATAGATTTCGCTCAAAAACCAGTTGACCAACATGTACCAGGTCATCCGGTAAATTTAAGAAACTTTTGATTAGGATCGTGTAAAATAACAAATAAAATTACGTCTTTTTAAAAACGAAAAGAATTATGGAAAAAATTGAACATATGTTAATTGTAACTAATTAAATAGTATCACGATCAATGATTCAACTTTTTTTTTATTTAATTAAAATGGACAGTACATGTTAAGAGAAAGAGAGAGCAATACAGCATATATAAATGATAATGGAATTGATAAGAAAACGAAGACCAATTATTACAAACAGAATGGTTAACAAATTTCTGTTGAAACATATTTTTTAATGCCATTAACAATAGACTTAAGGTGTCGGATAAGCGGTTTAACAGAATGATATTGAGATAATTGGAATTAAGCAAGTAATCATAACCGACCGAACAAAGTACAGTCTACTGATTACTTTCTTTATTGGCTTTTACGAAATACAAAAGCAGAACGACTGATGAATGGTAAAAAAGAGAAAACCTACAATAAATAATACTGAAAGTGTGGGCTACAAAAAAATGGCCCTAAACGAACATGAAAGTAGTTGAAAAAGGTTCAATGATATGGATTTACGAATTTAAGGATGACTAAAAAATTAATAGTATTCCAACCAGTAACTTAAAGTTTGAAAAATGTTTCGAAGTCATTTTATCAAATAGCTTATACAGGGACCTTAAAACAAAATAAGTGCACGAAGTATTTCTTACAAAGAGTCTTTAGTCTTTAAGTTTTACTTTTTTTTAGAAAAATAACACTAGCTACGGTATTGCTTCTTAAAAGTATTTCTGTTAATACTGTTGTCTACCGAAATCTTTTAAATTCACGGAAGGAGACGTCTACATTAAAAGAACTTCATGTTGAGAACTAATTTTCTTTCTTTGTAGAAGAAATTATTTGTAATGAAAAATTTTAGGCTACTTATTTTATTTATATTTGTTTTAAATCAATAAATAAATAAAACCGAAAACAACGGCTTATAAACCTTTACGTAATTACTGACCTGAAGATAAAATATTTTCTGTTTTTGTAATCAAGAAGGGTCTCAAACCACAACCCTTGGAAGATATCTTGAAACATAACCATTCAATAATGTTATACTCTTTCAAAATGTTTCTTCTGCGTACAAAGGCTAACTAAACTAATTCAACCATTAAAACTAATTCTCAAAGTGATAAAGCAAAAAACGTCTCGAAGAAAACAGTAGAAGGATCAGTGACTGAACCTGATATAGATTATCATTTTCGTCCGGATCTGTAGTTACTTTAAAATGCAGGAATTTCTCCAGGGACAGCTACATTTAAAGCACAGTGAACTCCCGTAAACTTTTGCCTAAAATGAATTTTTTTAGAACATTTTTGTGACTTAAACGTTTTTAACATTAGAAATAACTAATTCCAGAGCTGATATTAATTATTACAATTTTTATATTCTTGAAATATCACTTTCAATAACAATGAAATTCAACTGTGAATGCATAAAAATGTTAGTCTCATCATTCACACAGAAATAAAAATTAATCTTAGTTACTAGCGGCCATTGATTTTAATAATTTATTTACACCAGTGGAACTACTCTCCTTCAAGATTATTTTAAGATATTTTGAATACTTGAAATTGATTTCAGTTCTTCTTCCAAAGAAGGATTAGGCCCCAGCTTGTTCCAAACTCATATACTATATCATATATCTCCATATTTTCCTAGGTCTACCAACATCCCTTTTACCTTCTGGAGCATACCAGAACCGCCTGCTTAGGTATCCGTGATCTGATATCCTTGCCATCTGCTGTTTCCAATTTTGGCGATAATCTTTTATCTTTTCGTTAAAGTTGTAAATACCCAATCCTAACCTTATTTCCTCATTCCTTATTTAGTCCAAGCATGTACACCCCTTAGTCCTTCTGAGAAATCAACTTTAACGTCTGGTTTCTCCGCTCTTGAGTTTTTGTTGTCATCCATGCTTTACTACAGAATAGTTGGAGCTTCCATTGAACTCAGTTAAAACTTTAATATGTATTTAAAAAATGAGCAGTTTATAGAGGTGTTAAACCATATAAAATACAAAAATTAACGAAAACAAATCTCCAATTTCAAGTACATTTTATTCTAATATATAAGGATTATATTATTAGAAGCACAATAATTAAAAAAATCTAGCTTTGAACATTAACTGGCCGTGCTATAACATGAGACTATACGTTAATAAATCCAACAACCAATTGCTGGTCTATGTAATTATCAGAGAAGCCTACCCCTTTTGGTCTTCAGATTATACTAAGGCATCGCCGCTTAGTTTTATTGCAATTAATAATATTTAATGCATTTCTAAACTCTAATTAATGTAACATTTACCGCTATTCAATCTAAATACAAAGAGTTTACAAAAGAGTTAATAGCAATAACATTGTAATCGCCTTTCCTACTAAATATTTTATTGCTAAAATGCAGCGAGAACTGGAAAGCTAAAGTTCTCAACGAAAACAAACAAGTAACACTTACTGTAAATGACTTCAAAATATCTGAACTTAGTACTTCTTAGTTAATTCAAATTTATGAATCATACCCATTTCCTTTCTAATTTATTTAATTGTTATTCCCATTTTTTTCTAATTTCTTTTTGTATATGCTGTACACTCTTATATCTCGTAAATCGAAATTTCTAATTTCCCTAAAACTACTATTATATAAGATCTTACATAAGCCAATATGGATATACGGTTGCCAGATCCATGGTTCATCAAATCCATCAGTCGTACCCAAACTTCAACGGTTTCAATAAAAATTGCTCCGTACGCTAGTTAACACTCAATTTTTATGTCAAATTACATACTTCACTTGGACCTAAATATCAAATTTATTAATGACACCATACATGAAATATGTCAACACTTTAAATTAAATTACATGATAACTGCAACTCATTGATTCGCGAACTACGTCTCCACATATACTAGGTAATCCATATCGTCGGCTCAGGAGGTGGAGCAGAGACTTCGGTTACTTAGTTCAAATGTAATTAAATTCAATAAAAACAAAATAAAGTAATTAAAATTAAAAGGATATTATTAAATAAATAATACAGATTGGGTCTCCTTTAAGCGTCTGGTTACCGAAAATATAATTCTGAATGTGTCGTTAAAATCACAAGACGAGATTGAGGAAGCGGTTGAGCATTTTAATAAGGTAGTGCAAAATGCCGCATGGAAATCAACTACAGATGCTGACAAAAACACTCATGGCAACAGTTGTCCTGCTACCATTCGAGAATTGATAAACTACAAACGAAGATTACGTCAAATTTGGCAGCATAGCAGACACCCAGATGACAAAACAAGATTCAATCGTGCAGCACAACATCTAAAGTACACGCTTATAGAACTGCGTAATCATTATTTCCAAGACAGGTTGGTTCAATTATCTACAACGGCAGCTACCGACTATTCATTATGGAAAACTACAAGATACATAAAACGATCAAAGAAACAAATTCCACCTCTTCGTCTATCGGATGGAAATTGGGCTAGGACCACAAAAGAAAAAGTGGAAGCGTTTGCGGAATATCTGTCCACTGTCTTCCGTCCACACGACGATGATATCGATCGAAAATTAGAAGAAGACATTTTGGAACATCTTGAAGCCCCATTTCAGCTATCACCTCCTATCAAATCTTTTACTCCAGCTGAAGTGATAACTACAATCCAAACGCGCCTGAGTTCCAGAAAAGCCCCTGGCTATGACCTAATTACCGGTGAGGTGCTAAAGCAACTCCCAAGGAAGGGAATTTTACTCCTGACATTCATTTTCAACGCAATTCTAAGGACGGGTTGCTTTCCATCTCAATGGAAAGTTGCCCAAATAGTCATGATTCTCAAACCGGGAAAGGAACCTACCGAAATTACGTCATATAGACCGATCAGTCTTCCATCCGTGACATCAAAAGTTTTTGAAAAATTACTACTTGATCGTTTAAAACCTTTTTTGGAAGAAAGTGTTTACCCGGATCATCAATTCGGTTTCCGTGAAAAACATTCTACGATAGAATAGGTACATCGGATAGTTAACCAAATTCGATATACCTTAGAAAAAAAGGAATTTTGCTCAGCCGTCTTCTTAGACGTAGCTCAGGCGTTTGACAAGGTATGGCATTTAGCTCTTCTACACAAAATTAAATTAAACCTGGATCATAATTATTTTCCTATTCTAAAATCATTCTTAACCGATCGTTTTTTCCAAGTGAAATTTGATGATGAGTTATCGACCTTGCACCTAATTCGTTCAGGTGTACCTCAAGGTAGCATTTTAAGTCCTTTTCTATACACGCTATTTACGGCAGATGTTCCTGTAAATGAACTTGTAACAACAGCAACTTTTGCCGATGACACTGCTATTATTGCGTCTGATGCCTCCTCAGTCCACGCTTCTGAAAAACTACAGCAACATCTAGATAACATTCAAGACTGGTGCCAAAAATGGAGGATCAAAGTAAATGAACAGAAGTCTGCACACGTAACCTTTACGATGAAACGAGAATCATGTCCACCAGTAACGTTTCGCAACAACGTAATTCCACACTCAGATGATGTGAGATACTTGGGAATCTATCTAGACAGGCGATTGACGTGGAAAAAAAGATATATGGACCAAACGGAAACTACTCGGACTTAAATTACGACAACTGTATTGGCTTGTCGGGAGGCGATCACAGTTGTCTTTGGAAAATAAATTGACACTGTACAAGGTGATGATAAAACCAGTTTGGAGTTATGGAATTGAACTCTGGGGCACAGCAAGTACGTCTAACGTAGAAATATTACAGAGATTTCAATCGAAGTTTCTTCGCCTTATATGCTGTGCACCTTGGTATGTGCCTAATGAAGTACTCCATCATGACCTGGGCATACCTACGGTGAGAGAAGAAATTAGCAGCCGGAGTGAAAAGTATTTAACCAAGTTGGACACTCATTCTAATCATTTGGCTATACATCTTCTCGATGACAATATTGAAAATCAAAGACTCAAGAAGGCGAGAATATTAGATCTTCCATTTCGTTTCACCTGATCAAAAATGTTTAACCATCTTTTTAAAATTAAAAACACAAAGTTATATTGCGGATGGTCAACTCTTATTTCTCAATGAACTAAATCCATAGCTCTCATTAATCTACAACTAATCATCTAATGAATTTTCAATCATCAATTACACAGATCGTCAGTATCACGTCTTCATCCACTCCTTTTCACACCTTCATTCACTTCATCCGTAAAAAAAAAAAAAATATATACGTCAGCAGGATTAAGAAGAAACCCTTCATAACTTTTAACCAAACGATCACACGGAAGCAACGCTGCTGAGTGCTGTCTTCTTCAAGTTATATTCATTATCACAATATTTACTGAAAGTTTTTGTTAAACTGTTTGTAAATAATTCTTATTGTTAAAAAAAAAAAAAAAAAAAAAAAAAAAAAAAAAAAAAAAAAAAAATAAATAAATAGTTTTAACGACCAAATTTTGAAAAGACAACTTTAGTAATTAACTACGGGAGCCCTACTAATGAGTGGTCTCCTCCTGTAACGTCTAATATAAAGATTAAAAATCTATGTTGTATGCATATTTACTGGTTGTGCAAAACTGCACTGTTGTAAATAAAAACAAATATTTTTTTACTATTTTATTTATTTTACAACTGAATTGAAACAACTGAAAAAACAACCAGCAAATTGTTCACAAAAATTAAAAAAAACCAACCGCGTTAAAGGCTTTGAGGAGGACACCACCCAGCGATAGCTCTCCAGAAAACGATAATTGTGTTCATTTTGAAATTGTATTTTTGTGTACGTAATAAATGTTACAGTTGTGTTAATGTACCATGTCTCTTCTCCATCAGCGTTTCAGTCGTCTTTTTGCGATTCCTGGTAGGTTTGCAGAATTCATATTGCATATTAAGGGATTGTTATGATTTTTAAGTTTGTCTCTGAACCTGCGGTACAGTTTTAGATATGTGTCGTTGACGTAAGGAACGCGTAAGACATCGTGTAGTGTTCTATTAGATACGTAACTCGGACTATTATTAATCAGTGGTAAGAATTTACTTTGAAAACGTTGTATTCGTGAAATTACCGAAGGCTTTGCTGCACCATAAATTTTACTACCATACATCCAGACCGGTTGAAGCATCGCCTTGTACATCAAGAGTTTTGAAGCCATAGTCAGTTTTGACCGCTTGGCTAATAGCCTGTATAACTGTTTCAGTTTGTTATTTAGTACTTGTAGCTTTTGGTTCATGTGCTTGTTCCACGTCAACCACCTGTCTAAATATAGTCCAAGGTACCGAACATTGTTTGCTTGCAATAAAATCAAATGAAGTGAAAAAAAACTGTATAGAACGTTAATTAATGTTTAACAAAATAAATCAAAAAATTTCTGAATTTAATGCATTGTATTAAATCATAAATTAACAGAACGATTTATACATTTACAAGAATATGAAGGTAGCAAAAATATGAAGGTAGAATCCTATTTCCTATTTAAGCTATAAAATTCCCCCTAAATTTCTTGAGGTTACAATTATTCTGTTATATTGTTCCCCGAGCGACCAGGTGTTCCTTAACACGATGTCGCCATCATAGGGCTTCTTAGCCCTCTCAACCAGGATTCAGGATTCAGGATTCAGGAAGGTAGCAATAATCTATGACGATAATTTTTTAAGAAAGCAACCACAAAGTAACTTTGTAGTCAAATTTGTATACAGTAACTGATGTGGTGGGTTTGGCGAAAGAGGAAAACAGTACATTCAGTAGGCACTGTTAAGAGCCTCTACTGAGTTAATTTTTACTATAAGGTTTCGTAAATTACTGCCATCTGTGGTTGAATGAAATTATAAATTTAATTATTTACTCGTTAAAACAGACGATAAGTTAGGATAAGTCATATACGTTTCATAATAAATTCAGTGAAAGTTGGTTTTTTGGAATTCAAATAATCCAATGTACAAATTTTGGATTCTTTAAATGTTAAACGAGAAGCATTTTAGTAATGCCAGTTGCAAGTGTAAGTTAAAATGTTTGAACAAATCAAGTTCTTCATTTGACTTTTTAAAATGACATAAGTATTTATTATTATTTTTTAAATTTATTTAAAGTTCCATCAACACAGCTTAGTTATTAACAACTACGGTGGGTTATGTAACTGGGACAGCGAGTTTTGACTTGTAAAAATTTCCAGACTCTAGCCAGGTATCAAACCCGGGACCTCCTCGTTTTAGGCTAGTATGCTAACCACCACGTTACGGAGGTGGGCAAAATAAATTTATAATAAACAAACACGAATTTTAGGAACAAATTTTCTATGTAATGTAAACATTTTAAAGGAAAATAAGCGTTAATTTAAAACAAATAAAATACATTTAAAACTGTGCCAAAATAATAAACAATTTCTAATAAAATAACAATGTAATCTCGTTCAAAGATTCATGAATATTGTAACTTTGACATAATTTAAAATAAGTATTGTTGTATAAGAAATGAAAAAAGCATTAAAATGTAATGTTATTTTAGAGTTCGTATTTAAACAGGTGTATAATGGAATAGAAACAAATAGTAAAGAGTATTGCAGTCAAGATTTCGTGCTTGGCCGAGGATAAAGGACACAAGGTGTAAGAGAACTGCAAAGTAAAAGTATTGAACATAATGCGAGTACATTTAAGTGCATTTAAAGGATGCACGATTCGACGATAGAATGTAAAAAGAGAGGAAAATTCACAGGGAAACATCTGAGGAACAACAATGTCAGTTGAGAGACGACAAGGTCATGGGAAAACTAAGGTTGTTGCTTAAGGCATCAGTAGGGTAATAAGGTTTTATTGGACGAGTTAAAAGTGTCGGAAGTGATCTGATTCAAGGCTAATCACGATTTCCCCTAATTCTGAATAGCTTCATTATTATTCGTAATAGAAAACAGACTGAAATAAACACAAATCCTTACGTAATTATATCAAAACAAAGAAGTACAAATGGTATTTTCAAACACAGAAAATATTTTTTTTAACTATCAGATTAAATTTTTAAAAACAATTAAACGTATTATTAGATTTAACATTTTAACCCTTCACAAAGTTCCAAACATATCCTTTATAAATTAAGTACCAAAAAGGAAATAGTCAACATTTTTTAGCCACGTAAACCCCTATCCTTTAACTTAGAAAAGGAATAGCTAAGTAGAAGAATAAAAAAAACCAAAAATGGAGTCTTGATCTTCTAAATTTAAATATAAAAACTATTTTTGAAAAGACATAAAAGATATTTTAACTTGTAGATTAATTTTACAGATCTACTAGCTATTTAAATCAAAACTATAAAACAATAAGCCACTAATCCGCGTTTTAACCAGTCTAAATTTACCAAGTATCCCAAACGTCGGCTCCACAGAAGGTGAGTAGAGTTTTGGGATCAATTTTACTAGTCCACAGACTTTTTTCTTTCTCCTTCTTAGTAAATGTATTAAACATTTTTTAAACTGATAACCTGTAAAATTTTGAACAATAATTTTATGAATGATATTCCATTTAAATTAAACGAGAATGCCTTGCTAATGAATGGTGTTCACCTTAAAAGTGATATAGTTATGTAAAATAAGCTACGAATATAATTATTTACTGGTTGTGGAAAGTTCCACAGTTATACAATTACATAGATAAGTTGTAAATAATCATAAATTTAAATTGTAAAATTAAATCAAGTGAAAAGAATTATAGATTTGATAATGACTGAATAAATTTTGAAACTAAACTTCTTCAGTTAAATTTTTGTTAAAAATTCTGAACAAATCTGTATATGAAAGTTTTTAAATGTAGTAAACCTACATCGTTTAGAGATTTTATATAGCACTGAACCACACTACTTAATGTTTCATTATTTGAAGAAGCATTCTAGTTTGTCTTTTGTTATATTTTTGTATTGTTAGGCTAAATTTGAGCTCATACTAAAAGGAACTGATTATTAAAGCATTTTAAAAAAGTAGTCCTTATCTGCATCATTCAATTTTCAAAACTCTGATCTACTTAGGTTTATTTTTTACAAACCTTATGAAAGTCAAAGATATTAGATTTTATAATAGGCATGAAATAGGGAAATCACGAATATAATTCAGTCTGGTTTATAATAATTTTATTAAACCATGAATATGATCGTCATGGTTCATTTAATTCTTTATACCCGATACAAAGGCCTAGCGACTGATATTTTATTCTCTCTCCTTATTTTCTTCCAAATTAAGGATACTTTAATATCATATTAAATTTATTATATTCGCAAAAACGTATTTCAATGCTTAATAGTAACAAAACTAGATAATATTTTTATTGTACGTATGTATACAGTCCTAACCTTTAACTTCAAGACGTCTAAAAAAGAATAAAATCAAAGAAATTTCTCCATTTATTATTAAATACATTAAGAAGTTAGGTACCTCAACAACCTTTAACTTATTTACTATTAGCCCAAAACCTCTACAAGACCCAAGTTTTAGTAATAC
Organism: Catonia carolina; assembly: GCA_035578175.1. NCBI lineage: Eukaryota > Metazoa > Arthropoda > Insecta > Hemiptera > Achilidae > Catonia > Catonia carolina. The sequence continues at coordinate 261,592,716 of JAQMRL010000001.1, forward strand.
TATATTTTTTAGTATTACCAAAGTTTTAGTATTTGAGTAACACACAATTCTAAATTTTACGAATTTCAAATTTGTGTTTTTATTCTCAATTCTTGATATTTTTTTAGTACAATCAATCAAAAAATTAGTCGAACTTTACTAAAATCTCAATAAATGACTTACTTTTTATGCCAGGGAAGCAATAACCTGGCTATCCACATTGGTGTGTTGTATAGCTTCTTACAGACGAAAAACTAGATTTCAGAAATCAGAAACTAATATTTCAAAATAATCATTCGGAATATGACCAATAACATTGTCTAAAATAATTAGTTCGGATTGTTGATTTTTTTTCAATAATTACTATAAACAATCTACTGTACTACACAGAAGCTATTATAGGTAGATGATATATCACGAAAGAACATGAAGGAGAAGGCTTCCATTAAAGTCCTTCTATAAAAAGCAACAAACATATATTTTATGCAATTTACATTTTTTTATTCTAAATATTTGTTAAAAGTCATTTGTATTAATAAAATATTTAGCCTTTTAATTATTTATGTTAATTTTTTTTTTTTTTGTTGAACTATTTGAGTTTGATTATATTTTTTTTTTTAGTTTTTGTTTCTTTTTAATCTGTCACGGAGATCCAAGATATGATGCCGTTTCAAACGTCTGGTGATTTGACTATTATATAGTAAATTTAGAGCCAAATGATTTACATGTGTTGAGAATTTAACGTGATATTTTCGTTGAGTCTTATTATTTTTTCTATAGAAAATGGATTGTTTAAGTACTCATGCACTTCAGTGTTTCTTGCATACCAAGAAACATTAATAAAATTTCTTAATCCTTTATTCTGAAACCTTTGAATAATTTTATATTTCTCTTACTAGCAGTCTCTCATAGTTGAAGACCGTACTTTAGGGCTGAGGATAGCTTTTTACACCAGTATTTTGTTTCCCAATGAAAAAGATGACTTTCTGCCTAGTAACCACTACATTTTTTATTGGTGAATATTGTGATCAAATATTTTACTCTGATTGGATAAATTTATCCAATCAGAGTCTTTTATTTATAGAGATGTGACTTGACAGATCTATATTTACTTGGTTTATGACACTGAATCTGATAATTTTAAATCGTTAGCTCGCTTGTGGTCTACTAATAAAAACAAACTGAACAGAAGACTTTCTCGTGTTCAACTGTTTGAACTGATGTAGTAAGTAATGTCTGAATAAAGTTAAAACAAAATTGTTAGTTACTATCTATGCTATATCAACTATGCTATAGTTGATTTCACGTTCAGAATGCAGTACGGGAAGTTCATAAGCAATGTATTTCATAACGGAGTTTGAGCGCTACTACACTAAGTAAAAATATCGACTCCGCGCCACAACACGTTCATTTACAAACGTCTATTGAATAACGTAAACGAAAACATTAGTGATTATTTTAAACTCGTTTATTATTTCTGTTTCCTTCCTATCAAATCAAATTATCCTATCATATAGCCTATCAAATTACAGATAAAATTCTATATTATATTATAATTAATAAAACACAATTAATTAGGAAGCGAAAGTACAATTTTCAGAATTTTTGATTGAAAATGGCTTGTTAGAGCGTGGTAAGCGAAACTAAATAATTTTGCTCGTAACCTTCGGATGGTGCTGGCGAAGTTTATTTTATTGGCTATGCCTGATGTTTTCCGAACACCTGATAACACAACGGATTCTTATAAGAGCTGTACTTCATTCTGAACGTGAAATAGAGTATAGTCACTTAGTGATGGCGCGAAAGCTGCAATATCTTGGTTATACCATGCGGGATGAGCACAGATTTGAATTGTTCCAACGCATTCTGCAAGGCAAAATAGAGAGTAGAAGGGGACCAGGACGCAGAAGAAATTCATGGATGGCCAACGTGAGAGTATGGTTAACAAAAGCTCAGAAGGAACTGTTTCGGATCGCTATCAATAAAGTAAGCATCGCCATAATGGTTGCCAACCATTTGGAACGGAGAGCCACCCTGAGAAGAAGAAGTCACAATATAAAAATATTGGTGAATAATTTTGAAATAAACACAATAATACATACTATTAGGGAAGATATAAAATAGTCAATCTAAAATCCTAATATGTAGTACAAAGTAAATTACCGTAATTGTTTTTGTCATTGGTTCGATGCTGTTCTATCCAAGCTGTTCTATCTTTCTCAAGTCGTTTCATATTTACATACATGTAACACCCTACATCTTTTGTAATTTGCTCTATATATTCTAACCTTTGCCTTCACTTACAATTCACTCCCTCAATATTACCCTCCATTATTGATAGACCAATACCTGGACGTCTTAAGATATGCCCCAGTACCCTATCCCTTCTTCTGGTAAGATGCTTTCATATAGGCCTACTTCTTTTTTCATGCACTCGCCTAAGAACATCTAAATTACTTATTTTTTCACATATCTAATCTTTAACATTTTTATATAACTCCACACTTCAAAAGCTTCTATTCTCTTCCGTTCTACAGCCCCCATCACCCACGATTCACTTCCGTATAATGTTACTCTCTAAACATAGTGTTTTAAGAAATTTTTCCTAATCTGTAAATCAATGTTTGTAGTCAGTAAACTGTTTTTCATTTCAAAGGCTTGAGCATTTTTAGCTTGAGCAATTCTACTTTTTATACCACTTGTGCTTTTACCATTCTTTGTTATTTTACTCCCTAGATAGCAGAATTCCCTAACTTCCTGTATGGTATCGTTGCCTACTTTTAAATTTTCCATTTTTTCTAAACCACTCTTGCTGCAGCACAACATTTTCGTTTTATTTTTATTATTCTTCAAAAAGTAATCCTTTCTCATAATCTCGTCCATTCCATTTAAATAAAAATGACCGTATATGGAGTTAATTAAGCGTATGTATGAACAAACGATAATAAAACTAAAATTTGTTACAGTTGATTTAAATCAAACTTAACAATTATGATTAAGAAAACTTAGATACTATAACAAATTGTTAACAAGTAAAATAATTCTTATAAAATAGGAATGCAGTTTATTTTAATCTAGGTACTATACTTTATTAATAGTAATAATAATAATAATAATCCAATACCTTTTTAAATTAACAGTGAATTTCATTAAAATAACTCGGAGCAATCACGTTTACTATTAAATTTAACATTGTTTTTGTTATTATTATTATTGGAATAATTATTCTAATAAAAGTAATGATGAAATTTGTTAATTTTAATAAAATGGATTAATTCAATTTTAATAAATTATATTAATTTTTATAGATTAAATATGTTTTTAATGATGTACAGCTACCGATACTGTATCATGCAGTAAAAGAAACAGCAGGTGTCGTCAATGTAAGCGCTGAAACTGACATTGCTCTATTTTCACCACACCGCAACACCGCGGCGTGGGATCCCTCGACCTGGCCTTGTTCAGTTGTCACGACTCCAAATTGAATATCGACTCTCTCATTGATAGCCATTCCCGATAGCATAATACTGAACTGTGTTGGACCTCTCTCCATCAGCTTCAACGAACCTTCTATCTCTCTCACTCTTTCTTCTTGTACGTTTAACATTTCTTACTCACTCGAACGCTCTCCTCTATAACCTTTATCATAATTACACAACCTGACCCAACCGAGCACCTCACTCCCACAACTCATAATCGTATTAAAATATATGTGTATCAAATTGCTTATGGTATTTTTTTATTATTTTTATTACCACAGATATTAAATCGATTTAAATTTTAATGTTCACATAACGAATAGAATTAATGGATAATATGAAACCAGACACGTTATTGCTTTGCCTCTGTATGATTTGATATTTTAATGTAATTTTAACTATTAATATTTTTAGTACTCTTATTAATATTAGAATATTATTGATCCTTTGATGTTTTATTTTTGTCATTCACTGAGATATAAACTAATTGAATCACCATGAAGGCTGAAACTAGATCATACTTAACATTAGTAACTTATTACTGAAAAAGATCACCTAATTAGAAAAATTTGCAAATTTTAAGCAAATAAAACTGAAAAAAAGTTATTGTAAATTTTTATGTAATTAACTTATGAAGAACTTAGTTGGAATATAAGTAGTCTATACTTTTTCTAATTAGGAGTTTATTTTGTTGATCTTACATAATACGGGAGCTGTAGCTAGTTTGACACTTGGAAGTGGTGTTTTCATCACAAATATTACACTAAACGTAAAATAATTTACCGTAGTAATAATATTGTATGAAGTTTCCATTACATTACGTTACTGAAACAACATCGTTCCAATATAATACAGTTCTACATGTTTCAGATTAACTTTTAAATCCAGCTGCCTGGTTACGTACCGTTAGTAATAGGACTTAAATATGACTTCTACTATTAAAATAGGTTTGGGAATAAAAGAATGCTGGTTACAAATACACGTGAATTTAATTTCCAGTAACTTATACAATTGCCGTAATCTGTCTAAAAACATAGGTTAGGTACGTATACTATAATTCCCAGACCAATATAATGTTATGTTTAATTTGATTGAAGTTTAACTGTTAAAACAACAAAATTTGATACAGAAGCCTTTATAATGAGAAATCCCTTACTACTAATAATTCATTTCAAGTGACAAGAGGAGAGTAGTCAGTAAACTTATTCATTAACACTTATCGTTTATTTCTGACGCTCTGATTACCTAGAGAATTGAAATTAGTCATAAAATCTTCCTCAGGTATTAGAGAAATGTAAGTATTTTCACATCACTAACTTGAGCAATAAGTTTGAGCTTAAGAGGTAAAAAGAGGTGACCCCTAAAAATACGTCTGTTTGGGCACCTTTCGAATGGGCTAATGGGCTACAATTTATAAATTGGGCATGCATAGCCTGCTAATCATATCTAGGAAAAAATATTCGACATTCAACCAGTTGCTCAGAGGGGTAGAAAAGGTATTGTTAACCAACGCAATAAATATGATTTATACAAAGTAGTTTATTTGAAGTAGACAATGAACTCAGGAAAATATGATAGAATACGATCTCAAAGAAATAGGGGTAAGATTAATGCGAACAAGATGGAGTTTTGGAGGTAATGCTCTGGTTTGAAGAGAATGGACCGAATTGCCAAAGATGAAATACAAAGAAAATTAGGGGTGGAAAGCGATATTTTGAGTTACATCGAGGAAAAGAGGTTAATTTGGTACGGATATGTGAAAAGGGCAGGTGGAGGCAGATGGATAACTCGCATATCGAATTGGAGTCCAGTTAGGAGGCCCAGGAGAGGCAGAATTGATAAATTGGGACGAAAACAGGCAGTGCTTAATGGAGGGGAGGTAGTGATAACTGTAGAAAACCTGTAAAATATTACCTCAGAACTTGTAGCCTAATTCAGTAGCTATTATTTTATACGCCAAGTCCTAAAATATAAAAAATTACTACAAGATAATAAGAAGCTGACATGATACAATACTATGCGAATATAGTAATTGAAATCAAATACTATTTCTTTCTCTAACGCATACCTTAATGGAATTACAAAATATCTTTCAACAGTATGAATCAAAGAGCATGGCAGTACGGATTTAAGGTTCGTTACAATTACCGACTTAATACCCATAGTGTAAACCTACTTTGAGAAAAGGATCTGATGAAAATTTTAGGTAGAATAAGGAAATGTACTCATTGATCTCTTTCAGCTTTCTGGTTATGATACTGCCTGAAAAAAACTATAATTCCTTATACGTCATGAACCAACAAAAAATGTTTACAAAAATTTATTTAATTAAAAATTTACATAATTATAAATGTTATTTTAGTGTCAGATCACGTTTCTTAAAAAAATAGTAAAATGAAAACAAAACAACCAAAAATTATTTGAAGTTTATCCATAGTACTTATTATTTTTCTTACAAAACTTCCACTATTTATTTATAAAACATCCTTAATAAATATATTCAAAGAATATCGCATAATGTTAACGGTTAGCAGAATCCTCTCTCTCCATAAGTGACTCTACCAAGGTTATTAGACTATATGAAAGTATAAATACAGCCAATTATATTTTTGTGTTATCCTAATTTCCATAAATTAACAAAAACAAAATAAATCCTTTTATTTTTATGAATTATTCACCGATAAATACTATAACTCATTATACCAATAAATTCAAGATTTTTAAACGTTATTTATTAGACTTAAAGGAATATAAAACTTATTTATAACTACAGTTCAATAATACATTTAGATGTTATGTATTACTTTTTAAATTCAGTTAAGTATTATTTTAAAGAAATAATTTATTTCAGTGCACTTAAAACCGTGAAAATACATTTTGTCGTTTACTATGACTAACAACAATCTGTTGTAATATTAAACTCACATGTTTAAAGGGAAATATAATTATTAAAATCCACATTTACAAGAAAAAATATTGAATTTATTTCTAACCCAACAAGTCCAAATATTTCGTAGTTTAATCTACTTAATTTTAATGTTTTATATATTAATTGAGACTATTATGTATTATGTATGAGAGTTACACTACTTATATAAGTTTATAAGTACTAATTCCCATAACTAATATCTCTTAAGGGAAGACTGAAGTTAAAAAAGAAGTACCTCATTTTTTTGCTTAAATTAATTTGCAAAATGACCTTTATAGTTTTATATAAATAAATGTATTTCATATGACAAATGTACTGCTGGATGCTCAACAGAAAACCAAAACTATTAAAAACAAATATTAGTACACAAAACTATTTTTAGACGTAGCCTACACTGAATATGGACAATGTGATGTTTTTACGTGAAACAGCCACCATCAGCAACATCGAAACTTTACAGAGATTCCAATCTAGACCTCTGAAGCAAAAATAGAGTAGAGGCCTCTTGGTCTGAATTATGGACAGCATCCGTAGTTCTAAACAGAGAATATACCACTGGGTCCGCTTTTCCTGGAAGTAAAATTCTTCACCTACCATTAAATTAAAATATCGTAGATACGGAAATCGTACAGCTCAATGTATAGTATCGTAATAAAAATTATAGACTAAACAAAAAAATTTAGTACAAACTAATAAAATGTTTCTTATATCAGTACGTAGTAACATACAACTCTAGACGTCCCTTGCACGGTGATCAATTATTTTTAAAAATAAATGCATTCAATTTATTATATAATTTCAAAATGTTTTGTGTAACACATATTTCTAGATTATGTATTGTATTAGTCATTTTTTAAATTATATTTTTTTAAGAAAGCTTTTTATTGTTGTTATATTTTTATATGTATTTAATAAATTTTTAATAATTAAGAAAAGTAATATATGTTTTTTTGAAGTTATAATAATTTATGTTTATTAAACGACATGGTTGTAATTTCTTCGTGTCAGTTCTAACCAAAATGTTGCATTTATTGTTATATACAAGAGATTATGCATTAAAACATATAAATAATTTTGACACATTAATAGCTTACTTCAAAATGAGATTGAAAACAAAAATACAGAATGAAAATGAATTTTCTTTTCTTCTCAGTTTTTAAAGTACTGAAGTATTTACTTACTTCTTAACTTATTATACCTTTGTACAATATACTATACATAATACTTAATAAATGTTTAGTTTTTTCATAAAATAAAATGAAAACTTCATATTTTAAGCCCACCACCAAATATTTCTCCGTCCTGTAAGTTTATTAGATACAATGAAATCCAAGGTATAAAAAAGTTAAAACCATTTTGTGTGCTGTATAAAATTTATATAGGCTTAACGAAACTTTTATAACATGTATTATAATTAATTATTTTATTACTCTGACACTAAACACTTGTTATTCTTACACTAACCATTTCTAATTATACTTAAAAGTATTCCATATTATCTAGATTAATATTTGTTATATAATACAAGGGATGGGTTGTAAAATTGTATCACCTAAAAATATTGTTCTAATTTAACATATAGTGTTTGATTTTAATTATATTTTATGCGACACCAGTCTGTTGTATACAATATACATTAAAATATCTAAATGAGCAAAATATATAAGGAAAAGTCTAATCATGTACTTTTAGGTTCATAGTTACTTTATAAAATCGAGTAAAGCAACTTTTAATTTTTTCAAACAAACAGAAATTTTTGGTTCTGATTATATCCGTAAATGGAAGTTTGGTGAGAACGCACAGTCTTTTTGTAATAATTGCCGAATATTACCAAACACAAATCAGCAAATCTAAGATGTTATAAAAGATAATTATTATTATAAAACACATTGAAACAATAATGTTAAACGAATTATTATTAATTCTAATAAAGATATCATTATGATTCATTTTAAAATACAAAATCACGACAAATAATGATAGATTACGACTTAAACATTTCACTTTTGTTATTTTTATATTACAACTAAATATAAAGTAAGAAATAGTATAACAAAATAAAAAATCGGATCAAAACTATGAATAGATGATACGTCGGAAGACTTTACAATCAGATAAATGGAGGAAACAATGAGCAAAGAACTAGAGAACTGATAAATAGATAGGTTGGTGGGTCTAACTAAAATCTGAAACCACAAAGCCACGATCAATGCGTGCACTTATTGTAGTTGTACTGTAACACTCTTTCAATAAGCCATCATTCATTGTTTTAGCTTATTCTGTTATTTATTATTTATAATAATCACTTCATTGTTTAAAAAGAACTATCGGATAATCATAGGCAATACACACCCGCACCCAATAAATAATCAGACTGTCTCACCGCACCACCATAAACACTCGCACCAACAAACTTATTCTTATTTCAAATCTAAAAGAAAGCTTTATTTAATTCTTATATAATTTCTGTTCACGATTTTATGAATAGAAAAATAAAGTTATTGTTTAACAACTTTTCAATGAATAAAGCTTGTAAGATATGTTGTTTAGTTTATCCCCCGAAAGCTGATTTGAACCTGTAGAGGTTTTACTAAGTAAAACGAGGAGTGAGGTGGTTTACAGTTGCTCTCCTCACCGAAATAAAAAGTACGCTTATCAGCATATGAACAGAATTGATTTCAAGCTGCAGGATGCATTATAAGGATTTATTTACTTATTTATATAATCCTGCTTTCTACTGACATGTTTCAGTGGATGCACCATCGTAAGAGTACATTTTTTTTTTTTTTTTTTTTTAACGTTAATTTTATTTAGAAACTATACAGTACAGTATAACCATCCAAAAGCTTAACTAAATTTTGAAAAAAAAAACAAATGACTTGATAAATAAACAGAAATATTTTTTTAAAGAATACATCCCAGTGGATAATTCAAAAGTATAGTGGATTTCAAAAAAATAAGTTAATAAAAATATAGAACAATTATATCAATAGATCTCTACTCCATTTTCTTCGTAGGCGTCGGTGTGGTAAGTTTCGTCTTGACATTTGCTGTATTAGGGGATTGATGTGATCTGTTAATTTTCTGTTAAATTTGGAATATTTTATTTTAGCAGTTTCTGTTACAAAAGGGATTTTCAAATCGGAATGCAATGTTAAATTTGTTACGTAATATGGGGCGTTCGTTATCATCCGAAGTATTTTTGACTGATGAGTTTGAATTTTTTGAATGTGAGTTTTCTTTGCGGTCCCAAAAATTTCAATACCGTAATTCCATATCGGTCGTAAATAGGCTTTGTATGTTAATAGTTTAAATTTTAATGATAGAGTTGATTTTCTGTTGATGAATTTTGAAAGTAATTTTGTACGGTTATTTAGTTGCAAACGTTTTGTTTTGATATGATATCCCCAAGTCAGTCTACGGTCTAAATGGAGGCCCAGATATCGAACTTTATTTTCTTGCGGTATCTCATTGTTATCCAGGTAAACAGTTGGACAAGTTCTTCTTCTTAAAGTAAAAGTCACTTGCACAGATTTCAGCGGGTTAACTTTCATTCTCCAGTTTTTGAGCCATGTAGATACCTCATACAAGTGATTTTGGATGTTCATCGAAGTTTCTTCTGGAGATTCACTGCTGCATAACAGAACGGTATCATCTGCGTACGCTGCTACTGTCGTGAAGTCATTTTCCGGGAAGTCAGACGTAAATATGGAGTACAAAGCAGGAGATAATATGGACCCTTGAGGAACTCCTGCTTCGATATGCCAGATATTAGAATATTCCAAACCTTGGCGCACAACAAAATATCTATCCTCTAAAAATGATCTCAGAATTCCATAATATGTATCAGAAAAAATAGATTTTAATTTATACAAAAGCCCGGGATGCCAAACCTTATCGAACGCCGAACTAATATCCAGAAATACAGCCGATGTGTATAACTTTTGTTCTAACCCTACAGAAATTAAATCAACCACTCTGTGCAGCTGATGAGTTGTTGAATGCTGCCTTCTGAATCCAAACTGATAATTTGGAGTTGTAGCTTCAATTATCGGCGAAAGTCGATCTAACAAAATTCGTTCAAAAAGTTTAGACACGACTGAAAGAAGGCTAATGGGCCGGTAAGAGCTTACACAGTGAGATGGTTTTTCCGGCTTCTGAAATAAAACAATAGTTGACAATTTCCATTGTAAAGGAAAATGCGCAGTTCTGAGAATAGCATTAAATATGTTTCGTATAAAAATTATCCCTCTTTCTGGTAACTCCTTTAATATCTCTGCAGTTATCAAATCCAGACCTGGTGACTTGTGCAATGGAAGACGTTTAATAATACTCTTGACCTCGTTTAAACTCACAGGTTTAGGCGGCAACGATAGCGGAGTTGGGCACGTTACGAATTCCTGTACATCCCTGTCAAACTCAATGTCTCCTGTTTGCACATGAGGTTTAAATACGTTGCTAAGATGTTCTCCAAATAAATCAGCTTTTTCTTGGTCAGACTTGGCCCAGGTTTGGTTCTCACGCCGAAGAGGAGTCGAAACTGGAACTTGCTTTAGAAGTCGCTTTGTTGCTCTCCATAACGAACCATCTTCTGTGTCCAGGGAATTCAAGCGGCTTTCAAAGCGGTCGAGTTTAACTGCCCAGATTTCCTTTTTAAGTCTGTTGGATAGCCGATTGACAGTAGATTTATCGTCCGGAAGTCTTGTACGATGCCATCGACGACATGCTGCCCGTTTTTGAGTAATTAATTCCCGTATGGATCTGGGATAATGAGGTCCATTGCGTTCATTTTTTGAAACAGTTATTGCAGAATCCCATGCAGCAGATTGAATGATAGAGGTAAAATCGTCTATGGCGCATTCTAAATCGTGAGCAGTTTTTAAAGGGACGTGAACATTTAAATTGTTATTTACAAGATTTTGAAATTTGACCCAATCCATCTTACCGGTTGGCGTTAGCGATGGTAGTTGCTGTTTATAAAGAGGAGTAGCACTTATAGTTAACAGAACCGGAGAATGGTCGGATCTAAAATCGTCTAAATTTTCAACCGCATGGTGAAGTCGACTTATACCTCGTGTTATAAATATATCTAGTATATCAGGTAGCTTTGTGACGGCAGAAGGCCAATATGTCGGCATCCTGGGCGTTATTACTTCAAATCGATTGTAGTCAACTACATTTAGCAGTTGCCTGCCTCGTGGTGTATTGACTCTACATCCCCACTGAGTGTTCTTCGCATTATAATCACCACCTGCAATAAATGCTGGTCCCAACTCATCGAAAAAATTTTGAAACTCCTCCTCAGTTACTCGAAATCGTGGCGGACAATAAACTGATGCTACATTAAATTTTAACTGGTTTAGGTATAAAGAAAGTACGGTTGCCTGAAGAAAATTTGTTGGAGGTTCAGTGAAAAGGAAGTCATGTTTTAAAGTCGCCTTGACGATAATTGCCGTGCCCCCTTGGCTCCGGTCGGCCGGGTGATCAGTCCGGTAAACGATGTAACCGGGAACGTAAAAACGAGAACGTGAAGTCAAGTGAGACTCCGAAATGAGGGCGATGTCTATTCTTTTCTCATGTAGCACATATTCTAGCTCATTGAAATGTTGTGAAATACCATTAGCATTCCACAACAAGACGACAAGGGAATTAGATGTCATATTATTTGGCATTATTTTTAGACATTAAGGCTTGTATAAGTTGAGTCATTAACGAAATCATTGGAAACAATAGAGTTTTCATTTCCGACAAAAAAGTATTAATTTGACTTGACGGCCCCAACGCAGCATTATATTCCGCAATTTGGGCAGATGAAAATATGGAAGGTGAATGTACCTGTAATAATGGAGTTTGTCCTGCTTGAATTTTATTTCCGGTGGATTTTGAAGGCAACGGTGGAAAAGATGAAGAATTAATGTCAGGTACTGGGTGCCTTTGATTTTTTGAATTTTCACTTGTTTTATGAAGGGGTGCCCGACGTTTCTGGATTTCCTTGTATATAGCACACCCTTTGTAGTTAGCCGGGTGAGACTGGGAACAGAGCGCACACGTGGCTGGCGTATCGCGTGGTTTGGTACAACTGGAAGACTCATGATCCCCTGCACAACGCACGCATTTAGGAGCGTGATTACAATAACGTCTTGTATGTGAATATTGTTGGCACCTTAGACATTGAACTATATGGCGTTTCGGACGCGGCGGCTCAACTTTTATTTTAGAAAAAAATAAAGACGTTACATCAAATATTTGTTGATTATTTTCTGCCTTCTCTAGGTCTACAAACAACAGCGGCAAATACTGTTTTGTGCGATGGGACATAACATTCGATACACTGCGTACTGTATGACCTTTCTCCTTCAGTTCTGAAATTATCAGGCTATGATCCATCGACTGGTGCAACCCACGTATGACTACACTGAATGGTTTATCTTCAGAAAGCTGATAGCAGTGAAAGTCAGCATTATTTTCTCTCAAATATTTGACACACTTTCTGTAATCATCACCATTGGAAAGGTAAATAGTGATACCTTGAGTTGTCGAAGAACATTTGAAACTGTCTCCGACTAACTGTTTTAAAATGTTGCATAACGGAACGTAATTTACGTTTGACTTTAAGAAAATCGGCGGGGGCCGTTGAATGTTCAACTTAGTTTTATCGCTTTCTGAGTTGTCGTTCGAAATATCAGAAAGTAAGGAATATTTATTACTGACAGGAGTTTTGTTTTCATATAAAATTGAATTTTTCGACCGTGGATCATTCGGATGTATTTTTTTAATAGCATTTTCATCAATAGAAACGTCAGTAATTTTACGTTTGTTTATTACTTGCCTCCATTCCGTGTTATTAGAGCCCTAATTATCTGAATTACTATTTTTGGTTACGTTATCCAAACTCAAACTAGTTTGGATAGTTTGGACAGTCTCCATAGTAGGACACGGGCCGTAACCAACGTTGTTACTCGGTTGCATAGCAACCTAACCTTAAACGAACAAATTTATGGTGTTCGTTGTAATTTTCTTGGAACAGTTTTCAATACAAAGTAAATTAATTCTGAAAAACACTTACAATGAAACTGAAGACCAGACGATATTATTTTTACAAAAATGTTCAATAATTCAGTACATTTAACATAAAAAATGACCAGCACAAAAACCGTAAGAGTACATAAAATTGAAAGTAAACTTTTAATGAAAATTTTCAGATTTATCTTCAGTCATTCGTATAAAATATCTTCTGAAAAGTTCGGTGGTATTCGGTAGAATTATATTCTATTTCATGTAATGAATTTCACTAACCTGTTTATGCTGCCTGGGTTTCTATTATCTGATTAGAAGCATGCAAGACCCTCTGAAAAGCACATATTTTCCACTCTGCAAATAACTCCCCCACTTCATTCACCACAGGGGTTGGCTATTTAATGAAATTCATTACTTTCAGAGAAGATAACTCTGATCAGTGTCTTTTACATTTTTACCTCTCCTGTTCTTACATGATTTAGTCATTTTATTGACCATGTGATAAGAAACAACTACTTTTTTAACCCTGCAACAAACAGATTGAGTGTAAATAATTTAAAAATCCACTTGTCTGTTCTTGTACGGTAGTAAAAGTGACATGTGGAAGAGTGTATGCTTTTAATATTGACAGGATTAGAATCAATGTAGGACGACACCACTCTTGCATCATACTACTGAACTATTATATTCAAAAACATGTGACCGTCTTTACACCGCTGGGTAGTAAAACGGATAGTTACTATTATCTTCATTATCTACTCCATTAATGATGGAATAGGTAGTTATTGTTATGTAAAAGAGGATTAATGTTGTAGGAACACTTATAACAATTACAACACCTATAAAATAAATAATTACGAATATTATTCTTTTGTAAATATGCACTTATATTAAAGTTGAATCACTATTTACCACTTTTTCCTAAATTTAAAACTATGAGTAGTGACACAATTTTTAAATATTATTTTTATAAGATATATAAATTTTATAGCTTTTAAATGATATTAGTTCAGTGGATGTTCCACTCCACACGAAAATATATATGGAATTAGATGTACATTAAAAGCTTAGCTGTATTGTAATAAATTGAAAATTAGAAGGTTATAATGTGAGTGAATTTTGTAAACGAGAAGATAAAGCTATGATTGATATAATTGAAGACAAAAAACCATTATTTTTACAAGTTTTAAATTGTAGGAAGCGGAAAAGTATGAGTGTTATAATCTAATTGAGAAATTAGGATTGAATTGCTTCCAGTAATAGTGTTATGCATGAGATGGACATAAAAGAGTTCGGTCGCTAAAAGAGTTAAAACAGAGAGGTTAACGAAGGCCGAGTGATTAGCTCATCACGGGCCTTGGCCTGATATCAGTGAGCACATAGTACAGGGAATGGGAGTGCGATGCCGTTTCACTTTTCACTGAGGGAACCAGAGCAGAGCAGATCAACTAACTATATTGCTAGCCAGCTAGCTAGCGATCAGACGAGCGAAACAACAACGAGAGCACATGCTCGCGTGTTTACTAATGACCGCCGTTCCCACGTTGTCAACTTTGTTAACTTACCTTCTTAACCGCCACACGCCCAAATCCAAATTGATTTTAGAACACCATTCACTTTAACTTACTTTTACTCGAACGAAGCAGTACTCCTCAAACATGACACGATTTTAACTTGTATCATTGTAAAATGAGAGACAAGCTTGTTCAAGCCAATTATAAACCGATTTAAAGTATTACATTGGTATAAAAATTGTATCATAGGATTATACTACGTAATTCCTAAATATGACATAACCTACTGTTATTCCACTAAACCTGATATCAGCTTATATCTAATTTCTTGATAAAAAGATTAGCATTTCATGTCAAAATTCCTAACACTATTTGTACTACATTTATTATTTTGTAATTTAAGACTCTGAACGTTACAAAATTATATCAGCTACCGGAATGAATATTTATTAAAATTTAGTTTGTAAATACGATCCATCTAAATTAATTAATCAATTTGACAGTAATATTTTCTGCCCATAGAGACTATAAAGACAGGTAGAGTGTCAAATTATTTACACTCAATCTGTTCGTTGGAGGGCTAAAATAAATAGTTCTGTTTCTTGTCACATTGTCAGCCAATTAAATTCCTGAATCATTTAAGAACAGAAGAGGTAGCGGTGTAAAAGACACTAATCAGAGTTGTCTCCTCAGAAAGTAATGAATTTCATTATGCAGTCAGACCCTGTGATGAATAAAGTGAAGGTGTCATTTGCAGAGTAGAAAATATGTGCTTTTCGGAGGGCCCGACATGCTGATAACGACTCAGTGAGGAAGGAAATGGTAAACCACCTCACTGCTCATTTTAATTAGTAAACCCTCTACAGGTTCAAACCAGCCTTTTGGCTGCTGACCTAAACAACACTAATATTTTAAACCAAACAATATTTGAACAAACGCTAACGATAAAAATATATCATTTATCAGCCTTAATATCTTCCTAAAAGCCATTATGGTTGTTCTTTGTACAACAAATTTATTCCGCACTATTTGCGACATTATACCTTCATAAAAATAGTTAAGTTACTGCTAAATTCAAATGTTGGGAAAATTGAAAATATTGTGACAATATCTAAAGGGAATGTGTGTTTGAGAATTTTCGACGAGGACCGAGATTTTAAAAATTAATTTTTTTTTTTTTAATTTTTTATTTTTGTAAATAATAAGAGTGATAAATAGGTTTCCAAAAAATATAAATATTATGTGTAATATAGGTATGTACGTAGAACAGGTAGGTGTGCCTATTGTGAAAGCCGGGTACCTATTTACATAATAATCGGCTATTTTGTAACACCTTCTATTCAATCCTAATTTGTTTACAGTTTGTTAAGATTTATCCAGAAGCCGTCAGAAGGACTTTGCATATTAATTATTATAAGAAAAATTTCTGTCTCTCTCGAAATCTCCTTAGTTCTACCTACTATACTATAGTATAAACGACGTGATTTATTTTGTGAGTTAGTTCCGTTTTGTCTGTGGTCCAGTGAGTGAATTGCGTAGTGCAAACAGTGCGTTAGGAAAGGTCAACGTTACTGTGAATTACTGTCTATTGTCTAACATTTACTTTTTCTGTATCATTTTTGTAAGTAGAAATTAGTAATTTGGTTAAATTTATTTATTGTTATTAGCTAATTATAATAGTTTGTTACCGATTATAATAATTATTCAATTATTATATAACTTGTATAACGTAGGTTGAAATTTTTTCCTCAAATTTTTTATCTATGTATACTTTAATGTATAATTAAATTTGCATTATTATAATTCATTAATTTAATTTACTTTTATTAATATTAGTTCTTAATTTAATATGACTATTTAATATTAAATTCATTTTTGACTTACAGAGTTGGTGTAGCAGTAAAGTGGTCGCCGAAAGTCAGACGTTTTACAGCTGATTTTCAGAGACCAAGGATCCTGAGTCAAATCCTAGTAAATGTTACTTTTTTACAGGTTTGAATGCTGGTCAATTGTTTCTGTTATACCTTGATGATTGGGGTCAAATTAGCCATACCCTCTCAGGAATTGTCAAGCTGAGTCTGCACAAAACGACACCTCACTTACATGTCTTACATATCATCCTCATCTCATTGGGTCATGGGGTTGCTTATTGTTTAAACTGAATAGATAGTAACGTTTAAACATTATGGATAAAACCAAAATATTCTTTTCTACTTTTAAATTGACGCAGGAGGAGGGAATATTAACCTATGCAATTATCTTCCCCATGTTCTAGAATAAATTAAATTCTTATCTCATGTACGAACAACAGGTGTCGCAAAACCTTAAAAGATAAGATTGGAAACTCACAGATTTAAAAATTTATTACTTCCTTAGTTGGTTACCAATTTTGAGCTTCCGTTTTAAGCTTCATGATATTTCGTACCTATAATATTTTAATAATTATAATTATTCTATTGTTTTACAATAAATTTCCTCACAAAATATAGGTTAGCAGAAATGCAGTTTTATTTATGAAATTATAAAACAGTTAAAATGATAGTCATAAATATATTATTCTTAAACTGTATGAACTGTTTCATAAAACGGGACCTGCTTTTTAAAAATTCTAATGATTTTTAACTAACAATGGTAAGCAACAAACAATAATGGTGTCAAATGTAAATATCATAGTAGAACAAGTAACGGATATGAAATCACACTGTACTAATGTAATATTGTTGCAACGTTATGACTTAAACAGGATAAGAATAACATAAAAAAATATCAAAAGAGCAAATGGTTTATTACAATCATATAAATTTAACCCTGAATGTCACTTATGTTACAAAGTAGTGCATAAAACTTCATTTCAATACGGAAAAAATTCTTACTTTTATTTATATTTTATTTTTATTATTCTTAAACAGTGATTTTTTGTAATAATAAAAAAGAAATAAAACCAATATTATTTTTACTGAACAGTTACGTTGTAAAATGTTTTATATTATTCATCATCCTAATACAGCATGTTACGTTTTGAAATAAACGCTAAATAAATTTCTGCGGAATAATAATTTTAACGTAAATAAAAATATAAGTCAGGTACTTTATTGGGAGTAGAAAAAGTAATGTAGTGAAATATATGTCCTTGTACACCGCTCTTAATGCAGTGGATAGTCGCTTACTTTACTGCAATTATCGTCCATTTAAAGAAGTTAACAGCTGTTTAACTGTTACAAAGTACGATAGGCAATTTGTATTAAACTTGTTTACATATTTTCAGTTGTATTGTGAATCATAATATCACAATATCAAAAAAGAGTATTCTACTGACTGATTAATTTAGGGAGTCTGAGGATTTAATGGTTCTATTATAAGTTTTTCGAACTAAATGCTTTCCTCTTGATCCGATCATACATTTTTGTCAGAATTTTTATCGAAAGTCTGTTTTCGTTCTTTACCACTACATGACAATTTTTTTGGATTAATATGATTATAGTTGATAACTGTTGTATATATTATTAAAGTTAGTATAATATCAATAATTAATAATTTATTTTAATTTTTTTGATATTTAGTGCAAATAATAGTTAGGTATACAGTATTTGTATTAGAGGTAGCTATTTGTATTACAGGTTAAATTAGAGGTATTTGTATTAGGTAGGATAGAGCCCTCGCTACTTTTACACTTAAAAGTCATCCTCTATAAATCACTAGTACGGCCAATTTGGCTATATGGTGGACCAATTTTTGTAGCCTGTCACAATACAACACTCCACGTCTTCCACGTCTCACGTGGAATTCACACGTTGCACACGTCAGAGCAATCTCAGACTCACGGTTTCATATGTTGTATGGCGTCTTAGGTCGCAAGTTCTCGCTACCTCTTCATTTAAAATTCATCCTCTATTCATAGGGTGAACCAATTTTTGGAGCCTGTCTCAATACAACACTGAATATTCTTCAAAGACACCAGTTAAAAGCACTTAGAACAATAACAAACGCTCCTTATTACGTAACCTAATACTCTTCACAAAGACCTGAAAATACCAACGGTGGGAGACATTGTCAACGCAACATACAACTCATTACTCACAAAGACAAAATTGACCACATAAATCCATATGTCCAATCTCTTTCAACTAACGATCTGCCTGTTAATAGACGACTGAAACGAAGGTGGAATAGGGATCTTCTCCGACCACCATAAAAAAATATCATATTAACTTGTCATGCCTGTGTCATTTCATAAAAACAAAACTCTTTTCATATAAAAAAAATCATCCATCATAGTTTACAAATCATTATCCTTGAAAAATATTGGCACCACATTTTTTGCAAAATTTCACTCCAAAATCGGTCACTGGATGGATTCTCATTCACTGAAGATTCCCGCCAACCCTCATTCATTCCATCTTATTTACTAGTTGTGTTTTTAAAAAAATGTACAGTGCAAAACAAAATAATGGTGAAGGCAGAAGAAAAATATTTGATCTAACTTTATTATGTATATAATTTATTTTTTATGTGTATATATATATATATATATATATATATATACTTATATTTATACCGGGTGTCCCACGGAATTTTAACCTTAGAGAAATAGCAATGATTTCCATTAATTTGTTAATATTTTCCTTCCACGAATAAATTAAGGCTTGTTATAATCATGAATCATTAGTAAATATTAAGACCTTTTAAAAAATATCAATTTTTATACATTTTAAGCTGTATTTTAACATAAATACAGAAATACATAAAGAAACACATAATACATAACTGTTTTCCATTCAAGTGTTGTAAATTTTATCAAATTTTCAATTTTATCTAATTTTTATGTTTGGAGTAATGGTAACGTTCTGGTCCGGAGCTGTGAAGATGGGTGGGTCTAATCCATCAATGGTAAAATTTTTTTACTGTTCAAAAAATATTAGAAATACTGAAAAAATATTTTATTTTTTTGTAATTTTGGCAATTTCTTTAATCAACTAAATTTTTTGCAACAATCTGCTGTCTCTGAAAATAAAATGTTACTGAAGGAAATATTTAGGTATTTAAAATAATACTGAATTTGCTTCCAAAAGCAAAAACAAAATTTAAAATAAATAATTTACATGATAAAACAAATTGTCAAAATTAAAAATATTTTAAATTTATTAATTTTTTTAAATATTTCTAATATTTTTTTGAACAATAAAAAATATACCTAAATATCTTAGGATTAAGATATTTAACCTCAATCCTTAGGGTAAGGTTAAAATTGATATTTTAACCTTAAGGATAAAATTGATTATTCTTAAGATTTTAAGGATATATCAATCCTTAAAACCTATCAATTTTAAGGATTGATAGATATATCGATCCTTTTTATGGATAATACTGAATAATACCTATACCTATAATAATAATGTACCTAAAATATCCAATATCAATCCATAAAAAATTATGTCAATAAAAAAAATACGTCAATCCATAAGATTGATGGATTCAACCCACCAATCTTTACATCTCCGGACCAGAACTTTACCATTACTCCAAACACAGCAATGCAAAAAGGAGATAAAATTTACGATACTTAAATGGAAAACGGTTACACATTTGTATTTCTGTACTTAAGCTAAAATACAGCTTAAAATGTATCAAAAATGAAGTTTTTTTCAACTGATTTTTTCGCTGAATATCAGCGTTCTTTTTATATTTCCAAGATTCGCTGCCATATAAGTCAGTAGGAACGGCAATAATGTAGTAGAATTTGATCCTCGTCTCTTGTCTTGTTTTGTTTTTCAAGTTCTTATGAATATTACCGCATATTCTTTGAATTTCATTGTTTTATTTATCACATCTTTATCAAAATCCCTAATATTAAAACGATAAAAATACAAATGATTACAACCCTAACTGTTTTTAGGTCATCAGCAGAAAGGCTGATTTGAACCTGTAGAGGATTTACTCAGTAAAATGAAGAGTGAGATGGTTTACATTTGCCTTCCTCATTGAGTCGTTATCAGCATGTCGGGCCCTCCTAAAAGCACATATTTTCTACTCTGCAAATGACACCTTCACTTTATTCACCACAGGGTCTGACTGCATAATAAAATTCATTACTTTCTGAGGAGACAACTAATTGGAAAAGTACGCTTATCAGCATGCCGGGCTTTTGAAAAGTACATATTTTCCACTCTGCAATTAATGACACCTTTACTTCATTCACCACAGGATCTGGCTGTATAATGAAATTCATTTTTTTTCAGAAGAGACAGCTCTGATTAGTGTCTTTTGCACCTCTACCTCTTCTGTTCTTAAATTATTCAGTCATTAATTGGCTGACAATGTAATAAGAAACAGAAATATTTATTTTAGCTCTGCAACGAACAGATTGAGTGTAAATAATTTGACACTCCACCTGTCTGTTGTGGACAGACATCCCTAATATGAATTCCAAAATATTGGGTTGTTTTGTAATTAAGACTTATGTAAGGTATTGTAATACGAAGGAGTCAAAGTTTAACGTTGACAATAAAATTGTTTAGTAACATTCTATATTGTTCTGTTTCGACACGTGAAGGCGCTATGAGTGTAACGAACAAAGTTCAATGTGTGAACTACGTTCTTATTTTCTAGAACATCTTCTTCCTAGTTTAGCATGTTATCATAACAGTCAGGTGTTTCACGAATAACCTTGATGAAGTTATATTTTATTTTCGTGAACCTGTAATCGGTAACTGATGTAATTGCCTATTTATAATTTATAATTATTATGTTCTGTAAATAACTGCGAGTCAACAAAAGTAATATAATTTATTGAACATGAATATTATGGTATATGATAAATTATTTTTATACTTTTTAATAGTCTATTAAAAAGTTACTCATCATCAGCTACATAACATGGTCAGCTATTTGTAACCGTAACATTAGATTTATTATGTAAAAATGTTAAAGTGTAGCCTATAGTTTCATTAACATTTACGATTTCCCGTTCACGAATGGACGTAAATATCATTGTAATGAGAGGCCTATAATGGATGATATAGTGTTAAAAGTAATCAAATTTACTATTTTTGTTTAATGGAAGTTATGTAATAGATGTACTTGGTTTTTTTATTAGAGATTGGAAGTTGATTGAGTTTTATTTATAACTGTCCATCTGTGAATAAACTAATCATCATGGTCAACAAATAGCTGGCCTTTTGGTGTAGTGGTCAGAAAAACTAGCTTCCCAGACTAGGTATCCCAGGTCTGATCAGCACTGGCACTTTATCATCACTTACTTACAAACGAATACGAAAGTGTCGTGCAGCAGCAAGAGTGGTTTAGAAGAGATGGGGAATTTAAAAGTAGGCAACGAAAACATAAAGGAAGTTGGGGAATTCTGCTACCTAGGGAGTAAAATAACAAAAGAAACACAAGAAGAAGAAAGTAGAAGCACAAGTGATATCAAAAGTAGAATTGCTCAAGTTAGAAAAGCCTTTGAAATGAAAAATAGCTTACTGACTACAAACATCGATTTATAAATTATGAAAAAATTCTTAAAGCACTATCTTTGGAATGTAGCATTATACGGGAGTGAATCGTGGGTGATATGGGCTGTAGAAGGGAAGAAAATAGAAGCTTTTGAAATGTGGTGTTATAGGAAAATGTTAAAGATTAGATGTGTGAACAAAATAAGTAATTTAGAGGTTCTTAGGCGAGTGGATGAAAAAAGAATCGAAGCATCTTACCTGAAGAAGGAATAGGCTAGTGGGACATATCTTAAGACATCCAGATATTGGTCTATCAATAATGGAGAGTAATATTGAGGGAGTGAATTGGAGGAGGAGGCAAAGGTTAGATGTGCATAAAGCAAATTACAATAGATGTAGGGTGTTACAGGTATGTAGATATGAAACGACTTGTGATAGAAAAGCTTGGAGAACTGCAACTAACCAGTTGAAAGACTGATGACAAAAAAAACTTTCATCTATCTCACCACCTAATGCGCTATCCTTAATACGGATAACAGTCGGACGTAAAATATAACAAAAGTCATTAAAAGCTAAATAACTTTATATAAAAATATTGTAAAACAGAAGTATTTTACCTGAACAGTACTTTTATTTCCATTTAGTGTTCTACTTCTTTTATCGTTTTGGCCTACCATTGACCACTTTAAATGATTGCTTTCTCACGCCTAATGTTTTATCAATTTCATTGCTGTTTTTCTTCATTCCCAACCCTTTTTCATCTTAATCTAGCTGGTTTGATACTGTATTCATATTGAAATGAAAATAGCTTTAAATTAACGGTAGTTTGGTTATTAGGTCAAAATTCTATGGAGAGCTTCCATACGTATTAAAAATAAAATGAACTAAATTATCAAAAGCACATTTTGAATACAAAAATTTCTTTTGTTTTTGAAATAAATTATTACTATTTTCAATTTTTTAAGTATTGATTGAATCAATCTTTTATTACAAGTATTTTATTATAAATACGTGCCTACCAATTTTCTTAGTAAGTCAGTGCTGGTTGAACAATTGTGAAGGGAGTTTTTTAAAAACCGTTTCGTGTCTCGCATATTTACTCATTTTCTCCAGGATGAGTACAAATGTTAAATGCAGTATATACAACTGCTATCATGTTGTAATTCAGAATTATATCCCAACGAACTAAAGACTGCAGATAAGATCTAGCCAATAACAGCCAAGATCGAGTGTGAGGTTGCTCCTTTGCTAAGTCACATTCTGTTTCATCGATCTCCAGCTGACATTTTGTTAGGCTGTCATCCACAGCGGGACCACAACGTGACAACGCAGTATACGATTAAAGAAAATCAATTGTTCTGTGCTGTGATCTAGGTCACTATTCTCCGCCTTCATCTGCAGTCTCTACTTTGTTAAGCTATAATTAATTAATATAATGTAAATGTTCATATTTCTTTTTGTTTGAGTTTTGTTTAAGATTTGGTTGAGTTAGTATAAAACACTTTGTATAAAATGTAGTCTGTTATTATGTTATTGTAATTTTATAGTTTTTACAACTGTAATAAATAATGTAAATAAATATTTGTTATAAATCTAATTGAAAGTTAGTTTATTTATAAAAAACCAGATCCTGAAAGAACGCGGAATAAATAACACATTACCAGTTGGACAATATTCCAAATACAATACTAATAGTTGGACAGTACTCTTAATCTTAAAGTCCGTATCATTTAATTCACTCGTTTTTAAAAAAAGGTCTGAATTTATATATTTTTTTATTTCTGAAGTTACACATAATTTAAAAGCAATTAAAAATAAAATAAACAGTATGTTTAATTTAATGTAACGTTTGATTGAATAAAATACATGGTATAAAAAATTTATATTAGTTAAGTGATTCAAATGACATAAAATGTACAAGCCTAAGTTTCTTATGAAACCATAATATTTTTTACCATTAAAAAATGCATGACCTTTATGTACATCACATTGATATGACAGAGTAAAATAAGATCCAGTTTTTTAACAAATGTTTAAAAATAATAGGTAAATCATGCTTGTTAGGTTATTCAGTAACAGGATGTGTTAGTTTATGACTAGGTAATTTACACTTAACAAAATTATAATGAGGTGTTACAAATAGACTGTTAAATGAACGAAGTAAACAGAAATGAAGAAACCTTATTACTGACAACCTATTAAAACAGCTACGGTGTATTAAGTGATCGTGATATCATAACCGATACTTTTACTATTATTAATACTGCAAATAAATAGGACTAGATAGATCAAGTACTGATGAATTAATAATGTTTCTGGTACTGTTATATCAGAAGTGTGGGAAACCAGGATCTGTTTGAAACCCCTAAGGGCTAATTGAACCTTGAGGTCCCCGGATTCAAGATCGACTTATCTACCGTATCTGTTGTGAAGGTCCAATCTGTATGTACAGCCGATACGAGTGATGTCAACTGTTTGACCTCAACCGTATTTTAGTTTAACAGAATCCATAGGTTGTTTAGTTGAAGCATCTCATCTTATAGCAACTTAAACTAAACTTTATCCAAATTTTAAATTAACTACTTAATAGTATAATAATAATAATACTAATCTAAACAATATTAAATTAATCGGCCTTCAAATCTTCATTCATATTTTTTATTTACCTTCCTTTCAATTTGATTAATTAATTTAATACTGTTTAACCTTTTCGTTTAATTTAAAAGTAAACTTAAAAGTATCAATATAAATTATTGCAATATTGTGTTAAGTATTCTTTTTAGAAAGCTCAAGATTTAATAATTGAAATTATTGTTATCAATGGTTGTTATTTAAAGGAATTAATTCTTTAAACTTTTTACATTTTTTAAACTACCGAAAATCACCTGGAGATCATACCAAAGTCTGCTCAATGCCAAATGTTTTGCCAAAATATGCTCCATATAATTTTTTTAATAGAATTTTCGTAATATATATTATTTTTAGGCATATAAAATATTACGATCTAGTTTGAAAACTAATAAACAATTTTATTCTAATTTATACTACTTTTTACATTATTACTACCAAGATGCTTAGCAGTACATGTATAATTAATTTTAAATCTCACATTATCACCACACACACTATATCGTGCATTTCAAATTTAACACTAATTCCAATCGTGCTCTACACTGTTCTCCTTTCAATCTAACACTGACAATACACAAGCTTAAATATTTTTTTCCGTTTGAGCGTTTGCACCAGATCATCGTTGTCAGAAAGCTGGATTGCTTCAACGTGATCGTGAAAGTGAAGGTGTTCCTCATACTTCTGGGTGAATGTACTTCTGGATTTTTCTGGGGAGGAAATCTATTCGCAGGTCTCAGTGGAAGTCGTTGTCCGTGATAAAGCAGAGCGTAACGAGCAAGTTTTCAGAATCCTATTCTGGAAGCGGTGGATGTTTATGTTTCTATTTTTGTTAAATATCCAGATTTGCATTCTATACACCCCTGGCTTTAGCATCTATTTACAGAACAGAAGTTTATAGAACATTGGTAACGAAGACCATCTCTACAGCAACCACTACAATTTCTAATACCTTGCTCCAGTTCTTTTCTTTTTGACTTGGGCAAACAAGTGATTGTAAATCCTTTTTTGTTTTTATTATTTGAATTAATAATGCATTTACAATAAGTAGATTCACGGCCATTAAATTAGATAGAATCAGAAGAAAATTATATGAAAATGACTACTCATTTTAAAGGAAATTGACGACTGCATATATATTTTTTACTAGCATACCCCGCGCGGCTTCGCACGCAAAATAAAATGTGTTGGTCTAATTTTTTTTTAATAAATACGTAACAAAAATCGTGCAGCTGTTAGCGACTGTATACCCCATTTCTCTCTCCCTTCCCTCCATTGCAATATAGCCGCTTATAACTAAGCATTTCATTTGATCTTAGAAATACGAATTTAGATAAAATTTGTTATATGATTTAAAAGAAAATACAAACCCACTTCTATGCAGAGAAAAAGTAAGCGAGAATGTATAGAACTGCAATTTTACTTAAATTGTTAAGCACCAGACAATTTTTAATTAAATATATTTTGAAACTGTAGTAAACTGCACAAAAGAAAGTTTATAAAACAATTCTATCTTAAAAATTTAGAAGAAGGGTATTATACAGTATTTTCTTTATAAAGAATTGCAAAAGTAAAAATGAATGATATGTAAGAAGGGAACAAAACGACTAGAAGTGCTTCAGTGATCTAAAAGACAAATACATGGACAAATACATAAACGAATAAATGAACGAATTCTTAAAGTTTGTGAAAGAACACAAAAGAACACCTCAAACTTTTGGTGTCAGAACCTAAGTAATTTTTGTAATACAAATGACGTGAGATAATTAAATGAAGAAACAATTACATTGCGGATAATATAATAACCAACAACGATAAAACCATGAACTTTTTAAAGTTTTCTAAATTTGGTGAACGTTTGTGGAAGCCAACTAGAAATATTATAATAAAACACCTGGTACTTTTTTATTACTTCATTCTTTCTAAAAATTTGCACATATATATTAAGTTACTCAGGTATATCAAAGAATTTGTTCACGTATATACAGAAGTCATCAAAAAAAACTCGCAATACAACAACAAAAAATGTACAGTAATACAGTATTGTAGATTGACTTGTAAAGTTTTTCAAATCAAATGACAAAGCTAGTTCTTGAATCGATATTTTAAATTAACATTAAATTAATATAAGATTAACTTGTTAATTATAAATAATTCAAAACATGTTAGACATTTCATATTTGAAAAGCCATTTCCGATATAGAACTAAATAAATTAATTAAATAAGTACACATAGACTTAGTATCGAACAACTGTGATTTATGTGTGTGTGAATTTCAATAACATACGGAGTCATCGTGTGTGACCATTTACAGACCTAGATTTCTGCTGTAATATTATGAAACTATAATTTTTGTAATATCAATAGGCTGGTGATTATTGGGCAAACTGGTACATAAATGTACTATAAAAGAGCAAAAACAAGAGATATTAATTCGTGCTAAGCATTATTTTCATGGTAAAAGATCCATTTGTGGATATTCAAGGGATCTAGGTAATCTGAGCACGAATATAAAATATTTCATACTAAATATAGAATTTAATGATAAAAAGAAAACAACAGTACATTTTACAATTTACTAGCGTCGAATTATTTCCTTAGGTAGGATGAACATATGTGGGCCACCTCTGACTGGACGTGATTCTTTCCTGAATGAAGATCCTCTGAAATAAGCGTAGAGTTACAACAATGTACTCATCCGACAAGTTGGAGTTGCAGTTTTTCGGTACCACTTTTGAAATTGTAGAACGAAGCCGAGCCTGAATAGGTGTAAGTGTAGCTCTGCTGCGCATTACGTATTACTTGAGAGTACTTGTATGAGTTTTTTTGTCTTTAACGTTAAATTAACATTTAACGTTATATTTATATTGTGACAAAATCGAAAAGATGATTCGCGAAGGTTCCAGAATTTCATTCATGAAATGGTACAGAGTAGATAAAAATAGTAAGAAAGGAATAATAAGACAAAAATAACAATAACACAATAGCAACAATAAATGACAATAGGACTGCGCGCTATTGTATAGGATAAAAGGTCCGGTATTGTTTGTTGTACAACTGTTATGAAAGGGACTCGTAACGACTTTTATTCTATTTACAAAAGACCTATTGTTGACTTGTTTACAACGGATTTTTCTAGCACTCACTTATAAAGGGTTATTCTTTTGTACTTTATTATTTACAAGAAGTCACTATGCTTTGCTAGAAGGATCTTTATAAATGGGTATATAAGGAGACCCCGAGCGCGATCAGATCAGTAGTAATCGTTTGATCTTTGACGAGTGTCTATCGGACGTAGGCAGGCGCGTACCGAGCATTGTG
The DNA here is from genome assembly GCA_035578175.1 of Catonia carolina. Taxonomy (NCBI): domain Eukaryota; kingdom Metazoa; phylum Arthropoda; class Insecta; order Hemiptera; family Achilidae; genus Catonia; species Catonia carolina. The sequence goes on from JAQMRL010000001.1 coordinate 261,621,032, forward strand.
TCGGTCAACGATTGTAACACTGTCTTTGTGTGTGTATTGTGTAAAGTTAATGTGTATTTTGTTAAAGTTAAGTCTTTGTTGTTGTTTAAGTTAAAGTTAATGTGAATTCAATATCTATGTTTTGTATGTTTGTGTAGTCTTATAAAAGTGATTGTAAGTAGTGCTAAGTAAGTTATTAAGTTATTTATTGTAATAAGCCATTTTAATTAGTTTATTATTTATTTTGTAAACCTTTAAGTGTTATAAATATTTGTAATTGTAAACTTTAGTTTATTAATTATTTAATTTCCTAGATCCCGAAACGGACCTGAGCGATAAGTGTCACAATATTAATTCATTTCATATGTACATTTAATTATTTACATTACATTATTATTTACATATTAATTCATTCAAATACATTTCTATTAATTTATTTTTTGTTACAGTTTCTAAGTATTGTGTCTACATCTTGGTTAACCCTATATAGGTCTTTGGTAAGTATACTTACCACTGGGAATAAGGTCGAATTTATCTAAGAATAAGCTATGCAGTTGAATCTTATTGGCCTTTTTTAGTTTTACAGATGTTCTCTGGTAAGTAAGCAATCCACATTTTAAAATTAAGGATTTAAATTAAATGGTAAGGATTCATACGAAGTACGCAACCGTGTTGTTTTGTTGTTACTTTTGTACAGTGCTTAGAAAATTCGAGTTTTTACGAGAAAGCAAGCATTCATGCTAATTTAAAGTTGAGATAAGTAATTTAACAATTTTTCTGTTATATAAACTACAAGTTGTTTAAATAAGCATTCTTACTACTAAACATTATGTGATTCCCATTTCAATAAACGTTTCTTGGTAAGTATACTTACCAGGGCTTAACATCAAAACAAAGAAATATCTTACTGTTCTGGCACTTGAAATACATTACTCAGGTCCCTGTAAAACAAAATTTAACACTTTACAACATGTATAGTATTTTTGCCCGTAATATTGCCCTATAAATATTTATTGTGACAACTTTGGGTTAAGGAACAGTGGGTTTGACTGTGTAATAAATTTCCGGATCCTAGCCGGGAATTGAACCTGAAACCTCTGCTTTTTATCTGTGCATGCTAACCATTTGGCTATAAAAGCGGCCATAATAATTATTTATTATCAAACATGTATTTAACATTTCATACGTTTATGTAGCGAAAAAAGGGTTCTGACTCCGCCACTGAATGACGTATGAGTACTCGAAAAGGGTTAAAAAAGATGGAATGCACGCCAAACAGGTGCAACAAGAGTCAGTGAACCATAGGCTCACCCTCCTATTTAATTGAATGTGACTACAATACAATGCTGTAATAATACAAGAACAACGGTTATAATGACAGAGAAGACAGTAAAGTCACATTATTTTATTTCATCTACAAAATTAACACAAAATAATAATTAACAATATATAATTACTATAATAAAATAATGCACAATCATTTACGTAAGTATTAATTAATATAATGAAATTAATTGCTCCTAGGACCACCTCGATGGATCAGTTTCTTAGCATTCTTAGCACTCTATACGTCACGGGTAGTTTCTGGACATAAGGCGGCATTATTTTGCTCTAAGAGCGTTCTTAACACAATGTAAACGTAAAAAAATCACCTTACCAAAACAATGTAAATAAAAAGAAGGTTCTTTTTATAAATGCGAATGTTAAGAACAGTACTTAGTGGTAATATAGTCTCGACCTATTTTGATACAATCTTTGTTAATTTTCAGTTGTGTAAATTGTATAAATATTGAGCTGCGTTCATTATTTTTATGCTGTTTAACTCTTTAAAGGGCAGTACGACGGGGAAATATGTATATATGTTGTAAATTATTAAAACATTCTTTTAAGGGACTTGAATATGTATTTCTAGTGCCAGAACAGTAAGATATGTATTTATTTTTTCTTGATGTTAAGTCCTGGTAAGTATACCTACCAAAGGATGTTTATTGAAATGGGAATCAAATAGTGTTTAGTAGTATGAATGCTTATTAACCCTTTAAAGGTCTTTGTTAAGTATACTTACCACTGGCAATAAGGTCGAATTTATCTAAGAATAAGATATGCAGTTGAACCTTATTGGCATTTTATGATGCTGTAGATCTTCTTTGGTAAAAAGGCTACCCACATTTTGAAAATGCGCACAACGACTATTTTCTTCGTGAGTTGAACGAATGCGGTAAGGATTCATACTAGCATACGCTACTGTGTTGTTTTGTTGCTACTTCTGTACAGTGCTTAGAAAATTCTAATTTTTTTCGGAAAAGCAACCATTCATGCTAATATAAAGTTAAGATAAGCTGTTACTCTACATATTTTTTTGTTATATAGTGCTACAAGTTGTTTTAATCAGTATTCTTACCACTAAACATTATGTGATTCTCATTTCAATAAACGTTAAAATAAAAAAATAAACATCTTACTGTTCTGGCAATAGAAATACAGTATTCAAGTCCCTGTAAAGTAAATTTTAATATTTTACTACATTTATATTTTTCCCTGTAGTACTGCCTTGTAAAGCGTTAAAACAACTTGTAGTACTAGTCTACATAACAAAAAAAGTGTGTAGAATAACTTATCTTAACTTTATTTTAGCATGAATGCTTTCCTTTAAAAACTTGAATTTTCTAAGCACTGTACAAAAGTAACATCAAAACAATACGATAGCGCACGCTGCTGTGAGTCCTTACCACATTCGCGCAACTCAGGAAGCAAATGGTCACTGCGCGCTAATTTCAATATGTGGATAGCCTACTTACCAGACAACATATATATAACACCGTGAAGTGCCAATAAGATTAATCTGCATAACGTATTGGCAGATAAACTCAACCTTATTGCCAGTGGTTGGTATACTTACCAAAGACCTATAAATAGTTAATTTCGCTCTTGACTTTTAATAAGTTCAGAACACTAACGACGATTTTCAAAATTGCAACTTTTTGAGTAAGTAGACTTACAGATACATTATGCATAGCGTTAGGGTTGTTACTACTCGTTTAACCCTAAGAAACAAATAGTCAAAATATTAATTATTTAATTTTTTTATATATTATTTGCAGAATGGAAATTTATGCATTTTTAGATCTGTACCGCTTTAGGAACGTATAGAAATGATTGTATCGGTACAGGGTAGTCACTCTCTTTTACTCCTTTGGTGCAAGTGATCAACATATACAATTTTAGTTTTACTGTTCAATCTCTAATGAAGTACTCTACCAACTTTCAGCTCACTTCGTTATCTGGAGGTAAAAAAATTAATGATAAATGAGTGGATCAGTTAATCAGTCAGTGAAGACTTTTACATTTATGTAAAGAGACTAAAGATTTAATAATTAGGCTATTGAAAATATATAAAATTTTTAACATTTCTATATTGGTAAAAATAAATTTAAAATTAAAAAAAATAATGTATTGAATATAATTTAGTATATTTTTACATAAAAAAAACTACTTTTTCACTTAGTCAATGTGATAGTAAACTGGCAATTTGAAGATATTATTGGCATTATTCCAAATTGATATAACAATTTATTCATTCTAAAGTTATGAGAAAAATAATATCATTAAAAAACTATTCCTTGAGAATCCTTGAACGTCTTCAATTACAAATTTATTGTTTCCTCTCACTTTTAGTGTAACTTGTTTCTGTGTTATACCTAGGACTCTGTAACAAAATAGTATAAAACAGGAAAAATGAAGATTTGATGAAGAGGCATTAAAGCAAAAAAAAATATGGCGGTGAAGTAACATTTCTAAGATAACTATAAGTAGACCTACTGATGAGAATCTTCTTGAACCATAATGATCTGGTGGTATTGGTCTTCAAATTTAGCCTAATCCGTAATCTAATTCATAAGTACCTTATCTAATTCATAAGTATCTAATTCATAAGTAAATAATGTAAAAATAAATTACAGATTTTTAGCAGTTAATTATTTTGCTAATATAATTATATAACTAAAATTTAGATGTGTTTGGAACTACTGGTGGAGATTGGGCATTGTAAGCTGAGAGGTTAAAATTTGTATTTTATTCGAAAAGCGGGATAACCATTCATCAGTGTCAATAACCTAGAAATAAATACTCCCTGGTACCCTTCCTCACAGCACTGGTCACAGGAGTCTCTACCAATTTCTGTGGCGCTTATCTTAGTTGGGACAAATTTGTAATCCGCAAAAACAGAACATTTATAAGTAATGGTTTTAATAGTCAGTTTGATTTTGAAGTAAATGTAATAGAGATAATTAGAACACATATATTTTTTTCTGGGGTAACATCCGACTATTCTGCAATTACTGCTAATGCAGACGGAATTAGAACATAAGAAAAAATGATTTTCATAAATAGTTTTTGTTATAATTTCTAATTTTAAGCTGCTAAGAAACTACCGCCATAACTTGCAATGAATAACTGCTACCTAATTATGTAAAATATTGTAACACTCAGACTATGATTTTCGGGATATGGTTGTTAGTAAATAATAAAATTTCTGTTAAACATTTATAACAAATTAATTTATTACAATAAATTGTTACGGTTATAACTAATAGTAAGTTACAAGTAAACTACTAAAGTTAATAGACTAAATTTATTATAAAATTTTATTAAAAACTTAATACGTAAACTAAATTTAACTACAGAAAACATGATCATTTACAATCAATAATCAAGAAACTGTTACTTACTTAGCCAAACAATTGTACATTTACTTCTTTACAAATAATTAATTACTATTGCACCGTGTAACGTCAGAACTGGTTTAAAGATAAACACACTAATCATACTTGTTTCACATCCAATTTGCTGCTACTCTTCACTGATAAAAATCTGCTGTATATAGAAAAAAAATCTTCCTACTGCCACCGGATGGCGACATTAACTGGCGAGTTGAACCTTTAACATTTGGTGGCCCTGAAAAGGGCCATTTAAACAGTGATCGTCTTGGCGAAGCGCCGGTAGTAGTCGTCGTGGCGGCGAGGGGCTGGGCGACACAGCGTGTCGTTCTCCAGCGGAGAGGTCATCCTCTTTCTTCGCAGTAGTGCGTTGATGGCTGCTTCGTCGGATCCGGTGGGCGTAAGGCTCGGTAGAGGGACCGATGTGGGGAACGCTCGCGGCAGCGGGCGATGACGGTCCCGGTTGACGGCTTACGGTGTCGGGTCGGCGAGCGGAAGCATCATCTTCTCTCTTGCGGGTCCGTCAATGAGTCTTTGTTGGAGTCCAGTAGCCGTGTTCCGATGGTGGATGTCTTGTCTGCTGTCTGGATCGGAATTGAATCTCTCCGGGCTCAGTGGAGCGATTTTTATATAGTTGCCGAGAGCGCTGTGGTAGGTAGCGGTTATTGATCTCGGCCTTGGGGACAAAGGCATCTGTCGCACGCCGTCACAGGCCTACCACCTCTTTCGGAACTATTGGCGGTCCCCTTTGTCGCTAATCGGAAGCTTTGATAGGCGGCAGCACAGTACTAATCAAAGGAGACGATGATGACACTACAAAGAATTTTTAAAGTAAATAAATACACAAAAGAAAATCAGGAAACATGATAAATGAATTACATAATCCAGAAAGGATGGGTACCGAATGGCCTACAAGCCGTTAGGGCTAATCCTTTGATAATTCGCCGACGCCAAAATGTACAAAATGGTCTACTCCTTTTGATACGTCACCGACACTTAATTGATTTATTATAATAACTCAACCCTATTTTTTGCTTAGTTTTTTGCCCTAGTTTTTTGCTCGTCCACCTGCTTCATGAAGAAGAGAGAGAGAGAGAGAGAGAGAGAGAGAGAGAGAGAGAGAGAAATAAACTATTAAGGAATCACTTTTAATATCGTAACCTATGTTGAGCATAGTACATTTTATTAAACATTAGTCACTGCTAGTACTCGTTGATTTATTTATTATAGATAACCAAGTTTGGAGCCTTGTTTCTTCAAAACCGCTTGTTAAATTTTAACATTATGTACACCAAAATTTAGCTGATTTCAATCTGCGTTGTTACATCTTTACTTCATATTTTTAGCATTGTTTAATATTGCGATATCAGGATGAGAAGAAAGAAAGAGCCGGTTTTTTTGTTGCTGCAACAGATCGGATGCATTTTAGAGGCTTATAACTGAAACACTGCCGACGGATTTATTTCAGATTTCACCGGAATATAAACTTGTTCGTTTTTAGCCCAACTACCCTTAAAATTAAGTTACAGCCCTTCAAATATTAATCATAATATTTTCTTTTCTTACTACTTTACACAGCGTTCCTATCAAATTTTTGCCTGTAAATACGAAATAAAATTTTCCTATTGTCTCCCAGCCACCATTAGTGTATTCAGACGGTTTTTTCAGAATTAGAAAAAAGGAAATATTTAAATAATTTTTTTTAGTCGCGTATTTAAATAAATAAAATAATAAACTTATTTGTTTTGAGAAATACTCATATAAAAGGTATTGCATAGATTTATAGTTACAGAGTAGCCTACAACAGTTACAAAAAAAGAGAAAAAATAAAAAATACAAAAAAATCCTTATTTAACAGTAATTTATATAGACTAAATAGAGTAACCTACCGGGTGACCCATTTGTCGGTTTCCCCATGGATTGGACATTTCATTTTGATAAGTTGGTAATAATGTAATGTTGGCAGCATCATGTAAAACATTTATTAGTTGTCTGTAACAGTGGCTAGTGTGAGGCACGTCTCCGTGAAGTTACTATTTTTTTCCTTCGTTACGGTACTTTTAAAATGTTTACAACTGAACAACGAGTTTATATGCTTCAGTTTAGGTGGAAGCATCATAAACATACTGCTAAAGTACTGGAAGAATTTCGTGATAAGTATCCAGGTGTGTCGTTACCGACTCGACAACATTTACGAAAGTTAAATAGAAAATTTGAAAACACAGCAAGCGTATTAGATGCCCCGAAGTGTGGTCGTCCACGATTGATTTGCAATGACGATAACCTACAAAAGGTTGCTGAAGCGTTTGTATCCAGTCCTAGTAAATCAACTCGTAAGGCATGTTCTGCGTAAGGATATCACGAACTAGCGTGCTAAGGATGATGAAGGAATTAAAATTGAAGCCATTTCGTCCATCTTTACTCCAAGCGCTTCATGAGGACTATAGTGACAGGCGGGTGAAATTCTGTGAGACAGTCGCTATCTGTGCAGAAGCCGATCCAAACTTTTTGCTATCAATTTTATGGTCTGTTGAGGCATGTTTCAAACTCAATGGACTTGTTAATCGGCATAACTGGGTGTACTTGTCGGGTACAAATCCTCATATTGTAATTCAAAAAGCGCTTAATTACCGTGATGTTATGGTATGGAGAGGTATTTCGAGTACAGCACTGATAGGTCCTTATTTTTTGAGGGAAATGTTAACTCGGAAAATTACTTACAAATGCTGCAGGAAGTAGTTTTTCCGGAACTTGAAAACAATTCTGTTTACAATATCCAATTGCTCATCTGGCAATAAGATGGCGCCCCAGCACATTTCGGTATCGAAGTTCTTGAATTTTTAAATTCCAAAAAATTTCAAGATGAATGAATGGATTAGTCGTCGTGGTAAAATCTAATGGCCTGCGCGTTCGCCAGACTCATCGCCATCGGATTTTTTACTGTGAAACATTGTAAAGGAACTAGTGTATTCTTCCAAGCCAAAAAAACCTGCACGAGCTAAAAAGTTCAATTGAAATTGCATTTGACTATGTAAATGATGATAAAATGTTACTGTCGAAAATTTGTGAATCAACTTTAAGTCGCTGTATAGCGTATAGAGAATCACGGTGGGCATTTTAACACTTGCTGTAACATTTTCAAGGTAATACAAATATTGTGACACTTATCTCAATGGTCAGTTTCAGGATGTGGGTAAATTAAATAATTAACACATTACAGTTTAAAATTCCAAGTATTTATTACAACTAATAATTACCATTAAATAAGTGACCAAAATCTACAAGTAAATTACAATTAAATTACTTGATAAGTAATAAACTAATTAGGCTATAATTAACTAATACAATAAAGCACTTGAACAATTTACTTATTACTAATTAAAAAAAAAGACACAGAATAAATAAAAGTTAAGCAAGAGACAGTTATTCGCAGTAACGTTGTCCTACTCCAAACGTAACCGTTAATCATTACGCAATGTACGCTCGTAGAAGATAGATCAAATACTGACTCACTGAATAACTCGCGTCGCTTATGTAGGTGGGCTAATGGAGAGTTCGAGAAAAGACAGAGATTTTCGATATAATAACAAAATACCAAATCCTTCCGAAGGCTTCTGGATAAATCTTAACAACTGTAAACAAATTAGGACTGAATAGAAGGTGTCACAAAAAGGCCAATTATCTGAATAGATCCCCGGCTCACAATACCTGAACAACAAAATCCAGGCCTACCTTTACTATAAAAACCGTTTATTATTACACATAATATTTTTAACTACTTCTCGGAAAACACTATTACTCTATTACACTATTACTCTTGTTATTTACGTTAACATTTCATCTCTCGGTCTTCCTCGAAAATTCTCGAACCCACATTCCCTTAAGATATTGTTACAATATGTACAGTTTATTGCCAGCGCAAACTACTACATACAGAGGTTAGCATTCTTAAGTAAGCAATGCATCCAGCTTATCTGCTCAAAGTCAACCCTCTTGCAAACCTCATCTGATACGGCAGAAAAATGTAGATAACAATACTTAATTTATCACACACGCGCGCGCGTACACACACACACATACACAAGCACATCAGCATACTCGCTCACAGAACTAGAAAAAAAGAATGTATATATAATATAATGTACATTTACCGATTGCCCATTTTATTTGACAAACTAAATAACCAACGCCGCGGATAAGTGATCTAATCTCAATTGCATTGCGAGTATAATAAAAAAAGTTGTTAAGATTTTGTAAACTTAAATTTTATAACAGTACCAACAACCTATCCTGCTCTCTGAATACATTTCTAAGATATGTAGTTAAATACTTCAGTCATATGTCATTATGCATCGGACAGTGTAGCAAAACTTGCGCCACCGTTTCATTTACCCTCAAATTACAAATCGGACATTACTCTTCGTAATTAATAAAAAAACCAGATTTATTTATATACACGAAAATAGCTCTGTCCGTAGCCAGCCTCAGCTGCGATATACATCTCAGTTTATGAATGTTAATCTTAAATCGAAACTGTTCTCCTATCTCAAAGTTTGAGTTCAGGGACTTATACGCCGGGAAACTAACAGAAGAGATTGTTCTCTGCCTATCCGACTCCTAAACAACATTCAAATGCGATACGAATAAGATTTTTTCTTACGTTTTAAGTCCTTCAAACAAGCAGTATCCCAAGACTCCCCATTTTCCTCTTTAATGTTATAAAACACCAAATTATACGCCCGAGAAACCCTTCCAACTTATATAACTGCCCCTCGAGGAATTTGTTCCGTTTTTCTAAATTTTCAAATTTATTTTTTAAATGTACTACCTCACCCTGGACGTTATCAAAAACTCTTTTTAAGTCCGCGACAATACTTTTTATTACAGCGATGTACACTCACAATTAAATCCAATTTACTCCAAACATCGTTGATTGTTTTAGCCATTTTTGTATAAAATAAATGATACTTTTTACTTTAAAAAAAAACACGTGAATTAAAACTAAATCGGACACGATTAAGCAGGAACGATAGCGACTCAAGTAGTACCGCACAACAGATTAATTCCAACATTCGCTTGCTACTCCAACGTCCGATCACTACGGCTACCCCAACGCAACTCCTTAGTCGCGTACTTACCAAACTGTTATATTAAATTTCCTACAACATTTGGAAACTAATTAAAATTACTCAGGATTTTCTAACACGTTTGGGGCAGACGTTGTTTAAGTTTCACGGAAAACATTTGCCCACCGCGCCTGTTGCTCCAAATTTTCAAAGCAGAAACACAGAGTGTTTAAATTTATTTTTGGCCGTATGATACACCAACATTTTCGTCATAACTTGTTGCTTTTGAATTTAATGTTACTAAAATAATATTTCACAAATCCTTAGTCTAATTAAAATCATGAAGGTCTAGGTACCATTTTTCTCACCTTTCTTCGTGAAATATAATTCTACATTTCAGATTTTTGGTTCCTACGTTCGTATACCTTTTTACGAGGGGCAATATTTTTAAGTCACAAATACGCATAAAAAACTGAGTAATGGTTTTGAATTTTAGCTGGAGAACTTCAAAATATTAGCGAAATTTCACTTTTTAAAATTGACATTACTGCCACTAAAATGGGTTTGGGTAAATGGTTTTAATACCAAAATTTTCTTTTGTATGTGGTCTACAAAAAACAAATATTATATTTTCAAAAAAAATAATCCACTAAAAACATAAATTCAATATTTCGAAATGAAAAAAAATTTGTGAAAAAGGCAAAAACAATACGATTCGATTCTTACTATCGACGCAAACGATATCGATATAACGATAAATAAACCAAACGATATCGCAGTTTCGTACTGTTTTGTACGGCGTGAATTTCTTTTTATTTACCGTGAATTTCTTCAAATTTGTTTAAGGAAAAATGCTGGCCGTAGGTCTAGATCACACAGCAATGACGGATCATGTTATAGTTATTTGGCGTTTTTACTATGTTTTGACAGACCTAAAAAGTTATTACTCGCTAACCCACCCAAACAAAGATTAATTTTAATTGATTATGAAGAGATAAGTGTTAGTCCGAGTGTTATTTCTATGATTTGTTATTGTTCGAGTAGCAAAATACTTCTAATTTTTAAAATACTATAGGTAGTCTACTAATTTTTTAAATTAGAATAAAATTTGCTTTACTTTTGTAATATTTGCCTTGGCTTTAGAAATAAATTAGATCAATAGATAGATTAGATCTCATTAGATAGATTTAAAGACATTACGGATTAAAAAAGTTTTCTCATTACGTTTCTCAATACGCAATGACGAATTATACTGTATGTAATTATCTAAATAAAATGAAATGAAACGATGTTACTACTTTATTGTTCTCATAACTGTAAAAACAAATCATAGACATAACATAAAAACAACGTCTGTGAAGTTGGCCCCCATACAAAAATTAAAAAAACTAACTATTTAATCGATTGTTCTACGCTTGTTCCGGATTAAACGTTAATAATACATAATTCACCACAAGCCTATCCAGATAATGTAGTAGCCTACGGAATAAAATACATTGTATTCTGGTAAACAAAAGATTCAAAAATAGTTGCCTATCAGCAAAGACATATCCAAGTGCAAATTTTCAGTCTGACCGTGTACCATTAGTTAGTGTATTCAGAGTAAAGCTAAAAATAGTGCAAAGTAAGAACATGACCATTTATGATAATTATGAGAAAACTCAAAGAATTAGTATTCAGGAAAAAGTAAGAGAAACATTTAATGATGAATTAAGTAAACACACAATGAACATGATTTAGAAAAAGAAATCGAAAACTTAAACAGGATAGTTATGAATTTAAAGCAAAATTATTTATAAAAAGGACACTAAAAAAGAAATCATGGATGAAAGATGAAATTTTTAGTTTGATGGAGAATAGAAGAATTGTAGAGTGATTGCGATATGTGTAATAGAATTACCACGATTATTAAAAATTAAATAAGACGGGCCAAAGAAGGGGAAGTGAAAGAGAAGTGTGATGAACAGAAACTCTACAATTGAAGTAAAGAAAATAAATTTAACCTGCATCGTAAAATAAGAGAAGAAACAACTGAGACCAAACGAATGGTTAGTAAATTGGTGGATAGATCCGGAAAGATTATCATAGATAAAAGCGAAATTAAAAGACACTTGCAAAATCCATATTGTAAAATTGTTCCATGATCCTAAACCGTAAATACCTCAAGTAAAATGTATAAGTGGGCTAATGATCTTTGTGGAGGAAGTGGAGGATGCCATTAAACTCATGGAAAATGATAAACCTAGTGGTCCTAATAATGTCAATGCAGAATTCTTTAAAATGCTTGATGAAGAGAATATGAAATGGTTAACAGCATTGTTTAATCGTGTTTATGTCTCTGGTATACCGATGAAGTGGCTTAAGTCTGAATCACTGCAATTCCTCATGAACAGCGTTACATCATGCAGTGAGAAATATGGTCTCAATATTAATACAAATAAGACCAAACTGATGGTTAATAGTAAAATTTATCGACCAAATTGCAGTCTTACGATAAATAATCGCAATTTTGAACGTGATGGGATTATTCTCGAGAGATATTCTTAAATATATTCCTTCAACTACCACCACCATTACTTAAGACCTTATTTACCAAAATTGCTACTAACTAACCCCATAAAATATACTAATAAATTACTTTTACTCGGAAACCAGTTACTTTTACTTTCTATTGCCTACATGAATATATAGAAAGGCAAGTAGGCCTATGGTTTTCATGTCGATTTTTCGAAATCGAGTTTTCACCGGATATACACGTTTTCAGATCCCCTGAACCCCAAAAAAATGTTTTTAGCTATTGGTCTGTATGTTTGTGCCTGTGAGTGTCTGCGCGCTTGTGTATGTGAAAGAGAGAGAACAACATAGCACACGAATGGAATATCGTACAAATTGGAAACTAGGAACTTAAGTTAGGTACCACTACAGTACCCGTCATAAACACTCATCAAAATCTGTCAACCGAAAGTAGTAGTTTATTCGTGCGATTTTTCACTTTTTTGCAGTTTTCTCAAAACCGGTTGCTACGTTTTATTCAAACATCGCCTCATTTACTACATTTTGTATGCTCTACAAAATAGCGCAAGTGTAAAGTTTGAAATGAAAATAAATAAAAAAAATTGAAAAATGAAAAAAATGAAATTTAATGAAACGATTATTTTAAAATGAACTAAACAAAATTTTATTTTACATAAACTAAATTGATTTTCTTAAATTAGTTTTATAACATTGATGACACTGTAAATATAATTGTAATTACGTTAATGACTTTAGTAGTATAAATTACGCCCATAACAGACAGGTGGAGTGTCCAATTATTTAAACTCAATCTGTTCATTGCAGGGATAAAATAAATAGTTCTGTTTCTTATAACATGGTCAGCCAATTAAATGACTGAATCATTTAACAACAGAAGAGGTAGAGGTGTAAAAGACACTAATCAGAGTTATCTCCTCTGAAAGTAATAAATTTCACTATACAGCCAGACCCTGTGATGAATGAAGTGAAGGTGTCATTTGCAGAGTGGAAAATATGTGCTTTTCAGAGGGCCCGGCATGCTGATAAGCATACTTTTCCACTCAGTGAGGAAGGCAATGGTAACCACTCACTCTTCGTTTAACTTAGTAAAACCTCTACAGGTTCAAACCAGCCTTTTGGCTGATGACCTAAACAACAAGTATAAACTATTGCAATATACAGGTAAATATTGATCTGAAAATGTTTGAATTTTATTAATAATGTTTAATGAGCTCAATAATAAGTTAAGACTGTTTATAGTTACGATTTTATTCTTGAATTCTTGCAGTTTTCTAGTTGGTTTCTTGTCTATCCATCGATTGGGAATCAAATGAAGGAAGCATCGATGCATTATTGCAATCGGTTTTATTGTATTTAACTAATTCCTTTTTATTTTCATCTGCTTACTTTAAAATCATCAAATTATTGCAGTTGGTTCCATAATAATTTTTGCTGTTCTTCTATTTTCTTTTAATTATTTGTTAATTGGTTAAAAATTGATTATATAAAATTATACTTACTTTTGTTTTATTGCGTCATTATTAATAAAATTTTGATCTTTAGCTTCTGGAATATTTATTTATAATTTTTATGTTTTCTTCTAACAATTTAGCTTGATATATTTAATTTCGATAGAATATTTTTAATTTGATTAGAAATTATTTATTTTGATGTTAATTAGGCCTATATTATTTAAAATTATTTCTTTGAATACTTTAACAATTGACTTATTAACCTTGACCCTAGACCAATAATATTCTGAAACATAGACTGCTATTCTACAGTGTCTGCTGAAATTCTTTGGGAGCCTGTGCTCTCGTGGTAAAAAATTTGTTTTTATAAAGATTGCGGCCTTAACATGCATTATAGAGCAAAAACGTTAGCCAAAGTTGTAAAACGTTAAAAACCCTACAACTTTTATTTCAAATATATTTTGTACAACGCTTAGTTTAGCGGCAATTAGTGAATTTCTATTCATTTTTTCATCAAAATCGGTAAAAAGGCGGGTTTTTTAGATTTCGGCCTTAGTATGTCCTATATTTTGCCTATTTTATATATGCTTATCAGCATGCCAGGTCCTCCAAAAAGCATCTGCTTTCCACCCTGCAAAAGACACCTTCACTTCATTCACCACAGGGTCCAACTGTATAATGGAATTTATTACTTTCAGAGAAGATAACTCTGTCTAGTGTCTTTTACACCTCTACCTCTTCCGTTCTTAAATAGTTCAGTCATATAATTGGCTGACCACATGATAAGAAACAGAACTATTTTTGTAGCCCTGGAACTAGCAGATCAAGTGCAAATAATGTAACACTCCACCTGCCTGTTATGGGCATTTTTGATAATACGGTAGATAATGGGGAACCCACTGCTAATCCTTCATCTGTTTTTGATTGTAAAATATATTATCAAATGTTACATAATTTTGGTTAGATATATTTTCTTATTATTGCACCAATTTTAAAACAGGGTCCTCCCTCATCAGAAATGGTAATAAAAATTAATTTTTTTACAATTTCTGATAGCTGAAAATATTCTGAATTTAATTATTATTTTATATTCAGGATACGTTACGTAGTAACCAAGAAAATGGGACTTTGTTAATTATTTATGGGAGAAATAAAATTTCGCATAAACAGCTGTAAAAACAATGAGCTACGAACCTCCGACAATCCGGCACGTTCGGGACTTTTCCGGTACCGGATTATCGGAAATTCCGGATCATCGGGCGGTACTGTGAGTGATCAGTGAATCATAATTATTGCTAAAGCGAATACAGCCGCAACATGATGTTAGAATGCAAATACAGTGATTTATCTTACCAGGAACAGAAGGATAAACATTTCAACTCAAAAACCAGAATGCAATACAAAACAAAACTTATTTTTTTATTGAACACTGCATTTTAAATTATAGTACGGTACAGCAATACACCGACATAACTACAGAAGGCCTACAGTGATTTTTAAATTGAAATACAGTACAGTACATTAGAGTTTAGTTAAATCTTACTTTAATTTGTAAATTTACGTCTCATTTAAAAAAATCTACTACTAAAATCTAGTAGGCCTACTGTATTGCCGAACTACAACGAACAAGCAAGTTTCCGCCCGAAGTACAGTAACATAAAACAAATAATTTATTATGTATGTTCATATGATGGTGCCGGACCATTGGAAATCTGCTATATCTGAAAAAAGCTCGTAGAAGGTTAATTCTTCTTTGAATTAACTCCATAGCTACAATTATTATTTCGTGTAATTATACATAGTTTTTACAACGGTTTTTAGGTTTTTTTTGCTGTAGGCAAAGCAATTGCGTTGTGGAGGTTATAATGTACAATATAACTTGAATTTTCCGTAAATTTATTTTTTTTAATGTCCTAGCGTTAGAAAGTAAATAACTTAACTTTATTATAAGGATTATAAGTAATCGTTATTTTTTTTTAAACATACTTAGGATTTCCAGATCTATGATCTGGAGTATTTAGTGTTCTGTAAAATCCAATGCCAAAATGATTAAAAATACGTAAATGAAGTTAACTGTATACATTTTTGTAAATAAAAATTATTTCTTTTAAGATGACTTCAAAACTCTTGACGTTCTAGGGGATGCTTCAACCGATCTGGATGTATGGTAGTCAAATTTATGGTGCAGCAAAGGCATCAGTAATTTCGCCAATACAACGTTTTCAAAGTAAATTCTTACGACTGATTACTAACTGCCCGAGTTACACATCCAATAGAACACTACACGATGACATACGTGTTCTTTACGTCAACGACACTATCTAAAACTGTCCTGAAGTTCAGAGCCAAACTTCACAATCATAACAATCCCTTAATTAGTAATATAAATTCTGCGGACCTACCAGGAATCGCACAAAGACGACTGAAACGCTGTTGCAGTAGAGACACGATACATTAACGCAACTGTGACATAATTACGTACACAAAAATATAATTTAAACGATCACATTTATAGTTATCTAGAGAGCTATCGTAGGGTGATGTCCTCCTCAAAGCCATTAACGCGGTTGGTTTTTTTAAATTTTTTTGTTGATTTAGTAGTGAACGTTTTTGCTAGTTGTTCTTATACAGTTGAAAAATAAATAAAGTAATAAGTAAAGTTAAAATTTAAGAAAAATTAATACTACAGATCATGGAATGAACATTTCTCTTTCATTAAAAAAAATCAGTTTGGTATCACTACAACTGGTTAAAAATATTTCCTTTCTCGTGAACCCTTAATTCTCCACTCCAACCCTATTTTAGCGGTAGTTTTTAACATTTTGTAAACGGTTTTTTAAGAAAAGTTACTTAATTTGAGCTTAGGATATCTGTAATAAAATATTAGCTATAACTACTAGGGGGGAAAGTATAGTCCCTTTATTATATCATTGTGTTACACAACTATTTTTTAATTTATTATACAGTAAAATCTCTCTATAGCGGAATTGAAGGGACCATGAGGTACCGCCGCAATAAAGAGAGTTCCGTTATAGAGAGAGCGAGTAATTAACGGTGGGAGGGAAGTTGAAGTACTAATTTTTCTGTACAAAATAACTTATATACGTATGTAAATGGTGCATGGAATAAGTTTTTGAAAAACTACCGAATAGATAACTTTATGACGAATGTTTAATACCGTAGATTACTTCAATACAGTGAAATATTTAAATTAATTACATAAAGTGTAGGTTATTAACTTAACAAGAAATTTGGATACAAACTGGTTTTATTAGATGTTGTGTTACTAATGTTTAACAATACAATTTCACTTTTCGTATTGAACTTTTTTCAATAATCATTTATACAGTACATACCCTAATAGATAGCCTAAAATTAATTAGCACTGAAACACGTTTTTCACTGAACAGTTATTTCGTTTTCAATTCATAAAAAATCTCTTCAATCTCATTTTCAATGTTTAAAACTTGTAAATTTTAATTTACATATTGGCATTAACAGTACGTAGAAACAACAAGAATAGCGTCTAGTGCCTGTTTACTTGAAGGGACAACATTTCTGTTTCCATTTCATCGTCATCTTCACTTTCTTCCTCGTTGTTTTGGGCTAAGATATTTTCGATTATTGCATCATCGCCAACATCTGCTGAAGTGGCTAAGTCATTGTCTGCCCCTACACAGGCGTCTAAATCCATATCCTGAAGATATTGTTTTGCCGCTATAACGAGAGTTAAATACATTATCGCAGTATACGAAAGGGTCGGGGTCGGCAAATAATGTCGCTAAAGAGAGATTTCTGCTATATAGAGTTCCGCAATAGAGAGATTTTACTGTATCTATTTTTTGTTTTATGGGTATATTTGTGTAATTACATGTTAGAAATATCAAATGATGCCATTTTTGTCTTTTTATTTTTTTGTTTTCATTCTCCATAATAAATAAATGTCCATAACAGGAAGGTAGAGTGTTAAATTCTTTGCAATCGATGTGCTAGTTCCAGGGCTACAAAAACACTTGGTTTTTATCATATGGACAGAAGAGGTAGAGATGTATAAGACACTAGTCAGAATTATCTCCTCTGAGAGTAATGAATTTTATTATACAGCCAGACTCTGTGGTGAACGGAGTGAAGGTATCATTTTCAGGGGGCTTGCAAGCTGATAAGCATACATTTCCAGGTAGTGAGGAAGGCTAATGTAAACCACCACACACCTTGTATTACCCAGTAAAGGGTCTAGAGATTGAAACCAGCCTTTTATTAACGCCATAGAACTTTTTAAATTCTTTTTAATGACTATTTTTTAAAAAAATATATAAATATATATATATATATATATATTAAGAAAAAAGTAAATTTTACTTTTTTTATGTTCAGTTTCTTTTCTTTGGTTTCACTTTTGTGTGTAGTTAACTGGATTACGAATATGTACACGCCCAATTTGTAAATTGTGGAAATAAATTTAATCTGTTCATGTAAATTTGTACTTTGTAGTCCGTAACCCCACGGAAAAATATCCAATAAAGGCAGATACTATTTTCTTAATTCCTGTCTCTAAGTGTAATTAATAAAAGAACATGGTTTCATTTAAAATAATTTTAATAAACCAAGTTATTTAACCTGAGAAAAATAATTTCAATACTTTTGTAAATTTTTAATAACAAAATAACACAGTAAAATTAAAAAGCAGCGTTAATGTAGTTCAATTATTATTTTATTTTTATATATGAATAAAAAACTAAGGGATTAAGGGTTGATTGATCAAGTGGGTAGCAGGTATAGAAGAAGACAGAGAACACGTACAACCTTTTTTTTGATAGTGTACCATTCGGTCGGTCGGCATGTCGGTCTATATTTGTCGGAATAAAACCAAAGGACCCCTATCAAAACATTGACCCTTTTTTATGTTGTAGGCCATTATGTATGTAGTCTAAAAGTCCCCCTCCGTCCAGAAATAAATAACTAAAGACATAAAAGAATAATAGAACTGAAAGATATAAAATAGAATAAACTATAAAATAATTAGCAATACTTAATAGTCTAACTAAATACAATACAACTTTTAAACAATACTGTCCGTATTTGTAGGTGATAAACTACACCTGTCTAAACTTCAAACCAAAGCTATTGTCAAAATAATACATAGTAATTCTAAGGAAATCAGTAGTACCGTTTTTTGCTTGCTCATTTAACACACTGATTTTTTTAATGGTGTTTCGAGTTACAAGATATTATCACCAGGTAATCTGCAAAAGAAGTCAGTTGTTGATCTTTAAATTATTCTTTGACCATAATGGTACGAAAATATTATAAAGATTAATAGAATAAAAGAAAAATAAAGTACATATTTTTTGAAAGTTTATATTACTAAATAATATGTTATTCACGTTTATTCCCTATAAGAGAGTAAGAATATGAGTATTTTTCTTATGTTTCCTTGGCCATCCATCGTTCACCCAAATTCTTTTCATGTGTTCACTGTATTCTTCTTCTATCCCGTTTCCTTCTTTTCGTCACTGTTATGTCTTGGTGAAATTTGTAGTTTTTCAACAATTTTCCTATAACCTAGTCTTTGTTTTGTTATGGTCTTTTCAGAATTTTCCCGATTGGTCATGTCAGTTTCTGATTTAAATTGTTTGAGATCTTCTAACAATTCTTTTTTTTTGTTTCATCTATCCATTAACTTTTTTCTGGTGTTTATGATGTTGGAAATTTTTTTGTTATTTAGTTTTTGGTCATTCTGTATATGCTGCTGTAAAATCTTCGTCTCCTTTTTCTTGTTGTAGAGTAAACCTTCGCTTCTTCGAGACTGTATACTTTGACACGGCTCGTGGCGAGGTGAAATGACGTAATGTAATTAGCAATACGGCAGGCAGGTCAGCCCCTTCCACTTTCTCCTCAACCCCTTTTCCTTCCGTTGTCGTTGAGTATGTATGTTCAGTATTGTATTGAAGGGCACGTAACTTTTGTTTATATTCATTGAAATTGTGCAATTTTTATACTAAAATCGTGTTTTAAATGCTTCCTACAAAATGTAATATCTCAAATACTCAGGATAGTTCGAAATTTAGATACTTCGACAACCTCTAAGTGCACAAAGTGTTGAACTATCGAAGTTCTACTGTATTATCTCACATACACATGTTATATTGTGGTTTCTTGTAATAGACAAAACTAGAAAAAATCATTATAATAAAAATTATCTTATACAAAAACTGCGGCAATATTAATTAAAAATATGAATATAAGTATACAGACAACATCACGAGAAATGCTGCAGACACGCGGTGACTACAGACATTTTAAATGCAATAATTCAATAAAATTGTTGTAGTATTAAGTTTGCAATAACAGAGCTATTACTTTATTGCATTATTAGTTTATTGATAGGAACAATTTACGGTCACCATTTAATAGTACCATAAAAACTTAGTTTAAATAAATCAATGATACAATAAAGAAATAACTTGATTTTCAAAGGTGCACTGTAATAACACTAAGCACAATTTTGCACTCGGAATAATTATTATTTATTTGATAGATTCAATTTCAATAAAAAACAATAAATATTAATTCAGAATATATATATATATATATCTTTATTATTTATTTGATAATATCAAACATCAAAATTGAAAAACACATAAACAGATTTATGTGTTTTGAATAAGGTATGTACATGAGTACGTAGTCGTACGGGTTCTTTTATGAACGGGTGCAATAAAACTAATATTATTGTAAAATTAAATGATTAAATAATGGTGCAGTTTTTATTCCAGATCAAGTGAAGTCATGAAATGCCATCTTTTTTCGTCTGTGCAAAAAATATGTGGAACTTCAATCCTTAAAACATTAGGTATTCATTTATTTTATAAATTACTCTTAATTTTGTACAAACACGTCTGCTCAGTTTATGTTTACGGACGTAGTTAGTTTCAGTAACAGTGAACAGTCAAGCAAAGATGAAGAGTTGCTAAATTTCTTAACAAATATGTGAAATTTCATTATCAAAAATTTATGTATTGTGAAAAAAAAATTATAGTGTACGTTAATTAAAGTCAGTTGAAGACCCAAAACAAAACAAAAGTGTGAAAAGTTTATAACTTCACGTACCTTGGAGAGATAATGCAACCAAAGACCAGCGAAAAGGAAGAAAATAACGGGCGAGGAAAGATGGCCGGTGCGCTCAGAGTAACTAATTACTTACATAATAATAAACCATTGCCAAGACAAGCCAAAATTTGTCATTATAATACTGTGATAAAATCTGTATGTCTGGACGCAAGTAAGTGCCATGGAATGACCGAAGATGCGGGTCTTAGGAAAGCAGAAAAATTTGAGAGAAAGATCTTCTGCAAAATAATGGGTTCGAAGAAAGTAGACGGACAATATCGATTATGAGGTCGAAAAGAACTGTATGAAAAAAAAACAAACGATAAATGAAATAATTTAAAAAAAGACTAAATCTTACGAGCACCTGTATAGAATGAATGACAAATGGTTGGAAAAACAAGTTTTTAAAACACTAAAAAATAAACCTTGTGTCGTTTAAATGTTTAAAGAAGTCAGAAAGGATATCGTAAAAACCGGAATAAATCAAAAACTTATTGAATCGAACAAAATTCACACAACTAATTTCGGACATTAAGGAAAACATGACACCGGGTGGATAGAAGAAACGAGAAAAGCCTACAATGAATGAATGCTGAGATGTCGGTCACAAAAAAAGCTGCCAGAAACTTTTAACGTCACCTCACGTGGTATTAAATAAGCCCTATACGCGGAAAGATTTGTGTACAATAATTTTTAGGTAACGCGAATTGGGTAATCATCTTTGTATGAAAACCATTTAATAACTACATTTGAACAAATTTTAATACTACAATTTCCTGATCAATAGATTTATGTCAACGTCAAAAAACAATACAGCAAAAATAGCGATCAAATTTGGTGGTTGTCAGCGATAAATAGTTTCCCAGAATAAATTAAAAGCTAACCTATTTATGTTTCATAAATTTTCTGTACACAATACAGAATAAATATGGAAAATTTAGAAAAACCGGTAGGGAAAACTAATACCAATGGATAACATCGTGTGTTAAAAAGCATATAACATACATACCTGGACACTAAGATATAAACTGTAGTTGTACATTTCTAAGCAAAATTTTAGAAAAGTACTAATCCATAAAATAACTCAAACGGTGATAAAATATTTGAATATTTTATAGTTGGGAGGGATATTTTTGAAGTAAGGGTCCTTTTGGTCAAAAAATATTTGTTAGAAGTTTTTAAAAAAAATATATTAAATTCTATTCACTTAATATTTTATTGTCTTAGTTTTCTACACCTATTTTGTTTTTCTATAAAGTCAACGTTCACTTTTAATCACTTTTGGTAACACTCTACCAGCTTCTTTAACGACTCCGGATAGAAATTTTCTGCCAAGGAATTGAACCAGTTAACAACAAGAGTCACAAGTTCCTCCCGCTTGTTTTCCTACACTGTTACAGGCGACGAGATATTCATACTCTACGTCAATGCAGGAACAAAATAATAGTCAGTATAAAAAGAATTAATTTCACCAAAACAAAAAAAATCAAGCGATCTTACTCGAGTCGGTACAATATGGCTACTGTTTTCTGGGACGATAAAGACGTTCCTTGGCGGTTTGATGAAATGTGAGACAGCAATTACACCTAACATGCCCAAAACGCTCACCAAACTGACACATGTGGTCCAAAACCAACGGAGCGGGAAACTGTCGTCCGGAATATTCCTCCGCCAGAGACAAGTCACCCTCTTATCGATGCCCGAACCAAGGAGACGATTCAAGATTTTGGTCAGAAACTGTTTGATTACCTATCCTACAGTCTCAACCTTACACCTAGCGCCTATTCTATTATCTCTGATTCGAAACAGTAGCTTAATAGACAGCAATTTGAAGAGACTAGGAACTCAAGACTGTCATTCTTATATTTCTATTTCCAGGATGCGAACTTCTACGCAGAGTTATTAAGGAAGCTAGTGGGGCGTTACGGAAAGTGCTTAGAAGTGAACAGCGATTTTGTACAAAAAGTGAGGTAAGTTTGTAGGAAACAAAACCCGTCAGTAAAAATTTTCTAATAAGTATTTTTTATGAGCAAATGGCTTTTTCTTTTACGAATTTGCCTCATATAAAAATTGAACAATACTTGAAAGTAATATATAGAAGGTCTAAATAAAAAAGATGCAGTAAGGACCTTGAAAGCGAATTAATTTCACTTTAATTTGAAGAAGCTAGGTATCAAATAATTCTTTAAAACACACAAATACATTAAGGAAAAATAATAAAAATAATAATAATAGCAACGTCGATAATGCAAGACTGGAAATCAGGTGAACTGGTATTAGCATTATCAGTTGGTAATGTTACCTTATTATACAAAGAATAAGGTAGAGGCATAAGAAGTTAATTTATCAGTAAAAGAACCCGGCTTACAATATTATTTGTATTCATAGAATATTTATTTATATACTACGTAGATATTATATTCCTGCACATGAATAAAATAGATCTCACGTTAAAGGTCATAGAGAATAACAACTGGTAATTATGCATAGACGCGTGGTGTCAATACATCACGTTTGACCGTGCACGACAGATTATTCGGTTACCATCTCGGAAACTTGTATATACACAATGTTGTTTAAATACACGCTTGATTATAAAATCAATTACAACAATGAACACATCAGGATTATCCATTCACAAACACAACATCGCTGTTCATATATTTATAGCGTTTAATTCTAGAAAAGTTCAAAAACTACAACTTAATTCAGTAGAAACTCTGCGAAAACTTTCAAGATCCGTTAATCCATACGGTCATGAGATAAGTAAATTCACTGAACATATTAAATTTTAAAAAATGACTAAATTGAGTTAAAATCTCTATAATCTTCCCACAATATATTACCTATGAAATTTAAAAAATAAGCCAATATTTCGTAATTCTTTAATGATATTTCACAATTAAAATTCACTATTAATGCAGAATAATGATTCAAACTTAAACGATTTTGGTATGTCTCCAAAATTGTGCCTTTCTAGGATTTCCTAAATGTAGTAGTCTACTAATACTAAGATAATAGCGCGTTTGCAAAAAATGGTAACTGACTTGAACCATTCTTTCATTTAGCCTATCTATCTCTCTCTTCAGTCTGTCATCATCCTGATCTGTTCCAGATTGGTATTGTACTATTTTACAAAAAACTGGGGTGTCTATCTTTTTGGTCCAAACACACCTAAAGCCTTATCCTTCCATATTAAAGATCGAAACTATTTGAGCTCACTTTTTGTTCTTTAAAGAAATCAGAAAGTTGTTCAACAATTAAACGAAAATCATAATTACCTCTGTAATGGTTGGACAATAGTTAAAGAAGTAATTCCATAAAACATTATTAGATGGATGAATTTCGTAAACGACTTCTTTACCAAACGTATCTTCTTCCTAAGTACCTAAATTGAGTACTTACAAAGAAGTACTCATAAGTGTAATACAATGAAGATGACGAAATTTTAGAAGTGATATTAAATATTTCACAAGTTTAAAAGCAGATACCTCAAAAAATATTCAGGTACCTCAAATGGCTAATCAATGACTAAGAAAATACAACCAGTAAAATTAAATACTCTACAGTAAAATAAGAAATAAGAATTGAAGAACGAACTTTTAGTTTGAGCTAAATTCGTTCTACAAAAATTAATTTATAAAGAGTAAAATATGCTATACTAATTTAATAATAAGGAATAATATTATAACCGGGTCCTAATAAAATTTGTATTTCAATTTCATTTAACATCTATGAACACGATAATGAAGTAATAAATAACCTGATTAAAAAAAAATCACTTTTAATTTAATTATTTCAATTGATCAGGATGATAGACTAACGGATACGACGTAACTCAATAATGTTCTCACAGGCAAAGATACCACCCGGCAGGTGCCGTAGGTTTAACTGATAAAACAGGTTTCCGAGAGACCGGTAGTTGAAAAAATTGATTTAAATTTGTTTCTAATTAATTACACCTGAGTTGATATTAATTTTTCTTTTTAAATTTTGAATCTGATCTCTAAGCGAGCAACATATTTTAGATTGACCGGTTTTATTTTAAAGATATTTCCAATTTTATCTAAATTGAATATATAAAAACTTTGATTTAATGTAGTACACAATCAGTACGAAAAATTTATACATCCTTTGATTTCTCGATAAATAAAGTATTAGTTGACTTGTTTATGTTTAAGAGTTCTTAAGATAATGAAAAATATTTAAACGTTCTAGATTTTACAAATTTATGAAATATATGTTTTGTTAATCATATAAATCATTGAAAGCATTTTTTATTTACTTTTACGCAAATCCATTGTAGATTAAAATAAACATTTCGGCGCTATCAGATATTTTTCAACCGACTTGACCAGATTAGGAGTAATTATATTTGTAATAAAACGGGTAAAATTTTAGTTGATTAAATGAATGTGATCAACCATACTACTAAACATATATTGACTTAAACATTTAAAAATTGTTAAACACTTTGAAATTTTTATAAATAAAATGTTCAACATAATTTGACATGCACAGGATATTACTGAGTAAATGGGTACGGAATTTATTAAAATATTTTCAATTCTCAAAATATAATTTCTAAACGGAAAAGCAAAATGAACAGACACAAAACGAAGCAAGAAGTAAGTAAGAAGTAAGTTATGCAAGCCAATATTTACTTAAATTGCTTAAAATTCCCTCACACTACATTTTTGAAGCAACAATGTACGTTAGGCAAAATACTTTATGCAAAATTACAATGTCCACCATCATAACACAAGTAACAGAAACGGTTATTATGTAGCTACCACAATACTGAATTGTTTGCAGAAAAACATACTTATGCGAGGAAAAAATACATCAATAAATTACCCTAATTATTAAGATGTGATAATTTAGATTTCTTTTTATAACAATCGGCAAAATTACGTGATTGGTGAAACTTTTTATAGTTGTCAATTATTTCTTTCTAAATATTATTATATAAAAATATAAAAGACAATAACTCAAAATAAATAAATAAACACCAAAATAATTGAAGCGAATGCTAAGAAACTGTGTACTGTTGTCAAAATATTAGATGATAGGTTTGTTGTAGTAAGTAAACTTGTAGTAGTAGATTAATGTGTGATTGAAACCATAAATATGTATTTTATTTTCTCGGTGTTAATATGTGTTAACTTATGTTTCTTTGAAATGTCCTATACTTTCTTCGGGAGTTTTCTAGACGCAATTAACAAAAATAAGATAGATGTCCACATGATTTTTTTGTAAATTTAATGTCGTATATTAGTACTTTAAATTTGGCTAACTTTTCATGGAGCACTCTATATAGGCAGAAGAAAAAAATATATAATCAGATAATACTGCATAGTTTCAATAATTTTGAATGTTGTTCTCTATTTAGTAAGTGAAATTGTTAACAAAACATATCAAAATCTAAAAATCCGTCAATAAAACACAAATTGAATACCGTCATTTCAAAAATTTAACGTTACCTGAACTATACTACTCCAGATTAAAGAACCAACCAATGGGTTGTCGTACAATTATCCCCACATGGGAAACAATCAGTATAGGATTTAAAGGGTGTATTCCAAAGTAATTTCGTTTTGGTTTTAGCTATATTTTTGTTACTCCTCCAGCTAATTTATTCCCTTCCTGCCAGAAACCAACACATTCTTTTAAATCGAATACTTTAATTTTTATCAAAAAAGCTTATGTGAGAAATAACTTGCTAGCAGAAATGTAATTGTCAATAAACAACACAGAACTGTATAATAAATTATTAAGCTAAGAAAAAAGTAATAAAGAAAATTGACATTTAACATAACAATAAGAAGATATACTTCAATTTTGTAGATCTTTTACAAAAATGTAATTTATAATATTTGAACGATAGCCAATTTTTTAGGTTATCTTAATTATACGAAAATATTTGATGAATTTTCAAAGTCGAGAAATATAAAATAAAGTAACCTTAAAAACAAGATAGAAAAAGAATTAGTTATGCTATATTTTATATCAAAAATCTTTATTTTAGCAGTTTATTTTTGAGTCAGTAACAGGTGTTAAGTTAAATTTGCACTACTCTCTAAATGTAATCACAATTTTATAGTAATATTTCATACGGCAATGTCAAAGTTGACTTTTAAAATTGGTTACATCTATCTAACTTGTGTATTAATATAGTACCACGATAAACTTTGGGAGTTCTTAAAAGTTAAATTCAAGTACCATAACGTTAATAAATAACAAGATTAAATTTGTGAGACATTATTTTTCAAGGTTGATAGCAACATCAAGGATGTAACCGGAGTATCTGTTTTGTATTAACCTATCAAGAATAGGTCACTACATTATTATAGGTAGCTATAATTCACCAGAAAAAAATAAAATAAAATATATGTAATGCAAATACAAAGCAAAACTGGAAAGGATGAAAAAATTTAAGCTACTTAATCGATCCAATGTTTAAAAATGAAATGCTAAATTGTGCTGATCACCAGAATACAAAGTAAATGGAATAAACAATCGGACAAACGTGATTCCCAAGTTTAATATTGATTGGCAGTATGTTTGAATACTAAATAAAATTTAAATTCTATAATAAATTTACAAACAAACGAAATTTGTGATTATTTAAATTATATTAGACCAAGGACACAAGAAATCATCAATGCCATTTTTACATTACGTACAACGTTTTGGCAAAGTAAAAATGTAATAATTTAAAATATACAAATCAAGCTCAGTGAATATTTAAAAATACTCGTTTGTGAAAAACTGACTATAAAATCTGAACTATTTCTACACAGAGTTTATTTTAAACATATATGAACCTGTGGGCTAAAAATTGGTGGCACAGCTAAACCGAGAAACCTACAAAAATTACAAGCATTTCAGTCAAAATTCCTACGTTTAATTAGCTACGCACCTTTTTTATGTCAACAACAAAACTCTACATGATGACCTTAATATTCCGTTTATTAGTGAAGTAGTTAAGTTGATTTTTTACAAAACGTTGCATGATCACCCAAACGAATTGATCACCAAATTAACGGAGGCATCCCTACTAGGGAATCGCAACGCAGGTTAAAACGTCAATAGGCCCAAAATATTCTATAAAGTGATGAATTTTATGTTTCTTTCTTCAGTTCTTGTAATGTTGTTATTTATCGTTCATGAATTATGAACATTAGCTCCGAGAACATGATACCAATGGGTATTATGTTCTTTTTCATTTATTTTTCTTGTGATCCTCTCTTCACTTTTACCAAATTTGCTCGGTATATCTTAGTATATAGTTGCAAATAAATTTATTACAGATAAAAAACACCTAATATATTCGAGCATATATGATGAAATTGTGTCGATCCGTAAAATATTGTTTTTATTTTGTAAAATGTTTAAAAATAAAAGTACTTAGTACTACCAAAATATCCTACAAAAATTTAAAAAATACATTTAAAAATACTTTAAGTATTAGGAAGAATTATTTATGTATTTCAAGAAAAAAATCACACAGGGAGATACGGGAGGAAAAACAATACTTTTACAAATGATTCTAGAGGTAAAAAAAGATTTTTTTGGTATAAACATAGGTACGAAAACGCTTTATTTTCGAGTAACAATTAGCGGAAGATTTCACCCTGATTTCTTCTAAGTAATACATTTTTGCAATAATGAAATTCCAGTGACCCAAACTTTAGGTCATTTGATGGTTACATGCTTCTTTGAACTGACCAATTAAAAACAAAGTGTATTCCAGCGCTGCGATTTAACTTATTTCTAGTAAATTGGCATAAAACATAAAAATTGGAGTCAAAAAACTCATTTCTTTTTCTTTCTCCTGCCTATATAAATAAACAGGAAGGAAAGAACCTATTGTTTTCATTACGATTTTTAAAAATCGAATCTTCAAATGATCTACACGTTTTCAGATCCCCTGAACCTAAAAAACATGTTTTCAGCGATTGGTCAGTGTGTGTATCTGTGTTTGTGTGTTTGTGAGTGTGTGTAAGCGTTTCGCTGGTTCTTACATTATGTTCGGTTTAATCCTACTACCTCATCAGTGGTCGTCCGCGTTGCCTTGTTCCTGTATATGGTCTGAATTTTCGAATAACAACATTCATCTTTTGTTCATGTGTCTATCAATATGCTTCCCTTATTTTCATTTTTGAGCCCTTTTTTGACGATGTCCTACGCGTTAGAATATTTCTTATGATGATATCATTTGGTTTTCCGATGTTTCAATTTTACCCCTATGGTCGTCCATATTAAGTTTTGTTTTTTTAATTTCCGAATATTCCCTAGTAATAAGAAGGATAAAGAAGGGATCGTAGTCCTTGGTATACTGAATTTTAAATAAAAGAAAACAATTAAGTAAAGAAACTAAAAGGGTGAAGAAGTAAATAATAACTAACACACTTTAAAAAAAGGACATGTACAGATAGTTAATTGTTAGTTTACTTGTAAGTAAAGTTACAATATAAGTAATAATATATAAAATATTCAGTAATGCACTGAAATTAAGGAGATGTTAGAAAGAATTTATTTATTGTGATTACGATATGTGTATGGTGTATGGGATATAGTAAAGATAGAAGCAACTGCACAGAATGAACTAAACGAACAAAACACCACAAACAGCGAATGCAAAATGCAATTCTGTTTCAAGTCACGCACAAATGCTAGCGGCATTGGAAAGTTAGTTGCATATATGTAAAGCATTATACTTTACAACGGAGATAGGTTAATAATATGAAATGTACCCTATTCTTATTATCATAGTTATTGTCATAAATATGTAAATTGAACATCTTCAAATTATAAGAACTCAATTAATATTTGTATAGGTAAAGGTTATTCTAATCTAAATATTAGATTTTATTTACGATGTACTAATAAAATACACACGTATTGCAGAAAATTATCTACCTTTCAACACCGAAAAAGATCATAGTGTATACAAAACTACTAAAAGTAAAATTATGATACATTTGTTGAAAATATATATATAAAAAAAAAATTAATTACATTATTTTTTAAGTATATCAGTTTTTTTTAAAATAACGATATTGATAAAAGAACTTGTCGAATAAGTTGGATGAATAATAATATAATTTTGTTACTTTAAAACAATAAAGTTACAACGGAAATAAAAAAGCGACCTGGAAAATTACAACCAGCAAAATAGCGAAAGCCCAGCAACTTACCAAGAACACACACAACAAGAAAGATCTATCTGTTCCAATCTAAACTGTAACACTATACAACGGTAGTACAACCCGAAGTCAACGAACTACAAACATTGACTTACAGATTAGGAAAAATTACTTAAAACACTTTGTTTGAAGTGTAGCATAATACGGGAGTGAAACGTGGGTGATAGGGGCTATAGAAAGGAAGAGGACAGAAGCTTTTGAATTGTGGTGTTATAGGAAAATGTTAACGATTAGGTGGGTCGACAAAATAAGTAATTTAGAGGTTCTTAGACGAGTGGATGAAAAAAGAAACTTCTTTTTCTTGTTTTGTGGCATTTTACCAGAAGAAGGGTTAGGCTAGTGGGGCATATCTTAAGACATCCAGGTATTGGTCTATCAGTAATTGAGGGAGTGAATTGTAGGGAGAGGCAAAGGTTAGTAGATAATATAAAGTAAATTAAAAATGATGTGAGGGGTTACAGGTATTTAAATATGAAACGACTTACGCAATAGAACAGCTTGGAGTACTACATCAAACCAGTCAAGAGATTGATGACAAAACAACCTGAAGCCACTTATTGCTACGAAACTATTTCTAATTTCAAAACTAAAACGAGAATGAGAGAATGTTTTGGAATAGAAAGAAGAAACCTGAGGACTTGGGTAAACAAAAAACGGAAACTCTACGATATTTGGATTTTAATGTCTAATTCTGAACTCTACCATGAAATCGAGCCAATTATTGACATCATGCGAAAGAAACTAATTTCTTTCTTCGGGAATTTACGTAGAATACCGGACAATCGAGTAACTAAATAGCTCATCTCTATAATTAACTCATGTAAAATCCTCCAAGGTGGTTGGCCGAAATAAAGCAAGATATGCGAGAACTTAATTAAAAGACAAAAGACATTGCAGGACAAGTCTTTTAGACTAATCTGAACAGCTTAAGTTGCTTAAATATAAAGACACATAAAAATCAACGACATAAAGATACACATAACGATAAAAACAGATAAATTCAGACAGATCAGATCCCAAAATATGAAGCGTAATATTTCTTAAAGCGTAAGACTCCTAAAACCAAACCAAGAAGGATTTCTAAATTTGATTCAATGAAGCCGTAAAAGCAAAAAAAAACAACAAATACACTGAAGTCTAATAAATAAATAATACTAACACTTATAAAAAATAAAAATCCACAAAAAGATACATTATTGAAAATAATGCAAGTCAAGAACACAGGTTAATGTGTAATAAATAGAAATGGAAAAATAGCAATTATTACAATATTTTAAAAGAGAAAGAAAAGTAATGTCTTTTTTGGACGTAGCCTATCTACAGAATGTACCAGTAAAAAGATTTAGTAGGAATTTGAAGGAATCAAAATCAAAAAGCAAAAAAGAAGGATCTGAGGATGGCATACTTTTTTCCATACCCACCTATCATGTAGATTTAAATTGTGGGCTCAGTTCACCTAATGAGGCTCAGGTATTTATACTGCAAAAAAAGTAATGTGGATACTTCAATACTAAAATCTTCTCCAGTACAACACTAAGACAATTTTTTAAAAATGTGGTGTTATGACAGATATTTGCCTATGCATATATTTTATTTTACTTTCGGTCAAAAAATTAAATAAATATGTAGTAATTCCAGATACAATACTTGTAGCGCTTTACCTAGTTTCACCTTTTATTAGGCTGAGCAAATGCCAAAATAACTCCAAAATAATATCAATACAATTTTTTAGTAGGCTTTCTGAGTCCCTTAAAAACTTACATTATAATGAATTTGAGAAAAAATAGAGCACATTATTAACAGAGAAAGCGTATTATACAATCGACAAATATTTAAATGATCATTACAGAGTGATGATGATTGATGACCTTTGTTTTAGTTTAAGTTTTAATTCATTTGTTTATTTCTTTATTTTGTATTTGTTATTTTACATGATCTATTCCAACTTTGGTTGGCTAACAATTGAAAATATGTAAATGTAAAAAAATATGAAAGTATGATGTAATTAAAAAAATTAGATGGTTTAGTTTTAGTTGAAACATACTTCTATATTATAAATAAAACAACGTAAAACAACATTGAAATTTGTATAAACATTCAAAATAATTTTATGCACAATATAGGGCACAAATTTGTATACTTTTAAATGTTATGTTCATTCCTGCAGAAAAACCTTCCGATACCTGAAACACACTTTTTACGCTCGCGTACTACATAAGTTACTAAATATGTGATATAATACAAACATTTTATTTTAAGAGAAATTTATTTATATGTAATAATTATAACCAATAATAAGTTCACAATTACAAATCAAATGGGTATCGGAAGCGGGAAGGTCAAATTAACTGTCAGCACACACTCTCTCCCTCCTTATTACACTTCATTTTCCTCTTTCATTACTTGCCCCATCAGCATATTAATCTCTTTTAAGAAGCTGTTAATTTGCATTGCGTGCATTTTGTTACTTATCTTTAAAAACACCTGCTTTTTAAAAATAAATGTTTCAACAATAATCTGTTAATAATGCAACGTTTCCAAAATAAATTCTAGTGACTGATTACTAATTCCCCAAGTTACGTATCCAATTAAGCACCCACGCGTCTCCTACTTCAACGTTATATTTCTAAAATTGTATCGTAGGTTAAGAGACTTCAAAACCACAACCCCTAACAATAAAACTTTTCCCTATCTACCTGAAATCCCGCGAAGGCGACTGAAACGCCGATGGGAAGATACGATACAACACATCACTAGTAAAAGCTACAAACTTCATTAAACATTTTTATTTACGACAATTTTAATTAACTGAAATACTGGTTGATTTCCTTGTCTAAAGCATTAACACGTTTTTTATAATTTAAACCACGCTGTGAACAATTTTGCTAGTTGTCCTTTCATTATTACAAAATTATTAAACATTTCATAAATAAAGAAATAATCCGTCAGTGAACTCTATGTAAACTTATTCGGAACGTTTCAAAACAGTTTACTTTATTTCTTAAATTTTGAACCTCATTATAAAATTCTGAGGCCGGCCCGTTGGTGTAGTGGTTCACCCAACTGGCGGGTCTCGAGTTCGATTCCTGGCCATTTCTGGCATTTTTTCATCACTCATCTTCATCTTTCATCCTTTTCACCGTCTGCATTACCAGCAGTTACAAAACAGTAAGACGTTAATAAAAAAACAATAAACAAATATTTATACTCTTGATATTATAAATTCAAAGTAGCTACTATCTTGTCTTTTTGACGATGTATAGTCTACTAACGAAAAGCATCCTATTTTTTTTTAACTATAATAGGATGTAAAACAGATTAATTTCTACTACCTAAATTTATTTATTGACTTGTGTTGGTTACATCACTTGTCAAAAATAAAAATTCATTGGTCTATGAACTTGATAGATATGATTCATTACGGTAAATTTCTCAGATAAAAACTTTTATTTTAAAATATGAAAAAAGTAATACTCTATTATACATTGCGATATCTTCTAACTGTTAAAATATAAATGAAAATTAAACTAATATTCACAGCCTTGCAAAAGTTTAAACATTTGTGTGAATGTTATTTATTAATATTTATTAAGGAACCAATTTTTAAATGTTGGGAGGACAACTGAACATGCGATGAAATATTATGAGAGTAATTCCGAACTATATATCACATAACAACCAAATAATGAATAATTACTTTCCATCCTAAGAAATGAATCATTTTGGTCGAATAGAGTAAAATATTCAAAGGAAATTAATGCCGCATATTAATGTGCTAACACCAGGGGGTTCACTAGGTATGCCCTTCCTTCATCGGTCTCTATTTAAACCATATACCTCTTATATTATCCATTCCATTACGTTTGACTTATTTAAATGCTTTTAAACTTAAATAACATGAGTACTTTAACATTAATGAACTCTCCCTGACTGCTTGTTCGCGACCCAGTGTGAGTGCAATCTAAAATTCACCTATCTATAAGGCTTACCGAGAGAAGTACACGTGTTCGGAATCGATAATCACATTAATTCTCAAAGAAATTTCAAAGTGAATATATCACACATTGAAATTAAATAACAGTGTTACTTAAAAATGAATTAGTTTTAATGTATATACCTTCTTATTCACACAGGGACGTTTTATGAATTCCAAGACTATAAATCACTAGTACAACGTATATTTATGTTTCCTTAAAAAACAATATCGGTGATAATATCCATTACAATATTTTTTTTATACGAAACACACTGTATTTGCTACACACCATTTAAATTTAATCTATCAGAAAACAACAGTAAGTTAAATTCACTGACTACGTACGCCTATATGCAAAATGTTTCCTAAATAAATAATATTATACTTAATTCGTTTAAAAACAATGAGTTGTTAATAAAATTTGGCTTGCCAAATGATCATTAATTAATAGTACTGTAATTAACTATCCATTACAGTGATCTAAATGGTTCACTTATCTAATCACGTAGCAGTTCTGTCACTGGTCTGTGTCTCCACTCAAGTTTATCATGTTAATTTTTTCATATTTCGTGTTATCACATTCACTGATAGTATCTAACAGATTGTGAATTTCTTGAAGAAAGAGAAAATAAAATAAAAAAAAATAAAATTCATTATATAAAGAATTTTAATTATTGTTTCTATCATTAAAGAATAAAACAACAGAAATACAACATACTATAGAAAATATCAAAAATAAGTAAAATGACATTAAAAAGAAACATTTTTTATTGTTAAGTTTCGTATGGTTCTATAAGAAGGGTAACTCAAAACTGAATGATACATAAGGCAATAGTACTTTATTTCCTTACAATACAGAATTTACGTATGTCTTTTCTAAAAACTAAAACACATTATAATAAATTTTAAAATGCATGGTGTGAATGAACTGGAGCTACTCAAGTAACTGAGTTAACCAAAGCTAAATACTATGTCCTAGGACAGATATCCAGTTCTCTTTTCTAGTTTTATTGTAAAACTTGAGATAGCAATGAATTAATATAAAGGAAAGTACGGAAAACTAAAATCTTAATGCACAATAAATCGAATTGACTAAACAATATCCAAGTGAAACTATATATTTTATGTATTTCATAAGCATCATTTATGTTTCCTCTTCATACAATAATTATTGTCTTCCGTAATAATTTTAAATGTCTATCGTTTAAGTTTTTGATGAGAAGAAGAATATTGTACTATCAATGTTGCATATTTTATTGTGTAATATTGTCTACATAAGCCTTGGCTTTAGCATAGGTGATTTTGCATTTTTTACATCAGTCTCTTGACTGGTTTGATGCAGTTCTCCAAGCTGTTCTATCTTGCGCAAGTCATTTCATATCAACATACCTGTAACACTCCATCGTTTGTAATTTGCTTTATTATATTCTAACCTTTGCGTCCCCCTACAATTCATTCCCTCAATATTACCCTGCATTATTGATAGACCAATACCTGGATGTCTTAAGATATGCCCCACTCGCCTATCCCTTCTTCTGATAAGATGCGTCCATGTACTTCTTTTTTCTAACACTCGCATTCGAACCTCTAAATTACTTATTTTGTCTACCCACCTAATCCTTAAAATTTTCCTATAACACCACATTTCAAAAGCTTCTACCCTCTTGCTTTCTACAGCCCCTATCACCCACGTTTCACTCCCTTATGATTTTGCAAATTAAATATTATAGACATTACCAAACTTGACCGGGAATCGAGCCTAAGATCCCTGACATACAAGCATTAGTATTATAGATATTATCAAACTTGACCGGGAATCGAGCCTGAGACCCCTGACATACAAGCCAGTTGCACTGACCACTGCATCAACTTTAGCGCCGGCTTAATTTAATAGTCTACCAAGAAATACGCACAACCGAACGGATACTTCAATTAAAGTCATCCTTAATTTCATAGTCCTCTGAAACTTATTCTGCTTCTGCTCTACATCTAAATCAGCGTATAATCTTTCATCATATCCCAAGTAATAATGAGTGTTATGTATCACTATCTTTGACTAAACTGGATACTTTGTTCTAAATGCCATTACTTTTTGTTGCTGACGGAAATTTCTAAGTTAAAATCATGAAA
Source organism: Catonia carolina (assembly GCA_035578175.1). Taxonomy (NCBI): domain Eukaryota; kingdom Metazoa; phylum Arthropoda; class Insecta; order Hemiptera; family Achilidae; genus Catonia; species Catonia carolina. The sequence goes on from JAQMRL010000001.1 coordinate 261,657,206, forward strand.
TGTTTTATACAACTCTCTGAAGTTCATCCTCCCTTATATTGCACAATCCATAAATCATCCGCTAATTGTAATAGGCCTGCATTGAATTAATATTGTTCTTTTTGTACTAAATACAGAGTAGTTTTTAGGTCCTGTTACCCAATTGTAAATGTCTGGTAATTTTTTTCTAAGATAGGGTAATTTTGTTTTGTGACACGAAGTAGGTAGCACTACTCAACCGGTATAGTTACAACAGTGTGAATTGACTCTTCTTAGGTTGTGTAAAATTTTGTGCCGTTTCCGGTCTTGTTTCGAAGATAATGTAATTTACCCTTGAACAACGGGGTTTTATTCTTGAACACTATATTGTTACAAAATCGTACGCGTGTGTCAAAAAACCCGTTCAAATTAAAATTGTTGGTGTTACTCCACCAGAAAAAATGTAAATTTCTAAGCTAACAAACCGATTTCGAGAGACAGGTAGTGTTTGTGACAGAAAAAGTAGTGGGTGACCAATTTTCTTGACAGATAACGTTTTAGAGAATGTGAAAACAAGATTGCTCACTTCTCCACGGAAAAGTTTACGGAAAATGTTTTCGCAAGTTGGTTTGTCATATTCGAGTGTTCAGAAAGCTGCTAAAAAAATGGAATTGTATCCGTATCGCGTACGATTAGTCCAAGAGTTCAGCTCCAGATTTAAACAAGCGATTGTTCTAGGGTAAAAGACATTCTGTTCGTACCACGACCGGAAACGGCACAAAATTTTACACAGCTCAAGGAGAATCAACTCATACTGCCATAACTATACCGGTTGAGTAGGGCTACCAACTTCATGCCACAAAAAAATACCCTTTCTTAGAAAAAAATTACCAGACATGAACAATTGGGTATCAGAACTAAAAAATCACTCTGTACTTGGGTTAACGCTTCGTTTCCAAATCCTGAAAATAAAGTCTATATAAATGTTAAATAACGTAGGTGATAAACTGCGTCTATTGTGTTTGATCTTGTTTAATTGTAAATGTTCTTCTAAGAATATTTTATCCCTGTATTGTTATTCTAGTACTCTCATAAAAGATTTTAACTACTCTAATCAGATGTAAATATTATATGTTTTATAAATTATCATTGTGTGCAACACTAAAATCTTGTATAGTGTTTAAACATGCGAATGTGTAAGGTTTCTCTTACTAATGTAATGATACATTATTATGCATTAACATAAAGAAAACATGTTTTAATTTAACCGAAATACATCAAATAGTTCAAACTGATTATGTCAATTATATAAATTTTTAACTAGATAAATTGCAGATACGTTCGATAATTTAAAGAATCAAGTTAATGGAATATTAAGAAATGCTTACGAAGTATTTTTATAAGTTTATCCAGTATGTAGAATAAATGAAATGAAACAGGTTTATATTCACACGAGATAAAAGAACAGTATGAAATTATATAACACGGAACGATAAGAACAGATATGAGTGCGTGGAATAAATAGAAACGAAAAATAGATACATAATAAAAGAAATTTGAAATTTACAGAGCGACAGATATCTCTATAACCAACACCGTTTACCTGACGAAATGAAAGTGACGCCCTCGACCTTTAACTATTATACTCGATTCTCGTTCTTCTGCCCACATCATTAAAGCATAAAATTGCTGTAACTCAAGTTTTTCAACTTTGACTTTCACGTTCATCCTGATCGCAATTTAATATAGTACTGATTATTTTAGTTTGAAAATTATAAGTTTATAAGTAATTAAAAATAAATGGGTAGATTTCTAGTGATGTTTACTATATATTTTGTTAATGGAAAACTATTAGTTTACGAATATTTAAAAATATTGAAAAGAGGTTGAAGTGCCGACAGAATTAGCAACAGATTCTAAGGTACACTTGTGTTATGCACTAGAAGTTATGATCATTTATGTTGTAGTCCATCATTAGCCAGACATCTCTAATCGTCTATTTACCAATCCGCCTACGCGCAATAAAAGAAAACTATTTATTCTTCAACTGTAAAAATATTTTACCAACTGTTCAAATATATTCAGCTGGTCCGTAGTGTAGTGGCGAGCGCAACTAGCTTCTATGCCAAGGACCCGAGTTCGATTCCCAGTCAAGTTTGCCATTTTATCATCAATAATTTTAATTACCCTTCTCATTATCTACATTAGCAGTAATTTCAAATAGTCTGACGTAAAACATAAAAGAAAATTTATTTTAATTTGAAATGAAATGATGAATATTTACGATTAACTTTACACTATTACATATTAATTTCAGAAAGTGGTTAAAAATAATTTAAAAAAAATAGTATTTATTATATTTTGGTAACTATTATATTAATCGTCTTTGTTATTTCAGATAAGAAAAAAATTCTAGAATTCTTCACGTAACTTGCAATATCATGTAGCAGAACAGTCTGTATAGTTACACAAATGGAAATTCAAAGACAATCCTGAAAAATACAATTACACCTTCACCTTACAGCCCAAAACATGTACCGCAGTTTACAAAAACAATATATTCATCCCACGGAAAAACTAACTTAAATTTAAGTATCACTCCCAACAAAATACTCATATTCCACAACAAAGCGAAAACAATTCACACACAGAAAAAAATATCTATATACAGACATATTGGTCAACATTTTTTCTCCCTTTATCAAAGAAAATACATCGTTACTTTTTTAAAATTGATCTGAATATAAATGTTCCTACATTTATATAACTGCTAAATCGAATAGTATAGCTCGGTTCCAGTCCTGCCAATCTAGAACATTAGAAATATCTGATAACAACCAGTACGATTAATACAATATAACTACAAAAAGTCACGGCATTACTATCCTAGTATACGAGTATGTAGTTAAAGAAGTAGCGTAATAAAAATCTGGTGTGAAACACTCACACGATATTCTCTTGCCAATGTAAGTACTAAATATCATAACCTATGTTTAATCATTAGTAAACAATTTAAAATGAAAATCATAACTAATTTTAATCATAAGTGAATGACGCAAAATGAAAATACGGAAAATCACTAATTGACGCTAAACTAAGTTCTGTAGAAATAAATGCTTTAAATAAAAGTTGTAGATTTTTTAATTTTTATACCTTTATATTTATACACTTTTGTTATAAAATGCGTACTAAAGCTGGAATCTTAAAAACAATTTTTAACCGAGTGAGAAAATACGAAAAATCACTAACTGACGCCAAACTGAGCGCTGTTGAAATGCTTGAATATTAAAGTTGTCGATTTTTTAATTTTCTACAATTTTAATTACCTATGAGGGCTGCATATTTACCCAACAACGCATATAATGGCCACAATCTAACAATAAATCATTTTTCTTATCGCGAGAGCATAACCTCTCCAAGAACTACTACTTCCAGTTGACCTATTTTGATAAAAATGTTCGTTTCGGATCCCTTTATGGATACCGAACTTCCAAGTTTCAACTTTGTACTATTCCGTTTTTGAGATATTTTGTTCACACACAGACCAATAGTTAAAATATGTATTTTGGGTTCAGTGGGCCTAAAAATGTGTAGTTCCGTTAAAAACTCAATTTTGAAAAATGTACATGAAAACAATACTTCCTTCCTTCCCTATATACGTATTTAGGGATATGGGGGAAAAGAAAGTAAAAATATAATATTATACTATAAAAATGTAAATTCTAGATAAATATCAATAATTTTATTATATGAGAGAAATTTTTAAAACTAGGAGCAAACTCATTTTAAATCACTATTTTAAATTTTAGCATGTATTAAAAGTATATTTCTGATGTAATGAAAATATTACCAATTATTGACAATAAAAAATAATGCCAATGTGATAATATTTTATTATATTGTATTGTTGACTTCATCTTTAACATTAAATAATCAGTTTACGTGGTTGTTGATATTTTTTATTCGTGGGTTGAACATTACTCATTATATTCAATGAATAGATCGTGAGAAATTTATGCTATTACATCAGTAGAATAAGACTGGGTAACACGTAACTTAATATTTTCAGAGTAAAACAGCAGATAGTTGGATGTTAAGTTCGCATTAATTTTATTTATTTATTTATTTTTATTCATGATAGATAAATTATATAAAATTGACAGTTGAATCTATTGCAACAACACTATATAATTCTGATGTCACTGTGAATTTAAATTTCTACCAACAAAAAATTAAAATTAAAAAGCGAGTGAAAGACAAATTGACCGTAAAGAAAGTAAAGGACACGAAGTGTGGAGTTGAAAAGATCAATATAAACATTTGACTTAAAATTTAGATTAAAAACTTTTTATCAAAAAAAAAGAAATTTATAATAGAATTTATGTACTCCTAAGAAACAAATGTGTCCAATTTCAGCTTCTTACGTGCTCAAGCAGCAAGAAAATTAGAGATGAGTGTGTGAGTTAGTGAGAATCTTCGCCCTTAATGGCTACAGATTAGAATTGTTGCTACGCAAAATAGTTTTAAAATAGACATGTAAAAACTAAAAATCCGTTTTTGTGTTTAATTTAACCCGCCGGGTTGGTAAAAAGGTTTTGTAGTGTTTTTCGTATTAACACCAATTATTATTAATTATAATCTTTTGATTATTTAAAATCAATATTATTTTATTTATTTGTAGACTTAATATTTGTTAAATTGATCTGAGTTAAATCGGTGATGACCTTCTTTTCATCAGGTTCAAACACCACTAATTTTAAACAATATAAACATATTTTTCTTACATGTATTTTTTGTCTTTGATTTTTATTACGGTACTGTACATTGAGCTGCACAATTTCCGTATGTGATATTTAAGTGGTGGCGGGGAGTTTCATTTTTAGGAGAAGAGGTACCCGGTCATACATTCTCCGTTTATAAATACGGGTATTGTTTGTTTTTCAGACCAAGAGGAACTCCATTTTTGCTTGAGACGTCGCACGGGTGGGAAGTTCCTTGTAGCTAGATCACGGGCTAGTTGGTTTGGATGGTCATCTAGTCGTTGGTGAAATTTACAATGCAAGGATGCGGTTAGCTCCTTTACTGTCGGAATTGTAAAATCATCGTGGAGGGTTTTATTACTTACACAAAAAAAAGCGCCAGAAGTAAATCTTAAGAATTTTGATTAAAAGGCCTGGATCGACTTAAAAATACTCTCTGCCGCTACTCCAAAGAGCTGGACACCATATTTCCACATTGGTCTCAATAGGGTTTTGTATATTAAAATTTTGGAGCGGCGGTTCAATTTCGATCGAGGGTGAATTAAGCAAAGAGTAGCTTCTGGCGGCGGTTAAGTTCCAATCGTTTTGTACGCAGAGATGATGCTTCCAAGTTAGTCGCCTGTCAAGCCACAAGCCAAGATATCGCACCACTCTGGCTATATGTTTTTAAATACAACATTTACAGATAATTTAAATTTAAAGTAAAAAAATAATTTAATTTTTAAATTCAAGTAATATTATTAAGACATTCTAGCTAGTTTTAAATAAATTTCACAATATGAACATTTTTTTTAAATGTTACTTTAGCAAGTAACTTATACAAGATTAGATGATCTTTATGTAAGATCAGATGATTTTCTACAAGGTAAAGTCGTCACCGTGGTCAGCTGTTTTACAGTTTATTTTCGGAGGCAAATGTTCCTTTTTCAAATCTTAGTAAAGATAGTTAATTTTACACGGATTTGAATACTAGACGGTGTACTTTGATGGTTGGGGTTCAGTTAAGCATACTATCACAGGAATGGTCGGCCTGAGTCTGTACAAGACTACACTTCATTTACACGTCATACACAACGTTATCCTTATCTCATTGGGTCATGGGGTTGGTTATTTTTCTGAATCGAACAGATTGCAAAGTACACAATTTAGAGGTAAAAAAAATCGTAGAAGTGTTAAAATTTTGCTAACAAACATCACTGGACGAATTAAAATTTTCATTACGCAGTATATTAGAATATTATACAGAGTTTTAGAACTTTCTTTCAAACGTTAAATAAAATAATATGCATTTCTGTAGGGTAGTTACTACAATTTTACTCTTAGTTGATTAAGTAGTCATTATTAATTTTTTCTCGGGTGTCACTTTAGAGATAAGCATACAAATTCTCTGATCTGTAGCTCTTTGGGAAGGTGTAGAAACAACAGGTATTACTTCAGGGTTGTCATCCGTTTTTTACTCCTTACGCGCAAATGATCGAATTTTAAATGCTTTATAGCTTGTTTGATCAACCCCGCATAGAAAAGGTGTGCTGACTTTAAGCTGTCTAGGCGATCGAGAAGTTAATTAAGAAAATTAATTATTAGGGCCAGTGAGAACGTAGAGATTATTGATAAAAAATACACTTAAAAAAATGCAACGATTTATATCAAGATCAATTAATAACATCTTTTTGGTGGCTCAATTAATTACCACAAACAATTAAAGTTTTGGGCTTTGTGAGCTTTGATTCTGAACAACTCAAATACAGAATCATGGAATAAAAATTTTAAAACGTTTGTTTTTACGTTAAGATATGTAAAAAATTATTAAAATACAGTTAAATATTTTTCTTCTGGTGTCTATTTATAACAGGAAATAAAAATTATTACTTCATACCATTGGAGATATCAATTCACACGTCGGTTTAAACGTTTCCTAGTGTTTGTGACAACAAGACTAGGTTTTTAATAAGTTAATTAAAATACTTTTGAATATAATCTTGCGAAATTCTGAAGGAATTTCAGTAATTTTAAAAATATGAATTTCTATTGACGTGGATATAGGGAACAAATATTTTATCGTACTATAAGGAACTCATCCGACATTTTTATCATAAGGTAACTAATTATAAAATGTAATTAAATTACACATTTTTAAATAAAAAAAGTTATAATGTATGAGAAAAAGAAATCGAACGTTTATCTGTGAAACAAGTAAGTGTAGTATTTACGTATAACTAACAGGTTCCGTTCGTTGTTTGTGCAGGTACTTTCTTCAGGCTGACCCGAAAGTTCATATGTCGTCTGGTAGGTCATCTTGAAGCTTCTAATTAAAAATCCCCTTGTTTATAATCTCCTGGTATTGTCCAGTTGTAGTTGTTGTTGCTTGAAATAAAAATAGTAGAAATAATATTAGTAATAATAATACATCTAGTCTGGTGTGTGAGACGATTTACAATAAATTTGTCATCAAGTTATGGATTGAAATTAGAAAACAAGTTTATAAGTCATGCGAAGAACAACTTCCGAACAACTGGAACAACGCAATGTATAAAATAATGTCTGTGTATCGAAAAAAAATATAAAAATAAAAGTCACATGAAAAAGTGAACTGATTGACAGTATCCGTGCGTTTCAAATAATTGGCTCTCACAGCGGGAGGCGCAAGAAATGTGTAACATGGATGTATTGTTCGGCATGCGACTCAAGGCAAGGAATTGTCGGCATCGTCATCACCTGGCAAAAACCACCCCGACACGTCAACACATGTACGCGGACACCTTCTCTCAGCTCACTCGTGCCGCCGCCCTGGCTTACAAAAAAATCGATTACCACTTTTCAAAGCAACCTTTAATATAAATAAAAGAAAAATAAAACAAACGATCAACAGTTGTCAATGCAGCATATCAAAAACTTCAGGATTCCCTTTGTCAGAAAAATCTTTCAGGACTGACCGACCACACATGCATACTGTCGATTGTTCAACTTGCATTAAAACATGGCATAGCATTGTCATTGTTTATTACACAATTTCAATTCTGCTCTGATACATTCATCACCAAATTAGTTAGCAAGTCTACTTTTTATGTCCCTCCTACAAATGTTTACATTGATAAAAATAAGTAACATCAGAAAAGAAAAGAGGTTTAAATAAAACCCAAACCCTAACACGAAATGACTAAATCTGAAATAATGCTCTTTGTTGCAAATTCCAGAATACTTCGACGAATCATTCAATGTCATTTGTTAACCAGACCGAAGACAGATTTAATTCCGAAATTTTTTTATAAGTATAAAATTTATTAAGGCAATTGTAAATATGTTCCCAAGAAATTACACAATTTCATTGATAAGCCCTAATTGTATTTTCCTCACTGCATTACAATACAATATTATAATGCTACTTTCAATTTATAATATTAATATATTATATTAATTCTCATGAATTAATATTATTGAAGATAGCAAACACTGAAAATTTAGAAAAAGACAAATATCTATCGATAGCTTTAATATTTAAATAGAAACCATTCAGAAAATACGCTAAATTTTAATTCCAGTATCTACAACATAAAATTTATATAAAATAAAATTTTTTAACCTTAAATTTTGAGTTAAATTTATTGTTATAGTATTATTTATTGTTATATTGTATAGAGTTAAATAAATATGTTTGTAGTAAATTTTGATGTTCGTATGGTATATCCAAATATTTGACACTGGAATCTTCTTGTTTTACTATCATGCTATTTTCCAAAATCTTAACAATAAGATAAACATAGGGTATTACAAATTTTTGTACCATAAATTTGTTACTAATTTAATCTTTTTCTAGCCTACACACCCAAAGCAAGCTTATTCAGTGGTATTATTAAAATTAAAAAAAAACTGTTTGTTTGTCCAAGTCTGTCAGCTTGTCCAATCATCCCAGGTAACTCCAACCCAATGAATGATTTTTCAGATTTATTTGAAATTTGATTTTAATAAAATTTGTAAAAATATTTCTGAAATGTGTTTCATTTAATATCTCCAGAACGGAACATTGTGCCAGTTTGAAACTTTAAACTTAAATTACATGACTCTAGAGGACCCGACGCAAACATTTTCATCAAAATCAGTCAGCCAGAAGAAGCAGTTTAGTCATGTCATTTTTCATTTTTTTGCGATTTTCTCTAAAACAGTCCTATGATTTTTTTTAAAAATCGCTACATTTAATAATTTTTTGCTCTACAAAACAGGGTAGGCGCCATGTCTGTTAAAATTCTTGGGGAGGTTGATTTCTCGTAAAAGAGTAGTTTTTTTTAGATTGCGACTTTAATATGCATTTTAGCGCAAAAATCTATATATTAAAAGTTGTAGAGATTTTAAAATCCTACAATTTTTATTTAACAACTTTTTGTATAACGCTTAGTTAAGCGGAAATTAGCGATTTTATGGTCTTATTCACGGAAATGTGTAAAGAAATAGTTTTTCTAAGGTTTCAACCTTAGTATGCACTTTACGACAAAAGTGTATAATCAAATTTATAGGAAATTCAAAGATCTATAACTTTTATTAAGAATTTTTTTCAACAGAGCCTAGTTTAGCGTGAGAAAGTGAATTTCCGTATTTTTGAGCCACACTGCGGTTGATTTTAATTTCGCGTCTTTCACTCATGATTAAAATAAGGTTATGTTTATTGTTTGCTTCTAATATTTTATTACTAATGTTAGAGAATATTGTTCATTATTTACATTGGCAAGAGAAAGACGTGTGAGTGTTTCACACGAGATTTTATTTTCTTTTCCGATTAAATTCACTCATTTTGATAAGAGCGTTAATGCGTGTAATGTAAATATATTATACAGAACGTAAAATAATATAGACTAATGAAGATGAGAATGATTCAGTCCATATTCTTTAGCCAATTATATTCATATATTACAATACATGCTACAGATTTCCAAATAGGAGAGAGAAGATAATATATCAGTAAAGAAAGTAGTCTCTTAACCCGAACTAAAAGTATTGTATAAAAGACAGAACACTTGACATATTTTATTAATAGTTATTTATTATTCGATCTAGTTATACTGTTTGAGATAAGACAAAAAATGAAGTTACTATTATATTTAACGACGGTAGAAAAAGAATAATTTAATATTAGTTGAAGTTTAAAGGGTTTTAATTCAAATTAATGTCATGAATTATTTATTAATTTACTGTTGATAATTATAAAAAAATCATTTACATAGATATTTATTTAATAAATTACTGGATCATTAAGAAGACCGTTATTTCAAAAAAAAGATACACTAAGTAATATTTATTGTGTTTACCGAATTTCTAATGAAGTTGATAGGAAATGCTGCATGATTAACTGAAAAACAAAATATCACTGCCTAAAAAATTATAAAATGTACTTACAAACATTCCAGTTTATAATTTTAGATTATATTTATTAAATAAATTAATGTCTCTAGATTTTTTATATACAACTATAAATATATATGACTTTTCAATATTAGTTCCGTTAAGGCGGTCGGAAGTATCACAATTTCCTATACAATTTATTTTTGAACAGATATAATCTTGAAACCACTGATTTGTTATTTATTTTAATCAATACATAAATAAATTTTTATATGTGTCCTATAGATAGGTCTACTTAATCAAGAATTTTACTTGTTCATTTAAAGTGGTTTTGGTAAAAACTGAATAGTTTTTAAAAGTTAAAAGACATAGATTTATTATTTAATAAACGAAACTGGATACCACTAGTGATTGAATAAAAAAATGAGTTTTTAATAAACAAATCTGAATTGTTTTGGTTCACAATTTATTAAGTGGGCTTAATTTTTGTTTCATAAAGGTAAAACTATGGGCTATTTTATCGATAAGCACATAACTTTTTGTAAGAACAGTTATTAACCCCCGTGACGCAACAAGATGAGGATGATCCTCAGCACACAGCACAACAAATGTTATGAAAAAGTTCAACACGCAGCCGCCTACGAAGAAAATGGAATAACGATGCTGATACTGATATAATTGAAAAAATACAAGTGACAAAAAGAGCTAGCATAGATCCCTTTGAAACTCCATACTTACTTTATAATAGTAAAATTATGACTAGTCTAGAATAAAGCGTCTCAACTTGAGGTTATAACATTATGACAATACTACCCGAAACTCAAATCAATACAAATATAAGCAAATAGTTGTACTAATTTGCTTTGCAGCTAACAAAATGGACAACCCCACAAAATAGAAAGATTTTCACGCTAATTTCATGATTGAGCAGAAACGTGGATATTTACTTTTCCCAAACCCGAACAGTTCTGAAATCAGAACAATTCCCTAGATACTGAAACAACAGGACTGTCTGACGAACTAGGATGAATGACACCTAATTAAATATCATTAAAATTTGCAATGTTTTAAAGCCAATAATGCATAAGGTACTTTTATTTGCTGCCCATAACAGAAAGGTGGAGTGTCAAATTATTTACACTAAATCTGTTCGTTGCAGGGCTAAAATAAATAGTTCTGCTTTTTACCACATGGTCAGCCAATTAAATTACAGAACAGAAGAGGTAGAGGTGTAAAATACACTAATCAGCGTGTCTTCTCTGAAAGTAATGAATTTCATTATACAGCCAGACACTGTGGTGAATGAAGTGAAACTGTCATTTACAGAGTGGAAAATATGTGCTTTTCAGAGGGCCCGGCATGCTGATAATCGTACTTTTCCACTCAGTGAGAAAGACATGGTAAACCACATAACTCCTCGTTTTACTTAGTAAAACCTCTACAGGTTCAAACCAGCCTTTCAGTTGATGACCTAAAAAACAAAAACATATATTTGGTATTACTTGGCCAGCCCGTGGTGTAGATCAACGTGACTGGTTTCTACGCCGCGTCACGGGTTTGATTCCCGGTCAGGTCTAGCATATTTCATCACTCATCTTCATCTATCATTCTTCTCATTGTCTGCATTAGCAGTAACTGCAAAACAATCAGACGGAAAACCAAAAAGAAAGGTATTTGGTATTTATTTCAACCGTACATACTCTGGCTGTTTGTTTTTAAAATGTATTTAATTATTATTTAATTGCAATATACAAAAATAACTGACTTATGCTTTGATGTTACAACATATTATCAATATTCCAGTATAGTACGCATTGTATGTGCAATAAAAAAAAATTATTGATATTCAAGGCGATCACTTTTCCTTGATGGAATTATTACAATTTTTTACTTGTTAAAATACAACGGTATATTTGATTATAAAAAAAATTATAAACTGTATAATTATTGTGTTCACATAATTACATAAGAGAATATAAGATGATTGAAGAATCACAGAAGCTATTATTAATTCTAAAGTATTAGCTTGAGAAAAAATGTAAACTGTATAACTTAAAAAAAAGAAAACTATTACAAATAAAATAACAGTAAAGTTAATAATAACTGACTAATATTTATATACTTATTCAGCTGAGGAATACAGTATGTATTTACTGTAAGTTATAAGAAATTATGGAATAATGTTAAGTTATATGACGCAACGAATATCAGCGACTAAAAGGATTAGAGAGTCACCACTAGTGACACAGATGTCTCTTATAAAAGGAATGTGATCGTTTATAGACTAGTTGTAAACATGCCCAACAACATTTTTCTCCATATGATTCTTTAGACTACTGTAAATCACTCTGTTTTCATGAAAAAAAACCAACCTTGGCGGTAGAATTGTACAGTATGTTGTGAATGTGACAGTAATATTGAAACAGATATTACCTCCCTCTGATACTTACTCACAACCTCTCTGTCATGCTCTATTTCCTTCTTTTTCTGGCAACATTTCTCACTCTTGAAACATAAGACCGTACCTATATTAAATTATAAAAAACTCACATCCTTTAAGTATGTTTGCAAACATGCAAAAAATCATGTTAAAAGTCAAAACAAAAACACAAATTACAAACAATAGTCTAGTAAAGTTACAAGTACTCCAAACTTCAAATGAAAGAAAACGTAGAATTGTAAACCCTATAAAAAAGGGTTTAAAACGAAGAAACTTTAAACGTATTCGCAACTTAATGTTCAATTAATGTATTTGTAACTTTGTATTAATCATGATTTACATGGTGAATAAAATTTTTGTAACTTTTTTCTTTCACTTGCCTATATGAATATATAGGAAGTAAAGTATTGTTTTCATGTTGATTTCTATAAATCGAGTTTTCACCGGATCTACACATTTTCAAACACCCTGAAGCCAGAAACATGTTTTTAGCGATTGGTCTGTATGTGTATGTGTGAACAAAATATCTCAAAAACGGAACATTTTAGAGTTGAAACGTGAAACGTAAGTTCGATACTACTAGAGGACCCGACACAAACATTTTTATCAAAACCGGTCAACCGGAAGTAGTAGTTCATTCGTATCATTTTTCACTTTTTTGCAATTTTCTCAAAAACAGCTCCTACGCATTTTTTTTAAATCGCCTCATTTAATAATTTTTTTATTTTCTACATGTCTGCTGAAATTCTTGGAAAGGTTGTTTGCTTTTAAGATCGCGGCCTTAATATGCATTTTAGTCCAAAAAAGTACGTAATAAAATTTATAGAAAATTTTAAAACCTACAACTTTTATCTCAAACATTTCTTTTTATAACGCTTAGTTTAGCAGTAATTTGTGATTTTCGGTTTTTTATGAAAATCTGTAAAAAACCGATTTTTTAAGTATTCGGCCTTAGTATGTATTTTACGACAAAAGTATATAATAAAATTTATAGGAATTGAAAGATCTACAACTTTTATTTAGACCATTTTTCTCTACAGAGCCTAATTTAGCGTGAAAGATTGATTTTTCGTATTTTTAAGCCAAACTGATGTTGTTTTAATTTTGCACCATTCACTTATGGTTAATATAAGGTTATGTTTTTTGAGGTTAGTTTTTTGTTTATTTCTAATAATAGGTTATATTGTTCATTATTTGCATTGACAAGAGAAAGTTGTGTGAGTGTTTCACAGCAGATTTATTTTATTTTATTCACAACTGTACAGGTAGGTGGATTGTTTAATTATTTGCATTGGATCTACCAAGTTCCAGGGCTATAAAATTACTAAATACAGAATTTTATTACAAGATAATTACTGCAATATAGAAAAACTAAAACAATTATTACATAAGTGATTTCAAGATAATACAAGATTTTTTCAAACAAAATATTAAATTAGTTAAAGAATCTATCAAAAGATAATTATAAGAAATCAATGCCAGTAAACCGAGCCGGAAAAAAAATATTAAGTAGCTGAAGGAGTTTTAGAATACTCAATAGTTTGTAAGATTTTAAGAACTGGAATCAGTTGAGGAATTTGTCAACACCCGGTAAATATTTCGTAAATATAGAGAATTCAGCAACATTTGGTGAAAAAACTGCAAAAACCATGGATATTCCCATGAGTACAGAAGGGAGGAATATAGTTAGAACGTAGACGATTAGAATTGAGCATGGTCGTGACTGCACCAGGTACACAGAAGCACGATTTTGTAAACCTATTTACATTTAATAACACAAAAAATAGTTCATTTGATAGAATACAGCTCACGATAAGGTGGTATGTTTCCCACCTACAAGACAAAGAGATTCCATTGGAAAATTATAGAGTTCTGATTGATCGATGATTGCAAGTTACAGTAGCTGTTGTGAAGAGTAGCTCGATCTCTAGAATTGATGCCGACTATTGATAAAATGAAATTCAACACAACATCAACAACTGAGGAGAAGAAGAAGAATAAGACGAAATGAAAGAAGAATAAGAACAACAAGTCGGGTTCAGTAACAGTTGGTAAGATGTTAAAGATACATAAACGAATATAGACACAAAGAAATATAACTCATTCGAATCATATTTTGAATTCTATTCGACTTATTAAATAAAGTATGGTACGCGAAACCAACTTATTTAATATTCGTGAGGTGCCAAACGGAGGCGTTTTACCTATTTTCTACACCTATTATTTAACTATTTTACTGAACACAGTATGCAGTAGCAGTACATGTATATAAACTTTCCCGACCTGACTCTATCAAAATCTAATCGAGAGCCCGACGGCAACAAATTATCTGTCTGTAAAACAGAGTGCCTATTAATTATTTCTGTGTTAAACATTGTCATTATGTCTTTACACAGCTACTACCTAATTTTATAATGTTAAATTGTGTTTTAGTATTATTCAATAGGAATACCACACTAGTTACTAACCATTTTTGTTGTTAAATACCACAACAAGGTATAAAAGAACTTCTTTTAGATTACCTAGTTACTTGTGAATTGAGGTGTGCAATATATTTATTAAATCGTTCTTTAACACATCGTTTTCAACTACTTAAACGTTCCTTCTCATGCAAATACATCTATTTATACAAACATATATAGTTATAAGTTACACAATAAACACTGGTATTTATTAATCAATGTTTTTCAAGTAAAACTAATGTGTGCCTCATTTTTTATGTAATTTAACGGTCTAACCAGTTGATAAAAGTTGTATAATTTCGTTACGTAAATTTCGACTTCATTTCAAAGATATATTTAAAAAGATTTTTTTTTATTTGTAAATTAATATTATTTACAACATTAAAATAAACTTAACTTTTTAATCGGTTGAAAGGTGAGTAAAAATTAATTATATTTGACTTAGGGGATACGAGTAATATATCCACTTGAAAATCTCCCACGGGAATTAAAAGAAAGAGCATAGTGTTTTAATGTGACTTAACTCTACTATTTTCGAAATCGGAATAATAGTTTACCATTGTGTGTAGCAAGGTAGAGTTTCAATATCAGTATTGATTAGCATTAGCGGAAAGTTTGATACAACCGCTTTTAAAGTAATTACTTAGTTAACGTATGTATTAATACATTACAATGTGTGTTGTACTTAGAAGTTTAGTAACTTTCCTTTGATAATTCTTATAAAAATGTATGTTATTCAATCCGGCTAGTTTCATTTTACCAGCCCATTGGTATAGAAAAGGCTATACCAAAAATTGGTATAGTAGGCATTTATAATAAAATTAACAATCTATATACTTTAAAATGACTCCGTCTATCTGTCAGGAACATATTAATGAATAATTGGTTAAAATTTCAAGATTTTCTGGCCATAGGTAACGGAGAAAACGGGTCAAAGATTAACATGGGCTAAGATAGCAGTCCCGACTCCCCTTAAAGTCGTGTTATATAAAGTCGCATGGTCATTAGCAACTACTGTGGGTTTTGGTACCTTAACGGTGGTTTAAACGTGTTATAATTTCCAGACCCTAGCCGGCAATCGAACCCGGGACCTTTCGCTTTGCAGGCTAGCGCGCTAGTCACTACGCCACGGAGGTGGTTTCAAAATACATTATTCCATTCATTTTTGTTTGAAAGATTTTTTGTAAAAGTTCGGTTATCTGAACGTTGGCACTGTATGCTTACGAACTTACGAACGTCCGGTAACCGGATGTTGTCACTACGTAAAATATATCGACGTCCTGTTTTCCGGACGTTGGTACTGAAAGGGTTAACAGTAGTAAAATCTACAGTCTGTTCTGTTATGGGATAATAAACAGATGGGTTTCCTTCTTTACGTACCTCGAATGAAGCAATCCCCCGTTGCATGAACTTTGTGTGCCATTATTTTAAGAATTGGGTTATCATTTTAAACTAAGTATTCGTCTTAGTCGCTGATTGTTGTTTCGATTGTTCATGAGTGTAATGGCGTAAATAATATTCAGATGTGCATTAAGTCTTTAGGTATCTATCTTTAGGTATTTTTGTGCTGAATACGCGAGTTTCTTGTCAAATTGTATAAATTTGTGAATTAGGTAACCATAAATTTATACCTTAATCATGTTAAATACCTGGGCTTACATTTAGATCGAAGACTCAAGTGGTGAAGTCATACACAGCCGAAAGAAAAACAACTTGGGCTGAAGTCACGTCAATAGTTTTAACTCTTAAGTAAAAAGTCTCAGCTTCTCCTTAAAACTAAAGTCCACTTATACGAAGTTATTCGCAAACCAGTTTCGACTTACGGGTTGGAGACATGGGCTACAGATAGTTCATCCAATATAAAAATACTACAGCGCTTTCAATCGAAATGCCTGAGACTGATCACTGCAACCTCACGATATGTAACCAGTGAGATATAGCACAATTTATCTAAACCTACCATTCGTACAAGAATAAATTAAATAACGTAGCGAGAAACATGTAAAAATGTTAGAAAAAAATCAAAATCCTTTCGCATTCAACCTCCACAAAAACAGCGAAGACACTCACAGATTTTAAAACATTGGGCTTTCCTTTACGATTTTTTTATCCATTTGATTCATTTAATTTTATAAATTCTATTAATAATCATTTTTCATCTCATAATCGGCATCATTATCATCTCCATCATGGTCATCGTCATCTTCAGCTTCAACTTCTTATGTTTGAAGATATTAATGCACAGTTCAGTCAAGTTTAGTTTTGTGTTTTTTTTTGTTCAGAGTTCAGTTTTCTTTAAACACACTACTAAGTGTGTTTTATATCATTTTGATTCAAAGAATGTTATTATTTAGTCTTTTATCATCTTTCTTCAATAAGTTAATTATTTAAGTGTTTAAAAATTCTTATGTGTTAACAAAATTCAATCTTCTAAAAATTATTAGGATTGTCACCAGATGGCGGCATAAAGTGGCAAGTTGAAACCTTTTCTGTTTGGTGGCCCTGAAAAGGGCCGTATAAGCGGTGGTCGTTTTGGCGATCAAGGGGCTGCGCGACACGGTGTGTCGTCGTTCAGCAAAGTTATCATTTTCTTCCCTCACAGTCGTGCGTCGAGAGCTGCTTCGTCGAATCCGGTGGGCACAAGGCTCGGTCGAGGGACCGCTGTGGGTATCGCTCGCGGCAGCGGGCGATGACGACTCCGGTCGATGGCTTACTGTGTCAGGTCAGCGAGCGGAAGCATCATCTTCTCTCTTGAAGGACCGTCGATGAGTCTTCCCTGGTAGCCGTGTGGCGATGTAGGAAGTCTCGTTGATACTGTAGTGGCGTGGAATCTAATCTCCTCGGGCTCAGTGATACGCTCTTTATATAGCCGCCGAGAGCCCTAAGGTAGGGGCGATTATTGGTCTCGACCTTGGTGACAAAAGCCTTCGTCAGTACGCCGCCACAGGCCTACCACCCCTTTTGGACCTACTGGCGGTTCCCTATGTTGCTAAGTCGGAAGGTTTAATAGCCGGAAGCACAGTAACTAATCAAATAAGACGACGGTGACAGGATGTACTGTTTAATCAAGTCATTGCACAAATTTTTATTTTGCTTGAATTATGGTTTCAAAATTTTCCCGTTTAAGTTAGAAATATAATTTTAAAATAAAATAAAATAAAGAAAATGTAATTACCGATTTTATAGATTAGATCAACATTATCATTGTATTGTTTTACAGACGAAACAATCCAGGAAAAGGTAGGATATATTCTAGAGACTGTGGTAAACTACAACGAAAATAAATATTTAGTTCTTATTTTTGGTTTAGCGACATAAACTCCCATTAATTTTTAATGTCAAAAATTATATAAAAAATAAATTCATTTGCAGTACAACCAACACAGTAACGAAAAATATAATTTAATAAACTTACGTTTTAATTTACAAATTACTTTTCTGACAAATTACATTGTATAAATACACGTGTAAAATTGTAGACAGTGTTTATGTGTTCATTCTAAAGGTTAACGCTACGGGATATCAAAGAAATAAAGTTTCATATTTAATCAAGAAAAACGAAAAAAGGAAGAAATATAAAAACCCATTTATTTTACAACATAATACATTATACAACAACAGTAACTAAGGCATGAAAGTGTAGTAGCATAAAATGCTGTGAAGTAATATGATAGTATACAGTCATGAAGACATAAGATTTTATTCAGAGCTAAACGAAATGTCATGATATAGTAATAAACATAAATGATATAAATATCTTTGTACGTAATTTAATTAAATTATATTTAATTGTTAGGTAAATGTAACGTGTAAGGTCATCCACTATACCAACAATTACTATTAGTAATATAATTTTAATAAATTACTCTATTTACATTGAAAATAACATTCTCTATATTAACACCTTGCTCCCTGGAGATCGTTATTATAATTAAATTTTAGATATTTATGTAGTGAATGAAATTAAATCAATATGTAAATTAGTAAACTACGTGAATGATAACAAAAAAGTTACTTACTTCACTATCACAGTAACAAAAATAATAACTTAAATTTTAATTATTACTTTTAATTGCTCCGTTTACAATAGTATAAAAATATTAATCTATTTGGTTAAAAATAGAATTAAAAATTTAAAAAAAAAATGACATTTTATTTTTGACCCACCGGGTTGGTCTAGAGGTAAAGTCGTCGCCGCGAGTCAGATGTTAAACAGCTGATTTTCGGAGACGAAGGTTCCCGGTTGAAATCCTAGTAAAAATAGTTACTTTTACACGGATTTGAAAACTATACAGTGGTTACCGGTGTACTTTGATGGTTGGGTTTCTGTTAACCATATTCTCTCAGGAATGGTCGGCCTTGGACTGTACAAGACTACACCTCATTCACACATCATCCCCATCTCATTGGGTCATGGGGTTGCTTATTGTTCTGAACTGAACAGAATTTAACGTCACAAATTAAGAATAAAAAAAAAATTTTTTTTTGGTACAATCTTGGGGATCTCTGGTTCAGAACATGCTTTAGGATACAAAATTGGCTGATAAGGACATTTTAGAAACGAAATTACGCAGTTCTTACAAATATTTTCTAAAAGAATAATTATATACCTACTAATACTAAATATGGTGTTCTTATAAAATAAATGAGAAACTATTCGGGCAACAGAGAATATATAAATTAACGAAAACACAACACGTAACCAGATTTTTACCCATAACCATAACACATAGCCTACCATTTTTTTGTATAACGCTTAGTTTAGCGGTAATTGGCATTTTCTGTTTTATTTCACGAAATTGTTTAAAAACAATAGATTTTTTAAGATTTCAGCTTTAGTATGCATTTTACGTCAAATGCGTATAATCAAATTAATAGGAAATTAAAACATCTACAACTTTTATTTACAGAATTTTTCTCTACAGAGCCCGGTTTAGCGTGAAAGAGTGATTTTTCGTATTATTAAACCAAACTGAGGATGATTTTCATTTTGCGTCTTTCACTTACGATTAAAATTAGACTTATCTTTATTTAGGTCATTATTTGCATTGCCAAGAGAACGTTTTGTGAGTGTTTCACACCAGATTTTTTTTAAAATCTGATGTGAAACACTCATACAGCGTTCTCTTGCCAATATGTAAATATTAGAAAACATGTTCTAGGTCTAATTACGAGCAAACAATTTAAAATAAAAAACAAATAATGAATGTTGAGTGTATCAGTTGATTAACCATACAGTCTCAAGAAATGTTGGTCTGAGTCTGTACAAGACTACTTCTCATTCACATGTCACCCATATCGTACTCATTTCATTGAGTCATTGGAATTTTATTGTCCATTAGGATTTTATTGTCCACATTAGGAAAGAAATAATATTCCACTTTCTTTTCATAAGTGTAAAATTCTTCGAAATACTTTTGGAATCCTTGTTTTAGTAAATGATTCAGCGGGTGGATTTCACATTTTATATGTATAGAGATAACTCTTAGGTAGCAAAAGTAACATCGACATTCGTAATTATGTAATTAGCTTTCTTCCCTCTGATGTGGTGTTATAGGAAAATGTTAAAGATTAGGTGGATGGACAAAATAAGTAATTTAGAGGTTTTTAGACGAGTGGATGAAAAAAGAAGTATATGGAAGCATCTTACCAGAAAAAGAGATAAGCTAGTAGGGCATATCTTAAAACATTCAGGTATTGGTCAATCAATGATGGAGGGTAATATTGAGGAGTAAATTGTAGGGGAAGGAAAAGGTTAGAATATATAAAGCAAATTATAACAGATATAGGGTGTTACAGGTATGTAGATATGAAACGACTTGCGCTACACAGAACAGCTTGGAGAACAGCATCAAACCAGTTGAGAGATTGATGACAAAAAAACTCTAATGTAAATTTAATTTTTTAAGTTGAGGCTCTAATACTAATAGGATTGTAACCAAACACAAATAATTTACTGTTTTACAAATATGTTTTTATACCAATGGATGTTACTACATGTATTTTTGATTTCCCAGAGACTAGGCATTAAAATAATTTACTACTGAAGAATTCGAGAGGTCACAAAATGTCAACAGTGTAGAAAGACAACAGACTGATAGACCACACACACGAGGAACGGAATTTGTTGACCTACATTATATTATAAATTTCTTTTATAATAGAGGTCTATTCTTATATTATTTTTCATTAATAAGATTACGTATGTCATTTTGTAGGCAAAAAACAATCATCATGTAAAATAAAGCATAAAAATATTAGCTTTAGGCAATTCGCAAAGATGGTACAAAATTTAAATTATGCAATCGAATAATTTATAAAAGTTGGTAGTCAAAGAAATTCCTAAATGTTAAACCGGTAAAAAAACATGAATATATGAATGATCTTTTAATGAACCAATAAAAAGTAAATCAAATAAGTTGATTATACAATGTATTGTGTATACAACGTAATTTATTGAATCTATTATATAAAAACCTGGCCCTAATATTTTCATAATTAAAAATCCATTGAATTCATGATGGGTTTACATATATTTCACTTGTACGAGGTCGAATAAAATTAAAATTAGCAATAAACCTAATAATATGGAGCAACCAAGAATAATGTTGATCCAGAATCAACAAAAATTATTTGATGAGAATGTGAGAGGTGATACGTTGTACCCTGAAGCGTTATAAACCAGTTTTAAAAGCTTAATTAACCAATTGCTAATTATACCTGAAGGCTAGTTCAGTTCTGTAAGCGTTGCCAGTAGAAAAGGGCAAACTGTATCAGCATTAGTTTAACATATATCCGGGAACTAGTTAGATAATACTATGATCGTTACGTTTAAAAAAATATAGCAAACTTTAATGGTATGTAATTAAAAATAGATATAGTCTAAAATTTTATTTATAACGTTCAAAAAATAAAATAGTAATGGCCCGGTTCTCTACAATATTTTTTATTACTACTCATAGAAAAATTTACAGTTCTTCATTAATGAACAATGAATAGATACTATGACTTAATTAGTGATAATTATTGGTGTAACTTATGTATTTTGAATAGATAATTTTATCTATCGATGTGAATAATTATTGTATCAATAAATTTTTTGAATATCTTTGAACAAAGGGAATGAATACTTTTGTCAACGTCTTTATCTAGGAGATTCACTGTTAATAAGTAGTTTGATTTTATTATTTCTTGCGATATTTTCAAAAGAATTTTAATATTTCTTCTTTTACTGTTGATTGTTTAAGCTTTTTTTTACCCGTGGCGGCGAGAAAAACTCATGTTCACTCCCTCACGATGGAGGAGTAATGTTGGACTCAATTGAGGCGTACTCGGCCAGCGCCAAGGAGGCTGCAACCGCTTTACCAACCAAACAACCGTCGCCTGGCCACCTGATCCGACATCAGCAAACAGCCCTCCACCTCCCTCGAAACTGTTTACATAGTACTACAAGGGAAATGTCGGGTTAAAAAAAAGTTACATATTGTCAGCGGGGCGTGGAAGGGAACCATAGCCTAATTTTCTCTCTCGCTGTCACTGAACAACACTCACTCTCTCACTTTCATTCAACTCTTTCATCACCAGCTCAGGAAATTAGTGTGCCTATCTTACCTACTGAGATTGGGACAGGATTGATACACTGTGGGAGAGGGCGATCTCGCTGATCTCCATATGTCTCCTCTCTCCACAGTCTCCAGACCACCCTCTCCGCAAACTGAGCGACCAACTTTCAGCTCTCCTCATCCTGCAGCATCGCTGCCTCTACTCTCTCTGGGATCCACTGTGCAACGCCTATCTTTTCAGATGTCTCCATTCTGTCGAGACCAAAATAGAGACGATTCACAAAAAGTCTCTATTCAATTGCCTTTTCAGTATTCCAGGTGGGTTGTGTGGTACGTAAGGAGTGGACAACAACTGAATTTATGGATTTGTGTGATAGTGTAGTTTGCGATGAAAACTTCTGCAAAGTTTCTTCACTGTTTCGTCTACCATTTACATGTAATATTTTGTTACTAACATTATGTTGGACAGCCTGTGATGATGCATAAAGTTTTGTTCTGGAATGACTGATTACGTGTAATGTTAGATACTTGTTTTGATCCAATATTGTATTTATTGCTAGATACAATATTACAATATAGCTGTTACAATATTTTATTTACAGAACCTATTTTAAAATATAAATTGAGGAATAATAATTTACTTTAATAAATAGTAAATAATAATATAAAAAAAAATATTTTAATAATTTAATTCTCTATATCTATTAACCCACCGGGTTGGTCTAGAGGTAAAGTCGTCGCCAAAATCAGCTATTTAACAGCTGATTTTCGGAGACGAAGGTTCCTGGTTCAAATCCTAGTACAGATAGTTATTTTTATACGGATCTGAATGCTAGACAGTGGTTACCGGTGTACTTTGATGGTTGGGGTTCAATTAACCATACTCTCTCTGAAATGGTCGACTTGAGTCTGTAAAAGACTACACCTCATTTACACGTCACACAAATCATCCTCCTCTCATTGGGTCATGGGGTTGCTTATTGTTATGAATTGAACAGATTGCAACGTACACAAGTTAGGGATTACAAAATATATATATATATATATATATATAATATCTATAACGATATAGGACTTAAATCAGTAAGGCAAGAAATTACATTATTTAGCAGAACATGCGAACAAAGACGGAACGAACATCTAAATCATTTCGCGATAAACTTACTGAAGAAAAGCGACAAGCTATACTTTTCAACTTAACAGATAAAGTGTTAGAATTACCTAAGTACCAGATTTTAACACAATCAATTTTACTTCCACAACATTTACGAATGCGTATTATTTATTTTTAATTCAATTTTATTTTATTTTAAGAAGTCTAAAATAGTACTGTAAAATTTTATTATTAATGTAAATAATGTTGTATATGTATTACATTCAATCATAACTTTGTCACTGATTGTTCTTGTTTCTGTACAAAAAGAAACACTTTGTAATTTTGGTGATTTTAAAAACAAATAATTGAAGATAGGAAAAATAGTGAATAATACCTATGCCAAATAATTGTTGATAAAGGACTGAATTTTGTATTTTTACGCTATATCTAATAAAAGTGATTTTTTTGGTAAAATTTTCAGATTGATACTGTAAATTAATTAATGTTCAAGCCAGCCAGTCAGTAAGCAAAAATTAGCTTTGAATCGTTGAGTTACATCGGTTGGCAAGCTACTTATTGTGACGCATAAATATAACTGACACCCGCATATTGTGCGGGTGTCAGCTAGTGACACCCGTATTATGAACAATTTGTGACGATTCAAAATCATTGACAGCTGGCTTTGTTTATGTTTTGGTCTGAAGTAAATGAATGTAAATAGACCCAGCTGGTGGAATTAAAATAATAAAAAAAAATAATTTAATTTTAAAAAAAGATATAAACAAAATCGGGTTGCTAGGCGGCCAGTAGGTTAAAGAATTTTGTAAAAATGTTTTATTGAGTGGGGCCTGGATATTGAAAGGATGAGGAGGTCCCAAATTTGTTCTTAAAAAATAAAATAAAATATATATTAGAACATTAAATAGTTTATCCAGCAACGTTCATGTTATTAAAGAGACACAAATTATTCAACTTTATAATAACAGTGATTATCTGGTAGTTTTTTAATGGCAGATGTATAAAAACATTGGTGAAGACATTCGTTTAACAGGAGAAGTGAAAGAAAATATTTGAATCGTTCAGAGATTGTAATTAATAAAATATATTAATTGAATAAAACCTATAATGATTTGATGTGAATAATGTTTTATTGAATGAAATAAGGGACAAGGTAAATGAAAAATAATAAGATTAAGCTTGAAAGCTGTTAAACAATCAATAAAGAATAAAATATTATTTAATATATTACAAAGTACTACTAGTTACTTCTATTTAGATACAAGAAAAGAAAAATAAATTAGCCGAAAGTAGAAATAAAATGTATTTATTCTTTGAAATGAGACATTACCAAAGGTTTTTGTAGTTTGGGGCCATGCTAGTCCACGTTAAGTAAATTAATATTATTAGAAGCTGTTTTGCAGAATAAATTATCACATCGTAGGATTTTTTCTTCTGTCCGTCCTACCTCTACTTTTGCTCTTTGTGGAAACCCTTGTAATGTAGACTGTTCTCGGTTCGGTTTAACTTGCTATCTCGGCTTATTAATTTTGTCCGTGATTTTTCTGACTTCTTTGAATTTTGCTTATAAGTGGTACCTTCTTCTATTTCTTTCTCGACATAATCAATCTACCCTGTTCCGATATAAAAATGTTTCATGTTTTATTAGAAAGCTGAATTGCAGTAAAATTACTCCCAGCCTTAAGGCTCTTCTATGCTTCTCTTTCCCTCAGGATTTGACTCAACTCCAGATTCTCAGTCTCAATTTGGCCTATTTTGAAATTTTATTTTCTGTCATTCTTAGACGATGTTCCATCCAGTTATTGCGATAATAACTGACAAAGCAGAAGCTGATGAAAGGTACTGCGGGTAGATTGGCCAGCCCGTTGGCGTAGTGTTTAGCGCAACTATCTTCTACGCGGTTTCGGGTTCGATTTCCGGTCAGGTGTGGCATTTTTTCATCATTCATTTTCACATATCATTGTTCTTCACCGTCTGTATCAGCAGAAATTGTAAATCAGTCAGATGTAAAACCAAAAAAAAAAAAAAAAATGGTAGATCGATGCTGTTAGTCTCACCATTAAATGCCAGTTAATGCCAACTGTTATTGTTAACTAAAAACAGAACCTTCTATTTTTGTAGTCGGTCAGATCTGTCAGCAAATTCTACTTCCATGAGACCTCGACTCAATCTCTGGATGCACGGCGGTATACATGTTTTCGTTATGCAGCCCTATAAGGGAAGGTGAAATTTTGGCTAAGGTTTGATAACCCTGGTAGTAGAGGCTTTGGCCTTTCTGGTAAGAAGGCGTTTAAGTTAATGGGTTGGTGTCCCTCCCTCGTAAAATTAACTCACTTCAAATCATCAAGTGTAGCCTCAGATATCTGATACCATCACCATCTCTCAAGGACAAGACTAAATGGACTGTTCCGGCATCCATATCTTTTTACGTCTTCCCAAGCCTCGCTTGCCTCTAAGTTTATATTTCCATGCTTGCAAAGGAAGTCTATGAGCTGGCGTGCGAAGTAAATAATTGGGCCAGTTTCTTTTATATATTCTTAACGTTTTTAAAAGTGACTAAACATTTAACTCGACGCGGATAGCTTCGTTACGTACAAACTACGTCTTTTTATCTAACCGTTTATCTAACCTGTTTATCTAACCGGGTACAAGCTTTGACTACCCGCAAAATCTCATTTTATCAGCCTGGATACGAGATTCATTCCTCTGTAATGACACCCATGTTTCACTTCCATGTGTTATGAGTGGTACAGCTGTTTCTGTATAAAATTTCATTTGGGTGTCCTTGCTCGTTTTCTTTTCTATTGTCTTGCGAAAAGAACCGCGTACGGCGCTGAATTTTCCCAGTTTTTCACTCATCTGATATTTTCATTTTACTTGATTCTTTAGGTCTAAATTCTTTAGTGTCTTTAAACTGTTTTTCAACCGTTAGTCATCCATTTTAAATGTAATCGTCCGTAGATAACATGTAATCTTCGCCTTCTCTTCGTCTTAAAACAGTCTAAAACAACTGGAAAAAAATCAAAGAAATAAATTATAACAAATTTGAAGCTTTGAAATTTTGATAACTGGAAAATTATTCCCAACCTTATTTTTTGAAGTTTGAAATTAATAATTCAGGCAAAGTAGATCAGAATAATGTACAATAATTGAAATTTACTGATCAGTCATTCTTAATTCACAAAACAAATAATTTACATCTTTTTGATACAAACTGAGGGAACAACTTACCTCGGAAGAATGATCTTTCTGATGTTTCTAAAAAGTCAAATTATGTGATTAATTTCTTTACGGTGTCAGCTATTTCAGTTAAAAACGATTCGAAATTGAGTTACCGAATATACTAGGCTCATTACAATTGTAAACTAGACAAAAAGTAGGCTATGGATTAACATCGAATTGGGAGAGATGTAATTTAGTTAGCAGTCATTTATTACGAACTACATTGACAAGAAAAATCTCTTTGTGATATTCATTTCTATTATTATAAAGAGAAACACGTACGATTTAAGTGTACGGTATTATACTAATCACACACTAAATAATAACACAAAATAAAAAAATTAATCTTTTTTCCATTATAACGTAAAACGTGACAAAGTTTCTATCTTTCCTTATCAAAAAAATATTTACTATCAAACTCTCACCGATAATGGTGGCATTGTACAATGACAGAATTACAATTGCATTAAGTCGAATGGTACTGGGCCGGGCATCAGTAAAGAGCGGCATGTTTCGTTTGATGTACCGACCGACCTGCGCTTTGGATGCCCCAGATAACGAGCAGTTTGGGAAAGGGTCGCGACCTCTAGTAATTCCATTTATCGGTGTTCGCCATCACACTTCACCCACCCTCTGATCGCTTCACACAGAACAAAAGTAACGCACACATTTACACACACAATCTTTAATAGACTACAGTCTACACCCACATAATATCGTTCGATATAGCACGTGCTTAAATCTAAGTTCCCATAAATGATGCTAATGACGCAATTTGTGAGGGTAACAAAAAAATTCATAATTCACAGCCGTAATAAAATTTAATTATCAGTCGATTAATACTGGTCAGTTTTTATAAATAATAATAAAACTTTACGCCGACTCACGTTTAACTTACATATTAAGCGAAATACTATTTTGGCCTCTAGGCTAGCTATTCAATAAAATAAATTTATCTCTTTATAAAGTTATATTAAATATTTACACCAAAACAAATCTAAAAAAATCTGGTGTGAAACACTCACACGACTTTCTCTTGCGAATGCAAATAATAAACAACGTAACCTAACATTAATAATAGAACATTTGAAATAAAACAGAAAACTAACCTAAGAAAACATAACCTTATTTAATCATGAGTGAATGATGCAAAATGAAAATCAACCTCAGTTTGGCTTACAAATACGAAAAATCACTCTTTCACGCTAAACTAGGCTCTAAAGAAAAATTCTTTGAATAAAAGTTGTAAATCTTTTAATTTTCTAATAAATATGATTAGCCCTTATTACACTTTCATCGTAAAATGCATATTAAGGCTGAAATCTTTTAAAAATTTGGTTTTTTAACAGATTTTCATGAACAAAAAACAGAAAATTACTAATTACCGCTAAACTAAACGTCATACAAAAAAATGTTTGAAACAAAAGTTGTAGGATTTTTAACTCTACAACTGTTGTTATATACATTTTGCGCAAAATGCATATTAAAGCCGAAATCTTAAAAAATATATATTTTATATGAGAAAACAGCCTTCCCAAGAATTTCAGCAGACATGGTGCCTAACCTATCTTGTAGAGCATAAAATGTATTTAATGAGGCGATTTTTAAAAAAAATCGTTGAGTAGTTTTTGACAAATTCGCAAAAAATTAACAATGACACGAATAAACTACTACTTCAGGTTGACCCATTTTGATGAAAATTTTCGTGTCGGGTCGTCTAGTAGTACCTAACTTAAGCTCTAAGTTTCAAGTTCGTACTACGTTCCGTTCTTGAAATATTTTGTTCACACACACCCAGACAGACACACAGACCAATTACTAAAAACATATTTTTTGGGTTCAGGAGGTCTGAAAACGTGTAGATCCAGTGAAAACTAGATTTCGAAAAATCGAAATGAAAACAATACTCCCCTTCCTACATATTCATATAGGCAAGAAGAGAAAATAATAATTTATCATCACAAAGTAATAGGTCATCTCCACGACAAAACGGTAGCGTACTTGACAGAGAAACAATGAGTCCCTAATAAAAACGGTCGTTATGTATCAAAATTTTAGCCTAGTACCGTTTCACACCTACAGAAACTACTAATAACTAAACGATCAATCTAAATTTAAATGAATGAAAAAAAGAGTATTTACACCTATATATTATTTGTATCTTAAAGTTGGACTCATACACAAACAAGAAACGTATGGCGGCAACTATCAATAAGCAAAGAAAACAAAATTACAAATTATAAATAAAATGGGAAGATTGTTTAAATAGAAGTAAATTTAGAAGGAAAGTTTATAACTTACAGATTAAACCCACAGGAGAACTAACTTGTTCAGGATTGAACTAGGATCAGCAAGGTTCTAAAAAAATAGAGAGCTAGAAGATCAACGTCATGAAAAAAATATGGTGGCCAGTTTAAAAAGAAGAGAAAAATCAGCTTAAGAGCAAAAACGGCTATTTTGATGAAAGCGTGGCCATCATAGCCTTTTTGCGAAAACATTCATATTAGGTCTAAGTAATTGTGAGTTTGTGTGCAGTTTTTAAATATAATTAAAATATTTCTCTCTGTAGGGTTCATTTAACGATTCAGGTGTAATTTTATTCATTATAACATCACTATTTACAGTAGAGTACGGTTTAAACATTCCTCCTAAGAAGCCCTTAAGTTTTTTCTAGATTTTGTTAAGCGCCAACGGAGACAGTTCTTTTTAGTAAGTCGAAAAAAGTTCTTATTAAAAATGACTTAAGTTAATACGCATAAAAATATGCACGTATAATTTAAATTGAGTTTAATTTAGTGTAGAATACCTACAGTACGATAAATAAAATTATAAAGAAATAAGAATGAATTGAACAAAGAAAAATATTATAGAAATTGAAAAAAGGAAGGAAAATAGTTGATAAGGATGTGCTTTAATAGAAGACGACGAGAAATGCTCATCTGCTTTGAGATGCAGAAGGCGTCTCCGGACCGATAAATTGCCAGTCCAACTGCGCTGTATCTATTGTAATGGGAAACGCCGGTCGCTGCCTCCACGATACATAATATAATAATATATTAGGCGGAAGAGGACGATCGCTTTGAGCAACCCGCGCAAACATACATTCTCTAATACAGCAGGTTAATACCTATAGATTCATATATCACGTTCCGAACTGATTCCCAAGATGTGTTTCTAGAAGACCAGAACTAGCTGCCTCCATATCCTATCAGTATCACGACAGAAGACTTCAGTAGTTTCATTGTGTGTGTAAACGTATACTCCCTCTTAATACACACTTTACGTACATTAGTTTCTCGGATGAAACTGAATAAATTTATAATTAAGTTCACAGAATATTCCGTGCCTTGACACACAAACACATACATTCGTAAAACTTCTACTAATTCAATATGGTTTAAAATAAGAATTTTTAAAGACTAGATTTTAAAAAACATACTTATATTTTTGTTAAAATGACATGGTAAACATGAGAACAGTAGGGCCCTCATTAACCATTTCAACGCCGACTTGAAGGACAATACCCCAAGAGTCTCCTCGGCCAGCTATGCCCTTCCATCCTCTGAACATGGCTATACCATACCAAGTGTCTTATTTCAATGTCTTCCACTATTCTATTCCAACGACGTATTCTCCTCCTGACTTCCTCGTTTTTAACCCTATGCATTCGGGAGATCCGACATGAGCGCCTGAAGCAATCCATCTCTAAAGCCCTCAATTTGTCCTGACTTCTTCTATCCGGGGTCCAGCCTCACAACCATGCAACGCAATATGCTTCATTACAGTAATATAAATTATTTTCTTTGTATCAATCCGGATTTTCAGCGAACAAAACAGGGAATTCAAGCATCTTACTGCTTTCCTATTTTGGGCAATCCTACAACTAATATCTGTTTCAGATGTGCCTTTCTTCGTGAAAATTCATTCGGGGTAACTTGGATTGTTCTACATATCTAATATTTTCCCCATCCAGCTACAAGTCTTCCTGAGGTCCGCCGACTGTCAAATACTCTGTCTTTCCACAGTTGATCTTCAGCCCCTATCTCGAGTATTCTTCTTTTAACTTCCTAACCATATAGGATAGATCCTCCTCATCCACAGCCACAACTATCTTATCGCTGTCCTTATTAATCTGTTAAAAAAATTAACAAATGCTTTAAATACAATTTCGTAATACTCAAGAGAAAAAGTTTTTAAAATATTATGTTCGTAATTTGAATCAGCATAATGGAAATCGATATAACTCATATACATGTGCGCTCTAAACCTCATCATCAACTACTATGGGACACTAATATTGGTTTAATGCAAAAAAAACCATTTCCTTAGCTCATGATGAAAGAGAAGAATAAAAGTGAGAGAATATAATATGGTGGTCGGCGATGGCGAGGGGGAAATTAGGCTACAAATCCCTTTCAAGCCCCGCCGATAGTGTGCTATATTTCAACCCTCTATATTAATAGTTTTGAGGGTGGTGAAAAGGTTTTGGATTTCGAATCAAGTGATCAGGAGGTAGGTTTTTGATTGGTAGGCTGTTGCTGCCTCTTTGGAACTGGACAAATTGACCTAAAAGGAGTTCACCTTTACGTTCCTATCGTAGGGGAATGAACATTTTTGTTGTTCTTGCCGAATCGCACACGAAGTTTTAAAAAATTGGTTCATTGCTACAGTAATAGTTTACATTAACAATTTTATAAGTATTGTGGCCATTTGATGATAATTTATGTTTGATAGCGGTTTGTAATCATAACAGATCTACACATACGCAAAAAAAACCCGCGTTTGCTATTGTTATTTTACTGTTACTAGTTACTGTTATTCTATTCACCAAAAATGTACAACTCGTAGATTTTGCGACGTTATTTCGTATTATGTGTTTTGGTTATATGACATAATTTAAAGAGCATGAACCCCGGTGGAGGAACAGGAGCAGGAGAATACACACTCAACCCCCCTCGTAATAAACTATTTTAGAGTTCACTAATTTTCTTCTTCTTCTTTCATCGTTTTTAGCCTACTAAGGAGCACATTTAGTGATCTATCTCTCACGCCTGTTTTTTTATTTTTTAAATGCTATTTTTTGTTTTTCCCAAGCTTCTTTTCATTTTAATCTTGTTTTTTTCTTGTACATCCACATTGAAATGAAAGAAGGAAACAAAGAAATTGGTAAATTGATCGTTAATTCAATCTGAAATTACGATAAAAGTAGTAAGCTGTTGAAAGCTTCCGAACGTAAATGAAAATAAAAACAAACTAATTTTAACATACACCCATTTTCAAACACAAAGTTACTAAAATTTCATTTCGCACCACTATTGTTGAAGTAAAATAGTAGGCTACTGTTAGAGTTATTAATTTTTTAAATGCTAATTATTTAGATATTTTTATTAAAAAATTAAATGCATTGTCATTAATTTCTGTAAATTTAGTTTAAACCATTTTGAAAAATACCAATCCATATTTTACAAGTAACCGACCGTATAAAACATAATAAATAACTTCAAAACGTAACCTGAAATAGTTTATCTAATATAACAAATAATAAGGCAATAAATAAAAAATAATAATTTATTGTTTTGAAAATTAATTCGTTACTATAAATAGAGAGGAGACCAGACCGTCGTCACGTAATAGGAGCAGGGATAAAGATGTGATACCATCTGCATACTGCACCACTCACTCACGTACATTGTACCACGCTTGCTCACGCAATCATGGCATTTGTATCACGTCTGCCCTTCGCTGACTAGGTGTAGTTTCATAAATTCAATTTTTTTTCCTTTTTCAGTGTTAAGAAATAATTTTATTAAATAACATTTACACATTAGTAATAATGAGAAGAATGAAATAAATAACTTCTTTGCAATTTACTTGAAATTGTGAAGGAAATTACTGATAAATAATGGATTTTATAAAAAAATTATAAGCCTATTTATTGTTTATCAGTGTTAGGATTGAACCTAAAATATTGTTCAATTTTTCCGTCAATTCTAATGATGATGGTATTTCATTCACTACATTATCCCTACCAAAACTATTTCGAATAACTAATGAATACACTATTTATTAAAAAATATTTAACCTATTTACAAAACAAAACAAAAATTAAAACAAAAAAATTTTAAGACACGCTATTATTTAACAATTAATCAAAAAAATGAACTAAAAAGAAAAAAAGAAAAAAATTTACAAAAAAAATACAAAAAAATCAAAAAAAAATTAGAAAATTTTTTTTTTAAGAAACGCTATTATTTAACAATTAATAAAAAAAAATTAACTAAAAAGAAAAAATAAAAAAATTTACAAAAAAAAAAATCACAGACATTACAGTTAAAAATAAAAGCGTGGCGCATTAATATATATAATATTTTACAACGAATATTTTACAATAAATATTATATATATTAATGCGCCACGCTTTTATTTTTAACTGTAATGTCTGTGATTTTTTTTTTGTAAATTTTTTCTTTTTAGTTCATTTTTTTTGATTAATTGTTAAATAATAGCGTTTCTTAAAAAAATTTTTTTTATTTTTTTTTTATTTTTTTGTAATTTTTTTTGTAAATTTTTTCCATTTTTTTCTTTTTAGTTCATTTTTTTGATTAATTGTTAAAAAATAGCGTTTCTTAAAAAAAATTTTTTTTATTTTTTTTTTTTTGTAATTTTTTTTTCTGTGATTTTTTTGTAAATTTTTTTCTTTTTTTCTTTTTAGTTAATTGTTTTAAGTAATTGTTAAATAAAAGCGTTTTTTAAATTTTTTTTTTATTTTTTTTTAAATTTTAAAATTTTTTTTTACAAACACCTCCACAGCGTATTGTCATCGAAGATAAACAAGTGTGCCAAGTTTGATTCATATTGATACGGTAGAAGTATTAAAATTTTAAGTTGCAAGATTTGATGGATCCAAGAGTAAGTTAAATTAAAAGCGTTATAAAATTTTAAAATTTTTTTTTACAAACACCTCCACAGCGTATTGTCATCGAAGATAAACAAGTGTGCAAAGTTTGATTCATATTGATACGGTAGAAGTATTAAAATTTTAAGTTGCAAGATTTGATGCTTCCAAGAGTAAGTTAAATAAAAGCGTTTAAAAAAACATAACTTACAAACTATTTAATAGGCTAATACACACTGCAGAATTATTATTAATATTTTTGTTTTTAATATAATGTATTTTTTTACAATGTGGCTTTAGGCAAATCATTATAAGAGAATTAAACTGACATGAGTGAAGTAGACAGCCTTTGCTCTCACTTTAACTAAATAAAATTATAAAATAAAGTTAATAACAAACAAAGAAAAGTTGCAAAGTTACAAAATTAACAATAGCAATATAAAAGAAGTAAACAAAAAATTTAAGTAAATAATGTAAAAGAAGTTAACCATAGAGAAGTAAAAGAAAATTAAATTTTGAAATTTCACTTTAGATTAAAAACTAGTGATCAAGATGAATTGTGAATTTTATCTCGCGTATGGATTGAAAACGTTGGTCTAAATCGAGGATGTGATGTTTTTAAGGCGCTTCGTTTCCTCACTGTCGTCCAGCAAATTTAATGCTAGGTAGTAATATTAATTTTAGCTGGTACCGGAGGCTCAGCTTTCTTATCTCTTCTGTTATGGTACAGAATTGATATTTACAATAATTCCAACTATTTAAATAAAGATTAATTATTTAGAAGTGTCTATATCAGAGGGAAATTTGGCATATATTGTAAGAGGAGTAAGGTCATAAAATAGGTTTTGAATTGTTCGAGTAAACAGAAATATATACATAACGAACATGAAAACAGCTCCGCGTCACTTAAAGACACAATACGGAAAAATTTGGTAAGTTAAGCGCTTTAAGTACCTCGGAGAGAAAATCAAACCAAATACCAGCGAAAAGGAAGCGAAAAACAACAACAGACGAGGACAGATGGCTAGTGCACTCCGAGGACTCACCACTTGTGTAAGAAGAAAAAAAGCACTCTAAAGACAAGTAAAGATTAAACAATAGAACACTGTAAAGAAACTAGTGCGTCTGTACGCGAGTGAGTGCCTTAGAATGACCGGGAAAGCTGGTAGAAGAGAAGCAGAAAGATTTGAGAGAAAGATCCTCCGCAAGATAATGGGTTCGAAGATAGTAGACGGACAGGACAATATAGATTACAAGGACGATAAAAATTGTACAAGGAAATTAACGATTAATGGAAATGATAAGAAAAAGATGATTAAAACTTTACAGAAACCTGTATAGAACGGATGGCAAAACAGGTTGACAAAACAAATTTTGAAGACACTAAAAAATTGACCTAAGGTGTCAGACATATGGTTCAAAGAAGTCAGAAAGGATAATGAGAACCGAAATAAACCGAGAAAATTGATCCAAACCAAATTCACACAACTAATTACGGACTTAGAGGGCTTCTATGAAGAGCAAAAACAAAACACTAAGTTGACAGAATAAAGGACAAACCTACAGTGAGCAAATTCTGAGAATGTGGGCTGAAAACAGCTTCCAGAAACGTATAAAGTCATCTCACGTGGTGTAAACTTGGCCCTATGCGAAATAAACAAGTCAATTTTTGTCAACTAGCTAAAGCATCTTTTTTAAAAATTCTGATCATGTAATAATTTAAAAAAAATTTCATCCTATATAAAACTATTCAAAAAATTTACTAATATTTTGAATAAACAAAAGAAGTGAAAAAACCGGATAAATTTCTTTTAAGATTATATTATTCCAGTGATAATTCAAGAATTGGACAATAAAACAAAAATTAATAAAATTAGAGAACAAACATTAGAAAAATTGGTTAATAAATACCATTAATAACAAGAAAAAAATATAAAATTAGTTTAAATACCTGTTATAAAATTGAAATTCTAACTACTGTGTAGTAAGATTGGTTTTATTGTCTAAGATATTATTTATTTAAAATAAATATTCTGTTTTAAGAAATCAATACAGTAAAGAAAATTAATATGTTACTCTGGGAGGTCACGATATTTCACATCCTACAGCTATAAAAATCAACTAGATTACTTCCTTACGGTGGAGAAAAATAATGTAATGTATTAATTATGTACTCAGAAGATATTGTTTTCATTTTTTTGTGTGACCCATCCTTATGAGAGACTGGAAATGAGATTGTTTAATGGTTGTTATTTTCCCATAACAGGCACGGAGCGTAAAATTGTTTACACTTGATAGCTAGTTCCAGGGCTACAAAACAATTGTTCCGTTTTTAATCACATGATCAGCCAATTATATGATTGAATTATTTAAGAACAGAAGTGGTAAAGGTGTATCAGACACTAGTCAGAGTTTCTCTTCTGAGAGTAATGAATTTCATTATACAGGCAGATCCTGTGTCGAATGAAGCGAAGGTGTCATTTACAGGGTGGAAAGAAGATGCTTTTCAGAGGGCATGGCATGCTGATAGCATATCTTTCCACTCGGCGAAGAAGGCATGGTAAACCACCTCACTTGTTTCGTTTTACTTAGTAAAGCCTTTGCTATGTTCTTCGAAACGGGAAATACAGGCTTCTTCAGCTGATAGTGGAAGGAAAGATAGCAGGAAAGCGCCGGCCGGGCAAAAGGAAAGCGTCCTGGCTGAAGAATTTGAGAGATTGGTTTGGTCTCAACTACACGTCACTGTTCCGAGCAGCTGTTTCGGAAGTTAGAATAGCAATGATGATCGCCAACCTCCGACGTAGAGACGGCACTTGAAGAAGAAGAAGAAGTAAAGCCTTTAAGGGGACCCGGAATCCCTATTTCCGTAATGTTAATGTAAGGAACATTTTCTCAAAAACCGTTAGACCTATCATGTCAGAATTTCTTGTGGTACTTTTTAGGCTATTCTACACCCACTGAGTTAGTAGCATCTAGTTATATTGTTAAGAAGATAAGACATTTTTTCTTTTGAAATTACCATTTTTGAATATCATAATTTTTTGCCTGTTGAAGTGGAAAATGAATACGAGGGGGTACCCAAAAGTATCCGGAATAGCTCTGCTGTGGGCGGAGCTTGTGCAGTACAAATTCCCGCCACCAGGCTGCTTGTAGCGCTACTCATTGCCAGTTCAATGCCATTTGGTTCGTTGATCTAGCTTGTTCTGTTCTCGTGCAGTGATTGTTCTCGCTAGTGCTGTTTTATGCTCGTGTCGTTTTTCATGATGGCAAGTTTTAATGAACAACATGCGGCTGTGAAATTTTGCTTCTTGCTCGGTAAAAACGCCGCGGAAACAGTTGTAATGTTGAACACAGCTTACAAAGACGACGCTATTGGAAAAACCCAAGTGTACGAGTGGTTTTTGCGCTTTAAAAATGGCGACATGTCGATTGAGAACAAACCTCGTTCTGGACGACCGTCGACTTCCCGAACAGACGAAAATGTTGTGAAAGTGAAAGAAATTGTACGAACAGACCGACGACAGACCATTGACCAAATATCACAGGTTAGTGGGTTATCTTGGAGCTCAGTCCAACGCATTTTAACAGAAGACTTGACTATGAAAAGAGTCGCTGCCAAGTTTGTGCCTCGGGTTCTGACAGACACTCAAAAGGAACGTCGAATTGAAACGTGTAGTGATTTGAAACAACAGCTTGAAACTGATCCAGATTTCATGTCAAAGATCATTACGGGTCACGAGTCTTGGTGCTATGGGTACGACCCAGAAACCAAACAACAATCCAGTCAATGGAAGACTTCATTATCACCCCGACCAAAAAAAAGTCGTCAAGTCAGATCGAACATCAAAACAATGCTGATTTGTTTTTTTGATGTGAGGGGAATTGTCCATTCAGAGTTCGTTCCACCAGGCCAGACGGTAAATCAAGCTTTTTATCTTGAAGTGTTAAGAAGACTACGAAACAGCATTCGTCGTAAAAGACCTAATTTGTGGCAGACAGGGGACTGGTTTTTCCACCACGACAACGCGCCTGCACACACGGCAATCTCGGTTACCCAGTTTTTGGCGATAAACGGCATGGTTTTGCTACCACACGCACCGTACTCACCCGATCTGGCTCCGTGTGATTTTTTCTTGTTCCCACGCATGAAAAGGGGCATGAAAGGTCTCCGATTTAACAACGTTGATGATGTCAAGAAAAAAACGACGGATAAGCTGGCAGCCATCACTGAAGAGGAGTACAAAAAATGTTTTGAACAGTGGAAGCACCGGTGGGACAAATGTATTAGTTGTAATGGAGAGTATTTTGAAGGGGATAAGGTTCTTCTGTAAAAAAATTAAAAATAAATAGTTTTAAAAAATAATTCCGGTTTCTTTTGGGTACCCCCTCGTATTCAAACACATTATTTTACTGCAATATTAACTCAGTACATTTAAGTTATGGTATGAAAGGCTGTGAAAAAATTTCATTAAAATCCATTCACAGTTGGCTGAGAAAATGGTTCTTATGCATCAAAAGTTGTTATTTACGGGAAATACGGAAAAAATAAAGAGCACACTATACGATAGATGATTCAATATGTTATTTTTAACAGGTCAGAGGTTAATTCATTATATTCACAGGAGGTCTAGTACTAACTTAAAGTTTTAAAACAAAAAATATGGTAGAAAATAAAAAAAAAATCTATTTATCTGTTGTCATTCAAAAAAAATAGAGATGTTATGTAAATGGTAACGTTTAGAAAATAATGTAAGGGCTCAACATATTTTTAATTAAAAAAACCAGCAAAACCCCCAAAAAATTATAGTACTTATATCAGTGGATGCAGAAAATTCTAAATTTTAATAATTTGACAAAACCGGAAATGTGAAAAGTTTCTATTTCTTTTGTTCCGGGTAGCTCACCCTTAAAGGTTCGATACAGCCTTTCGGCTGATGACCTAAACAAGAACAACACAATGGTTGTTAAATCCATTGCTTGACTTCTTTTGAAAGCTGTAGATAAAAAAAATTAAAAGTAAGAAAGTTACAGTCATTAAACAGATAGTACAATTATTGTAATTTAACTAATTTTAAATGAGCAACATTTGCAACTATAAATATACAAGTATGAGAAACAAATCAAGAACAAATTTTCTCTACATATAGGACTACATCTGCAAGTATACAAGTATTTTAAGATTTATACAACAGTAGTCCAGGTTGGTTATTATACTTGTCGTGTTGCAGTTGAATGACATTATAAAGTATAATACGTACGATCATATTGTTAAACAAACACAGAGGAGAAGTTCAACTAAAAATATTCCTGAGAGGAATGCTGAAGATGTTTCCTAGTTCACTTTAAGTTACTATTCTCATCTTACGTCTTCGTAACTCAACTTTTGTCATACAAGAAGAAAAAATTAGAAATAGTAAAGAGTTTAAACTATTCATAGCGAAACCAGTCTTAAAACAGCGAGAACTGACTTCATGATAAGAGGATAGTATTACATAGCATAGAATTGATGGACGAGAAAACTCGCTTATTTATTGTCCTATTCACCATTAAACGTTTTCTTTAATACAATTAATATTATTACTACTATTATTACTATTTAAAATAACATGACGTTGTTATTCTTTTTCAATCTTTCTTTGGCTTCATTCAGTCCTGCCCTACACGACTAAAGCGGACATAAATTAATGGACAAATGTGACTGAATCACGACAAATTACTAATATAATACAACTTCTTTCAAACAACCTAATACATTAATGTCATCACTTGAATAATATTATGTTAATAAATGTAATAAAATAAATACATTTGTAATAATTCCAATAAATGTATTTCTATTTGATGGATTACAAATTACATTAGTTATAATCAATGCATTTGATAAGGTTTATAAAGATTTCTCAGTAAGTACGTATCAGATTAACTTTACAGCAATAACATTAATTATTAAAAGATAACAAATATCAACGCTCTAAATGGCAAAATATTTTATTCAACTTAATAACAAAATCTAAAAGAAGACTTGTCAATAATTTACTAGTGCACATTTGTTAACATAAGGTTCATATGCTAGCTTCCAGAAGATTCCAAACAAAATTTTCTAGAACCTTTAAAACAATAAACACAATATACATTACAACATACACATTAAATGTGAGTGGGTGAATGATTGTATGTGAGTGGGTTGTGTAATAAAACATGACATTATGTCAAAATATAACAAAAACTAATCAGTTATAATGTTACAATATGTAATACACATTTCGGAACATTAAACTTATCACTCAATGGTCAGTAGGTACGTTACTGACCGTTGAGTTTATGTAGAATGTTTCTTTTATGCGTTTATGGTAATGCTTAAAATTTATATATAAATATTTCTTTGTAATTCAACGGCTCGTTGTTGATTCAGTACAAAAATGGAAATTGGCTACGTAAAATTACTGTTGTAAACTGTTTCATTTTAACCATAAAAAAAATATGTTTGTAAAAAAGATAACTTTTTAGATAAATGCTAAAGATCAAGATCAAAATTACTAACTCGAGTAGAAGAAGAAATCATCATTTCAAAGTGATAATTTCTGTTTGAAAAAGAATGCCGAACTAGTTAACCGGAGCGCGCGACACCTGAAATATAACAGCCTCAGGGCGAACAATGAATAACTGTAGGTTGTTAAAGAAAGCAGTTCAAATCGGTTCTGGTACCGTACTATCTGAGAATTTATCCACCTGCTAACGAGATCACTGAACCATTGTTTTAATATTATAGAGTTAGACTTGTTATAATATATTCTATTATCTTTGATATGTATTGTTCCGTAATTCGAGGTTGATTTTTAACAAAAAAATTATATAATTTTATTTATTTTTATTTTTTGTAAATTACCTTATCAAGTTTAAAATATTGTCGTTTTTAATAAA
Source organism: Catonia carolina (assembly GCA_035578175.1). Taxonomy (NCBI): domain Eukaryota; kingdom Metazoa; phylum Arthropoda; class Insecta; order Hemiptera; family Achilidae; genus Catonia; species Catonia carolina. The sequence continues at coordinate 261,697,871 of JAQMRL010000001.1, forward strand.
AATACAAATATTTCTATCCAAAAACATTTTAAGGAGTTTACGGTACATTTTTACTGACTTTATTTATGCACATTACAATTTCCGTAGGTGTCATTTTTTTAAACTTCTTTTAGCAAAAATTTGGGGAACTAGTCACAAGTTGTGTATATCGTACGGTAACAAGGAAGGGCTACTTATTTAAATATATTTTGTTTAAATTTTGAATATATTATTCTATTAAAACATTGTAAAATCTAGTAAGTTTAAATAATAAATATTATTAAATATTAAATAATTAAATAATAATTTTAAACTTACTAGATTTTACAATAATATTTTATTTTAGATTTACAACAACAGATGGAACGTTTGAAAATGTGCCATTTATGGAGATAATACAGCGGAAAATTTTTTAGGGGAGGTGACAAATTTCAGGGTAGAGAACATGGCCGCTGCTTTCAAAAAGCTCACAACCTTTTTCATTCAACCGTTTTCATAAAGAAAACACTCTCAAGAAAAGGAAAGATCAGATATTTTTGTACTGGAATAAAATATTCGCGTTTGTGAGTAAATCGTTTAGAATGACTAGGAAGTTGTTCTAAGATGCATTTTAGAGAAATATCCTCCGTATACGTTACGAGGACGAAAAGAACTGTACACAAAAAACGAACGATCAGTGAAAACAATCAGAAAACGATGTCTAAAGTTCTACAAACACTTGTATGGAAGGAATGACAAACGGTTAACAAAGCAAATCTTTAAGTCACTAGAAAATTGAGTTAAAGAGGATAATTGGCTTGATGAACTTAGGAAAGAAACCTAGAGAGGAATAAATCGAGAAAACAAAATGGATTGAACCATTTTTAGACAACTGATTACTTACTTTAAGGAGATCCACGAAAATATCTTTTGGTTTTGCGTCCGTGAAAAACAAAATTAGAAGAACGGTTGGAGGGTACAAAGGATAAAAGCCTGCGGTGGATAAATGCTGAAAGTTTAGGCTGATATCTCCACCAATGTCTTAAGTTTTTTCACGTGGTCTACAATATACGAAGAAAAAGACGTAACGAGTGGAATTGCAATGTTTGGACGAAGCTAATTCTAAACTAAAAATTGTATTTTAATTTTTACCAACAATCACAAAGAAATCCTCAAATATAGTATTAATTGTATAACGTTGTAAATGACATTAATAAATTAAATACAAAATATGCAAACTATTATTTTTCATGTACGTACTGATTTAGAAATTCATCTATTCACATAGGATTACCTCAAAAAAAAATTTCAAAATGGCCATCCAATCTGGATTAACAAATGCGATTATTTAAAGATCAAAACCTTAAGCGTTTAGTAGTTATCAAGAAACAATAATGTAGGTAATAATTAATAAACTATAAGATTTTCTGGTTATTTTTTAGTGTTTTTGATTTGAATGGTTGTATCAAATATTATTAGCCAAATAGTATGAGTTCTTGATTTAAGCTGGACATTTTACCAATTTAAATATAATATCCATTGAACTTAACTTCTTAACGTGACTGTTTACCTGTAGACATTCTGGGTAACCCAGTCGTCTATAGGTAACATTAGAATACAATTTTATTGTTATTTATACTTTAATTCGATTCCATTACAGAACATTAAGTATCAAGTAATAAATAAAATGTATTATTTATTCTTTCAGTAGAGTAGATTTAAATGTACAAAAAATGTAATCCAGTTATAAATTAACTGGTTCAGTAAATGCGAGTGAGAAACCTAAATCTAGTAGGTGACATGTTATAAAAATTATTTTATAATGATACCTGTATAAATTACTTAATGTAGCGAACAGAAGTTTATAAAATGATTATATTTAACTGAAATAATATAACGATAAATGATATTTCAGTCTTCTACAAGGACGACTGGCCAATAAAGAAATTAATCATTGTCACAAAGCAGTAGGTTGGTACTCATAATGCGCTGCATTATGTATGACAAGTTAACATAATGAGAATTTTGTAAGGCGTAACCATTTATAAAGAGGACTGTGTCTTTTAAGCGATGCACTACACACACCTATACACAAACGTGCGCGCGCGTCGTGGTTTTATATGTTTTTTAAAGGATCGGTTCAAGCTGATCATAACACAACTAAAATTACAACTAGTAAAACAATAGAGGATATCAAATCAGTATCTATTGTAAAATGTAAAATGAAGTTTCTTGTTCCTCGTTTCTTTCTGTTTGCTTAAATTTGGACTTTTTTTTAAATTGATTTTAGTGACCACGTTAGATGGATATAATATTAATAATCTAGTGTGACTTTCTTTTTCCAAAGCAAATAATGAACAATATAACCTAACATTAGTAATACAACATTAGAAATAAACAAAGAACTAACCTCAGAAACATAACCTAATTTATTTTAACTGTGAAAATCTGTAAAACCCAGTGATTTCCACAAAGTAGTATCAAAGTGTTATGAAAGGGATAAAAGCTAGAATACTCGCTTTGAAAGTCTCCGATTCGATTTCAACATTTCGTAATTGCACACATAAAACATTACATGCCAAGTACATAAAAAATGCACCTGTTCTAAGGTTTTGACATTCGAAATTACTTTGCTTCTAAGATAATCAGTACCCTAAAACTTATTTTTCTAAAATTTGATATCTACTTGCATTAAACTAAAAACGCTGCTCATATAAGGCCTAGTTTTTTTTCTTTTAATCTAAAACCAAACTAAAACGAATGCAAATTTGTTATCGAAATGTTTAGTATCTACAAAAATACATGCGCCGAGTACAGTTAATTGTTTGAAAGAAAGTCACAAAGTTAATAGTTTTGCTACTACTCAAGCTGATTACATTGGAGTTGGCTAACAATTTAGACAAAAAAGTAAAAGGAGCCGATAGGTGTAACCTTAACAATGTTGCCATTAATAGTTTAATAATGGAATAAAAAAGTCATAAAACCTCATATAGAATTTTATTATGAAATATTTTCCTTATAACATAGAATAGAATAATCGTAAGAAAAATTCAATAGATGTAATGAATAATGAAATTCACAGCATTGAATAAATTTACCAAACTAGTTTTCGTAGTTATTTAAAACATATAAATTTGTTCCAAACCTAATTTGTATATATAATCCATCTATACCGCACGAGAATTTAGTAGATAAATACAGAATTATTATAATAAAATCAAGAAATATGAAGTACCTAAAATTGTAAAAAAAAATTAGAATATATAAGTAATATATATGTTAAACAAAACAAAAAATGCGAGAAGAAGATCATATAAGAAATTTGCATGTTATTACAATGCCATACAGTAGGTGTTATTTATACAAAATATACATATATTATACAAGAAAAATTGTACGCAAATATCTAACGTTTAATATGTAGAAAACTAAAGAAATATATTTGAGTATACAATTTACAGTAATCCCAACAATTTACAGTAAATTTTACTGTACGTGAATTATATAATATATGGAATACTATATGTTAAAAAATACCGTTATATTTTAATATATGTTAAGTTTCCCACGTAGCTTAAACAGCTTTGAAAGAAGAACTTAGCGAAATAACCTCCAGGTATTCTCATACCTTAAAAGAATGAATACACCCTAAAGCAAGTGGATTAGGGAATTGATTATGATTCTACAGCGTAACAAGGTTCTTGAAATGGCTAGCGAAAATATTTAATGTGTTGAAAGTAAAGGACTAGGTAATCAATCTTCAGACAGTCGATACACCAACTCAGAAACGGTTGGATGCGGATTAATTGGGTAAAAACACTCACATTGAGTAACAACACAAAATAGTAAAATTAGTTTGTTAGTTTCGGTGTTTGTAAAATATATTGTGTTTGTATACTAACTTCTGTTTTATTTATTGTTTTTATAATTTTAATCCTTGAAGTATTGAGTATTTTTCACGTGTTACTCACAGCCTAATTACTATTTTTTATAATTTAACTACTGCACAGTGTAATAACATTAGAACAAATTTATGAAAGCATTGATCGAAAAGTAGTATATTTTTTATTTTTAATAAGATTATGTAGTTTAAAATTCTCAACTTAAAACGAACATTTATTTTTAATAGTTATATAATATATTTTTATTTATTAATTTTATTAAAAATATTTGCATAGAACTCGAACACGAAACAATCACGTTTTTACTTTTTTCTGTTAAAAATCTAATTATGGGTATTGTTGCCGTAAATTAATTCTGGCTATTAAGGAAACCGTAATTTCAATCGGCATTCGCAACATTTCCACTACCCTCACTTATATAGAGGAAAATAAATTTCATCAAGATCTGAATCATTTGGATAAAATTACTCCCTACGATAGGTGTCCAAACTTTGGTGGTAACTATGTTGAAAAATAGTTTAATGTATGCACTTTCATATAAAAATAATATTGGCTGGAAAATATGTTTAAGTATTATATTTTTCAAAACGGTACTTACTTCCCAGACACGCCTGGAATTTTACGATAAGTTGTAGTTATTTATTAACTTGAAGCCAAACAGATGTTAGTAAAAGACAAAAAGTAGAGATTCTACATTACGTACAGTATACCGGGTGTCCCACGAAGAGGTTTCTATTTTTGAATTAAAATGCCGGACCAATCGCACACTCTACAGACTGGGAACGTTACAGTTATAATAAACAGATTTGTAAAAAGGTACCCACGAGTTTCATTTGCAACAGGATCTGTAAACAGACAAGATTTTCATTATTATACCACAAAATCCACATATCTTACACGAAGAAAACTTAAAATCAAAGGGTATAACAGTGTGGGTTGCTGTCATCAAGGATAATGTTTTATCGTACGACATATCCGATCAGACAATGACTGGAGACAGATACGCATTGATTTTAACTAATCACATAGTTCCTCATCTTTTTCAGGCGGAGATGCAGGACGTTTCTTTCTAGCATGATGGAGCTCCTCCAAATTATGCTAGTGTGGCCAAAGAGGTTTAAAACCAAAATCTTCCTAAACGTTAGATAGGTCGTGGCAGCGGCCTCATTGACTGGTCTCCAAGATCGCCAGACTTGTTTGTTAGTGACTTTTTCCATGGGGCTTTTTGGAGGAAAACGTTTATTCTCATACCATTGCAACAGACAATAAATTAATGAGGTTGATTGAAGAGAAACTGCTGTTGATAACTCGGCAATTTTTTTAAAACGCTTTTGACTCATTTTTGCTTCATTGCTATCAGTGCATAGCTATTGATGAACATTAGTTAAAAAAAGGTTAATGAAACAAACTGTATTCATTAAAAATTTATCACATCCATCTTTCTTTTATTTCTTTCATTTTATTACTTAAGTAACAATGCAACAATTCACCAATTTGAAATGGTTATACAAATAAAAGTATTTTCCGCCATTTTGTTTTAATTTAATCATAAGCAAATGAACTCGAGGGTACTTTTTTAACATATCTATTTATTATAACTGTAAAGTTTCCAGTCAGGGATGTGTGCGATACATCCGGCATATTAATTCAAAAATAACAACCTCTTCGTGGGACACCCGGTATATAAATTATCATATAACTTTTTATTGATCTACTTTTCTACTACTTTTAAAATAATTTAGATTTTTGGAAAATGAATAATTATTATTAGTCTCAGAAAAACAATATTCTTGATTTGTAAAAGTAATTCTATCGTTTTAAAGAATAGGACGAAACCTTTTTCGTTTTGGGCTTAAGTAGGCCTACCTATCCTGCTACAAAACCAATTAAATAAATACAAAATTATAAAAAAAATAAATACTACAAATATAAATAAATAATAAAAAGAATTAGGTATTTAGAATAAATACTAAATTCTGTGTAAGCATGTAATTTTTCTGCTCCAGTTTACTTTTTGATTTATAATTTTAAATATTCGATATAATAGGTCATAAAAATACCTAGGTTGTTTTTTTTCGAAGATATAAAACCAATTCAAGAAAAAAATATATAATTCAGAAATTTATGTAAGATTAAATTCGTGAAAGTGGAACGTAATATTGAAATATATTTTGGAATTTCATTTCATCAATTTAAAGATTTACAAACGAAATACCATGTGTTGAATCCAATAGCTTATAACCTCATAAATTATTGATCAAAATCATTTAAGTATATAATACTATGTCTTAAATTATTACTACAAATCATTACCAAACATATTATTGTAAAAAACACTGTTGAATAAATTTCGTGATTTGGTATTTATAAAAAAAGTGTTTTTCAGTTATGTTTTGTTGTGTTAAAACAGTTGCGTGATAGAAAAGATGTATAAGAACATAAATAAATACAGAGACGACAGAGCAATAGAAACGAAAAAAATAATACCTACAAAAAATGTAGAAAGGTATGAGATAATTTTTGCAGTAGCATCAATAAGAGTGGAGGCAATGTTCAAGAATTACATCTGTCGTCTTGTCCACACTGATTAATGGGTCTTTCCTACTTTAAACTTGACATAATCGAATAACAGTGAAGGACATTAAAATAGAAATATAAGTTAAAGTGTAGTTCATCACGGAACTGTTTTCTCTATATATTTATTGCACAATTACGGACACCTACCTATCCTGTCCTTCTTACTGATTTATGTCAATTAAAATAGACTAGTCAAAGAAAGACAGTCACAACAACCTATTACAAACTAAATCTGGAAACATGTGCAAGTGCTAAGTGTTTGATTACAAAATGTAAACATTTTACATTTGCATTTTATAAAAAAAGTTATGGTTTTATGTAACAATAATGAAGGCTAAACAATAATGAGGTCATTTAAACACACATGTTTTATTCCTACATTTTTGAAAGCATAATCTGTTGTATAATACAATAAATATAATATATCGTTCAGAGATAACGAATGAAAAAATTACATTCCAGTGGTGTAATTAACAAATTATATCATGAAAACTTATAATAGCCTAACATTAAGCTAGAAATCGTTAAGATTAGATAATTAGGTATTGTTTGAACAGTGTATTCTTATGAGACTGGCATTCCTACCTGGAAAGGGTTCAGTTGGGGTGTCAGCTCTTATTTTCACATCTTGTATTCTGTTGTGATTGTTTTATACAATTTCAAGGGTTTTCTTATTTTTGTATTTGTTTATACTCTTTTATAATTTATTCAAAATATTTCTCAGAATCCGATTATTTACTTCTTCTCGTACCATCTACCTTTTAATTATTGTTTCCAGAATTCGGAAGAAAGTCTTCGTGTTTCTATTATTTATTTACTAACTTATCTTTCTATTTGTTTCAAGAAATCCTAATATGGTACATAAGAGTTTGCTCCTTTTTTCGGTCAGTTAGTTGACATTAGTCATGTAAGTTGTCGTACGGAGTGTTAATTAGTGTGAATATTCTGTACGTTTAGAAAAGGCTTCCGAGATGTAAGCTTTTTATTTGGTTTTAGGTAAGAGATAATAATAATAATTATTTTATTAAACATTATTTCCTTTGTTTGCGACCACTAAATATATAATACACAATTAACAGCCAAACAAAACAAAATTATATATAATACTAACCTTAGAGTATTACAAGATATTCAAGATACCTATCGTCTCTTTCGGAGACATCATCAGAAACACACTACACGAATCGCACAAAACACTCGGCTGAATAGTCGCGCGTGGAATAGTTGCATGCAACAACTTGAATTAATTGACGTGGTCTTCGAACGTATGTGTTTTATATAAAACAACTAATATGCCTAATACGTGTTTTGTGCGATTCGTGTAGTGTGTTCCTGATGATGTCTCCGAGAGAGACGAAAGATGTCTTGAATATCATGTACTCAATATACATGAATATCAATACATGAATATGAATATCAATACTCTGAAGTTAGTATTAGGCCTATATATAATTTTGTTCTGTTTGGCTGTTCATTGTATATTATATTATTTGATTATTGTTATATGTAAAATTATTGCTTTTGTTAGCTAATCTTGTTTAAGCTTTACGTTTTTTTAATTAATTTAATTAAAGTAACTCGATAGAAAACATAGAACCTGTTACAAGTATAATTAAAAAGAAACGAATATCATTCCTGGGACATCTTTTAAGGACACCTGAAAATAGAACTAGCAGGAAAATAATAGAAAAACTGTGGTATAGTAAGAGTGATATTAAATGGATAACAGAATTAAAAGAAGATATTAGAGGGTTACAAATTACAATAGAAGATTTGAAACACAAGACAAATGCATTGAAGATATTGAAGGACGAACGCGTTATACTACAGCCGGGAAGGAACAAGCAACGATTGGGAAGAGTGGTTCCAGAGGAGGAAAGAAAATTGCGCTCGGAAAGGATGAAAAAATATTGGGCGGAAAAGAAAAGGAAGAAAGAAGGAAAGACTTTAAATGTAAAATGACTAAAGTGGTCCTTTGTAGGCCATAAAATAATAAAAAAAAGTAACTCGATAATAATTTAATAGTATTCAAAGTTTAATATATAATTAAGTGTGTAAATAAATAATTATTACAAATTTAAGGAAGTCATTTTATGATTTATTATACCCAGATCCCTAATGAACGTGGGCTGAGGTGTTACACTACTGTTCTTAACTAATTACAATAAATTAAATAATAAAAAAACCAAAAACAATATAACATAATATGTTATATTGATTTTGGTTTGTAAATAATAAAGTGTTTTATTACGATTGATGTGTTTAAATATGAATGTTGAAAATAATTGAATAATCTTTTTATCTTGAGGAAAGTTTGGTGTACATATTTCTAGATCATGTATTATTGTCATTTTTTCATATAAAAGCTACTTTACATGAAAAAATGACAATTAATACATGATCAGAAATATGTACATGAACTTTCCTTAAGATAATAAAAAGATTATTCAATTGTTTTCAACATTCATATTCAAACATATCAATCGTAATAAAACAATTTATTATTTAAGATAACTAATAAGAGAACTAACTACAAAAATAACACTTATATTATTTATATAAGAGGTCCTTACTCCATTTCCGCTCTAGACGTCGCACAGTTGAGAAGTTCCTTGTAGCTAGATCAGGAGCTAGTTGGTTTGGATGGTCATCTAGTCTTTCGTGAAATGTACTATGCAAGGACGTGGTTAGCTCCTTCACTGTCGGAATTTTAAAATCATCGTGGAAGGTTTTGTTGCTTACATAAAAAGGAACGCCAGAAGCAAGTCTTAAGAATTTTTATCGAAAGGCCTGGATCAACATTAAATTGCATTCTGCCGTTACTCCAAAAAGCTGAACACCGTAAGTCCAGATTGGTCTTAAAAGGGATTTAAAATTAAAACTTAAAATTTTGGAACGGAAGTTCAATTCTGATAGAGGTTTAATTAAGCAGAAGAGTATCCTAGCTTCTGGCGGCGGTTAAGTTCTAAACGTTTTGTACGCAGATGATGGTTCCAAATTAGTCGCTTGTCAAGTCATAAGCTAAGATATCGCACCATTGTATCCCGTGGCATAAAACTTTATTCAGCACTAAAGGTGGACAATTTTGACGTCGTAAGGTGAACGTAACCTGTGTTGATTTAATTGGATTCACCTAAAAAATTTAAGTAATAGAAAAATGTTTTAATATATTTTTACATAAACTTTTTTTTTGCAGAGAAATAATCTTTTAAAATGTTTTCTGAAATTATTTTAACAAAATATCCCACATATTAAATATACTCGTATATTATTGATATTACTTAGTCTTCTTAAATTTTATGATATAAATAAGCTTTTCGACAATAAAATAAAGGTAGAAAGTAACTTACAAAAATAATTATTAAAATATTTTTGTATTAAGGCACGATCAGATTTAACAATCTTGTTAGATAGAAATAAGTCTCTAGTTAGCGATAATAATGTAGTTTTAGAATCATGTTTTAACTGGAAGCGAACTAAAAGAGAGAGGGAGATATTTCGGAGTAACTAAGTAGGAGGAAGAGAGACGATGTAATAATGATAAGAACATTTAACGACTTATGTGATTTAGATAATAAAACAAAAAGTCGAATAAAATTATCGGGGGTGAGAATGTAGCAAGTATTGTTACAAGTAATGTATTAAATACATGTTTATTAGTGAAGTGGTGTGGTTAACTGGAGCGAGCGCGCGGCAATTGTTTTAACCTGTCGTTGAAATAAATCCTTTGTTATCTTTAAAATGTAAAAGATAAAAGGCTTGGGCGGTTGCTTGTTAAGCTTCTTGTTCAAATTAGATTAGAATCGATACAGCTTGCTTTTACTTTGGTTCGGTTAGGTTTGTTCAACCATGATAGAGATCGTCTCTGCGGTGCACTCCAGCTAGCTTAGTATCACCATAAGAAACTACCAGCAGTAGTTGTATCACATTTTATTATATTTTAATTTCTTACTGTGTTGCTTACCTCTCTGCTATATCTACAGTGAAATCGAAAAGTATGGAATTTTACAGTGAAAACGTTCAATTGGAACAAACAAAGCTTACTTAGATTTATAGTAACAACACTTACTGATCGTTGTAGATTTTTTATTTTGTTTGTAAGAATAAACCGGTAATAATTCAGAAATAAAGTATTTGCTTGTTTATAAATATTTAAACTGATAACAAACCAAAAATCCAATTAAAACAATCCAATTTATTACTTTTTCTGGCCTATATGAATATATAGGAAGGAAAGTATTGTTTTCATGTCGATTTTTCGAAATCGAGTTTTCACCGGATCTACACGTTTTCAGACTCCCTGAAACCAACAAACATTTTTTAGCGATTGGTATGTGTGTGTGTGTGTGTGTGTGTGTGTGTGTGTGTGTGTGTGTGTGCGCGCGCGCGCGCGTGTGAACAAAATATCTCAAGAATGAAACATCGTACAAACTAAAAAACTTGAAACTTTAGTTAGATACTACTACTACCAGACCCTATACAAACATGTTCATCAAAATCGGTTAACCGGAAGTGGTAGTTTATTCGTGTCAGTATTCATTTTTTGCGGTTTTCTCAAAACCGGCTCTTACGATTTTTTTAAAATCGCCTGATTTACATAATTTTTTATGATTTACAAGATAGGGTAGGCGCCATGTCTGCTGAAATATTTGGTGACGCTGTCTTTACGTAAAAAAATTGTTTTTTTTTAAGATTGCGGCTTTAATATTATACATCTTACCGCAAAACTATATATAATAAAAGTTGCAGATAATTTAATATCCTATACGTTTTTCCAAACATTTTTTGTATAACGCTTAGTTTATCAGTCATTAGTGTAGTAATTAGTAAGTTTATTATTATAAGTATAAGTATATAGGCCTACGTTTACTTAATAATAAGCGTCGTAATTAGTGGTAATTAGAAATTAGCGATTTTCTGTTTTTTCTCACGTAAACGTGTAAAAAATCGAGGTTTTAAGATTTCAGCCTTAGCATGCATTTTACGACAAAAGTGTATGTAATCAAATTTATAGGAAATTAAAAGATCTACAACTTTTAATTCTAGAATTTTTATCTACAGAGCCTAGTTTAGCGTGAAAGTGTGATTTTCCGTATTTTTAAGCCTAACTGAGGATGCTCGGGCAAAAGAGAAACCCGCTCTAATGAGCTGCACTTCTTTTATTTGGCCTCCAAACTATAAAACCGATTTCTTAAAAACATAACGAGACTAAAATGAAATAAATTTTAAAGATGAAATGCAAAATTTGGTTAATTATGTCAAAAAGATATATTCTAAAAGATATGTTAAGTAAAATTCTAATGTAAAACTTTGAGCTTACTTACCATTATAAATTACTTAAGAATTTGTTTTTTATCCGAGGCGGCGAGAAAAACTCATGTTCACTCCACTACCTCACCATAGGGAAGTAGCGTTGGACTCAATTGAGGCGTCCTTGTCCACCCCAAGGAGGCCGCAACCGCCTACCAACCAAAAACCCGCCGCCTGGCTACTTGATCCGACATCAGCAAACAACCCTCCACCTCCCTCGGAACTGTTTATATAATAATACAAGGAAAATGTCGGGTTAAAAAATTTGCATACTGTCAGCGGGGCGTGGAAGGGAACTGTAGCTTAATTCCCCTCTCGGTGTCACTGACGAACACTCACTCACTCACTTTTATTCATCTCTTTAATCACCAGCTCAGGAAATTAGTGTGCCTACCTTTTAAGATCGGGACAGGATTGATTTACTGTGGGAGAGGGCGATACCGCTGATCTGCAGATGTATCCTCCCTTCGTAGTCTTCCGACCACCCTCTCAGCAAACTGAGCGACCATTATACTTATGAAAAAAATATAGAATTTACGCATATCCTGATACATAGTTATTTAAGCATAGTTGGATATAGCATCTTCAACCCATTAAAAAATGAAATCGGTGAGTTTTACGGAGATAAAATGTACACGTACAAATTAATTAAATATTAAATTATGCATGCAATTTTTTGAAATAAAAACTTTTTTTTAAGTTATCTTTTAATTTTTAATTTGCACAAAATACTCGAATAAAAGGATGTTCATTTTAGGAAAGATCCAGCATATTGAATACCAACGAGGAGATTAATACATAGCTTTAAATAAAATATTTTTGTAGACCCTTATTAAATTTTATATAACCATAAAAATATTCGTAACTGTTGTAGGTACATTTCCACTAAAATCAATGTAAGGAAATTTTAATTTAATTATAAAGATAATGCTGTCAAAGTGAAATATTTATAAGCGCTAGAACTGTATTTTGCTAAAGGATTTATATGGGACGATTCCAAATCTCCATATTCACTCATAGATATGATCAAAGTAAACTAATTGGTGATCACTGGTTAAACCGGAGGAACGGATAAATCAAGTAGAATAATAATAAAGAACAAGTAAAGCAGAATGAAATAGATATTATAATGTAAAAGCTAACCGAGCGAGGGTGCAAAAACTTCAATCACAAATGATAAACTCGGTCTGAGCTCGATGCGGAATGCACTAATTGACTCGTTGAGCGCGTTGCACGACTGCCGCAAAATCTGAGTAACTAATGTTATGCATGCAATCAGTATCATCTGCGAACACTGAACACCGCCGCGCGGCCTGATAATTAAGCCCTCTACAGCTTGTTGTCCGATACTGCAACGATACGCATACAGTATACCCTTCTTTCCACCATCTGCTTATTCTATCGATTTAATTCCAAGAGAAAAACGACTAAAAAGACTAAAATATTTCACTTAAAGAAAATATCAGATCTTTAGTCACGAGAAATATTATCGAACCACCTTATCCTTTTCTAGGTTTATATTTTACGTGCAGACCTAATTTAGATTATCTAATTAACATTAACAAGGATGAATTAAAAGGTTCATGAACTACATACAATTAACAAATCAAAAGAATTCCGACTTAAGTTATTCATTTTTAAATTAAAAAACTGCTTCAAAATCATTGCACGTCACTATTCTCTCCGGAAAGGCGAATGTTCTCAATTATTCCTCAAGATTAAACCGATACTACAACGACAAAAAGTTAAACACCTCGGACTTCACCTTGACAAGAGACTCACCTGGGCGACTCCAGGACTCCAGACTGAAAGAACTATTCCGACTACTTAGACGCCGCTCTTCACTGACTCTAAAATCTAAATTATTACTTTATAAATTGTTTTTTACCAATGTGGACCTATGGGCTACAAATTTATGGCACAGCTAAACCAAGCAACCAACAAAAATTACAAGCCTTTCAGTCAAAATTCCTACGTTTAATCACTTGCGCACCTTTTTATGTCAACAACAAAATTTTTCATGATGACTTTTATACGTCGCTTATAAGTTAAGAAGATAAGTCCGGCTTCAGTGTTTTTCATAGAAAATTGCATGATCACTCCAACGAATTGATCACCAAACTATCGGATGCATCACTACCAGGGAACCCGCAACGCAGGTTGAAACGTCATTGGGCCCGAGATCTTCTATAAAGTGATTTATTTTATTTTTCTTTCTTCTTTTTTTTCTTGTAATGTTGTTATTTATCATTCATGTATCATGAACTTTATTTTATAGAGCATAATATATAATAATGGGTATCGCTGTTCTTTTTCATTTTTTCTTTTTATCTTTCTTTACTTTTATCAAATTTGCTCGTTGTATCATACTATAATCCTAATTGTATCTTAGTATAGTATTCCTATAAAAATTCGTTCTGAACAATTACTATTAAACCCAATACAAGACCCGGAGTTCCTCAAGGCAGCGTGATGGTGCCCACAATGTGCACTTTATATATAGGCCTACGTTATACGTAGAATAAATACAAGATTCAACATTACCCACCTTTGCTGATGACACAGCCATTCCTCCAGTACACGAAACCCCTGTTTTATATAAAAGATAATTCTTTGTTTTATGCATTTAAAAAAATTATTTTGTTTGTTTCTTGATCGAATTCTTTGCTTCTATTAAAGTAATCTTTGTAAAAAATAGAATTTTAAAGAAATAAACATTGCACTATTACACTGTGCTGTTGAAGCTGATTTTTTTTCTACAGTTTGACAAAAATTTCAAAGTTATGTAATTGAATAAAGTACACGCTATTTACGGTTTTCAAAACTAAAGGCTGTTTTTCAACCCCTACCTTAATTTTAGGGAACAAGGGTATAATTTTTAAATAATCCTCATTTAGGGTATAATATAAATAAAAACTATATCTTTCAAAAAGTTCTCCATTGATTTGCATCACAAACATTACTCTCACAGTACCCTCCTGCCTTACTTTCATCTGCAATCAATTAAAGAAGAAAGCCCAAAATCTTAGCAGAAAATTGGCGTACACTTCGATTTTTCAGTTAGCCCACTGCAATCTTCTAAAATAAAACACTGTTTTTTGGGTTGAATCTTATAATGGTGGGGCGTGGGAAAAGGAATATAATTATTTAGAATACCGTGAATCTAGTAAATTAATATAAATTGTTGCAAAAAAAAAAACAAAAAAAAAACAGCCTTCTTCCATTAATCAGCGAATGGATCTGTTGATTTCTAAAAGACGAATTAATAATAATAAAAAATTAATAAATTAATAAAGAATATTCAAAAATAAGTCAAAAATAAAAACTTGTACTCATATTCATGATTTTGTTTTAAAATGTTTCTAATCTTGATTGATACAATAATTCAAATGATCCTAATATTACGACAGCTAGTTATCTTTTGTTTGAAGTCAGGAATATTTTACTTCAACAAATACAATAATCAATATACCGTTGTAGCTATTCATCAATCTTCTTCTTAGCAGTTCAACGATTTTTTTGGTTGACTTTATTATATACCTATATTTGAAGAGCGTGAATCAACAATATCTTTGCTAGAAGTCATAATAAAAATTTGGTTGTTCAACCGGCGTAATTTCACAATTGAATAGGACTTATTACGATCTGGTTGACTAGGCCGGCATAAAGACCAGAAGTGAATTAACAAATAAGTTATAAAAACTGTTAAATCATAGAAGCGGATTTCATTTATTATACCATGTATAACTGAAGCGGTTATGTCAAGTTTCGTACACATTCTGGAAGAGTGACCAATACTCTATAGGCTATCGGATTTAATCATCCTTCACTCAGGTTGTTTTGGCAAAAAGTGGGATCTGCTAAGGATACATTAGACAGTGAACCAAGTGAGGCAATATTAGTACATTGACATTTCGTACTAGAGCACGATCACGTCGCTTCGCCTTAACATGAACTTAATGTAGGCATTGCATGTACTGTATGAAACTAAAATAAATATATATAGAATTAATTTTCGGTAAAAAAGGTTAATCAATGTAAAAGAAATTTGGCCAATCATTTACTTCGCATGCTAGCACACAGACTTCCTCTACGAGTATGGAAATATAAACCTAGAGGGAAGCAAGGCTTGGAAAGACCTAAAAAGAGATGGATGCCGGAACAGGCCGTTGAGCCTAATCCTTGACAGATGTTGATGATGAAAAGTTAATCAAGATCGTCTAGTGAAAATTAGTCTTGTACAAATAAAGAAAAGAACATTGGTTATTCTCTGTAAATTATATTTTGGACCCTCTAAATATTATGGAAAGAACAGTACAGATTTACCTTTAAGAAGATAAAAAGTATATTTCTAAATAAAACAGATATATGTTCGAGTCAATAGGTAAAACACAAATAAATTGTATTACATTATCTTGAATCTACGAGAAATAAAATTTTTTACCAAATTTCCAACACATTGTTTTTAAAATCTGCTTTGGAATTCAAGAATAATATTATTAATAAAAATATTTTTGTAACAAGTATAAATTTCTATTTCTTGGTCAGATAAAATTATTGATAATCGTGAAGTAAACTATTAAAAATATTAAGTTAAGAGATATTCATTGTTACTAAATGCGCGTAGATGGCGATAGCTTGCGGAATCAGAAGCGACTATACAAACAAACGAAAGAAGGGAAAAGATAGCGGCGATACAGGTTGACATGTTTACGGTGTAGCATTAGAACAGGGACATGCCCTATGAGGAATTAACTCCCCCCCCCTTGCATCAAAAGTAGTGATTGTATCTTCACTTGCTCTTGTGGCTTCCACGAGTATTTACCTATATAAACATTCATATCTTTAAGATCCACGCTGGTCTGCTCGCGCCTTACAGATGAAACAATTAATGAGTCTAAAGAATTCTAAACATTCTCGTGTAATACTTTGTGCATGCTCCCACTGTTCCTGTTACTTATGATGAAGTTATCCAAGGAAACGATGGAGATGGTACGCAAAAATGTCTGTTTTCCTACAACATTATTTCATTTATTTTAATAAAAATCTATAGGATAATAAACCTAAATTTTTAAAATTTAACCAACACTGTAAAAATGCAAAGACTTCCAAGCATTTCTATGTATTAAATACATGAAATTTTCTAGTATGTACTCATACAACGTTTACAAGGCTTTTGAAAGCCTGTTACATTTTAGAAAAATCTAATATCCAGTTACTTTATTTGTGCACCATTATAATATGCTCATTATCCTTAGATAACGTGTTCATAATTGAACATGCGCTAAATAAAATACGTTAAAACTATTTTAGGAGACACGGAATTCCTATTTTCACCGTGTTAACTTAATAAAATTTTCTCAGAAACTATTGAACCAATCTCTTTCAAATTTTTACTGTAGTTTTAATATACCTTTACACAATCTAAATAGTTTATGTTTAAATATCTGAAAAATAAAAAAAAAACTTTTTTTCGGCTGTCAAAAATGACGAAATATTTACCAAAAATATTTTTTTAAATAACCCAATTTTGAAATTTTTAACCTAAAGAACTCAGCATACGTGAATAGGTATATTTAAATTATTCTGAAAATTTAAATATAGTTTTAGAGAAAATGTGCCTTACGCATGAGAAAACACAACTTTCGGTAAACGGCATGTAAACAGACTACTTCCATGACACACAAGAACAACAAACCAATGGTGGCGACAGTTGAAGTATAAAATATATACTACACATTTTAAAAAAATCATGAAAATCGATGAATCAGTTTTTGTTGTTTTAATAAAAATTGTCGAAAAATAAAAACGTTTAGTGCACTGGTAAGAAATTATTTATACCTAAATTTCAGAGCAAGCTTCAATATAATTACTGTGTTATATAGTTAAATTCAGAAAGACGTGAACTACCTAATGGCGCACCTTACATGTTCAATATGGATCGCGATATTTTTTTAAATTTCTCGATTGATGGGTAGATATATTGAACATGACACAATAAATATCAATCGCACATCAATACTCTCGTGCTGCAGATCACAGATCAGTAAACTAAACATGTGATGTAATCAGAAGAAAGGCTTGCCGGCCGCATTGGCGTAGTTGGTAAAGTGCTCGCCTCTCACCATGCGGTCTTGGGTTCGAATCCCATTCAGGCATGGAATATTTACATACGTTACAGAAAATCATTTAATCCTTCACCGTCTGCCCTAGCAGAAGAGTCAGACGTTAAATAAAAAAAAAACGTAAGAAGAAAGGTTTGTGCAGCTAGTTTGATCGCTGTCGCATTAAAAAGAATAGTTGAGCGTAAGCGCTGGGTGAAATTTAAATGAAATTCAATTGACAGATGCAGAAGATTATAAAGATCACTTCCGTACGCCTGATGTGTGTTTTGAAAAACTTAAGCTACTTCAAATGGGGTTGGCCTATATTTAACTCAAATACAACACCGTAATGAGAAAATCAATTTCATCTAAAGAAAAAATTAGCGATTACATTATACAGTATTACGCTACGGGAAGAACGTTTGAGAACTTAAAACTCTCAGCACTATTTTCACTCTTCAATATTCTCTACGAAAAGATTGCTAATGTCAGACAAAATGAAATAAAAGATTACTTTATGAGTCAGTAAAATTAACCAAAACGTACATCTATAAATTAAGATACCGACTATAAACACGTCCTCGTTGCTAAATGAATCACATAAACGTTAGACGCTCAATACCTATCGCGGTATTGATGATGAGCATCGATGGATTTCAAATTTTTTTGAAATCAAGCGATCCATATCACAATCCACAAATACCATCAATATTTGACGTTACACAATATATATACCGGGTGTTTCACGAAAAGGTTGCTATTTTTGAACTATATGCCGGACGTATCGCAAACTACTGACTGGAATCATTACAGTTATAATAAATAGATATAAAAGTACCTTCAAATTTTATTTGCTTATAATTAATAAAAAAAAAAAAATAGCGAAAAGTAATTTTATTGTCATAACCATTTCAAATTGGTGATTTGTTACATTGTTACTTAAGTAATAAAATTAAATAAATGAAAGAAATATGAATGTGACAAATAATATTAATGAACACAATTTGATTCATTAACCTTTATTCGAACTGCTGTCGATCAATAGCTATGCACTGATAGCAAAGAAACAAAAATGAGTCATAAGCGTTTTTGAAAAATTGCCGAGGTATAGTTACTTCATTCATGAGTTTGTCCTTGTTTGCAACGAAGGGTAAAGGGGAAAAAGCATTAGTACGCATGCGCGACTGCTTAAATTTCAGTACAACAAACACAACAACTTATACTAAACCCAGAGCATAATACAGTATATCGCGAAACCTTTTTTAGGTTAACTGTGCCAATATAGCTGTTTGTTACCGTAAACCGAAATGTTAGTTTCTCGAAAACCATTCATATTGCTGAACTAAATCAAATATGCAGTGTAATAAAATGCTGTGAAGTTAAAACTCAACAAAAAACCTTTCCCTGCCTCTTAACAAAAGCCATGAGCGAGTGGCTAACTACTGTGATGTTTATCTTTCCACAATTCGAAAAATAAAGAAGGAAATCAAAGACGTGAAGAAGCTATTCTTCAACAGTTTTGTTGACACCTGGTAACAAATGAAACGGTTAGGTAGATAGTCTACTAGTGAGACTGATAGTGAAGACACCGGTGACAGCAATAGTAAGAAGGCGTTTCATTCACAGAAAATTTTGTTCCAATAGAATAAGGTAACTTTCTAATTAGTACAGTAAATCAAATATTTCTAATCATGTACTTTTTTTTGTTTCACGTCCGACTATTCTGCAATTACTGCTGATGCAGGCGGTGAAGGATGAAATTATTTTTTGTAACGTATGGAAATATGCCGTGCCTGAATGGGTTTCGTACTCAAGACCGCATGATGAGAAGGGACCACGTTACCAACTACTCCAAACGCTCCAGACACTAAAAACCAAAAAAAAACTAAAAATGTTTTTTTTTATTTGCTTTCCGTGTTCTCTTAAATTTATATTTATGATTGTTTAACCAAATTGAGGGTCTATTACTGAATGTGTGCATATTACTCGTATTTTGAAAGAAGCGCATAAAATATAAAAAAACCACGCTGAGATCCCGGGTTCAATTCTTGGTCAGAACCTGAAAGTTTTCTAAGTCAAAAAAAACCGACATTTACAGTCACATATTCCACCGTATTCGCTAATAACCAAGCAGTTGATGGGACTTTCAATAAATAAAATTAAAAAAAAAAATAACAGAAATTATTTCAAAACAAACCAAAAGAAAACAAAATTTTTACACACAATTTATATAATATATTTTTAATTATAGTATTAAAATCCTTTTACGGAAACGGTATACTATATTATAGTACATAAATAAAAATTATTCTGAACTAACATACTCGTTTCGTAACAGTAAACTAAATAGTAAATTGGCTAATGTTACATTCTAGTATTAACAATGATCCTATTTTAATTGCATAATAAAACCAATGACTACTAAAGACTGACTTTTATTTCATAAGTTTTTACATAAAAGTATCCCGTAATTCCTTATAAAGTATAAATAGGAATAGTACGGGGTATTAATAAAATACTTAGCTACTCTTAGTTGAAAGGGTGATTCTAAAAGAATTTATAACCAATAATAGAACAAGAAAATATAAAATACATCATTTAAAACTAAAAATATTTATACGCATATTGTAAAATATTGTGGGTAATAATAATAGTAGTAATAATTATATTATTATTAATAATAATAATCTTTCATTGTTCTCAAGGTGTACACAGGGTGATCAAGAAGAAGTAACTTTATTTTGCTTTTCAATTGAAACTGTACAGAATCAAAGGTTCACATGTTAAGTGCATGTTGTTTTGTAAATATTTAAATGTATGTATAGTTATTTATTTTAGAACAATATAATTTAAATTTGATATAATGTAAAACAAAGTGCCGGAGTTAAACGTGGGTGATAAGGGCTGTAGAAAGGAAGAGGATAGAAGCTTTTGAAATGTGGTGTTCTAGGAAAATGTTGAAGATTAATTGGGTGGGTAAACTAAGGTACAGTAAACCTTCGATTCTTCAACACTATATATATTTTGACATGCCTCGTGGTGAGGCAACATGACGTGGTGTAAGTAGCATCCGGCAGCCAGGTCAGCCCCTCCTACTACACATACTCTTCATCCCCCTACCCTTCCGTTGTCGAAGAAGAGTCCAGTACTAACGAACTTGCCGTTTTGATGGAGAAAATTCCAGGCGGTGAAGAAAGTTCAAATGGTGATATTGATGAAAAGTTGACTCAAGATGAAGAGAGTGGACCGACTTTAGATCGAGGATAGTCTCGGCTTTAAAATCAAAGGAAGATAGCAACGAAGACTCTGAAGATGATCAAGAAAACCCTCCACAACCAAACCTCACACATAGTGAAGGTGTGAAACTCATCGAGGAAACCCTTTATTACTTACAGGAGCAAAGGATGTCTGCTATGAACATTCTTTTCCTTCAACGGCTCCGAGATGAAGCGCCACGAAAACGTAATGAAAGTGAAAAACAACTTAAAATCACCAATTCTTTAAATCAAAATAGGATGTAAAACTGCTTTTGTAACTGTAAGTCAATAAGTTCCAATGCTTTCAATTTTTGTTTTTATGTGCTTAGTAGTTTACTGTTTAGTTTTTAAGTTTTGCCAGTATTCATTAAGTCAATACGTTACTACCCTTTTAACTTTTTTTATTTTTGGATTGTATTTTTTTAGTACCGTATTCATTAAAATTGCTCAATTTTCATACTAAAATCGTGTTTTTAATGCTTCCAGTATAAGCCGTATCCTCTGGATCGTTCGACATTTCGATACTTCAACAACCTCTACGTCCACAAAGTGTCAAACTTTCGAATTCTACTGTATTTAGATGTTCGTTGACGAGTAGATGAAAGAATAAGTAGAAAGAAAACATCGTACCAGTAGAAGGGATAAGTTGGTGGAGCATGTCTTAAAACATCCAGGTATTACTCTGGACGAAGAAACAGTAGATAGTCTCTCTTGGAAGGAGGCGTTCTTAATTTCGGAAAGCAACTCTTTTATTCTCGTCAATACTCTATTAAATCTTTTATCACCTGGTTTTTTAGTGTTATGCCAAATGCACTTGATATTAAACATATTTTATTGGAGATTTTTTCAAGTCTCCAAATTTCTAATTTTTGTGAGGCATAAAAATTAACGTCGATCCAATTTTTGTTTCACCTATTTATAATATACAAAGTAATAGATAATAAGAATAAAATTTATTCCGGTATGCTTTAACAATTTCTCTTTCATAAATGTATTTACGTACTGTATTATATTATAAGAGGGTAAAGTACACGACTTTGATAATTGCTGTTGTGTTGAGTGGTTACCACGTACCTGGCCACGTCTCTAACCTTTACAAATGAAACTAAACGCAAATTGAATGAAATAAAGAAACCATACCAACGAATAACAATTATACCGCAGATGGGAGAATATTTTGCCTCAAGCTGAACCGCTTTAAAATACAATGAACCACATATTGAGTCACCCTTCCCACCCTCTGTTTCTAAGATACTATTCCTGTATCTCACTCCAGTTTAAATCTTTTTTCTTCCTCTTCCTAGACAGAATATTTATTCTGTCTTTTTCTATTTAGATCTATAATATACTACATTAGAAACTATATATACTAATTCTACCTTCAGGCAGATCCTTTTTCATTTATATTATACATAATAAATGGCTTTCGATAATATGTAAATTAAACAATTTGTTACAATAAATAAATTTTGTACCGATAATTATCACATTAAATACAAATTGCTTATTGTACAAATTTATTTTAAATAATTTTTAAAACACTGTTATACAATCGGTTTACATTTCTTTTGTTGGTAGCAATTTTTAAAATTGTCATCTATAATTTTCCTTTGTACGTCAGTCACACCCAGATGTCAGAAACTACAAAATATAGAAGCAACAAACGGTTTATGGATTCTTTATCAGCGTAAAGTGTTAGTTGACCTGGGTTGGGTTTGACGTTCCGGTTTAGACTGAAAATGGCCCAAAACCGGTAGTCAATAAATCAAAGTCGGAATTTGGAAACAAAAATAGTGTCATTTAATTCATCTTAAAGAGTAGATAAAATATAAATCATTGGATTTAAAGTTCCAGTTTCAACCAGAAGTGGCACGAAACCGATTGTCATGAAAATCGGAATTTTGAAACAGAGATACAATTTCGTCATTTGATTCCTCCTGAAAAGTAGATAAAGAAATCACTTATTATTTTGGCCATAAGTCACAGTTAAGCTTTTTAAAAATTGTCATCAGCCATGAGACCCGTTGTCTCATGAAAGGAATTTACTGTTAATTTATTATTTTTGAACCAAAAAACATATTAATTATAAAAAAAATACTGATTAATATCAAAAGAGAAATATTAAAATTTAATTTAGACCATCTTGGCAACTAATTTGATACGTTAAATTCCTGAATCGTATCTGGATGTAACACAAAGTTATGTAGCATAAGTCAACGTTTTAAAAAATCTAATGTACACTTTGAGGAATACGCTAGTCGGTAAAGTGTGGAAGAAGACCGTTTAAACATTTTACCAATTCAGGTTTTACTATTTTTACAGTGCGGTTCATAGCGTTGGACTCTTGATTGCTTAACAGATATTATCAAGAATAGGGGCTAATGAGATAAGACTGTTAATACTTTTAGCAGGGATTCGTTTACTGGACCATAAACAATTGAAGAAAATGGCATGAGCTTGATGTGCCAGTGGTGATATCAAATATTTTAAAATACAGGCAAGAGTGGTATATAGTATTGTTGATGATGCCAGATGATTAAATCCAAAAAACTTGGAATGAGACAACCTCGAAAAAGATGGAGATCTTCCATGAAGTAGCAACTAACGGGTTTGAAGTTGAAACAGGATCAGGATATCTAATCTATTTATTTCGAAACAGTGAAACATTGAAATTTTGACAACTTCTTTCATAGGGGTTGAAACAGAAAACCATTCTAAGTCAATAAAATATATTCAAAAGGAATAAAATAAGGAAAGTATGGAGTGAAACCTGGAAAAATACTTTATTTTAATATAGCTACTTTTCTGAGACTAGCTTATTCTTTATCATTCTTTCAAGTTTTATCGGATCCGAGCCCAGCACACTCCTCACCACCTCTCTCTTTCGCTGAAACATCTCTCCTCCATTGCTCGTAAGGCATCACTTATTTTTCTCAATTCATCCAATCATAAATTCATCAATTTTTCTCAGTTCATCATAATTGAACCACTCACTTCACTTTTGGTCCGCTTAGTTATATTTTTACTTCTAACTCCAGGTTCAGCAGTCTGTTAGGCATTCTACCTTTATCCTTCCTTATGACAATACCAAACGTTTGTAGCTTTGTCTATCCAAATATTCTTATCAGGTATCCTAAATTTTGTTCGCTAATTTTATGCAATCTTTTGTTCAAACTCTTTGTTTTTCCTATCATACATCTCTTGAATTTCATTTGTACCACCTGCTTCTGTAGCTAAATTATTTTCTTACTTTCTAAACATGTATACTGAAAGTGATACTTTTAACAAGAAAATTGAGAAGGAAAACAGGGAAAAGTAATAAACTTACTTATTCAACTACTCCATTCGGAAGCTAGTTTACAATATAGTAATATATATCTATATTTTAGGTTAGGTATTTATCTAAAACAGCCTCATTTTAATTAATAAAATGTTATATTATAATCTGTTAACGTGATCGCTGTTGCAAACCAAAAGATTGATATGACCTTAATAAATAAATCTAATATTAAAAAATCTATTTAAGGTTATGTTATAATACGAAATAAATACACAGTGAAATTTTATGAAAGTATATTTTATAATTACAAATTTAAAATGTTAAACTATGAATGAGATTTGTTTATTGAAAATATATTATTTTCTAAGAACGTTTAATGCTGATGAATAAATATATATTTTAGGGTTGTATCGTGTGGGTAGATGGATGAAAAAATTTCGACATATGCAAAATTTGTTTTCATTGAGAACTATCAATACAAGTAGTGTATTGGATGAATCTTAATCAAATCCATAAAAGGAAATGTATTGTTTATTTATGTTGTTCTTTAAAATTAATTAAATAACATTTCATCGTGTGAAAGAAGAAAAAACATCCGGGTGGTTACTATACTATTACTAAAATAATAAAGCGTGCATTTTTAAGTTTCATAACCATATTAATGAAATTTGTACAATTAATTACAGACATACGATTTAGAAGTGATCGGTTACTTTTTGGTTTGTGTACCAAGAATTTTATTACGCTTAACTAATGAGGAATTTCATTTATAAATTACATACATACATAAATAAACTAATATTAAGTTGTATTAATTCACGGAAAGGAATTTTGCCTAATATTTTAATAATTATTTCTTTCATAAGCGGTAATTAATTGAATTATATTGACCATTTTACGGTTATCATATTTTCTTTTTCTAAAGTACAGGTCGTTAATCCGAATCAACGGTAAATTTTAATTTACTAATTATTAATTAAATTGTATAATTATCCATTTTATTTAATAATATCATACAGAAAATTTGATTTTACATTACAACCGAATTATGAATTTTGGTTAAAATAAAATACAATATTCTTTAATATTGTTTGATAATGTTAAATTCTCACTATGAAACTCGATTATTATTATATGCAATTCTTCTTCATTATGTACTATGTCCTTTTAGACGGTTGGTAACTATCACAGTAATTTGCACTTTATTGGCAACCAGTTATCATGCACGCCATACCAGTTATAGAATAGAATCTATGTTTCAGTACGTCGTTGAGCGATGATCCAATTCAATAACCAATTGCTGTCAATTCAAGAAATAATTTTAAAATAATCTTAAATAATAATCAAAATTTAACAATTTCGATTTTTTTTTTTTTATTTCTATTTAGGAAATTCACAATCTGTTGGAAACAATCAGTGAATGTGATATCACAAAATTTGGGAAAAATTTACATGGTATACAAACGTGAGTGGAGACAAAGTCCAGTGACAGAACTCCGACGTTAATAGACATATGTAACATTAAGTGCAGCATTTAGAACATTTTAATGGATATTCAATTACAGTACTACGTTAATAGATGAGGTCCCGGCTCCATCGACGTTTTAGACGTCTTATTGGATTGTTTGGGAGAGTCTGCTTAGCCAGATTTGAGATCAATGGGTTATGGCGGTTCACGAGTTTCTTCCTAAATTTTGTATATAGTTTTAAGAAAACGTCATTTATGTAGGGTACGTTTAGGTCTGAGTGTAGCGTTCTATTGGTTACATAATATAGAGCGTTAACTATCCTCCGTAAAACTTTGATTGGAAACGCTGAATCTTTGCCAATACCGATGGTATTGCACAGCAGTAAAGATGACTGGAATAGCTCCATATAATAAAATATGTATAGTTAAATATAATAAAAATTAATAAAATGTATCAAGAAGAAAATTATAAGAAGAAAATAAATTATTCAAAGAAATTAATTCCAGAAACCAAATTCGTACTTCAAATTTATCCAAGAAAACAAAAGAAAGTGTAATTTAATTAAATAATTTGAGACAATGAGAAAATAAGTAAAGAAAAATAGTTAAACATCAAGAATCTAATTAATTGTAAGAAAAAAATTTAAATGAATTTGATATTTTTAAAAATATGAAAAAAAATTAAATAAAACTTACGCATGTCTATAAAACCAACTGCAAGAATGACTCAAACCCCCATGTGATCCCGGTCAATGGAAGGATAAACAACAAGACGGGAAGACTCCAATGATAATTAAAATCTTAACACTAAATCATTAATTTCTGAGCTCATAGATAGAATATATTAATAATCAATTTAATATTGTAGTAAATACTTATATATTTCAATAATTTATTTAAAATACATAGATTTATACAAATTGTCATCAATAAAATAATTCAAACATTTGTAATTTTTGTAACACATTTATCATTGGCATTTTTACACTTTCATTTGATTTCATTAAATTAATTTTTCATTTAAATTTGCATTTCATTTATTTTAATATTAATTACATTTAGGGGCCAAAACAATTTATATTGGCGCATTAAAATATTTGTTTTACATATTGGCGCCAAATGTGGGGCCGGAAAAAATTTTTTATATAGGCGCATTAATGACATTGTATTTTAAATTTCATTACTTTACATAGTCCCGCGCGTTTTTTAACTACTAAATATTTATTCAAGCTGAACCTCGTTTACCTGTTCTTTCTCTTCACTTAATATTCTGTTCTGCAATAAGCTATTGTTCTGACACGTTTAAAGTAATAATATTTCCTTTCTTATTTATAAAAAGTGATTAAATGATCTTGTTGAAAAAATAAAGTAGTTTGGAGTTTCAGACTTTGTCCATCCAAGGCGCCTCAAAATTCTTCTGTAGCACCACGTCTCAAACGACTCGTATAGTTTCATATCATAAAACGTCATTGTCATAGTCCAAGCTTCAACTCCAAATAACTCCTAGCTTCGACTCCAATTAACAGAATCGAAAACACATAGTGAAGTAAGTGAACTCGTAAAAAATATATTGATGTTTAGGTCATCAGCTAAAAGGCTGGTTTAAAAGTGTAGAAGTTTTACTAAGTAAAACGAGGAGTGAGGTGGTTTACAAGTGCCTTCCTCACTGAATGGATAAGTACGCTTATCAGCATGCCGGGCTCTCTGAAAAGCACATATTTTCCACTCTGCAAATGACACCTCCTCTTCATTCACCTCAGAGTCAGGCTGTATAATAAAATTCATTACTTTCTGAGGAGATAACTCGAATTAGTGCCTTTTACATCTCTACCTCTTCTGTTCTTAAATGATTCAGTCATTTAATTGGCTGACCATGTGATAAGAAACAGAACTATTTATTTTAGCTCTGCAACAAACAGATTGAGTGTAAATAATTTGACACTTCACCTGTCTGTTATAAGCAGAAAAATATATTAGGGATATATATTAGGAATCGTAAAATTAAAAATTTAAGTAGCAAATAATAAAAAAATGTTATTCTGTTAGAACAATAAAAATGGTAATATCTTAAAATATATTTTCATATAGTAATAGCTGCATAAAAATAAATATATCAATTGAATCAAAACTGTTGAAAAATGTTGAAAAAACAAAATAATTTGGAGTTCCAGACTTTGTCCATCCAAGGAATCTTTAAAATTCTTCTGTAGCACCATATCTCGAACGACTTATATCGTTTCATATCATGAAACGTCGTAGTCATAGTTCATTTTCATAGTCCAAGCTTCAATTCCAATTAACAGAATCGAAAACACATAGCGAAGTTAGTGAACTCGTAAAAATATTTTAGGGATTTTAGGGATTATATAAGGAATCGTAAAATTAAAATTTTAAATAACCAATAATACAAATATGTTATTATGTTAGAACAATACACGAATATGCACAAATTGTATCTCATAACTTGCAGCAACACTTAGACAGCGTACAAAATTGCAAAAAAAGTGGCGTATGAAAACAAATGAACACAAGAGTCTGCACGTCACATTTACACTAAAACGGGAAACATGTTCACCAGTGTTTTTGAACAACGTACAAATTCCACAATCCGATACGGCAAAATATCTTGGCCTCCACCTGGACAGGCGTCTAACATGGAGGACTCACATATGGAACAAACGAAAACAGTTAAATCTTAAATACCAACAGCTGTATTGGATGCTTAATGGAAAATTCAAATTATCGGCACAAAACAAATTGTTAATTTATAAAACTGTACTTAAACCTGTGTGGACATATGGGATACAACTCTGGGGCACAGCAAGTCACAGTAACATTGAAATAATTCAACGGTTTCAGTCAAAAATACTTCGAAACATCATGGACTCACCTTGGTACATATCCAACACTATATTGCACAGAGACACGAACACTTCCACGGTACACGAAGCTATACAGAAATTTTGCACCAGTTACCAAACAAGACTTGAAAATCATCAGAATCCAGAAGCCATCAATCTCCTAGACAACAGTGGAACACACAGAAGACTATGCAGACTACACCCTACAGATTTATTTTAATTTGTGATTGTGTAATTTATTTTACATTCCTGGCAAGATCAATTCAACAAAATGGGAAATTTTATAGAGTAATACCAAGGGGTATTACTTACTCAAGATTTATACTTACAACACATCTACTCATTGTTCTATGAGAGCAGATCGTAGATTTACAGTTATTAAAAAAAAAAATGTTAGAACAATAAGAAAGGTAATATCTAAAAATATATTTTATTAGATTAATAACTACATAAAAATAAATCTACCAACAGAATCAGTGATAAAATTTGGACAAATTATATCTCATACGAATCAAAGTGAATTATACAAATTGTAAATGAATAAGAAACTTAAAACATTGTCAAACTTTATAAATCCCAGCGATTTAATCAAAGGAAAATCGCTAATTAAACTTTGACAAATCCTTTAGCTAAAACACAATAAAATTTGCCCGGGTTAATTTATGGTATATTTTCTATTGAATTTAATGCAAATACCTCTGGAGTTGATTAGGTACTCTAAACACATGTTTCTAATTTTATATTTTTCATATAGGCCTAAATTCTTTGTGTTTAATAATTTTATTTTTAAATGATGCTCATATATTTTTATAAAACATTAATTTTGGTACATGTTAGTAATTTTTTTATGCCTTTATAAACTCACAAAGTTTTCTAGATTTTACTTAAGTTTTGAATTTTGGTATGAAAGTAACTACGTTTACTAGGATTTGAACCAGGAATCTTCGTCTCCTAAAATTAACTGTTAAACAGCTGACTCGTGGCAACGACTTTACCTCTAAACCAATCTGGTGGATGTAAAAAGTAAATGACCAGATGAATTAAAAAATTACGCACTGATAGGTTTCTATCACTATGTTCACGTCAGTTATTACTTTATTTAAAATCAAATGAATTCCAATATTTTCAAGAAATGAAAACGCCGTCCTGTGAAGAAGCACTTGTCACGGTTGAAATGATGAGATTTTATGGAAAAATCTGACAGTGCAATAATTTTATAAAGCAGTCACAAAATTTATCTGTAACGAACACCATATATGCGTTACAAAGCCAAGACCTACCTCAATAATAAAAATTAAAGTAAATAGCTACAATAATTAAGTTGACGTTTTGAGTTTATTTTCTTTATATTCTACCGTGGTTTGTAATTTATTGATTCAAAAGTGAATAGATGAAAGTCAATTAAAAGAGTAAAAAATTATATTTCATTGCAGTGCGCGTTCAGAATGAAAGGAAACGCATTAGGAATGAGAGAAGCCGTTCGAGCTCACCAACTGGACAGTTTGTTGAAATTCTCAGGTGCGTTAAAGGTTGTTGTCGCATACGACAATTGTTACGATTTCTGTGAAGGCGGCCAACAAAAAGTTAAAAGACAAATAACACTCCGCCGTCCTATGACGTATAGACCTGATTAAACCTTTAAAGGAATACTTACCCCCCAAATCCCCTCTTTACCTGGTCTTTTAATGAGATATCTTTTTACAACCAGCTTTGTTAGCTTTGAACTAATACACAGACCGACAACACTCATCCTCTCTATATGGCGATTCTCTCATAACATTATACTCTACAAAATATAGCGATAGCTTCTTACACTCTAATAACTTATTTACTAAGCATGATTATTGGGTATGCGATGAACTTACTTTATCCTTATTAGTTAAGTCAGTATTAGTTGGACGTGAGTTACAAGTATAATTCAATTAACTAAGCTAATATTATTATTAACTAGACTACATTAATCTTATTTAATGTTTGAACTTGCAAGTTACTTTAACTTACTCAATAAATAAATAGTCAATTCATCATGCTCTTCTGTATCCTATACTTTCCACAAGTAACCATTACAATACATAATAATTAAGGAATCATTAAGAGCTCAGCAACTAATACTGTATATTTTCCATCGAAATACCTGTTGTTAACAAATATAACAAAAGCAAATTATAATAAATTTGATTAAAACATGATAAAAATTAACACAGTATTTCAACTAAATAACATTATGAGTAGTGACTTTTCAAAACTTGTCTAATCCCTTTTTACAGATTTTGCCAAATTTTGAAAAAACGCTGTACAATGTATATTTTTGTTGTGTGTGGCTGAATATTTTTATTATATTTTATTATTGTTCAATGTTTTTTATTAAGAAAATAAGTTTAAATATTAAATACTTTGGACGTAAAACTCAATAAAATGTATTGGTTACTAGACAGAAAGTCATCTCTTTAATTGGGAAAAAAATAGTAGTGCACAAAGCTATCCTCAGCCCAGTCTGGAAGTACGGCCTTCAATTATGGGAGCCTGCTAGTAACAGTAATATAATATATAATTATATTATTCAAAGGTTTCAGAGTAAAGTATTAAGAAATTTGGTAAATGCTCCTTGGTATGCAAGAAACACTGAAGTACATGAGCACTTAAACATTCCATTCGTTAAGAAAAAATAAGAAAGCTCAGCGAACAATATAAGGGTACGTTAAATTGTCAACATATAAAAATCGTTTGTCTCTAAATCTACCAGATAATAGTAAACCACCAGACGTTTGAATGGTCATGTTTTAGATCTAAAAAACAAACACTAAAAAAAATTAACAAACTAAAATAATTAAACAAAAAATAAAAACTAATTAGCATAAATAACTAACAGGCTAAATATTTTATTAATACAATCGACTTTTAACAACAATTTTAAATCTGAAAAAAGTTAAATTGCATGAAATATATATATATATATATATATATATATATATATTTAGTTGCATTTTTACGGAAGGACTTTAATGAAAGCCCTCTTCTTCATGTTATTTTGTATTATATCATTCACTTATAGTAGCTTCTTATTGATTTTGTTCTACTTACTGAATAATTATTCAATAAAAAAATAATTAAATACAGCTGTTTTATTTTTGAAGGTATAGGATAAAATAACTTTTCACTGGAAATTGGAGAATGTTTTGTGACAGCAGCCGTGTGTAAAATTGAGAACCCATTCGTCTGGGTTGGAATAGTTAAAGTGAGTTTCGAAGCAGAACGGTTTAGAAATAGAGCAGTTTTGTATCGAAACTATTAAATGAATTTTATTAGTATTTATAGATATTTCTGTTATACACAGTTATCATATTGCAAATTAGTGTAAAATATATATCAATAATACACCAATAAGACATTTTTTGTCTAATACTACTTGTTTGAGTACTCAATCTGGAGTAAAAAAATTTTTTCAACCTTGACGTGACGATAAGTGGGTTCTGCACGCTAAATCTTAAATTAGGAAACTTTAAAGGAAACGTCCTGGAATAAAAATATGTCAACAAAAATCCTACTCAAGGGTTAAAGTAAAAGTGTTCATTCTTTATAAAAGAAATTGTAATTGTAGCCTCCATCTGAAAATATCTGTATCTCAAGACTCTGAAAAAATCATAAAATGAAAATTAGGCACGCAATAATCAATAACTATATTAAAACGTGCGTTATTAAATAAAAATACTACAAGAAACGGAACAAAAAATAAATAAAAAATTCATATTAATAAAACAATAAGTATAATATATAAAATCTCTTAAACATTATATTATAGACAAACGTTTCTCTCTCACGGTCAATCTACGCGATGAATCTACGATGAAAAAAAGGTAACTAAGAATATTAATTAATAATTGTATAATTCTAGGTTTTATGAGGAAGGCTATTATTATCCAGCTTTATAGAGGCGTGCCACTTCGTCATGGAATTGAAACGCCCCCCGTCTGTACACTTATCAAACCAATTTTAACATATTGTTGGTAATTCTTTCAAAGATAGGCCTACAATATTATAAGCTCAAATTTACAATCCATTTTTTCTTCCTTTCAAAAATGAACTATTAATAATATGTCTTGTAAATGTTGCTGCAAGTAATATGAGTATTAGTAGGATATTTAACTATACTGAAATACTGATAAGTATTGTAATTTAGAAGTACAATCATTTAATAGAATATACTAGGCCTATTATATTTAGAAGCACAATCATAAAAATAATAATAGGCTATTACTCAGAAAGTGTCAATGCGGAAAAGTCTGATTCATCGTTTATAAAACAATATTGTTACATCTAAGCCTAGGTGCGTTCGGGACCTGGATATAATAAATAATAAACAGACTGTCTTAAAACTTATATTTTGTTATATTTCTATTCCATTAACTCCTATTAGACAGTTAATTCTATTAACTCCTAAATACAGAGTTCTACCGAACGGATTTTAATAATATTGTTACATGGTTTTAAAAGGGTATTCCTTCCTGATTTACCGAGAAGTTCTAAACTTGAAATTCATGCTAATATGAGCTTTATTTTACGAAGTGAAAAAAACAAATTTCGTTTACAACGTAGCGATAATAAAGCATAATGTAATGCGGTTCTCCCATATTTACCCCCTCCGTAGCCACATTCCTAAGCATACAGGATAAATCAGCTATCTTTTCAGTTCACAACAAACTCAGTTGGCAATAGACATTGGGTTATTGTTGTTTTATTTAAAGTTTTAGTTTAAACCCGTTATTTTCAGGGCAAAACTATCGTATTACTGTGCTTTAGTCGTTACTTACTGTTCTTCTATAAAGGGTTAAGTCTGTGGTTAACTAAAATCATTTATTAAATGATAGAAATGAAGCCCTAGAACATTGTGCGAATTTATTCGCACGCAAACTAGCTAGTTTGTTTTTATACTAGACTACGATAATAAAAATTGACAGGTCAATAGACGTACATGTTCTACTACACGGAGTTAGTTACGTTAATCTGAAATAAGACAGAAATTTTCAGTAATAGATGCATTCTGCCTAAGCTATAGAAAATTAATTGAATAAATGCAAGAACTAATTAATCGTTAATTAAATTGCTTACTTAATTGAATTACGGAGTAATTTAGGTTACGCTTTTTATGAATTGAATAAGCTACTACTAAAATATTAAATTCTTACGAACTACTCTGTCAAATCTACAAAAGTACAATTTCTCAAAATTCACTGAACTGATTTGCATTCAGTCCTAAAATTTTTTTTTAAATCGTACAATTAGTAAAAAAATTTATTTGTTGCAGATGTCAAAGGAAGTTAGGGTGCAAGTGTAAAATGAGGTGTACAAAAACACTATCAATTGCGCTAGCTGTGGGCGCGTGCTATTTGTTAGCTTTAGAAAATTCTCAATTAAAAAAAGTTAATTTATTTATTTTTCCGGGTTCACCTTACTTTTCACCTTTTCTAGATAAATAACTTTAAGAATACTGAAATCGATATTCAAAATTGCAACTTGGGAAATTAACAAAAATTACATATTTATTACTTAACGTTAGTTATCACCTTTCCGCCCCACATTAGCCATTAGTCGAGATTCAATTTTCTCCCACGCATTACCTACAGAATGGGCATGCCGATTTTTGAAACTGGGGCTCTACGGGAAGTTGTACTTGTAGAAACGGGATTTGTTGCTTAAGGGTAATTTTACCGACGTGACTGACTGTGACGAATGTGAAATGATAAGCGAGGGCATATTTTAGCCTACGTTGAAAAAACAGCAAGAAACAATTCCATCTGACACAATGGTGATGCGGCACTCAAACTTGATATTGCCGCCAAGAAAAGGGTACAACATAAATAAAATTTCACTAAGCAGTCGTCTATAACAGAGTTTGTCTAAAAGTAGTAAATCATTTCGTAAGTAACCCTACTGCCGAACATTTTATGTATGGTATTATGATAAATGTGTAAAATTAGAGCAATAAAATTTGAGATAACCTTTTATCTTCTTCTTCTTCTTCTTCCTTCAAGGTTTAGGCGGTCGCCTGTTCCGAACTCACAAACTTGAAACTCCCAGCTCACATCCATACCTTGCGAGGTCGTCCCACATCTCTCCGTCCAACCGGTGCATAACGGTGTACTTGGAGAGGTATTCTGTTATTCGGCATTCTGTCCAGGTGTCCCCTCCATTGCCCGCGATAGCCCTCAATCTTCTCATTCAGGCAGTAGACTTGGAGCTCCTTTCTTATATCGGCATTCCGCACTTTATCCAACCGTGAGCATCCCTTAACTCGTCGCAGGAATCTCATCTCCGCTGCTTGGATCCGTTGCACATTTCTCTTCGTGGGCACCCACCCTTCACTCCCATACATTATTATGGGAGTTGCCATTACCTTGTAAAACTTCATAATTGAGTCAGGTCTGGCCCTGTTATGCAATGTTCTATTGATTGTGCCACAAATCCTTTGGAACTTACTGATCTTCCGCTCGATGTCTAAATCCAAGTCTACTCCGACGCCACATCCCAAGTAACTAAAATTGGACACCTGCTCCACTATCGCATCGTTTATGACAATTTTAGATCGGACCGGATATTTCCCCTTGAATGCCATTACCTTGGTTTTCGTGGCGGAAATTCTGAGATTAAAATCTTCACACAATTTACCCAGGAAATATACAGATTTTTGGAGTGCATCCTCCGATTCCTGAACCAACCACAGATCATCAGCAAAAAGCATTGCATTTATGTAGCAGTCTCTGCCTAACCGTACACCCGGGTCAACGTTGCGTTTCCAAATTTTAAAAATGTAGTCAAAATACATATTAAATAATGTAGGTGATAAGCTACACCCTTGTCTGACACCCCTATTAATAACAAATTCCTTTAAACGTTTCACCCCTGTGTTAACGGTTATCCTCGTGTTTTTGTATAGAGACTTGATCACCCTGATCAGATGCGGTGGGCACCCTATTTCCCCCAGAATCATCCAAAGCTTGCTGCGATCCACCCTTTTATCTTAAAACAAAATATCTACAACAAAAATCTCCGTCTTGGAACACACAAGTAAGACACTACCAAACCAGAAATTTTAAACTAGAACTATTAAACCAGAATTTTTATACGCAACAAAAACCTTGAAAACAATTTAGTTTTCCACCATGGAAAAACTAGAGAGAAAAGAAAGAACAATCTTAAGGAAGGTTTTAAACCCAAGAAAATAGGATCAGAATACAGGTTAAAATCAAACAAAGAAATCTATAGCCTACAATTTGTAATTTACTTGTTAGACGTGAATGTTCGAAATTTAAACTCTCCAGTTTTTCTATCCAATCCTTGATTAATAAATTTTTCGAATTTCAGTTCTCTATCCGATCGGTAAGTTTTGAAAATTAGTGATGTGAGTGAGTAGGTTAGTAAACAATTTCGCATTTGTGTATGGTGTTACCATTAAAACAAGAGGATGCTATTCGTAAAATTTATATTATTATCGCTTCTGTTAATAATAATTTCACGGATATTTTTTACTTCTTGTTCCTTATGTTGTAAGGATTCCCTAAGAACATCTTGTTGTGATCGTAAATCTTGTATCTCCTCATTATTTTTAATATTTTTTTTTTAATACTTTTAATATTTACAACACATATTTTGTTGTCAATGCTGTTATTAACACCCCGCTCTAACTTATCCATACCCCCTTCAACCTGTTCTTCAACCTGAATCAAGTTTTCAAATTGAACTCTAAATTATTACCTAATCAATTCACTTCTCGAACTTTTATTGAATTCTCCCCTCTTTTGCTAGTTGTTATATTTATTTCAACTTCGTCTTTCTTTTTTTTCTTCTTACTATCAAGGATTAGGCATAAGCCTGTTCCGACCTCACAAATCATCCTGTAAGTCTACACAAACACGAGACATTCCAACCCGTACATCACGACTACTGTCATCTTCTTCGAGGTCTTCCCACCTCCCTTCTTCCAACTGGAACATTCCGTCACTTTAAAAGGTATTTTCTCCTCTGGCATGCGTTCCAAATGTTGCCTCCATTGATTCCGGTACTCCTCCACTTTTTTATTCAAACTCAATTCACCCAACTCGGATTTAATTTCCTCGTTATATATTAGATCCAGCCTCGAACAACCCTCCATCATTCTTAAAAACCTCATTTTAGCTGCTTGGATCCTAATTCCTTGGCGTTTTGTGGTAACCCATGACTCACTTCCATAAAGAAGATCAACTTTTTACGCTTCAAATATTTATCCTAACTTATTTTATTTTTCTAACACATTTATTCTATTACTACGTAAAACGCTGTTTATCTTTTCACATTTATACTAAAACCATCTTATTTATTATTCAAACTATCAATAAGTTTGTTACTTTTTATTTTACATAATTCAATATTTTAGCTTAATTTATTTTCTAATTGTTTGAGATTTACTTAGATCTACTTACTTTTTAAAAACTTTTGTTACCTATATTGTTTATTTTGAAATTATTTTTTATTACCGGTATTGCATTAAATATTTATGTTACAAAATGTGCCACTTCGTTTTAGGGAAATAAGATCAGTTCCCCTTTTGTATAATGGTATTATGGGTATATACTATGATTTAATCACTCTCACTGTCTTAAAATACAAATACTAGTTTAAATTAGAGTGATAACAAAAAGTTAAAAATGGAGATTAAATACATAAAAAAGAAATTAATTAAGGTCTAAAACAACATGAAATATTAATTTACACGTGTTAATAATAGACTATAATATGTAGACTTAAATTAGTTAATGTCTTATTAGTTAATAATAAAAGTATTATTGTGAAAATATGTTTAAAATCTTTAGTTATATTTTACTGAATGTTCTATTTTCAGATAAAATCTGTCGATTAGGACAGCGATAAATTTTTTTAAATGTTATTTAAATTATAACTGACAAGGTAACGAAATTGAAACAAAATAAAAAAAATAAAATACAACATAGGGACCCGATGATGTCATGCTAACTCTAGGAAGTGAATTCACGCGAAAAGAATTTCTTAAATTTTTATGACAATTTCCGTTTATAATGTAGATCAAAGAAATCTCATACTAATTTAAATGTCATGCGGTAAGGAAAAGTTGTGTAGTATAATATTATGAATCGTATTGTAGTATTAATCATTTAAGATTAGTAATGCTGGATCATGATAAATCACATGCCATCACGTGACAGGATAATAAAATCTATAATTTAATAAAATAGACGTTACAGTACCTTTATAAATAATGAATATTAGTTCACAGAAGTGATGAAATCAAATCTATTATAATAAGTAATCAACGCAAAAATAGTTTAAAAATGCTATAATTAAAGTGAAACTTCATTTTATGTTAACTGCAAAAGGAAATCCAACACCATAGGAGTAAAAAAAATTTAAATGGTAAATCATCAAGTAATATTGTAATTACGTAAATAAATTAAATTTGAAACTTCAGTGTAATGATTTACCCGAATTATAAACTTTACGTTCAACATTATGAAGTGACCATGACTTTCTAATTATTTAAGAACGTTAAAGGCCACCGTAGCGTAGTGGTAGCGTAATACGCCGAGATCCTGGGTTCCATTCCCGGCCAGGAACTACCGTTAAATTTAAAATTACCGTTACATTTTCGTTACACCGTACTTTATAATAACCGAGCTATTGATGGGACTTTAAATACACTAAAATAAATAAACAAATTTATCAAATCTCATTATACTATCTCAAACCATTCCTGAGATATACATTTTTTTTTTTTTATAAAACGACTAGTGTACGTACGTTGCAATCTGTTTATTTAAAACAATAACTAACCCCATGAACGACTGATATGATAATAGGATGACGTGTAAATGAAGTGTCGTCTTTTACAAGCTCAGGACGACAATTTCTGAGAGATTATTAATTGAGCCTTAACCATTAAAGACGGTGAAGGATGAAATGATTTTTTGTAACATTTTCATA
This sequence comes from Catonia carolina, assembly GCA_035578175.1. Lineage (NCBI taxonomy): Eukaryota > Metazoa > Arthropoda > Insecta > Hemiptera > Achilidae > Catonia > Catonia carolina. The sequence continues at coordinate 261,736,575 of JAQMRL010000001.1, forward strand.
CGTTACAAAAAAACATATCATCCCTCACCATCTGCATTAGCAGTAATTGCAAAACAGTTGGCCGTTAACCAAAACAAAACTAACCATCAAAGAACACTGGTAACCACTGTATATTATTCAAAACTGCTTAAAATAACTACAGCTGATTTTAAATAGAATGAGAGTAAACCTATAGTTTAGCCGCTCTAAGTTTGCTCCTACTGTCAACAAACAAAAGCCACCTACTACAGGGTGCACGCTAGAGTCCGTGACTTTATGGATGTCGTATTCTTATTAAGTCAACTATTTTTTAAATTATAAGTACTTAAAGTACTAAAAACATCAGTCGTGATATGATGTAGGCCTAACAATTTAATTTATAAAAATACTTTTAGAAGTATTTTGTATTTAAATACTTTTGAAAGTATTTTGTTGTTACTTTTTAATCAGCGTGTACACATTTATATAATGCGCATGCTCAGTGACGTCATTATTTGTTTACATTAGGAGCAAACTTAGAACGGCTGAACTGTACACGATGGTTTAGCAATGTGAAATTTAATGTAATATTTCCCTACAGTGTTTCACCGACAGGGAACTTTTACACCGGCAGGGAATTTTTTTCTTTTATAATGAAACAGCTGATTTATTTTAAGCATTTACTTTTATTGTTAACCCTTTTAGTACCAATGTCCGGAAAACAGGCGTCGATAACTTTTACTTAGTGATAACATCCGGTTTACCGGATGCCTGTAAGTTATTTATATAAAGCGCCAACGTTCGGACTACTGAACATTTCCAAAAAAACTTTTAAACAAAAATTAATAGAAAAAAACCGCCTCCGTGACATAGTGACTAGCGCGCTAGCCTGCAAAGCTAAAGATCCCGAGTTCGATTTCCGGCTAGAGTCTGGAAATGTAATTTGCTAAAATCACCGTTAAGGTACCAAAACCCACAGTAGTTAGTAATGACGAAGCTGTCCACAGTAGTCGCCAACGTTCTGTTAAAAATGTAATTTTTACATACTGGTACTTTTTCTACACCTTCATTAAAATTAAATGGCATTTTATATCAAACTTTTAAATATTATTTTGCGACTGAAAGGGTTAAACAATACGTTTGAATTATGATTACTTTACAAAATGTAGAAAAGATTAATTCTTTATCAAAAAAGGGAAATTTAAAAAATGTTTGGTAGGTGAACGGAAAAAATTCCCTCATGAATTGTTTTTCCACTCTCATCCTATTTTAATCTAACTGTACCTTTAATAGGATTTGAACTACGAAAACGTCCTCTGTTAAAATCAGCTGACTTGTGGCGATGACCTTATCGCTAAACCAACCCGTTCGATCTTTTATTTCTTAAAAACATAAAAGTTTTCGTCATCAAATCTTAGTTTAAACAAACTTTTTTATATTGATGAATGGAATTTGAATATAATTTTTTTGTCACGTTCTCTACTGGTAAATTATTCCACATTAATGTAATTAATAATGAGTTTTGCTGTACATACGAAATACAAACGAAAAGTTACTCTTAATAAAGTAAAGGAATTGACAGAACCGTAAACAATAACTGTAAAAATAGCTAAACACATTACTTTTATCGGTGTAAGAATAGTTTGAGTAGATAATAATATAAGTGCACCAGTATTGGATAAATTGACCGGTTAAATTAAATAATGATGAAGATAATAGCGATGTACAAATGAAATGAAAGACAATACGTCTAAAAGCAACTACCCTACTAATAGGAAATGTGTGAGAGAGTGATTTGAGTAGTTAGTAAGGTGGAGTAGTTATTTTATCGGTAGATCATGATTTCAGTTGAGCGTTATAGTTGATCCGACCGACATCGGACTGGATCACGCTCGACGGGCATTTTGGAGCAATCGTGATGGCTACAAGGCTGCTCCTCCAATTATTAACCTTTTCCTAAATATTTCTCACATTCCTTGTAGAGCGCTACCCAAGGCCGGACGCCCCCTTCGGTCAGCCTTTCCGCGGTTCTGATTTCACAAATGCCAGCCGGTGATCAATCGAGACGTGGGAAAGGTACCGATGCACCTATCACCCACCGTCAGTACGAATATTAAACTCATTCGGTAACTCACCTGTATATATAGGCTACACCGTGAAAGACTAATTTATTCATTATCATATTCCAATTACGGTAAATTTAATACGGTTTAACACTCAAACAAAGTTCATTCGATTCATTACAGACACAAATTCGTGATTTCTTTAATTATATTATTAACGAAACCTATATTACAGCACAATGATCTTGAAACCAATTGCAACAGTCAAACTTTTATGTAGTCTATCAATATGTTACGACAGTTTTATAAACACCTGCTTTAATTAACACTTCACTAATCTCTTAAAAATAACGTTTGAGAAAATTGTTTTTTATTTTATGACATTATATAATTTATTGTTATTACTTCTTCTGATCATCATCATTAAGTATTAGGCACACAGCCTGTTGCGCCATCCAACCTTCAACGTTATTCGTATTTTCATCTTTTCCTTGGCCTTACCAAGTTCTAATTCCCTCTTGTTTTATCCCTCATTTTTTAAATCTTTGAGATTTCGGTCCGCACTCATCCTTTCAATGTACATTAACTACTAATCCGCCGCAGATCTCAAAAACCTCAACTCTGGACTCAGTTATATCTGTCTGGGGGAAGCTATCATTGTCACACCTTCAAATAGGAAACTATAAATAGACATCACTCAATCAAATCTCAGAATTGTATCTCACTTTGATTCTGAATGTCCTAATTATACTATTTTCAAACATTATTAATAATTTATTCACTTTTTAACTTCTGTTTATTCTCAGTAACTAATTTTATTTAATAACTACCTACTTAATAAAATTGTTGTTTCTTAGTTTTAGGTTTGGTGTGAGTAGGTTTGTAAACGAACAGGAAATCGCGTTTGTTTATGTTGCTACTTTGAACTAGTCAATACGGAAAACAGCTCGCTCAACCAATGTTACTTAGCACATTGATACGTCTTTCCATCAGACGCCTAATTTGGCAGGGTTGGTGACTACTCTCTTTTTATTTTCACTTGTACCGTTGTAAAGTGTAAACAATGGAAGTTATGGTGATTTCTAATTACTGTAACTTCTAGAAATAAGGTATAACCCATCAACTGGTGAATAGAAAACCCCTCTCCAATTGTTAGAAGTTGGTACATTAGCATGGTAGTTAGACAAGAAGTTGTAAATATAGCCAACTGTTAATCATCTGATACGGATAGTATTCATAAGGCGGTTCTATTTCCCCCTCTATGTTTTTGGGCTTTTCTTCTACCTGCCAACTTACAGCCAACCATTTGGATGGTTCTCCTTCCTTTTGGATCACCAGGATGGTTGATCGGTTGGTAGGAGAGGGAGACTTGTCGACCAGCGGTTTCCTGATTTGGATGCAAGAGATTAAAAAGAATTCTATTTTGAATTCAGTTGGTAATAGTTGTGAAAAAAGCAGGAGAGAGTAAACACTTGATGAAGTGAATAGAAAGACAAGGAGAAGAAAAAGAAAGAGGAAAGGTATTTAATTTAAGGTAGGTTTCATTTCGTATATTAAGGGGTTTTAAGTTTTGTTTTTTATTAAAGTCGCGAAAGAAAAAGGTTGGCTATATTTAAAATAGGTTATGGTAAATTAAGGAATAATTCCGTCAATTATATTAAAATTTTTTAGTTTAATGCGATGAAGCATAGTTTGATTTTTTCTTTAGTTTTTTCATGCTCTACTGCTAGAGCTGGCACCTAATATGTTTATTTTCATTTTAAATCCTTATTAAAGAACTTTCCCACGGGTCAAGATTTTAGGTGGTGGACACTCCTAACTTCCTTTATAGCGGAAGGATAAGACTAGTGGACGAGTTTATAGCTTCATTATTCCTTTATAGCTGGTGGACAAGTTGCGCACCAGAATATAGGTCTGGAATTCAACAGGAAAAAGGAAAAAAGGGCCAGAAAAGTAATGAATGAGAAGAGTTTTGAAGACGATGACCAAATACCTACAGGAAGATGGTTGGACGGGTAGAGAGACTATGCGTTTTAGATTAGAAAAAACGGTAATAATACCAGTACTAAGTCGTAAACATTTACCATTTCATTCACTTTTCTAGTCGCTAACTACGAAGGTTTTGTTAGACTTCAAATAATAAAAATAAACAAAATCTTTAAGTTATGCTAAGGAAGAAAAATAATTTTTAGATAAAGTACAACCGTCTACATTAATAATATTCCGCTGCCTCACACTACTCAAACACGCTATTTAGGCTTTCACTTGGACAGAAAACTTACATGGAACGCACATGTTACACACACACGCCACAAACTCAAAACACGCTTCTACCAACTGAACTCGATAGACGTTCTAAATTAAACCTGTCACACAATTTAACAATCTACAAGACAGTCTTAAGACCAATATAGACATATGGAGTTCAACTTTGGGGATCTGCTAAACCTTCACACACGAAACGTATACAACCGATTCAGAACAAGATTCTACGAACGATAACACAATGCCCCTTTTACATTACAAACTCAATGTTACACAATGACTTACATATCCCATACGTAATTGATGTCGCGAAACAACTATACAAGACGATGCATGACAAATTTGAATTACATGAAAACCCTCTCATACAAAACATGTACACTAGAGCGATACCGGGTGCTCAGTGCGGACGTTTAAATCGCCTCTGGCCAAGAGATCTTCTTGGCCACCTGTAGGACTGTGGTGATGACTGCACGCTCCTTCAAGTAAATCAAGTTTTGGAATATTAGCTTCACATTTATAAATTGTTGTATTAATATAATAACATATAGCCTAATAAATTTCAATTACAAGTGTCAAAATAAAGATAAGGTACCTGAAGGTAGTGAACTGACATAAAAAAGAAGGTAATCGTCTCTGTGGTTACAGAGTGGTTTCAACGATAGGTATTGTAGTGAATCGCTAAAGAAAATGTTCTCAGTTTTATTCCCGGAAAGATCTGCAGAATTTATACACCGTTAATAGGACACTTAGGTTCATAAACAATCACGATGTCGATGTCATTTTAAATAAAAAAGAGAATTAGGTACATTTATATAAATAAAAATAAACGTACATAAAATAAATTGTTGTAAAGTGTTCTAGTCATTTAATCTATAAAGACAAATACGTGACAGATGTTTGAAAACATAAAAAAACTTATTGAAGACACTACATTTACTATAAATCAAGGTTATTATATATAGTGAAGGGTGAGTCACTAGATAAGCGTTTAGTCTTCGAGTAGATTTACCATCATAACCTAACAAACAGAATATAAGGAGGGTACACTTCATAAGACGTAACAAGTAAAACGGACACAATATAAACAGAAGTTACTCACTTGCATACTTGCTTAAAGGCACGGTAAACAAATCTTATGTTCCCACGATCCAATTCTCTCCTACAAGAAGTTCTACCGTATCATGTATTGTATATTCAACTGATTGTATCATCTAATCTGATTTGTATCACGTAAACAATTCAGTTGCTACCAATCTATTTTCTACAATCGATTTTAAACTAGATGTGCTTACGTACATACAATAAAACCTAAACTTATAAAGGTCATACGATACAGAAGTTTGTACGTGGAAAACATAGTATGATTATTTGCAGGCGTATTTATTTAAAAACAGTACCGTCCGTTATAATTATTTAAATAACGTAATTTTCATACCGGCTGAACTGGAAATTTCACCTGATAACTTCCACATATTCCTTATATTGATGTAAATTTGATCAGACCAAGTATTGTGTTCTGACGACACTTTTTGAGAGGATAGAGTTGATGTAGCAAACATAATCTAATCTAAAAGTACGTAAACACTAGAACACTTATTTCAAAAAAGTGCCTCGATCTGATTTTCTGAAGAAAATGCGTAAACTTGTATGAGAAATAAATTATTTATACTATAAAAATATTCATTTTTGTTTGTTTTAAAATATAAATGTGCGATAAAATTTATATGCTTTTAAACTTAACTCATTTTCCAATTAAAATAATAATCTTGGTGTGGTGGTAAGGGCAAATGGTTTATTATCCGGGGTTCCGCGTTCGATTCTCGGTCAGATCTGGGATTTATCATCACTCATTTTCATCTATCACTCTCATTATATGCATTAGAATTCATTGCAAGAGTTATACGTATAACCAAAATAAATTTTACAATGACTTTGACTTTAAATTGTAAGGTTTTCTTCTTCGGTAAATTTTACACCACGTAAACTTTAGAAATTCTCAGCATTCGTTTACTGTAGACTTTTCACCTTCCTTTCATCCATCCAGTGTTTAAGTCTTGTTCTTCGTGGAAGCCCTTGAAATCAGTAATCAATAGTCTAAATTTTGTTTGGCTCATCATAATTTCTCCCTTTATTAAAGGTTCCTTTCTGACTCTTTCTATATCCTTTCTCACTTTTTTAAACCTGACTTTTTTCTGACCTTTTTTAGTAGCTTAAAGAGTTGTTTCATCAACTCTTTGTCATCTATTCAATACAGGTGTTCGAGGAATTTTAATTTTAGTTTTCTAATCATTCCATTAACCGTTTTCTTGTATAGTTTTCCTGTTCTCTTAACCTGTTTTATCTGTTTAGTACCTTCGAACATAATCTTGCGGAGAATCTTAAACCGGCATTTTCTTTCAATGTAAGGCATTCATTCGCGAACATCCGTTTTTTTATAAAAGTATTAAAATTTCTGATCTTAGTTTGTCTTGTTAGTGCAGGTCGTGAGCTCTTTGGAGTGCATCAGCCATATTTTCTTGAATACTGTCGTTCGATTTTTTCAGTGGCCTTCCGTAATATTATCTCCACGAGGTACTTGAAGCTATCAAATTTCCCAATTTTTCTGTATTGAAGCAATGCGGATGCATTGATATACTGAAGCTATGTACTGAAAAGGTATTCAGTTTTCTTGGCAAAAATTGTAGTCCTGTTTTCTCCGCTTGTTTTTATAAAACGTTGCTACAGATTCATGTTTCTAGAATAGATTGCCAGATCGTTTACAAACGAAAGAGAGTTTATCTTCATACTATTTTTGATCCTCTAATGTGTAGGCCTACTTGGTTGATGAAGGATTTCTTGCCAAGTACTATTTTCCATCCCCAAATAACCTTTTTTTGTTTTTCTTATCTTTTTTAAACACCTTTTAATTCACCGATAACTGAAAATGTTTCCAGTAAAGGATTTTCGGTGTTCTAAAATCACACTGAGTAAATGTAATATCTAATTTTTGTAGTCATAAACTGAAGTAATAATGCTGAATTATTATTATTAATAAAACATTAATTACATAAATCTACATTACAAATACTAATCAAAATAATTCAATTAATACACCATGAAATTAATTAATTCTGTACAAATTTATTGAGCATTATTAAAAATATTTGAATACAGGGTAAATTTAATTAAATCAAAACGACTGATGTTACCGGTGACATAAAGATTAATTGACTGTAAAACATTTATAATTGCAATATAAATATTGAATTAATTTCATTAATTTTGCTGAAGACCTTCTATTTCTGGACACCGGACTATAAAATAAGATAGTTTACAAGTAAACACCTACAATAAAGTAGTTTTATTCCATTACTACCAGACTGTATAAAAAAAATATACGAGAAACTTGCAAATTTAGCACTAAGTTTTTAGTTTTTTAGTTTAGTTTAGTTTTAAGTTTTTTTTAAAATAGGTCTTTTTGATGTTGCGATAGCGAGCTAATTTAAAAATTGAAAGTTTCAATCCGGGAAATTTTAACAATTTACTGTTACTGTTATATTATAACCTAATTAAGTAGCTAATGGTTAACTATGAACTTAACATAGGCTAATAGTTTCAAAAGTATGGGGCTTATTATAAATGACGTATTTGTAGCGGAAGTGTAGAGTGCTAGAACTTAAGTCAGAGATTCCGGTTTCAATTTCCTATTGTGATTAGAAATATACCGTAAATTTTACATCGGTAAAAGTTGCAAACATAAAGCAGTCGCTAGTGTTGGACTTCAAAATATATAACAAAATAATTAATAAAAATAATATCTTTTTTAAATTGAGTTTAAAGAACAGTCTGATCCAGTCTGGATTTACCACCAGAGTTCCCGTGTTCGATTCCGGTTTAGTCAAGCATTTTTTCCTTTTATCACTCGTTACGTCTGCATTAGCATTTATGCACTAAACATTCGGAGGTAAAAGTGTTTCTTAGTACCCTTATCCAATTTTCAATATGGCGATGCACACATATTATAATGCTGCATGAAAGAGTTGAAGTATATAATAAAAAACTTTTTCTCAGATTAGCGAGCCAAGAGATCATTCTTCTCTCAGGTTCTCGAATTAGCTCGCCCTTAACTTAAAGGATTGTACTTGTCTTACATGACCTTGAAATTTTATTTTGAAAATGGAAAATGTGTGTTTTTCCGGCATAGATAAGTTAATCATTACATAAGTTTTACTATTAACATCAAAGCAGTACTATCTGCTATTATGCAATAATAAAATATTAAAACTCTGAACGACAAAAGACTAAATTCAACGTTATAACATAAGTTTTTGCACAAAACTAGTCATGGATTTGCTAGTGCACGCCTATTTATAGGTTCCCGAGCTAGCTTTCTAAAATTTTCAACAACGTTCCAAACAGTTTAATAAAAACAAATTAAATATTAAGTGTATGAATGCAGATACACTTAAAAAACATTACATAACGTCATGATTCAGCACTAGAGCTATAAAGATAGTTCTATTTCTTCTCATACGATCATTGAATGACCTAAGTATTTAAGAAAAGAAGACAGAAGTATAAGTAACACTAATCAATTTATCTTTTCGCAGAATTTGAATTTATTACGCTTTGTGGTGAATGAATTGTGAAGGTGTCATTTGAAGGGTAGGAGGTAACTGGTTTATAAAAGTCTTGGCATACTACTGATAAAGAGCCATACTTTTTAACCCAATTAAGAAACGTTCAAGAAAGGTAAACCTCTATCGGTTTACCCAGTAATACCTTTCAGGGTTCAAACCATCCCTGATTAGCTATATTTTTTTTCAAAAATGGTTACAAAAGTGTTAGGAAAAAGTAGTTCTTATTTTAATAAGATAAATACAATTTATAGTACATTTAAAATAAAATCATTTATTTTAATCTAAAAAGTATACTCTAGTTATATAAAAAATAGCATTTTATACTATTCAGTGCGTTCAAATGTAGTATTGCTAAACTTAAAATAATTCATAGCTGTAGGATACAAATTGGAGCAGGTGTGAACATAAAAATATGCAAAAGTTGATATGAGGAAGTAATACAGCGGTTTAAGGTTATCATAACATAGTCGTGTTCAAGTGTACGTTATTATAGTACACACCAGGAGTACTATCTGGATTAAAATAAGTGTAAACTTGTAGACAACAATAAAGTTAAGGCGTTACTCGTATGAAAAATACAGCAGAACTCACCACATTATCTGATAAAATAACCTTTACTTCAGAAGGCATTACAATAACCAGTGTCGCTGATTTTGTATTAGTTGTTCAATAGTTTCGATAAATAGAACAGTAAAATATCTATGTGAAACATTTACACGAAATTCTTTTGCCAATGTAAATAATGAAATATACAACGAAAATATTTTATCTCGAGTGAATAATGTAAATTGTAAAACTTAACCTAATTTCAATCATTTACTTGTTCTGTCAAGCCAGTAAGTATTTTTAAAACTGACAGTTATTTTTATATTATTTTAACACTTTTGAGGAGAATACCACTCATTAGCAGGTCTCACTTTTTAATTTTATAACATCGAATGATACATGTGATATGGACTGAATGATAAAGTGTTAAAAGAGTGTGAGGGTAATGAGAATTTTTAAGGCTGAAAAGGTTAAACTAGTTTATTAAAATTTGTGTTTACTAAGAGAAAATATCAGGCGGCCAATAAATTTATTCATATTTCTTTTTAGTTATAAGTTTAGTTTTGATTAAGTTTTTAAAAAATTTTGTAATTAATTGAACCTTATATTAACTTTATTTATATTTTCTCCCCCCCATTTTAGAATACGTTTTCTCGGTTTGGGGTGACTATTACCACTACTAACCTTACAGAAAGCGTTTAAAATAATTTCTTCAGATACTTAGTGTACAGAAATTTTTCTGATAATGACAGTTATGAGGGTTAATGTAAATCATGGAAATTACACCCTCTAACCGTTGTGGATTGGCAGCGGCGTTGTACCTTTACAAGGTCCTGCATGGTTATATTGATGGCGACGTTTCTAGACATTTTTTAAGGGTTCCTCATGCAGAATTGAGGAGGTGTAGAATGTTTGTTGCATCTGACGGGATGAAAGATCCCTCACCTATGGCACGTTCTGTTGATATTGCAAATGACATTGGAAACGAAGTAGACTTTTTCAACTCAAAAATTGGTATCTTTAATGTTGAACTACTGAGGAGTGTGTGTGATTTAGGTGACTGTGATAGTGTGTTGATATATGCTTTACCTACGTGATATATAAGTCTATGTCCATGTTCTTCGTGTATAAAGTGTATAAAATATATGTAGATAATGTGGTTTGGTAATTTGGAATGATAAATGTAACAATAAATGAAATAGTAAAATATAGGACATAAAATGAAGGATAAAATTATTCAATATAGTAAGTATATTAAAGTTGTTTTCCGTTCAACTTTGCTGATGGACTTCATACCTAGCTGCACACCGCTCTGTGGGAAGAGATGGCCGGATCTAGAGGAGTGTGGAAGCCTCGTTAAAACAAAAAAAATGTTATTGTAATTTTCTAGTTCTCTCCCATCTTCCCTTGAATGCCATAACCTTTGATTTTTGCGCCGATATTCTAATGCCAAATTCTGCGCTATTGTTGTGCAACTGATAAATGGTATATTTGATCCTGTCTTCTGTGTCAAAAATAATAACAGTGTCATCTGCGTACAACAATGATTTAGGAATATATTATTCCAAAGCTAAAATAATTAATGTAAGTAAATAAATTGTAATAAAATATTTGTTATATTTAAAAGGAATTTCTGTTACGTATTAATAATTAGGCCTAGAAAGTACTGGTAATAAATATCACAGTATAACATCCAAGCCGTGCATTTTTTAATTTAAAACTCCGGGAAGTAAAGAGCTTTACTTAATAATAAATAATGCAAGGTAAAAACAATAATAATAAAATATATATTTATAAATAAATAAAATAAAGATAAGAAAATTGTTAAGATGAACAACAAAGAAGAATGTAGGAACCTCATCCCCGTACATCGCAATGTGATCTTTCTTGTGATATTGGGTGAGCAAACAAGTAAGCTAGTTTTCTAACAATAATATTCAGTTAGTAAACTTGCGGTAGATTCCAGTATCGATGGTAGATTGAATGAATGAATGAAGGAACGAACAAATGTATCTATCGAGACGCTCAACTAAAGATCGATAACCGACTAACTTAGAACATTTTCTTTATTATTTCCGTACGTATTTATATCAAAATACAATGGGAAAACAAGGGGTACGATCACTCCGTTACCAATCCTTATTATTTTAAGTTAGATAAGTTAAAACTGATATTATTTTCTCGATCATTAGATTATATGTAACTAACAATGGGTTTGAAGTAAATAATACAGATTTAGTAAAAACGGTTCAGTTACTTTCATTAAAGAATGCTAACAATATTAGATGGTAAAAAATGATATTTTTCTACTGATGTACTACTTACTCTTATTACAAACGGAAAACCTGCGTTGTTCCGATTAGTTTCACGTTTGCTTTTAAGAGATAAATAAGTAAATTATTTTTAAAATATAAACCTAAATTTTTAAAACAAAAAGGAAATTTCATAACCATAAAGTAATTAATTTTATTATCGTATATTTAATTTTCATTAAGTAACTTAAGACATTTTTGAAGCCCACATTCTCAGTATTCGTTCATTGTAGGCTTTTATTTTTACCATCCATCCAGTCTTTTGCTTTTGCTCTTCGTCAAAGTTCTTAAAGTTTGTAATTAGGTAGCTAAATTTTATTCGATCCATTATGTTTGCTTGTTTTATTCTAGTTTTCTCAATACGCTATCTGATTTCTTTAAAATATTTATTCGAAACTTAGGTCCATTGTTTAGTGTTTTAATTTCTATTTTCTCAAATAAAATTATCAGTTACGAAAAAGGATTTAAATCTATCACAAAAGTATCAAGAAATAAAGACACTTTAGAATTAATTAATAGTCCTAGGAAAATTAATTTTCTAGGGCACACGTTTCGATGAAATGGCTATACCCCATTCCTTAGTTCTAATCCGTAAGTCCAAACTGATGTGAGAATTGCTTCACGTAAGAGAACTTTACTTTTAAAGAAAGTTGAGACTTGCTATCTCAGAGCTAGAAAAATTGAGGTAACTTCAGTTCAAGTTGTTTCCGTTTCGTCTGAATATGACTTCTTCACGTGAGACTTCGATCAATATGTGAACCCAAATAATTAACTTATTCTTTTTGCGGGATAACTGTACTGTTCAAGGTGACCACTGAACATGCTGGTTTCTTTAATGTAAATTGTACTTGGGTTGACTTATTCTTATTAATCTTCACTTGTCCATTCTTATACCATTTTGTGATGTTATCAAGATGGGTTTGTACCTTCTCAGAGGCACATGTGGAAAAGCATCCACCTCTAAAATCACTGTGTCATTTGCGTACATTGCCGTCATTACAGATCCATATTTCAAGGTCAGCTGTGTAAAGCTTATAAGAATGAGCTCAAAATGCTGTCTTGAGAAACAGGAACTTTTTAGATCGATATCGGAAAAGATTTCATATTTCATTTGGAAGAAACGATTTGAAAGATTTTAATGAAGAAGTATGGATTCTAATTTTATTTTGATTCTGCATAATAGATCTAGAGGCCATACTTTATCAAATGCCTATTGAATGTTTAACAACACAGCTGAATATAAAGTGTTTTAATTCTGGCCTCTTTTGAATAACTTTGACTAGTCTGTGGATTTACTCTACAGCCGAGTGCCGTTCTCTAAACTGATTATCTGAAATCAAATTAAACTATAATAGTTTCTTTTGTCCCTAATGTGAGTACGTTCCAATCTGTTCAATTCAGAACAATAAGAAACCCCATGATTCAATGAGATGAGAATGATGTGTATGACGTTTAAATGAGGTGTCGTCGTGTCGTCTCGTACAAACCCACGCCGACAATTCCTGAAAGTATGGTTAATGGAATCCTAACTATTAAAGTACACCGGTAGCTACTGTCTAGTATTAAAATCCGTAAAAGTAACTACCTTTACTAAGAAACTTCATCTCCGAAAATCGGCTGTTAAACAACAGCTGACTCGTAGCGACGACTTTACCTTCAGACCAACCCGGTGGGTTTCTATAATAGTAAACATACAAATAGTAAAAAGTCTGATTTTGACGGGTGTTATGAAATTTCAGTCTAAATAATACTATTTCAAAATTTGTTTACCAGGAATACAAGAAGTAAACTATAAGTTATTAAATAACTTAATAAAATAAAATAAAATATAAATTGCCGGCCGCATTGGCGCAGTTGGTAACGTGCTCGCCTCTCATCATGCGGTCCTGGGTTCGAATCCCACTCAGGCACGGCATATTTTCATACGTTACAAAAAAAAATCATTTTATCCTCCATTGTACAAAGTTACACCCCAATGTCGTCGCTGATGACCCTTGTAGTTGATGCGACGTTAAATAAATTTAAAAAAAAAATATATATATATAAATTAAAAATAAAAATAATAAAACTTAATAAAATAAAATTAATACATTTTATTAATAACTAAATAAACTTGGTGAAATATGGGTACATGGCAAAAAAATCAGTGGATGACATAACATCTAAAATCGTTCCCGGAAGTAGCCTACAAGCAAAAAAAAAGCCAGACCAGAAGGCGGGGATGGCCTTTACGGAACTCCCCACACGTACAAATTTTTGCGAATTATATGAAAATAAAAAATGATTACCGCTTAACATCGTAGCAGTTTGATAACAAATTGCTTCATTAAAAATTTGTTCATTAATACCGTAAAAAGAAAATAAGTAAAATAAAAAGATAAATATATGAAATGAATATGAGTAAGTAAGATAGAATGAAGAAGGTGGATGACAGTGAAGGAGGAAAAACCGGATTGTCTTGCTAGAAAAACCGGGTTCTGTAATCAAAACAAATTAATTTATATATAGTAGTCAGGCATGATGCTGAGGTATATAGTACTGTAATGCATAGCTAGTGTGGGTGAAAAAAGAACACACCTGAGCTGTATACGTAGAAGACAAATTTGAATATATTTTTACACATTTATTGCATGAATATTATTAAACAGAAAATCCGTTACAAGTTAACTTGACTTCTTTAAAGGGCTATAATATACTTTATCTTTCCCATACATATTACACGTATAAGAAGGATATCACAATAAGCAAGTCGTGAATTATTCAGCATAAACTTACTAAATTTTTAATAACACTAATGTAAATTTTTAATCACCATTATTTTTTTTAAATCAATTTTAATTATTTCTACAAAATTTATTAAATATTTTTGTGTAATAAAAGAGTAATTTTTAAAACACGAAAATTATTATTCATTATGTACGTATATGTTACGGTGTACAAAATTATTTCTTAATATTATTAAATGTTTAATGGTGAATTCCTTATAATGAAACTGTTTATAAGGAAATTGATCCGATTATTAGCGTGATGAAGAAAAAGAGGATTTCCTGCTTTTTCCACATTTTAAGAATACTGAATGATAGAAAATTGAAACAACTAATCTTCAGGAATTTGAGCAGGAAGATTACGGGAAGATACATCAAAGAGATTAAAAGGGATCTCAATAAAATTGGGCTGGTAATTGAAAACGCGTTTGACAAGAAAAAAATAAATAGCACTCTCAAAACGTACAGATTTTATTGGGGAAAGCAGAAGGACATACGGTGGAGGTTATAGATGAGATACGGAAAAAAAGATCAGACCGTCTCAGAAAGTACTGGCAAAACCAAAAGGCTAAACCAATGCGTTATCCAGAGAACACTAGAAATTGATTGGCTTAGTGGTCCAATATGGTATTTAATAAAGTAAGTAGCAAATGTTTAATTAATTGTTCTTAGGCAACGTGTAGTATAAATTAATAGTAATAATAATTTATCCCATAACAGGCAAGTGGGGTATTAAATTAAGTGCACTCAATCTGCTAAAAAATAGTTTTGTTTCTTATCACAACATGATCAGCCTATTATACGACTGAACTATTTAAAAGATATGGTAGAGATGTAAAAGGCACTAGTAATAGGCGAGTTATCTCCTCTAAACGCAATGAATTGCATCAATATATAACCAGACCCTGTGGTGAATGAAGTGAAGTTGTCATTTGCAGGCTGGAAAATAGGTGCTTTTCGGAGGGTCTGGCATCCTGATAAGCATAATATTCAACTTCCTGAGGAAAGCATGAGTAAACTACCTCACTCCTTGTTTTACTTGGTAAAACTTCTATAGGTTCAAACCAACCTTCGGCTGTTGACCTTAAGAACAACACTAATAATTTAGTTTAAAAACATTACAATTTTTTAATTTACATTATTAATTAATATCGTGACGTACATCGGCTGGACAGACAATACGCTTTCGTGTGAGTTTTGACAGGAGTTTTCTTTCGGTGACTTAGTTACTTCCATGTATTAAATGAAGCACGTTCTTCATGACAGCATTAGGACAGCAAAAGCATAGAACAACTTATAGAATTATTATAGAATCATTACACTTCTAAACATTTTTTTTATTTTCATTAAATCTGTCAATTATAATTACATCACAATTATTGATCGCCTTTGTGGCGCAGTTATTATACTATGCTGTAATTCAAAAGGTCCCAAGTTTCCGGCCAGGGTGTGGAAAATTATTACAAATTCAAATTCACCGTTCCTTAAACTAAAGTAGTCGCTATTGATCTAACTGTTTATACGACATAAGACAAACTACAAACAAATTAATTATTATATTTAAAACACAATATCTGATACAATGTATTTAAACTGAGATTTTGTTTGTCTTTAAATATAAACTTATAATGAATGGATATAAAACCATATTACTGCAACACTTATTGCTAAGGTCCGTTTCGGGATCTAGGTTATTAAATAATTAATACACTAAAGTTTACAATTACAAAGATTTATTACACTAAAAAATTACAAAATAAATAATTAAACTAATTATAACTAAGAAATACAATAAATGATTTAATAATTCACTTAAAATAGATAATTAACAATAAATAACTTACAATCACTTTTATAGATTACACAACATACAAAACACAAACACTGAATTCACATTAACTTTACAATACACTCACAAAAAGATTTTACACAATACGCACACAACAAAGGCAGTATAACAATCTTACTCGGATACGTAATCTGTTTACGCACCTCGATAATCGCACGGAAAAGATCACACGAATACTGACTGGACCGCGCTCGGGGGTCTCCTTTTATAATCCTTCACAAAGATCGTTCCAGAACAAAGTAGAGAAATCTACCCAAGTACAAAAATAATAACTCTTTATTAATGAAAACTAGAAAAATCTCTTTGTTAACAAGTCAACTATTGTAAATAGAAAACGTAACCAACCTCATAAACAACTTCATAAAAAGAGCTGTACACAATAGTATACCTGAACTTTTATAATAGGCGTACTACACGATAGTTTTTACAACTTTTGTGAATAGACACACCTTTATGGTCATCATTGTAAAATTGTCATTCACAATTGATATTTTTATTATTTCTTAACTATTTTTATGAATGGAATTCTGGAACATTCGTGATCCGTCTAGTCGATTCTGTTACATTACATTGTTGTAAAATTTCGGAATAATACAAAAACCCCCGGAATAGAAAATTGGTGAAAGCTGTAACAAGATTTTGCGAAGTAGATAAATAACAAAATAAAATTGAATATAGCTATCCTGATGGTTATGTTCCGAACATCAGTTTGTTTTTAAGGGTCATTATGGTAACCTTTAGGTGTTAAAGTAATTATGAAAATTTTGGTTACAATAAATTAGTAGTCTAATATTGCACAAACTAATTCGCAAGGGTTCGTAAGGAGTAAATAATAACATTTATAAATGGTGAGCTATCTCATAATCAGTGTAAAACCTGGGGGTCAGAAAATCTGAAATATCATATAATAGGCTATATTTACTACGTGATTAACAATATGAATTACTATATGAAAAAAATATAAATAAAAATTTAGTACGGAATCCAGATTTTTGGTGCTGCTGCTCGAACCAATTGAAACAAAATACAAGTTTTTCAATCTAAATATTTAAGGATTGCCACTGGAGCACCTTGGTACTTGAGAAATGACACCCTTCATTCTGACCTTCGTATTCCCTACGTAAAAGACGTTGCATGACAACTTTATCAAAGTTTCTTTGATAAATTGCAAAATCATCCAAACGACCTCGCTCGATAAATCGCCATTCAAAATTTTCAAAATTTTCGACGTCTTCGCCGTCTTTGGTGTCGGGATCTTATTCGATAACATCCTATCATTATCTTCATCATCAACATCACATCTTCTTAATCTTTTCATCATTGGGCTTTCATTTTCATTTTCATCAAGATCATCTACATCATAGCATGATTACGTCATCCTGGAGGATACACTGCTGGGTGTTACCCCTCCTTCCACGCCTAATAATAACTTTCATAAAATCTAGTGGTTGTGCTTTAATGTATAGTATAGTGTTCTAGATTTATAAAATTAGAGACAAAAAATGTAGTTTTTAGGATCGGAAAAAATTAAAATAATAAGAGGCCTATTTTAAAGGTACTTTGAAAAGCAAAACACTAAGTGGCCACCTTTGGGCGTAGTAACTAGTGCGGTAGCCTACCAAGCGAAAGATCCCGGGTTCAATTCTCAATTATGGTCTGAAATTTTTTTTAAGGTTAAACTCACTGTTACAGTTCCAAAACCCACAGTAGTCGCTAATGACCAAGCTCTTTGAGCGACTTAAAAATTAACTAAACTAAAATAAAAAAAAACACCAAGTGAATAAAATAATATTTCTAATTTAAAAAATATATATTCTTTTTTATAGATATAAATAATGCACAAATTAGTACCCTGTTTCTTTTTAAACAAATTTTGATTAATTTTGACATATATGTGGTTCCTTGTAAAATTATTCATGCAGTATATCATATTGAAATTAACACTTTCGTTTGAATGAATGCACGACAGAATTTAAATGGATTGTTGAGTAATACATTTAACAAAAAAATAAGGCGTTGTTAACATAAATGTTGGCAACGTTTTATAAAATACACTGGATATCAACCCACGGTTTTCTTTCTTTGATAATAAACAAAGGTATGGTAATGTACGTTAAAATTCTGATGATTTTATTGTAAAACTATTTCTATATCAAGAATGCTGTATTCTATAATATGGGAAGTAGACATTTCTGACAACATTTAATTTAATTTTATCTTATGGGTTAACTATTATAACGTAGAAATAACACAACTCTTCTTCACACTTAAACTAGGCCTAATTGAATAGCAGGAAAGGAAATTATTCAAAATAACTAAAAATAATTTACGGTAGAAATAATAATGCCCTAAGAGAAATACTAAAAAAATCAGGTGTGAAACACTCACACGATTTTCTCTTGTCAATGTAAATAATTAAAAACATCTAATTTTAGTCATGAGTATGATAATGTGCCAAATCAATCTCTAGTGGATATCTATACTTTCATGAGCGAAATAAGGAAAATCACTAATTATTGATACTAAACTAAAAACTGAAAGAAAAAAGAGATAAAATAAAAGTTGTAGATGTTTTAATTTTCTATAACTTTAATCGTATATACTTTTGTAAAAAAAAATGCATACTAAGACCATAATTTTGAAAAATTATATTCTTTACCGATTTAAAATGTGAAAAACACGGAACATCATTGACTGACTCTAAACCAAGCATTATCGAAATATATGCTTGACAAAACGGAGTAGGGTCTGTAATTTTAATAAATTTTTTAGATGCACCTTTGTCCAAATAAGCAAAATACAATCTTTTAAAAAATATACACAGCAAGAGTATTAGGGTACAAGAATTTCAGCAGATATGCCGCTTACCCTACCTTGTAAAACACATCAATTTCAGTAAATAAAAAGGTGAGTTTAACAAAAAAAATCGTAGGAGCTTTCTCAGAAATTTGCAAAGAAGTAAAAAACTGCAAAAATAAACTGCTATTTCCATTTTTGAAAAGTTTTGATGAAAATGTTCGTATCGGGTCCTCTTATGGTAGCCTATGTAATGTAAATTACAAGTTTCAACATCATTTATGATTTTCCATTTTTGAGCTGTTAATTTACTTACTCACAAACCAATATGTAAAAACATAAATTTTGGGCTTCGGCGACTGAGAAAAAAATGTATATTACGTAATCAAGAGTACAACTGTTTTTCAACTCAATGAAAATGGATTAAATAATCATATATTTGAAATCAACAAAATACCAGAAAATTACAACTGGTATTTATAAATAGAAGTAGAAAAACTAAGATTTGGAATACAGGACTAGTCTAAAAAGGCTTTACTTAGAAAGAGAATTTTTGATTTAAAAACCACGTCAAATATAAAGATGAAATTCAAAGACCCCAATAAAGAGAAAACGATTCAGAAACATAATTTAAAGCTGAAAACAATCGTGAGAAAAAATACTGCTGCATTTAAAACCTTATTTTAGCAAAAAAAAAAAAAACATTTGAAAAGAAATCGGAATTTAAAAAAATCAGAATTAGACTTTCATACCAGTTTTGGAATAGCCTAATCTATGAGATTCAATTCTTGGACAAAGAAATACATTACTACTCGTAATTTTAAGAGTTTGTGGGTGCAAGAATGGTGCCGGTACACCAAACCGAAAATATAAGGTATTCTTATGTTCCTAGTTTCTCTATCCTAAAAACACCTTATTTCTCAATTATTTTTAGATGTAGGCTCTACGTAACTTGCTTCAATTTCCTCAGAAATAAACTAAATAAAGCTTAATTTTACTCTCTATATTTCTATTTCTGTTACCATTAAATAAATACTCAATTCTTCCTCTCTGGCATTTAGTTTTCTACTGTTTTCTATAAATTTTATTTAATAACTTTTAATAACTAACTTTTGTTTTAATTTTTATTTTATTTAACTTTACTAGAAATTTAACTTAACTAGAAATTAATGTGTTTAGTGGGATATATTACGAAACTGCTGATAAAAAATGAGGATACTTCTCAGCTATATTTTTACATCAAATTCTGCAGAGATTCTTTAAGAGTCATTACATTTCACCAAATAGTTAACAAAATAACATGTGCAGAAAATTCGGTAATTCATTTTTACAATTTAACAGATAAAATATTTTTTTTACAATACAGAAATATCTACAATCAGTTCTTACGCAGAATAATAAGCAGATTAGTTTGCTTTTACATGACATGGTCGAAGAAAACCTTCCAATGGAGGAACTTCGTAAATTTATTTACGAAGTAAATTAAATAGATTTCGAATTCAAATAGTTAATGGTAAGACAATTTGTGTGCGATTCAAGTCTTCTTTTTTAAACTGTACTGAATGTATGGATTTCTTGTTTAAACAAAACATAAAATTTGTTCTTCCTTCTCAAACAAAATAAATGAAACAATTTTTGTACAATTATATTTAGATTGTTAAGTTTTAATTATACTTAATATGAGTATTTTTTTAAAATACTTAACACGTATCATAAAATGGGTATTTGTTAGGCACACTGCCAAAACATAAACTTATTTATTATTCATTTTCTGTATTTTTATTATTTTTCTGTGTTATCAACTGACCTTTCTCTGAATTATTTCCAAGTAAAATTACAATATTATAAATATTTTTAGATGATTATTTGATTGGTTCTCTTTCCAACCGATTTCACCCATTAATCTGATTTCAGTTTAACATATTTCACAATTTTTTAAATCACAAGTTACGTCTACGATTTCACAAACTTCCTTTTTAGATTCGAGTGAAATAAAATGCCAGCTTGTCACCTTAATGTTTACTGATTTAATATTCGGATACTTAATAGTCTTTGTGACCATTAACATACATTAAATACACATTAAATTAATAAATAGTATTTACAAATCTGATACTAAATAACATTGCTAACATAAACATCTTGTTACAATCATTTAATTTGTTTTAATTCAACATTTATATTTTTTCCAAAATGGTAATCTCTACAAAACAACTAAAAATTTAATGTTACAGGTGAACGGAACTGAATTGTAGAAAATATTTAAAAACATTCATTGGTGATATATTTTTATTTTTTATACCTTATTACAAAATTACAAACGGCTGGAGTTAACGACCTATAAATGTACATAGGCCTATATGCAATTTTATGTCCACTTATACAAAGACAGCAGTGTCAAAATAAATTTGATGATGTGTAACTACAGAGGTAAAACTTTTTTTTTTAATTTTTAGAGAAAATTAAAAGCTAATGTAAATAGAAATTTTAATAAAACTAAAGTTCGTTAACTTAAAACTATATTTACTATAATCATGAGGAGTACATTAAATTACTGTCATATGACATATGAAGGGGAATTTGATGTAATGACGAAAGTTTTTAGGTTTCATCCTGTTTGCGGTTACATAAATAGAACATTTTAAGCAAGGCCCGGAAAGAAACGTAGTTGAAGCTGTTTGATGTAATGGCACTGCATCTTATGTTATACGGAAGTGAAACATTGGTCCCAAGGAAATCTGAGGGAAGGAAGTTGGAAACAGCTGAGATCTGTTTTTGAGATCGGTGAAAGAATTAAAACTTTGGGATCCATTAAGAATGAGACAATCTGGCATGATTTGGGTAGAATAAAACTGCGAGGCAGAGGATTAAACGATATATTGAGAGGTGGTTACAACATTTAAGCCGCATGATATCCGCTACTAGCCATACAATATCGCCCCCGAGGAGTACAGTTTTTGGATAGACCACGAAGAAGATGGAAAGAAGCTGAAACAGGCTATGTGCTTAATTCGTAAAGGAGAAAGAAGAAGATATTAAATTATAAATGCTCTTCCCATTAAATACTCATCCACCCTCCAGGCGGGCGTTGGCACTTGTAAAAGGGGAATCTCCAAATTCCGGAAGATACTCGGTAGAGTATCTGCGTTTATCCGCCATTTGTAACACAAAAATTGCCCTTTGGAGAGGTATTATGGAAAGAAAGTAATCTCTACTTTGACCATTCCAAGTGTGGGGAACTGATAAGAATGAACTTCTGCGAATAATACTATAAAAAAGAGATGCTTTTAGTTCCTTTACCAGGTCGTCGGCCCGGTCGGCGACAGTATCTTTACGTTATTTATGTAGTACACAAAACCTATATATTTATTTGTATACAGCCTATACGTAATTTTTTTATTAACATTTTCTCACATAATGCAGAATGTCAAAAATTAATTCTTTCAGCCTTTAATAATTATTTTTTTAAAAAGCACTCTCTCAAGAATGTCTTGACCGCTTCTCGACTGAGACGATTTTCCGCATATGACGCTAAAATTTGTGTTGAACCCGTGAAAATTATATTAAGCTAAAATGAAAATGTATTCAAAACCAAAATCGATTGAAAGAAATTAAAAAATAAAAATTAGTAGTAGGCTATACTTAACTGACAATAATTTGTTTCCTCGGTAAGACGTTACCAGGTTTATGAGATTAATTTTCCCACTGTTGAATATTTACGAATCCAATTGTATGCTAGAAATATACAATTGACAATTTATTTATAACGAAAGTCAACCCACCCACGTATATTCGTAAATAATTTATATTCTCCAATACATGTCGTTACGATTCAGTTAAATATTTTTTTATGTTTAAAGCAACATTTACATTTGTTTTGTATGATTTTAAAAATCGAAGTCTCCCGCGGACCACCCGGCATAATGAGATATGTTGTATTTTAAGCAATAAATTATTTTATTTTTTATGTGAATACAAAGAAATATTAATTATTTTTAAGGATATGTATTAGTTTACATTTGAAATACAGTGTTAATATTATTTTATACATACAAGCACAGATATTTAAGACACGTAGGTACGATTAGGTCATTGTAGCCAGAGAGAAACCATGGTGAGCATGTACCCGTTTCACAACATGAATTCATCTCACAATGCTTTTGGGTCAATTATTACAATACAATTCACAAATCGAAAACGAATTAGTAATTGTATTAACAATAACTGACTGTTTCAATAGAACTCCTGGGTCGTGGTTGTTATGTTGGAAATATGCATGCAAACGGAACTATTAAATATATCTGGGCCTCAACTCAGCTTGCTTCCATAATACATTATGTCTGTACTCTAATTTATCCGTACTTTTGCACAATAAATACCATTATATTATATTGTAATTGCATTATCCTTATTTTGTCTGATTGTATCTCATTTAAATTATAATTAGTCGTTTATATTGCATAATATAATGTAATAATCGTTCAAAGTGCAAAGCCTACATACTTCAGAATATTAACTTGTGTATAAATTTTATTGTATGAAGGAAACAAGAAAATAAATAATTTTCCAAAGCCGCCTTTATTAAACCATTCAAATAAATAAAAAATTAACATTTGTTTTTTTGTAACTGTATTTCTTTTGCAATCAGTTTATTAATACAAAAACTTTAAGCAAAGACGAGAAAATCGGAATAATATTCTTGAATTAAAAAAAACCACACTCAGAAGTGTGTTTCAGCATGACTAAACGTGAAGAAAAATATATATGAAAAAAACTAAACTTGATGAACTGTGAATCAACATCTTGAAACACGAAGTTGTTGAAGCTGGAGATGATGACGATGATAGAGATGATAACGATGCCTATTATGAGAAGGCAATGATTAGTAGTTGAAGTAGAAAAGAAAAAAAAAGTTAAGTGATTAACAAAATCGTAGAGGTAAGTCTAGTGTTTTAAAACGTTTCAGTCTGTAAGTGTCTTTGCTGTTGTCGAGGAGGTTAATCGCTAATGGGTTCTGATGGTCTTCTAGTTTTTGTAAATGTTTTTCGCTATGTTATTTAATTTATTCTTTTATGAAGGGAAGATATAGGTCATTGTATATTATTTTATTGGTTATGTAACATGGAGCTGCAGTGATTAGTCTCAGGTTTTTCGATTGGAAGCGCTGCAGTATTTCTATATTTGATGAACTGGCTGTACCCTATAGCTCTTACCCATAAGTCCAAACTGGTTTTAGTATTACTTTGTGTAAGAGTACTATATTTTGAAGGGAGAGTTGAGATTTACTGCATAAAAGTCAGAACAATTGACGTAACTTCAGCCCAAGTTGCTTTCGTTTCGTCCATATATGACTTCTCCACGTGAGTCTTCGATCTAGATCCAAACCCAAATATTTAACTTCCTCCTTCAGTAGGGTTACTGTACCGTTCATGCTGACCACTGGACATGTTGGTTTCTTTTATGTAAACGTTACGTGCGTTGACTTATCCTCATTTAATCTTCACTCTCCATTTCTTACACCATTCATGAATGTTGTCAAGATGGGTTTGTAACTTCTCCAAGGCACATGTCGGAGAAGCGTCCCCCGCTAAAATGACTGTGTCATCATTTTTAATATAAAAAATTTTAAACATTTTGAATTTACAAAATAAAGTACTGTGACACTTATCACTTATCCGTTTCGGGATCTAGATAAATTAAATAATTAACACACTAAAGTATAAACTTACAAGTATTTATTACAACTAAAAATTACACTTAAATAAGTGACTAAAATTTACAAGTAAATTGGAATTAAATTACTTAATAAATAACAAACTAATTATAATTAACTAATACAATAAATAACTTAACCAATTTACTAAATACTACTTACAAAAGATACACAATTAAGTTCAAAAATACACAGTAATTCACAGTAACGCTGGCCTACTCCAAACGTAACCGTTAAGCAATAATACGCAATAAACTTTCGTCAAAGATAGATCCTTATACACAGGTTGCCGTAGAAGTCACCATAAGGACAGAGATTTTCGATACAACAATAAAAGGACAAAATCCTTCTGACGGCTTCTGGATAGGTTAACAAACTAAACAAATTAGAATTGAATAAAAGGTGTTACAAAAGAGTCAATAATCTAAATAAGTACCCACTCTTTCGCAATAATCATACAACAGTAGGCAAGCCTACCTGACTATACAAGACCCTTTATAACTATTTCTTTGAAACATTCATCACTCTTATTATTTACTTAACATTTTTTAACTCCCGTTCTCCCCCGAAATTCTCGAGCACTATTTATTTTTTCGATATTGTTACAGTACTTTATTGACCGCCTCTGTGGCATAATAATCTGCATGCTGGACTACAAAACAGAAAATTCACAATTTTAATTCCCTGCTAGGGCCTGGAAATTAAGAAACGTTCAAACCCATCGTTCCTCACGCTAAAAAAATCTCTAATAACCAAGAAGTTGATGCGAGAAATGGTAACCTAGGTTGCCGAGAATTTGCCGAGGTTACCATTATACCCTACATTACTTTTGGACCTTCCTATACTATTCCGAAAATCTGCTTGATTATTTTCCAGAAGATATCTGAAAAATAAACCAGTTAATTTAATTCACCTTTTTGAGGCTAGTTTCATGTAACTTTATCAGAGTTGTTTTTCACAACTATCTTATACATTCTAGAGATGGTAAGTCTAATGGGAAAAGTCTTATGAATCCAGTAAAGAAATCTATTGTCTAGTAATCAGTTGTAATAAAACAAATACTTTTAAATTTAGAGAAGAAAAAACAAAACAAGATATTCAGTATATTGAATAAATCTGTCTATACTAAAATTAACAACTATGTAACTTTAATACATGTAAAAAAATTAGGTTAATTTTCTAGTATTGATACGCATAAATGAATAATATTCGATTGTATCAAGTATTTGGTGAGGTTGTTGATTTAATAAATTCTTCAGTCTACAATTTTAACCTTGTAGTTCATTAACAAACATTTCTACTATTTTCGGATAGTAGATTATAATCAATTCTAAAACTTTTAAATATGTAAATTCTTCTTTGGCATCATGCCGAGTGCTACTATTACAACCTACCTGTCAATCATGAATAGAGCAACTCATTAAATGGTAACAGTTTTAATCAATTTTATTATAGTTACAGTTTTGATTTAAACTTGGCCTGAATAATATTTCTAATCAATTTGTTTAACTTGACAAAATTAGGGCATTTTTATAGTCAGTTGTTCACGCAAAGAAGGGCAAAGTTGTTCAGACATGGTTACTTATTTATTTTTATGTCATATAAAGTTCAAAATACGATAGAATACTTGATTTAATCGCGTTTGAGATAGGACGGATTTTCAAACCCCTAACCTTGCAATTTAGAAAAATCTATTGCTTTATTCAATCTTTCTTTTGTATAAATTTCAGGGAATTGCCGAACAATCTTACCGGAGCAGATTGCTTTTCATGTGTATTTGCCCGTAGATTACGCACATCCTGCAAGACAAAGCTTCATATTCAAAAAAAATTTGGTAGGCAGTTTCTTCACCCTCGTCGTCACACAATCTATAACTGGGCTATAAATAAAGATATAATAAACCAAAGCTCAAGTAATGTAGGCTTTTCTTAAGGTGACATTAACCCGTTAAAAGACGTACAGCCACCCTAAGATTCTTCTTACCCACATCGAGCAAAAAGTTAAACAATCCGTTTAGTCTGATCCAACATCACAATTACTTATTGTGTTTATTAGAAAGTTGGAAATTAAATAAGTTATTCTCAATGCTGTGGAGGTTTTCCCATTTTTTTATCCCTTAAACTTGTATTTAGAACCCATTTCAAAATATCTCTCTTCTTTCTTTGAAGGTTTTCAAACCATTTATTGAGATAATAGCGGATTCTCTCAGTTACCCTTACTGTCTGCAGCTCTTTCCTTTTATCACAATTTCAAACCCTGTCCTCCTTCTACTACTTTTCCGATAATTTTTTTTTCTCTAATTCTTTATTTACAACTGCAAAATATTACAACAAGCAAATTTGATGATTATCATAATAATATAAATGACATGATAGGCATGAGAGGGGTAGGGGTAGGGTAGGGTATTGGTGCCTCCCCAAAAATGAAATTTGTATATCAAATTAGCAGGTCTCTACTCCAGCGTCTTTTAAGGCGTCTAGGGGGATCAGGTAAATGGACGGAGGAAAGTGAACGCACCAGGGGGTAAAAAATTAAATAAAATTTAAAATTTCGAAAAAATTTAAAACCAAAATTATAACCAGACTAATAACAACAAAAGAGACATATCCAGTTAAAAAATTTATTCGTGCACAAAAATCTGAAAAAAGCAGTGCAATTTGAGAGTAGAGTTATCCACAAGATGATGGACCCGAAGATGGTAGAAGACTGTATTATGTTGCAAAGTCGAGAAGAATTGTGCAAGGAAAATTAACTATTAATCGAAGCGATTAGAGATGGAAGGCTAGAGTTTTACGGACACCTGTATGGACTGAATATAAACAGGTTGGCAAAACAAACTTTTAAGATACCTACTAAAAAATAGACTTTATGTGTCAGATAAATGGTTTAAAGAAGTCTGAAAGGATATTTAGTAAACCGGAATAAGCTGAGATAACTCAATGAACCGAACCGAATTCAGACAGTTAATTACGGACATTAAGGACTTCATGGGGAGCAAAAATAGAACACCGGGTAAGCAGAAGACAGGAGAAAAGCCTAAAGTGAACGAATGCTGAGAATTAGGACTGCAAAAAGAGCTTCCAGAAAAGTCAAACATCATCTCACGTGGTCTAAAATTGGCCCTATAAAAGAAAAAGAATCGTCCTCATGAAAGCAATTTAAGGAATATAAAAGATTGAGGATGTTGATAATTTTTTTGGTTCTGTTCAACACAGATTCCTACCCTATACGATACTTACGGAGTACGGCATCCGTCATTCTCCTACTATGTCTCACTCAAGCAGTTTCGCCCCAATATTCCACTGTATTCTACAGATTCATTTAGAGTTGGCCCCATACGTAAAATTTCAAAATTTTGAGTACAGTGCCACTAATCCAGGCTCCGCTTGTCCGGACTTTAGGTTAATCCTGACGTGGTTTGAAAAATAACAGGATTTACTAATCTTAGTGAAAGACCAGTTCTACAAAAATAATACTACGCAAGAACTTCAAATCCGGTGTTGGCTACTGATAAAGTGTAGACAAACAAATAAGCGAGTGCATTTTGTTTTCCATGAACTGACTTACTCTTCTTTACTCACCGTTGTATTTTAGAAAGTCTCTTTAATTTTTTGTTTCCATCCTTTCAGTTGTCCAAACTGTTTCTGACTGGAAAAACGATGGAATTGGAAGTGTTTGTGTCATAACGTTTATCAAAGATGATTTGGGCAACAGATAAGGTTAAAAAACCAAAACCCGAAACTTTAGACAAGGCTTTGTTCATTTGGTTTGGTCAACAACATGAAGAGGATGTTCCGAAACGTGTGCAACGTTATAACCAATCGCGCAAACATTCAATGAAAAAGTTTAAAGAGACTTCTGGTGTTAATGCCAGTGTATAGTTTACTAATAGTTTTATTCATCTGAAACTTAGGTCTATCCCGTGAATTTTTAGGTAAATTCCGTTTAATTAGAATTTTTGGTGATCAGACATGGTTCAGATTCATGTATTCCAGATTAGAGAGACTCTACTGTCTGCGTTAGCTTCAGCTTACGAATCTCTTAGCTACAATTAAAGGTGAAAGTAATTCAGATAATTTAACAAATATATGCCATATCTGAGATTGTGACACTACAAAATGTATAATTTATAAGAAAATTGCACATTAATACGAAACTTTGTTGAACTTCATATAGCCTATATCGTTATAAATTTTCCACCTTTATCATAAAATATTCCTTTGCATGTCTATAAAATCAGTTTCTTTGTAAATTTGATAATAAAATAATAGTAAGCCTGTTAGAAAAAGTAGCATTTTGATTGCACCAAAACATTTCTGTTTGAGAGGCCTACGCACAGTTCATAAAAAACTAACGAATGACGCAGAAACGGGTTCAATTGGGCTTGCAAATATTTTACTACTTGTCACATAATTTATAAATGATTCATGACAGAAACTTGTTTAAAAACAGAATTAAATTACAATTTTGTTCCATGCTACCTAATTTTCAATGGAGACATAAATTATTGATTGTGTAGCAATAAAACTGGATTAGTATGTAGGTATTTAATCTACATTCTGTTTTTATATATTTTATTTTACAAGATACCTCCCTGCTATCAATGAAAAAGTTACAGCTGCTGAAAACGAGACCACAACTGCAAGGTGACTTAAATAAATTAAATAATTTAAATATTTACTACAAAAAACTTTCATAACTATTAAAATTCAATTTTCTTAAATAGTAAATATCACTAAAAACCAAAAGTTGTTCATTTATGGCACATGTTTTAATTATGTTCAAAAAAAATAAATCTAACCCTATATAAATAAAATGGAGATTTTATTTTTGTTAAATAAAGAGTTTTGCCTTTAAAAGATTAAAGAAAGGTAAAGTAAACCAAACATTACAAAATTTGGGAATTTTCTAAGGGACTTTTCCAAGATGAGTAGCAAAAATTAATTTGTTTATAGACAAAATTAATGAATTAATTATTAGTTCAAAAAAGAAAACCCCATTTTCTAAAATGGTGCATATTTATAGTTCTGCATCTGTTTAATTATGTTTTCTCATACAAGACCAATTTTAGACTACGTGAGGTGACTTTAAACGTTTAGGAAATCTCTTTCTGCAGATCACATTTTTAGCATTCGCTCATTGTAGGATTTTCTGGTGTCTTCTGTCCACCCGGTGTTTTGTTTGTGCTTTCATTGAAGCCCTTAGAATTCGTAATCAGTTGTCTGAATTTGATTCAGTTCAGTAGGTTTCTCGGTTTATTCTAGTTTTCTCAATATTCTTTTTGACTTCTTTAAACAAATAACCAGACACTTTTGGTATATTAATTGTCTAGTGTCTTAAAATTTTTTTTTGTCCTGTTTTCATCCATTCTATACAGGTGTCCGTAAAATTTTAGTCTTTTTTTCAAATCATTTCCATTAATCGTTCTATTCCTTTTCGATATATGTTTTTACTTCTCGTTTTTTGTTGGTAAGATATCTTATTTGTAAGGTTATGAACAACTTTTAAGATTTTAGAATACTTGAATAAATTTGCTTTCAGTTAATTGATCATAAAACTATCGGATGCATCACTACCAGAGAATCCGAAACGCAGGTTAAACGTCAGTGGCCCGAGATCTTCTGTAACGTGATTTATTTTTTTAATTTTATTTTTCATTCTTCATTTCTTGTAATATTGTTATTCATTATTCACACATTATGAACATTATCTCATAAAACATATACAATGGGTATCACTGTTAGTTTTCATTTCTTTTTCTTGTCATCCTTTCTTTACTTTTATCAAATTTGCTCGTTGTTTTTTTAATATTTAGTCGCAAACAAAGTTATTAAAGATAAAAAATAAAATAAAATAAAATAAAATTTTCGCAAGTACTAAATTTACTTTATTTTGTTCCTTATGTTACATTAAAAAGAAGTATATTATTGTTTCTGTCGACTGACTTTGGTCTGACTTAATGTAAATCATGTACTTCTTAAATAAAAATAAATAAATAAACAAAATTTATTGTTGATATTTGTGTAAAAGTAAATTGTATTTTTGCTTTACTCACTGCTTTCTACAACTGTTAAAGTCAATGTTTGTACCCTTTCAGATGTTGCAATTGTACGCTTTAAAGTAGTTAAATGTACGAGTGTATGTTCTTTAAATGTTTGTAAATATTTATGTGTTTTCTTTTGTATAAACCAATATGCTGTCATAACTATTTTGTCGAAGAGTTTTGGCGTATTTGAGTATTTAGTTAAAAATATTGTACATAGCTTAAATTATTAGTAAATTAGAATGTATAACAAACTGAATTAAATAAATAATAAATAAAAATTTTAAATAATACAAAAACAAGGAAAAGAAGCATGAAATTAGCTACAAATCATAAATTAACATTACTATAAAAATTACCTTTACAATGGAATATAGTTTCGAAAATATTTAGTTTAACATTTTTTTAGATACTGAAATGAATATCTCTAATAGCAAATAAAATGTTGAAATTAGTAAATAAATTTCAAACAATGAATTAATTTATATCTAATCTTGTAACAAAAATACATTATAGAAAACAAAAACATGTAAAAATATGTAATAGTAATAATTAAATAGTTAAAGGGTACGAACAAACCTAAATATCAATAAGGAATAGTGTAGTTATATTAAATTGAATTACGGCTAAGTTATTTCGCTCATGTTATTTTATGGATTTATTAAATTATTAGTTTTTTATATGATAATACATTATTAATACCGCAGTAATAAATCATCTTCTAAAAATGGTAAACAATATTCATTAAAAATATTACAAAATAAAAAATTACACATCTACGATTCTTCGTTTGGCATTGAACTACGCTTTTAATATAAAACAGTTGCAGTCCTTTACGATAATTATCAATAAAAAATATAATATAAAATAAAACTATAATTTTATTATAATATTATATGGTAATATTGTTTATTATGGTATTACAACAGAGTTATATTATTAATTGATAATAATCGGCGTAGAACAATACATCTAAACCAATTTTATGTAATTTAAATGGACAATAAACCGTACCTTATTACTTATAAAATTATTTTTAGTATTTTTATAAAAATAATACTATACATAAGTGATAGCATAAGGTCAACGTTGAAATTTCCCTCTTACTACTTTGAGGTATAATTTTAACTTAGTCTATTAAGATATCTATTCAAATTATAAGGTCAAATTATTCTACGAGTAGTCAATTAATCTAAAAATTAATTCTACACTACAGTATCACTAATCCGAAATTTCGGATAGTCGGAACTCGGTTTTACTTTCTCTTGCTTATCCCTTTATAGGGCGAATTAATTTTTATAAAAATCTTGTAAACGGATGGCGGTTGAAAATAAGGACAGTTAAGTTATCGGGTTTTAAATGAACAAATTTTAACGTTATACAACGAGGAATGCCGGGGTATATTCGTAAACGCTTGGAGTTCCTTTTTATCCACACTTATAAAAATTAAAATGTTTGTGGGGCTGGTGCTGCATTCTACTTGAAAAGTGTCCTTATATGAAGACACCATTCGTTTCGGTGATTGTAAATGTTTTTTTTTAAATTTCAGTATTAAACATTAGTATAATAAAACAAAATCTATTTTATTTATTTTATTGTTATTATTCGATTTATGTGATATTAATGGCACTAGCATTAGTGAATGAATTGAAATACACAAATTACTTTGCAACTGTCAACTGCAGAGAAGCTAAGTGGCTAAATAAAAGGACAACAGTTTCAAACACAAAACATACTCAACATTGTTTTTAAATGTATCAAAGCGTATTAAGTAACATAAATATCATAAAAGTTAAAAACAAAATTTTAAAAAATTTGCCCATTCAGGTACTTTGTACTGTGTATACAAATAAAGGTCTGATATTAGCACACTGACCTTAAATAACGAGACTGACGTTTTAAAAAATTTCATTTTTATTTTATACATAATCACTTATTGTCAACTTCAATATACAATCCTTCTCTATCCATGCAAATTTTCCATTGTTCAAAACTGTGCTGGAAGTCATCTTCTGTCAGCTCCTTCAGGACACGTACCGCTTTCTTTTTACAGCTTCTACAGACTCAAATCTTGTCCCTTTTAATGCAGATTTCACCTTAGGGAACAGGTAGAAGTCACATGGTGCAAGATCTGGTGAATAAGGTGGATGTTCTAACACTGAGATGCTGTACTTGGCTAGGAACCTCTTGACAGATAACGCGGAATGAGATGGCGCATGGTCTTGGTGGAGAACCCATGATTTGTCCTTCCACATTTCCACATTTCGGGGCGTTTTTACCTTACTCTTTGACGTAGTTTAGAAAGTACCTCAAGGTAGTAATATTAATTAATCGTTTAACCTTCAGGAACCCAGTGAAGGTATACAATGCCATTAATATAAAAAAATACCATCATTGCTGTAAATTTTGACTTGCTCATTCGACCTTTTTTGGCTCTCGGTGAAGTTCGGCTCTTCCAGTGCAAGGATTGACTTTTCCTTTCCGGATCATAAGTAAAAAACCACGTTTCATCACATCTTCTACCTGTTCCCTAAGGTGAAATCTGCATTAAAAGGGACAAGATTTGAGTCTGTAGAAGCTGTAAAAGAAAAAGCGGCACGTGTCCTGAAGGGGCTGACAGAAGATGAAGCAGCACTGTTTCCAACAATTGAAAATTCGCATGGAGCGTTGTAGGGACAGAGAAGGAGTGTATATTGAAGGTGACAACAAGTGATTATGTATAAAATAAAAATAAAATTTTTTACAACGTCAGTCTTGTTATTTAATAGCCACACCTCGTATATACGAGGTTATACATCTATAACTATAATTTGGGAGTAAATCTAATTACGTTTCAAAAAATAACAACATACGTGATTTTTTTTTTGGCACTGGTAATTTTGATTGTTTATGAAGTAGGGAAGTTTAAGTAAAGAATTTAATAAAGGATTTTGTTTGGTATATGTGCTCCAAGTTAAATATTAAAATAAATAAAAAGTAAACTAACGGAACTGAATTTAATGAGTATATTTACAAAGAATATCAGAAATAAATTAGTATCTATTTAAAAATAATATATATTCTGCTACATAAAATAAAACTGGTAAACGAGGTATAATATATTACATGGTTATTTATTTTTAGATTTATATAAAAATGGAGCTCATTAATGTGACAGGTCCAATTGGAATAGGTAACAATGTAAGATTAAATCTTTGCATGATCATAATTAGACGGAGATCAAGTTAAGTGATGCTATGTTCTCACGGTACCTACTTCTTTAACAGCTTACACATAACACTACATACAAAAGACCATTTACTATATTCAACACTTGAGAATGTGTTGTCGGTCAGTACCATATTACACACCCCCACTTAGAACTTTAACTAACCAACTAAAGTCTACCCAACACCTAATAACAACCACTAACACCTTCCACACCCAACTTACATTTAACCACTAACTAACAAGTACATTGGTTTAGTAAACCAACTATTATTAATCACATTTCAACAGTATGAATCGAGAATATGTGTTTATGTGTACACATATACATGTCTGTCTTATTAGACGGTTAAAATGATTTCACATCTGTTCAAACCGCCTCTCTGTCCGTCCCAGTTTTGAATAAATTACAATCTCGCGAACATGAATGAAAAGAAAAAATAATAATAAATAAATGTAAAAGGAAACAATTATAAATTATAAGAATATCTATTTGTTTACGTCATTATTGGGAGAAACTTTAACTCTTTAAGATGATTCACAAAAATATTTTTCTCAACTCCATAAATCACATTTTGAATGTGAAATTCTTCACAATGGTTTAATATAATATTATTTCACAATACAATCACTTACATTGTTGGTTTTCTTTTTTAATTTTAACTTTCAAATTAATTTTTCATTACTAAAGGTGATACATTTAAATAATTGCGAAGCTAGTGAAAGGAGAAACAAGATAAATAGTTGGGTCATCAAAATCAGAGAATAATGAGAAGAATTAAAAGAGATGTAAATAGAATATAAAATGTAAATCAATTTAAAAAGTATACTTAATATATAAATATTTAGAGTAAATTAAGCCAGCAAATTTTTGATCATAATCAACATCATTTAATAATAGAATTTGTCTGGTGATGATGCCTACATAACCGTTGACTTTGTGTAGGTATGGTAGTGTATGGTATGAGGTGATATAGAGATGAGAACTGCCAGACCTGACTGGAAATCGAACCGGGGACCACAGCATAAAATCCAGTTGATCTGACTATTACACCAACGGTCCAGCTAAACAATGATTTTAAAAGTAATCCGTCTGGATTTCCTCACCAAAAGTCTCCATATTTTGAATATGAACGATATAAACGGCAAGAATTAATAAGATTTAAAAAAATAGATGCTACAAGAAGATGCACCAATTTCAGCAAATATGCGGGACTATCTACAGAACCTTAAAAAATAGCACCAGCAAAACACGAGGTTGAGATCTTATAAAACAATAGCAGAGCCGATCCTACTCTATGGCAGTGAAACTTGCGTGCTGTCAAAGCGAGAGGAAAGTAGATTGTAAGCATCAGAAATGAAATTTCTTAGACATACGTATGGGTGTAGTAGAGAAGATCATTACAGAAATACAGAGATGATAAAAGAACTCAACATCCTCTCTATAAAAGACAGGGTTTCTCAGAACAGAATGCAGTGGTTAGAGCATGTGAGGAGAATAAGGGAGGGTAAGATAGCTAAGCAAAAACTAGGCTATAAACCGGAGGGAAGGAGAAAAGGAGGACGCCCGAGAAAGAGATGGGCAGATTTGACAGGTTCGGAACAGGCAGAGATGCCTACTTCTTGAAATCCAGAAGAAGAAAATGTTTTTTTTCAATAATTTAAAATATTAATATAACCGTTTTTGAGAAACAAACAATTTTTATTATTACTACATATATGTTCAGATCTTCGTTTTATTACTGTAAAAGTTTTACCAACAATTATAAATTTGTAATTGAAATAACTTTAAATTTGATATTCAACAAGTTTGACCTGTATTTATTATCCGAAGAAATTACAGAAGTTGGCTACTACCTTGGTAAATAAAAATAAAGTTCTTTAAAACGATTAATTTTCCCGTAATATTTTGTGGCAGCCAATAACCACGAAATGTGGAATGAAGGTTTTTCATAGAAATTTTAGTGTTATTTTATTAGCGTCATAAATTAATGAACCAAACATTAATGGTAATTGAAATTGGTCTATAAAAATCATTTTATATATATATTAAATTTTAAAAATCACTTTAATATTTAAAATTTTATTGCGATTTCTTTTTAATAAAGCCGTCAACCATCGTAAACACTACAAGGCTTGTAATAAAGAATTTCTGTAAAATCAGCGTATAATGTTTAGATGATAATTAAAGGAACTTAGTCACTTGTTTAGAAAAGTAATAATGTATCAATATAGAAATGCAGAATACATAAACATTAAATAATCCTGTATTTTAATTGAAATAAATTTACATATTACTGCATGTGTCTTCCTCAAAAATAAGGTCGTTCGTTTTTCTCTAATCTAGTGTGAACGATAAATCAATCGTTAGTAATTAAACTAGCAGCTATGTTGGTAATCACAGCTTTATTGACAGTGGCACGGTAAAGTTGCACTGTAGATTTTTAAGAACCACATCTAATGTATACGAAATGATTTGGGTTCTCTTTAAGTAAGCTATATTTTAATAAGTTCTGTAAGCTTCCTATGCAAAATGAGATTCAGCAGCTAAGGGGCACGGTAATAATGCACTGTAGATTTTTAAGAATCACATCTAAAGAATACAAAATTATTTTGAGTCTCTTCAAAATGTAAGCTTCCTATACAAAATGAGATTCAGCAGTTTATATTTTATTGAATGACATAATAGATTTTTGGAATTACATTTGGGAGATTATGAGATAGTATTATGTAGTCGATTCGTTCAGAGTAATAATCACCTGTTGTCCATCAAGGCACGTGGTCAAAATATAAACACTTTAGTTTTCTGTTTAAACACTAAGAAACAAATAATCTGAAATTCAGCTCTCTACGTGATCGGGAAGTTAGAGAATGTGTGATGAGTGAGTCAGAGAGTCTGTTAGTGAGGATTTTCGTATTAAAATATACATTTTTGTGTAAATGTACAAATACATTCTATACAATACAATAATATACAATTTTATTATACAAAAATTATACATAATTAATAATTATAATATGTGATAATAAATGTAATTACTACGTATTGTATTATATTATTTTGTAATGTATAATAAGTAATTATATTTTAATATATGTGGGTGTGTATGTGTGTGTGTGTGAACAGAATATTTCAGGAACGGAACATCGTACGAACTTGAAACTCGAAACTTAAGTTAGATACTACTACCAAACCCGACATGAACATTTTCATCAAAATCGGTCTACCGGAGGTATTAGTTTACTCGTGTCATTTTTCACTTTTTTGCGATGTTCTCAAAAACGGTTCTAATGAATTTTTTAAAAATCGCCTCATTTACTAAAAGTTTTATGCTCTACAAATAGGAGGCACTATGTCTGCTGAAATTCTTGTGGGGCTGTTCTCTCGTAGAAAAAAATGTGTTTTTTTATAAATATTGCGGTCTTAATATGCATTTTAGCGCAAAAATGTAATAATAAAAGTTGTAGTAAATTTAAAATCCTACTACTTTTACTTCATTTTTTTGCATTACGCTTATTTTAGCGGTAATTAGCAATTTTCTGTTTATTTTTAATGTGAAAAAAAATCAATGTTTTTTAAATATTTCAACCTTAGTATTCACTTTACGACAAAAGTGTATATAATCAAATTTTTAGGATAATAACAGATCTACAACTTTTGTTAAGCGCATTTTTCTCAACAGAGCCTAGTTTAGCGGGTAAAAGAGTGATTTTCTCTATTTTAAAGCCACACTGACGTTGATTTTAATTTTGTGTTATTAACTCTAGATTAAAGTAAGGTTATGTTTATTGAGGTTAGTTTTTTGTTTATTTCTAATGTTTTATTACTAATGTTAGGTTACATTGTTAGTTATTTGTATTGGAAAGATAAAGTTGTGTGAGTGTTCCACACTATTTTACTGTAAATTTGTTTAGTGCTTCATTTAATAACATTCTACAATGTTTGCTGGTTAGAATACATTAAAGTACAGTTTACGATAATTTAAACTACTTAAAGGATTTACATAGGGAAAGTTCCAAAGTAACTTACCTTTTCAAAAATTAACGAATGTTTAGAATTAGCTAATAAACGTATGGTATTATAAATGATTGCAACCATTTTTAATGCCATCTGTTATTGAAGCAATTAAAGAGACATACGTTTATTTTATTAGATAATAAAAGATTGAAAAATAAAATTAATTAGGTCTACGTATAAGTACCTCAGTATTCTAAAAGAAATACTTAACTATTTCGAAATAAAAACATAACATTTTATTGAAAAACAATGTTTGTTTATTTTTTATTTCATTTTAATGAAACAAGATCTTTTATCATAATGTCATATTCCTTAAAAGTCAATCCCTATGTTAAATAGTAGGCTATAGTAGTTTCATGGTGGAATTTAATATAATGTAGAAATATCTGAGCATAGTTAATACAACATTATGTAGGTCTAATATGCAAATTAGCACTTTCATATAAGTATTTATTTCAGAAAAGTAAATATCCGATGCCTAAATAATAATAATTCAAAAAAAAACTTTTATTTAATTTTATCAATATGCTTAGGGCAATAGAATTATTAACTAGCATAAACGATTTTTATATACATATTTAGACAATACATATATACATTTATAAATTATACTACAAACAATCAAATTACAAAAATATAATTGTCGGGGCATATACAAAATCGATTGCAGTGACTGTAATTTTTGGTGTATCGGAAGAACTAATAGATCGTTTAAAAAATGATTCTCTGAGCATTATTCTGCTCTTTTTAAAAAAGGATTGTAAACATTTTAATGAGACAGAATATATGTTAAGAAATGGGTATAAAATAAGCAGTTATGTAAATAATTTAGAAATATATTTCGACTATAATAAATTGTGTCATCTGGAAAAATATTATATATTATATAAATTTAAAAATAACAAGGGAAACTTGATGAACAGCCAGACAGATTTTGATAATAACAAATTATTTCAAATTGTTACCACCAATACGTCGATTATCTCGTCATTCGGCCAAATAGTCGCGCGTGATATAGTTACACACAATTAAATTAATTTATTGACATGGTCTTTGACCGTATGTGTTTTATTTGTATTACGGTATGTGATTTGTGTGATCTTCGTACTGATGATGTCTCCGAGTGAGACGTAAAATATCTCGATAATGTAATACTCTGAGGTTAGTATTACATAGAATTTTTGTTTTGTTTGGCGTTCATTATCTAGTTTAATAGCCTATATATTTATATATTACTGTGATGTCACTCACGCTAAGGCACTTCGTTAAGGTGCAAATCATGTAATTCAAAACAATAATAAAGGAGGTATTAGGTTGAATTTTGCAATCACATTCAAAAGGCAACCGGGAAGGAGAAAGGCGAGTAGGGTGAGACTTGCGATGACCGATATTGTCTACGGCACTGCAAGCCAATTGGAAGGTCAACAATCTGGCGGAAGTGTACAGAAGGAGCTTCCTGCGGATTTGTTGTGCATATTGGACTATACATTACAAGGCAGCTCAAGTAATGGTGGGGCAGATGCTGATAGAGCTGTTAGCAGGAGAAGGAATGGAGAATTTAGATAGCAAGAAACAGGCTCATAAGCCTGGTGACAATCTGAAAAATGCCAAAGAGCTGAACAAGAGGAGATGGCAATAGAGCTGGAGTGAAGTCACCAAAAAGAAATGGAGCAACAGATTGTTTCAGTGTCGAATGGTGGGTGACAAGGAAGCTGAAGTGCTGAGTTATTATTTGACTCAAATGCTAGCGGATCATAGCGACTTAAGGGTGTATCTGTTCAGGTTTAGTTTGGATAGCTCGCCGTTTTAACCTAGTTGTTTAGAGAGTGAGAAAGGGATGCAACAAAAGTTTTTCAATGTCCATGATTAGCACCGGAGAAGGAGAAAATTATGAGAGAAATATAGGAAGGACACAATTGATGAGACCAGTGAAGGTAACTGGAGTTTTGTTGGAATATACAGAGTACTAGATGACAGTGTCAAGCTGGGCTTGCTCAATCATGACTCGATTACAAGCAGTGGAGAAATACGGGAAACATCGCACATTATAAACAATTAAAATTGTGGAAGCATGAAGAAATCTAATCCCCTCAGATATACTAGGGGAAGCACGGGGATTCCTATTATTTCCCCCAAAAATAGAAGAAGATATTTCATTAGGAAGATAAGGAGAAGGCCATTCCCCCTTGAAGTAATGCATAGCGGTAGTCCCGAGGGGATGAATGTAGAGGCGGAGGATTAGCCGGTAGAAAAAAGATTTCTTCGCCTCCATAACAGAAAGCATTTCGTACATGACGCTAAAAAAAAGGAACATGACACTTCGTCTGCACTTCTCAGAAGAACTAAAATTTGTGAAACTAAAAAAAATATAATAATGAGTTTTATTTGTTCTACTTAATAAAGGAGATTTCTGAAGCTGGTTGAAATACTAAAATCTATAATTTAAATAAAATAACATTTTGTGAGGGAAGTGCGTCTCCGAAGAACGAATGATAATAAGTCGAGTAGAAAGAACTTGTTTCCCCAATCGCCGACAAGCAGGTGTAAAATTAATTTAAAATTTAAAATAGCTATTTTGTTTATTCACAAACTACGATTATTTAGCAATAAAAGTTTTGTAACTATAAGACATTTACAAAGGGAGACCTACCCTACATAAACATGAACCAATCACTACGTCACTCCGAAGATACCATAGCTTATTGTTGGTGATCGGTTTCCAACTAACAGCTAACAGATCTTTGTGATCAGTCCTTTCCTGTAGTAGGTTTCAAAGCTCCTTATGAGAAGTGATAAAGCGGGTACTAGTTACTGTCTGACAGTTTCTATCTACTACGTCCCTATGGTACGAATCAAATATTTCGAACATAAAAATCGTCCGGAATTTCCGCACAATTAATTATTTAAACACATGATTGCTAAAATTATTTATCGAAGTCCGTATTTTTGAAGTGTGTTTGTTGTTACATTCAAGTCATATTTCAAATGATTTGAAAAAGAACCAGTTATTAATGGCATTGGGATAAGAACATAAACCATGTCCTTGATACCATTTCACACTTTTAAAAAGTGATAATATCGAAATATGTATTAGTAAACGATATAGATAAAACTTGACCTCGAAAACCTACTGAAAATAGTAAATAATGGAACAAATCGCCTCTCTGTATATAATTAATTTTTTAACTTTTTTTTAATTTCATGATATTATTGATAGCTAATAGACGGCCTAATTACAGCCTCTTCGGTAGATCAGCCAACAGGGTGAACTAGAACGTTTCAAATTCTTTAAAGAAAACAAATAACCTACACACAATTTTTAATACAAATTTGAATTAAAGGTAAACTTTTATACAGTACTACCAAACTTTAAGTAGATAGAATAGAACACTTCTTGAAATTGAATTACATCATCGTTGATATATTTAAAAATATTATTCAATAAGAAAGCAAAAGTTTTGTAATTCTAAAAGTTAAAAAAGGATTCTATTATAGGTTTTGTTTGTCACTATTAAAATGGTTTCGGTTTGCAAAAGCGAATTTGTTTTTACAAGTCTGCCACATTAAAATCTATTTTACATGAAATAGAAAATCAGTAATTTTAATAAATGTTAATTAACATAATTACAATTTCATCTGTTAATGAAATTGAAATTAGTAATAATTATTATTTAAGAAATTCAATGATGATTTTGAAAGAAAGTTTATCAGTTAAAAAATGTATAAATAATAGCTGTAACTATGTTCATTAAAACTTACTACCTAAATAGAAAACACTATGTCTTTTTAGTCTTGAAAACCCGGTATCAATGTGATTTAGTAGATTAAGAGCCAGAAAGTTTGGATAATGGTTGAGTCTTTCTTCATATTTTCGGCTGAATTGCGATACAGTTTGTTTCACATTGTCTATATAAAGATTGGCATAGATATATGTGTTTTTGATGTACCACGGAATTTGCAGGGCCCGCCGCCGGAATTTTAACTGAAAATGTTCGAATATGTTTAAGTTTGATGTGCAGAATGTACTAACAATTGAAGCCCATATGTCCACATTGTTTTACAAGGAATTTATATAAAATAATTTCTGAGTCTTTTGAAAAAGGTGAGTATTTACCAATTAACCAGTATAGTTTACGTACTGTCAGCTCATGGTGTTTCTTTTTTAGTTAATACGTGATGTTTCCGTGTGAGGTGACGATCTAAATAGACTCAAGTATTTTACTGATGTGTTGTGTGGTTGTGCAATGTTGTTTCACGTTACTGGTGGGCAGTCATTTTTCTGTATTGTAGTCTACTATTGATTAATTGTATACAATAATGAACGGATTTTCTTTTTTGATAAGTATAGTAGTAGTAGTTTACTTTTAGTTTTAGTAGTTTATTCTAGATTAGTAGTAGTTGTAACTATAATTAATAATAAGTAGGTAATAATAAGTAGTAAGTATTAATTAATAATAAGTATTAGTAATATGTAGTTAGGTTTGTTAATAAATATTTCAGACAGATCCTTAAAAGAACCCGGAATAATAATGTTGAATTGTTGTGTTATGATTGCTTACAATTTATACGTAAAACCAAAGAACTGTTTATAATAATGTTTTCAACTGTTTACTTTACAAAAGATGTATCAAATATTTACATAAACAGACCAACGTAAAGCTGTTAAAAACTAATCGTATTGAGTTACTAAACTTCATAGAGAGTTATACACATTTGCAATTTAGATTTTCTGAAACTTGTTAACAGTGTCTAATCATTAAAAAGACTGATTTATGGACTTTATTAGCAATGATAGTTTAAAGAATCTGTGACATACAACACAAGAATTCTTCATACAATATTCATTTTAAGTCAAACCATTGAAAACAAGTTAAACATAATAACGTAAAAGTGGGTTTGAAATACATATTTAATGTGAA
The DNA here is from genome assembly GCA_035578175.1 of Catonia carolina. Lineage (NCBI taxonomy): Eukaryota > Metazoa > Arthropoda > Insecta > Hemiptera > Achilidae > Catonia > Catonia carolina. The sequence goes on from JAQMRL010000001.1 coordinate 261,779,651, forward strand.
GTATTATTTTAAATTTACAATTCATACAAAATGAAAAACCGATTGGTTTTACCAAAAACAAAATTCCTCAAATCAAAAAGATAACCTATAACATAAATGGTATAACCGATAACTTGGTATACTGGTATACAATTCCGAAAACATTTTGTAGCTTGTCAATGAATCAAAACTAAAGTAGAATCGTGACCAATGTCACTGTTATCTATAAAATAAACATTTACGAAGAATGTAGTTCTGTAAAAAATATTTTGCTAGTTTTACCGGTTAGTATTTAGGTATGCTTATATTAGTTTCCTCTAATGTCTTAAAAAATTTGGTAGTTTATAATAAGGAAATGCAACGCTATAGGTTGGTAATGATCACAATAAGCAGGAAAATATCAACCAATTAAAATTTTGGTAAAAAAACCATGAAATTGTTTTTATAAGTTAGTTTAGATTAAGTTTTTCTACCACGTGGAGTAAGTATGAATGAATTTGTAATACGTACGGCTTCAAACACGTTTAAAAAGTTCTTTTGAGTCTATTGAAATCAATAAATTGTATTAAAATAAATCAGCCAACTTTTGTGGCGTAGTTAGCGTGCTAGTCGTCGACAAATCGAAAGGTCCCCTGTTCGATGCAGTAGTGTCGAGAAATGTTATTAAGTTAAAACCTACCGTAACCATTCCATAACCCACATTATACATAATGATGGGGGTATTTCCATACTCAAAACAATCAATTCGAAAAAAATTTAAAAGGAACTTTATCAAAACAGATTACGGTAACTTTACTGATGGTTCTAATTCTACTTGTTTTTCTATTATAATTATTTTGTTTTAACAATTCGTCAGTCAGCTCTGGGGTACTCATCAATGAAATCAACTTAATAATGTATTAAAAGGAATATAGAAATCATTGAAAGTTTAATTATTCCATTTGTAAGGCACTGACGCAAGCCAATCAGTTCATTAAAAATACACTAAAAGAAATCAAGTTACACCCGTTGTGCAAGGAATTTATTTAGTGACCAGCTGACGGCTAGGTATGGGCAAACAAAATTGATTTACCTTTTGAAAATCATAAAATAGTAAAACGATGAGAAATAGCTGCTTAACCAGCGCAATATCTAATAAAGAAAATGGTCAGAAAATGTTTTCATATGGCATTTAACAGCCTTAATTTTTTATTATTATTAATTAGACCAACCATTTACCACTGGATATGAAAACGAAAACGAAGAAAACGTACTGGAAATCGTTTTTCAATAAAGCGGAGAAGCTCAAAAATTATTTGTGGTCGGGAACTTTTGAATTGTTATTTAAGACAGCCTTCAAAATTATGTGCACCAAACTTCAAGACCATGTCAATTATTTTTCAAAATGTCTAAACATTCGATAAGGTAGGTTACTGTGATACTAAGAAACCATCAAAAAATAAAAAATAAAAAAATATGTAAATAAATCTTTATTAACGACTCAGATGAGAGTAGATGTCGTCAATTTAATTAATTATTCTAGTCCAAGCCATTATTATACATTAAAAATTAAGTTTCAGATGTGCCAGTCAACTTTACTGCTGTGCTAAACCATCGGTCTAACAAAAGTTCAGCGATTTCAATCAAAGCTTTTACAAACAATAGGTTAACGTCCTCTACTATGTAACCAATAAAACGCTACACTCAGACTTAAACGTATCCAACATAAATGACATTTTCTTTACACTACATACAAAATATAGGAAGAAACTCACGAAACACCATAACCCATTGATCTCAAATCTGACTACGGAGACTCTCCCAAATAATCCAATAAAACGACTAAAACATCGATGGAGCCGAGATCTTATAGATTTGTATTACTGTAATTCACTATCCATTACAATGATCTAAATCCTGCACTTATCTATTCACGTTGAAGTTGTGACACTGGACTGTGTCTCCACTCACGTTTTTTTGTCATGTTAATTTTTTAATATTTTGTGTTATCACATTCACTGATTGTACCTAACAGATTGAGAATTTCTTGAATAAAGGTAAAAAAGTGTAAGATGTAATTAAGTATAGCTTTTAATATAAAATATAATAGGCCTAATTTAAATTTCATTGAACGAGAAAGTAAAGTATAGGTATAGTATACAGCTATACACAATACGTCTTTTTACTTCTTCTCGCCGCAAGGATTAGGCAACACCCTGTTCCGGTCTTGAGAAATCTCTCCGTCTTCTCCTTGGCCATCCCAACTACCTCCATCTTATAGACAGAGCCTTTAAGCAATTCGGGGGAGACGACTGCTCACCATAAAAATGACTGTACTAAAAGATTTTGATCTTTTCTTCAATAAGATAGCCAACAAAAAATACATTAGGTCAGTTTTTACCTCGATGCTTTATATTTTATCACTTATTCTACAAGCATCTGCAATATCCAAGCATCTGAAATGAAATTTCTTTGACATACGTATGGGTGTAGTAGAGACAATCGTTACAGGAATGCCGAGATAAAGAAAGAATTCAACATCTTCTCTACAAACGACAAGATATCTCAAAACAGAATGCAGTGGTTAGAGCGTGTAAACAGAATGAAGGAGGATAGGATACCTAAGCCGACACTGGGCTATAAGCCGGGGTGCAGGAGAGAACGATAACGTCCAAGAAAGAGATGGGCAGATTTGAGAGGTTCGGAACAGGCAGAGATGCCTAATCCTTGAAAGACAGAAGAAAAAGAAGAAGAAGAAAACTTATTCTACGCCCTTTACAGTATTGAAAAATCTCTTATCTGAGATCTAAACATTCTCAATATTTGGAATGTACACAGTGAAATATAAGTTAAGTAAATAGTAGGTCTATCAATGATACGCAGTTTAAAATACAAAATAAAAATATATAAAAAAATCTCATAGAAAATATACGGAGGTACCATACTATTTTGAACTGAATATAAACTTTAAAAAAAAATACAATAATTACATAATACTAACAAGATCAAATTGAATTGAGTACATCTAGAATAAAAATAATACTAAAAAATCACCTAAAGATAACAGCGTGAGAACTTATTTAAATTTTACATAACAATGACAAATAAAATGCCTACTAATAATGAAGAATGAATTTAAAAAGAAAGATCCATACATCAAATCGATGTAATAGAGATATCTGTAAAGTTGAGTATTAATCTTGAACCTCATTAGCAATATTAAAAGTATTTTGACTGTCAGTCGCCATGGAGAATGACAAGTCAAGTAATCACTACACCTATCAATCAATCAATTCATCGTTGTAAACGTAACATGTGTAAGGATACACAGTTAATATTTATATGTGTAATATTTTGTGTGTATACCTGTATATACTATATATCGTATCCAATGTCGTTGTTGAACTGTGACCTAGTCAAATATGATCATAACTTTTCCATAATAAAATGCTAATTTTTTATTATATAGGCTAACATTAAAACATAGTACAGCCTTTTCAGTATAACAATAACAATAAATAATAGTGTACTCAAATTTCAGTAAGACATGTGAGTGAGTAATGAAGGAGATTATTTAACCATGAAAATATTGCAGTTAATATATTTTTAATATTATGGCAACAATATCACTTACATAATATTTCAGACAACTCAATGATGGTTTTATAATATTGGTTGTTTATTAAAATAAATTGTTGAGAGCATACAAGGACAAGAAATAGAAAAAAACTTAGATAAATTATTATGATACTTAACTTGTTACTCAGGGTTGTACTTCAATAAGAACGTCGGGAAAGTTACGGCGAAGGCTCGAAGAAATCTTGGCTTGGTGAAATGGATTAGTAGAAATTTTAAAAACCCTGAAAGTATCGTTAAACTTTACCAAGTTAACGTCCATCCCAGAGAGAGTAAAGGCAGCGATGCTGCAGAGTGAGGAGAGCTGGAAGTTGGTCGCTCAGTTTGCGGAGAGGGTGATCGAGAGACTGCGGAGGGAGGACATTTGGAGATCAGCGGGATCACCTTCTCCCACTGTAAATCAATCCTCTCCCGATCTCAGAAAGTAGTCACACTAATTTTCTGAGCTGTTGATGAAAAAGATGAATGAAACTGAGAGAATGAGTGTTGGTCAGTGACAGCGAGAGGGGAATTAGGCTACGGTTCCCTTCTACAGTATTCCGCTGACAGTATGTAAATTTTTTAACCCGACATTTTCCTTGTATTATTATATAAATAGTTCCCAGAGAGGTGTAGGGTTGTTTGCTGATGTCGGATAAAGTGGCCAGGCGGCGGGTTTTTGGTTGGTAAGGCGGTTGCGGCCTCTTTGGGACTGGACCAGGACGCCTCAATTGAGTTCAACACTACTTTTCCCATCGTGAGGGAGTGACTATGAGTTTTTCTCGCCGCCTCGGATAAAAAAAAGAAAAAAGTTAACGCCCGCCCCATTTTAGAATAATGTTGCTTGGTTTGGGGCAACGATAGGATTACCACTATCAGCCTTATTGAAAGCGTTCAAAATAATTTCTGAGGATACCTATTGTACAAAATATTTTCTGACAGACAGTTATGCGGGTTTGTGTAAAACATGGTAATTGCACTCTCTGAGTAAGCGTCGTGGATTGGCGGCGGCGTTGTACCTTAACAAGGTCCTGCATGGTTATGCTGATAGTGACGTTTGTAGACTGATTTAAAGGTTTCCCAAGCAGGAGTGAGGAGATATAGATTGTTTTTTGCATCTAACGTGATTAACGATGCCTCACATCTGGCCCATTGTGTTGGTATTTGCGAATAACTTTGGAAACGAAGAAGAATTTTTAACTCAAAAATTGACATTTCTAAAGTGGAATTACTGAGGAATGTGACGTGATGTAATTTACTGAAAATGTGTTAATATAATTTGTGTTTTTATGTTCAAGCTCTTTGTACCTGCGAGTTATGTGTGTTTATATTCATGTTTCCGTGTTTTCAAACGTTCTTTGTGCGTAAGTATGTGGATATATATGGTTTGGTAATTTGGAAATTGTAATAATAAATAGGAATAGTGAAATATAACATAATAATTAATATATCCAATGATTCAATGTAACAAGTATATTAGGCTGTTTGCCGTTCTACTTGCTGACGGACTTCCGTACCTGGCTGCACACTGTTCCGTGGAAGGAGACGGCAGGAAGTAGTAGAGTGTGGAAGCCCAAAAAATAAAAAAATGAAATGTTTGCTGATTTAAACCATGCCAGAATGCTGTTTTTTAACTCCTTATATGAGTATGTTGCATAATTTGTTCAATTTAAAAACAATAAGCAACTCAATGGCTCAACGAGATGAGGATGATGTGATGACGTGAAATTACGTTGTAGTCTGTTATGATTTTTTTGTATTTTTAAGTTCTTTACAGGTTGATTATCATTTTGCATCATTTAATCATAATTAAAGTTAGCTTATATTTTTCATTGTTTACACATGACTAAAAATCTTTTCTGTTATATGTTTCATTGTTGTTATATGTTTCATTGGCAAGAGAAAGTCGTGTGAGGATTTCACACCAGATTTTTTTATAGGCACGAAAATTAAAATAAACCTCTCCTTAGTAACTAATTACAACATATCCAATCTAAGTGCCTGCTCATTATTTCTAACACCCCTTGGTACATCAAAAACAAAATGTTACACAACTACTAAAAATCCCGCTTTGTACAACACGAATTTTTTCGGAGGGTTTTCAAAAGCAAATGGTTTTTTTACGCAGAATGATAACGAAATTAATTTTTTTTTTTTTACCAAGATATCATTTTTATATAAGCTTTTATACATTTATGGAGTATAAGAAAAACAATAAAATTCTGAATTACAATGTTCTCTGAATGGTAAAAAAATATTCAAAGAGTGTTTCAAAAGCTTAACTCCAAACAAAACTAAACTAAACTAAACTTGACTCTGAACTATACGTAATGTGATAATATCGAAAAGGAAAGAGTGTTCGAGAATGAACGAGAGTTAAAAAACGTTAACGTAAAAAATAATAAGAGTAATAAATAGGGTTTTCCGAGAAATAGTTGGAAATATTATGTGTAATATAAATGGTTTTTTGTAGTACAGGTAGTACAGGTTTATGTTGTACGGGTATTGTGAGAGCCGAGTACCTCTTTAGATAATTGGCCTTTTTATAACACTTTTTATTCAACCCTAATTTGGTTAAAGTTGTTAAAATTTATCCAGAAGTTGTCAGAAGGATTTTGTATTTTATTATTACGTGGAAAAGCTCTGTTTTTTTCTCGAACTCTTCATTAGCCCACCTACAAAAGCGCCGGTTTGTTTACGGTCTAGTTGTAAGTCTTAATTTATCTGTATTTTAGTGAGCGAATCGCGTAGTGTTATCGTTTACGTTAGAAAAGGTCAACGTTACTGTGTATTGTTTATTCTGTATAATTTTTGTAAGTAATATTAAGTAAATTGGGTAGGTTATTTATTGCATTAGTTAATTTTAATTAGTTAGTTATTTATTAAATAATTTAATTGTAATACACTTGTAGATTTTAGTCACTTATTTAATTGTAATTCTTAGTTGTAATAAATATTTGTAATTTTAAACTTTATTGTATTAATTATATAATTTACCCAGTTCCCGAAACGGACGTTAGAGAAAAGTGTCAGAATAATTATCTTGAAATAAGATAAATCTAAAGATGACGACGATCGCCATGATGGAGATAACAAATTCAATTTTAAAAAATTATTATAAAAATTAAATATTATGTTCCGGTTTAATAATAATAATACATTTTTTTGTATGCATTAATGACAATTCAATTTTGCATCGACTATATTAATTTATACTGGATTCTGCAGAATAATTTTAATTAACATTTTCATTTGAAAACCTGATATTTTATTTACTGAACTATATTTTATAAAACAATATAGAATGTACAGTTTAAAGAATTCATTTTAAATTAATCAGATAAAAATACCAATACAAAAGTTTATTGGAAAGGAAACCAGATCTAAAGACAAACTAAGAATGACACAAACGCAGTATGTTAGAAAGATTTTAAGCATGATATCTAAATATGGTATACTGATATAATCTTGTCAATGCATACGTGCATTCTACAATATATTCATTCAATAATTGAAAATACAGAGAAATACATATAAAATTTATCTCTAAAAGGGGAAAGTAAATAGTTTATTTTAAATTCATTAAAATTAATAAATAAATTTTATAAAAATAAAAAATTATCTTACAGATCAAGAATAAAATAAATTTAAACTGATAAATAAATTTTATATAAATATGTTTATATCATGTTTGGAGTAGATATCAAAAATTAATTGTTAGAATTATTACCTGACCTTTGCGTAACACAAAAATAAAACCTATATTATAATCATTAATAAGGAAAGAATTAAAAAAGAGAGAAAAAAACATAAAATGAAATAAATTTAATGTTAATAAGTTATATTATTCTAATAGATGTATAAGTGTGTAATAGATATTTATATAAGTTATTATCTATAATGTACAATTAACAATATTCACTAAGAACGCATGGATTTGTAGAGAAGTGTTATAAGACGAAGAGAGTAGATAAAATATAATTCTGTAACCAAGAGAGAAAGAAATAGTAAGTGGAAGATAGGCCTGTGGCCTGAGTCGTTGGCTATTGCCATTAATTATTTGGAGAGGCTCTCCTCTATGTACTCGACAATACAGCTAAGGGGTCAAAAGGCAGTACGTGCATTCAGTACGCTGATTGCAATCTGACGCCCTGTAGATTCTCCTATCCGATTAGTAGTCTTTGAATAAAAATACACGTAAACAGGTTTATATAAGGAATATATTATTTATTAATTTTTCTAGTTTATTCATATGTAATTGCCGGTAATTATTTCGTACCGTGGTATTTCTTAACGACGGAATATTGTAATGATAAGAAAGAGAATGGATTATGATCTTCAAAATAAGAAATTCTATTCAAAATTTAGGAGTAGAGATATTTTACGCAAAACTGATTTGTTACATCATTTACAAAATAGTAAAGATATTTAGTAACCTGTGTTAGGTTCAGTGGTGAAGCGAAGGGGGGCAGCGTACTGACGGCAAAAATAAAAAGTCGATTCCACTCATCTTTGACGTCCTAAAATTTACCAGCTGGTACCAGTGGCTTATCAGTGGTACCAGTGGGATGAATATTGAGCTGCCGAAAATCTTGAATATGTGGACTGTATTTAGCACGGTCGGTTTCCTGTTGTGTCTCCAGCGCGTTATTGTTAATCTATGTAGTGATTCAATTATTTGTGAGATTTTAGAACATATGACTTTAGCGGTTGCGTATATGGACGCATAGTACAGCGAAAAAGCGTTAAAACAAGGAAGCATCTATTTGCGTATCTTGTTAGCGGCGACTGTCCAGTTCAGTTAAAGACTGGTTAGTAAGTGCTAAGGTAGAATGATTTTCATTGGTCGAGACCGATAAATGATACATTCTAATTGTACACAAAAAACCTGATAAATTGAATAATAACTAAAAATAAAATTCATGTAGTTCCAAACATATCCTATGAACGTGAAATATGGACACATAATCAAAACTCATAGTCAAAAAATTACAAAACATAGTCACTAGTGGTAACTATATAGTCAAAACGCGAATCAAAACTACAAAACTGTGACCCAACCGGAAACAACATACGGAAGCGAAACTCTGTTTAAAACAACTAACTCCAACACCATAGACAAAATCTTGAAAATCGAGAGAAGGATAGTAAGAACTTGCATCAATAACAATTATCAGAAAGATGGACGCTGCAGAATTCTCCCCGATGAAACCGTTTTATAATCTCTTTAGATAGAACCTGTAACCAACATAACCAGGAAAAACAAATTTCCGTCCTAAAACGTTTTATTAGAACCCCTCGAAATAGATTCTCAAGACGAATTATAAAAATTCTGGGAGAGTAAAAGTGGATCACAGAAATTAAAGAAGATTTGAAAGAACTTGGAATAATAATAAAAGATCTACAACGAAAAACAGACAAAATCAAGGAATTGAAAAAGAAACTATGTTACAGCCGTGGAGAATAAAATAGACAACAAGTAGAAAGGGTGATTTCCGGAAGAGAAGACAGGCAAGATCTAAAAGGAAATGAAGAAATATTGGGAAAACAGGATGCTGAAAGACCCCTCTTATTGTTGCCTAAAGTGGTCCCATGCTAGCCATAAAAGTAAAAAAAAAGAAAAATAATAATATTAATATTGTAATTAATATTTACTCATCATAATAAAACATTTAACTGCTTATTTCTTGAGTTTCTCTTTTATAGTTTAGATTTATAACCTATCAAAATGAAGAACGTTTCTTATGATCACCCGGTTTAAAAAATGTTTTATAAACAAACCGACCGACGAAAAGAATGTGTAAGATCCAGTAATGGAAACGTTTTTAAAAAATGTTTCTGTTCTATAATATGATTTACTAAAAAGGAAATGAAGAATGCCACTATCTTTAACTTATTTGGAAAATTTTAAAAACAAATTATTTCGTTTTTATAAGAAACAACGTTGTATAGATAGTTGTGAAAAAAAGAATGGTACGTGTTTAAGACAAGAAAGCAAGTGTTTGTTCGTATTGATCTAGCGACACACGTTTCTTTTATATGAATATTATTTCAATTAATAGACATACTGTGATTCCAATGAATGTACGTGTTTACTTATAACGAATGGTGATTTTAAATCACGCCACACAGTTTTACATTTTAATAAATGATAATAAATTTCTCTTTATTAGTAGACTAAATATTACAATAGTTAATAAATCTTTAATTTCTTCTTTACTTGTCTTCTAGTTATCTAAAAAATGAAATATAATCAACTAAGATATAATTCTTGCGGCTTATTACTAATTCTTCAAGTTACATGACCAATAAGATACCACATGATGACTTATGCGGTTTTTACATCAACAATAAAAATTGTGTCGTAGTTTCAGAGAGACTACAAAAATTTATCATAATAATCTCTTAGTACGCCTTATCTACGTTCACCCAATTTAGAAAACCCTGAGAGAACACTGAAACACCAATGAAATAGTGATAAAATTTATTAAGTATTTAAAATGCTAAATCTGTTTCAATTTATTTTAATTAGAGATTCTGTTTGTCCTTAAATACAAAGTTCTACGAAACTGATTTCAAAAATATTCACATGGTTGTAAACACAACACTTTTGAGATTCTGCTAAAAGTCCGGAAATATCATTTTTTAAATGCCGTAAGAAGATTTTTTTTAAATAAAATAAAATAAAATAATTGAACCAGTTTCGGAGATGCTACTATTCTGGCGGCGTTTTGTGAAGTTGAATCAAAAACACAATTTATTTCGTAGCGTCGTTGTGGTACCTAGTGTGTTGTTTTGTGTGATAAATAAAACAATACTCAAGTTTTTTTTAATATTTTGATAAAATCTATATAAATGTTAATGTCACTGTAAAATTGATGGTTAAGAATAAATTAAATGCATCAGTCGAAAATATTCGAACGGGCCAGCTGGTATATATTACAAAACTTAAGTTCAACATGCAAGTTTTTCATATATATTGTGGTTTCCAGAGCCCAATTACTGGGTGGTGTTTGCCTCTGAACCATTAACGGCATTGGTTTTTTTTTTGTTATACATAATAATCTTTTTTGCTATTGGCATTGTGTCAAATTGTTGCAAAATTAAATTACAACTTACAAAAAAAGTAACAATCTAATTTTTATACAATGTGGATGTTTTGTAATCCTTTTTGAAGAATTTTTTAATTTATCTTAATGTTCTATCAGTGCCTGGTCCTGGGTTCGATTTTGGTCAGGTCTGGTATTTTTTAATCACTCATTTTTCGAAAAACTCTACATCGTTTGCATCAGCTTTAATGTATGTAACAGTGAGACGTAAATAAAGAAAAAAGAAAAACTTTTGTTACCTGAGGTACTTTAAAATACATAGACTTCAATAATGAACTAACATTTTCATAAAATATTAACGAATTTCAAGTACAAAAATACACTAGAGTACTTAAAAAATAATTGTTTGCAATAAATAAAACAATTTTGAATAGCTCAATCTTAATTTTTTTATCGAAATTTTTTGTCTTTGATTTTGGAAGCCAAGCGTTTAAAAGATGAAGTTGTAAGTTTAATTGCATGTACTACTCTTTGCGCATACAAATGCACAATTATGTCATACATGGAGACCTAAATACAGCCACAGTATTATAGCCCATATTATCCAATATTGAACATAAACCTCTTCCAAATTTCTCCGTGGTTTTCTGTTTGTCTTTTGCTGCGTTCATTTAAACCAAGCCCACTTTTTTGAAGTCATCTTCCCATCGCAACAATGGTCGTTCGTGTCCCTTTATTCTTGTCTATCGTCTCCATTTTTGAATATCAGAATTCCACAGATACAACATAGACGACCACAATGTAGACGTTTATTAAAATACAACTCATTGATTTCAGTATAAGTTATAAAATCACATAAATTCGCATACATAGCAATTTTACGACAATACACCTCCCTCAAAATCTACAAAGAAGATTAAAAATATATTATTATAAAATCGTGCGACAAAATATTACAGTAGCTTTTATGAATCGTAATCGTTGTGTTTTTATGCAGCTTTTTTTGGTATCGACAGTGCAGTTATTTTCGGTCGGGTAACTTTTGTTGCCTTTCTACAAAAACTTAGTTACTTTTTACTCTTTTATTGTTTATTTTTATCTATCTTTTTCTCTTCACGGTTTAGACATTTCTACCTGTTCCAGCACCCATCTTTTCATCGGCCTGCCAATATTTCTACGTTCCACTGGTTTTTATCTTCTCGCTACAATAGGTAAGCGGCTTTCTGTCATTCTATTTAAATGATCATGATACGAATTTTATTTTTCGTTAAATGGAAAAAATCCCAATACTTGCCTTATATCTTCATATCTGATCTTGTCTAGTCTTATACAACCCTTGACGGTCTTAACAATTTCATTTTTGCAGTTTAAATGTTTCTTTCCTTCCTTTTCCTCATCTTCCATGCTTCACTGCCGTATGTCCAGGCTGAAACTACCACCGTCTTATAAAACTTCAACCTTATTTCGGGTCTTGACTCTTGCCTCTGTGTCTTATGAATTGTCCCACATATCTATTTTTTTTTTTTTTTTACTTTATATTCTTTCCTTTTTTATTTCTTATCTGGATTCATCTAGCATCGTATCCATTTAGATTCTATTTTTTATTCTTTTATTTATATATCTACTTTTTTAGATTTTCTTTTGTGTGTTTACTCATATCAGCAGCGTATAAGAAGCTAGGCTATTTAGTTGTTTCAGTTAGTGTTTTGGATATCGTGTAGTAAATGTAATTGGAATTGTAAATGTAATGTGTTAGTTTGTTAGAACCAATTAAGTGCTTAACGCGGTACGATTGTTAGTAGATCTTAGAATTACAAATTAGAATACAGAAAATTAGTATTGCTTTTGTACGTAAGAGTAGATTAAAATTTAATTTTTCCAATTATAAATAGCCATGTTTTTCTCCCAGAGGCGCTTTACGCCGGTGAAACTATTTTCCAAATTAAGAATGTAGCAACCAACTTGAATGAACTGACCAACTTCTTAAAACAGGACGCAGAATAATCAGAACCTACCTTAACAAGAATTATCAAAAAAATGGGGTATGGCGAATTCCTTCTAATGAAACTGTTTATAAGGAAATTGATCCGATTATTAACGTGATGAAGAAAAGGAGGATTTCCTACTTTTCCACATTTTAAGAATGTCGAATGATTTGCTATTGAAACAACTGATTCTCAGGAACGTAAATAGGAAGATTACAGGAAGATACATCGAAGAGATTAAAAGAGAAACAGTACTCTCAAAACACAAAGATTTTATTGGGGGAAAGCAGAAAGATGCAGGTTGGAGGTTACAGATGAGATACAGAAACAAAGATTGGACCGTCTCAAAAAGTACTGGCAAAACCGAAAGACTAGAACAATACGGTATCCGAAGAATACTAGAAATTGGTTGACTTAGTGGTCCAATGTGGCCTCAAAAAAATAGCCATGTTTTCTTTTTAGTTAAGTAATTTAACTATAATTTAACATTAATTTTACAATAGATATTTAATGGTTAATTTGTTAATAAAAATATTTGTTGTGACCTTATAAAATAAATTGTTTACCATTTATTAATAACCAGATCCCGAAAAAACATGGAAGAAAGTTTACAATTTAAATAATTTACGTAAATCATCCTATCACTCAAACAAAAATTTTAATAAAATTTTATTTAACTCATTTCAGTAAATCAGGAAATCATATACGACTTGGCTAATCTATGACAAGCTTTGCATGTAAATTTAAATATTTATTTTAATAATTATTTCTTACTGTGGGGTATGATATTGGAAAAAGTAACTCTTGGATTGCGTTGTCATAAAACATGATCTTTATAGTGCAGTTGTAGTTAAACAACAGTATAAAGGATATGCACTTAAATCATAAAAAAAACATACCAAAAGGCGTTCTTTATTGCAGTACATATTTCGCTTTATTACAAGTGCATTGAAGACTGTCGCAATACTTATAAATATGAACTGCCGAGTGGAATAATAAGTAATTTATAATCTGGTCATGCAGAAGTCAATAAATGAGTAATTTAATTTCATGGGACAATAGAAGTAGTTAAGTTGATCGTTAGACAAGAAGATGCAGTAAACTTATTTCAGTGAGGAAGAGGACGATATAAGATGAACATGCGGGTACCGGAATACGCTATAAAGAGGTGGAAAACAACTGAGTTGAACCTACCATCCTACTGACCCAGTCGAGTAAAGTGCCGTGTTATGTGATATATCGACAAAATTTATTTAATAATTCTTAGACAGTGGCAGATATCCAAAACAGCGATGTTATAACCCACTTTGTCCTGCTATCACATTTCTTAACTCATCTGCCGGATCAGCCCACCCAACCGAATGGAATCTTGAATATACCCGATTAGGAATTTACAGTTATAAAGTAATGGTTTTCTTGTGCGGGTGACCATTACTCAATTTTATTACTATTTCTTATGATAATTTTTTCTTCAAAAATATATTTTAAAACGTCAACCTGAATAAATAAACCTGTAACATTATTGTAACTTGATTTTAATTATTTATTGATAGGAGGTAAATATTCCACAACTACTTATTACGAAAAAATACAATTTTTTTTTATTATAACTTTTTCATAAACCACTTTCAATATTAATGTAAACCCTTAATAATAGAAACTGATTTTTTACAAACACTATAAAAAATATCACATACAATCATCATAGACAATCAAGGGAATTAATAGATTTGTTTGTTGTCGGGTATAAATATAAATATATATTCATGCGAGGATTTACAGCCCCAGTTGTACCTCGCATTCTAACCACCACCTCTCTTTGTCTCTCCCGTCACCATTGGAAAGCCGCCACAAAGACATTGCCTCCTGCACACCATCCAACCATGTCACTTCCGGGCTACCCCTCCTTCTACCGGCTGGCGTCCACTCCCATACCCTCTTTGGCCACCATCCTCCATCGTTTGCAAATGGCTAAACTTTTAATGGCTTCCGGGATATGGTTTACATGATATTTTCTTGAACGCCAATTCTTCTCCTAATTTCGGAATTCGATCGATGGCCGACACACCACAGCTCCGCCTCCAGAAATCCATCTTCACCGCTTTCAGGCAATCCTTCTGTCTCTTTGTCAACACCCACACTTCGGGAGAATAGGTACACACACTCTCCAGGATAGCATGATAAAGATTTACCTTTGTCTCCTTCCATACTTCATCATTCTAATGAACAGAATTTAACTGCCCTATAACCCTTCGCCCTTGTGAAATCTTGCTGTTTACTTCCGCTGCACTTGTTCCACTCCTATCAAAGATGACTCCCAGGCATTTAAACTCCGGGTATAAATTTACATCAATTAGGAGTCTACTGAACAACCTTTTGAGATTAGCACAACTAGCTTCTATGTCAAAGGTCCCAGAGTAGATTCCCGGTCATGTCTAACAATTTTTCATCTCTGTTATTCTTAATAAGAATAACATAAAATATTATATATTTTATACCCTTCACCATCTGAATTAGCCTTTGCGTGCGTAACAGTCGAATGTACAAACAAAACATATTCAAAAATTGAGATACGGATTTATATAAGTTAGACATTATTGATAAGTAACATTTTAGAGATTTTATTTTAAA
The DNA here is from genome assembly GCA_035578175.1 of Catonia carolina. Taxonomy (NCBI): domain Eukaryota; kingdom Metazoa; phylum Arthropoda; class Insecta; order Hemiptera; family Achilidae; genus Catonia; species Catonia carolina. The sequence goes on from JAQMRL010000001.1 coordinate 261,794,889, forward strand.
ACTTTAATTTTTGTCTAGTAATTAGTGATTAAAAAGATTGAAAAGCAAAGCATTCTAACAACCCTATCAAGTTGGATAATAGAAATTAAAGAATATATGCAGAAATTAAAAACAACAGAAGAAAATCAAATCTCAGAAATAAAAAAGGAAAAATCAAAATCCTTGTCGATAAAAATACAAGATTTTTTTCAAAGAGGAAACAAGAGGAAAGAGGGTTAATTCAGATAAAGAAAGAAAAGCATGATCTGAAAATATTAAAAAAAAACTGCGCAAAGAGAAAAAAAGCTCTGAAAAATAACTCAAAAGATTGATTTTAAGTGGTCCCATGAGGCCGCAAAAGTAACAAAATTAGGGATTAAATCAGTAATCAGTAATTTAATAAATTGTAGTGAAGACAATACTAACTAATTAAAAATATTTGAACCTTTGTTTTTCAAAATTTAATTATTTTATTTTTGAAAGTGATAAATTAACAGGCGTAATTATCATCTTAGCTAAAAACTTAACAGATCTGTTCTGCTTAAGTTAAGGCCAATTTACAGAGCTACTGTGTTTTAAGTCTGGCTTTTCATGATGTTCTCCGATTTCCAGTTGGATGAAACAAGGAAAATAAACAAGACGTATTATTACCAGTAGTGTCTAAATGTAAATTTTTAAAGAACTTTTTAATTACTGTACAATAACAACGGGATCCTGAGACCATGGGATCAATCATACAACTTTAAATAGAAATTAGCCTAATCATTTAATCACTATTAGTTTAACTGGACCATGTAGTTTTTTTACTTATATGCGGCCAGACTGGTTTCATTACGGTTTTGTGACTTGTTAACTTCGATGTGGAGAAAACGTAAATACTCACATTATTTTTTATAAAATACAATAGAGACTTTCAGGTTAACTTTTACCGAGATATGAATAAACTAATTGTATTTGTTGAATTTTGAATGCGATATAAACAAATTGTGAAACTAAACCTCATGTATTTTCAACGATGCATTAAACTGACGAAACTAAATTCCTAATAATGCATCTGATGAAATAACCAAACTAAAAAGAATAGAAATAATGCAATGTGTGATATAAAATAATAATAATAATAATAATAAGTAATGCCTTGTTTAAATTCAAAAAACTGATTTTATAAAAGTACATGAAGGTCCTTTCTCCGTTACTCGAGGCAAACTTAATAATATTGTTGTAATGAGATTTTGATATATCTCACGGGACTGGAACTAGCGAACCATTGCTAATCGATTACTTAGGTTTTTACAATATCGCGTGGAATCATCGCGTAAGACATGAGACTATCGTTGTCTAACACAATCGATTTAAAATAGAGGTCTTCCATAGGTTACAATAAACGATACCGAAATTAGAAATCATTAATACTCTATTTTATTCTATACAATAATTTCATAATTTAAATTATCTTTAAAATATTTTTACAGATTTAATTCGTCTGATGTTTATGGTTCGTTCATTCATAACATTCAATAAATTCTTACACAAAGTGCATTCCCAGAAAAGCTTTGAATTTAGAAAATTAAAACCAAAAACTTTATATGCCTAACAGAATGAAAGAAAAATGTACTTAACTATAATTTTATTAAAACTGTAATACAATCCATACTTAAGATTTGGAAACGTAATTTTACCTAGGTATACGGTTGGGCAGAGACTGATACATTAATGCGAAGCTTTTTGCTGATGATCTGTGGTTGGTTCAGGAATCGGAGGATGAGCTCCAAAAATCGGTATACCTTCTGTGTAAATTGTGTGATGATTTTAACCTCAGAAATTCCTCAGAAAAACCTCGGAAACGAGAAATCTCAGAGAAACCTCAGAAACCAAAGTGATGGCAATCGAAGATTGTCATAAATGATGTGGTAATGGAACAGGTGTCCAAATTTACTTACTTGGGATGTGACGTAGAAGTAGACTTGGATTTTGACATCAAGCGGAAGATAAGTAAGTTCTAAAGAATTTGTAGCACACTTAATAGGACATTGAACAACAGGGCTAGACCTGACAGAAAGATGAAGTTTTACAAGGCGGTGGCAACTCCGATAATAAAATATGGGAGTGAAGCCTGGATGACCACGGCGAGGAACGTATAAAGTATCCAAGCAGCGAAGATGAGATGTCTACGAAGAGTTAAGAAATGCTCGAAATTGGATAAGTTCGGAATATGGATATAAGGAAGGAGCTCCAAGTCTACTGCCTGAATGAGAAGATTGAGGGATATCGAGGGCGACGGAGGGGACACCTGGACAGAATGCCAGAACAAAGAATACCCCTCCATTTCACCCTTATGCACCAGTTCGGCGGAGAGATGTGGGACGACCTCGGAAAACATGCAAATGAGCTGAGAGTTTCAAGTTTGTGAGTTCGGAACAGGCGACGGCCTAAGCCGTGAAGGAAGAAGAAAAAGACTATAATACAATAATCTTGTTATTACAACTGCAGATCTAAATAATACGCAAAGTAATCTTTGAGTGATTTTGTTCTACAAAAATTACGTCTAATGAAACTAAAGACAGGATTTATGTGACCTTGCACCAAACCCTTTCTTATGTATGTGGCCAAAACTTGAACTCTAAACCCCCTCTACAGTAAAAAATGATGGAACTTTCGAAATTATTGAAAAACAGAGACGGCCACTAATATTTTTCATTTAATCAGATTGTGTGAAATAAAAACTAACTTTCATTCATTACGTTCGTTGTGGTTAGTGCAATAGTCTACTTTACAGAAGGTTCTGAGTTCGATTCCAGGCTAAGATCAAAAAAATTGTCACATATTATAATCAACAGTTCCAGTCTGATAACCGGAAGTAGTCAATAATGATCAACTTGTTGACGTGACTTTAAAAAATAAGAGAAATATCTACTATCCCATGTCATCATTGAAATGAGTTTTCTAAAAATATAAATATGAATTTGTCTAAAATAAGTTGGTGTGAAACTCTCACACAACTTTCTCTTGCCAGTGTAAATAATGAACCATATAACCCAACATTAGTAATAAAACGATAGAAATAAACAAAAAAGCTAACCTCAAAAAACATAACCTTATTTTAATCATGAGTGAATTATGCAAAATGAAAATCAACCTCAGTTTGGCTTAAAAATACGGAAAAACACTCTTTCACGCTAAAGTAGGCTCTGTAGAGAAAAATACTTTAAAAATTAGGTGTAGATCTTTTAATTCCCTATAAATTTTATTATACACTTTTGTCGTAAAACGCATACTAAGGTTTTCAAACCTTAGTATGTAAGTATGCAACCTTATGTAATCTTAAAAAACAAGTTTTTCTACAGATTTTCATGAATAAACAGATATTTACTAATTACCGCTAAACTAAACGTTGCACAAAAAAAAAATTGAAATAAAATTTGTAGGTTTTTAAATTTTTTTCAACTTACATACAATGGATATTAAAGCCGCAACCGTAAAAAACTATTTTTTTCTTCGAACGCACAGCCTTCCCAAGAATTTTAGCAGACATGCCGCCTACCCTAAAACATAGTAAATGTTGCAATTTAAAAAAAATCGTAGGAGCCCATATCAAAAAAGTAAAAACTACACGAATAAACTACTATTTCCGGTTGACCGATTTTGATGGAAATGTTCGTGTTGGGTCCTTTAGTAAAACCTAACTTAAGATTTAAGTTTCAACATTGTACGATGTTTCGTTCTTGAGATATTCTGTTCACACACAGACATACACACCAATCGTTAAAAACATGTATTTTTGGGTTCAGGGGTCTGAAAACGTGTAGATACAGTGAAAACTCATTTCAAAAAATTGACATGAAAACAATACTTTCTTCCGATACATTCATGCAGGCAAGAGAGAGTAAATAAATATGATTAATGCATAATTTGATAATGGTAATATGATTTTCATTATTGTATTAACGTAAAAATGAATATTGACTAAATAGAAAATAATATTCCAATATAAACCTAAGGTAAACTAGAATGTTGTTTCAAAGTACGTATATACAGTTTATTTTCAAAAAGCGTGTTTAACTCAGAAAGCATTACTATAACTATTTCAACAAAAGAAATCCATTTCACCGTTTAAGAAAGAGATGTAACACGGCAAGTGACGTTTAGTACAATTAAATAAAGTTAAGTTTCTTATCAATAACCTTCTTTCACTTGCGACAAGAGAGTGAAAGTTGTAAAAATAAGAAAACCGTTTTTTTCATGTATACATAAAATAGGCCTACTATCTTACTACAATCATCTCTCTTGTGTAACTTACGCTTTTAATAATATGTAAGTTAATGCACTTTTTTGAAAACGGTTTTTATTTTCATAATATACTGAAGTATATCTTGCATTACTTTGTTTTTTATTTATCAGAAATTAAGAACATTGTTGGCGTTGATTAATTTATACGGCGTAAATAACATTAAACCGTAATAGAAATTTATTTCTGTTTGCACAATTAGTTCTAAAAAAGAAACAACTCTTTTAAAAGGTTTTTCATTCTTTGTCAAGCGATAACATTTAGTAAAATTGCCAAATTTAAAATGAAACAAAGTATAAAAACAGATCTAGACAATTCCACTTTCATGTACGTTTTTGATAATATTTTCCAGTACAAAATAATTATTACTGTACAAGTCAATATTCGACCAATTGGACCGTAGAACTGGTGCATTCGTATATTTACTTCGGATGTGATAGTTCTTATGTGCTATAACGAGATACATAAATCAAATTGGAGAAGTTTTAAAGGATTATATACACTTTGAGGGGAACGGTGGTCGGTATGGTACGAAAACAGACGGATTTATAGTTCGTCACATGTTGGCTCCGCCAGTTTTAGTTTATATCACAGCAGACATCAAAAATAGAGGTTGTAGAGATGAGATTCTTCTTCTTTAGGAGCCATATCCTTGAAGAACATTGGCTACCATCAAGGCCATTTGACTTCAGCCGATTGGGTGTCGATATAGGCTAACCGAACTAGTCCCTTAATTCCTTAACCATGATGTTCTACGCCGACCTGGATTAATTTTAGTATCTACGTATCTTTCCCTGCATTGCATTCTGCTTTTTCATTCTTATTTCTTGCCTTTCATCACATGACCGAAGTATGCCAGTTTTCAACGCTTCATAATATTCACAACTTCGAGTTATATTTGGTTTCACTATAACACCCGTGTTATTTCCTCTATCCGTCCATGGTACACGCAGAAATTTCCTATAATACCACATCTCGAAGCCTGGAATCTTCGTATTTCATTCGATCAGAGTCCAATCTCAATTCCGTACAATTATTTTCTGAACTATAGTCTAAAATAAATGATGATATTAGGTATGAAGTTGATGTGCGAGGGATGATATTAACAATTTGAATTTGGAAATGCAGGCAAGAGTGGTATAGTCGTGCCAGATGTTTGTACAATCAAAGAGGTGTTTAAATACAAGCTAACCAGTCAACGTGATATTGGATGACTTCGGAAGAGATAAATATTCTAACTTCTTTATGAAAAGGCAGACTAGTAAGTTTGAAGTTTGAACAGGCTAGGAGACCTAATCTGTACTGTTTATAATGATGAATAACTATAACAATATAATTTAATAAAATTTAAAAAAATAATCAAACAGAATCAAATTAACTTCACAGGAAGTTACTCATAATGGTTAAGATAAACTATAAGAAAATACAAAAAAAAATTCATATAAAAATACTTTTATAGGTGAGTCATTTTAGTTGGATGGAAGTAAGATTACGAAGAAAAATATGAAATAATTATCTACTTTATGTGAAATATTCAGAGCAATTTTAAAAGATAAAAATTTAATGCACTAAGATGTTTTCTGCCCTTTTAAATCACGAGCTATTATCATTAATTGATATAAATAAGTTATTTTATTACTACTCAGATTATGAATAAGCTTTAAGGTAATATCATAAAACATACAAAAGTATGATAAGCATTAAAAACAACATATCCTTGAAAGAAAATACAAATTTTATGACCATATTTTTTTAAGATAATGCACTACATTAGCCAGTATAGACCTACTTACAAGTTTCTTTTAACTATACAAGAGACATTTAGAACGAGAAAATTAGAGCGACTTGTATATTATTTAAATAGCTTCGTGTGTGGCCGTACAAATAAACTACCCATACCACTTTAATGTTGCTATTTTATTTGTATTTTTATTTTTATTAAGGTAGCTTTGGCTGTAGAGGTAAAACGTTGACAGTGTTGTGTTCTATCTCCTCCAGAAATGCTGTTGGGTTATTTTTATTTTTACTTTAGTAATAACATCGCCTTCTAGGTAATAATTATGTTTTATGAGGAGACAAATAAAATAAACATTACGTCACGTTTAGAACACTTTCACTGAATATTTTATGTAAACTACAATAAAATATATAGGCTATAAATTATCCTAAATAAGATTCGATTAAACTAAAGTTAACAACCAGACATACTCATTTGCTACATAAAACATAATGGGGATTATTCTATAATATATTATCAATTTGTGTAAAACTTTAAACCAAATATTACCTTTAGGAATTTATTTCAGTTGAAAAAATTCTCAAATTTTACATTTGCATAAAACGTACTAAAAATTTAGTTAGCAAACATTACTGAGCTAATAAAAATTACTATCATGGTACAGATATGCACAATGATTTTAGAATCATTACTTTTGGAAAGTACATGTGTAGTACCAAATTGCTGTAAGAAAATTACTAAACATTTTTTTGTTATCAGTCTCTCGACTGGTTTGATACAGTTCTCCAAGCTGTTCTATCTTGCGCATGTCGTTTCATATCTATATACCGGTAACACACTACATCTTTTGTAATTTGCTTTACATACTGTTCTAACTTTTGCCTGTCCCTACAATTCAATCCCTCAATACTACCCTCCGTTATTGATAGACCAATACCTGGATGTGTTAAGTTGTGCGACACTAGCCTATCCGTTCTTCTGGTAAAATGTTTCCACATAATACTTCATCTTTCATCCATTCGTCTAACAACCTTTCAGTTACTTATTTTGCCCATCCACCTAATCTTTAACATTTTCCTATAAGACCTTCTATTCTATACAATCTTCTATTCTCTTCCTTTCTACAGCCCATATCACTCACGTTTCACTCCCGTACAATGCTACACTCCAAACATAGTGTTTAAGAAATTTTTCCTAACCTGTAAATTAATGTTTGTAGCCAGTAAGTTGATTTTTATTTCTAAGGCCCTTCTAGCTTGAGCAATCCTACTTTTGATATCACTTCTTTTTTTCCATCGTTTGTTATTTTACTCCCTCGATAGCATAATTCCCCAACTTCCTGTATGTTTACGTTGCCTACTTTTAAATTCCCCATATCTTTTAAATCACTCTTGCTATTGTACAACACTTTCATTCTATTCTTATTAATTTCATGAAATAATCTTTTCTCATGATCTCATCCAGGTTAATACAGGTTAATCTAAATCTAAAATAAATGTGGTATGATAAATTTTTATGAATTTCTTGTAAATATTAATTTAAATTTAGAGATATTTTACAAAAAAATTAAATTTTACAACAAATTGAAAAACCGCCCAGAGATATGATAATTTCAAACCCTTTTTGTCAAACTAGCACGGTACAAGAATCCTACCACCTGGATGTCTGAAGATATGCTCCATTAGCATTTATGGAAACATCTTACCAGAAGAAGGGATATCCCTTCTTCTGGTAAGATGTTTCCATATACCACTTTACACCACTTTACAAAAGCTTATATCCTCTTCCTTTCTGCAGCCCTTATAACCCACTTTTCCACGTTAAACATTACAAACATAAAAATTGAGTTAGCAAAAACAACAAAGGCGGTTAAATTTAGTTAGCTAATATTACTGAGGGAATAAAAATAATTACTGTTATGATTAAAATATGCATACTGATTTCAGAATTGCATTTCTTTGGGAAAGTACATATATGGTATCAATAATTGCTGTAAGAAAATTACCACTCTATTTACCTGTATGGCGCAAATAATCTAACTAAATTTCCTACACATTGTGACTTACGCTGGTTAGGTGATGGTATTTTATTCATGCGGCTTTTGTGTATGAGGGACCTAAAGTTTTGTCAGTGTAATTTATTTCCTTCCCAGCGCCATCAGTCTTGTTGTCTTTTAGTATAGGGTAGAGTATTCTATTGTTTTAATATTGAAATATATATTTCTAACGGTAACAGAAAACACTTACCAGTGTTTATAGCGCTTTCGTGTATCTTGTACATACCTTCAGTGAATTAAATTTCTTTAAACATTTCTACATAAAAATTTAAAACTTCCTACTCCTACCAATCCTACATAGGATGTTTTATTATTATATATATGTTTTTATCCTTAGGAGGGTTCTATATTTCTTAATTATAATAAGTGCCTGCCATTTTAAAAGTGAGTCAGTGTTGTGTAAACAAATGTGAATTGAGTTGTTAAAAACCGGTATTGTGTGTTTCGTATTGAAGCAGTTTCTTAGTGACGGGAAATTGTGTACAATCTTTTTTATCGTTTTGTAAGTAACAATGAATTATTTACTTGATTGAAAGTGCCCGTATTTTTATTTAATTTTTGTTAAGTCTTCAGTTTATAAAATATGTTGTAGGCTATTAAATTTAGTCTGTTGGTACGTTAATTAATTCCGAGTAATAGCCAGTTGTATAAATTGCAGAAATTTATTTAAGCAGTTAACTTGTAAATAAGTGTTTGTTATAAATTAAATGAGTACTTTAGTAGTTTATACGATTTACATAACTAGGAAATTACAGTAAACTATTTTTAATAACAGAAAAAATCACAAATATTTTAAACTTTAAAGCAATTTTAAAGTAAACTTAACTAAAAATAAATATGGTCATTTACAATCAATTAACTAATGAGCCCTTATTTACAAACCAAAATAATTGTAGAAAAACGGCTCACTACGAAAAACTGCTACAATCACAATGCATTATATACAAAATTAACTTCATTTAACAATAGTTTCACAAGCGGTTCAACAGACACACACAAATAATATTTTATACCTTCACAAACTAGCTACTTCTGATCACTCACTAAAGGCAAGAGGCTTTATATACAAGAACAAAGAATATTTCAGATAAATAAATACCCAAAAGACGCAAACAGAATAAATAATATAATCTAGAAATAATTTAGCTATAGAAAGAACATAATAGATCCGAATGGAATTTTCTATTCTATTCTATAAAAGTTAACAAATGAATAAAAACGTAGTCGGTGACAGAGGTTCTAAATTACATCTGTCAAAATATCATACAATAGCCGTTGGCGTTGTCTCACCTGGTCTCCATAGACTATGTCACAATACAAAATACATCTTGACTGTAATTAACCAAATGTAAGTAAAAATTTACAAGTAATTAATTTATTAGACGATAATTTAACTCAAATTTAATATTTAAAACGATCTGATTTTCTTGATTTGTTTTCAAAAAAAGAAAACCATTATTCATAATCTTCAAACAATTTTGACTACGATTTGCAGAGATTGGAATTTGCCTATTTTTACTTTACGTGTGTACCAAATAAAGAAGATATGTAAAGATTTATGTGATAGAATATTCAAATAAATATAAAATTAGTATGCCAATTTTAGTGAACAGTAAATAAATCAAAATTGTGACATAAGATAACCAAAAAAAAATAAATAAATAGAATTAAATGTTCTTTCGTTCTGATTCCGGGATACATAAGAAATAGGTTTGCCTAAAACTTGTATGTATTCTTATAAAAAATATAACTGTAGTGATACAACCATGAGACAGCTGGTTAAATGCATATTTCATATTTTGTTCTACAATAAAATAACTTTACTTAACATACGTTGTATATATTACACCAAAAGAAGAAGAGTAACAACAAAATATTATAAGAAATGGGAAGACAGGAATACCGTATTATAATTTTTTTCGTATTAGTGTCTCTTGAATTCTTAAATTCAGGACACCTGTAATAAACTGTTTTCTTTTCTCTACTTTTTTATTTATTTTATTCTTGTTAATAAACTACATTTTTACCAGTCAAGTATATCATAATGCTACAAAAATACATGATACTCCCGTCACCAAAAAACCGAATCTAAACTAACTCGTCCGGTAGAGAGACGCGGTGAAGATTTACTTTAAATTTTATGCAAATTATATTGTAGTCATTTAAGAACAACCAGTTCAAAAATATGATATTTAATATGAAGGACCCATATAATGTAATGTATTATAACGCAGAAGGAAAATAATAAAAAAAATGTCAACTACATAAATTATTAGAAGTACGATATGAATAATAAACTTTTTACAAGACAAGTATTTTACGGTGGCCGATGACTACTGCTTGAACAACTTCAAAGATCAGTTTTAAACTGGTGTTTGTAAATAAAGTAGCGACCCCGTTCGCTTCGTTTCACATTGATAAAATAAATTTTATTTTGTTTTTTCCAAGAGTTCTAATGTAGATTATTCAAAAACATATGAAAATTTTCTCTTCTTTTTGGATATTGTTCACCTCTAATTCTTTCCAATAATTCAACATTCGCTCATAAATCGCCTTTCCTTGTTCTACTAAGAAACTGGGTTCAATTTCGTTAGATTACTTGAGTGCTCTAGGAGTTTCCAACCTAAATACTTAACCTCTAAATCCTGTGTTATCCCATCAGTCAATTTTTGGTAAACTATTTGTTTGCATTTTTAGCTGTTACGTATGATAAAAATGCATTATATTTTTATTGTCGCAAATTTTGAATATTTTTTTATTTAACCTATTGTTACACTATCTCTTTAAGTGACCAAAGAATTTATTTTGTATATTTACAGAAAATTTTAAAAGAGAAATAGTAGCCTACAATATATTTTATTTAACGTTGCATAAACTGCAATGGTCATTAGCGACGACGTTGGGGTATAACTGTTTACAATGGAGAATGAAATGATGTTTTGTAACGTATGAAAATATGCCATGTCTGAGTGGGATTCGAACCCACGATCGCATGATGAGAGACGAGCACATTTCCAACTACGCCAATGCGGCCGGCGATCTTTTGTTTAGTTTATTTGAAGTTACATCACCATCTTGGTGATAGTGACTGCTTTGGGTTAAGGAGCTTTGGGATTAAACGTGTAATAATTTTACAGACCCTAGCCAGGATTCAAATCCGAAGCTCAGCTTTGTAGCGTAGCACGCTACCACTGGGCCACAAAGGTTGCCCGTTTGTCACACGCTCTTTTTATATTAAACGCCATAAAGGCTTTTAATAAAGTTATTTTACAGACGGTTTTTTTATTACTGTTAATGTAAACAGTGGATAAGAAAACATTAAATTTCAAAGGTGTTATATTCAATTAATTTTTAACTCATGTTGCATGAATATTTAGCCGAAAATACATCTTAAATTGATGATTTTGACTAAATGAATTTTCATGAAATTCCGTTTTCTTCCTTATAAATAAGTTTTTTAGAATACTTCAGCAAACACCTACAGTATCACTCAAATGGGAGTTATAAATCAAATTTCAAGTTTTTAATGGCCCTTGAAATTTCATTTATAAGAGTGAGTCAAGGAATAAATCTCGCAGTTATAAGAATAAAAATGACGCAAATTTTTTAGTAAGTATATCATAAATTTTCACTGAATTAACCTTTGGGCGACAAAAATGTATATAAAATTTAAAGCTATGTGTTTTAAAAGCCGATTTCTCACGAATTTTTCATTCTTCTAGTTCAAGTTTTTAGGTTTATGATTAAAGAGATTTTGCAATCACTAAGTGAATAAATAAGTCCGTCATTGAATTTCGCTTATTCTACACATAAGTATTGTACGCCATTAAGGTACCTAAAGCGACCTTCGCATAGATCGTATACTGCCGCTAAACATCAGATGAGGAAATATTAAACACAAAAGTTGTGGTATTTTAACTTTATTTCTAGTTTCGGACATTTTTGGTCAAAAGTATGTACTACTACACTATAAAGCCGTGATAAAACAATTTTTAGGCGGTTTTTGCAGAAAATCGTAAATTACCGCTAAATATAGCGGCAAATTAGAGAATGACACCTAAAAGTTGTAGAAATTAAAATTTATAATTTTATTTAATTCTTATTATATCCATTTCTGACCTAAAATTTTCATTATAATTATCTGCAATTTACAAAATTTTACGAGTTTTTTCTGTTTTAGAAGAGCAATTTTTCATAACCTTTCTAGAAAATACATAATATAATATGATATAACTGTCTTTTGCATATTCAATTTTTTTTTTTTAAGTTCCTAGGTCTTTAGGTTCTAGGCATTTTGCAATAATGAATGGCTGGATTTTTCTTTTATATTTTATATAGTGCAGATATATTTTAAACATTACTGTTACTAGCCACCGTAAAAAAAATGAATATTACAACAGGCAACAAGAAAGACAGAGTAAACCATAAACTGTGGCACATTTCTGTTATTATTTTTTCTTTTTTACATTTTTTATTCATCCATATAAAATATAACTGTTTCGAAATATTTTATTGTAAGTAAATTCTAGTATGCTATATATATTTCTTAGAATGTATAAGAAGCTTATTTTAGTGGTAAATACTGCATGTTAAAATAATATCAAACATTGACTATTAAAACAAAAATAGAAAATAATAAACAAAACTAAATGCCAGGAAATAATAAAAATAAATCTATTATATTTTTTTAATACATCATATAATAAGGTCAGTAATAAACAATACAGTCGAATAAATTAATTTTAATAAACTGACAAATTTCTTATCTTATTCAGTTAACCCCGCGGGTTAATCTAGTGATAAAGTCGTCACCGTTAGTCAGCTGTGTAACAGCGGATTTACAGAGACAAAGTTCTCGTGGTTCAAATTCTAGTGAAGGTAGTTTACTTTTATACGGTTTAGAATAAAATACACTTGTTACCTGTATACTTTTATATTTGGAGTTTAATTAACCACACTTTTTTAGGAATAGTCGGCCTGAGTTTGTACAAGACTACACCTCTTTTGCACACAATACATTTATCATCCTCATCTAATTGGGTCATGCGGTTGCTTATTTTTCTTAAAGTGAACAGATTTCAACGTACCTACACACGTACATTAAGGGTAACACAAATTTACTCAATTACTTGCGTTGTTAAAATCGTAAAATAAAACATTTAATATCTGAAAAGACTCTCATGTTATTATTAATCCGTTTTACTGATTAATGATGAAACATTAATTTGAAGAATTAAATTTATTGAAAATACTATCATACATCGAGACAGTCGTGTACTCAACTATTAACAAATTGTACACTTCTATCCATTGAAAATTATAAATCACACCAATCCAGAGATACATAATTATTGTCACACCCGCACCATTACAAAATCCACAAAAAAACATTAAAAAGATGTTGAAACACAGTTCTAAAAATTTCATATTTTGTGTACTGACTTTTCAAAACTTGTTTTATCTGCTTCAAACAAAAAATTTCTTATCGGTGTGTATTATTGACATATTTTTTATGCGGATTTGGAAATGATAACTGTTTATAACAGAAATATCTTTAAATACAAATAAAATTCATTTAAAAGTTCCGATACAAAAACTGTTTTATTTCTGAACCGTTCTGCTTCGAAACTTACCTCAACACTATTTCAATAAATTAGAATAATGGGTTTTCAATTTTGCTAACGGCTGCTGTTACAATAATAATCATTCACTAATTTCCGGTGAAAAGTTTTTACCATAACCCTTTAAATTTAAAACGGTTGTATTTAAAATTTTAACTTATTTTCTTAATGTAAAACATTGAAATATCTCATTTTAAATGCAAATAATAATAAATAAAATTTATGCAAAAAAAAAAAATATTCAGCCGCATACAGTAAAAACACATTGTACAGTAGTTTTTTTATGTTTGGCAAAATCCATAAAAATGGATTTGATAAGTTTTGAAAAGTCACTACTCATTTTTTTCTTTAAAAGAATTTGGTAACTTAGTACTAACCGATAGTAATCTAGGGTGGGATACAACATGTTGAGATCTCCGGGTTAATCATGTAAGAGTTAACAAATAAATTGATTAATACTAGTAAACAAGATAGTTGTAAAAAAGTTTTTTCTTCTGTTCTTGGAACGGAAAATAATTTTCAACGTCATATAATTTCAATCATTAATATGTAAACAAGTCGAGGGTTGTAAATATTCACCGGAATAAACTAACTAGTCTGGCTACTGCAATCTGCTGTAATTTACAACATTACAATATTCACAGTTCAGAGTTATTCACATTTCTACTCCTCATAACTACAGTTAATCATTTCAAATGGGTAAGGTAACTTAGTCTGGCATAAAAACCAGCAGCATATGTGTTAAGAAATACAGCCGATACCTCATTTTATTATCTCTCGTAAAATAAACTAACAATATTTATTATTGTAACGCTTTAATTATGGTTCCATAATCATAAATATTAATATCAGTTCAAGTTGCAAAACAAATTGGATTCGTAATTACTCATTTACAATGTCTAGTCACACCAGACCTTCATTTTTAACAATATTTATTGATGAATCTTTTAGTGTTGTTTCAAACTAAGTACAATTTTACAAAATAACCTTCCCTTTGAATAATCTACTACACAATAGTACTAGAAGTCTTTAATCAACATTTAAAAATTCGCTACATTCACATAATTAGAAGTACTCATGGAAATTCCAGATACTCATAAATTAACATTGTTGTTAATTTCTGTCTTCTGCAATTCCAATATTTTCCATCTTCAAAAACCCTCCTAACCGTAAACAGTAAAGATAACTTGTGAGCATTTGATGAAGGTAATCAGTGAATAAAAAGCAGACAAATACTATTTAGTTAGTAACCTAGTTGTACTAAAGATGCTGCACAGTTTCCCTTGACGATTACAAAAAACTGCTTGGTCAGCACACTTTGTGCATTATTTGAAATAGCACAACTTATCCCAAAATTTGTTAAGTGCGTTATTTTACACGATACAAAAATATTTATTGGTTTAACAAATATTCATTACATAGGACATGTAAAATTTTTTTTAAACTTCAACCGGAAGTCAAACTCACAATTAAGTATACAAACCAACTGTACCACACATTTTTTTTAAAATTCCTAAAGTGTGTACGTTGCAATCTGTTCAATTTAGAACAATAAGCAACCCTATGACCCAATGAGATGAAGATGATGTGTATGACGTGTAAATGAGGTGTAGTCTTTTACAGACCCAGGCCGACTATTCCTGAGAGGGTATGGTTAATTGAACCCCAACCATCAAAGTACACCGGTAACTACTGTCTAGTATTCAAGTTCTTATAAAAGTACCAGGAATCTTTGTCTCCGAAAATCATCTGTTAAATAGCTGACTTGCGGCAACGTCTTTACCTCTAGACCAACCCGGTGGATCACCAACCACAGATTCCTTCTAAAATTATTAATTTTTGCAAACTGAAAAAATTATCTCAAAACACTGTGTTCATGATTCGATTTTATGTAAACGTAACTACAGCGAAAAACTTGCTTCTCGAAAACTGGCGTAATTTTCTTTTTACTTCTATCACATAAATGTTTAAAAATATAGTAGCATTTTTGATCTAAATGTTAAAGTCCGTGTAACAAAATGACGGTAACGAGAAAAAGATTTCGGAAAAAGGTAAAGAAAAAAACAAGATATATAAATATTACGATGTTAGAACTTGATATCCTTCAAATTTATGTAATTTCAAATAAATTATACTAAATCTATTTTCTTAAGTAATATAGACCTACAAAAACTTTAATAAAATTAAGCACAAAAAATCTGAAATATTAAGGTGTAATTTAGTGGTTTAAAAACAGGTAAAATGTTTATTTTATGCAGAATTTTTTAAGAAGAATATGATTTATAATATCTAAAGGCTATAATAGTGCTTAAATTGCGAAAAAGATTATGCAAAATACTAAAAACTATTTTTATATGCTAAATAACGAAAAATATTTTTTACACTAACATTTTTTAATTTTTTTTTTAAAGTTGCACCAATAGCTTGGTCATTAACGACTACTGTGGGTTATGGAATGCTAGGTTTTTACATGTAATAATTTCCAAACTCTAGCTCGAATCGAAGCCAGGACTTTTCGCTTTGGAGTTTAGCACTCTAACCACTGCACCACTTTAAAGTCCATATTTTAACTATTTTTAAATAAAAATCTCTTGTGTAGTTCAACAGCCGAAAGGCTGGTTTGAACTATAAAACCATAAAATGAGGAGTGAGGTGGTTCAATATGCCTTCCTCACCGAGTTCTAAGAGTACGCTTATCAACAAGCCAGGCCCTCTAAAAAGCACCCACTTTCCACCCGGCAAATGATAACTTCATTTCATTCACCACAGGGTCTGGCTGTATAGTGAAATTCATATCTCTCAGAGGAGATAACTCTGACTAGTGTCTTTTACACCTCTACCTCTTCTGTTCTTAAATAGTTCAATCATAATTGGCTGACTATATGATAAGAAACAGAACTATTTTTTGTAGCTCTAGAACCAACAGATCGAGTGTAATTAATTTAACACTCCACCTGCCCGTATGGGCAAAAATCTCATATAGATTTGTATTAAAATAAATTTATATTTTATCTTAATATCGTTAACATAAGTAGTTCTAGTAACAAACATGTATTTATTCTTATTTGCCTGGTTTAACTCTACACTTTTCTTCGATCAGGTAACACTTTACCATATTTAAGTTTTAATTTACTCCAAATTTTAATTTCTTTAAACGCTTTAACTGTAACCGAAAGCATTTGTAGCACTTTAAGTAGATTGATGCAAAACATCGGGGGCTAAGACAAGCGAACAGATTGACGATGACAGTTTAAACATCAGTAGTATTGTCGAGTACCTTTTTGGGGGAAAACCTTAAAAACTAAAAGTTCGGAAACTGGCACTGAACATATGTAGTACCTATAAAATCGTACCTATAAAGGTGATTTTGTGGAGCTCACCAAAGAATCTAGTGATGTGCGGAATAGAAGAGCAGCAAGCTGTTGTTGATAAAGAGGAATGTAGGAGGCGATTACTTAACAGGAGACAAAAGACGTGGAGCAAAGCCAGGTTGAGGAGTAGACAAGGAGATTCATTCCAAATATTGAGGTGTGGATAAAGAGGACATTTGGTGGTAAAAACCATGAAAAAACGCAGTTGTTACTTGGGTATGGTTGCTTTGGGGAATAGGCCTATTTGAAGAGGTTTTAAACTTGGTGAATTGCCGAAGTCTCAACAATGCGACAGTGAAGAGAAGGAGACCATTACGTATATCTTTGAAAGATGTCTCTATTTTGGCTACGAAAGGATGGAGACATCTGTAAAGATAGATGTTGAGCTGTGGAGGCCAGAGTGGGAGTGGGGGAAGTCATGCTAGAAGATGAGGAGAGCTGGAAAATGGTCGCTCAGTTTGCAGAGAAGGAGATCGAGTGACGGCGGGTGGTGGAGACATTCAGAGACCAGCTGAATTTCTCAATCCCACACTAAGTGAGTTCTGTCTCAATCACGTAAAAAAAACTAATTTCCTGAGTTGGTGATAAAAGAGAAGACTGAAAGTGAGAGAATGAGTGGTGGTTCGTGAAAAAACGCCGAAAGGAGAATAAACTACGATTCCCTTCCAAGCTCCGCTGAAAGTGTACTGAATTTTAACACTAGTAGTATTATAATAACAGTTCCGAGGGAGGTAGAGGATTTTTGTAGGTATCGGATAAAGTGGTCAGGCGGTGGGTTTATGGTTGGTACACGATTGCAACTTCCTTGGGACTGGACGATGATGTCTCAATTGAGTCCAACACTACTTCCCCATTGCGGGAGAGTGAAAACGAGTTTTTCTCATGTATATAAAACAGGTATCATTTTAAGAATAATATTGTCTATATTTAGGCTTACAGCTTTTGGGGGCGATAATAATATTTCTTTCTTCAAAATGTTTTAAAAAATACACTGTTTTGGTAAGGACACTTACCTTGAATAAATTTAGACAATGGATGAGTAAAGGAAAAGAGGCGATGATTAATAGAGGGTGGCAGGAGGGTGATTGTATGAATAGAGAGGCTTGGTGTTTAGCATGCAAAAAACGGCAATGACAGCAGTAAAAAGTCGCAAAAAATATATATAGATTAAGGTTTTGGGTTCGCGATATTTTAGAAGTTTTTAATAACTAACTGGAACTCAATGGTGAAACGAAAACAGATAAAAATTATTGAGAACAATGATTTAAATGAACTTGAACAAAAATAAAATACAGAAAAATATTCCAAGTATATTACAATCGATTTCATGAGTTAATATTTCTGCACAAGGTACAGTAAAACGAAGATGCAAATTAGCATGAATAAGTAAAATTTAAGTATTGAAATTACAATGCAATTGTATTGGAAGAATGATCTCGTCAATCGATGTCAGGTGTGAATGTAGGTAATCGATGAAGGGAAGAAGAGTTCCAGCCGTAACAGCAATCAGTGAAATAAGGCGGTACAGTTAATTCTCGTGAGAACAGGAGATGACACCGGTCAATCGTTAGCCAGCAATCTGCAATTAGATGGCCTTTAGCATTGGGATAACCGTCATACATATTATATTGTCCTAATAGTCTCTATTTATACCGCCTGAGAGCGCTGTAATGCACATCATTAGATAATAGAAAGCCACCAAGAAACAAAACTCTAAGCAAAGGAATATATATTATTTATTCATACCTTCAATACCTTCACCTTTGATGATAATAAGTCGATTTTACCGCGTATCGATTTCGAAATTATTTCATACCGAATCGATAACGGTTCTCAAATCGTAATTTGAAAATAATATACCCAGTACACCCATATTTGAAAATATTGGCGTGATTCACAGACGCGAAGAGCGTGAATCAATAAATAATATTATTATATTTTGTTAAATTATAAACCGTCCAACTAGAGTCATAGTAAGTTAATAATTTTCTTAAGCAAAGCAAGTAACCTAAAATTAATAATGAACCCATTTAATAACTTAAACATTCTCGATCGTATAATTATTGTAGTTTTATAAAGAACTGACTCAATATTAATTCGTGCAACACATAAATAATTAAAATTATGTTTTCAAATCGTAAAGGATTCCATCTATTGAATTATATGCCCTTACAAACACCATCAGTGTAGATTCTTCGTGTGAGTCGAACGGTTCTGGTGTTCACTTTAACTAAATTTATAACATTAATAATAATCGTTATAAAAATAATCACTTAACTATGAACTTTTATTTCTGAACAGCATTCATTTTATCCTATATAAGTAAATTCAAAAATTTTAGAGTAAAAAATTAATTTATTCATTCTATGACACTTCCGCAAAAATCTATTAGTTTGTTCATTTATTCATTCATAAAATATTTCTGGATGTTTAAAAAAACAAATTATAAAGCATTTGGGCCAATCAATTAAGTTAGCTCATAAACATTTATTATTAATTGTTAAGTAACACCTGCAGAACAAAAAAAAATCCAATGATGACCAGTTAAAACCTGTAAATGAATAAACTAAACTATTAAAATTTAAAATTACAGAAATTTAATTGGATAATTTTCATTATTGCAGTTTCTAGTAACAAATAAAAGCTGAAAATAGTTTTTTAAGGTTATAAAAATAAATATATACTTTTGTATACTTGGATAAATAATCGACATGATTATTCAGTGTTAAACTCTGAAAATCCTTCTAACTTTATGGGAATCAAGTAACATTTAGTAAACGCCAGTTTGAGAATCTTAACCGGTTATTATTGTTATTATTACTTAATTTTGTTGTTTTAGTCAACACCCGAAAGGCTGGTTTGAACCTTTAGAGTTTTTTCTAAGTAAAACGAGGCGTGAGGTGGTTTACTATTGCCTTCCTCACTGAATGGAAAAGAATGCTTATCAGCATGCCAGGCCCTCCGAAAAGCACCTACTTTCCATACTGCAAATGACACCTTCACTACACCGCAATTCACAATTCACCACAGGATCTGGATGTATAATGAAATTCATTACTCTCAGAGATGGTAACTCTGTTTAGTGTCGTTTACACCTCTACCTCTTCTGTTAATAGTTCAGTCATATAACTGGCTGACTATGATAAGAAACAGAACTATTTTTTATAGCCCTGGAACCTGGAATTTAAAAAATATACGACATTTTTTTTACTTTTACTGTTTATAAACGATTTATCTCAATACCTTTCACCAGATGTGACACTATTCGCAAATGATGTAACGGTATCCATTGCGTAAAATTGTTTTAAAACAATTAATTACTTTTGAATATGAAAACAACTAAAGCTATTTCTTTCAAAAATAGGAACTCCGATGAGGCGCGTATGGCAAAAAAATAGTTTTGAATGAATCAACGGTATAAAACGCGAACATTTTTGGTGTTGTCCTAGATAATAAGATATGTGGGAAGGTCTTTTTGACAGTATTTGTAGAAAATTTAAGCCATACTGCTGCACGTTTAAAGGATTAAACTCAATACTAAGAACATAAGCTTAATAGTATAATTCTTAATAGTACATAATTTTTACGTTTACGTTTACTCACGCTTGAAGTAAAATTTCTTTTTCTGGAGAGCAAGAGGTTGCTCCAAAAAACTTTTTTTAAATTTAAAATTAGGCAGATGGGCGTATTATAGGAGCAAAAAAGTAAGATTCCTGTAAACCCAATTCACCAATCTTAGCATTCTACCCTGAGTTTGAATTTACGAATCTAGTTTATTTGTCAAAGGACAATGAACGCCTATTTATAAAAAACAATTTTTATTTTTATTTGTTCTTTCCTATCCGACTTGGTCTAAAAATGTTTTTCGTTTAAATGAACACAACACAGCCTCTTATAAAAAAAGGCCCTAGTAAGCCTTATTAAGGCCTTAAGAGGCTCTGTATCAATTTTGAATGATTTGTCTCAGGATTTAAAAGAATTTCCAAACAGTATTATTCACCAAAAGATTGCAAAAAATATTATTCACAAATTCTTATTTTTGACATCAAATAAATGAAAAGTTGCCTACAGTTCAGGAGCCTGTTAAATTAAAGTAAATTCTAATTATTGTTTAAAAACCTTTACCAATGTAAAATATTTTATTTTCTATCTGGTAATGGTTTTAATTTTATTGGATAGAGAAATTGCAAATTAAATTTACAAGATCTCTTTAATTACAAAATTTATTTTTAGCATATTATTAAAAATGTATATAAGCAGTTGAAAAATTATGCATTTGTCTATTTAAAAATCTTATGTACAAGTATTCTTATCTTAACAGCCTTATGACGGATGTGAGATCTCGATCGTTTTGTTCATAGCTATTTATTTTGAATTTATTTTTGTAAACATCAGTTTTTCTTCATAAAATCAGTTTTATACTTCTGTACATAGTTTTTGTTTAAAACAGCTATTTCTTCTTTTTTTTCTAGTATTTTAATATTTTCATTTAACTTAATCTACAATAAACAGTTCAATTGGATGACTAGTGAAATTGAACATTTCGTGAAGAAAATCAGACATTATGTTGTAATTAATGTGAAATAGAAATAGTTGTCCGGGGTTAAGGTTTTTGCAAAGTTTCTCTTAACAACTTAAACTGAATACCTGATCAGTCTCCTTTTTACAATATTATTATTATTATAATATTATTTGTATTATTAAAAAGGAGATATTATATTATACTATAATATCAAAATTTTCCTAATCCTAAATTTTAAAATCTGACGTCATAATACACCTATATCAACCTAAACCACGCACGTGGTCTTCATGTGACTATAAAAGTTTATTTATGGTCTCTATTTTTCACATAAAAAACTATAAAATTAAAATAATGGGTACGCAAAGCATAACGCCAATTTTTTAAACAATTATTAACGCACACGTAACCAAAACTAAAATGTTTCCAGAACTTTTTTCTATTGTAGAAACATTTTCAACCTTTTATGATATACAAAACAATCAGATGGGTTTCCCTACATACATTCCATGAGTAGAAAACTCCCCGACGGAGAAACTTTGTAGATTATAATTTCATGTCTCTTATCACCTTAATTGTATCGATTGTCATTTCAATTTTCTAAGAATGACATGGCCAGAAGATTTGAAATTTATTCCATTTATCTTTGTGGTATTTTCTTCTGAATATATGTAGAATTCGTTTTTTAATTTTTAATCTTTGTGTAGTATGTTAAGTAGCATCTTAGTATGTTAAGTAGCCTTTGGAGAATCTCATTGTGTGAACAGCTTACTGAACCCGATTATTGAATCCATACGACCAAATTTGTTTGAACATTGATTTGTATAAACGAACAATTTTTATTACACAAGACCAGTGTAAGTAGGATTGTATACGTTTCAATGAAGAGCCTTTTAATTTGTTGAAAAAGAATCTTTGCCTCCTTGAGAAATGAAGAAGGATCGCAAAATGTAGGCTACTGGAGTTACGAAAGTGAGAATAGTACAAAAATTGTTGAAAGAAAAATTTATATTTGGCATAATAAATAGATAAATAATGTTAATAATTTACACTACAAGTAAAAAATATTACATCATCATAATTTGTCTGTTGATACACTAAGTACTGGAGTGTAACAAAACAAAGGGAATCAAAGATGTTGAATGAAGAAGCTGGAGGGTGCAATTTACGCCTGCAATCGACACCTTTCGAGCACGCCGCGATCTTTCCAAATTGATAAAACATTCGTTGCACCTTTATTATCAGAGCACGTTTTCCGCAGAACGAATCTACTGATAACAGTCGTGAGTTCTTTACTTCTTTTGCAAAATATATCCTAGAACACACTTGTTATGCAGCTTTATATTTATGAAAGAGACCGGACATGGTGAGGAAATCTCCCACACCACAGACGAATAGAATCAACCTAGGGCAGGTTAAAGCTACTTTTTTATGTAGTTTTTTCTGCAATATTTTATTGTTAGCAACAATAAAATATCATCCCTTAAGAAGTAAAATAAATCACTTAATAAACCATTTAATTTTTGACTAACGAAGCACAATAATAAATTACACATTTAAGTGCTCTTCAATTACGATTGTTAATATTTATTGCATCTTGCTAAAGTTATAAGTTATGGGTATTTAAATCAAAATTGACAGTCTGAAACAATAAAATTATAAATATCGTTGTTGATTTAAAGCGAAAGATTTAAATTAACTTAGGACGTATACCAGAATCTATTAAAAAAAGATTTATGTCCGAAAATAAATTAAAACAGAAATAATTTCAGGATATAATAAAATAACTCAGATCGATGACCAAACATATTGAATTAAATATTAATTGTTCCTAGAACAATACATAAGAATATCATACCAATAATAATCCATAATCGAATTAATAAGACCGATGACTTCAATATTGTTGTCCGTTATAGCATTTCTATTAAAGAAGTGCATGAACGGAATGAAATTAAGAGTATCTGCAAGTATCGCTCGCCCAGTCTGTCAAGTGGCATGTATTTGTCTCACCTATTGTATATAGGTTTATCACATTATTGTTAAACATTTTTAAATGTTTAAATTTTCAGTATAGGCCTACAAAAATATTTTAACATGTTGTTTAGCAATAAATATTTTATAAAAATGTAGTAATCCAACAATTTCCGGTTGCACTTCCTCCCCAAACGTGGGAGTAAACCTTTCTTATCTCCTAAAAGGTGCATCGTAATGAAAAAGTGTATTGGATACTTTTTGGGCCACTTCCAAAGTACATCAAGACCATGTAGCTAAAGTCGCTTTCAACACACCAGATCGCCGAGAAAACGAACGGAAAACTCAAATTGTCACGCCTTCAAACCTCAAACATTCAAAGTTGAAATTTTTAAATTTCAAACATCGTCTTTAAACGTTCAAACCGTCAAACTTCAAAATATTGTTATCCACCCAACCCCTTTGGCGGGCGAACTTCGCCTTGTGGCAAAGTGCGGGCACGCAGCGCACGCACTTCCATGATTCTGATCCGCTTAAGAGTTATGATTCACCTACCCCTCTGAGGCTGAGACTCGTAAGTGCCGAGTCTATACTAATATTACAAAGACAACGCATGGTTTTTGTGCTGGCTAATTTCCAAAACTACTGAATGGATTTTCATGAAATTTTGTTAGCATATTCGTCTTTATATTTACAACATTTTATTTTTAAATTATATAAATAATTAATAATTATATAAATACACGCGCGTACACGCGCGTACACACACACACACACACACACACACACACAACGATTACTACAAACATGTTTTTTGGGTTCAGGGGGTCTGAAGATGTATAGATCCGGTGAAAACTCAACTTCAAAATATAGACGAGAAAATAATATTTTCCTTCCTATATATTCATATACCTAGGCAAGAGAAAGTCAAAATTTGTATGTTTTCTCGATTAGATATATGAATAGACCTAACCATTAATTAGACCACCGATGGTAATAAGACACTGACGCTAAGGTTTGGTTATGAGTCGGTCATCATTCTAAATTGCTTGCTCAACTGGGGTAACTTAACTATATTAGAAACAACTTGAAACAATAATATTGTAGCCCTGCATGGCTTATTGGTTTTTTCCCCATAACAGGCAGGTGAGAATTAAATTAATTGCACTCGATCTGTTGATTACAGGGCTACAAACGATAGTTTTGTTTCTTATCACATCATAGTCAGCCAATTATATGACTGAACTATTTAAGAACAGAAAAGGTAAAGGCGTAAAAGATCCAGGTCAGAGTTATCTCCTCTGACAGTAATAAATTTCATTATTCAGACAAATTGTGTGGTGAATGAAATTAAGAGCTCATTGAAGGGTGGAAAGTAAATTCTTTTCATTCGGCCTGGTATGCTGATAAGCATACTCTTTCAACTCAGTGAGGAAGGTAATAGTAAACCACCTCACTCCTCGTTTTTACTTAGTAAAACCTCTAGAAGTTCAAACCAGCGTTTCGGCTGTTGACCTAAACAACAACATGTGCTTTATAAACACCAAAATATTAGGTCAGAATTTTCAAAACGAATTTACATAGATGATGAAAAAAGATAAACAAAAACAAATATTACAAAAAATATAAGACCTATAAAACTATCCAATTAAAAAACAATTGAATACTTCTATTTACTCGTAAATATAATTGAAAATTGGTGGTTTACGCCCATTATGGAGAAACGTATTAATTTGTATACATTCATTCATGAATTCATGAGTTCATTCATATGGCGCCACATGAAGAAGAAGTTGAAAATCGAGCTGTTTGAATGAAATTAATACGCATACGTTACGATAGAATAAAATGAAGGAAGCGGAACCCACGGAAATGTAAAAGACATCTGTTCCTTATGGATGAGTCATTTATATGTCCCACGCACTTGTCGCCAACACTGTAACACACTCCTTTAATACAGACTGAAAATTAAGAGTGAAATAGCTATTGTACAATAGGAAAATATTGACATGACAATTCCAATTTATTGAGCTCTAGATATTTTTAAAGACTCTAACAATTCACAATCATTTTTTCATTTTTCTGAATAATCAAGAGATCTAATTACCGGAACATAGGTTAATTTCTTTAAAATTAATTTCGGTATGTATTAGCAATTATTTTTTCGAAAAAAAATTTTGCAGACCAAATATCCATTTTCCCTGCGTTTAACTAATTTCACAATAACTTCACCGAATCAGATGAAGTTTTATGTAAGTACAGCTCTTATTTACTTCATATTCTACTGGGACTCGAGAATTATGTGGTGTTGAGGTTCAATGAAGAGTCAAATCCATCATCTAGGCTCTTTCGCTCTCGCTGCAGTTAGAACGTCTTCCTCAACCATCAAGACGGTGGTTCACCATCTTCCTATTCACCTAAATTGACTCGCGGCTGCTTATTTAACATATGTTTATTCATAATTCATATTATTTTTATTCAATCCTACCTTGTATATCTACAAGAACTGCCCGTACCAGCCATTGGTGGGTAAATATCCATTAATAACAAAAGCAGAAACCCTGACGGACAAAAAATGAAAGAACTACAGTAAAAGGAAATTACGAATACAGGCGTTAAAAGCATATTTTAAAAATATTTAAATTTTATTAGCTTAATTTCTAATGACCAAAAACAATAAGAAATAATTTTTAAAAAAGGTTAAAATATGAATACAATCTATCGTAAAAATATATTATCTCTTAAAATAACAAAAATACGAAACATTTTTTGCACGCACCACTTTAATATTACACAGGAGCGTCGATTATTCGAATGTCAGTCATCCGAACCATCGATTGTGCGAAACACCGATGGAAAATATACACATAATTTACTCACGCAAAGGCCTTTTCTGCCCTAGAAACTGCAATTCTATGGTACGAACAGCTTGAATTTAGTGCTGCTTAAGCATTATTACTAAAAAGAATGAAAGTCGTAGCTGAAAAAATCTTAGTTCAAAAGAAAATTCAAGATTTTTTTAAAAAGTTACTGTATTGTATGTACCAGTGCGTTAAAACGTATTTCATAAAGGATTTTACCGTAGTTTATTTCGTTAATTTAATCAGCTTTGAAATTTTGTATTTTCCATTTGTTTTTATAAACTTAAGTACACTATATTTGCAATAAATGTAATAAATTAGGTTCTTTCTTACTAAGTATACGTTAGTCATTTTTATTTTTCATCTTTATTAACCCATTAAACAATTAGGTTATATTACATTGTTACCGTTCAGATTATACGTATCAAATTACAGTATTTAGCTAGTTTGATTATCCGAACTATTTGATTTTGAGAACCACTCTGCTCCAATTAGTTTGGATAACTAATAACTGCTCCACTGTATGTCTGAAATGTGTCCATAAATTACTATCATGTAATATTTATCTTTCATTAAAGGTATTTTATATTATTTAGTAGATATTATATAACGAAAATAGTACATCTGTTGCAAAACAACTTGGTTAAATCAATTTATCCTTTTTGATCTAAACACCTATTTGTCATAATATGCAATAAAGTTACAGTAAACATAAAATATAGATGTATAAATTTAATTATAAAATCTTGTACATTCTTATATAGATCAAGTCAATGTAAACAAGTTTAAAAAATGTATAAAGAATTATATTCCACATGATTAGACCAATCCCTTTATGATATATTATGAAAAATTAATCAACTAGACAAATTGTAACAAAACCTATTAATCTTATTATAAGACGTTACTTAGTAAGGTATCGTTTATTGTAAGATTGGACTGGTGTATGGAGAGTCACAAAGATGAAAAAAAAACAAATAACTTACAATATTAATACAATAACAAATGTCGAGCACGTTACAGAAAAAGAAACCATGTAGTTACAACCCACAATATTAGAATGCCAACATCATATTTCCTCTGTCTCATAACAGTGTTAGAATAATAAACTATTTTAAAAGTAAAGTATAGGGAATTTATTCGTGAAATGAATAATATGGGAAGTCATCTGAATGGTGCTTTGTTGCAAACCATACAGTGTTCATATACTTCAGAATTCAATACCAGAGTAGCCTATGTATGCATTGCTCTAGTAGTACGGCTCTGCTAAAGTGACGAGAAGACTTATTGTAAGCGTGTAGGTTGTGCAAATAAACGGTCACAATAAATTCATACCTTGTTTGTATTGCGTTATTTATCTGACATTCGTTTAACCACTCCCTGTAAAGTTGTACACAAACACACTACTTTAATCCATGTGACAGTCTTAAAATAACACAATTTTTAAAATATTTATGTTTTTCAGACAAATTTGAGAAAGACGTTTAAGAAAATATTTTTGACAAATCATAAACCTTATTTTGTTTTAAAAATAACATAAATTAAAAGTACCGTATTTACCTCTGTATGCCGCGCACATTTTATACCTGAAATGAGGTGAAAAGGGGGATCAAAAAATGGGGTGCGCGGGTTACACATAGTTAACCTAATTCAGAAAAAATACCGGGCATTTTACAAGATCGGGTGAACGCTATGAACGAAGAAATGACGTCATGTACGAGAAGACAAAGCCCTCCAGTTGGACGTATAATATGACTTATCTACAGCGGATGATTGTTCTGCTCTGTCAGTCCCTTATTTCTAAAAAAATTCTGAACTTTCAGGAAATCGTGCAGTAGGTAGAAAATACTACGTCTCCGAATCATGTATTCGAGACTGGAGAAAGTACAAAGACAAACTACAGAGTTCTTCGAGAAATCGTAAGGCATTTCGTGGTAAACAGACAAAGTATCCGAAAGTTGAATAATGGTTGCGGGACTACGTATAATGTAACAGATAATTCGGTTATGCAGTCTCAACAGAAATTCGTCAATTGAAATTTATTGAAATTGCAAAAAAGCTGAACATAGAAGAGTTTAAGGCATGCAGAGGCGGGTGTAACAGTTTTATGACAGACATCAATTTTCAATTAGGCGGAAAGTTCGATGTCAACGTTTGCCAGATACCTATATGGATAAAGTGGCCCAGTTTTAGCAGCACATTATCACACTTCTAGAAAAGAATTCATTTCTCTAAGTCAAATCCGTAATGCAGACCAGACACCTGTCTTTTTCGATATGCCACTTGATATTGCAGTTGACAGTAAGGGGCAAAAATGCGTACCGATTTTAAAAAATGGCAACGAAAAACAGCATTGTATAGTTATGCCGACAGTATTAGTGACGGCAAGAAACTCCCATTCTTCATATTTTTCAAAAGAAAAACTCTTCCAAAACGAATGAACTTTCCTCGAGGTATTATATTCAGAGCACAAAAGAAACGTTGGGTGGACAACCCGCTGGTAATGGATTGGATAAATTGTGTATGGGAAAAACGTGCTGGTGCTTCTTTACGTTTACGTAATATGTTAGTTCTTGATAGTTTTCTAAGCCATACTATGGAGAACGTCAAGGAATGTCTACGTAAAGCAAACACTGACAGTCATCATTCCTGGAGGATGTACATCACTGCTGCAGCCCTTAAATGTCTGCATCAACCAGCCTTTCAACACCCCTACAACGATCATGGACGGCAACGGCATTGCACAAAAATTATGCTAATTGTCTTATTAAAATACTTTTCTCTCAAAGCATGACATCAAAATCGGGGTGCGCGGCTTACACAAGGGCGCGGTATACACGAGTAAATACGGTATTTATAGTACCCAAAATTATTGTCAACTAGATGAGGAGAACTTTATAATATGGTCTGATAAAATTATATCTCGGTTGTCATTCAATATTTGATTTTAATTCGATTTTAAACAAAACAACGTCTCATTTTAATTGGGACTCAATATTTCAAAAAAAAATTTCTTAAGTAGACTTAAGAAAGAGGATCAGTTTATCTAGTTGAATAATGCAAGAATGGGCGTGTATCCTAAAAATTGGTGTGACAATGTCGGAACATTAGAAAGAAGTTGACTATCAAGGAAATAGTGATGTTTATTCCAGGTAGTAATCTATATGCTTAAAGACCAAGAAAGAGACGGGCTGACCAATCAGAATGTGCAACAGTCGCACAAGCCTGAAGTATATGTAGAGATAGAGGTGCAAAGCAGAAAATAGAGGCGCTGGTAATTTGTCTGGTAACTTAAGTACACGAGTACTTGTTTCCTTATAAGAAAGTACTAAAACAGGTATGGACATATGACCTACAGATCTATGGTTTCACCAAATTAGGCAACCTAGGTGTCATCCAAAAGTTTCAAAACAAAGGGCTCAGAAACATTGTTAGGTACTCCCTATTATTGTCCCAATAGAAACATCCATCATTTTAAAGAGGTGACTTCACTAGCTGAAGAAGTATTTAAGGTAGATCAAGAAACATGAAAATCGTCTTTACGGCCATGTCAACTATTAACACTGCTATGATAGACGACTGAAAAAGAAAAAAGCCTGTTGATTTCGTATGTGAGAAAGACTTATATTCGAAAAAACCATAAGGTATAAGTTTAGGCATGGATAAGATTTAAGACTTATTTATATAAATTATTAAAAATGTTATTTAAGCTATAAATAAGATGTTACATTTAAGTCATATATACATAAAATGCTGTGTCAATTATGAAATAAGATTAAGTTAATATGTTCCTAAAACACTCTGTAAGTGGCATTCTAAAATAAGTGCTAGGCGCCAGTGAGTGATTGCATAATTATGAGAGAAATATATATATATATATATATATATATATATATATAACGAAAAAATGTTCATTAGGTTTACGTAAACTAGTTGCAGTAAACTTGAAATTTAGAAAAAAGATGCAAGAGTTACAAAAAATAGTTGTGAACGGGAGAATCGGTTAGGGGTTATTGTCATAGTGAAATAAATGGACAGAGCATCTTCAAAGAATAAAGAGAGTAATAGAATTACAAAACAGGTCCTGGGATAGAGGCCTAAAGAAAATAGATCCTTGTAAAGACCCCTAAACGCTAGGAGTATTTAATTGTATTTACAGTATTTTTAATGGGCAAGTAAAATATATGTGTTTTTTACAAAATAAGCGCAAATTAAGTAATATTTTCTTGAAACTACAGGAATTTTTTTAACCAGAGCCTTAAGGGCAAAGTGACAAAACCAAAATTTGTTAAAAACATATCACTTTACATTTTATAGATCATATTTTCCATATTTTACAAATCTATTTTATATCAGTCAACGTAAGAAAATCTATAATCCATTCTCAGAACAATCGATGGTCCAGGAAGGATCCAAAACGGGGAATAGCTCTCAAAGTCAAATGAGTACATTTTACTGAATGATATTGAAGCAATGGAAAACTCAATAATAATAAAAATAATTAATATGTTTTCATAATAGTATGGTTTGAATGAATGAAGAAAGATTAAATAAAAACATCTTTCACATGAATTGTGCAACATCAAGAGCTTATATCAGACTCTCAAACACAACAAATTAAAAATCATATCCCTAGGATAAAGATTCTGATTATTTTGATAAGAAAATCTTGGTATTAAAAACGAATTAATTTTGAGTGATTCCAAGCAAGTCAAACGATTGAAAGAAGAATCTGCTCAGAGGAAATTAAGAAGGAAATGCAGCAACAAACTGATGGAAGGGAGGAAAATATTAGAATATTTTTAAGAAAATTAGGAAGAAAGAAAAGTGAGTGTGTTATCATGGGTTTGGTTTATTCACATAAGAAAACAAGATAATAAAAATTTGGTCATTTTTATGATCTAACAAGTCACAATCAGTAGGTATGTACACATGAGCAGATCGAAAAATACAAGAAATAAAGATGAAAAAATGTTGTACGTAATAAATATACTTGAGCTGGAGCAACAGGCTAATAGTTATTATAATGAGGATGTTTCAAGTAAAGGACAACATATTTGTTAGATAATAAGCTCAGTTTGCTATCTAATGAAGGCCATCACCTGCGCTATAATGCGATCAAAAGATCACATTAAGATGATACGACGATACCGTAAATTTAACCTTCTCCATCTCTATTTGGTCCATTATACATGTTAATATGTTGTCTTATTGCTCTAGTTCACGGTCACCTTGATTATTATTGGGTTGGTCAATTTTTTTCTGGTTTTATATTTCAACATCACTTTTATTAATCGCTTTCCATTTCAGTTTATGGTGCATGTACTATCGTTAAATCGGTGGTCCAAAACACAGCTACAGTTTCAGTCGTTGAGAAACTTCATTTGGTATAAAGTTAAAATTCGTTTCAAAGGCATGAAGATTTCCACATTTCTATAACTTCACGTTTGAAGATAACAACTGCAACTTAACACAACAGTTTTATTAGGAACTAGATTATTCCTAATTTCCATACAAATCCTAGACTTTAATATCATGATTGTTAAGGCCAATCGCACCCCCGTTAAGTAATTCATATTTCCCCGCTAATTATTATCGTCGTTAAATACACTGATTTTGTATTAATAACCTTTTTCCCGCCTCTGTCTGTATACTTGTCTTGATTTCCGATGGTGATCTCAGTTCATGACGTAATTATTCTCCCACTACTCACATTCCATTCTTCCCGGTCAACTCACTCACTGGTTGGATTCTGCGGCATGTAGACTGTTCGTGCCTTCTCTGCGCCAGCCATCCTATGGCGTCGCTTCTGCAATTGTCGTTATGCTTCGTTCGTTTCTGATGTACCATACATCATTTTCAAGTGTGATTTTACTTATGTGTGTAATTTATAATCATTTACAATTGTTCTTGTTTTCGTATCAAACATTTAAGTTACAGTGTGAATCGAACCCCGGACACGTGTCGCGTAGACGCCGTTTCTACACTTCAGGCCATTCAACAGGTAAGCGAATTAGTCTATTTTGTTGTACGCTTTCTAATTTTGTGTTTGAGTTGACCAGTGATGTCCTGCTGTTCCAGCAGTTACTTATCGTTTTCCTTTGTCTCCCTCAGTGTACTTTCCATCGTTGTATCTTGCTTATTCAGTCGTTCCGCCGTTGGTTTCTGGCGCCATTAAATGAAACTAGGTCCTCCGGAATAAGTCGTTTATGCTTCAGTTTACATTAATCTGCCATTAGTCGTTGATAGTGGATTGATGTCCTACAGTTACAAGTCGGCTTTCCGCTTAACTCGTTTTATCCAATTTATTTTGGGTTATTTTCAAAACTCCTGCCATCAAGGCTCTAACATTTGGTCCTCCGGGCCGGATATTTATCAGTGCATATTTGGAAATACAGTCTATTGTCTTAATTTTTTCAATCGTCAACAATTTCAGTATTTTGTTTAATTCGTTGTTACATGGTGTTACATTGCATTCATCGTGTCGTTTATTGTGTTTCGTGTCTTACATGTGTTCAATATATTAATAAAAACATTAATAAAAATATTAATATTAAAAACAATTTCATTTATTCAGTTAAAAAATACGGGGTTAAGTTGCATAACAAATGCAACGCATTATCAGTGTTGTGACGCGTTCATTCAATACAAGTTGCAACCAACGCTATGCTGACGTCACAGTAGATCGGTTCAGTGCTATATCTTTCGACACGGCCAGAATTTGGCTAGAGTCGCCATTTTTTCCTTCGTTCTTGTTAACTGGTTCACGCAGCTTACAGCGCATGCGTGCCCTCTCTCTCATTCGCTCTCTCTCGTGCTGTCCGTCGTTACTGCTAGCGCTGAGAGAATCACTTCACTTGCGTCGTCTGCAACGTATACATCATAGTTGCAACTAACCTAGATTCAATAAACAGCTGTGTTTTGTTTACATTCTATTATTTGTTTTTCGCTCGTTGTCTTCGTTCATTATTTTCAACATGGACGATTTACAATCTTTAATCAAAAAACGCAACGTTGTTAATAATCATCTTTCTCGTTTTAATAATTTTCTTCAATCTGACGTTGAAGTTAACCAAGTCAAATTACGACTTGACAAATTCTTAGACCTCTGGTGTGACTTTGAACAAATACAAACGAATATCGAATTACTTCAACCCGAAGCAGATTTCGAATCAGAACGCACTGCTTTCGAAACTCATTATTTCCAGTTAATTGATCGCGCCCAGAAATTAATTGAATCTCTGGACAATACAATCGTTTTACCAAATCAAGTCAAGTCTTCTAATTCGCAATTAATACAATTACCTCGAATTCGCCTACCTTCATTCGACGGAGATGTTGCAAAATTCCAGAATTTCATCAGCTTGTTCAATGATTTAATTCACAATAATTCTGAGTTATCATTTGTTCAAAAACTTCATTATTTGAGGTGCTCATTAGTCGGTGAACCACTGCGTCTAATAGAACACCTGCCTCTCTCGCTTGAAAATTATACGTTAGCGTACAATTTAATTGTTGAGCGCTACTCCAACTCAAGGCGCATAGCAAATGTTCACTTAAATCAGATATTCAATTTCGTTAAATCTGACACTCCGTCCTATCAATCGTTAAAAGGTTTTCTTAATATCCACGAATCATCAATCGGAGCCTTACGTCTGCTAAATATAAATTTACTTGAATATTTACTTTTTGAGATAGCCTATTCTAATTTGGATCCTGTAACAAAGCAAGCGTTCGAGGATTCAAATCCTAATTCAGCCGTGCCTACATACGAGGCCTTAATGTCATTCGTTACCGCTAAGATGCATGCTTTCGAGCTCTCGAATTCATCTCAACCTACAGATAACGCTAGTTCTTCTTATACTAGCAAATCCAACGTCGATAAACCGGCTAGTCACAGACCGGTGTTCCGTAAACAACCAATGTCTCCTACAACGCCTAAAAAACAGCATTCGGTTTTATTAGGTAGTAATCTTGCTAATTCAAATAGTGAACCGCTATACAAATGTCCGTTTTGTGGCTCTATTAATCACAACATTTTCAATTGTACCGAGTTTCTCGCCATGTCCGTTGAAGAACGGCACAAACAAGTGTTTCAGCTTCGTAAATGTTTTGCCTGCTTAGGAAAACACTCTCGCAAAGACTGTAAATCTATCAAGTCTTGTCGTTTATGTGGTTCTACTAATCATCACACACTGTTGCACGAATCCTCTACTCCAGTCGATTCTACCACTCGTAATTCTGCGTCAAGTAATTTTAATTACAAATCAATTACTACTAACTCTAATCGTAATACAACTTCTCCCGTTGTTAATTCTTCTGGTTGCGATTCCTCTAACAATAACGTTGTTAATAGACATCCTTCTGTAGGACTATCTACACCCAGTAGCGCGCATTTAAGTACCGCTGCTGAAAATACCGTGCCTATTTCTGATTCTTCCAACAGCAATTCGCTATCGTGTCGCACTGGTTCACAAAAGGTTTTGCTAGGTACTGCTACAGTGCTGTTGCAAACTCAATTTGGCAACTTTCACGCTTTCCGCGCTGTACTTGACTGCGGTTCTGAAGTGAACTTAATAACATCTCGCGCCGCAGAGCAAATTGGCGCAAAAACAATTCCGTGTCGTCAAAACTTGTTAGGCATATCAGCTGCCACTACTCAAATACAAGGCACTTCTCAGATTACCATCGCTTCTAAACAAAACAGCGATTTTCGTCTCGATACCACTGCGCTAGTAATTCCTAAAATTACTAACAATTTACCATCTGTCTGCATTTCTCACGAAGTTTTACAGCTGCACTCCGGCAAAATTCTTGCTGATCCTGAATTTATCCACTCCGCCCCTGTAGACATTTTACTGGGCGCCGAAGTGTTTCCTGATCTAATTATTCAACACAATAATTCCATAATCAAAGGCAGTCCTTCTGCCATTTCTACAGTTTTCGGTTGGGTAATTTTTGGTAAATTACCAGCACTTTCTATGGTTTCAAATAACCAACCACCTAGCTCGTTACTCACTTCTGTCGATACGCTGTCTCAAACTATGCAGCGCTTCTGGGAGTCGGAAGAAATCTTCGCTCCCCCTGCTACCAATCCGGACGATGACTGCTGTGAAAAGTTATTCTCCGAAACCACCACTCGTGATAGTAACGGACGTTATATTGTTGCGCTTCCGTTCAAAAACAATTCTGTATCGTTGTCTTCTAATCGTCATGTCGCAAGTCGTGCTGCTACAAAATTTACTGTTAAAATTTCTCAGCAGCCTGCAGTTCAACAAAAATACCACGATTTCATGCGTGAGTATCTTACTCTCAACCACATGTCGCCTGCTTCTTCTATCGCTGAATACATAATTCCGCATCACGGCGTATTTAAAACAGCCGACCCTAATGGGAAAATTCGTGTCGTATTTAATGCTTCTTTCTCTGATCTTCACGGCAATTCACTTAATAGTCAACTGTTACCTGGTCCTAAGTTACAAAAGGACATCTGTAATATTTTAACAACTTTTCGTAAACATCCAATCGTCGTCTGCTCGGACATCAAGATGATGTATCGGCAAATTCTCGTGCGTCCTGAAGATCGTTTTCATCAACATATTTTCTATTGTTCCGATTCAAACTCCACACCGCAAGAATTCGAACTGAATACGGTAACCTACGGAGTTAAACCGTCTGCTTATTTAGCACAACGTACTTTACTTCAGCTAGTAGAAGATGAAGGCTCTTCGTTTCCTCTTGCGTCCGAGGCTGTTCGTTCCAGTACTTACGTCGACGACATACTAACCGGTGCTTCCGATTTCAAGGAGGCTGAACTTCTAGTCGATCAACTCATCGAGTTACTCGCCTTGGGAGGTTTTCAATTACGGAAATGGTCTTCCAATCATCCTGACCTTCTGCAACGATTTCCGCACGATCATCTAGAAAATCCTATCTGTTTCTCAGATGAAACTTCATCGATTAAAATCTTAGGGCTTCAGTGGAACCCCACCTCCGATTCTTTTTCGTATCACGTAACTCCTTTCGATTCTACGGTCACCAAACGTACTGTGCTCTCCTATCTCGCAAAAATCTTCGATCCTCTCGGATTTCTAACTCCAGTCACCTTCTGGGTAAAACACTTTCTAAAACAATTATGGAACAACAATTTACAGTGGGACGACCAGTTACCGCCGATTTTCGACCACGCCTGGCGTAAATTTAGTACTGATCTCTCTGCTCTACAAGATTTTCGTCTTCCTCGATTAATTTCTGTTAACGGCGCTGAATACCGAATTCTTGGATTCTGCGACGCCTCCGAAAAAGGCTACGCCGCTTGTGTATACCTTCATGTACAAACCAACACATTTTCTGATATGTTTCTGCTCAAAGCCAAAAGTCGAGTCTCTCCGCTAAAAAACGTTACAATTCCTCGTCTTGAACTGTGCGCTGCACTCTTGTTATCTCGTTTAATTTCTTCTGTTTCTGATTTTGCGAATTCTATTTCTTGTTGTGACATGCGATTATTCACCGACGCTAGTATCGTGTTAGCCTGGCTGCAAACGCCGCAACACCGCTTAAAAATGTTTATTGCCAACCGTGTGCAACAAATTCTTTCATTAACCGATCTTGACTCTTGGTCTCACATCTTTACTGACCAAAACCCTGCTGATGTTGCATCTCGTGGTGCCAATTGTACCGATTTGATCAATCACTCGTTGTGGTGGCAAGGGCCGCCTATTTATCGTGCGCTATCTACCGAATGGCCTACGATTAATATTCCTTCCGTTTCTACTGACAAGCTCGATCTCCGGCAAGAAAAAATTTGTCTCGCCGTCTCAACTGATCCTTCGTTTCCCGACGAAATTTTATTAAAATTTTCATCGTTTTCTCGCCTAACGCGAATCCTGGCTTATGTTCTGCGCTTCGTGAAAAAACTCAAAACGCCTTCCGTAGTCTTTTCTTCATTCCTGACTTCAAGCGAAATCTGCGCTGCTACCAATGTCTGCGTAAAATTGACTCAACTGCGCTACTTCTCCGACGACATCAATGCTGTCTCCAAGGGAAAAATACCGTCTAAGTCACTCGTTTCTTTGTCACCGTTGCTTAACGACCACGGCATTCTAACTGTAGGCGGTCGTCTATGCCGCTCTGCGCTTAGTACTACTGCACAGCATCCCATACTGCTGCCAAAACATAGCCACTTAACCAACTTAATATGTGACTATTACCATCAACTGTCGCTCCATTCGGGACCTCGTACAACACAGGCGTTGATCGTTCAACAATTCTGGATTCTATCTGCTAGAACGGTCATCCGACAAAGAATTCATCGCTGCGTTCGCTGCATTAGATACAACGGACGACCTTCTCAACCTATGATGTCTACGCTTCCATCTTCTCGTGTCACCGCTTCCCGTGCATTCTCATCTACTGGTGTTGATTATGCCGGCCCGTTCTTCGTCAAAACCAGTCGTCTTCGTAAATCTTCCTTATCTAAAGGTTATCTGTGCGTCTTCGTGTGCATGTCCACCAAGGCTGTTCATCTCGAATTTGTGTCTGATCTTTCTACTGATGCTTTCCTTGCTGCACTTGATCGTTTTGTGTCTCGTCGAGGTCTGCCTTCGGACATCTACTCCGACAACGGCACCAACTTCGTTGGCGCCAAAAATAAATTTGTCGAAATTTATAATCTGCTTCGTCGATCGTCTCCTGCTATTGGAAGTCATCTCGCTGCATTAAAAATTACTTGGCACTTCAATCCACCTTCTGCGCCAAACTTCGGCGGATTATGGGAAGCCGCCGTCAAATCGGCCAAACATTGTCTACTTCGGCTCATCGGAGACAAACCACTGCTCTTCGAGGAGTACATAACTTTATTCGCTCGTATCGAGGCCGTATTAAACAGCCGACCTCTGTTTCAATTCTCATCCGACCCCAATGAGGAGAGATGTATGCTGACTCCTGGGCATTTCCTCATCGGATCGTCTCTGTTACAACCACCTGAACATAGCACAATTGATCAACTCCAGCCGGCCTCGCGCTGGCATCAAGTCAAAGTTCTAGTTAAGTCGTTCTGGAAACAATGGTCCCTGAACTACTTGCACACGCTAACTCAGCGCAATAAATGGACTCGTGCTCGTGACAACCTACAAATTGGTCGTGTTGTCATCGTGCAAAACCTCGACACTGCTCCTGCATCATGGCCATTAGGCACAGTTACCGATGTCTTTCCTGGCAGAGACCGCACAGTTCGTACCGCCGAGGTAAGAACTATTCATGGTACTTACATTCGACCCGTGTCAAAGCTAATTGTCCTGCCTGACAATTAGGCTTTACCTTCGTCCACAACTCTACGTCTTCTTCTCACCGCCGTCTGCTCCGCATATGTCTTCTTATTTCTCTCCTAGAGATTCAATTTTCTGAGTAGGCTGCTCCTGATCAACCGCTGCGTATATTGTATGTATTGATTCATACAATCTTTCAACAAAAGTTTCCTTTAACAACTTAAAGAATTCACTCCTGATACATACAAATACACATTCATGTATTCGTCTTTTCATTCGTCTGTTCCCTTGCTGGAACTCTCCCTTGCTCCGTTGTTCTTCGATTCTTCTTCTGCGTCGCTTCTGGTTGTCAACCCTTGTTGGCAATCACCTCAAGATCGTTCCGTTACTCGTTGGCTTCCGCGCAAGCCGTGGAAGATGTTCCGTTCGTCGTTGGCCGGGCAAACCCGTGCGTTTGTCACGCCACCTCAAGATGCTCCGTTCTTCTCTTCATTCGATTCTTCTTCGTCGTCTTCTTTGCTTCGTACTCTTCGTTTGCTACGTTTTCCGCTCCCTGTTGCTTCAGGGCGGGCGGCTTCATTCTTCGCCTTCTTCCTGCGTTTACCGCTCCCTGGTTGTTTCAGGGCGGGCGGCTTCGTTCTTCGATCTTCTCTGCTAGTTTTGTTTCTGTAAATCGCTTTCATCGATTTAGGCGGGCGGTATGTTAAGGCCAATCGCACCCCCGTTAAGTAATTCATATTTCCCCGCTAATTATTATCGTCGTTAAATACACTGATTTTGTATTAATAACCTTTTTCCCGCCTCTGTCTGTATACTTGTCTTGATTTCCGATGGTGATCTCAGTTCATGACGTAATTATTCTCCCACTACTCACATTCCATTCTTCCCGGTCAACTCACTCACTGGTTGGATTCTGCGGCATGTAGACTGTTCGTGCCTTCTCTGCGCCAGCCATCCTATGGCGTCGCTTCTGCAATTGTCGTTATGCTTCGTTCGTTTCTGATGTACCATACATCATTTTCAAGTGTGATTTTACTTATGTGTGTAATTTATAATCATTTACAATTGTTCTTGTTTTCGTATCAAACATTTAAGTTACAGTGTGAATCGAACCCCGGACACGTGTCGCGTAGACGCCGTTTCTACACTTCAGGCCATTCAACAGGTAAGCGAATTAGTCTATTTTGTTGTACGCTTTCTAATTTTGTGTTTGAGTTGACCAGTGATGTCCTGCTGTTCCAGCAGTTACTTATCGTTTTCCTTTGTCTCCCTCAGTGTACTTTCCATCGTTGTATCTTGCTTATTCAGTCGTTCCGCCGTTGGTTTCTGGCGCCATTAAATGAAACTAGGTCCTCCGGAATAAGTCGTTTATGCTTCAGTTTACATTAATCTGCCATTAGTCGTTGATAGTGGATTGATGTCCTACAGTTACAAGTCGGCTTTCCGCTTAACTCGTTTTATCCAATTTATTTTGGGTTATTTTCAAAACTCCTGCCATCAAGGCTCTAACAATGATAAACTGGTAAATCAGATATAACATTATTATTTCTTTTAAAAAAAAATAATGATTATGTCTTGGTTTTAATTTGATACAAAAGTCGTGGAATTCTGTTAAAAGACCCCCAATAAGATCCAAAGAGTGATTAATGGACACATACTTGAGCAGGTAAGTCACTATAAATACATTGTAACTGACGTCTCATATGAAGATGACTATGACGTGAAAAGTTGTCTACATTTAATCAGATATGTGGGAAGGTTCAAAGGACACTGCAGAAAAAACCACGACCCGAAATAAGTTTAAAGTTTTATAAGAAGATGGCAGTGCCAGTCTTGAGATACGGCAGTAAAGCATGGGTCATGAGAAGAAGGGAGGAAAGAAACACCCAAACTGCAGAAATGAAATTCTTTAGATCTGTCAAGGGTTGTACAGGTCTAAATATAATCAGAAATGAAAATTTATAAGGGAAAAATTGGAAATTTTTCCACTCAACAAACAAATAACATTGTACCGTACCCAATTGGTCAGCCACTTAAATAGAATGCCAGAAAGCCACTTACCTGGTTTAGTAAGGAGATACAAATCAGTAGGAAGCAGTGATACTGGCAGGCCGAAAAAATGGATGCTAGAACAGGGTAGAAATGCTTAACCCATGAAGAGAAAAGAAGAACTTCGAAATTACATGTGGACCGTATCCTTAGTAGAATTGTTAAATATTACTGCAAATGTAGCAATCTATTATCTGCAAAGCTGAAAATATTTTAGACTTGGTAGTAGTTGGTAATGACTTGTCGTTAACGAGATGATAGACTTAATAAAAGGTTTTTGAAGTTGTTTTAAATATTCTTTTTTTATAGTGCGTACTTCATGAATGCATATTGACTACAACTCCGGTAAATCACCCAGTGTTTAAACCATCCTCAAAAGAGTGCGCTTATTCACGTTTGACCAGTTTCTGAAATTCTTCAATCATGAGCGTTTTCTTCGTTCAGGTCTGCACTTACCCTCAACTTTACCCTCGAAAATAAATCTAAAGAGCTCATACTTTTACATCGGTGTATAAATGACAATTTTAAATATTAAAATTACGATACCCCTCCTCCAAGTTGTTTCGCAGAACACCTTCAAAATATGAAAAGTTTATATTTCATTCCAAAAATATGTATTGAAATATACTCGTCGTAATTGTCAAAATAAAATAAGATTAAAATTTATTAAGTTACGTGTGAATTAATTACAAAATTGGCTGACGTTGAGAAATGTGTAAGAGTTGAAGTAAAATTCTAATTTAACCATAAATTTCTTCATCAAAACAGTTTTATTGTGTCACTTGATCTACATCTATGAACAAACTTTCTACTAAACTCTTGATTTTGCTTATTCACCCACATTTCTAAATGAAATGTGTACTGAAAAGTTTGTTAAAATCCTGGATTCGGTTTTCTGTCAGCTTTCATCTTTATATAAACTCATATCATTACTTACAAACAAGTCAAGGCTGATGAAGAAATCAACACCCTACAAATTTAAAAAAAATACATTTTTAAAAAGTACTGTGGGCCTATGTACGTATCTTACATTATCATAAGGTTCTTTAAACAAATTCATTTATCGTGTTGCCAGTAACGTATTTTTAGGACATTGTTATAAATTTTCGTGGACTGTTTTCCAGGCTGGTTAATAAAACACACGTTCTTCTTCTTTTGGTAATTTTCGCTTCCAGATGTTACCAATCAGTACGGCTATTCTTACTTTTATGGTTTCAATTCTGGAAAATTCGTTGAGTGTTTTCCATACCACGCCCTCAATTTCTTGAACTAAGATATTCTTCGTCTTCAACCACTTGTTTCTGCATCTTGTTCAAAATTATGAATTGGAGTAGAATAAATTTGCTCTGATTCCTTATTATGTCCGAAGTATTGGGATTGCGGATTTTAATTCTGTACACGATTTTTTGTATTGTATCATTCGTTGAAGGACCTCAGTATCGGTAAAACACATATTGTATGAATATAACTTTAATAACACATAATTACTTTAATAAATTTTCATATTTAATTAATTTTCATATGTAATATGAAAATATTACATAAATGGTACTTAACTATGGATAATAATATTAAATGTATATACATCCTTAAAAACAATTTTTATATTTCATCAAAATGATCCCACAGTAATAGATTTATTGAGAAAAATGAAACAATATTTTTTTTGTAGCATCCTGTATTTCCACATTACACGTTTACAAATAATATGTACCGTTACAATATTTATTTCAGGCAAAACATAATAAAAAACACAATTTGACATAAATTTAAACTTTCGGTTTTATAGGTATCCTTGTACGAAACTGTTATTATTTTTTCGATTTTCAACGAACCTTAAAATAAAAATATATATATCTTTATGTACATTATACAAAAAAATACCTGAAATTTTGATACTATCTTTATTAGAATCAATAAAGTTATTACATAGTTAATTGTTATTTTATTAGTTCTTCATGCTAATAAACCAGTACAAGTTTTACATAGTATACTAGAAGGCATCATTTATGCAAGATATTAGAGCTATTCTGTTTCTTTAAACAAATAAAGAAAAAAACAAATTGTTATTTTATGGGATTTTTATACGCCTATATAAAATAGATCTCAGTATAATACAGTAATTTTATAATAAAATTATAAAATATTATTATAATTATATAACCAAGGACTCTTACTGAATAATGTATTAGATCTGGAAGAAAGGTGCCTATTTAAATGTACTCAGTAATGTGTTTATTTTACAAAAATTTATATATTATACTATCGAATTAAATTTTTTGTCTTTTGTCTTTTTTCCGCTGTAACCTTTTCACCTTGACTTTACGATCTAATATTAGAAACTCTAATATCTAATTATTTTTAGATATTATAATAAAAGCATTAGCAGACAAAACTCCGGAACCAAAAATAACTTTTCTCCAAAGTTATCATCTCAACTTTTTTTTGGTTCATGCCTCCATGTGGGTCGCTGGATAGCCCTTGGAAGCTTATAGATTTCTAGGAGTTGAACTAAATCGAAATTCCTCCCCGGCTAACAACCCGGGTTGTAACTCGGAGCTTGCTCCACTCAAAGCTGACTGCCGTTAAAAGTCAATCATGGGAAGGTCTTTTAGGAAAATAATTTTTAATTACCTTATGATAGCTGATCACACTAATTAACTTTACGAAAATAACTATTAATCGTTCTCTGAACGCCTCCATGGCGTAGTGACTAGCGTACTAGTCTACAGTGCTAAAGGTCCCGGGTTCGATTCCCGGCTAGAGTCTAAAAATTTTAACACGTTAAAACCTACTATCACAGTATCATAACCCACAGTAGTCACTAAATGACCATACTGTCGATGCGACTAAATATTAATAAATTAAATTTTAAAAAATTGGTTTCTTTTTTTTAAATGAATGCATAATCAACCCATTTTCCGGGACTTGTTTTTAATTACCAGAATAACATAATTATGATATTATACCGTTTTGGTCTGGTCATTTCATAAAAATTTAAAAACAATTTAAAATCTCGTCATGTCGCAACCTATCGTAAACAAGATCCAGATGTTTCAATTTAGAAACTTAAGGCTCACCACTGGATCATTTTGGTACATCAGAAACTATATCCATCATTCTGACCCTCGCAATCCCTACGTAAAAACGTACAAAACCATTTTATAAAAGATTTTTTGCCCATAACGAGCAGGTAAGAGAGTTAAATTAATTGCACTCGATCTGTTTGTTTCAAAGGCTACAAACAATAGGTATATTACTTATCACATACTTAGCCAATTATAATGACTGAACTATTGAAGAACAGAAGAGGTAGAGGTGTAAAAGATACTAGTCAGAGTTACCTCCTCTGAGATAATGAATTTCACTATACAGTCAGACAATATGGTTAATTAAGTAAAGATGTCATTTGCAGGGTGGAAAGTGGATGCTTTTCGGAAGGCCTGCCATGCTGATAAGCTTACTCTTTCAACTCAGTGATTAAGGTAATAGCTCTACCTCACTCCTCGTTTTTACTTAGCAAAACCTCTAGAGGTTCAAACCAGCCTTTCGGCTGTTGACCTAAATAATAACAAAAGATTTTATGAATGATCTTATCCGAATAATGGCCATTCAAAATTTTAGATATCTTCGTATAGAAATCTTTTTTAATAATACTCTGTTGCTATTTCAACATTATCATCGTCATCACCATCATGTTTTTGCAGTTTTAACGTAGTTGGTTCTGCCATTGACATTGTCATAAAATTTCTCTCCATCTTATTGTAACTACGCCATTCTGAAGGAAATATAACTTGATATGATTCGTCCTTCCACTTCTTCGTCAAATAATGATGGTCCAGTAGTGTATAGTTCTAGTTTGAAAAAATATAAATGTCCACCTTAACATCTGCATTACACCTTGGAGTAGCGATGAACGTTTTCAAACGATGGTTAAGAAGTCCGGTGTACTTCAGAAAATTAAAGGTGTAAACTTGAATCCTTAGAACACTTATAATGAAACAAGCAGAGATACGGGCTGCTAAAAGTTTTTTCTGCTAGAT
This sequence comes from Catonia carolina, assembly GCA_035578175.1. Classification (NCBI taxonomy): domain Eukaryota; kingdom Metazoa; phylum Arthropoda; class Insecta; order Hemiptera; family Achilidae; genus Catonia; species Catonia carolina. The sequence goes on from JAQMRL010000001.1 coordinate 261,839,654, forward strand.
CAGTGATTCTCAACGTTTTTTTGCTACGCGACCCCCAAATAGTAAAAAAAATAAATTAATTTTTCGCGACCCCTTTCCCCCGTAATAATAGTAAGCCTTACTATTAGTCTAATAATTGAATTTTGTCTGTAAATATAAAATATGTAAAACGTTTTTTTAATATTATATAATCAAACTGCATAATTTTATGCCTTCAAAGAATATTCAGACGGTAAATAGAAATTGGAATACAACTATTGCTATTATTTTTTATTGCGGCGTTATACTTTTATAGTAGCGACGTGTATGAACATGCATGAATGATGTGCACATACATGAGCAATTTACAAGTTCCAACTTGATGTGTAAGTTTATAATAAATTATTTTTTATTATAAAATGATTTCATTATTGTTTCGCGACCCCCAGGTTGAGAAACACTGCACTAGATGAAGTGTACGGCAGAAAGGGTGTAGAAAGAAGAATATTATTACTTCAAAAATAAATAGTTTTCTCTGACATTACGGAACTTTTTAGAGCAGCCATAAATCTGTATTTGCTTACATCAGGAGCGGATAGAGACCACAAAGAAGTATTATAATATTCGGTAAATGTATATTATAACGAATTATAATTTGTATTTAACTGTACAAATAAAAACAGCAAAATAATTTTCCATAATTTTAAAAGATATAATAATACGTTAAAGACTTATGACTAAGGAAGACTAGCAGTATATAAATATACTACAGAAAATCAATTTTTTTCGTGGAATAATAAAAAAGGAAGAAAGGTTAAATAAAATGACCTTCTAAAAATTTTAAAAGTTTCGGATAAAAGTAACGAGTGTGTGTTTAACGTAAAAAACAACAGGCAATAGCACGAATTTATATTAATCATTCATTGCAAGGAAAGCACATAGAATAGCATAGCAGCAGCAACATTTCTCGCACTTAGTAACGGTTGCATATTTTCACAGACTGTAATTTAAATGTAATAACTTTGTAAAAAAGAAAGAAATAAATGAGTGAAACAGTGTTATAATAGGTAGAAAAGGAGTTATAAATATCCAAATATTCCTGTATGTTTCATTAGCGCCCCTACTTTACGACCATATATACTGAGTTATCAACAACACACTCTCTTGCCGCCGCGCTATTTGAATTCAAACGCCAAGAAAAGGCAATTAGAGTAATTTTATAATGTTGATTATAAATTCCAACACTTCAACAGTGTTTTTTTATTACCATAGATGTACTATTATTATTACATTAGTGAAAAACTTCAATACGTAGTCCTAAATACATTAAACTGTACATTATACTGCGTAAAATATTATTAGTGTACTAACATAAAAAAAGGTGCAGATAGGTCTTAAAGAAACAAAAGAACATTACATTTATCAACACGATAATAGTTTTACTAAAATAATAATAATAATGATTAATGAGGCGTTAATAATACTCTTTACAAAATGAAGATTAACCAAAAATTATGTATTCATATTTAAACGTTATAGCAATAAATTTTCTATTAATTTCTGTTAAATTGTTTTATTCAATTTTTATTTTCGATTAGCTGTGGAAGCATGGTACTAGATATTTTATTTGTATTTTCTTGCAGGTTACATGTATCTGAAAACAATAAATCTGTTATTAAAGTAATATATTTTGTAATTTACTTATTTGTATAATTTTACATAATCTTTTACTACCAAAAGTGGACGGGTTTATAGCTTTAAAAGTGTGCATTAAATAAACTGGTTTATTACATCTCTAATTTTACTTTTTCTAGGAATTTAATTAAGAATACTAATGGAGATGTCGATAGGAATGTTTAAGGATCGCTTTAAGAACTAGAGAGAAGTATTATGCTGGAAATACGTCCGCGGGTTAGGAAGACAAGTGAATGGATCTGCTTGAATACATGTATAAGAATATGTTGTTTAAGTCATCAGCCGAAAGGCTAGTTTCAACCTCTAGAGGCTTTAAGGTAAACCGAGGAATAAGATGGTTCGCAATTGTCTTCCTCACTGAGTGGAAAAGTATACATATCAGCATGCCAGGCCCTTTGACAATTATCTACTTTCCACGCAGCAAATTTCATCTTCACTTCATTCACCACAGGGTCTGGTGTATAATGATGAAATTCATTACTCTCAGGGCTTACTCTTATATGCTTCAGTCATACAATTGGCTGAATATGTGATAAGAAACGGAATTATTTGTTTTCTATCTTTGGAACTAGTAGATCGAGTACAAATAATCTAATATTCCATCTCCCTTTTATGGGCAACGTGAGAACAAATATCTGAATCTAACGGAAATGGACAGTTCATTTTCTTAAAAATTATAACAACAGACGGACTAGGAGAGTAACAGAATGTGAGCCCAGAACAGTAAGGACAATCCCAGGAAAACCGAAAATGTAGTTAAAGATGATAGCCAGAAGATAGCAGGAATTCTATGGAACATACCAAGGATAGAATTAAATGGAGGCAAGTTGAAGAGCCGTGTACTCAGTGATGAAAAGAACTACTCCGAAAAATCACTTAGATGTAGTGGTGAAGAAGATAAACCTGCGATAAAGGTTGGTTATCCTCATAAAACAAGTTAAAAAAGTAATAAATAATTGCTTTGTAAGAAAAGGAGAGGTAGGCCTAGGACTGAATGGTTTAATGCGGTCAACCAGGTTGCAGCGCCAATGGGATTTTGGAACTGGGGAGTGCAGTACCAAATAGAGATGTTCTAAACAGAAAGAGCCCAAGACTTGGGTTAACTTGTAACGTCAACGATTATGAAGATTATGCAACATTAAGAGTTATTGTTCTTTGAGGAGGTACAGAAGTAATATGCTATTTAATATAATTTATTACTGCTTTACTTACTTTTACTTTAGAATAATTACTTTTCCTACGCCATAGTAGAAAATGGTGTAAATTCCAATGTTTTTTCTTCCACATTACTCACAAAATACGCATGCTGATTAATAAAACGGTATTTCTGCAGGAACTACATTCTAATGATTCAGTTTTCTTAAATATAATTTTGATACAGTTTTTCGTCTGAAGGAACGAATGATTATGATATCAGGAGCCGCATGAATCAAATTATAGCACTTTTACAACACTGAATTCTAAGTTCTGGCCTAGTAAAATACAGATGAGGACGAAGAAGTTAGTGTTTACATCTGTATTGGAGCCCATAACTAAATAAGGAGTTTAATGCTGTAAAAAAACTCCACGAAGAAACAAAGGCTGTTGGTCTTAGAAAAGAGCTGAATAGTTTGTGCAGGGCTTCTAGAAGGAATCTCATAAGAAATGAAAACCTTGGTAACAAATTGTTACTCAGAAAATCAAGTGGATATAAAAGAGAACTAGACAGTTGGTATAGTATTACGGAAAAGAACGATCTTTTTCTGTTCAAAAAAATGGAGAAGTAGTCCTCGAAAAAATGGATACAAAAAGGGTTAAAAGATGATATGGTAGGAAGGAACCTAAGGGAGGGGTGGCTGCGAAGACAGAAGAAAATGGGTTATGGAATGAGAGAAACGGAAATATTCGTAGAACTCCCGTAAAAAAAAAATAAAGTTCTTCGGGAAGATTATAAGAAATAATATTGTGTTACTTTAGAATAGTTACTCTCTTTTTACTTCTAGAGTGCAAGTTGTATAAATTAAATGCCTTAAATGTGCTTTTTTAATCCTATAGACACAACTTTATCAAACTCCAACTGTCTAGTTGATTAGAAAGTTAGAAAAATAGTAATGAGTGAGTAAATCAATCAGCCAATAATTGAGGGATTTCAAATTTTTATATAGAAAAGATTACGTAGGTTATCCAGTGTACAGTGTATACCGTACAAAAGTAAATAAAAATTGTTTAAGAGTTTCTGGGATAGATAATATCAGTGTAAGACTTAACACCTACTTTCCCGTCATACTCAAGTGAAGTACCAGGAATGAGAATTTATAATTATTAGATGTACATTATTAAAGATGTGACAAGCACGTTAATCAACATTTTTCTTAATTAACTGTTATTTAAGTTTAATTAGCGTTTGTTAAGAATTCCTGACAAATGTACGAAGGAAATACGTATATGGCCTAAAGAGTTAAACGTTAATTGTGTAATAAGAAAATCATACTAGCTGGTTAGCATTAAGTTTTTACTCAGTTGAAATAAAACAATAATGGCGCAAAATTTTACGAAGTCTGCAATTTGACTGTGAAGTAAAAATATTGCCAATAATAATAATTGCAGTAATAATATTGCAAGTAATATTATAAGCAAACGTTTATAATGGAAGAAAAATCAAATTTCTAGAAAACTTAAACTTTTTGACCTTTATATTTTGTTCAAGGGCACCAAATGATCTAATATTTCTACTACAAATGGTTACGCAAAACTATATAGACTACATTAAATTTTGTAAAAATATTCAATCAAGATAAGAAAATAACGAAATCCTCTTTTCTTCGACATCTTCGCATTCTTGTTGTAAGGGAGTCATTACCGCTTCCACATTTCTTTTAAAACACTAAACTCTTCTGCGTATTTGAAACTCAGTCGATTTTTTGTTGAATAAAAAAATTAATTATTTCAACCACAATTTGCCAAATTTTGCTATAAAACTGGTACTGCTGGATCATCAGAATGATATCTTATTGCAGTATAATTTCCTTTAATTATTCCACGTTTACATCTCTTAAATCAGATTTAATCAGTTTCAAAATTCTTCAGCCGCAATACCTTGAAACCCCTGCACTACCACCTAAAATACGAATTTTATTTGGACGAGCAACAATATCATCAATCTTTCCTGAAATTGTCGGCGAATTATTTGACTTACAATTTCTTGCCAGAGCTTCATCCAACGTACGTATACTTGTGAATTGTTTTAATTTTTTTTCTTATCTTTAATAATTTGATAACGGTATTTTACAATGGCTGCACAATTTCCGTAGGGAATATTTATTATTTAATAGGGGGGAAGAATTTTAAAAGATGAGGTACCCAGGAGTACATCTTCGTTTTGAACTATGGTTGTTTTCCGTTATTTTTTTGGACCAAGTGGTCTTTGTTCCATTTTCGCTTTAAACGATGTAAAATGGGAGTACATAGTAGCTAGGTCACAATCTAGTTGGTTGGATGGTCATCAATTTAAATAGCATTGTGCAACACTTTATCGAAAATGGGGCATCCTTAAAAACGCTACTAGCGAAATTCTTTCTTTATAGACTTCCCGAAATAAAATCCAAACTTGGTGCAGTGGTTGTGTTGCCGTGTGTAGCTCCCAAAGTTCAATTTATGAAGTGGAATGATGTTGGATCCAAACCTATAAACTCTTTACCTTTGTGACAGCTCAAGGGAGCTTGAATTTGCTGAATACATAATCCTGGAAAACCATTTTTATAAGTGCCTAGAAAGAATAATATTTGATTCAGATACCCCGCACAGTACTAAATCTAATAATTATATTTCTTATTGTCCTTTATCTTATATCTAGCTCTATACGCTAGCACAATATCTAGATCCCATTACTTTTTTCTTATCGTGCTGGAAGTGGTTTTCATTAAACAATTACCTAGATTCTCATAGTTCAATTGAGATATTCAAATCATAAATTTAGTTTTAATTAGATCAGAATTATGCCTAACCCCTTCAAGGATTAGGCATCTCTACCTGTTCCAAACCTCTCAAAACTGCCCATCTCTTTCTCGGGCGTCCTCGTTCTCTCCTACCCTCCGGCTTATACCCCAGTGTCTGCACAGGTTTCCTAGTTTCCTATCCTCCTTCATTCTGTTCACATGCTTTAATCACTGCATTCTGTTCTGAGATACCTTGTCGTTTATAGAGAAGATGTTGAGTTCTTTCCTTACCTCGGTATTCCTGTAACGTTCTTCTCTACTACACTCATGCCTTATGTCGAAGAAATTTCATTTCAGAAGCTTGCAATCGACTTTCCTCACGCTTTGATAGCACCTAAGTTTCACTGCCAAAGTGTAGGGTCGGCACTGTTATTGTTTAATAAAATCTCATCCTTGTGTTTTTGCTGGTGCTAATTTAAGGTGCGGTGAGTGAGTGGTTCTGCATATTTTCTGAAATCGTTGCATCTTAATGTAAGCATCTTTATACTGTTGATATGTAATGTTGTGTAATGAATCTAGGTTGAACATTACATTAAATACAAACAAAGGTAATGATTTTAAATTACAGTGTTTCTTTTTAGCGTAAAAGGTGTGTCTATTCTCCACAATTTTTGAGTCTGCGTAAATTTTAACACTTTCTTATTGATAAATTTTAAACTCATGGTCGGTGACACATAGTCACATAGTCAAACGAACATATTTTTGGCTATAAAAATGTACATAACAGACGTTGTAGAGAATATACAACCTTACAACTTTTATTTATAAGATTTTTTTGTATAACGCTTAGTTTAGTAGTAATTGGCAATTTTTTGTTTCTTTTTTCATGAAAATAAGTAATAAAATCGATTTTTTAAGATTTCAGCGTTACTATACATTTTACGAAAAAAGTGTACGTAATCAAATTTATAGGAAATAAAAATATCTGCAACTTTTATTTAGAACATATTTTGTACAGAGCTTAGCTTAGCGTGAAAGTGTGATTTTCCGTATTTTTAAGCCTAACTGATGTTGGTTTTCATTTTGCGTCTTTCACTTATGATTAAAATCAGGTAATGTTATTGAGGTTAGTTTTTTTGTTTATTTCTAATGTTTTAATACTAATGTTAGATTATATTTTTAATTATTTGCATTGGCAAGAGATAGTTGTGTGAGTGTTTCTCACCAGATTTTTTTTTTTAAGAAAGTCGTTCTAGAAAATTTTTACAAAAGAAATCGTAGCGTTAGTTTAAATAGGTGAAACAAACTAAAATATATCAAAATTTAATGTGTAATTTAGATTAAGAGTATGTCATACTATAAAATTATTATATTTTCTTTTAAATATATGAGAACAATAATGAAATACCATTAAAAGGTAAAATAGTTACGGTTTTTAAACTATAATGAAATGATCTGTGTTTAATCATAAAACAATATCACAATGTACAAGACAAAGAGTCCAGTATAAAATATATTTCTACCTGAAGTCACATAGTTCGAAAATTTAATTTTGTAGAGGTATAGCTAATAACTGGAGACATTTATTAATATCACAAGAGAAATACTGGAAATTATATTTACATTAATGTAGTGAGCAATAAGGTTAAGTATTTTACGTGGTGACTAAATCATATGGAGGTCAGTATCAGTGATGTAGGTGATTCTTTTGAAGTCGCCAAGTCCTGCCGGCAAAAAGGATTAAAACTTCTAAGAATGAATCAAATTACGTCACCACTCCCAGTTCATAATGAGTTGAGTAAGTTAATAAATAGTGTAGAACCCGTGAGGTGTATATTACATTGTTTATGGAAGTAACTACATGTATAAAATAGGTACGGGAACGTCAAATCTTTATGGAGTCGGGTTATCGTAAGGATGAAACTCAAGCTTATTCTTCCATAATTACTTAAACTTCATATCTCGTGATTAATCATTATTGACGCTTATAAACTAAAATTAATGTAGTAAAAATAATTTTTAATCATAACTTAGAAATCCGTTTGTACGGCTCGCTGTGTTCGGTTTCATAGCCGATATCTTCTTCCGCACATCTCCGCATGGTCTGGACACACCCTTTGCTTGTGTTATAAGTCAGCAAAGAACGCACGCAAGCACGCGTATAAAGTTAAATCTTAAGACCAGCTCTACTCGTGACGTCATCACGAGCAATGGCGTGGGTGGTGTGGGACCCAACTGTAATGACCATATTGAAAACCACTTCGCGCCGTGTCTGGAATACTTAATTAAAGGCCATTACTCGTAAGAATAGCCCTGGTTTGTTTGTATTTAATCTGAACCCCACAACTAGTTCGGGTATTAACTTTGTGGTGCCAGTTCAAATGCTCTATTCAAATGCTCTATTGTACATACAGTTTAATATATTAGTCTGTGCGAATATTTCCTATATAATTTGCTAAATACAGCACGTATGAATTCAATTTCTGATGTTAGTTTTTTCTTTTTCTTTATTTACTATTAATTTTTTTTGTTAATATGTGCCAGACAAGTAATTGGTATTTTTTTCTGTAGTTACTTTTGAATAGTTAATAGCTTCTGCTTGCAGACAAAAATTGGAGTTTTTGTATTAATTCTTATTTTATCTCTTTGTAGTATTTATATATATATATATTTTTTTGTTAATATTTTGTATATATTATTATATCTTTGACATTGCTTTTCGTGGATGGTATTCTCCATAACACCTTTTGCTGAAGGAGATACCTAGTTCCACATTTTATGTGAAATTCCTATTTTGCACAATTTAATTTAATTTCATTGTTTTAATTTAAGGTGCATTAGCGTAATTTTATTTAGGTTATACGTGGAATAAATATTTTATAATTATTATTATTATTTTTATTATTGGAAGGTAAAACTCCCTTGAAAAGAAGATGCTAAGTATTCAATGGTTCATTCTTCTTCCCGGCTTGTCCTTTTTTCTGTTAGCCCAGTACTCCTTCATCCCCTGCGAGAATTTCTGCTTTCTTTCTTCACTCCACTTAGGTCTAAACTGTTTTGGTCGCAATTCGGAGAGAACATCCCACTTATCTACTTTCTTTCCGAAGACATCCCTGTTTAAAATCTCCTGTCGGTTGTATTTAGCCGTGTTACATCCTTTTTGACATTTTCCGCCCACGGTCCTGAGCCAGTTAGAGACAACGAATATTTTAAAACTCTGTTAGTTATTCGGTGTTTTGAAAGTCTGATAATGTGACCATAAAATTTCAGACGTCTCTTCTTCATATCAATTTCTATATTCGAGTACGTTTCCAAGATTTTATTGTTATTGTTAATAATATTTAACCTTGAAAAAATGGGAAAATATTTTAAAAATATATATTAATATTTCATTGATTGTGACACACAAAACGCACCGTTTCACTAATCAGCTATATACTCGTAAATGGGTTATCCGATAAATTTAAATAGCTATATAAATACTGTAAAGATATTTTAGCCAAATTAGTTGGATCCTTTGGTGCTAATGAAGCGCAAAAACATAAACTGTACACCCAGTTTTCTATTCTAATTTCAATAATAAATGGAAGAAACTGATGCGATTAAATCAAGATAACTAAGGGACTACCTGAGTAGTATAGTGATTAGCTAGCTTACAAACTGGAAGGTACCTGATTGAATTCCTGGCTAGGATCTGGAAGAATTAATACATTCAAATACAGCGTTCCTTATGTACTGTAATTGGCAACGACCAAATACTATTATAGTGACTTAAAATTAAATAAACTGACAAAAACATAAGCAGCAACTGAACTGATAAATTTTTATTATTTAGGCAGAAAAACTAAAATCTGTTCTTCAATTCAAAAAACAAGAACAATAAGTAATAGAGATAACGCATAAAACACAAAATACAACATTATCCTCCATTAATTATAATAAATATAACAGAATAAATGAAAATAAAATAAATTTAGAAAGAATTTTAAATGAAATAAAATTTTTGTAACAAAGTTCAAAGGTTAATCATTATCATGACTGAGAAAAATGTTTTGGCTAACTGGGAGGCGATCACAACTATTAACTGACTCAAAACTGACGCTTTACAAGACAATTTTCAAACATTAATAGACGTGTGAGGTACAATTCTTGGGATAACAAAAATTATAATATTGAGATTATAGAACGTTTTCAGACAAAACTTTCACGTACAGCTCTTAGGATACCATGGTACATACAAAATCGATATGTTTATAAAGGAAAAGGGCTTAACTCAGTAAAACATGAAATTACACGATTTAACAAAACATAAAAACAAAGACTAGACAGACATCCTAATTATTTCACGATAAACTTATTGGGCAACAGAAATTGTAGTTTTACTAAACTTAATAGATACGATTTCTTTCACTTAAGTAGCAGATTTGATAACTATAAAATGTTTAATGTTTTTCTGCCCCTATAAGTTCTTAAAAACATACTGAATTAAGTTTTTCCTGGACACGTTACAGAAAATCTATTTCACCAGAATTATTAATGTTGTGATATAATATATATCAGAAATCATTTGCTTTTATAATTTTAAATTTAAATTTAAACAGGCTATTTTAATAGGTTTTTATATAGTCTACTACTAAAAATTCTCATGAACTACAAAAAATAAATGAAATTACTAGAAATTGAGACGATTTTTTTCAAACATCTCCTGAATCGTCGAATCTATCGCACGGAAAGTTAAGCCATCAAATGCAGCAACTACTAGTAGGTCTAAAAGTACCGGGCCTGAATGACGTTTGAAAGTAAAAGCTATATTAAACAAATCACGGTTAAATAAATAACTTATACCTTTTTGTTAATTGCTATATTCACTACATGTTTACATTATCAGAAGCAATATTTCCCATTTCGTCTTTAAAAAATTAAGATTACCGTACGATAATTACCATAAAGTGAGTTAAAATTTAAGATTTCATACGTAAAATTCTTTACCTAGTAGTTATGAGGTAATACAAATACTGAAACTTTGAAAAAATTTATTTTTCATTATCAAATATCCTTGATTAGATTTAGTCGCATATTTCACCCCTGAATTTGTTTTATACAAATCTCCTAATACGCCACATAAATTTCACCTACCATTTCAGTTACTATGCCTCTGAAAATTAAATTAATAATTTCAACTGATTTAATAGAACTTTGTAGCAATGTGTAAGATAATTAATTTAAGTATAATATTAAGCAAATAGAAAATTATATTGTATAGTACACTAAGATGCAATTTAGGTTCATTGGAATTTTGAAATGATTTCTACAAACTTGTTCGTTAAAATAATGATTGCAAGATTTCTTTAGTATAAATTAAATAACAGATGAGGTAGGCCTACTGGAGTAGTTACGTTATATTATGTTATTTTCTTACTTGTATTTACAATGTGATATAAAATTTATTTGCAGAATGGATACATAAAAATAATATGTATTCAAATCGAAAGAAAATTTTTAACTGCATTGTTTAAATGAGTGTATTCGCATAAGCTTAAATGTATTGAAACGAAAAGAAAACAAAAAAGAATCCATTTGAAAGCATTTTAACAAGAAACAAGCTGGACCCCACATACCGCATTCGATAAATTATGAAAAACGCCGACCAAAGTGCGACGTTTAAAATGGTACCGAAGATTCTTAAATTAATGTTCTATTTTAAATTAATATAATATTTTACCTTCAGTTAAATGACTTACACACTCTTTTGAAATACTTTTCAAAGTTTTCTAAATAGATAGGCCTATATGTACAAATAAAGAAAACAAACAAACCAGAACTAAAATTTTTGTAACGTATATTAAAAGCTGTTACAGAAATAATGTTTGTTTTAGGCAATTTTATTCACAACGCTTTATCAACGAATCAGTAAAAGCTTTTAAATTTCACTCCGGATAATTCAACATGCGGGAGAGAGGCAGACGAATGAAAAATAAACAGAGAAAAAACAAAATTATAAAAAGGCTTCAAGAATTTAACGGGTCAAGGATTAAAAGAAAAAATTACATTTTGTTATTTATGCTCAGATCGAAAAAATTTGTTAATGTACATGAAAGATAATTTCATTGCAAAATAAATTAGGATTTGATATTATATTTAAAACTAAAAATTTCTAAAACACACATGCAAGCAACTCCGAGAACAATATTTAATTAGTTTGAATCACCTCCATTTACAATCTCGCAAAAATCGATTAGAAAATTAAGGTAGGCCTGCCATTGTAAATGGCAGGTAAGGAAAATACACAAAAAGATTACAACATAGATCAATCAATCGATTGATGACCGATCTCTTTGCAACCGTAAAACAAAAAGTTGATGACCGATTTTAACAAATTTTCGCTCTATTATTTCGAAAGGCAAAAATATGATTTTAAGAGGATTCCTAGAGTAAGCACGATCCTACAAGGAATATTGCAGTTCCGACTGGACGTTACCCCATTTTATTTTTGGAATAGCAATACAGACCCTATGTGATAAGCAATTTACTCCGGTTGAAATTAAAAAATCTAATAAATTTTTCTCAAAATCAGCTGTAACGAATTTTATTAAACTTCCCTCATTTACTTAAGTACCTGCGAAGTAGAAATGCAAATTTTATTGCTAAGAAAACTCTTTATAGACTCTTGAATATTATTTAAAGTAAATTTTGGTTTCCTAAAAATTACAATCACAAGGTGCATTCCAGAGTAAACATACATTTATGAGAGGGCTTCGTTTCTGAAAAAGAATGAACATCAAATTTATTTTTGAAAAATAAAGATATTTTTACCTGACCAGATACAAAAATATTGTTTCAAAACAGTTCAACACACAACACTCGGACAAAAAAAAAGCACCGTATTGTCAACATTTATAATATTTCTAACTCTAAGAAATAAATTCTAACATTTTTTGTTAGAAAAGCGATTTTATAAAAGAACTTAGTTTTTGAAAAACAAAGTTTAGTTGTCTCTTTCCAATGTACATGATCATCGAGTAAGTTAGTGGTAATAATTTTTTGTCTAATACTAACATTTAATCATTATTATGATTAAAACTCTCAACACATCTACTAATTGCTCTATGAGAGCAGATAGTTGATTTACCGTAATACAAAACAACTAAAAATAATACACTAAAGAGTTGTTTTTTGTCTTTTATGACTAAAATGGAGCACTTTGGTTAAATTTAGAAAGCTTCTTCCTTTTCATATTCTTCAGCTTGATGTTTTGCCAGTATGCCTTCATTCGGGCTGATCTTGCTTGCCAAACTTCCTCTAAAACAACCGGTTACTTCCTGCTTGGGTTGTAGCACAATACAATAAAAGCTGCTTTTTATTGTATTTTTTTGTTTTTTTTTTTGTGTTCTTGTTAATCTACAATCTAGAATAGCTTTGTGCGTTTTCTTTAAGATATTATGCTTTTCTTTCATTTTTCCCAGGAGTCTTAATTGAAAATTTTACGATAACTGCGTAATTACTTCCAGTATTTACCTACGGATTATAAACTATGACCTTGGCAGGCAACGTTGCAGTGTATCTAACATTTGCACATAAATTAATGGAAAGAGTTAGGGATTTTTTCATGAGACAGAATGAGAAATGATGTACTCTGAGGAAAAACAAATATACTATCTCTTGTCATGGAACGTATCTTGGGCCAGAAGTGGAGCTGAGAAAAATTCATAAACACGAGGGTAGTTGTTGAAAGACAGCAGATAAGATGGACGGATGAAGTTAGAGAGAAGGCCAGCTCACGGCAGTGAAACATGGAAGGAATAGAAAAATATCTGTACATCTAGCATTTCACGGGAAACCATGTAAAGATAATAGGAATATCAGTCTTTATATATATAACTGCTTCTTTAGATTCAGTTTATGCTGTCCTACAGGAAACAAATTAAAATCGGTTCAACAAATAAGTAAAACGAAGTACCTACTGGTAGAATTGACATGAGAAGGTGTAGTTCGCCGCACCATTTATCTATTATTTCTGAAGGAATGTGCTCCCGGTTAAAAACCCATCTGTTCATAGGTAAGTCTAAAATATGTGTCTTCAAAATATACAATATCATAATAATGACCGCGGCGGTGTATATAGCAGGTCGTATTTCAAACGCAAATTATAACACCGTTGTTGTAAATCTACTGCCAACTTTAGACTTGAACCCTAAAGGCAAACAAGATTTATTGTATTTTCACATTTTAAGTTGGTTCACATAAAACATAAACTTTGATTACTTTAAAATGCAGTAAATAAAGTAATAGACCAGTATACAAATTAAAAACACTTTCCAAAAAAATTAACTGTAAAAAAATTAAACGCCTAATAAATCTTTATGTGTAAATTATCGGAAATGAGATTATTGAAAATATAAACTATTTAATATCACGATGATTCATGTATATGTAAAGTTTATGTTTAAAATACTATAAAATCTATTTTGGTTACTTTTTTTACTTTATTTATGCAAAAAATTACAATGTAAACCAGCACAACCAACATAACCTCACAGTAATACGATTCATTACTACAAAATAACAATATTATATTGAACTCTAAACGACATTAGATTTATTGAACTTTACAGTACAAGTTTTCGAACAAGGCTCGTTATGAATTAACTAGAACACACCTAAATTAGCAACCTATAGGTTGCTAAGCTATCTTCTAGGAGGGTCCAAACAGAATGTTCCCAACAGTTAACATAATACAAGTAACAACATAAACATTAAGTTGTATGAGTGCTATTTCATTTGAACGGTACAGGAGAAGAAGGTGGAATGTCAAAAAAATTAAAAATTTGTTTATAAGACCATCAGGTAACTGATATTAGGAACTATAAAATACAGTATTCATAACGGTCAATAAGGAGAATGAATAGTCATGAAATAAACAGTAACAGAGATTTTCTGTACAGACAAAGAAATGCCCATTTCAGAATGGAATGCCCATGCGTCACAGGTTAACAAGGGGATAGTCATAGGATCATACATGATAAGTACCATTGTTTGTTTGTATTCCCGCCTGTTTTCTATTTACTTAATTTTGCAAAAATGCATCGTTTGTACACTGAAAAGTGCAAAAATATGCCTGTATTGTATGAAACCTATAGGACAATATTTTCAATTGAATTTAACATTTCATTCGGGTACCCGAAAATGAACATACTGAAAATGGACATTGTACATACTGTAAAAAACCAAAAAGCACCTACCAAAAAGCTACCTTCCAAAAAGCACCTACCTACCACCCTGACATCTTTACTTCATTCACCACATGGTCTGTCTGTATAATAAAATTCATTACTTTCGGAGGGGATAACTCTGACCAGTGTCTTTTACACCTCTACCTCTTTTTTTCTTAAATAGTTCAGTCATACAATTGGCTGACCACGTGACAAGAAACAGAACTATTTTTTTGTAGCCCTGGAACTATAACTGTAGTATAACGGTGTAAATATAATAAAAATTTTGTTTATGAAAAATGTAGTTACCTATTTTATAAACACATATCTACATATACCATTAATCAAGAAAGTGGATGCAGCTGACATTCGTCTTTCTTGTCCGGTAAGTGAGGTACTTAAGGTTAATTTTTTTAATTTTAAAAAGTTATCAGTAAAATAACATTGATTCGTTGGCAATATGTTAAGAACACTATGATTACTATGTTAACGTAAAATTATGTCCAAACAACTTATTAAAAATTATGTTTACTATTGTTCAAATCTTGAAATTAGTTTCCTGAGAATTTTTATTAAATTGACAATCCTCTTTCTTCCCCTGTACCGCTCATTTATAAAACATGGCATACGTCAAAAAACACATTTATTTTTAAATTTTGTGGCTTGTCGTAAGTGAAAAAGTCATCCAGTGCCAACCTTCATTTCCTTATAAGCTAACGTTATGCTAGTTAGATATTAGGTTGTGTTAGACCTGTTGGTCTCCTGCAGTCCTGTGGTCTTCTACGCGGACTTTGTAAAAAGTGTGTGAATTCTTGTTCTTTATTAATTCAGAGTGGTAGCGTATACACAATTTCTTTATTATTTCGTCAACTATCTCGATATAAATATCTATGAGAAGCGTGGTGTTTGTTACACAGGTGCTGCGGAAATTAACACACAGTAGCTACGTATTAGACAGTATTTTGAAAAAACATTTTTAATATTTAAGGGCTTTTCCGAGGCGTGTAATTGTAGACCGTATGTAAAAATAGGTTTCACAGTTTAGTTGTAACGAGATTTTCTGTCGGAGTAGAAGATGGGAACGTTAATGAAGAACGCTTTGTTTTACAACGGCGGCGATGGCAGTGCAATGTGTTTTAAGTGTGTGTGTGTGTATTTATTCCAATTCAATCGTCTATTTTATTAACTATTATTTGACATTTTTAATAGTATACAATGAACTACCAAAAAACACAATTCATTAGAGAAATAAGGAAAAACCAAAGTTGATATTAAATGGTATATCTTTAGGTATATGGTAGCAAATCAATACGTTTACAAACGTATATTGTTTATTTACATGATGGTTGTTAATGTGTTTCGATTTATTTAAACGTTTTGAAAGTTTAGAAAAGATTCCATCTTCTTTCTAAGCGTCAATCTGGATTCCCAGGATGGAAAAAAACGGTAATTTTGAATTTAAATTTAGTTTTTATTTTGTAAAGAGTCTGTAGTTGTATGACTGCTTACATACAAAGTTGTTTTAGGGGATCAGTTGATAAATAAAATATGCAGGTGTTTCAGAGCATTTCACGTTTAATGAACACTCATTACATGATTATATCCAAAATCATACTCTTTCCACAGAAATAAAATTTCCATTTTGCTTTTCATTTCATTTTTAAAGAAACTCTTGTTTATAACGTTCCTAAAGATTGTGCTATTTTATTTTAAAATAAGGGAAATTATTTTTATTTTTTAAGGGAAATAAAATTTCCCTTTTGCTTTTCATTTCATTTTTAAAGAAACTCTTGTTTATAACGTTCCTAAAGATTGTACATTTTTATTTTATTTTTTATCAGGAAAGATAGCTGAATCGTAAAATAATACTGAGAATAATAAAAAAACCAAACTGATTGAAAAGCAGAAAAATACGTATGGTATACTGTTACCATATGAACGGATTTTCTCAGGACAGCACTTGTTTTATTCACTAATCCGGGATATTGCCCGGGTTTTGGAAGATTAAATTGTTCGCGGTTTTGTTTCCTACTAAACAATTACAATGTAAAATTTACATTCGTATGAAAACTACTGTTGTTCTGTTTTTGTGAGGTTACACCGTTTTTATCAGTTTTTCAACAACCGTTCAAAAGTTTACACCTTGTAAAAATACCATTTTCCAGCTTAACGTTTGATGAAGTCTTGATAGAAGTTTGTATTTACATGTTTTTATTTTATAAAGAATGTAGTATTAATTACATTTTTAGTATTGTTTTCTTTTAATTCTGCATATCCAGAATGTATTTTGCAGACAAAACAAATTTATCAGAAATGAGAAAACAATGTATTGTGCGACAATTAAAATAAATAAAAATTGTCATATTAAATTGTTAATGTAATATTTGATACGTACGGAAAACTGTAAAAGAAATGCCGCTTTGGTGCGATGTTGTTTTTAAGAATGAAGGTGTTATTAACATGCAAAAGAGATGAAAAAAGAAAAAGAAAGAAAATCCGTTGTTCATTAATATGAATGAGTCAGAGCGAGTGAGAAGATTCCCGGTAAGATCAACATCGAATTTAAGATGACAACGGTGTCCCCATTGTTTGGCATATTACTACATCTCAACCCAGAATAAAATGCCCAGGTTTGACCCGCACCGGGTCGAATCCATTCAGTTGAATCACCTCTACCAAATCCAGTCTAGTGAATTGTTCTTCTTCCTGTTCTAAATCTTCCTCCGAAAGAGCAAAGTTGATCGCTCCGAATATTTAATTTTTTTTCATCCTCTTTTTCTGATTTTTACCTTTTGTTTGTTCGTTTTGTGTCGAGATAAATAAATCATTCATGCTTTCCTCCGGTTTATATATAATAAACTACGTTTGTTTGTATTCTGCGTTTGCTTTGCTCTCTATATTATGATAGCGTTAGAAACTTTTTTGGTACAAAAAATAAAAACACCGTTTTCGAACAACTGAACCTAAAATTATGAAATTTATGTACATATTACAAACCAACAATGTTTTGCGCATAATTCTAACCAACGGTAATCGGTTTCTTAATACCTTTCAACTTAAAACTCAAAATTTAAGTTCTACTATGATTTATTTTATTTATTTTTAATCGGCTTGACTAGAATGGATATAGTTATTTCAAATATTTTTCGTTGAAATTTATCCTAATAATTTTTCTTATAATCTATATGCTTTTTCGCTGTCTTCGGTGCATATCTTACCTAATTCTGCTAAGAGTTTTCTTTGAAATCTTCATGCGGTCAAAATTTCTTGATAAATCAATCACGCTTGAAGTTTTCAATCGATCTGTAATTGAATCGGTTATTTCAGAAACCTTATAAGTCAATAAAAACTAACTTTTGTAAAAATTAAATAAACTAGTTATTTACGAGGTTTCAATAAAAATACCATATTTTAAAATATTCTTTTTTAAATTCTCAACTTTAAGAAAGAAAACTGTTGGTTTTCAGAACTAATCACGTTCTTCGTCATCGTCACAAACAGTAGTTATCTCCCTTAAAAATATTTATGTATAGAAACTTTTTATAGCCTCTTCCGCTATTAAGTAAAGCTTAGGCTTCAGTAGACCATCAACTTTAATTTTTTAATTAGAAGGAAGGACGTTATATACTTAAGGATAAGCCTTTTCTTAGTGTTATATTACTTAAGGAAAGCCAGACTTATGTGATTATTATAGTGATGAAGTGTTTACATTCAGTTAGTCTTAAACTTTACTAAAGAAAAAAAATATAAAAAAAAGATATAAAATTTTGATTATGGGCTTCCTGAAACGACCGATTTAATTGTGATTTTCACTTTTTGTAAATTCTTTTCTTGTTAGGTTTAAGTATTTAATATCAACGGTAATTCACGACTATGGCGAGAAACTTAACAATGATTATGGTTTTCTACATGGCCAAGTTTTCTAGATCCTATCCAGCAACCAAAATTAGTAGGCTATTTTATAATAGGCTACTATTAATATGTTGTTAAGATACAAGAAAATCAGATTGTGTAGCACGAATGGCATATAATATAAATATTTGTTTGACAATCTCTTACGTAAAATCAACGTTCTTTGTATTATACTTGTGAGTTCTTGCAGGAAATTACTTTTTGCCATTATGCAAGTTAATTAAGAGCTACTATTGCAAATATTTGGCAAATATAAAGTAGATGGAACCAAAAAAAAAGAAATTAGGTACATAAATAAGTATAAATTAAATTACCGCTGAATGGAAATTTCCAAAATTTGTTAAAAAAATGTCTTTTTCAGTTTAAAACTGACACAAATATCTTCTAACACACAAGATTAAAGTCAATAAGTCAATAAGTTTTCAATTTAGGTTATTTTAACTTATTTACCAATTTTACTAACGTACGAGATGTGGCTATTAAACAGCGAGACTGACGTAGTAAAAAATTTAATTTTTATTTTATACATAATCACTTATTGTCACCTTCAATATACACTCCTTCTCTATCGCTTCAACGCTCCATGCGAATTTTCCATTGTTGGAAATAGTGCTGGAAGTCATCTTTTGTCAGCTCTTTCATGTTACTTGCCTATTTCTCTTTTACAGCTTCCACAGACTCAAAACTTGTCCCTTTTAGATGCAAATTTCACCTTAGAAAACTGGTAGAAGATAATAGCATGTGATGAAACGTGGTTTTTAACTTATTATCCGGAAATGAAGCGCCAATTCGTGCACTGGAAGAGCCAAACTTATTCAAGAGCCAAAAAATCTCGAATGAGCAAGTCAAAATTTAAAGGAATGATGATTGTTTTCTTTTTATATCCATGGGATTATGTACCTCACTGTACCTTCACTGGGTTCCTGAAGATCAAACAATTAAGCAATATTACTACCTTGAGGTACTTTCTAAACTACGTCAAAGAGTGAGGTAAAACGCCCCGAAATGTGGAAGGACAAATCATGGGTTCTCCACCAAGACAATTCGCCAGCTCATTCCGCGTTATCTATCAAGAGGTTCCTAGCCAAGTACAGCATCTCAGTGTTAGAACATCCACCTAATTCACCAGATCTTGCACCATGTGACTTGTACCTGTTTCCTAAGGTGAAATATGCATTAAAAGGGACAAGATTTGAGTCTGTGGAAGCTGTAAAAGAGAAAGCGGCATGTGTCCTGAAGAAGCTGACAGAAGATGACTTTCAGCATTGTTTCCAACAATGAAAAATTTTCATGGAGTATTGCAGGGATATAGAAGGCGTGTATATTAAAGGTGACAATAAGTGATTATGTATAAAATTAAAATTAAATTTTTTACAACGTCAGTCTCGTTATTTAATAGCCACACCTCGTATGTAAATATTTGTTTCACAAATTTGTTGATAGATGAATGTTTACCTAAGAAATTTTATTGTCGGATATTGTTTTAGCCTTTTTGTCTTTTCTGTGAAATACGGTTTTACTTTTCTTTGATGTTAGCAGAATTATAATAAATAAAATGTAGAAGTTTAACTTACTTTTCTTTAACTAACTATTGTACATCTAGTATTACCATTTTAAGGAAGATGCGATCGGACGTGTGGCGTCTGCCAGCCGCCCCGTAGGACTTCTTATTAGCACTACATTGTCTGCTTAGATTATCATCATTCCATTAAAGTCATTTACGGACGATTCTAGCATAATTTACGTATTTAATTTCCTAGTAACTAACTTAGGAATAAACACTGTCTACATAAAACTAATTTAAATTAAATTTCTTTGATTTGCGCAAGAAGTCCGCGAACATTTTCTATTGATCTTGACGGAATTCTACGTTTCGATTATCTTATCGGTATACTAAAAGAAAAAACTGATTGTGTTCGATTTCTACTAGAAATTTTATTTAAAAGTCGCTCTTTTTTGCAATGTTTTAAAGTGAAAGAATACGACATAAACATATCAACACAGACTGAGTAATGTTGATTGACAGTTACTAAAAACTACCACTTAAAAGAAGATTCAAGTCCATGAAGAAGATATAAAATTAATTATTACTTCATCAATAAATGGGAGAAAACTAGTGTGCTTAAAATTTATATTTTCTTTGGTTATCACACCAACTGAAAATATCAAAAGAGTAAACAATCTTCTAAAATATTCATAATGAAATCACTGTTTTTTTTTCAAATTGCACCGTTATGAAATGGAGATATAGCCAAAAGTTTTATTTACAAAACGGTAACCATAATTTTAAGTAAATTAATGTCTTACCTGAATTGTAATCCTGAATTATTTAGTACTGATTTTGCGCTGGTTTCAAAGAACATTATTTTTAATGAAATTGTTTTTATCTTGCCACGGCAATTCTGAGAACAAATCTTTGAAAAGTAAAGATTTTTATAAACATTTTATGATAAACTGATGAAACAGCTGCTAAAGTTCACATTTCTTTAATTTTTAAATTACGACAAATTCGTTACCAAAAGCTTTTTGAAGTAGTACTAATTATACAGTTACTTCTTTTGACACTAGAAAATTTAGAAACACTAGAAAAACAGCATTCCAGAACCTATTTATAAAACCAATAAAGAGTTCAAATAGTTCCGAAAAAATTTAGTTAGCATCCAAACAGCAATTGAGTTATTTTATTTAAGATATTTTTGCAAAACTTCCAAGGTATAAAAAAATTAGGCTTCCTAAAATATAAGTAATTCTCTTAATTATTTTTAACTTACAATTTCTCTCGGGTTCAGTGCTGGAATTATTCATCATCATCTGTCAAGGATTAGGCACAATGGTCAGTTCCGGCATCCATCTTTTTTTAGGTCGTCCCAAGCCTCGCTTCCCTATAGGTTTATAATATTTTTATGCTCGCAGAGCAAGTCTGTGAGCTGGCATGCAAAGTAAATGGTTGGACCAGTTTCTGTTATATATTCTAATCGTTTCCAACAGTGACTGAATATTTAACTCGGCGCGGGTAGCTTCGTTACGTACTCTAACCGGGTACAACCTTTGACTTCTCGTAAAAATCTCATTTCAGCAACCTGGATGCGAGATTCATTCCTCTGTAATGACACCCATGTGTCAGTCCCATATTATTGTGACACTTATCGCTAAGGCCCGTTTCGGGATCTAGGAAATTAAATAATTAATACACTAAAGTTAACAATTACAAGTATTTCTTACAACTAAAAGATTTACAAAATAAATAATAAACTAATTATAATGAAGTTATACAATAAATAACTTAATAATTTACTTAGTATTACTTACAAACAATTATATAGGATGCACATAGGCTACACAAAAACTGAATAAAATGCACATACACAATAAGATAGTATAACAATATTTGACCACTACAATGTCCGGAGCGTTGACCTCTTCTAACGTCCCGATAGCACACTCGTAATAAACACTCATCAAAGATCAAACGAATACTGACTCACTGACCGCGGTCGGGGGTCTCTTTATATAGGTAGATCAAAGAGTTTTCTCGAAAGACACAGAGATTCGACGCAAATAATAAAAATCCTTTCCATTAGTACTGGAAAAATTTTAACTATTGTTTACAATAGTTAAATCTTTAAATCTCGAACTTGTTCTATAGTTCGGTTGCCAAGTATAATTTTTGAGCGAACCGGTCATCTTCTCTTGAATGCCATAACCTTTCATTTTTGTGCCGATATTCTCTTGCCAAACTCTGCGCTAATTTTATAAATGGCGTATTGGAGCCTGTCTGCTGCGTCAAAAATAACAGTGTCATCTGCGCAGAGCAATGAATTTAGGAATACACTATTCCAAGGCTGAATGCGTGAGTCAACTAATTGATTCCAAAATGTTAAAATCTTATCAACGTAAATATTAAATAGTATCGGAGACATTGGACAACCTTGTCGTCCGCCTTAATGTATTTTTATTTTCTCCGTTTTCTTAACATTTCCAAAAAAAACCCTATATCTGTTTTTATGTACGAACTCGTAATAGTAGAAACAAAGTGTTTTGGATGGCCCTTCTCCAGCATTATACTCCAAAGACGGCCTCTGAGAATATTATCAAAAGGTTTCTCTCAATCGAACAGGAATAGCACAGGACTTATTATCCACAATAACACTTTTTAAAAGCGAAAAACCGAGGCGGTTATCACGGCCGGAAATAATTGGCCTATGAGAGATCCATCAAAAATAATAGGGCTATAAACTATTCAATTATTTCCATAATTGTCAGGTTGTCAACTGGCTTATTTTTAAGTTTCACCAGAGCAATCATCTATAAATCATTCACATACATTGAAAAATTCAATAGTAAACATAGGAATAAAAAGTTGTACAAATACTTGAGTGCCTTTGATGTAAGTGAAGGCCTTCGTTGATATTTTCCATAAAATGCATAAATGAATTGAGAAACTATTTTCAAAGGTAAAAGGTTCAGTTTTTTCAGGTAAAAGTAGCGGTTATATAGACTAACCGAATTCCACCGAATTGTCAAAATTATGAGTGAAAAAATTCAACGAACTGGATGGGTTATCATCGTTAAAAGAAGATTTAGTTTTGTGTGGAGTGTCAAATTAAGAAAGAAAAGAGGAAGTACAGATAGACCAATTGTGTTTTGAGAAACGACAAAGGATGTTGATCACGATGATTTACCGTTATATTTTAAGGTCGACGACCGACTGAGGGATGGAATATGACAACTAACCGTGGAGGGTGGTCTGAAGTTGTCAAAATGGAAAACGGTCAGTAATCTGGGTCATCCTCAGAGACAGCTTATGAAAGAAGTAGGTACTCAACAAACTGTGGAAGCTTGTTTTTCAAAAAACCTCGTCTCTTTATGTTCGTGCCTTCACCGAGTTCTGCTAGCAACTATATTATTTTTTAATGAAAGAGAACACTATTATAAAAATCAATACCACAGTTAATGCTAATAAAAATATGCTTAATAAAATATTCAAGAATATTTTCTCATTACGCAACGAGCCAGCTAACTCGAATCCCGGTAAACCGAAATTTTGGGTAATCCGAAATATTTTATAATATTTTTACATGACTATGAATAACAACCAAGTGCTTTTTTAATGAAAAATATTTTTAATTGACTCCTAAATAAAATAGTTTAATTTAAATGTAGTAGGGAGTATGAAACGAACGTAAACAGTATTGGAACAAGATGTACTTACAATATAAATCGATTACTGTTAAAACATAATAATATATTCTAGTTCATAAGCAAACACGAGTTATTCATTTTCATCACTGCCTAGCTGCATACAATTACTAATTGTTTGCTGCCTCTATACCAAAACTTTGATGATGAATCAATAATTTTGGTAAGTTACGTACTACTTAAAATACCTATTAAATTTAATACAACAAATGCCCATTACGGACAGGTGGATTGTCAAATTATATACACTCAGTTTGTTGCAGGGCTAAAATAAATAGTGCAATGAGACAAATTTAGTGCACACCACCTGGTGTTGTTTACATTTGAATCTATTTAAATAAATCTGAATAATTCCAGCTGATTAAGATATATATTTTAAAAAATTATTTAATTTACATTAACAGAATATGGTTACTAGGCAACTAAGAAGAAAAAAATAGAAATTGTAAATTATTTTAGTGGGGGACTGGAGGCCAAACCAAGCGAGTAGGTCCCTCATTCGTTCTTAAAAAAGTAGTAATAAATATATAATAAATAGTAAATATAAATAAATAGTAAGAAATATAACGTTCATGTTATTAAAAGAGACACAAATTATTCAACCTTATAACAATAGTGATTATCTGGTAGCTTTTCAATGGCAGATGTATGAAAACCATAACAATAACCATTCGTTCAATTATGTAATTATGAAAATATATTAATTGAATAAAACTTATAATGATTTAATGTGAATAATGTTTTATTGAATGAAATAAGGGACAAGGTAAATGAAACATAATAAGATCAAACTTGAAAGCTGATACAACACCAATAAAGAATACAATATTAATGTAATTCATTATAAACTGGCATTCTCTTGTGAGGGGCAATTTAATTATACTACAAATTTGGCATACCCTCGTGGGGATAATTAAGTTCTCTTCAATAGTTCTGTTTCTAATCACATGGTCAGCCAATTAAATAACTGAATCGTTTAAGAACAGAAGAGGTGGAGGTGCAAAATACACTAATCGGAGTTGTCTCCTCTGAAAGTAATGAATTTCATTATACAGCCAAACCCTGTGGTGAATGAAGTGAAGGTGTCATTTGCAGAGAGGAAAATATGTGCTTTTCAGAGAGCCCGACATGCTGATAAGCATACTTTTCCATTCAGTGAGGAAGGCAATGGTAAACCACCTCACTCCTCGTTTTAGTTAGTAAAACCTCTACAGGTTGAAACCAACTTTTGGCTGATGATCTAAACAACATAAAATATAATTAACTTTAAAATAAACATATGTAAAAACAGCATGTCAGTCATGCTTTTAAATTCTCGATTTAGTACTTAAGCTAAATATGTAACCAACCCTGTTATGACCGTCATTAGCTTCACGTCAATTTTGTAATATTTTGTAATATTTTTAATTACGGTACTGTACATTCAGCTGTACAATCTCCGTGTATGATATTTAAATGTCGGTGGGGAATTAACTTTAAGGAGAAGAGGTGCCCAGTGTTGAATTCCCTATTTAAAACTACTAGTATTTTCTGTTATTCAAACCAAGAGTTCTCTGCTACATTTCCGCTTTAGACTTCGCACAGTTGGGAAGTTCCTTGTAGATAGATCACAGGCTAGTTGGTTTGGTTAGTTATCTAATCTTTCGTGAAGTGTATGATACAAGGACGCGGTTAGCTCTTTTACCGTCGGAATTTTTAAATTGTCGTGGAGGTTACATAAAAAGGAGCACCAGAAGCAAGTTTTAAGAATTTTGATTGAAAGGACTGGATCGACTTTAATTTAGTCTCTGCTGTTACTCCAAAGAGCTGGACACCATAAGTTCAGATTAGTCTTAAAAGGGATTTGTTTATTAAAATCTTGGAGCGGAGGTTTAATCTTGATCGAGGATTAATTAAGCAGAAGAGTAGCTTCTGGCGGCGGTTGTAATTATTTTTTATTGAGTAATCATATCTATTTAAATGCGTTGATAATGACATGAGGTGATTATAAATATGATAAAGTGCTTGACGGGGAATCGACCCCGATCCCTGGTATAGGTAAGCTAATTAATTACATTGATCACTATACCGACTGCATTTACATCAGTTAGAAGATTATTGTGATAATTTCATCTTATACAAATCAGCTTGACAGTATACAAATCATTGAAAAAAACAGTACATTGCACACTTTTAGTAAATAATATAAATACTTTCATTATATTAATTTATATTCGTAGCTATTTTCTATAAATAATGAAAAAACAAATAGTGTTATTTCATACAAAACGATTTTTATATTCTTCATCCACATTTGGCACATGAACAGTCATGGAAATAATAATTGTCGAATAATAATGATAATATGGCTAGGAGAAATTTTTGAGAAAATGGGAGGGGTTCGACCTTTTTGAAAATATGCTACCTGCTACAATAACGGGATAGTTTTGTTTACAACTTTTTAGACTACGCCCTTACAGTAGTTCTGCTACCAATAACAATAATAAGAGTCGAACTGTTAGGGATCAAGTTAAAAGTTAAATGAATGTCTACTAGCAGGTCATTCCAAAAGAAATGACATTTTAACAAAACAGAAGCCATAACAATTTTCATTTTTCGAACATCATCATATTTTATTATTGCAGTTACTAGATTAGAAGAAACTAAGGACATTCCTCTATTTTTACCAACTTATTTCGCAGCTGGCACATTAAAAAAATAGTTTTCATTAGTGAATATTCGCAATCGTGATATTTCGATTTTTTTAAATTATTTATCAATAACAAAACAATACCTAATTTTTTAATAAATTTCCTTTAAGTCAGACTTTGCTTGATAACTAATAAATTTAATTCAACTGTCTTCTGTATGAAAAACTTGTCTAAAGCCTCTCACGATGGCTTTTATGCTGTGACATTGATATTACGAGATGTTTTTTGTCATCCGTCTTTCGATTGGTTTGATGCAGTTCTACAAGCTGTTCTATCTTGCGCAAGTTGTTTCATATTTATATACCTTTCACACCCTATATCTATTGTGAATTGCTTTAAATATTCTAACCTTTGCCTCCCCCTACAATTTACTCCTTGAAAATTACCCTCCATTATTGGTAGACCAATACCTGGATGTCTTAAGACATGGACCACTAGCCCATCCCTTCTCTGGTAAGATATTTCAATATACTTCTTTTTTCAACCACTCGACTAAGAACCTCGAAATTACTTATTTCGTCCACCCACCCAATCTTTAACATTTTACTAACATCACATTTCAAAAGCATCTATCCTCTTTCTTCCTACAGCCTCTAGCACCTACGTTTCACTACCGTACATTTCAAACATAGTTTTAATAATTTTTTCCTTTAAATCAATGTTTGTAGTCATTAGTATTATCATCATCATCATTTGTCGACGACTACGCTCAAAGGCCTGTTCCGGCATGTCAAAGGTTGTATCCGATTAGAGAGCGAAGCTATACGCGGTGAGTTAAATGGTCAGTCACTGTGTAAAACATTAGGAATATAAAAGAAACTGGTCCAACCATTTACTTCCCTTGCCATCACACAGACCTCATCTTTGAGCATGGAAATATAAACCTAGTGGGAAGCAAGGCTTGGGAAGACCTAAAAAGAGATGGATCTGTATCCATCTCTTATCTAGTACTGTTACTATACAAACAATTTCTTATTTAACAAACAATACTCATCATAACGATTTACAATACATCACACATCTGATTAGGTAAAATATTTTACATCATTTTTCACATACAATTGCGTTTATAACAGTAAACTGTAAACAAGGCTACCAAGTGTGAGGAAGTTTTAATGCCAAAGTTTTATGTCGATGCTAAATACGAGATTTAACGTTTAATTGTCATCGTCTGAAGTAATTTTAGTGTCACCGCATGTTCTCATGAAAGTGGTGTCAAGGATCATAATGTTTGTGGTTTAGTGACACTGTGACACTAATGCTGCTGCAGCACTACTGCTAATTTCTACCCTAGTTGCGCCGTTGACCAGTATTTTTACATTTCGTTTGCTATTAATATTCAATTTACAAATCTACTTATTGCTATGTAAAGAACAATCTATACTAGGTTTATCGCAGGTTACTTTTGTTGATAAAACTTACGGGACATACTATAATAGGCCTGCTTACCTATAAAAAATCATATAACTCACTGTAATGATTACTTTAATGATATGTTATTTTTTAAAAACAAATTCGTATACGGCTAAGTTTAGACCACGAGAGCTGACTTCGGATGTTTCTGGAAGCTCTTTTTGCAGCTCGTATTCTCAGCATTCGTTCACTGTAGGCTTTCTCTTAATTCTGTCCACCCTGTGTTCTGTGTTTGCTTTTATTAGAAACCCTTGAAATCCATAATTATTTATCTGAATTTGGTTCCGTTCGTTAAGTTTTCTCGATTTATTCCAGTTTTCTCGATATCCTTTCTGACGTCTTTGAACCATTTATCCGACAACTTAGGTTTATTGGCTATTGTCTTAAATTTTTATTTTGTTAACCATTTGTAATCCATTCACGATATAGGTGTCCGTAAAACTATTGTCTTCTTGTTCTAATCGTTTCTATTAATCGTTAATTTTCCTTGTACAGTTCTACTCGTCCTCGTAACATATTTTGTCCATCTTCTATCTTTGGGCCCATTATCTTGTGGAGGATCTTTCTCTTGTATTTCTCTGTTTTTCTTAGACC
This sequence comes from Catonia carolina, assembly GCA_035578175.1. Taxonomy (NCBI): domain Eukaryota; kingdom Metazoa; phylum Arthropoda; class Insecta; order Hemiptera; family Achilidae; genus Catonia; species Catonia carolina. Next base: position 261,868,238 of record JAQMRL010000001.1, read on the forward strand.
AACCCTACCGGTTATTCCAATGCACTTACTCACGTAAAAACACAAGGGTTTTACCACAGTATTATAATGTATCATTTTTTTCTTGTCTTGAGAGTGCTTTCTTCTTGTACAGGTGGTGATTTCTTTGGAGTGCACTGCCCACCTTTCCTTGCCTACTGTTGTTCTCTTCCTTATCGCTGTTTTTTCCGTTGTGTTATTTTCCCGAGGTATTTGAAGCTATCAGCTTTTCCGTATTATATGTTTAAGTGGTGCAGGGCTGTTTTTATGTTTGTTATGTATTTTATGTTTTCGAAAGAAATCTGTAGTCCTGCTTTAGTTGCATGTTTTTGTTACACATTGATTTGTTATGCGAGGTTGAGTCAAAAAGTTCCCGAGTTGGTTAACAAAAATTTAATGAAAATATGTATAACATTTTCAGTTTATTTTTCTTCAAATAATCTCCTCATTTATCTACACACTTATTCTACCGTTCGTACAATTGTTGGAAACCTCCCTGAAAGCCGTTTTTCCAAAGTTTTATTAATCGACTTGGCGCATTTTCTATAACCTCTAACGAATCCGCAAAACAACGTCCCTTCAATGTCATTTTCTGCCGTGGAAATAGGTAAAACTCCGGTGGTGCAAGATCGGGAGAATATGAAGGGTGTTTCAGAGTAGTAACATTGCTCTTTGCACGGTATTATTTCACCATCAGGAATCACGGTTAACTGTCTCATCTGAGCCGGAAGTGGAAGGCCGCCCAGTTCGAACGTCATCTTCAATTGTTGTGCAACCGTCACAAAAACGTTTGTGCCAGTCGTAAACTGCCGTTTTCTTCGTCTCATCCTTTCCGTCTGCTTTCTTCAGCATTAAAGTGTCCGAGGGTGATTTATTTAGCAACAACACATATAATCTGATATTGGCACGCTGCTCTGATAACGAAATTACACAATCTAACGAAAGAAAACAATTACGTCTAAAATATCATACACCGCTCGCAGGAAACCAACTCCAACTGCCTGCTGAACATGGCAGCACCTTGCCTAGCACTGACTCCAGCCTCCCAAACAAAAATTTTCCTTCCAGCAAACAAATGCTTGATTGTACAATATAATTCCGGGAAATTTTTGACCCTACCTCGTATAGCTGTTTCCGTGTTTTGAAATGAGAATTTTGAAAGGAAAAAAATATTATATTATTACCCTCAAAAAGAAATTGAAATAGGAATAGCAAAAGTAATTTGAATTGTTTGCATGTTATTCATTTTATGAATAAGTTATTTGAAATTTATTTATTTATATATATGTAAGAAAACTATTAAATTTATTACAGTTTATATATTATAGTTATTATACAATGTATATACACATATTAAATAGTTAAAAACATCATAAAAATGTACGGAATACATAAAATAATGTACTTAGTACTAAAAGAAATAGCCTAATAGTATTATTGAACAATAAGTTTAAATTAATAAAAATACATATATACATAAGAAAAATGAATGGGGAGAATTTAAGTATTGTGGCGTAATATAAAATGAGACTAGCGATCAGATTATGTTAGCTAAAATTACAAGTTGGTTTAATGTGGTATCATATAACAAAATCTGCCTTAGGGTTACCATAAACTATTGGGATATTACTATTTGTTTTTGTTACTTTACAGAGGGTAGGGGCAAACAATCTATTATAATAAAAACATAACCCGTTATCAATCTATTAATTTATTTTCAGACGATAAAAAAAATGATAACACGTTGCTTGGTAAAAGGGAGGCGTTAACAATGTGTTTCTGATTTCATAATATGTATTTATGGTTGCGTGAGAAATCTCTCCTATAAGAGTGCACATCTAATTCTAAATCTTTTATCAAAATATAAGTATTTAAAATTCAAATTTAAAAAAGGAACTACCAGAAAATAATTTTGTAATCAATAAATGTGATCATTTGAATTACTATTTCTTAAATTATGAATAGTTGAAACAATCTTGAAAAGGTAGAACGTAGCCTATAGTAGGCCTATGTTCTTCAAGGGATAGTATTTTATCCAAATTCAGCTTTGGATTGTTTGAATTAGACAAACTGTTTGGCAAACCACGCTAATCTTCAAGAAGTATTATATTCTACTCACTTTTCATTTCATTTTGTTACATTAAAACAACATAGATGCAATTTAAGAAGAAACCTATGTGGAATCTGGTTTTACAGAAAACGGGCTAAACTAAGAGTCGAACAAAATTGTAAAATAATGCAAAAGTTGTCATCGTCATGAGGTTGTCTGTCCTTAGACAAATTCCTCTTTCTTTTTCAGGTGTCTAGTCCTCGAAGAAGAACGGTTGTCATCAAGACCACTTGGGTTCTGCCGTTTGCCTGAAGGAAAGAAAGATCCCTCAACGATAATGTTGTATATCAACCTGGGCCCCGCTTTCCCATTATCTTTCCCTACGTGATATTGTGCAGCATTCTATATTCCTTTACGTTCATCACATGACCGAGATACCAGTTTTCAAGTTTTAACAGTATTTACAAGTTATTTATTTATTTTCCTTCACCAAGTCATACTTTAAAATAATATGTAGGTGTACATATTTCTGTAGACCAGTTCAATTGTATTAATCGATTAATATTTAGTCAATGTAGTAACTAATATGCATGTCCGTTGGGGTCCAACAATCTTACCGAAATCAAAAAGAGAGTAACGTTTTGAATTCTTAGAAATTTTTTTTATTATGAAGAAATGAAATGAATAAATTGATTGTTTTTGAGAGTATTAACTGCTTGAAATATAAAATCAGTTGATAACGATAACAAAGATTGTCAGTGGGGTGTTATGTATGACGATTATCAGTGTAGTGCAATGCACAAGGTACGTATACAATTCCATTTAATAGCTGACCAAGAGATAGTTAGCGGGGAGTCGTTTTAACAATGTATTCACATCTGATAATCCACATTATAAATCAAATTGATATAAAATATCTCTTCACCTATTTCCGTGAACAATAGTTAAAGGATTCCATCAATCACGGTATGACAAGGGTCATCACGATTTTACCGAGCATACACAACATGCATGATGGATATAACACGTCCAACATATCACAAATAAACGTCTCCTCATAAAAACGTTCGTTAACTATTACCTCTCATTGGAGACGTTCAAATGTGTGGTCCGCGTTTATTGGCTCAGACAACCGATCCTTTCTCTTGCAATCAAGGCCGTATCAATTTCGTGATGACTTCATCACAGTATGGACCCTTTACATCAATTTTATACAATACCTCTAGATTTCGACCAGAGTAATGCTTTTCTTTTCGTGAATTAGTTTTTTTATCTCGTGTAACAGTCTCGATATTTAATCCGACTATAGAAGACTAATGAGATTCAACCTTTTCGTATAAATCAAATCCACTATCTTGCTTTCCCAATGTAAATTTAAACACGTAAGAAATTTAATAACGTCACCTAATTTTAACAAATATTTTATATTACATAAAAATATTTAATATAAAATACTGATTTCATAATTTATTTTGAATTATTACCACTTTCATTTTTTAAACTAGAATTATAATTAATCACAGTTTTAAAGCGATAAAAGTGTAATTTATAAAACAAGGAATGATTGTTTTAACTTTTAAAACATTAAATATATTTTCAATACTGTGTCTTGAAATTGTTAGCTCTTAAATTATTGTCATTCCTCTTCACTGAATCACTTGCTGGTGGATAAGCCTTAGTTATAGTAAATTTTCTTAGTCATCAGACATAAAAAGAAACTAAATATGTATTTACGTACAAGAAATCTCGGAAGAACGATTAACAGCTAGAATCCTACGGTACAGAGAGCACTTTGAGAAGCATTAGAGGTTTCGGTTCCGGAGCAAGCTACATTGTCTAACTGTGAGTAATGAAGGAGGAGGAGAAAAAAGAGGAAAATAATGAGGAGGAGGATGACGAGGAGGAGAAGAAGGAGGATGAGGAGGAGGAGGAGGAATAGAAGTAGAAGAAGGACGAGGTTAAGAATAAGATTATTTACCAGTTAAATTACTCATCACCATCATCTGTCAAGGATTAGGCTCAACGTTCTGTGCCGGCATCTATCTCTTTTTAGGTCTTCCCAAGCTTCACTTCCCTCTAGTTTTGTATTTCCATGAACGTTGACGAAATCTGTGTGTTGGCATGCGAAGTAAATAGTTGGACCAGTTTCTCTTATTTATTCTTAACGTTTTACGCAGTGATTGAACATTTAACTCGGCGCATATAGCTTAGTTACGTACTCTACTAAACCGGGTTCAACTTTTGACTCCCCGCAAAAATCTTATTTCAGCAGCCTGGTATTCGGTGTATAGCAAAAAAAAAGCTAAAACCATACTCACTAAAAATGTAAAAATGTTTGCTCTCGTAGCATTTCTAATGAGGAATTGTATCGTACTATAATATGATCGAATTTTGCCATTGATTCTGAATCATCTAACCAAACGCTCAATTCATAGGAAAACTTAAAAATACTTAGAAATTGGCTAACTAAAATTATTATTGGGTACATTTTAAGTATGGGAAATAATGTTTTTACATAAATAAAATTACAATTTCACAATGGAAAAGGTTAATGGACGGAACTGAATGTAGTTTATAGTATACACTATTATTAGGATCAATTTCTGTAGCTCAGATTGAAATGGTCAAAAGGGAGCAGAGTAACATTTATTAAAGCTAATTGGTTAGACAAACTCTCGTCTGTTTTGAATGAGAACTGTATAATTCACAGTAATTCGAACAGTAGCTATAGTTTTCTTTCGGTCGGAAAGAGATGGACGTTTGTTGAGACGGGATAGAAAGGGATGAAATGATCAGGGAATTAGAATGATGATGAAGAATACGAGTTCTGACCACACGTCGCAATCTTCTCCTTTTCTACATCCATAACACACCACAATTAGTTCAGGTTATGTGGTCGAGTACACTGAAACGTAGAGGTTATGCATTATTTTTAATTTGCTTGTGAACGATCACGTCCAATATGGCGACCGCAACTTGACCGACCAAAATTATATACGGTCTAAATTAAATTTGCACCAGTAGACATAAGACTGATGTTGAAAAAGTAGAATCAACCTGCAATCATACCGATCCATTCTTATGTTTCCATTTTACAATTGGTAAATACAAACGAATCCATGCTATAATCAATAGCTCAAACCATTCCATTATTCGACCCGGTCGCTTCAAACAAAAGAAGATCACCACAAGAGAACGCTGTTAGATTAAACTTCAGTCCGGCACGTTGCAATACAACAACACTACCCAACAATAAAACTAAAACACTAATCTAATAATATTACTTCAAACAATTTTCAATAATGGATTTTTCTAATCCAAACAATTTTCTACGTTCAATAGAAAACGATAGAAGTAACTTACCAAATAACCAATATAAAAAGAAACCAAATCGAAACGAAATGCTACTACGATTTCATTTCACGTTAATAAAACATAAACAAAAGAAATTGAACCGAAAGGTAAATGTAATGCTCTGGAAAATTGATTTAATATTATACATACACACTCTCACACAGTAGTAATTTCGTTTCAATCTATTTTATTTCATCACGTATAGGCTATATTACGATTAGATAGATTGATATAAGATTATCGTGCGTTAAAAAATCAGTAGCCGAAAAACAACCAAATATCAATATTATTTTATTTAATTCACAATAATCATAGTCTGGTTTCTATATACTGAAACAGTTCTTTAATAGGCGAAAGCATCATTTTACCCATCTAAATCAATATGGTACATTATGATTTCTTCACTCAATTTTATCTACTGCTATTTTTAATCAATAAAAATTCCCACGACTTCTTTCCTCTATTATATTTTTAGAAATCCTACAACTTTGATAATATTATTCAATTAACTTTAGAAAACAGTGTCAGTTATTTTATTATTTAAGTTAAATAAAGAAGACTTAAGTTAAAAAATAACTCAGAATCTGATATGGGGGAATAATTTAAAAATTAGAGCATTTTTTTTAAATTTTAAGGATATTTATATATCGGGTGTCCCACGAAGAGATTGCTATTTTTGAATTAATGTTCCAGACGTAACGCACACTCTGCAGACTGGAACCTTTACATTTATGATAAATAGATATGTAAAGAAAGTACCCTCGAGTTTCATTGGCAACAGAATCTATAACCAGACATAGTTGTCATTATTATAACACACAAAATTCGTTGTCATACACAAAAAGAACTTGAAATCAAAGGGTATAACAGTGTGAGTTGCTGTCACCAAGGATGATGTTTTATCGTATGACATATCCCATCAGGCAATGACGGGAGACAGATACGCATTAATTTCAACTAGTTACATAGTTCCTCATCTTTCTCAAGTGGAGATGCAAGACGTTTCTCCCAGCATGATGAAGCTCCTCCACATTATGCTAATGTGACCAAAGCGGTTTTTAACAAAATTTCCTTAACTGCTGGCTAGGTTGTGGCAGCGGCCTCATGAACTGGCCTCCAAGATCGCCAGTCTTGTCTGTTTGCGATTTTTTCCTATGTGGATTTTTGAAGGAAAAAGTTTATTCTCACACCATTGCAACAGACGATGAACTAATGAGGCTGTTTTAAGAGGAACTGCTGTTGATACCTCGGAAAACTTTCAAAAAACGCTTGTGATTCATTTTTTTTTGTTGCTATTAGTGCATAGCTATTGATGGACATCAGTTCGAATAACTGAAGATCTTTTTGAAAATTATACATCGAAGAACATTTTTAAAGCTGGAAGAAGATATCTCAGACACACAGTTTGGTTTCAGAGATGGATTCAGTACGCGAGGTGCGCTGTTTGCTTACAATGTCCTCATGCAGCGTTGTATGGATGTTAACCAGGACATATATGCATATTTTATTGATTATAATAAAGCATTTGATAAAGTCAGGCACAACCAACTGATAGAAGTGTTGAAACGTAAAAATATTGACTCGAGAGGTATCCGGATAATTGTCAACCTGTACTTCAACCAGACAGCAACTTTTGCGTGCAGGATGCCTTCACTAACCCAGTGGACATCAAACGGGGTGTTAGGCAGCGCTGTGTGCTCTCTCCACTTCTCTTCAACATTTATTCTAAAGAAATTTTCAGACAAGCCCTTGACACGGAGGTTGGAGGAGTTCGGGTGAATGGCATACGTCTCAACAACTTACGTTATGCAGATGATACAGTCTTGCTGGCTGATGATAATGCAGGATCTCCAGGAACTCCTGAATAAGGTTGTTGAAGCCAGCCAACATTTTGGTCTCACCCTCAACGCAAGGAAGACAAAGTGCATGGTCATCACCAAGAATGTGGTCCCACATGACGAACACCTGTATGTGGAGGGAGAGCAGTTGGAAAGAGTTATGAAGTACAGCTATCTTGGTATGATGGTGAACAGTAACCTTGATTACTCTACTGAGATCAAAATCCGCATAGAGAGAGCCCGGGCCGCATTTGTGAAAATGAAGAGGATGCTGTGCAACCACAATCTGAGTCTGGACTTGAGAATTCGTGTGCTGAGGTGTTACAACTTTCCGGTTCTGTACTATGGTGCAGAGGCCTGGACTACCAATAGGCAATGTGAACGAAGACTTGAGGCCTTTGAGATGTGGGTTTACAGAAGGATGCACAAAATATCTTGGACAGAGAGAGTCACAAACATGGAAGTCCTAAGGAGGATGCAAAAGGGAATGGAAGTGATGATCGAAATCAAGAAGAGAAAGCTGGTGTACCTCGGCTATGTCTTGAGAGGTCCAAAATATGAAATCCTTCATCTTGTCATCCAGGGAAAGATTATGGGCAAACGATCGGTTGGAAGAAGAAGAACCTACTGGCTACGTAACCTGCGAGGGTGGTTTAATTTGTCATCCATCGACCTATTTAGAGCTGCAGTTTCCAAGGTCAGGATTGCCATGATGCTAGCACACCTTCGTAATGGAGATGCTACGTGAAGAAGAAGAAGTTCGAATAAAGGTTAATGAAACAAATTGTGTTCATTAATAATTTAACACTTTCATTATTCTTTCATTTCTTTCATTTTATTTTTTAAGTAACATTGTAACAAATCACAATTTGAAATGGATATGGAAATGAAATACTTTTCGCCATTTTGTTTTGATTAATCATAAGCAAAAACTCGAGGGTCCTTTCTTACATATCTATTTATTATAACTGTAAAGTTCCAGTCTGCAGAGTGTGCGATACGTCCGGCATATTGATTCAAAAATAGTAACCTCTTCGTGGAACACCCGTTATGAAAACTACGTCCAATAACATTACGTTAATTTCATAAAAAAATGAAAGTTTCATGAATGAAAAAGGAGTAAAATGGGGAATCACGATTATTAAAAGAAAAATATAATATTAAACCATATTAAAAAGCTCTAGATTTGAAAATCGGCCTTAGATTCTTAAATAGTAACATCTGGAAAGTTGAAGTGTAAAGTAAAACCGAGAAAACCTGGAGAAGAAATAATTCAGTTTATTAATTGCACCTCTCTAAGGCTAGCAATAAACCCGCGAGTTCAATTTCTAGTTTAAATATACCCTAACCAGAAAAAAATTACTTGACATAGGTAATATTAACAAACAATGTTTTAATTGGTACATAAAAATGAAATGTCTTTTTATGGATGATCTAAATATCAGATTGAGGTGTCTCAAAACCATCATTATGTTTGCTGTAAAATTACGTAAAACATTGGGAAAATGGACAATCTAAATTATCCAATATCATCTATATTTTCCATTAAAATGCTGTAACCAGGTAATGCGTTGACGATGAATGGAATGCGTTTGAGTTAAATTCAAAATTCAAAATATTTATTAGATCCAGATTCCAAACATTTTTTAACAGATTTTCATGAAAAAAGTAGAAAATCTCTATATACAGATAAATTAAGCATTGCACAAAAAATGTTTGGCATAAACCTTGTAGGTTTTTAATGTTCTACAACTCTGATAAATATTTTTGCCTTAAAATGCGTATTAAGGCAATCTTAAAAGAAAAACATTTTTCTTTTCAACGAGAGCACAAGTCCCCCAAGAATTTCAGCAGACAAGGCGCAAATCTTATCTTGAAAAGCATAAAAAAATGTAGTGAATGATGCGATTCTGAAAAAAAGCGTAGGAGCCGTTTATGAGAAAAATTCCCAAAAAGGTGAAAATTGCACGAATATTCTACTACCTCTGGTTATATTCTACCGAATCGCTGTTCCATAACATTAATGAATTTGTATTAATTTTTTTATACTATATACATGGATTTTTTAAAATTAACGAATTAATGAGTGGTTACGGAGGTATCAGGGGTTCAGAATTTCACTAATAACTCAAAATATAAATATGCTACAAATCTGAAATTTCGTACGTAAAATAACAATATACAAGTTTGTTTTCCGACGAAATCTCAACTAACTCGGTCGAGCGGTTTTTGAGTTATAAGCCTCTAAATGCATTGAATGCAACATTTTAATTACACATTTTAATAAACATTTTAATTTTTGTAGCAACAAAAAAACCGGCTCCTTTCTTCTTCTCATCCTGATATCGGAATATCAAAAAACGCTAAAAATTTGAAACGTACAATTAACAACGCAGATTAAAATTAGCAAAATTTTGGTGTATAGTACGTTAAAATTGAACAAGAGGTTTTGAAGAAAGAATGCTCCAAACTCGGGTATTTTTATAATAAAAAAATCGACAATAAATCTAGTAGTAAAAACTATTGGTATCCAATTGGGACGATACTTCGTATTTGTATTTATTTTACTTTACGATAAATTCCTAGCCGAGTTGGCTACAGAATGATATGGCCTATTTAAAAATTATTCAAGTTCCGTTGATACTAAATACAAGCCAAATAATGTTTTAGAATTTTCGAGTAATGCGATATGCAAGATATACCTCTTATATGTGATTCAAGAAAAATCTATTAATAAAATATGAATAATAAAGCAAATAACGAGGATACACTTTACAATAGATCATAGAAATGTATTTATAATAATATTAGGACGTAATACATATTTATATAACAACCTACACTTACGGTCAAGTAAGGTAAAATAATATACTTTCTGTGAGTACCTAGTTTAATGCATGCTGTACATTAATATGTGTAGGATTTTACGAGATATAACTCGTAGATAACCATATAATAAATGCGTTATTTATTTATCTATAGTGTAATAATATATGCAAGCAAAACGTAATCTTGAAAACTATTTCAATATAATAAATTAAAATTATGGTAAGCATAACATGGTTGCTACTTCAATATTCTGAATATTAAAGTAATGTAATATTAAATTATATTTACTGAGCAACATAAAATTTATTAATAATTTATTGATTTTATTTTTAACATGGTTACACATTTATATTGACTTGTAGTATTCTATGTGAAAAGTTCTGGTTCATATTTGAACATACAATAAAACGCTACCGTTACAAAATATATTAAATGACTAAATTACCTGGGTAATTATAATCCTAAGGAGTTGAATTATTTAATACTTAAATCATAATTAATTAAAAATATTTTCCGTTAAGTTCATCATCATCTTCATCATCTGTCGAGGATTAGGCTCAATGGCCTGTTCCGGCTTCCATCTCTTTTTAGATCTTCCCAACCCTCGCTACCCCTACGTTTATATTTATTTCCATACTCGCAGAGGAAGTCTGTGAGCTGGCATGCAAAGTAAATGATTGAATATGTTTCTCTTATATTCTTAACGTTTCCAACAGTGACTGAGGATAGATTCGTTACGTATTCTATCTAACCGAGTACAACCTTTGACTTCCTGTAAAAAATCTCATTACAGCAGCCTAGATACGAGATTCAATCCTCTGTAATGACAACCATGTTTCACTCCCATATTATGTTATGAGTGGTACAACCATTGCTCTATAAAATTTAATTTGGGTGTCCTTTCTCGTTTTCTTTCCTATTGTCCTAGCGATCGACAGTCGTTAAATTTAAAAAATTAAATTTAGTCGTTAAAAAGAACTATATCGTGTAGGGTACTTTTGCTGTTTCTATGAAAAATATTTATGCCGAGAATGCAGACCAGTCATTTTGTCGTCATCGTCATATTTATGGGTTAGTTCTAGGCGTGATTCTATAGAGGTTTCAGATTTTTTTATTTTTTTTATTTATCTTTTCCATGTAACTTTAATTTCGAAATCTCATCCTGAAAATTTATTGGTAAATAATAAAAATTATTTTTTATAATTTAAGCGTATTTACTTCGGTAAAAACGTCGTATTGTATAGAAAACCTTAGAGACTATAGAAGAAACCATAATCAAGAGACGAGCATAAGTTTACAAACATATGAATAGCATCAACGAAGATAGACTGAATAGAAATTACCGTTAACCAGATAGAGAATCTCAAAGAATAGAGGCTAATTAAAAAATAAAAACAGGAGAAGTAGCGAAATAAATAGCAATTTGTGAATCTGAACAGAGGATTGCCTAGATAGGAGTGAATTCAAAAATTGAAATACTGCAGCGTTTTCAATCAAAATGCCTCAGACTGATTACTGCAACCCCATGGTATTAACCCAATGAAATATTGCACATCGATCTAAACCTGCCTTTCATAAAAGAAGAAATTAAACAACGAAGCATAAAACATTTAAAACAAGATTAGAGAAGCATGAAAATCCTTTTGAAATTGTCCAACTTGACCACACGAAGATACTCAGATAAGAACATTTTAAAATATTGGACTTCCTATTAAGATTATTTTTTGTAAATCATTTAACTCATTTAATGTTTTCTACTTCTCCTACTAATCATCGGCATCTTTATCATCTCCATATCATTGTTAGAATCATCTTTAGCTTCAACTAACTTCATTTTACTTCATGTTTTAAGATATTGACGGACAGTTCAGAGACAAGTTTAGTTATATTGTTTTTGTTCAGAGTTCAGTTTTTTGTAATACACACTACTGAGTATGTTTTATAAATTCGGTCTACGAACGTTATTAATCAGACTTTTATCATCTTTGGTAAAAGTTTAAAGCTAATTACATTAAGAAAACCTGATGCCAAAAATCGCCCCTTGTTATAAAAAGATTGAACTCAAAGGAGATATTAAGAGTATCCGGAATGTCTATTTCCATAAAAATTTATTGGAGTTATCCTGTTCAATTTTTTGTGGTTACATTTCAGACTATTCTACACCCACTGATTTAGCACCATCTTAATTTATATTGTTAGGAAGATAAGACTTTTTTTTTAATTACCTCATACGAAAATCATAATTTTTTGCTTATGTAAGTGGAAATAAAAAATAATTAAATACATTATTTTACTGTAAAATTAACTCAGTACATAGATATTATGGTACAAAAGACTGTGCAGAAGTTTAATTAAAATCCATTCACAGTTAGCTGAGAAAATGTTCCTTATTTGTCAAAAATTTCTAATTTATAAGAAACAAAAAATAAATAAAAAAGAACGCATTATAAATACTGCAAAATACCTCTAATACATTCACGGATCATACGATTCCTCTAGCATTGCATTCACAGCTGGTCTCATACCGACTTAAAAGTTTTAAAACAAAAAATATCGTACAAAATAAAAAAATTATGAATTTATCTTTTGACATTCGAAAATAGAGATGTTTATGCAAACGTTTAGAAAATAATGTTAGGGTTCAACATATTTTTTTGGGGTAAAAACTACAAAAACCCCAACAAATTATATATCATTGTATACAGAAAACATTAAATTTTAATAATGTGCAAAAATCCGGAAATAAGAAAATTTTCAATTTTCCCCTTCTGGGTACCCTTAAACTTTAAAAAAAAACTTGAAAGAAGGAAGAACCATAAGATAAAAGCGTATGAATGAGAGATGGGCGCAGGCTACAACAGAAAGCAAAAGCCTGGTGAAGGAGAAGAAATAGATTCATTTAACGTGTGCGTGGTCACCATAACCTATTGTCAAAAAAAGTGTTTCTAATTTAAGTTTTGTTCCGTCGGTTACACCTAAACAAAGGTAAAGTGTGAAGTGAAACCGGTAGAACCTGGAGAATCAATAAACCAATTTGTTTAATGCACCTCTGTGAGCTTAACAATAAACCCGCGGGCGCAACTACTAGTTTCCTATGTAATATAAATATAAAAGATCTAAAACACAATTTGACAATATATAATTATTGCATGAAATAAAAAAAACAAACAATTATAAATTATCGTTTTCAGATCTAAATGCATAGGATAATAACATTTACTTAACGAAATAAATATATGTAATATTATATTAGAACACGATAGTAAGGTACCTACGCAAATATTGATTAAATCATTCAATATAAAATTTAAAAAAATAAAATAAAACAATAAATAAACTTATCATCTTAGAAAAATGTGTGAATTGAAAACTGTTACAATATGTTTAAGAGAATGAGATAATAATTACATATGTAATAATAATTTATATATTGATGTAGGCAACGAACATTTGCAAGGTAGTATAAACCAAATGAACAAAAAGAAAGAATGAATGAAATAAAGAAAAATAATGAATGAATAACAATAATAATAATAATACGATAATATTTGAATAATTATCATATAAAACCACTGTCTAAACAATTAGGTATACTTATCCAACTATAATATAATCACAATACAGTTTTTATAATTCATGACAATGCAAACTATTAATTTATTTGGTATTATTTGACCCTGATATGAATTGGAAAAGAAAGAAAGAAAGAGATTAGATGGAAATTACTGTTCTCATCCAATTGGTATTATAGTAACTCTATAATCTGTATTCTTCTATCTGGTCTATAATAATATAACAGAACATATAGGGGGAACTGTTTTTTTTTTTTACTATTTATGCTTGTTGACATAAGTCAATTTTTATAATTACTTATTCAATGACCTTCCATAAAACCTACGCTTACAAATTTGAACGCATAACAATGAACTAGACTATATATTGTAGTTTGCAATTGTATAATTTATTTCTTAAGAATATAATTTATCCTCATGCAGTTAATATATTAAAGAATAACCAGAAAATTTTTAAGTAATACCATCATATTATTTTCATTATTACATTAAAATTTTGCAGGGCTAAAATAAATAGTTTTGTTTCTTAGCACATGGTCAGCCAATTAAATGACTGAATCATTTAAGAACAGAAGAGGTAGAAGTGTAAAATACACTAATCATAGTTATCTCTTCTGAAAGTAATGAATTTTATTATACAGCCAGACTCTGTGGTGTATGAAGTTAAGTTGTCATATGCAGAGTGGAAGATATGTGTTTTTCAGAGGCCCGGCATGCTGGTAAGCGTATTTTTCCATTCAGTGTGGAAGGCGTGGTAAACCACCTCACCCCTTGTTTTACTTAGTAAAACCTCTACAGGTTCAAACCAGCATTTCGGCTGTTGAATGAAACAATATTGTGCACTAGACAAATAAAATGTTTTGTTCCTCGTTTTTGTAAACATTTTGTCATACTTACGTGAAGTACTTACATTAGACATTTTTTGGTATAGTATTTAATAACCGAAATTCATTTATAATTTTGTTTACGTTCTGACGAGCGTAAACTGGATAACGTAAATTAAGTTTTTTTTTCTCTTTAATTCTTTATTTACAACTGTAAAATGTTACAACAAGCAAATGTGATGATTATCGTGATTATGTAAATGACATGATAGGCATGAGAGGGGTAGGGCCCCCATTGTTGCCTCCCCAAGAATGAAATTTGTATATCAAATTAGCATGTCTCTACTCCAGCGTCTTTTAAGGCGTCTAGGAGGATTATCAGGTAAATGGACGGTAATTAAGTTTAACTTAAAATTCGTAATGATTCAATTTTTGGTTAATCTAATTGAAACTCTACCAATATTTATTTAATTATTTTATTTATTCACAACACGAGAGTTGTAATTCGTCACTGTTCCTTGTGGTTTGATCAGAAAAACTAAAGTTTTATATTTTGAGTTCGTATAAGGGTAAAGAGAAGTTTCCAACTTGAAAGCAATGCACTTTATTCGTATACTTATTTCCAAAGAACTACATTTGTTTATAAAACTGGCATACACATTCTTTAAGAGTTACCTAGGTAAATTAAACGTTTTAATTACGACCTCTGCGCCAACAGAGAAAAATCTGTACTCTACAAAAGTAGATGCATTTTTTCCAAAAAGTTTATTTACATTTGTATAATTAACGTAGGTAGTGTATAAGAAACTTGTGTATAAACTATTTTAACCAATAACGATTACAGTGTATTATTGAACTAAATTAATAATACAATGATAATAATAATAATAATAATGAATATAATACACTGAAGCAGTACTTGGTGGATTATGGTTTTCGTTTCTAATAATTTCTAGACCCTAGCCAAAAATCAAACCTTTGACGTTCCACTATGAAAAGTTGCGTGCTAACCACTACGCTACAGAAACTTCCAACAATAAGTGCTATTTACATACCTTCCGAAAGAGATAGAACTCTAAAACCCATCGCGTAAAATAATTATAATAGAACTAACAGTAAACAGTTAAAGCATCCTCTGAGAATTAGCCAATTCACAATGCTACCAGGGTTTCAAGAAGAAAGGAAATACAATCATTTCTTCAACAACCCTTAGTTATGCAATAATTTTCGTTAGGAATACTATGAATAGAAATAATTATGGTTTTTCCTTTTGATCTTTCTTTGGCTTAAGTCCTCTCCCGTGTTTAAATTTAACTGTTAATAAAATTATCCTTCTAAGATAATACCTACTTATATACAGGTACAAAATACATCAATAATTTGCCATGAGCTTTAAAAAGTTATGGTAATTTAAATTTTATTGGCGAAAAATTTTACAGTCTACACGAATTCCTTCCTAATAGGTTTTAGTTGAAAAATATATAAACTTCTTAGCATACACTGAAAAAAATGGATATTATTAGATAAAAATAGTTAGATGACACGCTTAATGAAGTAAGCAAGTAAGTGGGGATAAATGAATTTTTAAGTAATGAATTAAACGTCATTTTAAAATTTATGATAATCAGTTTCATCCTGATATGTCCTATGATGTCTCACTTCTGGAATATCCTGAATGCAGTTGAGAAAAAACCTAAAAGACCTAAAAGACAAATATTCTCCTCATTTTTCTATCTTTGATTATAAAATCAGATGAGGATATAATACAGTCGAACTTCTATAAATCGAACATCTATAACTCGAATTTAATTTCAGTCCCCTTTAACCGTCCCATGCGTTTACCATGTAAAAAAGTCATCTCTAACTCGAATTCCACCATTTTTCTAAGTCGAACTTATCATTTCGTTTCTTTTGACAAAATTTGTACATAATTCTCAAAACAGCGGTTTCAGTCTTTCGAAAAATGTAGGTTCAGTGCTGCTTCTTTCATTATAAGAGGATATATTCGACCATAAAAGGGACAGACCTTCAAAGCCATTTGGTTGCCTTTGAATAGGCCTAACAGGCGTAAACCAAAACAATAAGGTTTTTGAATCGACGAATATTTGGTCTACCACAAAACAATATTACCATAGTCTGTCGGTACAATGTATTCAGCATGCTGCGTAATTTTAACATACTGTATACAATATGTACAGTACTTAACACTGCAGCCAATTAAATGCAACGTACAGTACTGTATTACGAAATTACGCATGTGCAGTAGGCCTACATATTCCACATTAGGTGGGGTACTGTATTAGCGTAATGTGGAATGTTCTGTTTTGTTTTTGTTGTTTAATAATAAAATTGCTTTGTTTTTATTTTTCCATAACTCGAATTGTTTTTCCCATCCTTTGAGGATTCGAGTTATAGAAGTTCGACTGTTTAAAGAAATTTTCGGAAGATTGCATCAAGGTGACCTAGATAGTCGATTTACTTTTGGAACTTCAATAAAATAAATAAAAGTTTGGTAACGATGAGAAATATTAAGGTTTATGAATAATTTGATTAATCTCTAAAATTGTAAATAAGACACTTTAAATTTAATGAAGATTAATTAAATGTATATTATTTAATCGTGTCTCAGTTAATATACTAACAACACATTAGATGATAGTGGGAGGATGAAATGGAAGGAGAGCGGTGTGTTAAAAGAGATCAATTTAGACGTTGGCATACGTAGTATGGCTACAAGCCGAAATATATCTTACATGATTACAACTACATCATGAGGGACGCAACTGAGTTCAGGAAGAGTGATTTAGAAAGAAACTGAAATAGTAATAATAATAAAAACGGAGCAAATTACATCTTGAAGATCGTCAACACCTCCGGTATAAATTATACCACAGCAGAATGAAGCCAACATTCTGGTGTATTTGATTTATTCCCTGCCGTGTTTAAACAAAGAACAATAAGCCCACACGGGGTGCTCTATACACGCTAACACAGCCCGCCCATATTACCAAGTTATCCATGTGGGAAATGTGGGGGTGACGAGAAACAAATTATACTATAAATACAACCCTTAACATTGTGGGTGAATTTGTGGGAAAATCAAAAGATAAAAAATATAACCTTTGTACTTATAAGGGTTAATGATGCAGATTAAATTGTTGTATCACACACAAACAACTACTTCAACAAAGCCTTATGATTTATTTTACGTCTTTATTTCAATATACTGTAATAAGTATATTATAAAAACAAAAATAGTGTAATATTACGTTATCTTCTATACTTATATATTTCACGTCTGAATAATATTAAATTTATCAATGAAAAATTGCATCATAGTCGTTGCACGAAGAATAATTCTTAAAATAATTTTAATACCTGCACCAACAATGAAAATATTTTATCAGTTATTTTTATTTTCGAAAATTATTACAAAACAAAAATAAGACAGTAGTTCTAATAATACACACACAAAAATTGTCTTACAATAATTTTATGAACTATTACGTTACTCTTATTATTGTAGGCTACAATTTTATGTATTACATTGAACTTCAAATACATGATGTAATTATTGTCTTACGATTCGATAAATTTAAATTGCAAAATGTTATTTTCACACGGCCTTCTCATCAGCTTTATTAAGAATAAAAATTTAATTTGCAATGACCAGGGTGAAAACTTAATATTATAAAACTATAAAACAACTAAAAAATCAATCTTCACTTAAAAAAAAAACAGAAAATAAACAACAGAAAACCGCAATAAATTACTCGCAAACTTTTAAGCAATGTAAAGTTTTACTAATTTTAAGCACGATATTTACGCTGTATCTAGAACAGTTATAATTTTATTCGTAGTCCTCTCAAAGGGAAGTTCATTTTGTTTGATAAACTTTTTCAGGAACTATCGAATAGGGATATTTAAACAATAGACCAAATAAAAGCTCGTCCTTTTCTGTATCGATTCGTTTGAAAATTTAGTATTTAAGAAATAGTAGTAGATAACAAATACAAGATTTTAACCTGATTTCCGTTAATGTTTTGAAAATGTATGTTACTTCGTCCAGATTGAATATTTCAAAATCGGAGTTTAAGTTTGTTATTTATGACAGCTTTCTATATAATGTGAATATTTTTAAAGTAAGATACAGTTATAGGGCTCGCAAGCTATTCCAAAATTGAAATCCAATCGAAACTACACAGGACAATGACATAATCACCTTGGTACATAGGCTTAATGGACAAAATATTACAAAGAGTCCGGAGAAAAAATTTTAATCGATAATTTCCAAAAGAGACGAGCGAGTGCGAAATTCGTACCCCGACTTTTGATACCCTTGACACACCTCACTTATTGATCCAGAATTTTTGGCTAAATAAAGATTCCTGCCTATCCACATAAGCCTTACTCACCAGATTTAGTACCATGATACTTCTGGCCCTTCCAAAAAACAAAAAACTGAGCTGAAAGGAAAACATTTTTAATCCATTCCCGAAATTGAGAGGGCTTCGACAGAGCAGCTAAAGGCCCTTCTGAAAGAAGCGTACCAGAAATGCTTCCAATTATGGAATCAACATTCAGATAAATGCATTGCTAGCCAAGGAGAGTGTTTTGAAGGAGATTAATTCAAATGTTATGTAAGTTTTTTTACATTGTTCATAATGAAATAATTCACCTTTTTTTTGATCACAACTAGTAGTACCTAGTAAATGAAAAAAAAATTCGTAGTCTTAATCATTAATGCCATTTTTGAATAAATTAATTGTTGTGATTTTTCACCGAAGTAAGGTAAGTTTCCCTTTATTTGTCTCCCTTAATTTTACCCCTTACTTTACAACTTAAACCTTCTTTATTTTGCTCCTTTTTACCCTTTAACCCCTTAATTTTTGGCCTCCATAGCTAATTTCAAACCAACCCAATGGGGTTAGGTTAATAATATAGCGCGTACCGTAGGCTGGGCACCAATTAAAGGATATCTGAGGTTAATTATTTTCAAAAATAACTTGATTGAATCGAAAAGTGACATTTATCATTCAATAAATTGCACAAATAAAAACCTTCTTTATAATGTTAAGGGACAAAATAACTAGATTATAGAGGAATCAAACAGACAGTTTTATAATGTAGATCATCGTTCATAATTACAATGATCTTTAAAAAATTTAATACCAATTTAAAGTAACCTAAAAGTATCTACAAGTAATATAAGATAAAACTTTGAAATAAACAAAACACACCTTACGTCCCACTTTCTAATAATTTTTAATATGTAGTAAATAAAAAAATTGTATGATACAATTTGTTATGGTTTTTTTGGTTGCACTAAAAATTTACAGAAGTGGGCGTACTTAATTAATGTCAAATGTTGTTTTACGTGGGTAAAATTATAATAAGATATTTAAATATCTTATGACATAAGCTGAAAAGGACAGTAATTTTCTTTAAAAGCACTCAACAAATTAAACATGACGATATTTCTTTAATAACAGTTTTTTAACACAAACGTTAAATAGTCTTTAAAAGTTAAGGTATTATTAAATTTTATTAATTAGCCTGAAAATATTATTACTTCCTGATATAATTTGTGTAATGGTTTTCTTTCAGGATGTATAAACAACCATATAAAATAAAAAACACATAAATTGATTGTAATAACTTTTTTTTGAAAATACGCAGTCTGTGAAAAACACCTACGTTATTTTGAATGGTTATTTCAGGTAAGTTACTTGGTGGGTCAAGAAATATATAGGATGAGTTAGATTTCTATTTAATCCTAATGTTTATTAGTGTCTAAATTAGTTATAAATATTAACCAATATGATAATTAGAATTAAAAAGAAAGATAATGCATGTCAAAAGACATAGAATTTCTTTGGCAAAACTCTAATAATACTACTAAATTTATGAACAGTCTAGTACCGTACAAAATCTAAATGAAGCTTAAATTAATTGGATTTAGTCAACGGATTTAAATTTAAATTTCAGGAAGTTATATGAGCATAATATGAATTTGACAACTAATGTAGGCTTATAGTAATTTACAGTCGATAAGTATTCAATAAGTACGGAGTACTCAGAATATTTTTTTAGACGTGGGAACATAGCCTACCGTGTAATTCTAAAGTGTATTCAAGTCGATTAAGATTGAAAAATTGGGTTGCTTTAATAAAATCAAATATTGAAGCATATCCTAGATTTTCCTCCTTTTGTTCATTGAAGTTTTTTAAGTATTTCCCTTTAAATTTAACTTCATGTGTAAAAATTGTTAACTTTTTAAAATAATTGAAATCCTGGCTATTTTTACAACACGATGCCGAATTTTAGTTTCATTAGTAGATAAATATTTGGCTAATATCATTATTTTATATTTAAATATCGTATCTCAGTTTTATAATGGAGTCCTTATCCACATATATTTTAAAAAACGTCTTATTTGTTTTTCGTTTTTATCTATTCATTTAAAATTAAAATTAAAAGTTTATATTGTATTTTTTAGCTTGGCTCTAGGCTTTTCTTTCTTTTTCCGACCTCGATGGTGCCTCAACATGATTTTCAATTTTTTCCCTGGTAGTGTTATATTAATGTTGTATATTTGGTTAATTATTGTGTTATAAAATTAGTTTAATAGAAAATGTATTCTGTGAGGATAAGTAATTAACTTGCTTTATTGTTTTAAAAACCAATTTAAAATGTGTAACTTGGATATTATGTGTGTGAATAAAAACTAAGTTTAAGTTTAAATAATCGGACTAAGTAAGTTACTTGTACATTTGAATTTACTATTTAGTATTTTAAAAAAGCTAAATCTGGTTTAACGTATTTTAAATACAATAAAATTTTAAAATATCTGTTGGTTCTACCGAATGGATTTAAAAAAGTTTTTCATGGTTGTAAAGTGGACACTTCAGGATTCTAAAAAAGAATCAGGAAATTTTAAAATTAGTAAAACCAGTAACGAGATTTTGCAAAGCATATGACAAAATAACTGAGTTAAAGTTTGAATGGTTAATCAGGTTGTGACATTGCGAAGTTCAGTATGTCTTGATGCGTCGTTTGGCGATGGGTGCAAAAGATGACTATAAGAGTGTTATTGTAATTCTGAAATTAGTTCTTCAGAATAAATTAGTATTACTGTGTGAATTAATTCGCACGGTCAAGTAATTTATTTTTATATTATTAAAAATTTACTTCATTCAATAAAGTAACTTGATTTTTTTTTAAATTTTGTTGGAAAAATTCACAACTGTTTCGAATTAAGCAGCTAGTGAATAAATTGTGTCGAGTGAAACAATGAATGCCATGAGATAAGATGAGCGACGTGCATTGAGGGCAAAATCGAATGTCAATGAATCTATATGACGGGAAGTAATATGCGAATTAGTTGGTTTGGATGAGCGAAAAATCTATTGTGAAAGTTTCGATTAATTTTAACAAACGCATCCGCTACCAGAGGAATTTTGAGGTTAAGTAAAATAGTGCTAGTAACGTATGTTGTCAATCTTCGATTGAAACCTCTGAATTCGAGCTATCACTGACCGATTAGCACATCCACAATTAGAACAACGTACATCCAAATCGGCTTAAAAAGGAACTTGTATATCAGTAACTTAAATAAAGAAAATATTTAGCATATTTATTTTTTAAAATATTAAATAATGTGAACCCACTTGTAGAAAACATGAGTATACTAGAACGTTGCCAGGTGCTAAGTAAATACGTTTAAAACGCTTCTCGTCAAAGGCAAGATTTAATATCGTATGATTGCAAGCTCCAGAAAGTATTTTAAGTTATGAAAATTGCCACAAATTTAACTGCCGTTAAAAAATATAATAACAGATTTAAATTATTCTACATTTATTTAAATTCATATCAACAGCTTGGTTATTATTGGCTATGATTCGTTATGGAACTGGAATGGTGAGTTTTGATTTGTAATAATTTTCAGACACTGGACGGAAACCGTTCCAGCTATTAAGCTAAATTACTACACCACGTACTTAAGTGATCTGTTCAATTTATTTGATTGTTGACAATTGTCACGATTAAAAAACAAACCATTAGATAAGATTATAAAACAAAAACTTTTTTGGTTGGAATATAAAACAAAACAAAAAAGAGCAACTTACAAAACGACTTGAAGATATTAAGTTGTTTTGCTTAAAATAATATAAAATAAAACACTGTAAACTAATTTAATCAATTTACTAATTTTTAAATCTACTCACAACACTGTATAACTAACAATAAGTAAATCTTATGAAAACATAAACAAAACAGCAGCGAGTTCACTAGACCTGATTGAATTTATGTAGGTAATTAATTAAATTTTTTTTAAATTTTTTATATGGAAATGTCTTCTTCTTCCTCTTCCACCAAGGATTAGGCAGCAGCCTGTTCCAAACTCACAAACTGTATCATCTATATCCATCTTCTTCTAGGTCTACCGACATCCCTTTTCCATTCTGGAGCATACCAGTCTACCTGCTTAGGTATCCTGTGATATGCCATGTGCTGTCTCTAATTTAGGCGATAATCGTTATCCTTTATGGAAATATTTCTCTGAAATTGTTGCATTATGAGTCAATGTAAAAATCAAATTATGTTTTTTGTCCACCTTCTACGTAGCCTTCAATGTGGTTGCTTGTAAATTCAGTGCATTTAGGCCTAGATCATGAATGTGGGTTAAATTAAATCGAAATTTAAAACAACAATAATTTAGCTTTAGAAGTACATTATCCACGTAATTATGTATAGGTTTGAATTCAAGGTTTGGATTTTACATAAAAGAAGGCCTCAGCAATCGCACTGAGTATTTTAGATTGAAATCTTTGAATTTTTATAAGACAGAAGGCAGGTGGAGTGTTAAATTATTTGCACTCGATCTGCTAGTTCCAGGGCTACAAAAAATAGTATTTTTTCTTATCACATGGTTAGGCAGTTATATGACTGAACTATTTCAGAACAGAAGAAGTAGAGGTGTAAAAGATACTTCTCAGAGTTATCTCCTCTGAGAATAATGAATTTCATTATACACCCAGAACCAGTTGTGAATGAAGTGAAGGTGTCATTTGCAGGGTGGAAAGTAGATGCTTTTCAGAGGGCCTGGCATGCTGATAAGTATACTTTTCCACTCAATGAGGGGCAATGGTAAACTACCTCACTCCTCGTTTTACTTAGTGAAGCCTTTATAGGTTCAAATCAGCTTTTCAGCTGATGACCTAAACAACACCAAAAAAGGTTTCGTTGAACCATTAACTTTGGCTTCCATACAATACAAATTGGTTTCAAAGATTTTCGATAATCATTTAATTTAAGATTAAATGTTATAAAACACTATAATAACAAATTGTGTAAGTGAACAACAATAAAATTATAGGGCAATGTACAAACAAATGATTTACGAATAAAAACATAGCCCAACAACATGTTAAATACAGTTTTGACAGTTACATTTCATCCATTCAGCAAATCCATTATAGGAAACAATTACGTTCTCCACCATCGGATGACTTGCAAAATTTTGTTATAAAATAAATAATATAAACCGTGTTGTTTCTTTTATTTCAGTTAGGTTAGTTTAGAACGTGAAGATAGTGTCTTGAGCGTCCAAAGAGATACAACAATAAGTTCTTAATGCGGTAGTTATAACGGTTCACAATATTACTCCACTTATAATACACCTTTACATTGTAAATTGGGTCCCCCTCGAGATTTCTATTCTCATTTACTTTAATGTATATACAGTTCAAATAGTTATAATGTTTATTACCCGGATCGTCATAATCGTATCTTACTGTGTACAACTTGTAAATGTGGTGTTGAACAGAGGAAAGCAGTAAACAAAATAGAATTCAAAATTATATTATATTACTATGTGATTTGTTTACAGTTTACCGACCACATGGTAGAAAGTAAAATAAGGAAAATAATACAATTAAATTACAATTACATTATATATTTTTTATACACCTTACATATTTATATTTTAATATAAAGTATTATATTTATTATAAAATTTAAATTTTTCTACTGTGTTCGATATTATTATTATTTTAATAGCCATAACAGGCAGGTGGAGTGTTAAATTAATTGCACGCGATCTGTTTGTTCCAGGGCTACAAAAAGTAGTTATATTTCTTATAACATAGTCAACCAATTATATGACTGAACTATTTAAGAACAGAAAAGGTAGAGGTGTAAAAGACACTAGTCAGAGTTATCTCCTCTGAGAGTAATGAATTTACTGTACAACCAGCCCTGTGGTGAACAAAGTGAAGATGTCATTTGCAGGGTGGAAAGTGGGGGCTTTTCCGAGGGCCTAGTATGCTGATAAGCTTATTCTTTCAACTCGGTGAGGAAGGCACAGTAAACCACCTCACTCCTTGTTTTTACTTAGTAAAACACCTACAGGTTCAAACCAGCCTTTTGGCTGTTGACCTAAAAAAAAAATGATTTTATTGCTGGTTTGTTATATATTTTTCTTTTAATTCATAATGTGAATTACGTCCATATCCTCCAGGAAAGAGTGAGGCGATATCTTGGCTTGTGGTTTGACAGCCGAGTAAGTTGGGAGCATCATCTGCGTACAAATCTTTTAGAGCTTAACCGCCGCCAGTAGCTACTCTTCTGCTTAATTAACTCTCGATTGTGGTTAGCGCAACTGACTTTTCTGCCGGAGTTCCAGGTTCGATTACCGGTCAGGTCTGGCATTTTTCATCACTCATCTTTACGTATCATTCTTTTCACCATCTGCATTA
Source organism: Catonia carolina (assembly GCA_035578175.1). Taxonomy (NCBI): domain Eukaryota; kingdom Metazoa; phylum Arthropoda; class Insecta; order Hemiptera; family Achilidae; genus Catonia; species Catonia carolina. Next base: position 261,893,462 of record JAQMRL010000001.1, read on the forward strand.
GTAGTAATTGCAAAACAGCCAGCGTTAAACATAAAATAAAAAATAAATAAAAATAACTTTCTATCAAAATTGATTCTCCGTTTAAAAAGTTTAACTTACAAAACCCTTTTCAGACCAATTTGGACATATTATGTCCAGCTCTCTGGAGTAGCGACAATATTTTCATTATTCGACTGTATTTTATTGTAACAAAACCATTTTTATGCATTATAGAATATAAGTTGGTTAATTTTCTCCATTATTCTAGCAGGTACCTAGGTTGTTTGTAGATCAGTATAACAAAAATCGGTTATAGTTTATGAAAAAATTAACAGAGTAAAGCATCTATGATAACTGTGCATGAGAAATAGGAGATTACTAAGCTTGATATAGGAACAAGTCAGGAGGTTTAATCCGTATTATTTATGAAGATGACTACGGTAGTCTACGTTCATTGAATGTTGAGAGAAAGGAAAGCAGTTCACGTGAGCATACCAAGGAAAAACACGGCAACATTAATCAACCAGAGTTGCAATTCAGCCCAAAAGAACGACCTTAATCTAATAAACTAGGAAAAGTACTAAATCTTTATTTTATTTTTGTTGTTTTCATTCGATTATTTTGCACATCACTGCCAATGCAGACGATGAAGAGTGATAGATGATAATAATTAGTGATAAAAATTGCTTGACAGGAAAATGAAACTCGGGACCATTGACGTAGAAGCCAGTTGAGCTGACCACTGCACCAACCGGCCGGCCTACAAATCTGACAGCCCAGCAATCGCAGCAAGCATTCCTGTGATTTGGTGGTAGAAGTAGCCTACTAGGGTCCAGCTAGAGAAGTTAATATACTGTTATTTAAAATAAAATTTAAATTAGATATGAAAATATAATAATAAACAGCGTAATTACAAATCCTCATTATTAGTATTACCTGTCATTTTTCTATCTGGATTGTAGCAGAAGTCCAATTCAATATGCTTACCAATAGCATTTTTTGTTACAAGCCGGTGTATTTAAGTAATTGACTGAATGAAATGAATGAACTAAATCTTATGCGTGTCTTTTAAAAAGAAACAAGTTTTATTTTTATGTTTTCTTCATTGATCCGACAGTCTTTGTTATGATGTTAAAAATTATATGTGCGTTTTATTTTTTAACATAATTACATACATTTATGCACAATTTAAAACCATTTTGACATGAAGAATTTGAAGATTCAGTTGAATTTACTTCAAGTAAAATTTTTCCCAAGATTCTTATCAATGCTAGTGATGACATGAAGATAACTGGTCGATCAGACTATGTATCCGCTAATGCATGATAAACTGGTAATAAAAACACGCGCACGCACATACACGCGCATTGTAGTTCATTTGGTCAAAATAATAAAAATTATCTATTCATTATAATGGGCGACTAATATAAAAATCATAACTCTGACTTTGAACTCCAAACTGAAAGAACTATTCCGACTACCTTGACGCCGCTCTTCACTGACTCTAAAACCTAAACTATTACTATACAAAGTTTATTTTAAACCAATTTGGACCTACAAACTTATGGCACAGCTAAACCGACTAACCTACAATAATTACAAGCCTTTCAGTCAAAATTCCTACGTTTAACCTTTTTACGTCAACAACAAAATTGTAAATGATTACTTTATTATTTCGTTTATAAGTGATGTAGTTAAGTCCAGCTACAGTGTTTTTCTCAGAAAGTTGCTCGATCACCCCAACGAATTAATCACTAAACTATCACTACCAGGGAATCCGCAACACAGGTTGAAACGTCATTAGGCTTGAGATCTTCTATAAAGTGATATATTTTATTTTTCTTTCTTTGTTTCTTGTCTTTTCTTCGAAAGTATACATAACTAAAGTTATAGAAATTAAAAATCCTTCAACTTTTATTTTTAAATTATTTTCTGACAGACAAATTTACAAATTTTCTAATAATAATTTATCACTCAATTTGGTAGACAAAGTAGCGGTTCAAAACACAATACATTTTTTGAACTTTCACAAAATTTTAGATTTGATATAGGCTAATTGTAAAATCATATATTTTTTCTTTATTGTATCATCCTATTTTTTATTTTTATGTAGTCTAAATTGTCATTGAACCTAAGTATTATGTAATGTATTTTGTGTTTTCTTTTAAAACTTTGCAGTTCATGTATTTATATGGAAAGTGATCGCTAATGACCTCGTAGTCGATGCGACCTTAAATAAATAAATGAAGTTTAAACTTGTACATTGGACGATGTATTGATTCTCGAATGTTTACAGAAGTAAAGAAAGTTTCAATAGAGATACATTCCGACATGCTAATCCTCAATCATATAAGATTTGCGTAGAAATAAGCTGTAGAAAATTTAAAAGTTATCTGTATGCCACACCTTATGATTAATATTTGAACTAATTACGAAGTCTAATTAGTTATAGGATTGACTGAAAAAAACTGAGTGACTTACTAGCTAAGAAATAATTCTAATATACATAATATAACTCATAAAATCCTACGCTGACAATTGTCAATTTCGAGTTAATTAACCAGAGGCGAAATATTGTCTCCAATATATATACTATATATTATGTATTTGCTATTGTTTTACAGTATCTATTGTTAGTTGATTGGGTGAAATTAAGGTCGATCACTGTTAATAAACCAGCCGTTGTTGCAAATCAATGATACAAAACCATGAGCGATTATTTTAGTATTGCTTAACATAACATACAACATGTTTCACAATCGATCTTTGAAAATAGTTATTTGTTAATCAATTCTTTCTATTCGTTGTAATCAAGTTAATTAATTACATTCAATGACCATTAAATTATTATAATTAGGGTATAAATTTAAAAATCGTGGTATGAATATTTCATATTGTAGGTTAGAGACCATCATAATTACTTGTACTGCTACGCACTATTTTACTAAAGAAATATTTTTCAAAAATAATTTTAATATGCCCAATAAGAATGAAAAACATATATCTTGTGTAACTGTAACACTAAGTATAGAAAGTTCACGGTTGATTAGCTTGTCTTTGACTTTAACAAATGAAATTAATGATGCGTACAAATTGCTAACGCTTCCCTTCTCACAGAATATAAGAAATCAACTAAAGAATTATCTTAGCTACTAGAAGTCCAACAGCACTTAAATTTATAAGAGGTGTCTCTGGTATTGGAAGATCATAGCCCTAAGTATTTCTGGTTTAAGTTACATGAAGACATTTCATTGTTCAGTGAACGTTACCAACAGAGATTAAACCGTCATACTAATTATCTGGCCCTTAATTTGATAAATAATCAAGACTCCAATTTATTATAAAAGACTTAAAATTCTTAATGAAGATCTACTATTAGATTTATCTTAAAAGATTTTTGATTTTGTTCTTTATTGTTTTGTTTAAGAATGTTGTTTGTTTTTTTTAAGTCAACAGCTGAAAGGCTGGTTTGAACCACTAGAGAGTTAATTAAATAAAATGAGGATAGAGGTGGTTTACCTTTGCCTTTCTTTACTGAGTTTAAATAGTATGCTTGTCAGGATGCCAGGCCCCCTGAAAAGCACCTACTTTACACCCTCCAAATAACACCTTCACTTCATCCTTACTTTCATTCTTAAAATCCTTAATATTGATTCATTTAAAAAAACATCTTAGGAGCCGTTTTTGAGAAAATCGTATAAAAGTGAAAACACGAATAAACTACTACTTCCCGTTCACCGATTTTGATGAAAATGTTCGTGTCCCGGGTTCTCTAGTAGTACCTAACTTAAGTTTTAAGTTTCAATTTCAAACGATGTTCTGTTCTTGAGATATTTTGTTCACACACACACACGCATGTACACAGACAGACCACTTGCCAAAAACATGTTTTGGGGTTCAGGGGGTCTAAAAACGTATAAATCCGGTGAAAACTCAATTTTGAAAAATCGACATAAAACAATACTTTCTTTCTTATATTCCAACAGGCAAGAGAAAGTAAAAATTGTAGGTATAACACATTCATCTTAACAATTTTATTTTTAAGAAACTCTATGACTACAAGAAGACAAGAAGGCTACTAAAAATTTAATATTAAATTGACAATTAGAAAGAAAAGTTACAAAATATTTAAATATATTTCCAAATGAAAGTAAAGTTTTATTAAAATGTAAATAAATCACCGAGCAAAATAAATAAATATAAGAAGTGTATCAGCAGTTGTTTTGCTCTTATTAGAAAAAGATAGGGGAAAAGAGTGAGAGATAAGACAAAGCATAAGAATGAGAGAAATGAAATGATTCAGTGTTAGTGATGGTGATAATGATGATGATGGAGAGAGGATTTATGAGCTCGGTGATTTGAGAGTATACCGGTTGTAATTGGATCGTGAAAGGTGAGAATAAAGCGCGGACAAATTGAAACTTGTTTCCCCAGGTCACCTCATTAAGATGAAGTTGGGAAAATGGGCAATGACGTGATTTAAACTCACGCTTCCATCCACCGAGCACGGAAATAATTCATGAATTGTATGTATACCTTAAAAAAATAAATAAAAAATAAAAAAATAAAGATATTGGACCACGGAAGAATTGAAAGACGAGAAGAGAGATCGTTCATAAAAAGGTAACCGAGTAAAGTAAATCTGTGGGCGCGCGTGATGTTATTCATAACAGGGCTGTCGTTATGGATGTAATTAAAAATATAGTAAGTGGGTGGAGGTGCTAAAATCGTGACCGAGAAAACTCACTGATTTATTTGTGTATTTTCATGGTCCACAACTTCTACCACAAATATAAATCACGTCCCAATATTTGCTTTAGATTGATCTCGTAACTTCAACCAACCTCCCCGTTGTACGTTACAGTATATACATATATCTACATAGTATTTACTTCAAAAATCCTCGACAAACAACCAACTGGTAGCGCGTGTAGTTCTGCTTCGATAAACCTCGATACAATTATCGTGAATATTGATATACCTACAATTAGTGACCAGTCAAACTGTTCTATTCAGCACTTCACGCTTGAATAAACCAACTCGCATGTAGCCTATATTGTGTATATTCCACCGTTTCAATGTAGTACATAGTTCTTTCTTTTAAAGTGCATCCAATAATTCTTACCGATGAAAGGTTTTTAATTTATTTTATGTCAATAAAACTCCAATGAATTGCGAAACTAAGTATAATTGATTTCTAGATACTGTACAGTAAATATTTATTGCGATTTGTTGGAAATTATTCTGCACAATATCATTTCTTAAATCACAAGTGTGCATTCCTGTAAAATATAGAACCGTATAATAAATCCCTGGAGGATTCGACCAGAAATTAAGATCAGTATTACAGGAGCCGAAGGAAGAGAAAGCGGATATGAGTTATTTTTGTTTTGTATTTTTATTCTAATAAAGATATAAAACTAATAGTGAATAAATAACTTTTATTTATCAATTAACAATACATCTTATATAAATCGTGCAATAAAAAATAAAAATTAACACACAAGGCCATTACTTTTCATGAACCAAAATAAACTTTTCTTGTCTTTAATTTTTATTACGTAGCTGTACATGAGCTGCACAATTTCCGTATATGATATTTAAATGGTGGTGGGAAATTTAACTTTAATGAGAAGAGGTATCAAGCTCTCCGTTTGTAACTACGAGTATTTTTTTTATTCAGACCAAAAGGTCTTTACTCCATTTTTGCTTTTGACGTCGCACGTTGGGAAGTTCCTTGTAACTAGATCACGAGCTCGTCGTTCGTGAAATTTACTACAAGGACGCGTTTAGCTCCTTTACTGTCAGAATACTGAAATCATCTTGGAGGGTTTTATTGCTTACATAAAAAGAAGCACCGGAAACAAGTCTTTAGAATTTCGATTGAAAGGGCTGTAAATCCATAAAATCCATCCCTCGGTGTGACTAATGCAGCATTTGATCCAAATATAAAGAAATTCTGATGATTAGGACAACAATAGAAATTTCCGGTTAAACTGAAGTAACGTCAACTTCTTGGCCTGTCTGTCTTGATTTTTATCTTAGATAATTGCTTAAATTCTCAGAATCTGAAATCCCGAGTTTGTTGAATCGTTGGTTTTGTACCTTACGTTTATATTGTCTGCATTCCATCCGGAAAAGTCAAATTTTAGCATGTATGTCGTTCATTACAGGGACTGAAGAATATCGACCAATCATGGCAGATAAATTTCAGTATTTTTTCGTTTTAAAAAATAACTTTATTATTTATATTAATCCGAATGACTAGAGGTCAAAAATGTATTTATGCAGTAACTTACTTCTTAAAGTTTTACTTCCCCTCGATAAGCAATTGCAAAAATACTGTATTTTTTAAAATAGTCTTGGTAAATACTAAGAATTTATAAAATAGTTGAATACTTTATTATTTTTAAGGGTAGTCAACCCAGAAAATGTAAATCAAAACTTCTGGCTATAATTTATCATTATTTATTTTAAATGAAAGAGTAATTACTAGTAATGATCTACCGTTTGAACCAAGTCAAAAAATTAATTACAGCTCCTAATATAAGGGTGAGGTCGGAAAAGCGGGCTTTTACAGGGAATCAAATATCTCAGGAACCAAGAAAGATATCAACATGATTTTTATACTACAAAATACAGAAAATTGCTGTCTATTTTCTGTTGTATGCGCTTGTATGTATTTTTTCTTACAAGAATTTTATTGAAGAAAAATCATATTTTCAAAAACATTTATTTCATGAATCCACAAATTATTTTTTAACTAAATCCCTATTAAGGTTTTTGTAATATTCATTCCACAGATAATAGTGAAAGAAATTATGAACATTTGAAAACACCGTCATCCAAATATCTGCAATACAAATCAAAATATTTAATTCCCAAGAATCTACAATCATGCAAAAACCACATTTCCGGAAAACTTAAAGTTGAAGGAATAATTTCACTCGCCTTGCTAGTGAGCTTTATCTTAAACAGATGTTTTTATAACTTTTTGTCAACTTACAAACAAAGTAAACAAATGTTGTGATTCAGAAAATTTTAAACTGCAAATAAACGCAAAAAAAATAAATGCAAAAAACAATCAAAATTTAAAAAAAAATCATTTTCTTGAGTTGACTACCCCCTTAAGAAAAACAACTAAACTCTTAAACGGAAAATGACATTTCCCATAAACTTGAAGAGAGGGTATTATGTGGTTTTTTAATTTTACCTTGCAGATTTAGTTCCAAGTAGAACAAAAATGTTGGGTTTTTTCTACTTTTGGTTTGCTTACCCACTTTGTTTACACCGTTAAAAAATTGCAACAATACTTCAAGACATATTTATTATACACATTTACCTTTTTTTAGTGCAGTGGGACACACCTGATTTTGTATAAAATAAAAAACGATGTGAACAATTTACTTTCGCTGAAAGTGAATTTAAGTGAAAGTAAATCTACAAAAGACAATAAATGAAAAAACCTATTTAAGTTTTTACGTCGACAACTGTTTTTTTGCTCCTTTTTTCAATAGCAAGGTCATTCTTTTTTGTAGTGTTTCTTTTTTATGTCTGACAGGTGAATTCTGCTAACCTATTCCAGATTCGCATTTTATATAACAACAAACTGTATACAAAAAACTTATAAAAAACTAAGAAAATAGAACAACCTTGTCCCATATTTTATACCTTTTTGATCAGTTGGACACCTGCTATGAAATGGAAAAATATTTAAAGGCAAAAAATAATAGAAACATTTGAGTGGGGTCATGGCATTTTATTAGTTTGTGTACTGCCGCGATTTTGTGTCTAGGAATGAGTAGCTGTTATTGCCCTTCAAAAACTACCTGGGAAACTTGAAGTCGCTCATTTATATACAGTAATCTAGAACTGAACTATATAAATTATTATTTACAAAAAAATAAAATAAAAAATAAGAAAGGACAGATTTTACGGAATAGAATAGACGATTATGTACGACCTTTTTGAATTTATAGTGACAAACATATTTTATCTACTGAACACTTCTAAAAATAGATTCTAGAACACACTACAAAATATAAAACTTATTTTTTTCAAAATTAATGTGATGTTTTTAAATACAAACTTCTCTTCGTAATTTTAATTATTTAAAGAGTAGGCTAATAATATGATGAAACAAAAACGGTTTTAGTCAAATATAAGTAAGATGTGGTGAGACTTTTGTTTTCAGGCTTCCGATAAAATTACTTGAAGTAGTTGATAGAGTTCGCTAGCGGTCAGTGATAACGTATAACATAATGCGATAGCTTCTCCGTGTAACAACTTTTAATGTAGCTATATTTTAGTATTAGTTCCACACTGTACTCCTGTTATCTATAGACTACATAAATAAAAGCGAAATCTGTTTTCTTACTTACTGATTCATCACGAAATCTCCTAAAAACACAAGGCCTAAAGAATTGAAATTTGGTATGTATGTTCCATTTGAGTCTAAGGTGTTCTCCAAGAAATGAGTTTTAAAATTCTTCTTAAGTAGGTACCTTTTATTTTTAAATTAAGGAGAAACAGAATTCCTATCTTACAAACATGTTAACGTTAGGAACATTTTCTAAAAAACTTCTGAAATAATTTACTTCGAAATTTACAAAACCTTTTCACAAATTCATGAGTTTTTAGAACTAAAAATAATTTATGTTATACCAAGGAAAATTTTTTTGTCACTGACTATTCGGGACCTGGAATTTAAGGCAATTTTTATTATTATTTTTTTTGTAGTCAACTGAAGTGACTCAAAAACTTCAAGCTTGTGTGGCGTGCTAAGGTAAACCATGTGTGAAAATTTAAAGTGGATTGGTACGGTATTTTTTGAGAAAATGTTTCTAACGTACAAAAAATTAAAATTTTTGATAATTGGCAAAAAACTACGACTATTAGCATTAAATCCTTACTAAAGATTTAGCATAAAATTGAAATGCAAGCTACTTTTCAAAAATACATTTTAAATATAAAGGAAAATCTGAATGTGAAGTATTATATAGAGCCTATCATTGGTTCAGAAAAATATGAATGTGTAAACTTAAAAAAATTTAAAAATATTTTTTTACTTTCCGTATTTCCGTAAAATTAAATGATAGCATAGAAAAATATAATAAAATCTTACACCTTTGGTATTTAATGGTTTTTATCCACCCTTCGGAAATTTGGAATTTGGCTAAGTCTTGAAAAAACTTAATCTTAAACCAACTTGACTAACGATTACTGTTCTTAAAAACCAAAACGATTACCTGTATATAAAAAGTTGCTATCTACAACACACACACACACACAATTAACATAATTAACTCAGAACCGGTAATGTAACGACATTGTTTGGTACGGGACACACTTACCATTCACAAATTCAGGTTTTGATCGCCAAACTACAAAGGCGTTAACTGTTTTTATACCTGCAGTCTGATAGTTTATTAAGACCCTTTTTTAGAAACATTTTTATCTTCTTCTTCTTCTTACTATAAAGGATTAGGCATAAGCCTGTTTTGAAGTCACAAACCATCCTGTACGTCTACACAAACACCGTACATCTCGACTACTGCCATCTTCTTCGAGGTCTTACCACCTCCTTTCTTCCAACTGGAACATATTCCATCACTTTTAGAGGTTTTCTCTCTTCTGTCATCCGTTCCAAATGTTGCCTCCATTGATTCCGGTACTCCTCCACTTTTTTATTCAAGCAACATTTTTATTATTTATGTAGATAATAATTATTTTATGTTTTATATACTGCGTTAACTTTATTACTTCATTGAATTAGTCTTGTTTCTGTACTTTTTTAGCACACTAAAATTAATAAAAAGTGAGTTCCCAAATTTAAAACAATCTGGTGTGAAACAACCATACGACTTTCTCTTGCCATTGTAAATAATGCACCATATAACTCATTTTTACTTTTTCTATATGAATAAATACGGAAGGGAAGTATTGGTTTCATGTCGATTGTTAGATTTCGAGTTTTCACCAGAAATACAAGTTTTCAGATTGGTGTGTGCGAGAACCATCCCAAAAACGGAATAGCGTACAACGCTGAAACTTGAAACTTAATTTAGGTACCACTAGGGGATGCAACACGAAGATTTTAATCAAAATTGGTCAACCGTATGTAGTAATTTATTCGTGCAATTTTTGCAATATTTTGTAATTTTCTCAAAAACATTTTTTTAAAAAACCGCGTTATTTACTACAATTTTTATGCTCTACAAAATAGGGTTATTTCCATGTTTGCTGTGATTCTAGGAGCTGTGTGTGCTCTAGTGGTAAAAATTGGATCTTTAATGACTGAGGCCAAAAGGTCTACAACGTTTCTTTTAAACATTGATTTTTTTATAGAGCCTAGTTTAGCGTCAATTAGTGATTTTCCATATTTTTAAATTCTAAAGAGTTTAATTTTCATTTTACATCATCCATTCATGATTGATATTAGGTTATGATTTTCTATTTATATTGTTTACTGATAATTAAACATAGGTTATAATTTTAATTATTTACATTGGTAAGAGAAATTCGCGTTAGTGTTTCACACCTAACATCATCTCTTCATCTGATCGTTATCATCGTCATCACCTTCATCTTCAACAATTTGGTGTTTCAAGATGTTGATTGACAGTTCATCAAGTGTAGTTTTGTACATAAATGTATACATATTTTTTCTTCACTGTTAGTCTTGTTGAAACACACTAATGAGTGTGGTTTTTATTTTAATTCTAAGGTCAATACTCAGATTTTCTCGTATTTGCTGAAAGTGTTTGTATTTATAAACTGGTTGTAAAATAAACACAGTTACAAAAAAAAATGTTTTACACCAGATTTTTAATCATGTGTAAACAATGTAAAATAAAACAATCAGTTGAATTTTTACAACTTAAATGTTACAATCGGCATCTAAAACCGTATGTTTGTTGGTGGTCTTAACACAACGGAAATTTTAATGAAAGATTTCAAGTTGGTATACAAACTCAAGGTGTTTACAACAAGATTAAATTTATCCATAATGTCGCGTTCCAATCCCAGGTGTTTCTTTATATATTTTAATCTATAATAAAAGATGCCGACGCAGATGATTTTTTGTTCGGACAGTAGGTCAAATGTGTGGAAAGGACATTTTAACCTGTGCAGCCTATTACAGTGTATAAAGTTTAGTTTAGTAGGTCCGTCAGTGTCTGCACAGTGGCACGAGCTGAGTTTTAAAAGGCAGATGTCCTCCTTCAATTTTCCAACCGGATAATCTTATGTTAAAAGATTTACAAAGAATTAGTATACAAACAAGTATTAAATATGGCCAGCTGTTTATTCTACAAGTAGAACACTCCTTCCTTGGTAAAGGATTGAATAGATCATTTTGTTAACAACTCGTCACCCGAAGTATTCATAAAATGTTTCGTTAAATTAATTCAGTCAACCGAATAATCGAAACTATAACCCAAATATTTAACTCATTTTATTTTAATTGATGTTCAGATTAACATCATTTGAAAATATAAAGTCCTCCGAGGTAGCTTAGTCAGTTGTGTGAAAAGTTCTTTAAAATTGTTAAGTAACATCAGTTGAAAAAGAGTTTTTGTATAGTAACAGCAGAAAGTACAGGATAATTGTTCAATGGCAACATACATGAGATGCTCTTATTCAAATTCAAGTCGCTACAAGTCAAAATAATAAACAAAATGCATTCAACAGATTGGACGACTGATAACAAATTTATGTTTCCGATAAAAAAACAAAAATGATCTGAAACACTCTCACGACTTTCTCTTGTTAATGTAAACGATAAAAAATATAACTGATCATGAGTAAAGAACGTAAAATAAGAAACATAACTTGAGTGACTAACACAAAATTAAAATCAACCTCTTTAAAAATGAAAAATATAGAAAATCACCAATTAACGCTAAACCTCAATTGATAGTTTTCTATAAAAATGCTTTAAACAAAAGATTTAGGTTTATTAATTTTCTTTTCTGTAACTTTTGTCGTGAAATCGTACTAAGACCACAATTTAAAAAAAATCCCAGTTTTTACCGATTTTCATGAGAAAAATACAGGAAATCACTAATTGAAGCTAAACTAAGCTTTCTAGATAAGCTATATGTTTTAATTATTACAATTAAAACAGAAATTTTTCTTTAGTTATGTTCTGTAAGAAAATTAAAATACGGCGCTGAATCCAACTTCTATTAGTGAAACATAAAATCTTCTCCATTGTTCTCTTGGAATTATACCTTTTTCCCGATTCATCTATAACTGAGCACATTCATTTCACTCGTAGTCTATCCCTTATTTTGATATTTATTTAAACAACTTTTTCTAAAATCCTTATAGTCATATGGAAAATATAAGGAAACAAAATAAGTATACAACACGAGTTCATTATCAATTCTCCCTAAATTGAATAAAATATTTTTCTTTGTTTAACAAAAAATTATTTTATTTTTTACAATTATATTAATAAAAAATAAACAATTCTGTTCTCTGTATTGTTAAGTTATAGCTTAATGTTATGTTCTACGACAGCATTCTTTAAAACTATAAGTAAAACAACGATAATATCTTTAACAAATAAAAAAATATATTTTATTTTTCTATAATAATTTTTTGAAGATTGTATTGCGATAAAATTTAATATTTGACCGCAAAAGAAAACAACAAATATTTTATAACTGTTATGGGTGTAAAAATGAAACGGCATTTCGGTAATGCGGACACCATTCAGTTTAGAATTTTGTAGTCAGTCTTTTTCAACATTAAACGTTATAGCCAACCGTACACTGGTTTTAACCTATAAGTTCAAAGATTATGGCATACTCTCATAAACGTTGTTGTTATATTGTTGCGTTGGGTTGTATCATCTAAAGAAGATACAATCCGACCTGGAATGTATGAGCGTTTATATATTATGGTGTTTCTTTCGCTATCTTTTCATTCCAAAGCAGCAATCAAGTTTTAGATCTAATTTGTGTGTATATATCTTGTAGGTGAAATTCAATTCGTTTATGCTATTTCTTTTGATATTTTTCATCACTGATTCACCTGAATATTTTAAAAGAAATTCAACTGAGTTATTCTTATTACTTTAACAACTAATCTATAAATACTGTAAAAGATTTTTTCAAACGATAGAACAAATGAACAGACAGTGCAGTTTATTAATATATCAACGTAAAATAAGAATAAACCGACGCGGCATCATCATTTAGTGATGTCGAAATATCAAGTTTTACATTCCGATGTTGAATAGTTTTTCTGATCTAGCATGCTTGTTTAACCATAATTGTTCATATTAAACATTCCAAATAAATAATTTTAAGCTAAGTTATAAATTGTCCTATTCTCTGCAAGTTATTCGACTAAATAATTTTTTCTAGTTTGCATTCACATTTAACTTACTAGAAAATGATCAAAATATTAAATAAATATCTATACTCAGCGACTTGAATTATGGATTAAATCGTAAATGAACAGTGACAAAATTTTGCCTCCTTTAAATCGAGAGGAAAGAGAATTTTAATATTTATTTTTTAAACCTTTAATTACTTTATCAAGTTTCTAAGAAAACATTAAAAGTCACTATTAACCGTTTTAAATAAATTTAAGATCAATTAACTTCTGAAAATATATGCATTAGGTAATAATAAATGGTAATAAAAATATTTAACACTTTATTCATCTTATATTGCCTTCAAATACCTATCAAGTCCCTCACTCTCTTCAAGGCTTCTAATGAAGTTATTTAAATCGAAATTTATTTAAAACATCATTGTCGTTGTTTAAGTCATCAGCCGAAAGGCTGGTTTGAACCTCTAGAGGTTTTAGATTTACTACGTAAAACGAGGACTGAGGTGGTTTACAATAGTCTCCTTGCTGAGTTGCAAAGTAGGCCTATGATAATCAGCGTACCAGGCCCTCCGAAAAGCACCTACTTTTCACCCTCCAAATGACACCTTCAATTCATTCACCATAGGGTCTGGCAGTATAATGAAAGTCATTACTTTCAGAAGAGATGACTCTAACTAGTATCTTTTACACCTCTACGTCTTCTGTTCTTAAATGATTGTTATTTAATTGGCTGATCATGTGATAAGAAACAGAACTACTTGTTGTAGCCCTGGAACTAACAGATTGAGTGGAAATAATTTAAAACTCCATTTATCCTTTTATGGGTAAACTTCGCTATAAACAACTAAAGTGTTTAAACTCTAGCATAACCTTACGCTTTGAAAACCAAATCACAAGTTTACGAATTAAACCAATCAGTAGTATACTGGAAACAGGAACTTTGTTGGAACACAAGTGAAATGAATAGAAATACAAACTGGGAAAAACTGAATAAGTTTTGTTACAAAAAGTTCGTAATATCTATTTTTTTTTAAATGGTAGGCCTATCTTTCTGATTTTTGAAAGGTTTAACCCTTTATGGGGCAGTACTACGGGGGGAATATGTTGTAAAATGTTAAATTTTGCTTTGCAGAGACTTTAATAATGTATTTTAGTGCCAGAACAGTAAAATATTCTTTGTTTTGATGTTAAGCCCTGGTAAGTATACTTATCAAGGAACGTTTATTGAAATGGAAGTTACATAATGTTTAGTGATAAGAATGCTTATTAAAACAACTTATAAAATTATATAACAAAAAAGTGTGTAGAATAACTTATCCTAATTTTGTATTAGCATAAATGCTAATTTTCTCGTAAAAACTCGAATTTTCTAAGCACTACACAAAATTAATAACAAAACAACACTGTAGCGTACGCTGGTTTAAATCCTTACCACATTCGTGCAACTCACGAAACAAATGGTCGCTGCGCACTAATTTCAAAATGCGGATAGCCTACTTACCAGAAAAAATCTACAACACCAAAAATGCCAATAAGGTTCAACTGCATAGCTCATTCTTAAATAAACTTACCTTATTGTCAGTGGTAAGTGTACATATTAAACACATAATAAAGGATTAAGTTACAAAATTTTCTATACAGAAATAGGAGGTGCCTTTTTTTATTAATATCTGCTTGGTAAATAATTTTGAAAAATAAAAAGTAAATATCATATTGGAGGGCGGTACGGTAGGCTAACGTACCTGATAGGCGTACCTGACTTCACAAAACAATACGACAGGTGGTATAATACTGATAGACTGGAATGTTAAATTATTTGCACTCGTTCTGCTAGTTCCAGGGCTACAAAAAATAGTTCATATGGTCAGCATATGGTTAGCATATGGTCAGCCAATTATGACTGAGGCATTTAAGAACAGAAGATGTAAAGCTGTAAAAGACTCTCGTCAGAGTTATCTCCTCTGAGGGTAATAGATTTTATTATACAGCCAGACCATGTGGAATGACGTAAGGTGTCATTTGGAGGGCGGAAAGTAGATGCTTTCAAGAGAACTGAGCATGCTGATAAGTAGGCTACTTTTCTACTCAGTGAAGAAGGCAAAAGTAAACCACCCACTCCTTGTTTTACTTACTAAAGCATCTAGATGTTCAAAACAGTCTTTCGGCTGATGACCTGAACAACACAATACTGATAGATAAAAAGCCCTTTCTAACAATTTTACACCAAACAAATAAAATAAAAGATGGCTTAATTTTTACTAATAACAATATTTATGATGATCATCAAACTATCGGATGCATCACTACCAGGGAAACCGCAACGCAGGTTAAAACGGGATTGGGCCCAAAATCTTCTATAACGTGATTTATTTTCATTTTTTAAATTTATTTTTTTTCTCTTCATTTCTTCTAACGTTGTTATTTATCATTCATGCTTTATGAACAATATCTCATAGAAGAGAGATACCAATGGGTATCACTGTTCTTTTTCATTATTTTTTCTTGTCATCCTTTTAGTGTTATTAAGCAATTTTAATTTTTGATACGATAGAAAGTTAATTTAACACTGTTTGTAATATATTTAAAAGTTATCATTCAAATTTTGAATTAATGAATTTGAACTCTGTTATTATTTTAAAAAACAATATTGGTTGTTCTAAATGTGAACTTTACTGAGCGTAAAGAATTTTGAAATCGTAATGTAGAACATCATTGTTTACATAGTACAGAATTTAATTTAGTATGATTTTAGCTTGTAAATCAGTAGATCTTCATTTAAGTTTAATTTAATTTAAATCTTGGATAAAACTTTTAGTCTATAATAATTTAAAAGAAAATTAATACAAATTCTGTATCCAAAATTTTTTTATCTTTGATATTTTATGCATTCGAACAAGCTAAAGAATTCATTAACAGCTTTAAAAGTAAAATTGTATTACTTTACTAAGAAAAATGATTTGCTGTAATAAAAGCTTCCTGTAAAAAGTATAACATGGAGAGATAAATTTACCATTAGTTTATGTTGTATTATTATATTTTATTCGCGTACATGATTTAATTTATTCTTAAGTAATCAGCGTAATCGAAAAAGTGAAATAGGATAAGTCACAGCGATAGAAAAAATAAGTACTTAAATGAAAGTGGAAATTTCACTATTTACATTTAAAAACAGTGTACACGGAGTTGACATATGATAGAACGACATTACTCAACAAAAGTAACAAACAAAAGAATGTAGTGAAGTCACATTTTGATCTGTTTGCCGTGTAAAATATGTGAACATTAAACAGGCTTAAATAATCATAAAGTGAAGTACCTACACTATTTACTGGATATGTAATTACAAAGATAATACTGATGGGAAGGACATAAAACTTCCATTTCCTGAAAGAAAGTCGCACATTCCTATGACATGTAAATCGAACGAATGACCTCGTGCCAAAGCGAAGAGCAGTATTTTATTTGACTGGCGGCCGCAATTCTATGTATACATCAAGAAATCAAACCTTTTAAAAAATTCAAAGTAATTCCCCAAATATTTATCAATAAAATGTTGTTTTTTACAAATATTATTGAGTCGCACAGTTATTTTAAAAGCTCAAGATAAATGTTTATATATAAAACATAAATTAGATAAATATTTAAATATTTACAAGTACGTCCCTGTGTTTACCAAGACAAATTTACCTATAAATAACATATTAATTTTTTTCTTTAACAAATTCCAACAAGGTGTTATTAACCAAAATAGCCTCGTATAAATAAAATATTTAATGGCCATAAATTAAATAATTAATTGCATTATCGTTAGCATTTTTATAGACAGAAATATATTTACCGTAAAATTCGCTGTGAAAGGATTTAACGGAAAAGTAACTTGAAAATTCAACTAGGACAATAAGTATAGCATAACCTCGATAGTTCATTATCTTTCAGATTGTTGTTGTTGTTTTTTTTTGTTTAACGTCTGACTGTTCTGCAATTACTGCTAATGTAGACGGTGAAGGAAGAAATGCGTTTTTGTAACGTATGAAAATATGCCGTTGTGTATGAAAATATGGGATTGTTGTGGTGACAGTTTACCGAAATAACGAAAGACGGATGGGTATTATTAAAATAATGATCTATTTATATGAACAAGAAATTTTTTTGAGACTGTACAGTATTAAAAATTGCCCATAACGGGCAGGTGGAATGTTAAATTAATTACACTCGATCTGTTGGTTCCAGGGCTAAAAAATAGTTCTGTTTCTTATCATATATAGTCAGCCAATTATGGCTGAACTATTTAAGAAACAGAAGAGGTAGAGGTGTAAAAGACGCTAGTCATAGTTATCTCCGCTGAGAGTAATGAATTTCACTATACAGCCAGACCCTGTGGTAAATGAGGTGAAGGTGTTCTTTGCAGGGGGCAAAGTGGGTGCTTTCCGGAGGGCCTGGCATGCTGACAAGCGTACTATCAACTTGATGAAAAAGGTAATAGTAAACCACCTCACTCCTCGTTTTTACTTAGTAACACCTCTAGAGATTCAAACCAGCCTTTCGGCCGTTAACCTAAACAACAGTAAAATGAGCGTAATTGAAGCAGAGACCTCTTGGTCGAAATAACCGTTAACACCCATTTCTAAATAGAGAATGTACTACTGGGTAACTCTTCTTTTGAAAAAAATCCCCACTGCCCGTTAAATTAAATATACAGGGTGATTCATGAAGTTCTCCCCCCACTTCTACAGCACATTGTACTAGTAAAAATCATGAAAAAATGTTATATAAACATAGGTCCGAAAACGCTTCGTTAGCGAGTTACAGCTAGCGAAAGTTTCGCCTGGATTTCAGTTCACCAGGTGAAATGAGGTCTTCCTGGAATTGTGGTAAGGTAGATTAAGGGGCGAATTCAATCATTTCTTATGGTTTTTGATCTGATAAATTGAATAAAACAGGTCCCAGAACTGTAAGTTAAATAGTTTTTGAGAAAACCAGTGTCAAATGCAAAAAATGGAGTGAAAATCACATTTTTTCATCTTTGGGCAAGAATAACTTTGTTATTTCACCAAGAAACAGTTAAAAATTTTCAATAAAAAATGTAGAAAATTTTATTCTGAACAAACCGGTGTAAATAAAGTACACAGAAAGCGAATAGTTTTTGAGAAAACCAGTGTCAAATGCAAAAAAATGGAGTGAAAAAAACACATTTTTTCATTTTAGTTTTTCCGGTTAATTTTACTTTGTACTCTTATGAATAAAAACTCATTTAATCAAACATCTATTCGCTTTCTGTGTACTTAATTTACACCGGTTTGTTCAGAATAAAATTTTCTACATGTTTTATTGAAAAATTTTAACTGTTTCTTGGTGAAATAACACAGTTATCCTTGCCCAAAGATGAAAAAATAAGTTTTTCACTCCATTTTTTGCATTTGACACTGGTTTTCTTAAAAACTATTTAACTTACAGATCTGGGACCTGTTTTATTCAATTTATCAGATCAAAAACCATAAGAAATGATTGAATTTGCCCCTTAATCTACCTTACCACAATTCCAGGAAGACCTCATTTCACCTGGTGAACTGAAATCCAGGCGAAACTTTCGCTAGCTGTAACTCGCTAACGAAGCGTTTTCGGACCTATGTTTATATAACATTTTTTCATTATTTTTACTAGTACAATGTGCTGTAGAAGTGGGGGGAGAACTTCATGAATCACCCTATATCCAGGAATTATACAGCTCATTGTTAAGTATAGTACCGTAATAAAAATTAAAGACAAAAACATTTTTTATTCGTTAGCTATTTATCAGCTTAAATCACACCACTACACTTAAAATAAAATCCCTGCAAATCTTGTTTAAGCTAGTTTTCATATTTTGGCTCCGGTTTTTTGTAAACTGCATAAATATTGTTCTAGACTTACTTAAATTTTTTGATCAATTGCTCCAAGAATTTTAATATTGCTATAATATACCAAAGGAACAAAAATCTGGGGAAATCTTTTCTCTAGCCTTATTAGAGAAATAATTTCTCTAACCGTAATGTTGGTAAAAAGTCTTACTTTAATTTTTTCGTTATTTTCTTTATAATAAGTCTTGGAAGTGTCTCACTTTGTCCGTATAGTACGCGGTATTTAAGTGCGTTTTCAATTAAGTATTGCTATTTAACGGAGCTACCGTAACAAGTCCTATATTGAGAACAGAGAGGTAGCGAATTACAGTGTACATCATGAATTAATGAGCGAACATGCTGTATTTGTTTTCTCCATCGGTCATTTTTACCAGTCATTTACGATAGGTACAAATTTTTTACTAGTAAATGTACCGGTAATACTTAAGACCTTCTGTATACATAGTGCAATAAAAATTTAGTATTTGTGTTTTTATTGTTTTATTGTATCTGTAAATGTCATAGAAGTCAAAACTGCGTGGATATTTGACTCCCTTTAGATTTTTACTTTTTGGCATTTTGATTAACTGAATAGATTATAATGTAGCAGTAAAATTTATAAAAAATAAATAAGAATTAGAAGGCCACCTACGTGGCCCTGTTGTTTAGTTGTAGACTGCCCTTCACAGAGTAAAGCAGAAAATCTCGGGTTTGATTTCCGGCAGGATCTCAAAATTATTACTATATAAAACCCACTGAGTCCGTAACGTAGCATAAAGTAGTCGCTAATAACCAAAAAAGTTGAACTTCAAACAAAAAACAATATATAATCCTCATGAATAATTAATTTTGATCTATATTTCAGAAAATTTGCTAAGAGAAATAGCCTCTAGTAAAAATATCATACAAATAAATCTAGCGCGAAGAATAATATATGACGATTTTAAATTTCCGATTTGATTTTGCATTAAATACTTGCGTTAAATCCCATATGTGTTTAGAAATAGAAATCCATATCGTCTAAAAATGTTTACAAAATATGAACCCACAGTAATTGTTGAAGACCCAACGTGATTGCTAAAAAGCCATGTAGTTGATTAAATAAAAGTAGTATTAATAACAAGAGAGATGCTATTTTAAGTACTAATAGAATCTCCAAAATTAAAACACCTCCCTAGATAAGGATAAAAGCCTTCCTACAAATGGAAATACTAAATTATGCAAAAGCCTGATCAAGAAAAAATGACTGCCATGAGCAGTACTTATTTTATTACGAAATAAGTACACCAATATCATGTGAATAATATAGTTTAGATAAAAATTACTCTAACTTATAATCAAGCAACGTCGTAATTTCTGAGCAGCACAACCAAAATACTTATAATTTGTAACAAGAGGGCAGACATTTTTTAAATAAAAATAGTATGAAATAAAAGGTACCCTATTTTTTTATATTTTATTTTACAATAATATGAATTTAACGTACTGTGCTGTAATAATGAATTCAAGTTGGCAAATTACAATCACGAATTGACTGCCGAAAGCTGTAATCAATCTCGTCTAAATGTAAAATAAAAAAAAACCTAAAGAATACTATGTGCAACAATTCACAATAATATGCAGTTCCGTTTTCATTTACATTAAGTTATGGATGGAATTGGAATCTGCACTGTCAATTTCCATACTAATGACATCGGGTTCTGTTCTTTTATTTCTGTGTGAACCGCAACAGAAAAATCGGGTAATTTAAAAACAAATTGAATAAAGGATTGTTTCTGTTATGTCAAATTGGTAAAGATTTCAAATAATTTATAATACAAGTTCACTATTTAAATTTTTTACAAATTACATTCATGGCATTTATTTCGAATAAATTTTGTTGAAAATTATCTTTTAAAAATTTAAATGAGTCTACTTTAATTTGAATAGTAACGTAATCTTTATTTCGTTTTAAAATGTTAATGATTTAGCTTCTTTCGTGCTTTTAAATAAGAAATGCTTGACAAATTTAATGATTTCAGAAGGATTCGTTAATAGAAAATACAAAGTGGCAAAAACGTTTTTAAATATATTAATAAATATTAATTAAACAAAGACACAACGCGCAAGTTTTTTAAAGTTGTACTTTACGTAATACAACCTTGCAAAAGACTTATATTAGTAGCCTACTCCTAAAATATAATATTATAAATTTTGTATACGGTGATATAAATACTGTAGTTTTTTACGTTAGAATTTTTGTCGTTTAATTACTAATTAATATTGATATTAATTAACGTAGATAGATCTTTTAAAATACGTTATGATTTTCTAGTAAATTGTGAAAATACTTATTTTGATGCTTTACGGCGGTTGCAAAAAAATCAATAATTTAACAAACTAGCAATTACACTTAGCGCGGGTTTGTAGCTACCCACAGAGGGGTTGCGTTGAAATTTGATTTGCAAACATTACTGGTTAAATAAAAATTACTCCTAGTGTTAGAATATACAGTGTATGATCCTTTACAGTATTCTGTATTTTTCGCCTCTCATCTCATTACCAAAATACTCCACAGTTCTACGCATCACAGAATTCATAATTGTCCTTTTTTTATTTAACCTCGAAAAGATTTCGGTTTATTTATTCTACCTGTTGATGATATAGGTAGCACCACTTATCAAAGGTCTCGATTCATATAGTCTCATTTCGGTTCAGAGACCAAGTCTCCACCCCATACAGAAACACTGAAAATACTTAGTGGATGAATATATTTGGAGTGGGAGTTTAAGATTCTCCTCCGTCATTTAAAGGTTTGAAATAATTATCCAGGATCATAACCTTCACTGCCCATAACAGAAAGGTAGCGTCAAATTATTTAAACTCAATCTGTTCGTTGCAGGGCTAAAATAAATAGTTCGGTTTCTTTTTACATGGTCAGCTAATTAAATGACTAAATCATTTAATAACAGAAGAGGTAGAGGTGCAAAAGACACTAATCAGAGTTGTCTCCTCTGAAAGGAATGGATTTCATTATACAGCCAGACCCTGGGTGAATGAAGTAAAAGTGTCATTTGCAGAGTGGAAAATATGTACTTTTCAACTCAGTGAGGAAGGCAATGGTAAACCTCCTCACTCCTCGTTTTACTTAGTAAAACCTCTACAGGTTCAAACCAGCCTTTCGGCTGATGACCTAACAACAACTACATAACCTTCAGAGAACTCGGATGGGTTACTATTTCTGTACCAGGCTCCTCCTTAGGTACCGGTTCCGGAATGCTCATCAGATGATGGGTAACGAGGAAATAAATCACTCGGGGTGGACCAAAAATAGCACAAGAAATCCAGGTGCAACGGTTTCCAGGATCCGTGTCTTCCTGGTCAGTGTCTGTTCACCATGTTACTGTTACTACACAGATCTTGACTTCAAAAGTAAGCAATGAACCTGATCGACTATAGTCAACCATCTATATTTAATCATATCAATACGGAAGCAAATTTATACAAAAAAGTGTTACCATGGGATACAAAAATCAAGCACAATCAGACGGTGGTAAGATCGGAAGCATTGTATAGAGCAGAAACATTTAAAATTCTGTTGATATACCTATCAGTAAAATAATGAACATACAAAGGACAAATTTGGAACATCCTAGGATCTAAGAAGGAAGAAGAGAATTACAAAATAATCCGTTCAAAGAGATGTATGACAAAACTGAAAACATAATTCATAAATTGAAGAAAAGGAGACTACTTGCATTTTTCGGACATGTGTCAAGAATGAACGATATAATTCTAACAAAAAAGTGTTTGATAAGACAATAAATCTCAAAACCAAACCAGCCTGGTTCACGGTAACTTTGAATGAACTTAAAGATACAAAACCGACACAGAAGACATACAGAAAAGGAACATTTTTAGAAAAAACCCAGAGAGTGATTGGTATTCGGGAAAGAGAATGAAAAGAAGAGACGTAAACTTCACAACACTGAACAACGTAAAAAGAAAGATCCGAAAGAATTTAGAGATTGTAAGCGAAAGAGAAACGTGAAAAAAACATGAAGATGTATTTATTATATTTTTTGGCGTGCTCTCTCTCTAAATGACTATTGAAATAAAGGCTTGAGAAAATATTTTAGCACAGAAAATCGCTTAGATGCAGTCATATGAATAAAAAATTTCCGAATATTAAGACGGAGTTGAATTTACGATTCGTGAAAAAAGAGATAAACTGAACTACCTGTTGAATATGAGAAATAACTAAAACTATGAATAAACAATTTCAAGGAAAAGTTCATCAAGAAAGATTTTTATTTATTTTTAAAGGTATTAACAAATTTATTATGACTACGATATCTTCAGACGACTTTTAAAATTTTATAACAGCATAATTTTTCATTGTAAGATGAATTCAGTTATAAAGTTGTTTGTTTAATTAATTTTTTAATATACAAACGGTTTTATATGTTAAAAACCGCTTTGTAATACTATATCTAGAATTTATATAAGTACAAAGAAATGTAATTTGTATTACCTTTAAAAGTAATCAATACGTACACAAAAAATTTTTACAAAAATTAATACGATAATAAATAAAATTTAAATTACGTAAGTGGACTTAGAATGTAAAATTATATCATAATTTTTTAAATTTCAAATTTTTAAATGCAAATAAGTAAATAAATAATTTAGGGGTGGGATGAAATTTGAATATTTTATGAAGACATTTGTTTATTTAGCGTGTACATGGAAAAAAATAATTGCATAAACTTTCTAATTTTATTTTTATGGCTTATGGTAGGTAAAGTAATCAAGGATAATCCGTCCAGCGTCTGGATATAAGATTTAATTTAGTATATGAAGAATCACAATTTGCTTGCATGTACAATAAGAAAACACCATTGTCAGACCTTTGACACTAAAACCTAATTTTACATCATAAATATGTTTATAAAGTACATAATGAATGTTCAAGTAACATCCATCGTAAATGCAGTAATCATTATCGGGTACTTTAACAATGGATTATTATATATATTGTTCTTGATTACAAAATGGGTTCAGATCGTGGGAAATATAATATAGAAAAATTATGGAGATACATCCGAAAATAAAATAATCCTTTCACTAAAATTATTATTTGTTATTGAAGAACATTGAACGCACGAAAAGTAATGTATCCGTAATAGAACAACACATAGGTAATAAATAAATAATAATAATAATAATAATTTTATGTATATATAAGAGTAATTTATTAACAGTTAGTTATTATGATACTGTACATTGAATGAATGGTCCTTCAAGAAAAAACTTTCGCTGCAATTCCAGTCTTGGTATTTTTTTTAAACGAATACTCATCCGTTCGAAATGGCAAGCCTCCAATAAAACACACTACATATCACCCGAATAAAATTGAATATGTATATAATATAACCCGAGTTTAAATTTGAAAAATGACCCCAATATAAATTTGCATCTTAAAAAAACCATGCATGTTCCTTGAAGCGTAGCTTATAGGTTACATTGTAACTATAGCCTTACATTTATTTTAAACGCCGTGTTTAACTTTTTTACATGTTATAATAAACACAGCTTTTATTTTCTCACGTAATTTTTGTTTGCTAATTATTATTTATTTAGTTAATCTTTGATTAAAATTATATATATTTATTTTATAAATAATAATTTTAATATGTTGCAAAAAATTTTTTACGATTAAACTGGTTTGTAAGTACTTAGAAAAGGTTAATTATACTTAGTTACATAACTCTTAGTATTTGTTAAATGTAATTTTTACAAATTTTATATCTGAGTTAAATTTATTTAGGAGATTATCTGAAAAAATTGTAGCCTAATTGGTTTCTTTACAAATAACTTGTTAACAAAAAATACGTAAGTCCAATGTTATTCGAATATACTCATTCGTTTCACGTTTGGCATGTTTTTTTTTGTTTTTGACTATATTAGGTAAAATGAACTACAACATTGTAGTTTTAAAACAAAATAGTAAAAAAGCAGTTGTTATGTCCATAGTGTTAGTTTTTATTGTCTTATAAGTCACTAACGTGAGGAAGTCGGCCGGCGGTAGCTCCACAAGTCACTTACTACGTTTTATTAATCCATTATCCATGGTCTTTCAGTCTTCTACGTGGGTCGTGTGGTAGGAAGATAGGTACAGTGAGGGTATTTTTTTGGATTTATGTGATCACGTAAAATTTCGATTTTAAGACCTATATGAAATATTTTGTAATTAACCCATGTATATTTTTACACTTTTCCTCCTCTAAGCGGGTATACAGGTACTGCAGATTCGCGGTATTTTTATCAATTCACTTTTGTTCACTCCAAAATGGTAGCTAATAATTGTTAACAATTTTGTCTTTTCAATTTCATTCCCAAAAATTCAAAAGCTGCCGTACCCAACTCAACCAGTTACAGAGGTCATTAAACAGCGGGTATTAAAGTCAAAATAAATTTCACGCAGGTTTAGTAAAATACCAGACGATATTCTCTTGTGTGTTTTTGTTCTGGGTGATCTTGTATTAAAAATTTTTTCTTACTATCACAGTTAATTGAGAAACACAAAGAACTTAATGTATCTACATTTATTCCATTTCTGGATGTGCAGAAAGTTTTTAATAAAAAACACAGAACTCGTTTGTGGACAACGTGGAATACTACGGACGACCTCGGAAGAGATGGCCATCCCAACTTTTTCATGATATTGCAGACCACTAAGTTTGAAGCTGGAACAGGCCAGGGTGCCTAATCTGTATTGTTTATGATAAAGATATGAATATTTTCGACAACTTGTTGTTATGGTTCGTAAAATTTTGTTTTCCAATGTCTGAATACGGTTAATGTTGGTTTGTCTGTAGATCCCTGACCAATTTAGACGTACTTTTTACGTCTAAATTACCTTAAGGAGTTGCTTTTAACCGTTTAATTTCTGAGTAATAAAGCAAAAAGATTTATGGTGAAAAAGAATGTATAAAAAAGTTTAGTAGTGCGTCAAGTGATTGTGTTTTAATACGGGTATGTGTGTTCCGTGTTAGTATTTTGTCGCATACCATCCTAAGTAATTCACTGTGGTTTTTTGAGGGATTGGTTTATTGTTTACATAAACTAGTGGACAAGTAAATAGTCTGACGTAATTCAGTTGGCCTATGTTTGAATTGTTGTACAAACTTTAATTTTCATTTGAATGTTAAGCGTTAAGTTTCCACGTATCGTTTTAAAGCAAAGGTAATTACAACCCGTACGTATAACTTCAACTACCTGGACGTTATTTGACATCAAAGGATAGCGGTGCCATTGTTTACGATTAAACTACAAGAAATAATAACTGACTGCGATTTTTTTATTTAAATTGTGTTTTTATCTGTACAATTTTTCAAAATGCACCAAATTTTGTTTCTACGCCAGATGTACCATGTCAATATTGAAAATAAATTCAGCTGAATTTTTTTCTGTTTGTCTGTTTGTACGTTACGTCATCACGCAAGAACCGCTGAACCAAACTCAATGAATTTCGGTATCTAGGTTCTGAACATAATCAAAATGAAAATAGGCTATACATTTTTTTAATATCACAAAAGGGATGGGGGTGTTAGAGGGAGGGGTAAACAAAAAACTACGAATATCTCCGTTAAAAGTCAATGTATTAGAAAACGTTATATAATCGAAAGTATGAAACGACTTGCGCAAGATAGAACAGCTTGGAGAACTGCATCAAACCAGTCAAGAGACTGATGACAAAAAAAATCGAAATTACGAATAAGTTTTATTTTGTAAAGTTTTTCATTTTCATGCATAATAACGGAGATATTACCAATTTAAAAAACCAATAATTTTTAGAAGAATATTAACATAAAAAATTAACAGAACAATAAATACAGGCCTACGCGCCGGTAAAACCCGAATTCTTTGAGTGAGTACCTACCTAACTATTCCACCAGTACCCTTTACACCTTTTCTCGATCACATTGTCATCAAAAATGAATCAGTCGTCTAAATAGTGGTCACCATTGTGGAGTGTTCCTATTGTGATTTACCTTTCATTTAACGGTATCATAAAAGTAATTTTTCTTGCTCTGTAGTGAATAATTAAATTTCCTAGTTACATTATACACACAGTTTTGGCCGGCCCTAGGGTGTAGTGGTCAGCGCAACTGGCTACTGTGCCGGGGTTCCGGGTTCGATTCCCGTTCAGGTCTGGCATTTTTTTATCTGTAAATCACCACACATCATTACCTACCCACAAGCCCAAGGCTTATGTAGGCATCATCACTCAATAAAGAAAGTTCTGTATGAGTAAATCGCACAGGTTTGTGATTTACCTTTCACTTATTATAAAAATAATAAAACGCTGCATATCTTAATTTAAAAACACCAAAATCTTTTATTTTACGTTAAACTATATTTTTTCATATATGATAGTGATGACGTTGTAACTGTCGTTGCGATAGACAACAATGAATAGTTAAAGAATATCAGACCTGACAGGGATCAAACTCGGTACCCCAACCGACTGTCCACGGCACCAAGGAAACCGTACGAAGAACGAGTACTTTAGCTAGTCGTACATATGAGTAACTAAATAGCAAAATTGTGCGCTGGGCGCACAACATCTGTATAATGGTTCATGAATTTGTATAGCCTATTTTTTTGTGGCTTTCTTATTCTAAAGTCAACACATTTTTAAATATTAAATATTATTATAAAGTTTTACTTCAATACCTTTATTTTATTATTATAAAATTATTATTTATTTTATTATTATAAAGTTTTACTTCAATACCTTATGCCCAAAACGGGCAGGTGGAGTGTAATTTTAATTGCACTCTATCTGTTTGGTCCAGGGCTAAAAAAAATAGTTCTGTTTCTTATCACATAGTCAGCCACTTATATGACTGAACTATTTAAGAACAGAAGAGGTAGAGGTGTAAAAGACACTAGTCAGAGTTATCTCCTCTGAGAGTAATGAATTTCACTATGCAGCCAGACCCTGTGGTGAATGAAGTGAAGGTGTCATTTGCAGGGTGGAAAGTGAGTGCTTTTCGGAGGGCCTGGCATGTTGATAAGCATACTCTTTCAACTCAGTGAGGAAGGCAATGGTAAACCACCTTACTCCTCGTTTTTACTTAGTAAAACCTCTAGAGGTTCAAACCAGCCCTTCGGCTGTTGACCTAAACAACAACAACAACACTTCAATACCTATACTCAATTTTTATATTTTATTTATTTATTTATTATTGCTAAAAACAAATACAATGAATCTTATCCTATCTTATTTCCTAATACCCGCATAGGTCTAGCCTGTGCGCGGGTATGAGTTGGTTTATTTTGTTATTTATTCTATTATAATAATAGCTTTATGTATCTGCACTAAATTTACATAAAAGAAAAGAAACAAAAAATTACAAAAAAGTAAGCGTGTAACAAAGTTTCCTAAACCAATACCTAAACCATACTTAAACCAATTATGTATACAAAAATTTAATATAATTTTTTTTTAAATAAATAAAAACGACATGTAGTGGCAAAGGATAAAGCAGACTTTCGATGACAATGTTAAAAAAGAAAATCTTTAACTGAAACAAGAGGAAGAACAATTAGTTTGAATATAGGACTATAGAACTAATTAAATCCTCAGATTGCCTTCTTCCTAAATTAATCAGCCAGATTATTTAAAAGCTCAATACCATTCAGTAATAATTCTTCCAATAAATATTACGGAGCACTGAAAAAGATTTTGAAGGTGTTTTAAATAAACAAATTTATGAAATGCATTCGTTTGAGGTTAAAAATTGCTAAGTAACCAATAATAAAGTTTTACATCCTTTAAACGGTTCAACAATGAAACTAATACAGAAAAAAATTAATCGTGTGACCATATAGGTAAATATCAATAAAGAAATATTGAGAAAAAATTGAAAATAAATAAACAAAAAATTCGTACAAAGATATTAATCAACAAATTATTCAAATGAATAAATTACATTAAAATGAATATAGCGTTAAATTATGAAACAAACTAAGGAGTAATTTCATAAAAAATTACAAAATTCCTTTACCGAAATTATAATGAACGAATAAATAAAATAAATTAAGTATAATTTCGCACTCATAAAAATTCGTTTGAAAATGCAATAAAACTAAAGATAATAAATTTAGGATGAGAAAATATAGTATTATGAAATAACAATTTTGTATGAAATGTTTGGTCTTATAATATGAAGTAATATGTGTAGATAAAAGATATGAAAGAGATCATATGATATTTAGTAATGTAATGGGAGTTATATTAATTTAATAAAGAGAAGAATTGTTTTAAAAATACAGTAATTGCATAAAGGAAATGAATGACAGTAAAATCATATGCGTAGGGCCTACATTACATATTCTGTACTGTAATCGCTCTCATCGGTGCTCTTTCGAAAACCTCTGAGAACGAATAACCTATAGTAGTGTAATTGAATTGAAATAGTTAGCCTTGAATGAATAGTTAGTGCGTTACTATTATTTGTAATGCAACTAGCTTTTAGTAATGGGTATGCATTGTTTCTCGGTGACCTGTTGTGTGCGGCGCGGCGTAGGTATTACTTCACTTCCTCTGGCCTGAAACCGAGACCGTTAAAAGGTACTTTTTGATAGATATCCGCCGACATTTTGTTTGATTTCAATTAATTGTGCATCAAATTATAACTGCAGTACAAAATTTAGTACAAATTATTTTTTGAATTTATTTACAACCAACGGGATGATCTAAAGTAGTAATCTCAAACTCTTAGGCTTCAGAAGGCCATTTAAAAATTTTAAAAACACTTGGCGAGCCGAATTATTCTGAAAAACATTTATACAGATTACAACAAAGTGCAGGGTAGGCAATACAAAGAGAAATTTCTTTCTTCACAAACATAACATTTTTCTATTCTATAGACAACTTTTATTCACCTTAATGTTATAATTTATTAAAAAATATTTACTATTCAATCATCTACTATTTTGTGGTAGGTATAACAACTATAATTTTTAACAGTGAATTTATGAGGATTCATCGGGGGCCGCAAAACATCAGTTACCGGGCCGCGTTTTTGAGACCGCTGGTCTAGAGGTAACGTCGTCAGCTGTTTAACGGCTGATTTTCGGAGTCGGAGGTTCCTATCAAATCCTGGTAAAAGTAGTTACTTTTATACGGATTTAAATACAAGACAGTGGTTACCGGTGTACATTGATGGTTCGGATTCAGACAACCATACTCTCCCAGCAATGATCGGTCTAAGTCTGTACCAGACTACACTTTATTTACATGGCATACACATCATCATTATCTCATTACGTCATGGGGTTGCTTGTTGCTGTTTAAGTCAACAGCCGAAAGGCTAGTTTGAACCTTAGAGATTTTACTAAGTAATAACGAGGAGTGAGGTGGTTTACTATTCCCTTCCATACTGAGTCAAAAGAGTATGCTTATTAGCATGCCAGGACCTCCAAAAATCACCCACGTTCCACCCTGAAAATTACACCTTTAATTCATTTACCACAGGGTCTGGCTGTATAGTGAAATTCATTATTTTCAGAGGAGATAATTCTGATTAGTGTTTTTTATACCTCTGCCTCTTCTGTTCTTAAATGATTCAGTTATAATTGGCTGACCATGTGATAAGAAACAAAACTATTTTTTGTAGCCCTGGAACTAGCAGATGGAGTGCAAATAATTTAACACTCCACCTACCTGTTATAGGCATGGGTTTGCTTATTGTTCTAAATTGAACAGATCAACGTACGCACTTTAAGAATAGAAAATAATTTATGTAGAACTTGCCCCGCTTAATTCACTTGCATTCATGATATTTTATTAATTGATTCAAAAATATATACTGGTTTAGAATTGTTTTAGAGAAGCTCAATTTTTATTTAATCTGTTAATATTTTACTATGTTAAATAGGGAACTGAAACTTGTTCCTTCAAACATATTATGAACCCAATACCCACAAAATTAAACAGATAGTTGTAATAAAATTACATTAGATTTTATTTTGAGAAATTGGTTTCGTTTTCACTTGAGTACGAGCTGGATCCTCCGTTTGTCTAAATAACGCAAATAAATAAATAATCATCTGAAAATTTTACATCCTTCATTATCTGTTGTTTAGGTCATCAGCCAAAAGGCTGGTTTGAACCTGTAGAGGTTTTACTAAGTAAAACGAGGAGTAAGGTGGTTTACCATGCCTTCCTCACTAAGTTGAAAAGTACGCTTGTCAGCATGCTAGCCCTCTGAAAAGCACATATTTTTAACTCCGCAAATGACACCTTCACTTCATTCACCACAGGGTCTGCCTGTATAATAAAATTCATTACTTTCAGAGGATATAACTCTGATTAGTGTATTTTACACCTCTACCTCTTCTGTTCTTAAATGATTCAGTCATTTAATCGGCTGACCATGTGATAAGAAACAGAACTATTTATTTTAGCCCTGCAACAAACAGATTGACTGTAAATAACTTGAAATTCTACTGTCTGTTATGGGCACCTTCATTATCTATAAATTTGAAATAAAATTTAAACATGAGAAACAATTTATTGTAATGTATTTAAATCTATAGAACTATAGGCCTACGGAACCTAATTTTTCAGTGTAGCTACAAAAAGTAATGTCCTATCCAAGGCCATTACGTGGAGTTCGCACCTCGAAATCTGGGCTATACCGATCATCCCCAACGAGCACCACTTCGTGATTTTTTTTAATAACAGTTGATACTTATTTACTAACAGTTTAACTAAAACTATCAGTACATTTTTTAACAATTTTCGAATATATCTTGAGGAAGATAGATTAGACATATATCTTTGAAGATATATTATATATTTTGAAGAAGATATATGCCATACTTCTTGAAAAGCTTGACGTATATCAAGGAATGCAACAGAACAAAACCTAATTTTTTCCAGAGCTTTGTTCATGTTGCATACAATCTTATTTACTTCCTCGTTCGTAGAATGACGAGCTCTAAATCCAAATTGATGACATGGAATCAAATTGTTGTGTTCAACTTCATAAATGCCTTAATGTTATTTTTTTAGGTTTTTATAAATATACGTAGTAAAATAATAGGCCGATAAGAAACAATATCATGTAGCAGTATATCACGTTTTGGAACTAAAATTATCTGATCAATTTTCCACTGATCAGAAAAAATGTCTGATCTAAGAACAGCGTTGAAAATAATACTTGTCTTAACACTGTCATTAAAAGCTCCTTGAGAGTGTTAACAGTAATAAATTAAGGGGAAAACTAGAATAACTGACCATACGAAAACGAAGATTTCCGAGTAAAATAATTTGTATTTTTTCCAGTCTTTTAAAATTGTAGCAATTCTAGTTATACCAGCAAAATACTAGCACATAATGTAGGCGCATATTTTACTAGTATTCACAGAATTAACTCAATGACTGTACAATGTTTCGTTAAGCATGCGTTCATTTCTTAAAAGCGTAATAGTTAAAATTTCGTATACATTTTAAGTAATTAGACGTGTTGCTAATATTTGTACCCTTGAGCTAAATATCCACCGGACAGTTCCGCTCAGCAATCAATGCTAAGGCTAGACCAGCACACTTCCCTCACTTAAAACGGTTTCATCACAAAGTTACACCGACACGGTATGTAGCAACAGTTTAAGACAATTCAACTACAATATATACCTAATTATGCGTTAGAGTAGATAATGTTTGTACTGTTTACTTTCGTTTTCTGTATAACAATAAATTAGCCAACTTGTTAGGAAAAGCTTATGCTCCACTATACGATTTTTTTAACTTACTTTTTCAGCATTAAACTTAATGCTGAAAAACCACAACACATTTCATTTATTCTCAGACGATAAACTTGTCCCCCAGTTTATTTACCTAATACACCGATCCCACAAAAAACCTCAGTGAAATACTCAGGACTGACTCTAGATAAAAGACTGACATGAAATCCATATAACAGACTTAAAAGGCAATCTCTAACGCGCGGTTAAAATTTCTCCACAGTCTTATTCACACTGAACTGAATTAAAATAAACACGTATTGTTAAAGAAATGCAGCACTGAACCAAAAAATACTGACAAACAATATTCATTAAATTATTACATGCGCAACAACACTACTTCAAGCGACAAATGGTATCGCAACACTAAATAATTGGAAGCCAACGTGAATGTAAAAATGAGTATAAATATAAAGTAATGATACTGTAGTATTTATAATGTTTATAAATGGATGGCAGCCTATAAACCTAAGTCGATGAAACGGATATAGATTTTGAAAGAATAAAAACAATTATGTTTAATTAAATTTTATCTTTTCATAACAATTTATGAATTTACATACAAAATTCTGTATACTACACTATAAATATTAGTATTCAATTATAAATGTAATAACAATTCTGTCACATAATATATATTTCAGATAATAACGTAAAAAATTTTAATCGTAAACGTAATTTGTTTCAATATCATAAGTACAATATAGCTTACAATAAGATTAACTGTTTTTTTTTATAGGATGAGTCAATGTTTTTAACACAGTACGTAACAGCGCTTCTGCCATTTATTACAATGGTATCTTCCAACTGTTGGACGAAGTATAGAAACTCTACCAAAAAAAAATCAATCAATGTAAACGTAACTTAACTTGTACTAAGCAAATGCGTGCTGACTGAGTTATCATAATTATTGTTTTATATAGTAAAAATAACTAAACTACAATATTATTATGTTCCGATCTCTTGGATGGCACAACTGTTACATCAGGTTGATAAATTTGAAGGTACTAAACTGCATCCAAGAGTCACTTGAGACTGTGGGAAAGATAGACAATTTCCAATTTAACATTGGTTATACAGAGCAATACCCTCTCCGCTACTGTCTGTCCTACAAACATACGTAGTATTTAATTAATAACGTATAAGTTTTAGCTGTAATTGTAATTTAAACTAAAGTTAAAATGATAAGTGATTATTATTTTAAGAATACGTTCGGCCCCAATATTCAATTAAAAGACACAGTATTTAAAATTATAAAGAAATGAAATACTTTAAAATAAATGTAGGCCTAAATAGTTACATTGATAGAATAAAAATTTATAAAACATTTATAGAATTTAGAGGTCTATGTCGATGAAGTGGATATATATAGATTTTGAAAGAATAAAAAAATTGTTTGACTTAATTTAATCTTTCCATAACATTTAATGGTTTTATATACAAAATGCTTTACATTACACTATGAATAAGTTATATTCAATTACGAATTTAATAACAATTCTGTCACAGAATTACGTATAATAATAACGTATAATAACGTAAAAAGTTTTAATCGCAAAAGTAATTATTGTTTCAATATCATAGCCTACAATAAAATTAATTTTTATTTTCATACCGTGAGTCATGTTTTTAACAAGTACGTAACAGCGCTCCTGCCATAATTATAAGCAATGGTATCTGTTGGACGAAGTTTAGAAACTACCAAAAAAATCAATCAATGTAAACCTAACTTAACTTTTACTAAGCAAATGCGTGTACTGAGTTATCATAATTGATTTTTTTATATAGTAAAAATAACTAAACTACAATATTATTTGTTCCAATCTCTTGGAAGGCACAATTGTTACACAATGACACTTCTGTACCCTTCTGTAGTTGTGATGGCACAATTGTTTGTTGTTGTTGTTGTTGTTGGTTGATAAACTTTAAGGTACTAGTACAGAAGAATTAATTTATTTATTGAAGTATGTTAAAGGGAATGGGTACGATCCTTTTAAGACAGATATATTTTAGCTTAAGGTAAAATAATTCTTATAATAACAAATGAAGATTTAATATTATCACATAACTATGTTTATAAAACAATTTCTCGTTATATAATCCAAGATAGTTAATAACGCTATGATTATTGTAGAGTTATAATTACGAACGTTATAGTATGAATCAAGAGAAGACTAATAGAAGTTTAAGAGAAAACCATTAGTAAACGATGATACAGAGCTCGTTATCGTTTAAGTTAAATTAACAATAAAATTAGAATTTTCTTTCAGCTTATAAATAAAATTAGAAACAGTAAAACCGAATCCCAGAAGTAGCAGATAATCAATAAAACAAAGCATTAAAAAGACGATTGCATCTTTTAAACAAGAGGATTAAAATTATTTCCTTACCACCATGAAGGAATAAAACGACAATAAAGTTAATAAATAAAATAAAAAGAACAACAACAGTAAACGAAGTATACTATATATAATAATAATAATAATAATAATAATAATAATAATAATAATAATAATAATAATAATATACGGTATATAAGAAGTTTAGATTGCATAATGAATGGTGAAAGCTGAATGCGTTGGTCAGTTAGTGCATTTCTTCATTAGAGACACCATTACTACATTTGATGGCATTGTAAATCACCCTCTATTAGACTCCTCGGAGTTTATTAGTGCATATTTGTTCATGTCATCCAGGAGAATAAATCAGACTCGATCGTAAAAAGAGTGCGTTAAAATCTTAACATTCAGTCTGGATAACGAATCTATAGATAATTGGAACCATTATACGGACGACCTAATAAAAAGAGACCTCCTCTATCATGCATGAGCATTGGGTATCCTACGCTTATATGTACCATATATATGCATGTATGCGTCTAGCAAATACGCTGTCGGTTGTAAATTGTTAAAAGTCTCTTGTTTCATATTACGGTATGCAATAATCCCGCTGTTAAATTCATATCCCTAAAGTCTTTAAGTTTTATACAACGCCTTTATATGTACTCTACTGTAACAATCCTTTTTAACATCCTAACCTTTTCTTTGTTTGACTTGAGAGAACCGCGTTGATGTTTAGGTATAAGATCTTAAAGCGGGAGATTATCTTACAAATTGTTCTTACGAAAGGAATCTAGTAAGAACTACTATAATATAACTCAGAAATTCAAACCATATAATACAGAATGAGTTATGGCGGACATGAAATGATTTAAATAAGGGAGCGAATGATATAAGATCATGAACTTGCGTTATACCAAACCGAACCTCGTCTATTGATTATAAATCTAGTTCTATCTTACATCTATAAATTTAAAGTTAAAGAGAGGGAAGTGTCAACTGACTGGATTCATGGTCTCATTTAGTATCCATGAGGAGACACTTTGCTAGATATCTAAACCTACCTACTATATTAGCTAAAACACTTCTGTAATATATTATGTATATTAAATATACTATATATTTATATATAGATCTACCTAATATACTAAAAATATTTACGATAAAAAATCCATGCCAATTAAACACAAAACTTGACACTAACAGTAAAACCAACAGTAAGTTACTGTAGTCAAACTCTATCAAAATTAAAAGAGAAAACTTTAACCTCTTGACGGACACATGTGGTCATTAAAATCATATGTTGATACTTTTCAACTACTTTGACGCCCAATTAACACAAATGTTGCCAGAAACCTTTGTTGGTGGCACTGCTCGCTTGTTGCATAATCAGCTGTTATTCATATATTATGTAATGCCCAAACAGGTAGATGGAGTGTTAAATTATTTGCACTCGAGCTGCTAGTTATAGAACTACAAAAAATAGTACTGTATCTTATCACATGGTCAGCCAATTATATGACTGAAACATTTAAGAACAGAAGAGGTAGAGGTGTAAAAAACACTAGTCAGAGTTATCCCATCTAAGAGTAATGAATTTCATTATACAGACAGACCCTGTGATGAATGAAGTGAAGGTATCATTGTCAGGGTGGAAACTAAATGCGTTTCAGAGCGCCTTGTATGCTGAGAAACATACTTTTCAATTTAGTGAGGAAAGCAATTTGTAAACCACCTCACTTCTCGTTTTACTTAGTAAAGCCTCTAGAGATGCAAACCAACCTTTTGGCTGATGACCTGAACAACATAATGTAATTGCGTTTTTTCAGAGTGAAGTTATGGTTACTTTTTAAAATTAATTTGTCTCTCAAGAGATTAACTGTGAGGGTCGTAAAAATGGAAAGAAGAATTTTAAGAACACGCATAGGTAAAAAGGGTCAGAGAAACTATATTTTTGTACTATTACCTAATAACCAAGTTTGTAAAGATATGACCCGATAATATATATGATGAGAAAAAAGAGAGTCATACTACGGTCATTTACTAAGAACACCAAAACCACGAGTTTTAAGACAAATAATTGAATTAAAAAGCAAAGCAAAGCACACTAAAAACCCTACCAAGTTGAATAAAGAAAATAAAAAGAAGATATGCAGGAATTAGAAAAAACAGAAGAAGATTTTAGAAATAAAACCAGGAAAAATCAAAGTTCTTAACTATAAAAATAGAAGATTTAAATTTAAAGAGGAAACAAGAGGAAAGAAGTTTTCTTGAGACGAGAAAAGAAAAGAAAGATCTAAAAATATGAAAAGATACTGGGCACAGTGAAAAATGTGGGTCCCAATGTGAGCGTAAAAGTAGAAAAGAATATAAATGTAAATATTTATCAGAATAGTCACCAAAATATGAACCTTAATTTTATCAATTTAATCAATACATTAATTTTTTACTAAAACTTTTTAAAAACAATTTCGATACTTGAGAATCTACTTCGACAAAATTTTAACTTGGAACAACCACGTAAACAATAAACGTAAATTATTAAATGGCAGATTTAAGTATTTGTACCGACTTCTTTCTAGGTAATCTAAATTACCATTACGCTCTAAATTTCTAACATATAAGACTTTACTGTAACCAATTTGGACGTATAGCAGTCAGATATACGGCTCAGAAAAAAATTCTGTAACCATACGAGTTCAAAATTAATTACTATGGTCTACGATTAAAATCAAAATTATTAGTATTATTTACAAAATATTTTATGCTCTACAAGATGAGGTAAACGCTATATCTGCTGAAATTCTTGAGGTTTTACTCTTGTGGTAACAATTTTTAAGATTTTGACCTTAATATGCATTCGAAGGCAAAAATGTATGCAATTAAAGTTGTAATATTAAAAAACTTAAGATTTTCTTTAAAACATTTGTTTACGGTGGCTAGTTGTAGTAAATTAATGAAGTTATAAAAGTTAAATAAGTTATCGGATAATATAAAAAAATCTCGAAATTTTATTTGATCATTCTTTTCTACAAGATCATTTTAACAAGAAAAAACATTCTTTTCTAGGAAATTTAAAAAAATCTGTAACTTTTATTTCAATTATTCTTTTCTACTTAATATAGTTTAGCGTCAATAATTAGTGATTTTCTGTATTAAAGTCTGCAGAGGTTGAATTTCATTTTTCATAATTCACTAGATTAAAATTAAGTTATCTTTTTCATTTAACATTGTTTAAATAACTAAATGTACGTCATATATTTTTTAATTACATTGACAAGAAAAAGCCGTTTGAATCTTTCACACCAGATTTTTACATATGACTAACAATTTTAAGTAAATTTTGTTTGATTTTTCGCAAAAATTGCATTATTTTGTGTAGTTACAGTAAAATAATAATAATAAACTAAAATAACAGTACTTACTTTACTAGTAACATTTGAATTATTGAAGATAACTTACAAAAAGGGTATGCATAATTTAAGAAAGATGAACAAGAAATAAATTTCAGTTTTAATACCATAAAGACTGAGCGTGATAGAACAGTGCACGTTTTGAAAAAGTGGACACATTACTTTTCCCATCGTCATCCATAACTATAAACTCTGACAAAATGCAACCCCCATGGGTGTAGCGGACCACTAATTTTAATAATCGTTTCAAAAAACCAAATCCTAAGATTTTTTCTATGACACGAATTCATTAATTTAAAACTTCTTTTGATTTTTAGCAGTAATTTTTCAAGATAATTTTCTTAAAATACGAACCATGCAAACTTTTAAGTATTTTATATTCCTTAATTCACTGTTAGTTTATGTAAGATCATGAACTAACATTTATTTTTAATGATTGCTTCTAGCATTTTATTAAAATTATGTTATATATTCGTTTGATTTTATTTTTAATTTATATGGGAAACATTTCTTTTTTTAATGATCCTATCTTACTATCTTATCTCTAACAGTCAAAATATTATCTTTCATTTTTGATTATATCTCTTGTAGAAATACAGGTAATACAAAAATAGGTCATTTCAATTTTATTAATCATATCTGTTCGGTAACTAAAAATATTGATTATTCGTAACACGACGAAAAATGTTACAAGTAAATTATTATTTACTGAATTGTAAATTTTATGTGAATTTGCTGTTTATGGCTTAAACGATTATTAAAACAAACACTCGTGTCTAGTAATAGTTAGTATTGATACAAACATTTTAAATTATTAAGATTTGTTCAGTAAGGAAAAAAAATACAATACGAATTTTTTCATCAAAGTTCGCATATAAATTATCTTGTAATTTAACATATGAATGTAGCTGAATTGCCCATAACGGGCATTTGGAGCGTTGAATTATTTGCACTCTATCTACTAGTTCCAGAGATACAAAAAATAGTTATGTTTCTTATCATGTGGTCAGCCAATTATATGACTGAACTATTACACAATACACTGAACTATTACACAATATATCTATAAGAGGTAGAGGTGTAAAAATCAGATGTATCTCTTCTGAAAGTAATGAATTTCATTATACAGCCAGACCCTGTGATGAATGAAGTGAAGGTGTCATTTGCAGGGTGCAAAGAAGATGCTTTTCGGAGAGCCTGGCATGCTGATAAATATAGGCTACTTTTGTACTCAGTGAGGAAGGCAATAGTAAATCACATCACTCCTCGTTTTAATTAGTAAAACCTCTAGAGGTTCAAACAAGCCTTTCAGCTGTTGACCTAAATAACAATCAATGTAGCTGAACTGTCATAAATTTCCAAATAAAATCTAAAATACTCGACGTATTGGTTATTCGCGTCTAAGTGTTTCAGCACTTTAACCATCTTTGTGTTTCTTAATGGTTTCGATGAATTTATTTCGTGCACCAAACAGGCTAATTAATAATAAGTACTACCATCTTAAAGTCTAAATTAAAATTTTTAATTTATCTGATGAATATCAATAAAAGTACTATGTCGGACTTTCTAGAGCTAGAAGTGCAAAAAACCAATTTATTTTACTGCCACAGTGCAATAACCCCCAAATATTGTATACATAGAGGTTTTAAAATAATTTTCAATTAAGCTTACACGAGGTCTTGTGAAGCGAAGCGAGCGGGGGGTTGCTAGTGTTTTATATTAGGGTATAACCACATTCACACACTTCAATAATTATGTTGTTTGTGGTATTGGGTTAATTGTTTGGATGGTTCTGGAATCTTCAAGCTGTTATCATTTTGGAACCATCTAGAAGGCTAGCTTAGCAACCTATGTAAATAGGTGTGTCGAGGAAGAAGTGAGTCTGATAGAAGAACTTGAGAACTTGTAACATTGTAAAGTTGAATAAAGTTTGTTGCGTTTACAGTTTTGTTATCTTGTCATTTTTACTAACTAATCGAACTTCTTTGATGTTACTGTCACCCTTCAATATATCTATAAATATAAAAAATCTTGAATTAAACAAATAAATTCAACTACTAGTCTAGTAAAACCGTAAATATTGAAAGTTGTTTGCTTGAGGAATGTATTTGACTATAATAATTCTGAACGGAATACATAAATACTGATCTAATGTTGGAAATTGAATGAGACTTACTAATTGTGTGAACAATTAAGTTATCTGAACATAAAAATAAATCAGAAATAATTTAAACAGAAATAGTAGAAAACTCCCACCAAAAGTTGCATTTAATAGAAATTTTTAAACGTGAAATCTAAACCTGCCAGAGGTTTTGAATTTATGAGATGGTAACTGACAATTCCAATAAAATGTAAGATGAAAGATTAAAATATTTTATAATCATTTCCCGTTTACGAAGGTGATACGTACCGTCGTTAAAACCAGAATGAATGAATTAGATATTTATCAGAGAAGAGTAGCAACACACGACACTGAACTATGAAACAATGCTTATAGAATGCGTTACGACACCTGTCCATTAGAATAACATTCTGTAGCTTATCCTAACTTATAGCCTGTGTACTATCGAATCATTCATGTCGTTTGATTTATGCTCCAGTTAAGATCCATTGATTTACAACCCGAACTCAAATCAACTAGATCTTCTGCCGTTTTAACAACCAGTACACCGATAAATAACGTACTGTCAAACGAAATTAAAATCCAAGTGCAAGCAATCAAAGTCTGATTCTATGACAAGATATAAGATTAACACCTAACTTAAATCAATAGCCTTCCAACTTCGTAACCACGTCCTGGCACTTAGCATGTCATTTACATTTAAGGAGAACTCCACTGCGGTTAACACGGCTTGACACATGCATTACGAAAGCGATTCTCGTGAATTAGTCCTACATCTGAAAACCGTTCCTTTATCCTTCTTTTGAATTGATACGGAAATTATGCGTTTCCTTGTATTTATTTTCTGGGTAAGATTTTACTTAATCTTATCAGTTATATTAATGTACTTCTAGTCATAATTTGTTTTAATCCAATTATATCGGAATACTGAAAATCAAAGTTTTGTAGTGTACTACAATAATGTAAATACAGAATGAAGTTAATTAAGGGAAGTTAGGAAGCCCTATTTCGCTAATGTTAAACTTGTTAAATTTGTGACCCATTATCTCACAAATTACTAATGATAGGAGTTTGCCATTTTTACCAGGTATTTATGCATGGCTAAGGAAGTGACTGATCATCTGCTACCCTTTTATATAAACTTTGAAAAATGTTATGACTTTTTTATTGCTGAACTAATTTTTTCTCTATTTTCAACAGAAAATTATTTATATCTTAAAAATTATTTTATGTATATTACTGAGAGAGGATCCATAATATAAAAATAGCATATCGAATACGCAGAAAAAAATTTAGCATATCAATAGTTTTTAAGAAAATGGGTCCATTCGTCATAAAAAACATGATTTTTCAAAAACCGCAAAATAAAAGTGTTTTAGTACCAGCACAAAACACGTAGACGCAATACTCTTTACAGCAATAAACAAACTACTTCAATCACAAAATTAATTCGTTATAACCAGTATAACCTGCAAACATTTCTGTTCAAAATGATGCATACCACAGCTTTTTAGTTTACGCAGTTCTTGAAATATAAACGCTATACCGAAACGATAATCTAAAAAATTAAAGTACCTATGTAAATTTGCATAATAATTTTCAAAAATTTAACAAAACAAATTTTAAAATGCATATAAACATAAATTATACGTCAAATTAAACAGAATAGTGATATAGTTTTGTAAGTGGCTGGCCATGTGATAAGAAACAGAACTATTTTTAGTAACCCTGGAACGAACAGATTGAGTGTAAATAATTTAACACTCTACCTGTCTGTTATGGGTGAAGTAAATTACTGTACAAATGAAATACAGTTTTAGCGCGAGCAGCTGACTGTACGGCGTGACGGTAGAGTTGTGATGGGCAATGTAGGTACAGAAAAACTGTCTGTCCTTCTTCGTGGGCCTTCTCAGAGTGGTTTACGATCTTAACAGCAATGTTTACTTTTAACACTGTTGCTCTAATAGTTTTTTTTAATTTGGCAAAACAAATGTAACTCTATTGTTATTCTGTTTCTGTTAAAAAATATAAATTAAATGTTGTTATTACAGCACTTAAAATCAAAAAGAATATTTTACACTACCATTATGTAAACACAGAGGTAATCAATAAAAATATAAGTTGTTTACAAAACCGTAGGGAAGGAAATCTCTCTAGAAACAGGAGATCGTTTTTCGTACAATTTGGATAATTTAATGTTGTTTGCATTGGCGATATTTATGTTACTCAAATTACCACAGGTTTATGGTGGCCATAGATAGATAATAAGGGCCGGTCAGCCCGAGGACTGTTCGCATAATTAACTCCGTTTTGATGGTTTATCGAGCATGTTAATTCCAACGTGACCACTCCAAGCCGCTTCCCGATTTATTCTTTGCATGCGCTGAAGAATTATTGGCAAAACCTCGAGAAGACTTTTGTTTACGAGTAACTTGCGTGATTCCGACAAATTCTGAACACCATTAGGTATTACAGACAAGTTATACCATATTGACAGTTTCTTTTTGTGAGAGAAGTTATCTCTATAAATCATAGTAAAAAGTTTTAACTGAAAATAAATTATATTTATGTTTCTCTCATAAACTATAAATGTTTAAAGTGCACAATTAAAATAAAGTACGCAATAAAATAGTGGTAATAAAAATAAAATTTTTGCGTCCCGGACTTGTTCATGAAAAAGGAACTATCAAATCTCGTGTGATGCTCAAATCATAAAATATACTCTGACTATTTTAAGTGCTGGCTAATTTGCAACTTCTCCTTATGTTTTCATTAATACGCTTTATTT
Organism: Catonia carolina; assembly: GCA_035578175.1. Classification (NCBI taxonomy): domain Eukaryota; kingdom Metazoa; phylum Arthropoda; class Insecta; order Hemiptera; family Achilidae; genus Catonia; species Catonia carolina. Next base: position 261,937,129 of record JAQMRL010000001.1, read on the forward strand.
TCAGCACTAATTAGACTTAATATATTAGATTGTTGTATATTTTAGCACTATTGATAGCTCTTATTGTCCGGGCCGTAGTGTGGTGGTCAGCGCAACTGGCTTTCGCGCCAGTGGTCCCAGCTTTGATTCCCGATTAGGTCTCACATGTTTTCATCCCTTATTTTCATCACACTTCTGCACTGGTATAAGCAGTAATAAACAAAACAGTCAAATATAAATCCAAAAAAGAAAAAATAACATTATTTAAGGTACTTTTAATTAGTACATAGTTTTTTAGATTCAGTAATAGACTGTTGTTTAGGTCATCAGCCGAAAGGCTGGTTTGATCCTGTAGAGGTTTTACTAAGTAAAATGAGAAATGAGGTAGTTTACCATTGCCTTACTCACTGAATGGACTAGTACGCTTATCAGCATGTCGGGCGCCGGCCGCATTGGCGTAGTTTTAACGTGCTCGCCTCTCATCATGCGGTCTTGGGTTTGAATCCCATTCAGGCACGGCATATTTTCATACGTTACAAAAAATCATTTCGTCCTTTACTGTCTGCGTTAGCAGTAATACTTAATAACTAGTGCCTCTTATACCTCTACCTCTTCTGTTCTTAAATGATTCAGTCATTTAATTGGCTGACCATATAATAAGAAACAGAACTATTTATTTTAGCCTTGCAACGAACAGATTGGGTGTAAATAATTTGACACTCCACCACTTTTATGGGCAGAGTATTAGTCTGATATTTCCCTATAGGATAATATTGACAAATTTCAAGTACAAAAATACATCTGAAAGTACTTAATAAATAAATTATTGTTTGTTGTACATAAAACCTTATCTCGTTAGCGGTAAATATCTTGTTAGCAACAGGAAGTAGTGTACTAAATCTTCGATTATTCGCGTAGCATTTTAACTGAGGGAGACTTTTGGTTTTCTCTATTTACACAAAATCATATAATTACCATGAAAAAGTAAAAATTATTCAGCTAATTTTTTCAAAAAAAATTTCAAACTGTAAGTTGTATTACGTAAAAATAGGCTTTTTTTAGCAAAACAGAGATACAAGTTACAGATAGTTTTTGTTACAAATAATCATTCAAATTGAATCGTGAAGTTACAATCAATAGATAATAACTGTGAAAATGACATGAAGTTTATTCCAGAGAGAACAATACTTAACAAAAATACTCCTACGGGAATATAAATAAATGAATGTAGCCTTACAATATGTACACCAATGTCTAGACATCCAGGAGAATTTTGAGGAAAGTTTTATAAATTAAGGCTGCGTATAAATCGATTTCCGTTTTGAGAAAATATATATGTTTGAAACGACTGTAAAGTGAAGGAAAACATCATTGAATAAGAAATTTTTATATCGTTGCGTGCAGGGGCGGTTCCAGGGCTGATTTTCGGGGGGGGGGCTATCTTGTTTTTATGTAGCTCTTACTACATAATTTGTAATACATAGTTTGTAACTGAGTCATTGAAAAATCATTTTTTATGCTGTATTGCTCTAACCACAATTTTAATTCATAGAGAAATTTTCAAGGTGCTGACTGGATGCGAGTGGCTTTTGACTACTGACACTGATTGTTATCTTAATACTATTTAAAAATAGATACTTTCTGTTTGACTCATTTTTGTACTAAAATAATTATTGTTAATTGATAGGTACGAGTATTAGGATTCAGTTTTGTTAGAAATAATAGCTTATAGAAAATATTAAACTAAGTTTTCGTAGTATTTCGGGGGGGGGGGGCATGGCCCCCATGGCCCCTTCCCTGAAACCGCCCCTGGTTGCGTGACATTTCATTCTTGACGTACAGAAGCTTTGTTAATAATGCGCACATAGTTACGTTGAAATTGTAGTTTGTTAGAGTATGCGTCGTATCATTGTAAGCTTAAACTCGATTGAATTAGCTACAGTTTTGCCGGATCACATTTATCATGTAGGTACTACTTGTACCTTATTTATGCAGCACATGAACACATTAAAACTAAATTATTTAGTATCTATAAATTTAATAAGTTACTGATGTCACCTCCACGACGATTTCAAAATTCCAACAGTAAAGGAGCTAACCGTATCCTTGTATAGTAAATTTCACGAACGACTAGACGACCATCCGAACCAACTAGCCCGTGATCTAGCTATAAGGAACTTCCCAACCGTGCGACGTCTAAAGCGGAAATGGAGTAGAGACCTATTGGTCTGAATAACGGACATTACCCGCCGTTTTAAACGGAGAATGTACCACTGGGTACATCTTCTCCTTAAAATGAAATTGCGAAAGACCATTTAAATATCATATTATACGGAAATTATGCAGCTCAATGTACATTAAAATGTAGCCGTAATCAAAATTAAAGACAATAAAACTCAAAGTGTAAACTTAGATAACTTATTTTGTCGGTCTGGTGTAAGAGAAATCGTACAAATACTGAGCGATATGTTTTTTCAGTGTAACGTTTTTTCGGTCGTACGCGTTAATTTTATTTCGCCAGCCAGCAGATCAAGTCTTTTTTTTTTTTTTTAATAACTGTAAATCTACGATCTGCTCTCATAGAACAATGAGTAGATGTGTTGTAAGTATAAATCTTGAGTAAGTAATACCCCTTGGTATTACTCTATAAAATTTCCCATTTTGTTGAAGTGATCTTGCGATCGTAAAATAAATTACACAATCACATATTAAAATAAATCTGTAGGGTGTAGTCTGCATAGCCTTCTGTGTGTTCCACTGTTGTCTAGGAGATTGATGGCTTCTGGATTCTGGTGATTTTCAAGTCTTGTTTGGTAACTGGTGCAAAATTTCTGTATAGCTTCGTGTACCGTGGGAGTGTTCGTGTCTCTAAGCAATATAGTGTTGGATATGTACCAAGGTGAGTCCATGATGTTTCGAAGTATTTTTGACTGAAACCGTTGAATTATTTCAATGTTACTGTGACTTGCTGTGCCCCAGAGTTGTATCCCATATGTCCACACAGGTTTAAGTACAGTTTTATAAATTAAAAATTTGTTTTGTGCCGATAATTTGGATTTTCCATTAAGCATCCAATACAGCTGTTGGTATTTAAGATTTAACTGTTTTCGTTTGTTCCATATGTGAGTCCTCCATGTTAGACGCCTGTCCAGGTGGAGGCCAAGATATTTTGCCGTATCGGATTGTGGAATTTGTACGTTGTTCAAAAACACTGGTGAACATGTTTCCCGTTTTAGTGTAAATGTGACGTGCAGACTCTTGTGTTCATTTGTTTTTATACGCCACTTTTTTTGCCAATTTTGTACGCTGTCTAAGTGTTGCTGCAAGTTATGAGATGCAATTTGTGCATCTTCGTGTATTGCCTGAATGGCTGTGTCGTCGGCAAATGTTGCCACTGTAGTGTTGTCATTTTGTGGAAGATCAGAAGTGTAAATGGTGTACAAAACAGGAGACAGCATGCTTCCTTGAGGAACACCAGCTTCAATTAATTTTAGAGATGATTGTTCGTCCTTATATTTCACTTTAAAGTATCGGTCCTCCAAATAAGATGCAATAATTGAGTAATACTGATGGGGAAGATTTTGTTTAATCTTAAAAAGAAGACCCGCATGCCACACTTTGTCAAAGGCTTGCTTGATGTCAATGATCAAGTCTAAGCTTGTCTAAATAATATTGGAAGTTTTTTTTTGCTTTTATGGCCTCGTTGGACCAATTAAATCATATATAGAAATCTTCTTGGTTTGATTTTAGGATTCTTACGTTTTACCCAATAATTCGTCATATTTTGGGATCTGATCAGTCTGATCTTATCTGTACAAATCATTGACCACGGAACTTGAGTTTTTCGAGGTTTTATTATACTATTAAGTAATATAATAGTTAGCTTGTTTAAATGATATTTAATGTTAATTATAGGCCTATTATTCATTAATAATTCAATTTTTTTGTAAAATTTTTGAAAAGTAAAAACACGATCATAAAAAGTATTTTTGCATTTTTTTTAAAGAGAATTATTTACAAACAGTTTAACAAAAACTTTCAGTAAATGTTTTAACAATTTTTTAATATAACTTGAAGAAGACTGTACTCAGCAGCGTTGCTTCCGTGTGATCGTTTGGATATAAGTGATAAAGGATTTCTTCTTATGTCCTGGTGACGTACAACTTTTTTTTATGCATATGAAGTGAATGAAGGTGTAAAAAGTAGAAAATGAAGATGTGGTACTGATGATCTGTGTAACTGATGTTGAATATCTATTTGATGATTAATTTTAGATTAATAAATGTTATCAAGATTTAGTTTATTGATAAAATAAGAGTTGACCATCCGTAATATCATTTTGTGCTTTTAATCTTGAATGGATGGTTAAACATTTTTACAATAAATTACAAACAAACAAAATTTTAGTGCAGCTAAATTTAGTATTCTAAACATTAAAGTATTGATATGAAAAATATCGAAACGAAAGAAACATTCCCAGCATCATTAAATAAATTTATTAAACCTGTCAAATTAATGTACTACTTAAAAAGCAATATTGCGAAAGTAAGCTTAGGTAACCATCAATAAGATGAGAAATTGCTGGCTGTAATTATGAGCTCAAATAATGAAAAATTGTAATGCACAGAATATTGTAGGTAAATAAAATAATGACTGACTCTAGTATTATAAGTAAACTTACAAGGGCAGTCACTCTAAGTGTAATTAATCCTATATTCTTTAATAGTACCTATCAGTATAACAACTATTTTTATAGTTTCCATCTAAGAACACCATTCTGTATATTACGTCAAATGTTTCATTCAATTAATTTAAAAATTACAAACATGTTAAGTTGTTCATAATTATACATAATTATGAAAGCAACTAGTGCAATAATGTTAATAGTTTATAAATTAACTTATTCATAATAAATTGATAAGAACCTAATTATAAAATAAAAATGAGTTACATTATTTGTATTAATGGCAATTAGAAAATATATATTGTAAATTTGTTCCACTTCATCCGGGATCTCGTTATTAATAAATGATAAACAAACTTCCTTTAAACGTATATCAAGTTCTTAGTAATTTACATTAAATAAGTTTTTTTAGACTAGATTAATTGCAAAATACACAAAAAACTTAACGCTTAAACATATCTTAAATAAATATAAGGATGGCCATTTACAAACAAAATATATGAACCGTTTGGTCGTTTTCACATGGAGCGTAGGCCTACTGTAAGCGTATCGTCATAGATAATACAAAATCCGTCATGCAGCGAGGCTTCATGACGATTACCATACTCTTTCACACGAGGCGTACTGAAGGCGTACACAAAGCGGTATGAAAGCGTACGGTAGTTGTCAGTCAAATGGTAGGCACTGTATCGCTCGGTCAATTATGACTAGTGACGACGACATAAATTTTGTATCATTGTTATCATCGTCGACGAGAAAGAATAAATAGAAGATTTTGGGTTCGTCCGTATATTGAAAGAAATATTCATAAAAGACTATTTATTTACGCAAGAAAGTTATCGGAAAATGAGATGAAATTTAAATAATTTTACAGGAAGGGTACGATCAGAGAGTTAGTGGATACAATTAGACCAATAACTTCTAAACATAATACCAATATGCGTACACATAATGGTAGAATATTCTGCCATAGCTTGACCATGGCCATTTGGAGTGGCTGGAGTAATTCTTATTCCCGCTAAACGCGTTACCTCGCGCTAAACGCGGTAAATGCTTGTAGGATAGTTCAGTGATAGGGCTGTCATTTCAGGGCGCCTGGACGAACCCTGGATTTCATTCGGAGACCCACCTCCTAGGTTTTTACGCTCTCTATACCATCTATCTAAATTCCGTCTATATAAATTTAATCAGATGTGTGGGACGACTCATAGGACGATGAGACAAAAGACAAGACCCGAAACAAGGTTAAAGTTTTATAAGACGAAGGCACTTCCAGCCTTGACATACGGCAGTGAAACATGGGTGGTGATGAAAAAAGGGTAGAAAGAAACATCCAAACTGCAGAAATGAAATTCGTAATGACTGTCAAGAGTTGTGCAAAACTAGACAGGATTAGAAATCTATACTAATAATACAAAGACAGAGGGAGTTTTGTGCAGGCTAATTTCCAAAACTACTGAACGGATTTTCATGAAATTTTGACAGCTTATTCGTATTTATATTCACAGTAATTTTTTTTTTTTAATTTAAAAAAATGATGACCGTAAGGGCCTTATTGAAGATTTTCATAAATATGTATGTGGGTGTGTACAAGTGAGTAGATATTGCTGTTGAAGTAGATGAAGGGGTTTGATGAAGATGAGAAACGTACGCGAAGGAAATTATCAAAACGTCGTATCTGTGTATGTGTGTGTGTTTGTGTATACTTATTGTTGAAGTTGATAGTTTAAAGGGGGATGAACGAGAGACGTACGCGAGGGAATTTATCAAAACGTCGTGTGTGTGTACTTTGGTGTACATATACAGACGATCTAGCAGCTAGACAATTACTATTACATTTTTTTTAAATATTGATTAGGTCCTACACTTGTTTCACGTGCGAAGCCGCGCGGGCCATGCTAGTGAAGATATAAGGCAAGAATTAGAAATTTTTCCACTCAATAAAAACATTAAATTGTAACGTGCCCAATAGGCCGATCATTTAAATAGAATACCAAAAATCTGCTTGCCTAGTGTAGCGAGAAGATACAAACCAGTGAGAAATGGAGAATTTGGTACGCCAACAAAAAGATGGGTGCCGGAACAGTTATAAATGCCGAACCGTAAGGAGAAGAAGAAGGGGATGCGTGTACATGGTTCAGCTAAACCCTCAGTTTTGGCTAAACTACAATGTTTTCAATCAGAACTGCTGAGGTCAGCTGTTGTTAACGCTCCATTATATAAATGTTCAATCATACGCAGCACACAGATCTTAACAAGCCTTACGCAAATGAAACAGTTTATCAGACATACTAGCAACTTAAATTAAAATTCGAAAATAATAACAACCCACTAATTCGCGTTTTGAACTTTCACATTTACCAGATAACTCCATTTGTCAGCTCCGCAGAAGGTGGAGCGGAGATTCGGGATAAATTTTACAAGTCATCTGAATTGTTTTGTTCTTAATAAACGTAAACAAAATTATAGTAAACTAATTTAATCTGTAATTTTTCAAAAAATTATTTTAATAATACTAGTCTAGTGGCAATAAACATGCGGGTTCAGCTAATGAGTGTTCTTAAAAGTGATAAAGTGATGTAAACTAAGCTACAAATATAATATTTACTGGCTGTGCAGAACTGAACAGTTGTAGATTTAATTAAATAAATTAAAGAAAATAATATTGAAAGAAATTGATGACTATTTCACTGTTTTGTTGTAAATAAAAAATGAATTAAAAATAACGTTCTGACAGAATTAAATAAAATCTTGCGTGAACTTCTAGACTGCATTTAAATTACAAGAGACGAAATACAAAAATAAAAAACAAATAAATATGCATTAAGGTTAAATTTAATAATATGAAATGAAGTAACATTTTATTAAATTATATTTTACAACTTAAGATCTTGTACAATGATTAGCATAGAAATAAATAAAATAAATTATTAAGTGTATGCTGGGCAATAGCTCATACACCTTATTAATTTCTAAATTATTTTGAACCATTAAATAGCTTGTTTCTTTAATAAGTTAAGACAATTACTAGCCGGTGGTTTAGAGAAGAATCTATATAAGGGGTTATTTATGGTTTTAAATAATTATATTGAATTTAATTAGAGTTATTAATGTTGAAAAAAGCGTCAGTCGGTCACATTAATAATTTTCACAAATTGAAATTATTAATAAACAAGGGGAAATTATAACGGCGTCTCGTTCTTTTTCTTGTATCTTTTACTCTTCGCTATCTTCTAATGGATGAAAAGATTTATAAACGAAAATATTGTTTGCGTACCAAGTTGTTAGTTATTCACAAGTATGGTATACCTAATATATCTGCATATACATATATGTATAAAAGAATAAATTGACATCGTAAAACTGCAGTTGTTTATTGAAAGCCGTGACGAAAAGTTGGCGCTCCTAATGATACGTTCGGACCCCCGCGATTTATGAGACACGGCTACGTTACTCAATTACCGTGGCTACGTAATTGTTTCTCATTCAAATACCATTCTATGAATGCACGTGTTCCAGTTATTCTTTTTCAATCTTGTTCCATGTCCGTCCTTTTATTCCCATAGCCTCTTTCTTACATTTAATGGTAATAAATTACTTTAAACACTTATCTATTTGAAAAAAAAAAATAAACATTTTACTATTTATTATCAATTAAATCATTTCAGAACAAACGCGTTAAAATTATATGTTGCCAGAAATTTTAATAAGTAATATTTATTTGACACAGGATAATAATGTAAGAATTTTTCTGGTAAATCCAAATAGAAATTTTAAATCGACGCTCCATTAAAATAAATATAACTATTTTGACTAACAGTGTATTTATTTCGCAATCAGTTAAATATTATACCCAAAAACTTTTTTTTTTTTTTCTCTTTAATTCTTTATTTACAACTGTAAAATGTTACAACAAGCAAATGTGATGATTATGACAATAGTGTAAATGACATGATAGGCATGAGAGGGGTAGGGCCCCCATTGGTGCCTCCCCAAGAATGAAATTTGTATATAAAATTAGCATGTCTCTACTCCAGCGTCTTTTAAGGCGTCTAGGGGGATTATCAGGTAAATGGACGGAGGAAAGTGAACGCATCAGGGGGTTCTCGTGTTCGTGTGACTTGTCGTTAAAGCGTTTGTATAGGTATTCAATGGAATTTTGTACAAGTGGTATTTTCAAATCTGTATGTAAGGTTTTGTTGCTAACGTAAAGAGGTGCTTTTGCTATAAGGCGTAATGTTTTTGACTGGAATGCTTGAATTCGTTGCAAGTTAGAGGGTTTGGTTGAACCGTAGATTTGGGATCCGTAGGTCCAAATAGGTTTTAAAAGAGAACAATATATGCGTAACTTTTGTGCCATTGGTAATTTTGATCGTTTGTGAAGTAGGGAATATAGAAGTTTAAGTCGGGAATTCAGTAATAAACGTTTCCGTTTGATATGTGTGCTCCAAGTAAGTCGTTTATCAAAAGTCAGACCGAGATACTTGACCGTATCTGTTTTTGTGAGAGGTTCATTGTCTATGTACAAAAACTTAAAGCAAAAATTATAACTGTGTGGGAAACTTTTTTTTTGATACTTACAATTGAAATTTATTATCTGTTATATAATACAACAATTTCTAAATGTGAAGCTAATGTTTCAAAACTTGATTTACTTTAAGGAGCGTGCAGTCATCACCGCAGTCCTACAGTTGGCCAAGAAGATCTCTTGGCCAAAGGCGCTTCAAACGTCTAGGCTGAGCACCCGGTATCGCTCTAGTGTACATATTTTGTATGGGAGGGTTGTCATGTAACTCAAATTTGTCATGCATTGTCTTGTATAGTTGTTTCGTGACATCAATTACGTATGGGAATTGTATTTTAAATTATGTGAATTTAACATTGAAAGTACCTGCACAATTACATCACTCAAATATTGTGCATTAGAAATATTAAAAAATATAAAAACAAACTTAGTATTTAATTAAATTTTGATCTTATTAAAAAAATTATGACGATGATTATGATGATTTGATGATAGTCGGTTAATTCAATCGAGGAGTAAATCCAATATTTTGAAACTTTTAGTCTGTAAAATACGTCGTCGCTATTGCCAAGAACATGCATTACAGATAGATTATTATGTATTTCTAAATTTTCCAGATGTTTTATAATACGGGTTTTAATTTCATCTTTTTCAGAAGGGTTGTTAAGGTGTTTATGATTTCGTTGGAAACATACCATGGAGCTCCAATGATCAGTCGCAGAAATTTTGACTGAAAGCTTTGTATCATGTCGAGGTTGGTTGTACTAGCTGTACTCCAAATGTAACTACACAACCTAACCATTTCAATTATCTAGACTACCGATAAACGTCAGAAACGTTTATCTAAAATAAAAAATCTGGTGTGAAACACTTTCGCAACTTTCTCTTGCCAATGAAAATAAGGAACAATATAACCTAATTTTAGAAATAAACAAAAACTAACCTGAAAACCAACCTTATTTTCATCATGAATGAATGATGCAAAATAAAAACGATCCTTAGTTTGGCTTACTAACACGGAAAATCATTTTTTGAAGTTGAAATAGGCTCTGTAGAGAAACATGCTCGAAAAAAGTTGTAAATCTTTTAATTTCCTATAAATTTGATTACATACACTTTGGTCGTAAAATGTAAATACACTACGGCCGAAATCTAAAAAATAGGTTTTATTGCAGATTTTCATGATAAAAATCAGAAAATCACTAATTACCGCTAAACTTTAACAAAAATTTTTTTTTAATAAAAGTTGTAGATTTTTAAATTATCTACTACTGTTATACAGCTTTGCGCTAAAATGCATATTAAGGCTGCAATCCTAACATTTTTTCTACGAGAGAACAGCCTCCCCAAGAATATCAGCAGTCATGGCGCCGACCCTATCTCGTGGAGCATAAAAATTGTAAAATGAGGCGATTTTTTTAAAAAAAACGTAAGAGTAGTGTTTGAGAAAATCGCAAAAAGTGAAAAATGACAAGAATAAACTACTACTTCCTGTTGACTGATTTTGGTTAAAATGTTCATTTCGGGTCCTCTGGTGGTATCTAACTTAAGTTTTAAGTTTCAACTTCGTACGGTGTTCCGTTTTTCAGATATTCTGTGGAGCATTTTACGACACAAGTGTATACAGTATAATAAAAGTTATAGGAAATTAATAAAACTACAACTTTTATTTTAAACATTTTTCTTTATAGATTTTAGTTTAGAGCTAATAACTGATTTGCCGTATTTTTTTGTTGAACAGAGGTTGATTTTCATTTTGCGTCATTCTATCATGATTAAAATTAGTTTATGTTTTTCATTTTACATTGTTTACTTATTGTTAAACATAGGTTATATTGTTCATTATCTATATTGGTACGAGAAAGTCGTGTGAGTGTTTCACAACATATTTTTATAATTAATATGCAACACCAAGTTGTTACATATTTTTATAAATGTTCTAGATGTCTTATTCGTAATAATAATGAAGGAAATAAAAGTAATTGAAATATAAATATTACTCAACAAGTAAAACTAATAATCGAAGTCGGATAATAAACTGTTTACTTTATTCACTTGACGCATAATTACGAAGAATCCCACAATCATACCTTGTGTTTAATCACTAAAATATAATTACTCTAATTACACAACGACTATTAAAATTGTAATTTTATGACGACTTAATTGCAGATTTATTTGAAAGAATACGAATAGAACTTCGTCATAAAAAACAGGCTATAAGTCGTAAAAAAATATATATAATATATTTTCAATTATTTGGCCAAGGATCAAGACCTCACAAATTCAAAACGAATAATTGAGTATAACATGCTTGGATAAATAAACTATAGTCATTGATTTACATTTACAACTTGTCAATTCTAATGACTTAATTTACCAAAGAAGCTGTTGAAAAAATAACACAATGTTTTTATATACGTTTCTATTAGTTTCACGTAAAGGCAATAAAATACGTAAGCAAACATAGGGTAAATAAAAGAGTCGATTACTTTGATCGTATAATAAGTTCGATCGTAAAATAATAATTGGTGAATTCATTAAGATTGTTGAAGGCGCAATTTTCTGCCAATTAATTATTCATTGGTAACTGATAATACTAAATCCTCTGGAAAATACTATTTTTTATACTTTTCAGTCGTAAGGAAGGATTGGGTAGAGTAACGTTTTCTAGACTGTTTTGTCTACTAGCTAACAGGAAATACACTGTTCGGACATCAATTCAATTATCATTTTGCATATAAGTGTGTTTGTGTGGGTATGGGCGTGCGCGCAAACTGTAGAACGTTACAAATAGTTATTTTGCATAATTGCATAATATTTTAAAACTTTTTGTTAATTTGTTTTTTTAATAATACCATTTATTTTTAGTAATTATTCTTCAAGGAAGCACTTTAGCTATGTCCACACTCATGGGCTTTCATTTTCAACTTGCCTTACAACGTTCAATTCTACATGCGTCAATGGACGCCTTATTCCATGCACTTAAGAGGCACTTGTCCATACTCGTGCCTCACTTCTGTCAACGGACTTTTTTAGACAGAAGCAGATATAGCTGTATCACCGAGTAATTTTCAAATAAAATAATCTAAGACAAACCAATCAACGCAGAAAAAACACAGACTTGAATTTGGAGTTGCGTTCAAATATTTCCGTTAGGTTGTTTTTGAGATAAAGCTCTTTAAACACAACGAACTTTTTCATTAGTCACAGTTACCTACTCTGAGAGTAATGAATTTCATTATACAGCCAGACCCTGTGGTGAATGAAGTGAAGGTATTATTTGCAGGGTGAAAAGTAGATGATTTTCATAGAGCCCGGCATGCTGACAATTGTACTTTTCACCGTTTTACTTAGTAAAGCCTCTAGAGGTTCAAACCAGCCTTTCGGCTGATGACCTAAACCACGTATTAGACTATATTATACAGATTTTATGAAAATTTATAATGTAAATATGTTGTTAATCATTTTATTTATCATACGGTAAATAACAAAGAACGGTAGAAGTGAACTGTAGTGATATCAAAAGTAGGATAGTACAAGCTTAGAAAAGCCTTTAAAATTACAAAACGTTTTCTGACTACTAACATTGACTTACAGATTAAGAAAACATTCTTAAAACACTATGTTTGGAGTGTAGCATTATACGGGAGTGAAATGTGTGTGATAGGGGGTGTAGAAAAGAAGAGGATAGAAGCTTTTGAAATGTGGTGTTATAGGAAAATGTTAAAGGTTGGGTGGGTGGATAAAATAAGTAATTCAGAAGTTCTCAGATGAGTAGATGATAATAGAAGTATATGGAAACATCTTACTAGAAGAAAGGATAGGCTAGTGGAGCTTATCTAAGAATGCTTGCTATCAGTCTATCAATAAAGGAGGGAAATATTCAGGGAGTGAATTGTAGAGGGAGGCAAAGGGAAGCAAATCACAAAACATGAAGGGCGTTACAGTTATGTAGACAATATAAAAGAACTTGCGCAAGGTAGAACAGTTTGGAGAACTGCATCAAACCAGTCGAGATTGATGACAAAAAAAAAATCATACACTAATATTTGTTAAAATTTGTATGTCTAAGATGCTTCTTGTTATTCGTATTCCATGTTATTATTGCAATATTTTATTTTTCAAACTTTTCCTATGTTAGTTCTGTAATGTTATCTATTTTGTTTTTATTTTTTATCCATTGAATACGCATTAAGATGTATTCTTTGAAGAAATTTTTCTGTACTTGTTCACGCCATTTGTTTATCCGAAAAATTTTCAAACTTTTGGATGGTCATAATACAGTATATTGTATAGTTTTAAATAAAGAATAACAGTTGAAAAAACAACAAATAATATTTTACCAAGAATATTATGGCTTAAATTATTTAAAAATCTAAAACAGATCTATAGTAGGTACCGGTTAACAGATTTATACAAAAATTACAAGAATATAAATTTAAATGAATATAGTACTAACATATTTTTAAAATAATAATGATTGTCATAAAATAATAAATTTAGAAATAAAAGTATGTAATTTAATTTAATGAATTAATAAGAAATCACGAATAATGATCAAAATTAATAATGAATGGAAAACACACGAATAATAAATAAATAATTTATTAAATTATTAATTTAAAAGTTATAAATTTGAATTTAGCCGGAAGGTATTTTCTGTCCGTTTCGTTTAAAAAACATAACTCAAAACACATGTAGAAAAGAATCATGGGAACGTATGTAAGGGTATAAATAAAATGATTGAATTAAATAGATAATTTTATTTCTCGTGTTGTATTTTGTGTTATTTTACGAACGTATCATGATTATTAGAGTATAGTGAGTGGTTATTGTAGTGTGAGTTTATACATTACCTGTTATGTAGGTAGGTCATACCCGAGGATAGATTGTAACGTGGTGTTGAATTGTGAATGCCGGTACGGAAGAAGTACCTGCCTGCAAGTGTTATAATAGTACAGAAAAGAAAACGAAAAAGAGTGACTGGTGAGATCTGCGGATGCAAATCAAAGTCAGTGTTGTAGTCGTGACAATCATGGGCTTATAAACAAGAAGTAATGTCCATGGGAAACGGTGTAATTTATTGCGAAATGAGTTCAATTGGTTCGAGTACCATCCGTCTTAATACGAGTACCTATTACCATGTATCATATCTACGTATAATCGTGAAGTACTCGTACTATTTTGCATGACACAACCGGGTACATTATTGTACTAAGATAGATCAGCGTGGGCCAATCACTTAACATTGACAAGTTACATAAAACTTTTTATTTTACCCGTACTATATAAAACATTTTCCTTGACCTCTAACACCTTCAGCAATGACTCATTAAACATTACTTACATTACACTTTGTATGTATTACATCACAAAATAAATTAATTAACGTTATTAAATAAAATTTATAGCACTGATTTTATCTCTGCAAATTTAATAAGTTCACTATAGTTAGGTTTACTGTATTACTTCATGTAATGATAGTTATTTATCATGGCTTATTAATTGGTCTTGTACAAATAGACATATATCTTTTACTTGATGAATTATACAGGAAAAAATGTAAAATGAAATAAACCAATTAGAAACGTAGCCAGGAATTGATCTACCCTTTGTGTTTGTAAATAATTCCAAATTGGTACTAATTTTGACCTTCGAAGTACCGCACTGTGAAATAGTATTTCAATGATAAAAAAATACGTTTTTCAAATACACACATCGTTGGTGAAAAGTGTTAACCAGCTAACTCTATTTTAGGCCAAAATTTCATTTCTGAATCATTGAAAAGGGAAAATAAAACATATCTATTATAAAAATTATAAAGTTCAATGAGTATTAAAACGCGTTTAGTTGAAACGTGATTGATTGGTTGGTTTTTTGTCATTCTCCATGTAAACTATACAAGTTTTATTCAGTTTTTCAGCTCTCCAGTAAAGTTACAGGAAATGGGGTCGGTAGGTTAACACGCTTCACCAGAGATAATTATAATGTAATAACGTTACGTTTTTGCCGCCTCCGTAGCGTAGTGGTTAGAGCATTGGCCTGCCACGGGGAGGTCCCGGGTTCGATTCCCGGCCAGGGGCTGGAAATGTTCACATGTCAAATCTCACAGTAATCTTACCTAATCCACCGTAGTTGCTAATGACCAAACAGTTAATGCGACTTTAAATAAATTAATTTTAAAAAAAGTTAGGTACTTTTTAATAAATTGTTTACAAAATTAAAATCATAATTTTACGAGAATAGAGTTAAAAAATTATTGCTACATGAAAAACCCTACTATTACTGTTTTGAATCGGATGCGTTATAAAAAAAAATTCTATTACAAAAACTGAATACTAATAAACAATTGAACAATATAACAAAATCACTATGAACAAAAATAGATAGTAGCTATTTTACTTACGGTCTTTTAGAAATTTATTTGTAAGTTCACAAATGGTAGGGGTACCTGACCAGATACTTTTTTTGCAGAGATGTTGAAAATAAAATCATTGATTGCATGAATATCTTAAAATTCGAGTTAAGTTTTCTTTATTTTATTGTTCACGTAATTTAATAATTTTGAAGATGTTGAAAACGAAAGATAAATAATTGAAACAAGCGATGCAGTAATGACATCAACTAAGCTTGTGAAAAAACGAGTTTGAGAGAGATTAGTAAAAACCGTACATTACAGTTGCTAAAAAATCAGCAAACGAAAACGCTTGAATAATATGAATTGTAAAATGAGAGAAAAAACTTAGCACGGCGCGGGGAAGAATAAATGAATTTAAAACTAAACCGATAGCGGACAAAGCGGAAAATAGCAATATTGAAGAAATCGAAAAGATGGCTATTGGACAATTCATATCACACAGAATCGACCAATAAATTCTTAATTAGCGAATACTTCGGGAAATAATAACAGCTGACTATGTAAAGGACTTGTAATTCTTAGACCTTTGCCGGAAATCGAAATCCGGAACTTGTATTTTGTACCAAACCGCGCTAACTGCTATAGGATGGAGGCGGCCAATTTTTTAAATAATTAAATATATTTGAATTTTTTTCTGTCTCCAAAAATCTGTTAATTTAAACGCCGTTAAACCTGTGTAATGATGAAGCGTAAAATGGAAGGACTTTCAATGGGTCGTACTGTATTAAATTTACTTATAAAACATTTTCCTCTATTTCTAAATGATGTTCGAGGTTAGAAATTAATTTATAAAAAATTGTGATTTTTAGATGTTCTAGGAAACATACGTCTTTTTCAATCACCAGTTCTTCCAGAGCCAAAATACCAGCTTGTAAGCTAACAAATTTAACGGTTTGATAATTTCTTTTATACTTTGTATACCAAAACTAAAGAGCCATTTCTGTAATTCCGCTTTAAGCTTCATAATACTCTGTATACGTGTTCAGTTTTAAGGAAGTAGGTTGCTCAGTTTAGGGAACAGATAACAGAATTTTTTTTTGAATACTGTTTTTTTAGCTGTATCAAAACGTAATACTTTTTTCTTGTACTGCATTAGTAAAATCGTCATGGCAAATTTGCTACGTTTTTGTTCGCCTGTAGAATTAGCTCTCAGGCATAAAGTTGACTAAGCGCGATTATTTCGAAACATTGCATCTTTTTTTTAAAAAAATGATTGTAGATAATTTTTTTTATTAAAAAAATATATTAACAATTATCGATACATTAATTATAAAAATTTAGCAGTTTTAGAGAGAAATATAAATTTTTCCTGATTTACTTTAAAAAACTAGAATTTAAATTTAATTTCAATTTCGTTATTAATTATAATATTACAAATACAATTATTCCCCCTAATGTGTGTACGTTACAATCTGTTCAATTTACATTACCCAATGAGATGAGGATAATATGTATGACGTGTAAATGAGTTGTAGACTTGTACAGATTCAGTTCAACCATTACTAAGAGAGTATGGTTAATTGAACCTCAACCATCAAAGTACAGCGGTAACCATAGTCCAGTACTCATATCGGTACAAAATTTTAAAATTACATTTTTATCAAAAAAACAATAGGTACTTAAAAGCTTAAGAATAAAACCATTTATAACCAGTAAATTGAACTAACTGAACCAAAAGTGAAAAGAAATAAAATAAAAAATAAATAAAAATGATAATGAGATTTAATAGCCCTGGGATTCGGCACGATTAAAACACTATCACACGAATTTCGATATAATTAATACGCTTAAATGAATTGTCAAATTAATTAAATTTGATAAGGTAACATGGTTGATACAAAATAAAAATAAAAAATATTTTTAATACGTTACAGAATTCCTAATTGATACAGGACAAACACAATCAACAGGTCTGGTTATATAGTACACATATTAAATTAAAAAGTTGTTTTCTAATCAAGTTATAAGTTAGTGATCCGCTTCCAACTCATTAGCTGTTTATTCTTAAAGACTAATTAGCTAATTGATGTAGGATGAGTCTTCTCTAAGAAAATGCAATACAAGCAAGCACCTTTTAAACTCGTTGTGACATAAAATACCCCATCTATTGCCGACAGAAGAAACACTGCCACGTTCCTTCACAAAAAATAAATTAATAAAAAACTAGAAGAAACGCACAAAAGAATTAAAAATGTACGGTAACATTAACAAACTCCCTGCAAGTAAAACAGAATAATTATAGAAATACTTTTCTAATTAGCTCTCATGTTATAATCTTTTGCAGACTTCTAAATAAAGAATCTATGGAACGTTATATATTCAAAGAATTTAAGTACTAGTACGTTTTACCTGTTATGTATGCATGAATCATATTAAAATAACATTTTTTGACAATCTGGTTCATTCATAAAAATATTTAGCCAACTAAAAAACAAGTTTTCTTTGAGAATTTAAATTAATTTATCAATTGTATATTTTGGTTTTTGAGAAGATAATTTTAAAAACTGTAACATTTTCGTACGGACCAGGGGTGCATAGTGCATTGCTGGCACAATCTAAAGGTAGAATAAATTATCTGTTTTTGAAAAGTTTAAAATTCTTATTCCTGGTGTCAGAATAATGTTAATATAAGTTCTCTACCATTCATAATTTAAAACAATTAATTAGATATTAATCACATATGGTCGTAATTTGAAAAAACAGCAAGTTTCCTAACTTATTTTTACCACATTATTTATTTCTATAGACAATTCTGTGCTGAATATCTTTCGAACCACTGTAATTGAAAAAGTAAGTCCTACATAATAAAAGACTCTGGTTAGTTAACAAAAATATTTTTATGGTTATTAATCATTGATTTGGTGGTAAAAGAAAATGGAGCAATTGGTGGAAATCAAAAGACAAATAGTCTGCTGAAAACCTTCATAGGGAGAAAATTAGAGCAAGTAAAATTAGTACTTTCAAAAGTATTCCTTCAAATTTTCTCACAAAAGACAATATTATGTGACAAAATAAAATTAAGAAAGTTTAAATACATATATTAACAAAAAGAGTGAACTATTGTTAAACTGTATGTGATACAATGGTTATCAAAACAAAAAAAAAACAATATTATTCTACAGATAATTCTATAGGTAGGGCCTATTTCCTAAATGTATTAGATTTTGTGAAAGTAAGTCTGTTTTGTAAAGATCAGAATGATTTTGAATAAAGGTAAAGAAACAGTTATAAGTTTTTAAAAAGACAATTAAAAACAATAAAATCTGATTAAAAATATTTTAACTTTCACAAAAATAATTAATTGAATACAATACATCATAATGTTTACGATTGTCTGAAAGAGATAATGGGGGAATAAAGGATTATGGAAATATGGGTGACTTACCCATGAAGGAGAACTAGATGATGTAAGAGCAGGCCTACTAAGCGTTTCTTAGTTAAGTTCGTCCTACAACTTAAAAAGTGATGTCATCTTTTATTTATAATTCAATATATATAGTAAATATTATCTCGTAACTATCAGTAGTTAGTAGTTTATTTATATGAACAATAAATTGAAAGATAAATTGAGAATCATAACATTTGGTAGAAAATTTTATTTTTGGCCTAATCTCAGGTAATAGTTTTCGATATTATAAATCAAAATGTTAGATCGCAACAAAATTTTGATATCCGGTGATGGAACTTTGGTTAACCCAAACTCAATGATTTACAAGTAGGCTAACAAATAGGCCTAGTTAAAAAATTAAAAACATATTTACCATTAAAATATGTTTTGTACATGCTTCATGAAACAGTTGTAAACGCTAGGCTGCAAATTCCAAGGTAGAATGCTGGGTTGCGTTTCAAAAAAAGTAACACGTTTAAGTTAGAAAAACTACACGTTTATATGTAATTGCACTGATCAATGTTTCCGGATTAAATTTCATGTTTCACCTGGGCATACCTACGGTGAGAAAAGAAATTAACAGTCGGAGTAAACAGTATTTAAATAAGTTAGACATTCATTCTAATCATTTGGCTATAAATCTTCTCGACGACGATATTGAAAATCAAAGACTCAAAAACGCGAGAATATTAGATCTATCATTCCGTTTTAAATGATCAAAAATGTTTAGCCATCCTTGTAATATAATTAAATAATTTCAAACAGTTCCCCACGAGGGATCGACAATTTGAAAGATAATTAAATATTTGCTCATAAGGGATTTGCCAATTTGTAAAAGTAATTTTATTTTTTACCTTCCTAATCTTTCCTCCTGCTTATCTA
This sequence comes from Catonia carolina, assembly GCA_035578175.1. Lineage (NCBI taxonomy): Eukaryota > Metazoa > Arthropoda > Insecta > Hemiptera > Achilidae > Catonia > Catonia carolina. The sequence continues at coordinate 261,957,008 of JAQMRL010000001.1, forward strand.
ACTTGCTATTCTGTTGAGCTATCAAATTTCTCATTTCTCCCTGTTCTTTGCCCTGTTCAGTTATTAAATTTATCAGTTGTTGAAACATACTCACGGTTATATTGTCCTGACTATTACTATTATCCATATTTATGTCCACAATGTCTAATCCAAAAGTCGTGAATACATCGCCACATTAGGGTGACAATTTGTAAGAAAAATTAAATAATTCCAAATAGTTCCCCACGAGGGATCGACAATTTGAAAGATAATTAAATATTTGCTCATAAGGGATTTGCCAATTTGTAAAAGTAATTTTATTTTTTACACAAGATGAACTAAAGTTTGTAGTGTGATTACTTATTCCTCACACAAGAGAATGCCGACTTTAAATAAAAACTTTTCTTTATTACTTATTATTTTATATTTCATTATTATTTACTGAATAAAAATGGTAAACGAACCAAATAACAACAATCTGTTTACACAAACAGCAATCACTAATCTCATTTAAGTTATAAATCTGTTTAACGTAATATCAATTAATAAATCTGAGACAACTTTCTATAAAAATATACACATAAAATAAGAATAAAACAATCTAATTTGTTAAGACTGAATGGACGGTAAACTTATTCGATGTTAACAGTTTGCTGTTAAACCGTCCATTAAAATATTTTATACAAAATCTTTTCTTCTTCTTTAGTTGCCTAGTAACTAAATAAATAATTCTTTTAAATATTTCTAATAATTTTTAAAGTATTAATTTTTCAATCAGCTGGAGATGTTTATACTCTCAAAAATAAACAACTCCAGATGTCCATTAAATTTGTCATATTACATCCTTTCAAGATTGAAAACACAAAATTTTATTACGAATGGTCAACTCTTATTTCTCAATAAATTTAATCTTTATAACACTCATTAGTCTAAAAACTCAATCATCAAATTAATATTCAATCATCAATTAAACAGACATCAGTATCACGTCTTCATTCTCTACTTTCTACTTCTTCATTCACCTCGTCCATTAATTTTAAACCGCCAACTACGTCTTTCTCCGTATAATGAAAAGTTGTACATTGCCAGGACCCAAAAAGAAACCCTTCATCACTTACCCAAATGATCACACGGAAGCAACGCTGCTGAGTGCTGCCTTCTTCAAGATATATTCAAAAATCTTTAAAATATTAACTGAACGTTTTTGTTAAACTGTTTGTAAATAATTCAGAACTGTTAAAAAAATTCATTGAAAACCGCTCTTTAAACTCCTTAACGAACATAATTTCCTGATCATCGCTTGGGTTAACAATACTTACGACCTAAACTGGGAATACCTACAGAATATTTTTTATCCTTAATATGAGTACGTTGCAATATGTTCAATTCCGATTTATGTTTATTCGTACGATTTCTCAGTTTCTTGCAATTTTCTCAAAATATGCTCCTACAATTTTGTTTAAAATCATCTTATTTGCTAAATTTTTTGTGCACTACAAGATAGGGTCAGTGCCATGTTTGGGGAAATTCTTGGGAGAGCTGTGCTTCCGTGGAAAAAATGTTTTTTTATTTATAATATTGCAACTTTCATACGCATTTTAGAGCAAAAGTTTATTATAATTGAAGTTGTAAAAATAAAGAAAACTGCATAGGTTATATTACACATTAACTACATAGGTTATACTACATAGGAAAACATTTTTCTACAACGCTTAGTTTAGCGTTAATTAGTGATATTCTGTATTTTAGCATCAAAGTTAAGGCCTTAGTATGCATTTTACGGAAAAAGGATAATAAAGTTATGTTGTAGTTTCATATAACAACATTATATGACTTGAACCTGTAGACGTTTTACAAAATAAATCGAGAAGTGAGGTGGGTTACCTATGCCTTCCTCACTGAGTAGAAAAGTAGCCTATGCTTATCAGCATGCCAGGTCCTCTGAAAGGCATCTACTTTGCACCCTGCAAATGATAACTTCACTTCATTCACCACAGGGTCTGGCTGTATAATGAAATTCATTACTCTCAGAGGATAAAACTCTGACTAGTGTCTTTTACACCTCTACCTCCTCTGTTCTTATTTGCTTCAGTCATATATTGACTGGCCATGTGGTAAGAAACAAAACTATTTTTAGTAGCCCTGGAACTAGCAGATCGAGTGCAAATAATTTAACACTCTACCTGCCTGTTATCGGCATGAAAGTTGTATAGAAAATAAAAGACTACTTTCATTTCAAACATTTTTTTCTACAAAGCTTAGTTTACCGTCAGTTAGTGATTTTCCGTATTTTTAAATCCAACAGGTTTATTTTCGTTTAGCGTAATTCACTCATGATTAGAATTAGGTTATATTTTCATTTTAAATTGTTTACTAATGATTAAACATATGTTATATTTTTCATTATATATATTTGGAAGAGAAAGTCTTGTGAGTATTTCATATCAGTTTTTTTATTTTGTTAGTAACTGCCCTTTTCTTGACGGAGGGTTCTCCATTAACGACCGTAATAAATTCTTTGAAGGGCATGGGTAATTTATACCAAAATTAGAAAGGTAGTAAAGAGGCATAATGTCCCTTTATTAATTTTCAATGTGTATGAAAACTATAAACAATAAAAGGCGAGGAAGTTATATTTATACCAACTGGTAAATATACAAGATAAGGTAAATATCATCTCGCAAGGAATCAGCTCTAATGATTTTCCCACGTTAGTCACTAAGCAGAACAATGTAACTTTGTTTAAGATTCGTTAAATTTAATGATATCTGCTAAACATAATCTCAGATAGTTGATTCAATAAAAGATCAACTAAAGTCAAAGACGAATAAACCTGGTCGGTGTAAAACGTTATAGCTTTCAAAGTAACATCAACAGAAGGAAAGGAAACGAGGGATTTCAACGCCTGTGGCTTTCTGTAGTGTTTTACTGCTTTGTTATAACCGTTAATATAATGATAAAATTCAACAAAATATACTCATAATTAAGTAATGCACTTTTCTTAGTTACTTATTCATGGATATTATTTTTAATATGAGTAAAACGAGTGTTATTATCAATACTTATTTCTACATTCTAAATAAGTCAACCATATAACACGTTCAATTGTTCACCTTAGTAGATTTAGTCTACACGTACTACAAGACCTGCGATGTCTCAACATCGATTCGTAACCTAATATTTGGATAAAAAAAGTGGTCAAACGTTTTTGCAAATGGAATGTTGTCGCTAATACACTTAGCAAGTAATTCAAATTAAAACCCTAAAACCATTCACAATTTTGTGGTTACATGTTCGGATAAAATATTGAATTTAAAAAAATTTTGTATTAATCTATAATACATTACAATATTATTATTTTATTAAAATAAAAATGTTTTTTGTAGACTACATAATTATCTTTTTAGGAGGAATAGGAATAACATTTACTGCACTAAGGTAGTTACCTACTTTACCTCTTCGGTGCAAGTGATCGTAATTAAAAAACATATTGTGACACTTATCTCTTAGGTCCGTTTCGGGATCTGGGTAAATTAAATAATTAACACAACTATTACAATTAAATAATTGACTAAATTCTACAAGTATATTACAGTATATTAAATTATTTAATAAATAACAAACTAATTATAATTAACTAATACAATAAATAACTTAGCCAATTTACTTAATATTAGGCTCTACTTACAAAAATTATACAGAATAAACTTTAAACAACACACAGTTGTAACGTTGACCTTTTCCAACGTAACCGATAAGCGCTACGCAATTAGCTCACTAAAACACAAACAAATTGAGACTAAAGTAGACCGCTAACAACCGGCGCTTATATAGGTGGGCTAATGGAGAGTTCGAGAAAAGACAGAGATTATATTAATAAAATACAAAATTCCTCTAATGGCTTCTGGATTAATCTTAAAACTGTAAACAAATTAGGATTGAAAAGAAGGTGTTATAAAAAGGCTAATTGTCTAAATAGGTACCCAGCTCTCACAATACCCGTACAACAGTAAACCTGTACTACCTGTACTATAAAATACCATTTTTTTTTTTTTTTTTTTTTAGGCCCTCATTGGAGCAAAATTAATCGATTTATAGAAGATCCCTAGTTGTTTCTCCTATCCGCCCAGTAGTTCTTCATCCTTTGCGACACCCTCGCCCTATCCTCCACAGTCCAATGTCTGTCTGTCTGCCTTTTAGGTACTTCTGGAAATTTCGTGTTTGGATTTTTGATCTTATATCCTTCTTCTCTGTTCAAAATCTGTGTCTCTGAGATATCCAGGTCCTGCAGATCCTGTTGAACTTCCTCAAACCAGGCGTACTTGACTTTGGTTCTCAAAAAGAAATCCAGTACCTGTCTGGTAAATCTGGATTCTGGCAGTCTCCTAAGATGTCCAAAGAACCCAACTCTTCTCTTCCTCATTATCTCGGAAATTTCCTCATTTTCCCTGTATAGAACCGAATTTGGCAACAACCTATACTCATTGTCTACTCTGTGCTTTTTGTTTATTATTGTTCTGAGGATTCTTCTCTCTGTCTTTCTAAGGTCCTCCATCTTCCCACAGTGCCTCAACCTGCCCAAAGTCTCACACGCATACATTACCACAGACTTCGTGACCGTATTGTAGTGCCTCAATTTGGATTTTATGGACATTGACTTCCTCTTATAGGTGGACCATGTCAGTCTTTGAGCTCCCTTGAGTTTGTTTACTCTTGATTCCATGTTTATTTTTTCGTTTAGATTATATGTGATCACCTCTCCCAAATACTTAAATTTTTTAACTATCCTAATTTTGTGATTGGCTGCCTCCAGATATCTTGGTGTTTCTGTATTTGTGGACATTATTTCCGTCTTCTCAAAGGAGATTCGCATACCAACTCCTGCTGCAATTTCCTGCAGTGATTCTATCTGTTCTTTTGCGTTTTCCCAGTCATTGGAGAAAATTGCCAGGTCGTCGGCAAAGGCTAGGCAGCCCACTTTGATTTTCGTCCCAATTTTCACGCATTTGCAGGTCTTCTTCCATTCTCGAACAATTTTTTCCAAGATGCAGTTAAATAGTAATGGCGAGAGGCCATCTCCCTGCCTTAGTCCAGTAATCACCTCAAATGGCCGTGAAGTCTCCCCTCGGAATTTCACAAATAATATTTCTAACTATTTCTCGGTAAACCCTATTTATTACTATCGCCTTATCGTTATTGTTACAATACTTTTCAGGTTAACGCTTAGAGAATACGTGTATGATATTCGGAACTGTGGCTGTTCGGGAAGGTGTAGAGGTAGTGTGAATTTCTTTATGGTTTTCACCTCGTTTTACCACTTAGGAGCAATAGGTCGAAATATAATGCTTTGTTTTGTCTGTATAAGAAACAAATATTCTGAATTTCAGGTTTTTTTGCTGATTGTGTTAGTTAGAGAATTAGTGAGGAGTAACTTACTCAATTACGATTTTCACTCTTATGTTTTTAGAAAGCAGTTTGCTTTCATTATTCTATTTCCTAAGTTTGTTGTAAAATAAATAAATGAATTGAATCAGTCATTTCAGAAAGCCCATAAGTCAAAATTTTACATTTTTTCTTTACTGCATTTTAGAACTAACTGTATATAAACACACCTTCTTCTTCATGTAGCATCTCCATTACGAAGGTGTGCTAGCATCATGGCAATCCTGACCTTGGAAACTGTAGCTCTAAATAGGTCGATGGATGACAAATTAAACCACTCTCGCAGGTTCCGTAGCCAGGAGGTTCTTCTTCTTCCAACCGATCGTTTGCCCATAATCTTTCCCTGGATGACAAGATGAAGGATTTCATATTTTGGACCTCTCAAGACATGGCCGAGGTACACCAGCTTTCTCTTCTTGATTTCGATCATCACTTCCATTCCCTTCTGCATCCTCCTTAGGACTTCCATGTTTGTGACTCTCTCTGTCCAAGATATTTTGTGCATCCTTCTGTAAACCCATATCTCAAAGGCCTCAAGTCTTCGTTCACATTGCCTATTGGTAGTCCAGGCCTCTGCACCATAGTACAGCACCGGAAAGATGTAACACCTCAGCACACGAATTCTCAAGTCCACACCATCCCGACATAAATCACAAAAGTCTGGGTTTCCTTAAGTAATATACATAACACTAAGAAACGGTTTATTCTTAAGTATATAAATTCTTTCTTCTAACTAAAAAATTAAAGTGGATGTTCTTTTGAAGCTTGATTTTCTAAGATGTTTAACTACTTTTTATGACAACAATGAAGAACGTGAATATCCCTGAAAATCAACATTTTTCTTTCTTAAAGTTAAGAATTTCAATTTTTATTATTGCAGAAAGCTATTTAAATCTATAATGTAAACTTCTGAAATAAATAAATGAATACTAGTGTACAGCATAATTTGCTTCTGGTCTTAACGTATTTTACAGAAAACAACACAAGTTAACATTTTACTCCAACTTATTTCAGAAACACCTTAAGTCTAAATTAATTTTTTTTTAAACAGGTGGCTTGTCTTTTCAAAGACAAAATTATGTTTTGTATTAAGATGACAGCCCTCTAAACAATTAACTTTTTTTTATTTATTGGGCTTTCTGAAATGACCGTTTCAATTACTGGTCAACGTAATTATTTTAACCTCTTACTTTAAGTTATTGAGTTAATATCAACTACGACATTTGAATGTGAATTCCAAAATATTGTTAGTAATGATATTGTAAATTAACGAGAAAGGAGGAGTACAATGCTTAGAATGTCTAAGGGCTTCAGCTTCTGAGCAGGCCAATGAGAGCTCATGTATAAACTGTTTAATTAAATTTGACCTTTGAGTCAGTCAACTGGTTGAAAGTTATTCGAAAATCTTCTTTTGCACCGATTAGGACAACAAACCTTTAAGATTGATTGCAAATCATATAATATAACTGATTATTTTGTTGCTGATATCTGTCCACAGCGACAAATATCTATAAATGTAGCTAATGAATTAACGAGTGGTCGAAATTCAAATACTTCATTTATTCTAGGTGTCATACAGAATATTTACGTATCTTGTAAAAAACTTAGCTCTTTGGGAAAGTACAAAAATATGAAAAATTTCTTAAGGCTAATACCTGCTTTTTACATCTAAGCACATGTGATCTGCGGAAATACTTTTTTGTTTTTTGTACAACACCTAAGGAAAAATGGGCATATATCAATCATCAAACTAATTGTTTAACTAAATTAAATAAGCTATGTTAAAAAAATTAGTTTTGACTGGTTGAACCAGTTACAACTTTCATATTAATAAAATTTATACAAGTTTTTTTTTCTTTAAATAAAATGTTATTATGAACATTTTTGGCAATGAACGTCATTGCCGAAACCATGAAAATATAAACCACCTAAAACTTATAATTTGAATTTTACTCCTTAGTATGATAAACAAAAGCCAAGGGATATTCCAGTTCATATTCATGATTACCCATACAAAAATACAGGAAAAAGCAGTTATCAAATTGAAAGCGGTTTAAAAACTGTACACGGTTATTAATGAATCAGTTTTGAGAGTATTAATATTGTACTCTTACGATGAAGACACTCATAAAAATAATTAAATAAAGATGGAACAGTCAAAAGGTAAGAATAGATACCGTGTTAATTATGTAAGAAAGACGCAATGATGAGTTCGACGAGTATCGAAAGATTGGTAAGGCCTGCAATCATTAATACAGCAAAGTAAAAAAAGATAACCTATCCTTACCCGTTTTCCAATATTAAATCTGTAGCCAGGGCTGAAGGAATTTACAAATGTATTTTGTAAGTTGCATTTAAAGTTAATGTACTCATGTATTTTAAAACAGGCCTTCATATTTTTGTAAAAACGTTTGAATACTTGAATAATAGAAAAGTTTTCTTTATAAACCTGAACTTAAAATAAGATAAACAAATTTTGAATCGGAGATTTATTTTTTCATAGACGCGTTTTGTTTAAATAATTTTTTTTCTCGTTTATTCAGTGATTTTTAACTTACTTTCGATTCACATAATAAAATATGCTTAGTATTTTATTTCCTTATCATTAAATTGTATTCAAACAAGTCCTATTACATAGTCAACAAATTACATTAAAATTAAAATCACACTTAGGAAAGCAGAAATTTTTAAAAAGGTTCTCAATAGTTTCAAAATATTTATCATGACGATTAAGGAAATACATTTTTTAAACATATTATAAAACTTTTGCAAGTAAATTGTGTGAAGTTGTAACTAAAGGCTTAACTTATAAAGCGGTGTACAACCGGAAGTCAAAGAATGTATTAATTTTCATAACTACCAACATACAGGAATTCAAAAATTGGCAAAAAAACAATGTGCTGAACATTTTGGACATTTAGAGACTATATTGGAACTGTCAGCTAGAAATCATGTAGGCCTATCATACAAAATTCTTCTATAAGACATTAACAACTTTGTTAACCAATAGTTTACCACTTCAATGTTTACAATACATTAACAATATTGTTTACCAACAGTTTACTATTTAAATCTTTACAAAACATTAACAACATTGTTAAGCAACGTTTTACCATTTATATGTTTACAACAATGTTTACCAACTGTTAAAAATTTCAATTGTTTACCGACGGACCTACTCGTGGTGAAGTGGTCAGCGCAACTGACTTCTACACCGAGTTACCGTATTCAATTCCCGGTCAAGTCTGGGATTTTTCATCACTTATTTTCATTTATCACGCTTCTCAACGTCTGCAAAATCAGTAATTACAAAACAGTCATATTTAAAAAACTGGTAACGTATTCGCAAATCATATTAGTAAAAAAAGCAATTGTTTATCTTATCTCTTATTATCTGTAAATTAATAATTTTCCACAACAATCATCTAATACATTTTCTACAGAAGAAATATTTGATCTATTGAAGAATATGCTGCCTGTAGGCCTATCATAATTTACAAAAATTACTAATTTTCTCTACATCTGGCAAAGTCAAATTCACATACTTATATCTTTTCCGTATCCTACGTCGCTATTTCTACCATTATGAGAAGCGCTATAAAATGTTACAGCTAAACTAGGTTCCATTTCAAAAATTACGCCGTAGGGATTACTCGGATGGCACAAAAATATACTGAAATAAAAGGAAGAGGACAATATTCTAAAATATTAAACTTTTGAATAGGTAATGAGTATGAGCATATAAAATATATAAGTTATACAAAAATTAAAAATTGAAGGAACGAAATTATTCAAGTGCTGTCTATATTCAACCAAATTTCGTTTGACTCAAAAATCGATTTGTTTAAAAATAAGACGTTGAATCCAAATTTGTAATAGTGTACTTATACGCAATAGCTTCCGTTCATTGCAACAAAATAGCAGGATATTAATCTCTATTTTATAGAAAAAAAACATATAGGCACCTTTCTCAATAGATTACAATTTCCAACTAGAATCGCCAACAGCCGTGGTATTCGTTATAATACACTGACATGTAACAGAGCCAGGCATTGATTTATTACCTTGTATTCGAAATAAATATGTGGATAAAGAGTACATATGTAATTTAAGTAAGTATGCATGTTTTCTAATTCTTGTCTTGTTTGTATTGCAACATATGATAGACATCATGTCATCCCATCTTGGCAATATAAATGGAATCAACAATTTAAATTAAAGTAATAAAAATTAATTATTCATTTATGTATGTAGAAAACATAATACAGCATAAAATAAAACAATGTGAAATTATGACTGCATATCATGTATTTATCATTTATGAAAGCAATAATTAAAATTAACCTATATATATTACGCTATTCTTCTGCCGCCGCCGTCTAGATTCTTACATGGCGAACTTTCAGGGTGAGGCTTGCAATAAATTCTTTTGAGTCTGCATCTGTTACATTAAGAAATTTGCTTTAACAGAATAATGTATTGCGTATTGATATAAATATAAAATTGTACAGAAAAATACAAGATTGAGTGAACCAGAATCAAAACTTCAAAAGTCCCAAAAATTTAAAATGAGATTATTGTTCAGTTTCATTCTTCAGCTCAAGACACTTAATATTCATATAATACGAATATATTGTTTTCAAATCTCACTCTAAACAAAATGTATACTGCCTTACAAATGATTACGTATTGTTTTAAGTAGTGTTCTCTCTCAGGAATGGTCGACCTGAGTCTGTACAAGACTACACCTCATTTACACGTCATACACATCATCCTTATCTCATTGGGTCATGGGGTTGCTTATTGTTCTGAATTGAACAGATTGCAACGTACACAAATTAGGGATTACAAAAAAACGTAGTGTTAAGTCCATAATTATATACACGAAAAGATGTCGCAAGATAGGTTTATAAAAGATTTTTTAATAAACTACAAAATCATCCAAACGATCTTTCTCAAAACATGGCCATTCAAAATTTTCAAATTTTAGAAGTATTCGTCGTCTTTTAATTCGTATTCGTCGTGTAGAGATCTCCTTTTATAATAGTATATTCTTTTGTTATTTCAACATCATGACGAAATGTGTGTTCCTGACTTCTTCGTCATCAGTGCTGCCAATGCTTTTCAAGTGCGTCTCCATCGTTTGTGACTACAACACCCTAGAGGAAACGTTTCAGAGTGTGAATCCTCCTTTGTCGCCAAATATTTTCATGAATTTTAGAGGTTGTGCTATAATGAACAGTTCTAGATGAAAATTGAAGACAAAAAGAATGATTTTGAATTTAGAAAATTCTTCGTTATTACTAACCGTTAGCTACAGTTTAAGAAATTAAATTAATTTTATTTCTGGAACTAATGTAGCCTGTACAATATATTATAATTAATTAAACACTTATGATAATAAAATGTTATGGTAATAATATTAGTTTCGTATAAACATAAAAATTTATGTAAAATTATGTAATTTATATTACAAAATTTATGAATTTAGCGTAACAACATAGACCTATATAATTGTTTAACTGTGTTGTCCGTTTTATTCTTTTTATTTGAGATACTCTTAGATCAAATTACTTTGGGTAAGTAAGTAAGTAGAATACTTGTTCTATCAGATTTTCAGAATGCTTACAATATTTCCTGACTATATATATAATAAGTCACAATAGAGTAAAAATACAAAAAGCATAACCATGCTCTAGGTTTTGAGAATGAAGCGAAACAAACAGTAGGCTAATTGTCAGCAACTACATAAGAAACAAAGTAATATTAATTTAAATTGAATAATATTAATATCTGTCGGTAGCTATACTTAGAAGAAAGAAGAACTAACAAAATGATGAAATAATAATTGACAAAGAAAGTGGGAGGGTCACGGGCCAGTAAAGAGGTGAGTGCAATGTACCCGTTTCTATATTGTTTTATAGATATTATTATTCCTACTCGTTAATAGATTAGTAGTTGTAGATACGAAAACGGAAGTCTAGTAGAAGGTGATAAAATTGGAGGTAAGCCACGACAAGTTTAAATAAGCCTAGTTATGAGAGAGCATAGGCAAAATAAAATCGTCCCACAGATGTCACCAGAGCATAATTTACAAAAGTATTGTTTATTTTAAAACAATGGCGTTCGGTGGGCCAGGACCAAATAGCTGCGTGGGTAGGGGATGGCAGGCAGGAAGGTGTCTCACATCACATTGTCGCCGGATGCCTTATCATACGTGACAGCGGCCGCCAAGCAGTTCACGTCTCTTAGTTCATCTATGATTTATTTCAATTCATAGACCACCAACGTTCCTTTTTCCGATGCTAGTGACGTCCGGGCGCCTTCGGAGAATCCAGTGACAATGCTAGTTACTCTTAATTAAGGAAATGGGACGATATCTCAAGGCAATACTACGTTTATTATGAATGAAATGTAACCATTCAGGCAATTTTGTAAGACAGATATATAACGTAATTACAAACCTTATATCGATAATTTTCCGCCGTTTATTTCAATGACGCACTCTATAATCCAGGACAAGAATACGAGATTCAGAAACGAATTAAATAAATTAAATGAAAAATCTACTAAAATAAATCTACAGTATTCAGAAGAATTTTTTCTAGCTATTTCTGTTTTTAAATTAAATTAAAAATCACGAAATCTGATTCAAATCTATTCATATTAGAAAAAACAGTGAAATTCTTGAAAGAACAGAACTCAAAATTTAATAAATTGAGCCCATAAAGATATCTTTAACCCTACAAATTACACATAGACTACAACATGAAACGACTACAAGATATCACATTTATTGATATGAATCGAATTTGTTCTGACTAGTAAAAACTATGCAACTATATTATATCTTATAATCTTATAGTCTTTGTTATGTTTACTACATAAGAAAATAATTAACAATAGATATTATTTTTTTTATGAGGAGGATATGGCTTACATGATTAGGAAGTTAAAGGAGGAGTACATTAAGTGGGGAATGAAGATAAATATTAATAAGACAGCTTATGTGGTAATAGGAGAGCGGGGAGGAGATTTAGTACTTGAGGCAGAGGTAGTGAGGAAATATGACAAGTTCAAGTACTTAGGAACAATCTTTTCTGAAGATGGAGGATGTGAGGAGGACATCAGATCTAGGGTCGGTCAGGGAAGGGCGGCAATTCGAAAGCTGAACAGTATATTGTGGTCTCCAAAAATAAGTTTAAGAACAAAAAAAGTTATGTATAATGCAGTGGTTGAGCCAATTACAACTTATGGAGCAGAGTGTTGGCAAATCAGCAGCCGAAATGTTCATTATTTGGAGGCTTTGTAGATGGATTTTTTCCGCAGAGCTTGTCGGCTTTCGAGAATGGACCGAGTTAGGAATGAGGTAATAAAGGACAGAGTTAGAAGACCTCATTCTATTGTGGATAAGATTGAAGGAAGGCAACTGGAGTGGTATGGGCATGTACAACGCATGAGTGGGGAGAGGTGGCCAAAAAAGATTTTGGAGTACTGTCCAGCAGCAAGACGGAGGAGAGGTAGGCCTAAAGGAACATGGAGAGAGGGAGTGCGAAGGGCGATGGAAGAAAGAGATTTAGGAGAACGTGACTGGATGGACAGGAGGAGGTGGAGATCGAGATGCGGGATGCGGAGTAATCTGTAGGAACCCCGCATAAAGTAAAGTAAGTATTATTTTTAAGAATTATTCGTGGAAGAAATTCATAAAAGAAGAACAAAGTTCATCATCAAGTTAACAAAAATTTCAGTTTTAATAAATTTATTTCATAAAGAAGCTCTGTTTTTTTTGTAAATCTCCGCAAAAAGGTACGTTGAAGAAACGAACTATCTTAGGTGTTAGGTTCAACATGCTCGATTCCAAGAGCGAATGAGATAGTAGATACATAAATTTAAGGAAGCTTCAAAATTAGGGCAACACAGTAGGCCTACAACTATTAAGATTTTTACATAGATTAATACGCCACAATGGACATTAACAATTAAGTTAGGTAATGAAACCTGGATAATAAACAATCATGTCAAATCAGAAGTCTCACATCGTTGAAGTTCTAATTAATCTGTTTTCTCATCTTACAGTTACTCTTTAAATCATAGTACTAGTATTTACTTTTATACAGATTTGAATAATAGACAGTGTTTATCGGTGTACTTTGATGGTCGGGGTTGAATAAACCATACCCTGTGAGGAATGGTCGGCCTGGATCTGTAGAAGACTACACCTCATACACATCATCCTCATCTCATTGGGTCATGGAGTTGCTTATTGTTCTGAATTGAATAGATTGCAAAGTACACACATTAGGAATAAAAAATGAAGTTACTCCCGTATAACATATTTGTACAATAGTTGCAGTGGCATAGAAGCACAACTAGCTTCTATGCCAAGGGTCCCAGGTTTAAAACCCGGTCAGGTCTGGTATTTGTTCGTTCACCTTTATATCACCTCATAATGCACATGCCGAGGCTTCTGTAGATAATATTACCTAAGAAAATTCCCATTATTTTTTAAAATAGTTTCCTAATTAGAAATTTTATATATTTATTTATTGGTTAGGTATTTTTTATTTAGGTATATTATAAGTTTAACTCCCCAAAAGTGGCTAAACCTGACCTTGGAGGAGTAGGAGGAGGAGAAGGTAAAGGAGAGGTAAAGATAGACAACAAATACCAAAGGCAAAACAAATTTAATTTTTTATTTTACAATTATTAATTCAACTTAATACTTTTATTGCTGGGCAGTTCTTGCAAAAAAAAGAGATTAGAGGCAAATGTAATCGTCGGAGACATACTATTTCTACAGTTTTAACATTGTAGAAGAAAATTAAGTTAGAAATATTTTATAGTTGCATTTGATTTTTATAATTATTGTATTTTATGCCAGCATAACAAAATCATAATAATAAAGCACAGACAGCACTAGTTCTGTCTGTCGGAGGCCTGTTGGCCTCCGGTAGAGGGGAACAATATGCGGATTGTAAAACAATTTCAGAAAATATATCTATTTTTTTTTAAGTACCGGTAACTGAAATTTACGGAAATGATGTAGTTTAATAAAACGTAGTATTTTGCATGTTTTTGTTCTATAAAATTATTTCGAAAACAGACATTAAATGAGAAAAATGTGTAATTTAGTAAAAGTTTTGTTTGTGAAGAAGAAAACCGTATTTTTTCAAATACATCGCTATTCGGTATTGTTCAACAACTGTTGCACGGATTAACATAATATTTGGCAGGGTTCTTTTGCAATAATTTATAGAAAACGATTATGCAATAAAACTTAACAGAAAATCATTACTATATTAGTTACAAAGTATTTTCATAAATACATTTTATAAAATCCTGAAACACGCCGTAAAAGAATCAGCATGCGAGAAACTTTTCCGTCTTTAAAGGTAACTGTATAAATTTAGGAAATGATTTTTTTTGTCTTTAATTTTTATTGCGGTGCTGTACATTGAGCTGCACAACTTCCGTATTTTATATTTAAATGGCGGTGGGGAATTTCACTCTAAGAAGAAGAGGTAACCAATGATACATTCTCCGTTCAAAACTTCGGGTATTGTCCATTATTCAGACCAAGAGGTCTCTACTCCATTTTCGCTTTAAACGACGCACAGTTGGGAAGTTCCTTGTAGCTAGATTACAGGCTAGTTGGTTTGGATGGTCATCTAGTTTTTCGTGAAATTTACTATACAAGGACGCGGTTAGCTCCTTTACTGTAGGAATTTTGAAATCGTCGTGGAGGATTTTATTGCTTACTAAAAAAGGAGCGCCAGAAGCAAGTATTAAGAACTTTGATTGAAAGGCCTGGATCGACTTTAAATTACTCTCTGTCGCTAATAGGGGTCTTAATAGGAAATGAAAAAAAGAAAATATTGTAAATTAATTTTTAGTGAAAGAATTATTTCATAGTTGAACAATGCGATGTATTTGAAAAATACGCTTTTTTCTTTAAAAACAAAACTTTTACTATATTAATATACATTATCTCATTAAGCGAGTGTTTTAGAAATAATTTTATGGAACGAAAAACATGCGAAATACTTTGTTTTATAAAAATACGTCATTTCCGACAAGTTTTAGATACTTAAAAAAATTAAATACCTATGTTTTCTGAACTGGTTTTACAATCCGCATATTGCTCCTCTCTGCCGGAGGCCATCAAGTGTTATAGACAGATAGTATATGTCTAGTACATGTCTTTTTCCGGTTCATGAAGGCGTCGCGTCGGTGTCTTAAGATTACGTGTAAAGAAGGTAGCAAGTTTGTTTCCAATTGTTATTACTGCAGGTTCAATACAATTCAGAATGGTATTGATAAGATGACAGACTGAATACTGAAAGTTCTTGATCAGCTAACATGTACGTCTTGTAAAAGAGTTGTCACCCAATCACGCATTCCGAGCGGAGGGTGTCGCGAGCCGCCCGCAATGGCGGAAGCGAGGGCGCCAGACCGGATGTTGAGTCAGACGCCGCTGCTGCTCGGGATGCCGCCATCGTGCGCCTCCCTTTTCTGAATATAAAACGCTCTGATGTAACTGATCTGGCTGCTAATCGAGCACCCCTCGTTCCTCACCATCCCACTTTCTGTACTATATTGTATTCACCATTTTATTCTCATAACTCTTATAACGTGACAATGTCCTGTCGGGAGAAACTAAAGTAAAGCAACTCCTATTGTTCTCAGAAGTGATCGGCTATGCAAACTTGAATACATATGGAATACATCGTGATTTTTTCTTAAACATTGATCGTTAAGGAATACAAAATTTATTGAGAGTTTCATTTATTAAGTAACCAAATCGATATTACTTCATTTTAAAATCCTACAAACCGAGTTCAAAAGTACCTTCTCCGAACTTAAGTCACAAATTAAATCTTCTTTGAGTTATGAATTTTATTTTCCTTGTATGTAAAATTCAGGTAGGTGGAGTGTTAAATTATTTGCACTCTATCGGCTAGTTTCAGAGCTAGAAAAAATTTGTCTGTTTCTTATTACATGGTCAGCCAATTTTATGACTGAAGAATTTACGAACAGAAGAGGTAGATGTGCAAAAGACACTAGTCGGAGTTATCTCCTCTGAGAGTTATGAATTTCATCATAAAGCCAGACCCTGTGGTGAATGAAGTGAAGGTGTCACTTGCAGGTGGAAAATAGATACTTTTCGGAGGGCTTGGCTTGCCGATAAGCATACTTTTCCACTCAGTGAGGAAGGCAACCGTAAACCACCTTACTTCTCGTTTTACTTAGTAAAGCTTTTAGAGGATCAAACAAGCTGATGACCTAAACAACATGTAAAATTATGAATATTTGCCAACCAAACTGATAAAATAATATTTCCCTTGAAATAGGTACCTACTCTTAAAGGTTTCCCTTGTAATTTAAAAATAAATTTTTTTTGCCCAAGCTCTCACATAGAGAAAAATAAATTTTGATATTTTCAGCATAGGAACAAATTTTACTGAAAAATCACAGTAAATGTTATACTATAAAGTGTTATATAATATTATTAAAAGCATTCTTTAAGTATTTTACGATTACCTGGTTCGATCAGTTAAACTTACCGGTTCATCGACTTCAAGGAACAAAATAAAAGTTTGAATTTTTTTCCATATAATCTCATTGCTAAAATATAATTTAGTTTCTAACTTATACCGCCCATGTCTATTTTAGGTGGGAGTTCTTCAAGCGAAGAGGTTTGAAAATGATTAAAAATTAAAAACTATACATCAATATTAGGAAAGCTTTTGAATAGTGAAACACATTGAAAAGGAGAACAATTTATGAAAAGAGTGTTGAAGTGATATCAATGTGCGAATAAATAATACGTCCCATGATTGTGCAACTATAAAACATTATTTTATTATTCTTTTTTATTTTATTCAGTTAAATATACATTCTAATTTACTACTAAGTTAATCTATGGCCTATATAATATGTTTAACTAAATTTACTCATCCTATATAAAAAAACTCTTCAAAAAAAGTTATGACCGCGCATAGATGTATAGATGTATAGACTACAAATAAATTTATATAACAAAATCTACTTAAATACGTTAACTACTACTTCAAATAATACTACATTTTTTATCCGAGGCAGCGAGAAAAACTCATCTTCACTCCCTGAAGATGGGAAATTAGTGTTGGACCTAACTGAGGCGTTCTCGTCCAGTTCCAAGGAAGCTACAACCGCCTACCAACCAAAAACCCGCCGCCAGGCTACTTGATCCGACATGTGCCAAAATCCTCCACCTCCCTCGAAAGAGTTAATATAATACAAGGGAAATGTCGGATTAAAATTAACACATTGTCAGTAAGGTGTAGAAAGGAATCGTGTCTCTTCTCTTTCATCACCAGCTCAGGAAATAAATGTGTTCATTTCATGAGATTGGGTAGGATTAATGTACGGTGGGATAGATGGATCCCCCTGATCTTCAGACGTCTCCTTTCTCGGCAGGCTCTCGATCACCCTCTCTGCAAACTGAGCAACAAGCTTCTAGCACTCATCTCGCAGTATCGCTGTCTCTACTCTCTCCGGGCTCCACAGTGCAACTCCTATCTTTTCAGATGTCTTCATTCTTTTGAGGCCAAAATGCGGACACCTTTTAAAGATATGCTCAATGGACTCCTCTTCTTCACTGTCTCCTAGTCGACATTTCGGCACTTGACCAAGTTTAAATATCCCCCAAAGCAACCTTGTTGGAAACTGCGTTAATTCATGGTTGGTCTCAACAAGTGTCTTTTTATCCACACCTCGACATTCGGTATGAACCTCCTCGCCCACTCACAACCCGAGCTTCGCTCCACCTTCTCTGGCACCTGCCGAGTTATCGCCTCCAACATTACTTTTTATCAACGCCAGCTCGCTTCTCTTCCCTTCTGTAATACTATTACAACATTTAAAAGTATACAAAAATTACATTTCACAGTTTTCAAAAATCTGTTAATACAAATTAATACTATTACATTTACACAAATATCAATAATAATTAATTATAATAGCAATAACAATATAAATCTTAAAAATTACATTAAGATTATGTACATATTTAATGTAGAGAAAAATGAACGACTTTTCTTTTATAACAAAAAACTATTTTAAAATATGTTTTTAAAAATAAAATTTGGTTATTTTTATTTCATGTGGATTAAATTGAATAAATGAGAATGAAAACATACAAAAACAAATTTTACTACATAAAAAGTAGGATAAGTAAACGGAACCATAGAATAAATTATTTTAAAAATTGGTTTTACGTTGCGGATTTTTATTTTGTTTCGTTTCAAACATTTATTTTTTTAAATAAATGTAATTCATTCACTACCTCCAGGTGTAACAGACATGACAACTACTTTTAAGAATAAGTTACTTTAACCAGTCTCGTTTGATATTTTCATTTTTCTCTACTTGATTATTTGTTGGTAACTTTAAAGTGATATTATTACACGGAATTCAATAACAATATAACGGTTGTATTAAACATTATATTTACATGAAGATCTACAATTACAGTAATTTCCTTATTGAATTTAGTTCTACTGCTAAGATATTAAAATAGTTAACTAGTATAATAGTGTACAACTAGGAAGAAAATCGTTGGAAATGTGACCACAGCTATAGATGAATAAAACAGATAGAAAGCCTGCATAAAAAGTACTTTTATTCTTTTGATAACAAGTGCCTGTTGAGAAATAATTTTTATTGTTGGTTAACAAGGTTAAATGTGAAACTTACTTAAGTTTTTACTCCACTGCAACCGTTTCTTAAGGTTACAAACAACAACTATTCAACTATTCTTAAGAGTTGAAAAATATAGAACTTACAAATTTTTAAAAAGGAATTTACTAAAATACTGTTCTTTTTTTACTATTACCATCTACAATGGAACTTTCATATACGAAACTTAGATTGGTATAAAAAGACTTCTTTAACGCATGCACTCGATTCAGTGTAGTCGTGATATTTTTCACTTTTTGCAATTTCTCAAAAACAGCTCCAACGATGTTTTTAAAAATCGCCTCATTAACTTGTTAAAATTGTGTTAAATTGTTTATACTCTACAAGATAGGGTAGATGCCATGTCTGCTGAAATTCTTGAGGGGGCGGCTGTGCTCTTGTAGAAAACAATTATTTTCTTTATGGTTGCGGCCTTAATATGAATTTTAGCGCAAAAGTATAATGTATATAATAAAAAATGTAGACAATTTAAAAATCTAAAACTTTTATTTTAAACATTTTTTTGTACAACGCTTAGATTAGTGGTAATTTGTGATTTTCTGTTTTTTGTTTTTATAAAATTCTGCAAAAAAATTAATATTTTAAGATTTCTGCCGTAGTATGCATTTTACGACAAAAGTGTATATAATCAAAGTTATAGGAAATTAAAAGACCAACAACTTTTATTACAACCATTTTTCTCTAGAGCCTAGTTTAGCGTCAAGAAGTGTTTTCCGTAGATTTTCCGTATTTCCACCAAACTAAGGTTGATTTCCATTTTGCATCATTCACTCATTATTAAAATTAGAATATGTTTTTTGGAGGTTTTTTTCTGTTTATTCCTAAAATTTTATTACTTATGTTAGGTTGTTTTCATTATTATTTGCAAGAGAAAGTTGTGTGTTTCACACCAGATTTTCTTATCTCAATATGACAAATCTCATGTAGCCTAATTGAAGAAATTATAGACAATGATGTTTAAAATTACAAAATTTCTAAATAGATTGTTTAAAATTAACAAATATAATAAATACATTATAAATATACGAAAAAAAGATGCAATAAAATTGAATTAGTTTTAAATTATATTTTTAGAATTCAAAATTTATATGAATAAAATATTTTAATACATATTGACTGTTTTATAAATATCGTACATTAAAAACTTGATGGTGGGTAGGTGAAATTCTGGAATCTCCTTTTTGAAAATAACGCGTGCAAAAATGTAATAAGCATTAACATTTAAACTTTTATAACGTCGAATTTAAAATTAAGCTTTTAATATTATTTTATAACGTATCGTCGAACGAACAGAAAATAGAAATTTAAAAAATAAAACAGATGGAAAATCAAAAAATTTAGAATTTTCCAGAGAATTTTTACGTTTATGCAGTTTTACGTAAAAGTCAAAATGCACACGGTTTTTATCTTTTTTGATAGAACATTTGTACAAAGAAAGAATTGAATTGGCATTTATTGTGTTTTTCTTTACGAACAAACTTGAAGATATAGAGTTAGATTATTTTGAAATATCAAAGAAACGTTTTTATTGTCTCATATTAGTAAGATTTGTTCTTGCTTTTGAATTGTATAATCCATATTTCTTCGTTAGAATAGACGGTAAAGTATTTTCTTTATAATCATAGTATTCCATAAGGAAAAGTAAGATTGCGGTAGCGAATGGATTATTTGAAAAGATGACCACCGCCAATGAACAGTGTATTTTCTCTTTTTAGCATCATAAAAGACTTACGAAGAAAGAAGAAACACAATAGAACATTAGTAGCAAGGTGATTCAGCCGCCGTAGCAGCTAGCGTTCGGCCGGTGAAATATGTCCTTTGTAGGCGGAAGTATTATGGCAAGATATGGCATGATTCGCCATACCGACATCGATTGCATTAGGCGCCGCATAAATCTGTCTCATAACATCATAATTGACAGGTATTATGAGATTGGAATAAGAACAATCATCATAACCTTATCTCATGTTGGGTTATGTTTGTACGTATCTGTGTATATAATTGATTAATAAATTCGGAGGTAAACGCTTCGGGAAAGCACGACCCTTTCTTACCAACGGAAAACAAATTACCACCAAGAGTTCAACGATCGCTCTGCTCTCTGTTGTGCCCTGCTCTGGAACAAGCCAAGAATTTCTTTACCTTATCCGGCGTTTTTACTAGACGACAAGGAAAGTTATATAAAAACACCTTTATTCTTTGTTGTTAAGAACATAAGCGTCAATTTTTTACCGTCCCTTGACTTGTATTCACTTTGTTTATGAGCCGAGATCGACTTAAATGTCATAAATGTAGACCTAACTGTATTTAAAATCGATTGATTTCCAGTCTTATTACGTTTCTTCATTAAATGTTTTTTAAAATGGTTCATTTAATGAATAAGATAAATCTTATACATTAATTAATTACTGTGTTGAGTTTTGCACATTAATTTTTATGTGTTGACTTTACGATATCAGTTAATTATTTTTTTTTAATGGACTAGTTAGATATACTTTTCCACCTATATAGAACTACTTACACTTCATTTGATATATTTTTTTAATACTACCGCCTTGATAATAATTTCATTGTTGGAATTTTTATAGCTCTTTTAATTTCCTTGATTATTTAAGACGATCAGATAACGAGGTCAACAATTCTACGGATACCTGTGTAGAATAGATGAAATAAGGTTTACACATTTTTTTAGGACACCAAACAATAGACCTGAGGTGTAGATAAGTGTTTTAAAGAATTCAGAACGGGTATTGAGATAATTGTAGAAAACTATGAAAGTAACTTTAAACTACTGATCACTGACTCCAAGAGCTTCCATATAGAACAAAAGCGAAACACCAAATGGACGGAAAAGAAGATAAAACCCTAAAATGAGATGATATAACAAAGTGGGATACAGAAAGAGCTTCCAGGAATTTCTAAAATTACTTAATGTTGTTTGAAATGGTCTTAAGGGGAGTCGGATGTCCGAAAAATTCTATTTTTGAACTTTTTTTCAATTTTATATTAGCCTACTGTATTTCAAAATCCTGTGATTAATTTGATATATATTTACTATTGTTGTACGACGTACAGGACTCCCGTGTCCCCTTAAACGAAAATATGCCTTGTTTGATAAAATTAATATTAATCAAACTACTCGATGGTTTTATTCTCTAATTAGTTACTTAGGTTTCAAAAAAATTACTTTGGGAAACTGCAAAACCTTCACACACGAAACGTATACAAGCGATTCTATTTTTGAACTTTTTTTCAATTTTATATTAGCCTACTGTATTTCAAAATCCTGTGATTAATTTGATATATATTTACTATTGTTGTACGACGTACAGGACTCCCGTGTCCCCTTAAACGAAAATATGCCTTGTTTGATAAAATTAATATTAATCAAACTACTCGATGGTTTTATTCTCTAATTAGTTACTTAGGTTTCAAAAAAATTACTTTGGGGAACTGCAAAACCTTCACACACGAAACGTATACAAGCGATTCAGAACAAGATTCTACGAACAATAATGCAATGCCCCTTTTACGTCACAAACTCAATCTTGCACAAAGACTTACAAATCCCATACGTAATTGATGTTGCGAAACAATTATACAAGACGATGCATGACAAATTTGAATTTAATGACAACCCTCTTATACAAAACATGCACAGTAGGGCGATACCGGGTGCTCAGCGCAGACGTTTGAAGCGCCTCTGGCCAAGAGATCTTCTTGGCCAACTGTAGGACTGTGGTGATGACTGCACGCTCCTTCAAGTAAATCAAGTTTTGGAACATTAGCTTCACATTTAGAAATTGTTGTATTAATATAATAACAAATACTCAATTTTAATTGAAAGAGTCAAAAAAAAATTACTCGAAATCAAATTTTCAAAGGAAACTACAGAAAAAATGTAATAAAAAACAATCTGTCTGGGACGAACCGCTAAATATTATAGAATCCTTTGTAATATAGAATGTTTTTGTATTATAGAACCCTTTGTAATACAACCTGAAAATATATTATGAAGAAATATATTTTAACATTATACGCACAAAACAGGTCACCTATAATAGACAGGTGGAGTGTTAAATTATTTGCACTCGATCTGCTAATTTCAGGGCTACAAAAAATAGATCTGTTTCTTATCACATGGTCAGCCAATTATATGACTGAAAAATTTAAGAACAGAAGAGATAGAGGTATAAAAGACGCTAGTCAGAGTTAGGCCTATCTCTTCTAAAAGTAATGAATTTCATTATACAGCCAGACCCTGTAGTGAATGAAGTGAAGGTGTCATTTCCAGGGTGCAAAGTAGATGGTTTTCGGAGGGTCTGGCATGCTGATAAGCATAGACAACTTTTGTACTCAATGAGGAAGGCAAGAGTAAACCATTTCACTCCTCGTTTTACTTAGTAAAACCTCTAGAGGTTCAAACCAGCCTTTCGGCTGTTGACCTGAACAACAACAAAGTACAAAACAAAGTCCCATAGAATGATTTACGCCAACAATCTCATGTAAAATTTAATCATCTATAATGTAAAAGAAAAATCTGTGTAAAAGATTTTAGTTACAAACTTGAGTTGTTGTTTAGGAACTTCGTGATCTTTACTCATTGGTTTTAAATAATCAGGATAAATAAATTAATCGTCGATTAATTTTACTTTAAAAGTCTAACAAGCTGTAATTAATTATTATTTAATTATGAGTCTTTATAATACAACTTGGTGTATTATAACTCATTACAACGTGGTATATGTATTAGTTTTCATGTAATCTTTTATTACTTAGGGTTATCACAATTCATCTCACTCATACATACCCAATAAAGAAGCAGTTATATAGATCACTGATAAGATTTTACACAACATGCTTATAGAAAGATTGGTCGTGCTCATAAAACTTTAAATCACTAACACTGCGTGCGTATTGTAAAAACAATTAGTTTTTTAAATATATACGCATAACGTTTGAAAGTTATCTAAACCTTATCAATATATTTTTAATCCTTGATAACCTGTACAAAAATAAAAATTTTCTTCTCTTTTGTAATTTACTTGTATAATGATGTACAACAAGTAGTGTGAAGACAATAAAGCTGAACTAATAACATGAATAAAATAAAAACAAAAACACCTATTAGTGTTACTTCCGTTAATAAACTAATAAAAACATTATTATTATATTTATTTAGCTTAGATACCTAAAATGTATTTATTCCGATAAAATTAATTGAAAAAAAGACCTACGTAATCAAAGCCTAATGAGGTTTCTGTTCCACGTTCTTTAACCGTAAAGGGAAATTACTTATAGTCTAAAGAGTAAATTCTTTTCTTTGTCAGCATCTCTTAATCGTTTAGCTGTACCATGTTATTTGCTTCTTTTTCATTTTTTGTTGAAAATTTTTTTTTTATAAGTTTGGGGTTTTTTTTCTTTTATATAAAGTTTCCTCTTTTTGGGTTCATTTTTGGTTATCAATGCTCATACGTATTTGGCGAACTAGAAGATTTTGATCTTTGTCTAACTTTCAATGAAATTTGTAATAAAAATGTTGTACGGAGTCTCAAATGAATGAATTTTCAAGATCGTTATGAAGCATTTCGATTTTTACGTAGTACTTAGGCGAGTCGTAGAATTCTAAAGTACAAATTCTCTAAAGGATCAATATGACTTGTTTTCGCCGAGCCGTAAACTTGACTAACATATGTTTAAATTATATAGTAACTAAAAATTACTAGCAAAACAAAATGCTACTTCAGACACTGAGTATTACTAAAAAAATTTGTAAGATTACATAGGTCCTATACTAAGTTTTTAAATCAAAGTATTTCATAATTTACAACCAATACTTATACTTTTATGTAGGGCCTACATTTTAATTTTAATTGCATGCATGTGTAGGCTACCTGTATGTCAAGTAAAAATAGGTAAGTGATGTTCGTCAATATATTTATTTTAATTATATGCAGTTATACTTATTTAATTAAATTACCTTAAACTAAAATCAAATGAACATGAACTCTTTTTTTAATTCGTTTCTGAAAACATTACGTTTATCAGGAAAACAAAATATTAGGTCTACTTGTTAGTAATATTGTTGTTTCACTTAAAATTACTTGTGTGAAATCGGAATAAAAGTAGTCCAAAATTTTAATGTAAATTTTTGTGAAATTATCAATTTTCAAAAATTGAGGTTTAATGCAAACATGTCAGTAAATAGAGAAACTAAATTAACAGTTTAATTTTTGGATGAATTGGTTTATTCGCATCAGAAACAACACGACAGGTGGTTTATTTACGTAAAGTTTATTAAAACTAATATAATTTTAATTAAACGATCTTCTTCCAACTTTTTCTTATTATTCAGTTTATAGATATCCGCCTTTGGAAGCTAAATAACACTGTTCTAGAAAGAAAACTCATAAGGTGACTCACTAGCTGGCAAGAAAACACGAAATCACACAATTGTGAGGCCAACTTCAAATTAAAATAGTATGTATATAGGTAACTGAAACTACAACTAGGTTCTAAAAATTACAAAAATTTATCAAAAAATATTTGTACTTCTAAAAATTCAAATTAAATTGTTTAATTAAAAAAAGTATGTTTCTAAAAATAACTGTACCATAACTGGTTCACAACCAGTAAAGAGGATCCATATTCATATTTTGACCAAATCAGAAATGACATTACTGGTTTATAAGAGGACTCCATTCTGCGAAAGAGCTTAAGAAAGTGAAAAACTCTTAAATTTGAGTTATTTTTTGTCTAATATCATTGTGATTTTACTACGAGATTCCAAACTGCCATAATCTTGTTTCTACTCGTTCGGTGTTTCGTTCGCCTTTGTGGAATAGGCCTACCTGGTAGAAACACCTAAATTGCTGACTAAGTTATTATTATTCTGAAATGTGTATGAATCTACGGTACAATTTTAAAAAGTTTTATTTTTATGTAGGCCTAAGGGACGTATAAATCATCTTGTAATATTTTAATGGATGTTACTTGGGAACTTAGCAATTACGTAGTTACAAAAATTTACTTTGGAAACAATAAATATTCGTGAGATTACTGACGGTTTGCTGTGAAAACTGACTAAATAACTTGAAATAAAATTAAATTTATCCTAATGCTCTAAATGGTTTAAACATTTTATCAAAATTATATTTAATTTACCAGATATTGTAAGATTTTTAATTAATGTTTAAACGAAATTAATTTAATCTGCCGTATTGAAGTCCAGAACATAAAATAAGAAGTATATGTCTAATGCAGGAAGCGTTATGTACATTGAAGAATGTAAACCAGTAAAAAAATATGTCTTAGCCGCTAATCAGTAAAAGTAGGAAGTAGAATATAATAAATACAAATAAATTAAGAACTTAAGGTTAAAAACTTTGAAAAAAGTCATTGTAACACAATATAGCAGTTACACATGGAACAAGATTGCATGCTGCGTGTCCTGGTGTGTTGGTGGGACGGTTACGATAGAGGGGTGAGCGTGGTAGTGATAATTCACGTTGTCGCTCTAATTAAAAGCCATACACAAACAACGCCTGAGACAGATACAGTCACTACGAATACTTCTTCAGTTAAAATAACAACATACACTGAGCTATAAACTGTCTAACGATATCAACATAGTAAGAGCTAAGTTGGAGCAACTCCCAACTTTAATACCTTTATCGTTTATAACAAAACAAGGCCTTAAATAGCTTCTTCAGCCCCATATCAGCCTTTTCCACTCTTCCCACCCACAATTATTCTGATGTTTTGTAATTTTCGAATGATCAATAAAAAAAATTAATACAAACTACAATACTGATATTAATCACAAACAGTGCATATTTATGTAACAGGAAAAGCTCTCATTCACACACGCATCATTAATTCTATAAATTTACAACCACCTAAAAATCTGAAACTCAGTAAATTTGTTTTATTAGGAATAGAAAAGTAAACAAGATCAATAAGTAGGCTAATAAAGTTAACATTGAATATGCAACATTATTGTATTACATTAAAAATAAATGTTATAGATAACATTTGTTTGTTCTTTTTAGATTTCTTTTAAATTTTTATTATTCAACCAAAATAAATTAATTTTGAAATGATTGAAAATTGAAATAAAAAAAACTTATTTATTTCATGTAAAAGTAAAGTTTATCCTATTCAAATCTGGTGCTTAATTCCAGTAAATTTATGGTACTTAATTTTTAAGTCCAGTAAATGTATCGCAAAATAACTCGTATAGTCTTTGTTCTGCTAGATCGGGTAATTTCATTTTATACTGAGTTAAGTCCAGTGTCGTTTCAGATACATCTGTTTTGTATGTACCACGGTACTTTAAGTTGGTAAACAGTTAGTCAGAAAACGTTCTATAACGTGAGTATTGGATTTTTTTGTTGTCTCCCCAGAGTTGTATCCCGTAAGTCCCACGGGCTTTAAACTTGTTTTATGTAGCGTGAGTTTTGATTCAGTTGATTGTTATGATTGTCTTTCAGTTAACAAAAACATATTTCTCATTTTAAAGTCGAATTGTCTTCGTTTCGTCAAAATGTATTTCTTGCACGTCAGTCGGCGGTCCAGATGAAACCCGAGGTACTTCACATTTCCTGACTGTGGCAACACAATGTTATTCAGTATTACTGGTTATTACCGATTACTGGTTGACATGTTCGTCTGCGAAAGGTAACTGACAAGAGGACTGACTAAGTTTCATTTACTTTAATCTTCAACATCTGTAACTATTCTTCTAAGGGTATCAATAAATCTTGAAAATACCGTGAACCTATAGCCGGATCTTCATACACAGCCAGAAAAACCTTATCATCAAAAATAGTTGCTAAAAAAAATCATTTTCTGTAGTCGGTAAAACTTCAGACAGGAAAACTAAGAATTTTTATTTCGACTACATTTTTTTTTTCTCTTTAATTCTTTATTTACAACTGTAAAATGTTACAACAAGCAAATGTGATGATTATCGTGATTATGTAAATGACATGATAGGCATGAGAGGGGTAGGGCCCCCATTGGTGCCTCCCCAAGAATGAAATGTGTATATCAAATTAGCATGTCTCTACTCCAGCGTCTTTTAAGGCGTCTAGGAGGATTGTCAGGTAAATGGACGGAGGAAAGTGAACGCACCAGGGGGTTCTCGTGATCGTATGACTTGTCGTGAAAGCGTTTATACAGGTATTCAATGGAATTTTGTACAAGTGGTGTTTTCAAATCTGTATGTAAGGTTTTGTTGCTAACGTAAAGAGGTGCTACATTACGCCTACAAATATCAAAGCAAAATAAGATTTTTTAAAAATCTGACTACTTGCTCCTAAAGGATTAAAAAGAAGTGTAACTTCTCTAAATTAACCAATATAATTTTTTTATCTTTCAAAAGAGTTGGAATTCGTAAGATGGACGTCAGTATTCAAAGTATAACTTACTAAGAAAAATTAAAGGAAAAGTAAAGGAAAAGTAGGTCTAATGAACCAGTTTATCAAATGCAGACGTATGAGGCTAGTAATAGACGTACGCAATCTTAATTGCTAGTAGATAAGTCCAGATAATAGTGCATTTTCCTCAGCGAGCTTCAAAATTTAATCGAAGAACAAATTATAAAACACAACGTTATTAGCGATAAGTTCCATAAGGACATTCAAGTCAAACTACACACGTTTCAATCAATGTGAAGCAATATATATAGTACTTTAAAAAGTTAAAGTAGGTACTTCAAAAGACGCACAATTGAAACTGTGTTATCATATTTTTATATGGCAGTCTTAACGATTCTACATGGTTTGCAAATTTGATCAATGAAGAAAGATATTATTGCGAATGTTCAAAGCTCAAAGAAAAAACTTCTTTGAGCTCACAGCAATTTTTATGTCCTTTGAAGGATAAATTTAGAATCACCAAGATAAGAGCTGACCTAAATTTACGTACTGTTGGCTATCTCATTGAAGAAAGGAGATTAAAGTAGTGTTTCTGTATTAATAATATGGCAAGAAACCGTCTCTTAAGAATTGCTGAAGCGTATCCGCCTGTGCGGTAGTGGCGGTTGGGTTAGCCAACGAGAAGATGGAAATATTTCTTTACACCAGAACAGGCTGTTGCTTGATTCTTACTGGGGAAAAAAAGAAGATAAGAAAAAGTTACGTACCAAGATATAAGCTATATTATATTCCACTGATTTATTTATCTTAGGAGGTTACCGCGAAAAGTTGCTCATTCAGATCGTAACTGAAACCAAACTTTTTTGATCACATTGTGTAACAGTCTTTCAAAATGTGAAAAAACCTACTCCCAAATAAAATAGTCTTAATTACATAAATACAGTAGAACGTCAGTTATTCAAACTAATCGAAACCAGAGCGGTTCTGATAATCAAATACACTGAATACTGTAATTTGATACACTGTACCGTAACAATTTAAATAACCTAAACGGTGACAATTTAATATAACATTAATGTTTAGTAGGGTAATAAACGCTAAGATACACTTCAGTTTAAAAAAATAAAAACACTAATTTATTACATTTATTGCAAATATAGAGTACTAAAGATTATAAAGATAAACGGAGAAATACAGAATTACAAAACTTAATGATTTAGTGAATAAACTACGGTAAAATCCGTTAGAAAATATTTTTAAACGCACTTGTACTTAGTACCTATATAGTATTTGTTTTAAACCTTGAATTTTATTTTAATTAAGACTGAACTATTTTTTGTAGCAGAAACTTCTATCATTCCTTTTAGTAACATTGTTTCAGCAGTGCTACATTCAGGCTGTTTTCGCTACATAACATTACAGTTTTTAGGGCAGAAAAGATCTCTGCATAAGTAAACATGTATTTTTTCCCCAATAGTGGTTCAAATAATTGAAGTTTTGGATGACTGGTGTTCAAATAATCCACGCTCCTGTGTATTACTAACATTAAACCCTAAAGCAAGTTACTAAACTGTTTTGTAATGTGGCAGTAAAAGACGCAAGGATAAATTGTTTAATCTTATTATAGTTAGTAATTAGGAATTTGTAATGATTAAGAAAAATTTCTTAAAATGCTATGTTTGGAGTGTAGCATTATACGGGAGTGAAACGCGGGTGATGGGAGCTGTAGAAAGGAAGAGGATAGAAGCTTTTGAAATGTGGTGTTAAAGGAAAATGTTAAGGATTAGGTGGGTGGACAAAATAAGTAATTTAGAGGTTCTTAGGCGAGTGAATGAAAGAAGAAGTATATGAAAGCATCTTACCAAAATAAAGGATGACTAGTGGGGCATATCCTAAGACATCTAGGTATTAGTCTATGAATAATGGAGGGTAATATTAAGGAAGTGAGTTGTAGGGGGAGGCAAAGGTTAGAATATATAAAGCAAATTACAAAAGATGTAGGGTGTTACAGGTATGTACATATAAAACTACATGCGCAAGATAGGGCATCAAACCAATCGAGAGACTGATGAGAAAAAAAGTTAATAATAATGAAATTATTATCCTAGGCCTATACAGAATTTTTTAGAACCGTATATATTATCATGATTATTAAGAAGTATTAACATTAGAGTAACTCGGAAAAGAATCAATAGGAAAAGCTATTTTGAAAAGAATCTATTTTTAGAGAACAAATCTGATTAAATCTGTTACGCTATGGGTTAGTTTTATGCAACTTGATTAGTGTACCGCATTTAAGTCATTATAGAAGTAATTGATAGGTGATAGTGATGTATAAGAAAGTTCAGTAACAGAACGGTAATTACTGATCAAAGATAAATTAATGACGTTTTAAATGTCGAAACGAGAGCATTAACACTTTTATCAGAGATAAGACACCTATAAAGTGACGTCACACGTTGTGGGAACAATGTGCGCCCTAGTGAACTTAGGGTTAATAAGGACGGACAAACAATTTGATCGGTTTGAAAATGTCATGTGACTGTTGTGATGTCACGGAACGTGAGTGGAGCTGATTGCTGCATGTGATGTGTAAAGATGGTAGTGCAAGTGAACTGCAATGTGATGTGGTGTCTTTAGTTGTAGTGATTTTACAGTTGGTGAATGTCAGGTTGTACGGGAATGCATGTACAAATGTAAAAGTACATGATCGTACTAAATCGCGTCAACATCCTTTGTCGATATGGCCATCATGACAGTATAGACCTATATTCATATTTTCAACGGTGTATATTTTCAACAAGTAAATAACATGAACGTCTACAAAACACTCAAGTAAATCCGATATAACGAAACGAAATGCTATTTGTACATTTTCTCTGTACAAATAATACCTATGTAATACAAAAAAACGACTGGTGAAATTTAACTACATATCTATCAGTCCTTATTGACATTAACACGGACGGTGGTCCAAACAACGTAAGAATGTGTTTTGAATTGAATAGAAAAACATTCAATCTGCGTGAATCAAAGAACGAAAGGTGTGCTTTATTTAAAATGACTTTACAGCGAAAAGACACCTATGTTGGTAACGAGACCGAATAGACGAATTTACTATCATCATGTTACACAGAAATCGTGATTGTACAGTTCACTTGTTCAGCTGAGAGAGCTATTTGCTATTAAACTTGTAACAACAATTTCTATAGACAATCTACCATTAATTCCGGTGTCAGAAAAGCACAACGTACTTTATTACAGAAAGCATAAAGAATGTAAGTACAGACTGAACTGAAAAAAATTAAATGACAAAAATATATAATTATTTCTATTGGAAAATCTATAACAAATCACAATTAAACTAATAAAAACTGTGACTTTTATGATTAATATTAATGCTTCTAAAAAGTTCAATGTAGGCCTAACTAAAAAGGAATGTTACGGGGGAGCACTTTTATAATGCTAAAACTTTAGTAAGTTACAATATTAAGTAGGATATTCTAGGGTTGTCATTTAAAAATTTTCTAGGTTATGATTACAGTGACCGAATTGATTTACTGATGAAAAATTCTGAACTTTATACGATATTGCTTGCGAAACATAAATATTTTCACGTTTTATTCAAAATTCTTGCGGCGGGCGATGCAAATTGAGAAAGACTCAACAATCATTCAAACTTCCTGGCTCTGAATCTACTAAATAACATGGATACCGGGTTTTCAAGACTGAAAAGACAGTGTTTTTGAATTAGGTTATAGGTTTTAAAGAACATTGTTATACTTATTTTTTTTTCTACTGATTTACTTCTAAGTCATAATTTTGTAATTATCAAAATTACTAATTTATTACTATTTTCAATTTCATTAACATTATAATGAAATTGAACAATGTTAATTAACATTTAAATTACTGATTGTTCTATTTCAAGTGAACAGATTGTAACGTTGCAGAATTGTAAAAAAAAACTTTTTTTTAGAACAATATTATTAAAGGAAGGAGTGCATACTTACTAAGCAACACAAAGAAAAATTTTGTAAATTTCCTAATAAAAAACAATTATAAATACCTAGAAAAATTCCTGTTTCGATTTTACACAATTTAACAGAATAATATAATTAATTTATTTAATATAATAATATAATTTAATTATAGGTAAAATCGAGAACAGTGATATTAAGAATGATTTTTGGAATGTGTTCAAAATTTGTAACTAATAAAATTTGAATTCATTGATAACAAGAAATGTATAAAAACTACTGAAAATTAATTTATATATTTAAATTAAACGATCTGCTTGTTCTAGGGCTCCAAAAAAATAGTTTTGTGTCTTATTACATTGTCAGACATTTATATGACTGAAGCATTTAAGAACAGAAGAGGGACAGGTGAAAAAGACACTAGACAGAATTATCTACTGTAAGAGTAATGAATTTCATTATACAGTCAGACCCTGTGGTGAACGAAGTGAAGGTGTCATTTGCAGGGTGAAAAGGAGAAGCTTTTTAGAGTGTCTGGCATGCTGATAAGCATACTTTTTCACTCAGAGAGAAAGGCGTAGATAAACCACCTCACTCCCCGTTTTACTTAAAAAAAGCCTCTAAAGGTTCAAACCAGCATTTCGGCTAATGACGTAAACAACGAATAAAACAATAGTATAATAAAAAAATCATAAGGCGTTACACATGAACAGTGTTTATGTTGTCACACAGATTTATAATTAGTTAATAGTCTAAAATTATGATAAACGCAACAGTAATAAACGTAAATAAACTTAGTAATGCGGAAAAGAATAAAGTGAAGATGTGTAATATCAAGAAGAAAACAAAATATATTACAGGATGACGCAGTCATTTTAAAATTAGTTTTTTAAAAATATGGTTTAATATAAATTACAGCAACGTCTATTTGAAATGTTCTATTATTTCACGAAAGGAGAGCAATCCTAATAGAAGGCGAGTATGTATAGACTATTAACTGTGGGAAGCGGTTACCTGATGGGAGGGGAATCCGCGCGTCAAAAGCTTTAAAAACTGGACAAGAACGTTATAAACTGTAACTCACAATAATTACCTCTGTCAAAAAATGGACGTAACGTTACAAACTTTAACTCACAATAATTACCTGTCTAACTCAAGGCCACGCATACGTACACATAAACACTTGGTTATCTTCACCTGTGTGTGCAGTGTGATGAACAACTGTGTACGTCTGCCTTACGCAACAAATTACAGCAGTCCATTTCTTTCACCCACTCTCTCTCTAGCTCTAAATAAATTCTCCATATCTCCCCACATTCATTCCTTTTCTCATTTTGTTATATCACACCTGAAAATATATAAATAAATTTATTCACAAAATACTAATAAACAAAAATCAACTGTATTAATAGACGGTTCAATTACATTTTTCATTGTTATTTAGTTCTATAATCAAAAGACTGATTTCAACCCCTAGAGTTTCTTTACTAAGTAAAACAACCAGGTTGAAGAGTATCACTGCTTATCATTGTATCTCAAGCCCACTTATAAAACTATTACTTTACCCCTGTAAATTATACATTCACTTCATTCACCACTAAATCTGGCTGTAAAACGAAAGTCATTACCTTCACAAGAGAAACCGCTGGTTTGTGTTATTTCCACCTACACTTAAGTTCTTAAGTGATTTAATTAATAATGGTGATGTTTAGGTCATCAGCCAAAAGGCTGGTTTGAACTTCTAGAAGCTTCACTAAGTAAAACGAGGAGTGAGATGGTTTACCATGCTTTCCTCACTGAGTGGATAAGAATGCTTATCAGCATGCCCGGCCCTCTGTAAATCATCCATTTTCAACCCTCCAAATGACACGTTTTCTTCATTCACCACAGGGTCATTATATCACGAGCCCATTATAAAACTATTACTTTACTCCTGCAAATTATGCAATTACTTCATTCACCACTGGCTGTAAAACGAAAGACATTAACTTACGCAAGAGAAACGGCTGGTTTGTGTTATTTTTACCTATACTTAAGTTCATAAGTGATTTAATCAATAATGTTGATGTTTAGGTCATCAGCCGAAAGGCTGGTTTGAAACTCTAGAGGCTTTTACTAAGTAAAACGAGGAGTGAGGTGGTTTACCGATGCCTTCCTCACTGAGTTGAAAGAGTTTGCTTATCAGAATGCCAGGCCCTCCGTAAAGCAAATACTTTCCACCCTGCAAATGACACCTTCACTTCATTCACAACAGGGTCTGGCTGTATGGTGAAATTCATTACCCTCAGAAGAGTGTAGCGATCAGCTGTTGTGACAGTTTTTTAATTTATTTAAAACAGCTGATTCCAACATTTTGTTAGTGAAGGTAAATATTTAATTTATATGAATTCTTTTTTCTAAATTTCAATTTAAATAGTATAAAAATATAAACCACAATATTTAATTTTTTAATTTAATTAACTAAATAGTAAAGCAAAATTGTTTTTCAAAATTTAATTAATATTTCATTTTATTTTACTCGTATTATTGTTCTAAAGACATATTATGTAGTTCCGGAGTTATAATTGCAACAATTGAAATTAAATTTATCTTGAACCAACCATCGTACAGTATAGATGGAATTTTGTGTTTTATTTCATGTAGCAGTTTAATTTAATAATTAATAAGTATTATGAGCGGGAATATTTTAAAATATAGAGAAACCGCTACAAGAGATAACTCTGACTAGTGTCTTTTACACCTGTTCTTTCTTTACTTCTGTTCTTTAATGCTTCGGTCATATAACTGGCAGGCCATATAATAAGAAACAGACATTTTGTGTAGCCCTGGAACTAGCAGATCATAATTTAAAACTTTACCTGCCTGTTACGGGCATATACCCGTAATCAATAATTTATGCATTACCAATTTAAAACCGAAAATCAGATGAAATTAAAATATTTACTCTATTGATTATCTCA
The DNA here is from genome assembly GCA_035578175.1 of Catonia carolina. Classification (NCBI taxonomy): domain Eukaryota; kingdom Metazoa; phylum Arthropoda; class Insecta; order Hemiptera; family Achilidae; genus Catonia; species Catonia carolina. Next base: position 261,992,489 of record JAQMRL010000001.1, read on the forward strand.
CATCAGCTAAAGGCTAGAGGATTTTTAAATTAATTTGGTTATAAAAATAATTAGATAAATTCAAATGGACTGACAAAGTGCAGTATATAAAATTAATTTATGAGTGGAAGAGAACAGTGGAATTCGATGAAACCCATTCGACGGAGGAATTCCAATTGGCAAGGACACATAATGAGTGGAGAAGGTTTAATCATCATCATCATCATCTTCTTCTTTTTCAACCATTCATTGATTAGATACAAGTACCTGTATCCACGTACCCACGCCTTCCATTGCTTTGTAACTTTTGTGCAGTCTAGGAACCGTATGTGGAAATATTCTTCCAGAATTAAATTTCGAATTCCGACGATATACCCCATAACCTTCCCTTAAAAGAAGTGACGCCTAATTCTCGCCTTACATCCTTATTTCTAAACTGATTTAGTCTACAACTGCTCGTCATACTTCTCAGAAAGTGCATTTCTGTAGACTGAACTGATTCGCATTTTGATGAGAAAAATACAGAAAATCAGTAATTGAAGCTAATTGACGCACTAAGCGTTGTAGATAAAATGGTTGAAATACAAGTTTTTGGTGTTTTAATATTCTAAAACTTTAATTATATACAAGTTTTCCTGAAAAGAATAATATTAAAGCTGCAATTTAAAAAATAATACTACGAGAGCACAGCCCCCCCCCCAAAGAATTTTTGCAGACATGGCGCTTACCTATCATGAAGAGCATAAAAATTTAATATACAGGCCTATATATGATTTTTAAAAAAAAACGTAGGAGTCTTTTTGAGAAAATCACAAAAAGTGAAAAATCTCTCAATTGAACTACTGCTTCTGGTTGACAGATTTTGATGAAAATTTTTGTGTTGAGTTTCCTAGTATGTAGTACCTAACTTAAGCTCTAATTTTAAATTTTTCTTTCTTGAGATATTTAGTTCAAACACGCGCGCGCGTAAAAAAACACACACACACACACACAGAACCAATTGCTAAAAACATGTTTTTCGGATTCATCGAGCCTGAAAACGTATCTTTTCGCTGAAAATTTTAATTTGAAAAAGCTACTTGAAAAAAATACTTTCTTTATCAATGTACATCAAAGGAAAGTAAAAAATTAATAGCAAATTTCAGCCAACTAATTGATGTGGCTAGCCAAACGTAACTGTGAATGTTGTTAAAAGTTCATAAAATAGAGTTTAAGCCTAATTAATTTTTAAACACCCTGTAAATTTTTTAAATGAATGCTTGAATTTTGAGCTAAGTAAATTTAATTAAAAATCAAACAATTAGGTACAACAACAAAAAACCTCTGACATTGTTAAAAATGGTAAATTAATTCATCGATAAGTTAAGGATATATTTTAATAATAATAAAAACAAGATTTGTGAAAGTGAAAAGGCCTTAAAATAGGAATCCCATATTTTATTAATAATATCATGAAATAATTTATTGATTATTTGTAAAGTGAAAACAGAAGAAGATAAATAAATAAATAAACGTAGTATGGAACATGTATAATAATTTACAACGCAGGTACACATTATTAAGTCACAGTCAGCGAATAATATTTGAAGATAACACCATGAATCTTAAGATCAAGAAACAGTAAATACAATACACAGTAATGTACGGACACGCTGAAAAATAAACGCAAATCGTGAATCCACCTACTCGGTAAAACAATCTGAAACGTACGTTGTGTATTACATAAGTCGAACATTATTACGTTACAAAGCGAAATTTTTTAAATCAAAATAACTGGATACATTTAAAAAAAATCTAACAACGTTAATACAAAAATATAATATACGTAAAAGAATGAAATAAAAATTTCAACTTTCCAATAATAATACAAAATAATCGTGAATCCGTATGCAATATAATAATAATTAATAACAACCGGACAAACGACTGAATATGGCTAGTTAGTTTATTTATGGAAAAAAGAAGATTTGGTGAAAGCAGAATAACCGATTCAAATAAGGCACCATCACTTTCAAAAACTAAATTACTGTATTATTTTTTAAAGGGCCTACCGCATTATTAAAGCTCATAATTGTTTGACTATTTTATTTAATAGTATTTTCATTTAGTAGATCTATTGTACTAAATAGTATAATTAATGCATAGTAACACGACTATTGTAAAAGAATAAGCTATGTAATTAATTGTTTTTTAATTTAAAAATAAATACATACAAAACTTAATTATTTATAAATACCATACCATAACTGACTTCTCGAAAGAAACATACAGGACGATGTATGGGAAATTTGAATTACACACAAGACATATTTTATGTTAGAACGATACTGAGTGTGCAGTAAAGAGGCTTATCGCCACTAACCTAGATATTTGGGTAGTAGATAACATACTATAACAGTAGCGTATAACAGTAGCGACTGTTTTCTTTTTAACTTTTTGTACAACTTTGCTGTTTTGAACAGCTAGTAAATACACACACAATATATATTTTTAAACATGACATTAGACGTTAATTTTTTTTTGTTTTCCGTTTGAATTTATTGTAATTTCTGCTAATGCAAACAGTAAGAAGGCTAATACATGACGATGATTGATGAAAAAAAGCCCCACCTGACCGGGAATTGAACCCGGGACCCCGGCGTAGAAGTCAGTTGCATTAACCACTACGCCAACGGGCCGGCCATTTGACTTTAAAGTAGGACACCACTCATTAGTACAACTCCCGCAGTTACTAATTAGCCTTTTCATAATTTCATTAATAATAGTAATTTTAGTTACTTTTTTGTATTTTTATTAAGTTTAATTGAATATTTATTTTTTTCAATCCGTAATTTGGTCTATATTACATTAAGTTAAACCAAGTCTCTGCTTAACCTGCTGAGCCGATGATGCAGATTGCCTGGTAAATGTGGAGAACTTAGTTCGCGAATCAATGGGTTGGAGTTGTTATGTAATTTTAATTTAAAGTGTTGATATATTTCGTATGTTGTTGTTTATGTCATCAGCTGAAAGGCTGGTTTGAACCAGTACACGTTTAACTAAGTAAAACGAGGAGTGAGGTGGTTTATAATTGCCTTCCTCACTAAGTGAAAAAATACGCTTATCACCATGCCGGGCTTTCTGGAAATCACATATTTTTCACTCTGCAAATGACACTTTCTCTTTGTTCACCACAAGGTCTGGCTGTATCATGAAATTCATTACTTTCAGAGGAGATAACTTTGATAAGTGTCTTTTACACCTCTACCTCTTTAGTTTTTGAATGGCTCAGTCATTTAATTGGCTGACCATGTGATAAGAAACAGAACTATTTATTTCAGCCCTGCAACGAACAGATTAAGTATAAATAATTTGTCACTCTACCTGTCTATTATGGGCAGACATTTCGTGTATGTGTCATTAATTAATGGGATTTTTAGGTCCGAGTGAAGTATGTGATTTTATACAAAAAATAGAGCTTTAACTAGTGTACGAAGCAGTTTTGACTGAAACCGTTGAGGTTTGGCTAAGACTATTGGTTTTGGTGAACTATAGATCTGGCAGCCGTAGCTACAACCATATTGTCTTAAGTAAGATTTTATATAACATCAATTTTTGAGGAATTGACAGTTTCGATCCACGATATAGAAGGTTGTACAGCTGTTTTCGTCTACCATATTGACTGTTAGATCTAAGTACATTAAGTTTTGAAAACAACATAAATTTAGAATTGTTAAAAGTTTATTTTTATCCCTAATGTATGTGCGTTTCACAATCTATTCAATAGAAGAACAATAAGCAACAACATCATGACCCAATTAGATAAGGATACCATGTTGACGTGTAAATGAGATATAGTCTCGTACAGACTAAGACCGACAATGCCTTAGAGTGTGTAGTGAATTAAACCTCAACCATCAAAGCTATTTTTTGAATGCGTCCAGGACACAGACTCTACAAGAATTATAGGACCTGTTAAGAACACCGAAAGTACACCGATAACCACTGTCTAGTATTCAAATCCGTATAAAAGTAAATACCTTTACTAGGATTTGAACTACAGAAATATTGTCTGAAAATCATCAGCTGTCACCGATGACTTTACTACAAGACCAACGCAGTGAACCTTGAACGTAAAAGTTTATTGACAGATTCTCAATCATGAAAAACACGTTACGACCAAAAACTTTAAAAAAAACTACAGCAAAGAAAACTTTTTTTTTTATTCTAATGTGTGTATGTTGCAGTCTGTTCAATTTAAGATAAGCAATCCAATGACCCAATGAGATAAAGATAATATTTATGACGTGTAAATGAAATGCAGTCTTGTACAGACTCAGGCCCACCATTACTGAGAGAGTATAGTTAATTGAACCCAGCCATCAAAGTACACCGGTAACTACTGTCTAGTATTCAAATCCACATAAAAGTAACTTAACTAAACTAAAAGTAACTTAAAAGTAACTTATAGGATTTGAACCAGGAACCTTCGTCTCCGGAAATCAGCTGTCGAACAACATCTGACTCGTGGCGTCAACTTTACTTCTAGTCCAACCCAGTAAGTTAGATAACAAAATTAATTACTTTTAGGAAAAATTAGTGTTTTAACTTGTTTGGCAATCGTGTTAAGTCTTAAAGAATACAGAATTTTATTTGTTTTTGCAACGTTTGAGATATCTGTGGGTAAAAAGAGAAACCTTCTTAAAAAGTATTTGGAAAAAATCGACCATTTTAAAGAGGTTAGAACTGAAACAAAATCAACAAAGTAGAAAGGATGTGTTGCAAATGTTTAATTTTGAAGGAGGAAAAGAAGATTCTCTTTCGAGCTAAAATAGCCACACTGAACCACAATCAAATTATGAAGTTGTTGCATATAGGATCTCTTATTGGTTGTTTCTAAATAAAATTTCTCAATGATTTAAATCTTTAACTCGTTCTATTTTTGGTAATTGAAAAACATTTCATTTCACACACAATAAAGTGTTAATATATTGGTTACACTCCAGGATTTAATTTGTTTGCGGTCAGTAAATAACAGGTTTGTATAGATGTGTAGTGCCCAAATCAATTTTTTTTCAATTCATTTTATAATTTTGGTAAGTTAGAATATTTTCTCTTATTTTACTTTATATTTTTAAGCATTATTAATAAATAAACAAATAAAATCAACACTTTCTATTTTGAGGTTTTTATTTTATTTCGGTCTGTTGGTAAATCTAAATCCTGTACGCAATTATATATATTATATCTTTATGTAATTATGTTTTTGTAATCTTTGATTTCTATCAGTTACTGTGTAAACCAATTGCACGAAAAAGTATAGTACTTTGATTTAAAATGTAGAGAACATAATTTTAAAATAATAATATGAGATTTGGGTTATCGAGCTTCACTCGGTTGGAGATTATATGATCGATTTCCGAAAAGAATAGTAATAGATATTCCATTGAAGAAGTTCCGCCGTAGTCTTTTAGTTTAAAATTTTTGAAGACCCCCGAAAACCCCTATAAGCCTACACAAATTTTCAGAAAAATCGTTAGAGCCGTTTTCGAGAACATTTGGACACGTACATGAACATTTGGATACGTACGCCAAGTTATAATATAATATTGTAGAATATAATAAACATAAATCAAATCAGTTAATAATTTTGCAAAACTTACATTGTTACTTTGTGCTAGACGCCCGAGAAGAAGGTTGTTTTTGGAATAGGCCGAGATACCTAATCCATGAAGTAAATACGAAGAAGAAAATCTCGAAAAAGTTTTAAATAATTACACTATTTTCAGAAGGTTTTTTAAAGTATATCAGAATAACAGCTGAATTATAAGTTTTATTAACTAATTTACTATACAAAATACTTACTTGGTAAAATTAATGTCGTATAGTGTTATGCAATAAGATAGTACAGTAACAAAACTTACAAAAATAATAAATGAACAGTTTTCATCAACTTGAAGGTTCTATATTGTATTGTAAGATCACAAAGCCGATTTAAAGATTCCACAGGTATCCAGTTTATAGATTACCAGACTGTACAATACAGAAGAATGATTGATCAACTTCTACATAATAACCTATGTGCAAGACAATAAACTAATTAGCATCAGTAGCGACCCACTAATGGATACCGCCCAGAAACTAAACTAAACCAGATCGAAGTTTTTCATTCCACATCTGCCTCTCTCAATACAAGCAAGCTAGTATTCAAACGTCCAACTAAATTGACCACTTCAACCACTTCAGTAACCACAACTACCACACAGTAATTATTTTTTATTTTATTACTTTTAAATTACTTCTGTTTTTAATTATAATTTACCATCTACAAAATTTAATTAACCCAATGCGCTGTAACTGAATGCGTAGCCTACTATTTTTGGATCCACTTTTTGAAAACATTTCGTACAAGAATAGAGTAAGAGGTTACAAGACCACCTCGCTAGTTCATTGGTAGGTAATAAGATCGATTGTTTTTCTAAAGGTACCCGTTTAGATTACAGGCAAAATACTAAAATATTTTCCTTTATATCCCAACGAAGTTGGCAATGATCCAGATATTGAAGAAAAACTTATTAAAGGAAAAATTATGGTTCAAATATAAAGCAGTATCAGCAAATTTTTAAAATTCAAATATTATTTTATAACATTTTTATTAGAACTCTGAAGAAGATTATTATACTATTAAACTTCTTTCGTTCGGTTTATTGTTGTAATTCTTCAATCGAAAGCCTGAGTTGAACTTCTAGAGGCTTTATTACTTAAAACGAGGAATATGGTGGTTTACGATTGCCTTCCTCACTGAATGAAAAAATATGCTTATCACTATGCCAGGCCCTCAAAAGGCATCTATTTTCCACCTTGCAAATTATAACGTCACTTCATTCACCACAGGGTCTGGCTGTATAATGATGAAATTCATTAATCTCAGAGGAGATAACTCTGACTACTATCTTTTACATCTTTAACTCTTTTGCTCTTAAATGCTTCAATCATACAATAAGCTGACGATGTGATAGGAAACGGAACTAATTTTTTTAGCCCAGGAACTAGCAGATTGAGTGCAAATAATTTAATACTCCACCTGCCTGTTATGGTCATTGTTCCGTTTAAATCAAGAAAAAATATTCTGTTACAAAATCAAAAATGAAATCCAACTAAAAATATCCATATCTTTAAATAAGTTAATTTTGATACAATATTAAAACCTATTTTAGTCGCCTTTGTGGCCCAGCGGTTACAGTGTTAGAATGTATTGCACAATGCAAAGAAGAAGTGCATTATTACGATAAAACCCGCGGATTACGTCCCGCAAACAATTTCTTGCAATTTTGTTACAGCTCTGGACTTCTCTTGCACCCCATATTTATGCTCATCCCTCTCTACCCAAACAACCCTCCTCAGTCAAATTCCTAGCGTACGCGTCACTTGACTACACCATAATTTTGGAGGGTTACGATCTCTACTGCTCCCCGGTGGATTCCAATTTATTATTTCTTTTGGCCATCTTTTGTGCATGACATTTCAAACGTTTTTTCTCAATTTCTTATATTATTTACGTGTTCAGTTTCCTTACGATCTCTCTTATTTCTTCTTTCTTAACTCGCTCAATCCTAGAGATTTGACAGCTTTTGGGTAAGTAGTTCACCTCCTTGACATTTATCTTCTGTCTAGCTCTCTGTATCATTTTCCATATCTTCGAGCCATACAGCAGAATGCTCTGAAAAACTGTCTGATACATCCAAACTTTTTTGTTATTTCTGATAATCCTTGACCAAAGCAAGGAATTTAGTTTTTCTATCGCTCGTTTGGCCGCCGCTACAGTGTTGGAGATGTCCTTCCTGGAATGTTTTCCTGTGTCACCAACTTCCCAGATATCTGAATTCTTCATATTTCCTGAATAAAGTTCCTATTATTTGCAGTTCCTTTTCTCACCTTCAACCACCAGATATTTTGGCTGTATTTCTTTGATATACAAACAAAATATCGAAAAGTTACAGTTATAAACGTTGGCAGGCGTGATATTTAAATGATACCTAGAAAAAATAAAACATTCAAATTTCTATTACTTGTTTCTAACGGAGAGAAACAGTGTAATTACTCTACAGAAATAGTTATTATTTCTGTTCCTTTCCAAAGAGCTCTATTTCTGAAAAGTCTGAGCATACATATTCTTAACGTGAAACCTATAAAATTGAAAGTTCAGAGTGAAATCGGGTAAATAAATCAGTTTATTTACTGCACTTCTCTGAGCCAATTAAAAGTGTTTATGCAGTCTAGTAATGCCTTCATTACAAAATTATAGCTATCAGTTAAAGTTATAACAATGTTGTTCATTGTCATGTAATAAAGAAAGCAACAATTTTATTAGGCCTATTTTTTGTACGACAATCAATCTATCAAAACGATGTATCATTTTAGATTGTTAGGCCAACTAAAAAAATAGTACTCGTAGAAATAATAATGCATTTGACCCCGAATGTATTGTAAATAATAATAATAAGCATTGAAAAATAAATGGAAGTTGAGCCAATGTGGGAATAAAATGTTTACAAAGTAACCTAATAACCAATTTAATGTACCTTAACGTATAAGGTGCTCTTGAGCAAGATTTTTCAAGTTGATAAAAAAATATCACGCTATGTACTTGTTTAAAAAAGAAACAACAGAAAAACGGGTCAATGTTAGTACAATGCATAATAACAAACAAGTGAAGTAAAAATGCGAGTACACTAGTCATACAGGAAAGGTGCGTTGAGTAATTCAACAGTAACAATTGTTGCAGCAACAATAAAACGCACATCGCGTAAAGAGTAAAATTATTATCAAAACGGTTCAAGGTATTCTTTCAACGCATAAAATATACATTCATACAAATAACAGCCACACGAACACACGCACGTGTTCGCTATTCATCCACATATAATACGCAATGTATACAAAACACTCTGATAATCAAGATTTTGCTGGGAAAAAATTCTCAAATCACGATATGTTTAACTTCATTATGAATAAACTTGGGGTGGCACTGTAATATGCAATCATTTCAAAAAGAATAGGTTGCATGTGTAACTATTTGTTAATTCCTTATAAAATAAATTGAAGTCTAACGAAACTGCCTTAGGCTCAGTTTTGCCATACAATTATAATTTATGCTATATTTCTTCAAAAGAATTATTGTAATATCAATTAATCGAGTCTTTTATTTTTAGATAATATTTAGTGGTCTCTATCTCTCTGTCTCTCTGTGTCTCTGTCTCTCTCTCTCTCTCTAAACCGTCTTGGATGGAAGCAAGTCTAAGTTGAATAAACGAAAAATTAGCTAATAGAATTACAAACGAGCGTCGATTATCCAAACGTCAGTCATCCGAACCATCCATCGATTAAAAAAAATACATGTTTACTCACGCAAATGCCTTTTCTGTCCTAGAAACTGCAATGCTGTGGTGTGAATTTAACTCCATAACATTGCTGTTGCATTGCTTAGCATAGCAAACAGTCCTAATTTAGTGATGCTGAAGCATTTTACTGAAAAGAATGAGAGAAGTTGCTGCTACAAAATGTTCAGTCTTAGTTTAATAGAAAATTCAAGATTTTTTTTAAATTTCTGAAAAGTATGTATGTACAAGCGCGTTAAAAATATTTCATAAAGGATTTTACCGTAGTTTATTTTGTTAATTTATTCAGTTTTGAAATTCTGCATTTTTCCGTTTGTTTTTATAAATTTTAGCGCGACATTTGCAATAAATTAGTGGTTTTTTTTAAACTAAAGTTTATGTTACATAGTTACAGTACAGTGTATCTGATTCCGACTATTTGATTAACAGAACCGCTCTGGTCCCAATTAGTTCGCATAACTGATTGTAACATTGTATTAGCTCATTTACAACTTTGTATGACTAAGAATTTATTGTAATTTGTGACAAAAACCTAATTTGGATTACGCAATTAAACACTTAAGATTTGACATAAAGTTATAGTAGACTATTGTATTCGTAGGGCTACTAAAATCATATGAAAGACTCATCTACCTTATTTCAGTTTTTACAAATCGATAGGTTAAATTAAAGTAAAAAAAACAGGTTAAATTATTTAGTTAAAGTAAAGTTACACATTTTAAAGTAACTTAACTGTAAAGTTACAGTTTAGGCTAAATAGAGTTAGACATTTTTACTGTTCACAAAACGAAATCTTAAATTAGGATTTTTTAAACTTTTATGGAAAATTATAAATGAACTAAAAACTTATTAGGGTTTATTTATTTGTTTTAACCAACGCAAACTTCTCTACCCAGAAAAGATACTCCATTTGCAAAAATTCTCTTTTCAGAAAAACCGATACTTAAGGTTTTGAGAAACTAAGTTTTCCTTACCTAAGTCTACATTCGAAGGGCCTTCAATAAAGATAATAATAAGTGAAAGTTATCCAGGGCTACAAACATTTCTTATCATATGGTCAGTTAATTAAATGACTAATTTTTTTAAGAACAGAAGAGGTAGAGATGTAAAAGACACGAAACAGAGTTATCTCCTCTGAAGGTATGAATTTCGTTATACAGGCAGACGCTGTGGTGAATGAAGTAAAGTGTCATTTCTAGGATGAAAAATGTGTGCTTCAGTGGGCCCGCCATCCTGATGAGCACCTCAGTGAGGTAGAGAACGGTAAACCACTTCACTCCTTATTTTACTTAGTAAAACCTCTAGAGGTTCAGACCGGCCTTTCGCCTGATGACCTAAAAAACAAGAGGAAAAAATTGTACTAATGACCTTAATAATGTCTAGAATTGTAGACAAAATACTCATATTCTGTTTACGAAAGAAAATTTAGAAAAAAGGACATTCAAATAACAATCTACTGGAATGATAAAAAATATGTTGTACAAAGCACAACAAAATTCACTAGTTTTGTAATATTTTAAAGAAACAAAAAATCGACACTAATGTTAATCGTGAAATGTTTTGTACATTTAAATACGTAATAATTATTAAATGTGTAAGAAGGTCTAAATATTCACTGGCAATAATGATTTAATGAGCTAAGGAAAACCTTGGCTGTAATTTACGAATTTGTTAATGTATATAGCAATATTAATACTTTTTCTAGTTACCAAATTTTTTTTATAATCGTAAAATCGCAGTACCTTGAATAATAATATCAGATCTATTTAATTTGAGAACATCTGAAAGTAGGTCGTCAAAAAATACACAATGATGTAATTAAACTCTACGTTAATTTTTTCTTGGTGAGATTTCATAAATTAAAGAACTGAATATCTAATTTATATCATACTTAACGTGCAAGTATTGAAATAAATTAAGTAAAAATTTAACAACGATATATGTTTTAAATAAAAACATTTTTCTCATCAGGACACATGAATTTCATATTTAAAAATAAATCTAACTTTGAGTTTCCGCCTAAGATGAATCTTAATTCTGAAATATTTAGACTAAATTGTTCTCAAAAATCTTTCTCAATATTATAAGTATCGTTATTTTCGGATTAATTTTAACTAGTTATTCATTTTTTTTTAAATTCAAGGTGACAAGAAAAACTCATGTTCACTCTCTCACAATGGGGGAAGTAGTGTTGGACTCAATTGAGGCGTCCTCGTCCAGCCCCAAGGAGGCCGCAACCGCCTACTAACCAAAAAACCCACCGCCTGGCCACTTAATCCGACATCAGTAAAGAACCCTCCACCTCCCTCGAAATTGTTTATAATACAACAAGGGATATGTCCGGTAAAAATTTACACACTGTCAGCGGGACACGGAAGGGAACTGTAGCATAATTCCCTCTCGCTGTCACTGACCAACACTCACTCTCTCACTTTTATTCACATTTTTCATCACCAGCTCAGGAAAGAAAAGTGCCTACTCTACGATATTGGGACAGGATTGATTTACTGTGGGAGAGGGCGATCCCGCTTATCTCCAGATGTCCTCCCTCCGTAGTCTCTCGATCACCCGTTCCGCAAACTAAGCGAACAACTTCCAGCTCTCCTCATCCGGCACCATCGTTTCCCCTACTCTCTCTGGGCTCCACTGTGCAACGCCTATCTTCTCAGATGTCTCTATTCTTTCGAGGCCAAAATATGGACATTTTTCAGAAATATGCGCAATGGATTCCTCCTCTTCACTGTCGCATTTTTGACATTTTGGCACTTCACTGAGTTTGAACCTCGTAAAATATTCCCCAAAGCAACCATGCCCTGTTAACAACTGCGTCAGTTCGTGGGTGTTATCCATTAAAAAAAAAATTTCCTTTCTTTCTTCCTTTTATTGAAAGCTTCTCCATTTTTGGCTCAAAGATTTGAACCAAGATTTAAAGATAGAATTACAGCTACAGAAATGAGCTTCTGGAAAAGATGTAGGTCTAGTTGTCAGTTGACTGCTACATAGAATTAGGAATGAATAAATTATAAAGAAGTTGACATTAAATTATTCACATGAAAATCTATAAAATTTAAGAAATATGAAAGACAACTCGATTGTAGAGGTTATTTACGGAGGACAGAGGAGAACATATTTTCACAGAAGACTTCACTTTGAGTTCTAGCTAGGCGAAGGAAGTAGGGATCAAGAAAGGAGTGACTGGTTGGAGAGTAGTGATAAAATCTATGGAAAAAAGATGAATAAATTACGACGTCGTTAAAGTTTCAAACTTTTATACTTTTTTTTAAATAATTTTATAAATAATATAAGACTTTAATAAAGTACAAGTTTACTTTAATAAAGTACGAAAGTGACATCCTCTCACCAACTCACTCATCACGAAATCTTTACAAGTTCTAGAATTTTAAAATTTGATATGTAGGTTTAATTTCTGTCGTACGTGTTTTGGTAAGAAACAATTTAAAAATCGTTTCTTTTTCAAAGTAAATTCTTACGACTTATTACTAATTGCCGGAGTTAAGTATCTAATAGAACACTCTACGATGGCTTATGCGTTCCTTACGTCAACAACACATATAAAACGGTACCGCAGGTTCAGAGACAAACTTTAAAATCATAACAATCCCTTAGCAATATGAATTTTGCAGATCAACCAGGAATCGCACAAAGACGACTGAAATGGTGATGGAGTATAGTCAAGGTACATTAACGCGACTTTTACATTTATTACGTACACAAGAATACAATTTAAAAGTGAACACAATTATCGTTCTTTGGAGAGCTATCGCTGGGTGGTGTTCTCCTCAAAGCTATAAACGCGGTTGATGTTTTTTATTAATTTAGGTGTGAACAATTTTGCTGGTCGTTTTTAACAGTTGCAAAATAAATTAAATAGTAAAAAACTCCTTTCTTGCTATTATTTTTTTATAAGAAGGATATCAAATATCCTTCTTATAAAATAAAATAGAAAAGTTGTCAATAATCAAATGTTTAAAATTACAGTAGGGCCTATTAAGGTACTAGTAAGGTGTAATTTCGGTCAAAAATGCGCTCAGTGAGAATTTAAAAAAAGTGTTAAGTACGCTACGACTTTTATAGCACTAATGTTTTTTGATTGAGTTGTTTAGTTTCCTGGAATATTTACTATTTCCTCCAAAAATCGCATTACCGGCTATGTTTTCGAAGTAAGTCATGAAAAAATTAATGAAAATAAAGATAAAATAGGAACTACGATTTAAAATAAATCAAACTGATGCTTAGTTTAGCAGAAATTTTTTATTTTCTTATAAAACACTTCAAAAGCGGCCATTTTTTTCTGATGTAACAATGAGAGTATTGCGTAATAAAAAGTTTACAGGAACAATATTTTTAATAGCCAACTGATAAAATTAAGATTGTTGATTTATTTTATAAAAAATATAGTTTTCTTCCAAATTTTCAAAACATACGCTAGTATTGTTAAAGTTGTAAATATAATTTTAAGATTGCAAATGGGGGAGGCTAGTTTATTAGTTTATAATAATTGCGCATTAATTTAAAGGACATGAAATATACAATTCATTTTAACTCAAAGTTATATAGTTAGAATTTATAATTACATTATACTAAAAACGAATAAAAATAATATTACGTACATTTGGCATTTATACTGAAATAGGTTGTAATATACAACGATCTAACATGTAATAAATTATATATTAAACAATAAAAACTCATTCCAGTAATAACAACAACACCGACAACAATGTCTAACAAATTAAAAAATAATTTTATTGGCCATATTACATTAGGGCGCATAAGTATCCAACACAAACTATGAAGTGGGTAAAATGTAATTTTATAAGTTCCAGCCCATAAAGGGCTAATCATAATATTGTTTATGTGATCGTGACTGGGTATTCGTAGGTTGGATTTAACATGAACGAGCTGAGCGGTATTGTATAACCTACAAAGTTATCTGATCGCCGTATCAGACTAAATCTTTATCTTAATCCCCTGTATAACTTCCCCTGACCATGGATCATGCATAGAATGATAAACATATCCACAATTACTAATAGTAGAACTCATACAGTGTGAACACACACACACACACAATCAGTGTTTTAAATTCGCAATAACTAAGACTCATTGTGTTATACTGTACACATCTAAAACAGAAATGTGCATTTAACTACTAAAATGCATCGTGCAATGAACAAACTCATACAAATTTAACTCGTACTTAGCTATATTATATGAGACGAATATACAATTAATTAAATGATAAACATTGAATTTAGATATAAAATTGTGTATAATTTCTTTACCAAATACGTTTCTTGTTAATTATAATAATTATAAGTACAGAATATCAAGTAATAAATTATACGAAACAAATCGCAGGTCTATATACGTACAAAAGAAATTTTAATAATCAATTCAAAGACTTCAAAGAATATACACAGAGCTATGTAAATAATTGAAATGGATTTACAGAAAACAATTTTAATCAAAAAAGACACACATTTGGGATATTGTTAATATGTTGCGGTATAGGTCATCAGCCAAAAGGCTGGTTTGAACCTGTAGAGGATTTACTAAGTAGAACGAAAAGTGAGTTGGTAAACAATTGCCTTCCTCACCGAGTGGAAAAGTAGGCTTATCAGCATACCGGAACCTCTGCAAAGCACATATTTTCCACTATGCAAATGACACCTTCACTTTATTCACCACAGGGTCTAGCTGTATAATGAAATTCATTACTTACAGAGGAGATAACTCTAAAAAGTGTCTTTTACACCTTTACCTCTTCTGTTCTTAAATTATTCAGTCATTTTATTGACTGACCATGTGTTAAGAAACAGAACTATTTATTTTAGCCCAGCGACAAACAGATTGAGTGTAAATAATTGACACTCCACCTATCTGTTACGGGCAAAATAGTTAATGTATAAATTAAAAATGTATGCACTTTCGTTTTAGTAGTTTAAAATTATATACGAAACGTAGAACTCAAAAGAAAACAAAACAACAATGTTAGTATAATAAAGGACTTCCAATCAAAATGACTGAAGATCGCAAATGGAGTTACATTTTATCTGTGAAATGAAATATTAGCCTACATTGTGAATGATGTTTCTCGTAAATTCGAGGTAGGCTATAGCAAAAAATTTGATTTAAACACGCAAACGCTTTGTAATGTAAATAGTGAAAAATATAACCCTATATTTTAATCATGAGTGGATGACATTAAATTAAAATCAACTTTGTTGAACTTTGAAATGCTAAAGATAAAATTGACGGTAACTGAGCTCCGTAGAAAAACAACTTGAAAAAAAAGTTGTAGGTTTCTTCAGTATTCTATTACTTATATATATAGGGCTACCTTCAACGTAAAATGCTTTACTAAAACCGGAATCTTTAAAACGCATTTTTTTACCGATTTCAGTAAAGAAAGTACGAAAAATTAATAACTGACGAAACTAAATTATGTACTGCATAAAACAAACCTTGAAGTAAAAAATTGTAGTGTTTTTAATTCTTGACAACTTTAATTATGTACGATTTTGCTCGAAAATGCAAATTAGGGCCGCAATCTTAATAATTTTTTTTTTACTTCGAGAGCACAGCCTCCCCACGATTTCAGCAGAAGTGGCGCTTATCGTATCTTCTAGATAAGAAAAAATATAATTAATGAAGCAATTTTTAGAAAAATTGACCAGCCGTTTCAGAGGAAATTGCAAAAAAGTCAAAAATTGCACTGTTAATTGATTTTGATGTAAATGTTCGTGTAGGGTCCCCTTATGGTACAAATTAAAGTCAAAGTTTTAAATTTAAACAATACTCCGTCCTTAAGATATTTTTTCATACATATATGTACATAAATCAATCGGTAAAAATATGGTTTTTGGGGAGCCTGAAAACGTGTAATTCCGGTGAAAACTTGGTTTTGAAAATTTGACATGAAAACAATACTTATCTTTCCTCTATATGCATACAGGGCAATAGAAAGTAAAAATATTTTATACATTCGGCTATTTGACAATTTTTACAGATACCCAAACGAACTTGTGTACTTATTAGCCTATCTTATTATAGGTCATTACTATTTTTTTTAGGCCTATTGAAAAAGTACTTATGTAGGCCTAACATGTGGCATAAAAAACAATATTGTACAAATCAATATAGGTCTACCCGTTGGGTAGGCCTATATGTTCTATCTGCCCATAACAGACAGTTGGAGTGTCAAATTATTTACACTTAATCTGTTAATTGCAGGGTAAAATAAACAATTCTGTTTCTTATCACATGGTCAGCCAATTAAATGACTGAATAATTTAAGAATAGGAAGAGGTAGAGGTGTAAAAAACGCTAATCAGAGTTATCTTCTCGGAAAGTAATGAATTTCATTATACAGCCAGACCCTGTGGTGAATGAACTGAAGTTGTCATTTGCAGAGTGGAAAATATGTACTTTTCAGAGGGCCCGGTATGCTGATAAGCGTACTTTTCTACTCAGTGAGGAAGGCACTTGTAAACCACCTCACTCCTTGTTTTACTTAGTAAAACCTCTACAGGTTCAAACCAGCCTTTCGACTGATAACCTAAACACATATGTTCTACGAGATAATGTTCATAAAGCATGAATGATACATAACAACATTACAAGAAATGAAGAAAGAAGGAAAATAAATCACTTTATAGAAGATCCCGGGCCCATTGACGTTTTAACCTGCGTTGCGGATTCCCTGGTAGTAATCCGATAGTTCGGTGTCAATACGTTGGAAAATCATGCAATTTTATGTGAAAAACGATATAGCTGGACTTAACTATTTCATGTATAAACGGAATTTTAAGTTCATCATGTAAAATTGTGTTGTTGACATGAAAAGGTGGGCAGGTAATTAAACGTAGAAATTTTAAATTGGAATGCTTGTAATTTTTGTAGGTTACTCGGTTTAGCTGTGCCATAAATTCGTAGCCCTTAAGTCCATATTGGTTTAAAATAAACTTTGTATAGTAATAGTTTAGATTTTAGAGTCAGTGAAGAGCGAGACGCCACCTATAAAAAATAAATTTCGCAGAGGGATGGACGTTCAATAGAATATAGATCATAGACTTTGAATAGATCATCTCCACATTTAGATGTCAAAAGAATTTTAAGTTATACACCATACTGAGTAAAAGAATAGACTTGCTCCTTTACCATGACAAATAGATTAAGAAAATTATGGAATATTCCATGAATATAACCGCTGAGTAAAAGTAAATACCGTAATTAGCCTCAATTCAAGGTCATAAATTAATAACCTCTAGCCCTGATAGTTATAATGATTAATATCAAACGCACTGATAACAATATTGTAAATTTGTCTAATGCTCAATCTAGTGTCGAATGATTAGCAAACTTAGGCCTAATATTAGTCTACGTTTCTAAAAAAATTATCAATTAGGCTCTATGCTTAATTGAATAAAAATAATATTACTTACGATTACTATATTAAAATCTAAATATTTATATTTTTATAAAATCAATTTTAAAATTCAACGAAATTTTAATTTTGAAAATAAACAAAAATGAAGAGAGATACCCCGAATAATTCTTGGAAAGAAATGGGAGAGCTAAATATTTTACATGTTCTTTTTCATTTATCTGTTCCATTGTATTTTGTAAACTTCGTTTGTGTTTTTTAATCCCACTGCGTTTTAGGTAGTCTTTAGGCTAAAGAAATACAGAAAGTAAATATTTACAGAAATTTATAAATATTATGAATAATGAACATCGATTTACAAAAATTAAAGTAAAAAAATTTGGTATGAAACACTCACACGACTTTTTTGACAATGTAATTATTGAACAAATATAAACAATATTTAATCGTGAGTAAACAATGTAAAATGAAATAAATACAACCTAATTTCTATCACCAGTAGGTAAATGACGCAAAATGGAAATCAACCTCTTTAGAACTTAAAAATACGAAATATCAGTAATTACCTCTAAACTTGGCTTAGTAGAGAAAAATGCTTAAAAAAAGTTGTTGGTATTTAATTTTCTAGAACTTTGGATAGGCCTATATACCTTTATACCGTTGTATGCATACTAAGGCCATAATCTTAAAAAATCCCATTTTTGTAAAATTTTGTAACGATGAAAAAACACAAAAACAAAATTGCTAATTGCCGGTAAACCAATAAGTGTTGTACAAAACCATTTTTTGGAAAAAATTTGTAGGCTTTTAAACGTTCTGCAACTTTAATAGTGTGTACGTTGTTGGTCTAAAATGCATATTAAGGCAGTAATCTTAAAAACCATTTTTTTCTACGAAAGACAGCGTCCCCAACAATTTTGGAAGACATAGCGCTTACCTTATCTTGTAGAACATAAGAAATGTCGTAAATGAGGAGCCGGTTTTAAGAAAATTATATAAAATTGAAAATGACACGAATTAAATACCACTTTTGGTTGACCGATTTTGATGAAAATGTTCGTTTCGCGTCCTCTATAGTAACATCTAACTAGTTTAAAGTTCTATTCGATGTTTCATTCTTGAGATATTATGTTCAAACTCACAGAATCATCGCTTAAAACATATTTTTTGAGGTTCAACGCCTCTGAAAATATGTAGGCCTACATCCGGTGGAAACTCGATAAAGTGATATGAAAACACAATTATTTTCTTCCTTACAAATTATTCGTTTACGGCAAGAAAGAGTAAAAAATTAGAGAAAATCAAGTAGCTAACCGATCACCTCACTTTTAGAGGAACAATTCTATAGGATTAGCAACATCAACCAATAAAAATTAAGTTAACAAAGCAGTGAAAAATATTCGTTAAGTTAATATTCTTAACGAGGCATTGACTTTAGTCGGTATAGTACGCAACGTAAGATTGTACCTACCATCAGCAGATAATTTTCCTACAATTTTCTTTAACTTATCACAACTAGCCTCCATAGAATTAACAAAAATAGTAGACCTGTGAATTGAAAAATATTATATCTACAAAAATTTGTGTTATTTAGTTGTCTTAATTTTTAGAACTTTTTGACCTTTTACGATGTCCTATATTTGTTGTATGGTATATTTATCAGGACTTAATAAAAGTTATAGTTCAGGAACTTATTTAAATCTTTTATTATTTCCCTTATAGATTTATGTGTAGGGAATAAATTTATGTTAGGACTTACTGTTTTGAAGTTACAACGAACTTTGGCCTTAAGTAAAATATAAAAATTACCTGTATCTTCATAATAGCCAACGTACACAATTATGATATAAGAAAGACTATGTTGAAAGATAAGAAGATTAACTTATTAATTCCATGAAAAAGAAAACAAAGTAATAAATTATAAATGTTAAATTAATTTATCAATAATTTTAGACCGGAATAAGTAACACAATGTATAAAATAACAATAACGGAATTCCGTTATAGTCAATAACATAATTCAAACGAACGGTTTACAATTTCCTTCAGCCTTCATAATGTTAACAGAATAGTATTTTAGTATTTTCATATCCTTCACAGTCGAAAAGATCTGAAATTAAATAGCAAAGAAAGTATCAGGGACACTTGTGGTTCAATGTACTATTAATTATCACGTTAGCAATTGCAGAAATCAATAAATTAATACAATTCTATTTTATGTATTGCATAATAAACCGTTTCTATCAGAGTTTAATTTTGATTGGTTGCCTGCCTAATAAATAAAATAGGCCTTACAATTGAACAACTTACATTTGATTAAAGTCAAAGATTAAAATGGAACTTATAGACACATCATAGTCAAACGGGCGCCTTGCCAGTACTTTTAATGAAATAAATTATAAGATTTTTAATAGGCCCACCTAAGTTAATTTTATCGTTAATTTACCAAGAACTAAATGCTCTTGCAAAATTAAAGTTTCATACCGTGTTCATTTATATTATTTTGTACTGTATAATAACCATTTTATGTATCAATGTACTCGCGACTTGACGGTATGCTATTCGGGATTTTAATCTAAAGTTAATTCCTAACCTCGTTCGTGTATGAGAGTAGCAGCATGTAACTGACTATAGCCTACTTAAAAATTGTAGTCATATATATTGTTAGTAATATTTAATCGCTTTGTTTCGAAATCACAAATGTATTATGTATTTGTGCCCATAACGGGCAGGTGGAGCATTAAAATTAATTGCACTCGATATGTGGGTTCCAGGACTACAAAAAAATAGTTCTGTTTCTTATCATATAGTCAGCCAATTATATGACTGATCTATTTAAGAACAGAAGAGGTAGAAGTGTAAAAGACACTAGTCAGAGTTATCTCCTCTGAGAGTTATGGATTTCAATATACAGCCAGGCCCTGTGGTGAAAGAAGTGAAGGTGTTATTTGCAGGGTAGAAAGTGGGTGCTTTCGGAAGGCCTGGCATGCTGATAAGCATACTCTTTCAACTCAGTGAGGAAGGCAATAGTAAACCACCTTTCTCCTCGTACTTAGGCTACTACTTATTAAAACCTTTAGAGGTTCAAACCAGCTTTAAGGCTGCTGACCTAAACAACATTATGTATTTACGGATCGTTTAAAAATGTGTATTGAAATGAAGTAGTCACCACTTATTGTGATCACGTTGTGATTTACTCCAAATATTTTATCGTACTAAGCGGTGATCATAATATCCAAAAATCACATTTGTTTTGCCTTTGAGACTAATCTGGACTTAAAGTGTCCAGCTCTTTGGAGTAGCGGCAGAGAGTAACTTAAAGTCGATCTAAGCCTTTGAATCAAAATTTTTAAAACTTACTTCTATAATTTTTATGTAAGCAATAAAACCCTCCTTTTCCTTTAAAACCCTCCTCCACGTCGATTTAAAAATTTCTACTGTAAAGGAACTAACCGAGTCCTTCTAGTATAGTAAATATCACAAACGACTAGATGACCATCCAAACCAACTAGTCAATGGATCTACAAGGAACTTCCCAACAGTGCGACGTCTAAAGGAAAATTGAAATAGAGAATACGTACATTGTTTAATTTTAGTAGGGCTGCTATTTAAATTTTAGTAGGACTACTTTTCATCCGAACTAATTTTGCCAGTAGCGACGTACTGACGTTCTACGAAAATATTTTGGAATATTCTGTATTTTTTTTTAGTTTTAATATTAAGAAAATCGCTTTTAAAATACCCCATTAAATTATTAGGCCAATTTCCATCGTTGACAACCTCCTATTAAAGTTCCCGGTGATTTTTTAAATTACTGTATGTAGAGATACTTGAGCGATGATTTAATTCATGAAATTACGAAATTACTGTAGTTTCATGCAATTTTATCCTAATATAATTACACGTTTTCATTCAGTTGAACTAAATATTAAAAAGTGTCTTAATTCTTAGACATTCCAAAACAAGTGGAGACTTTAATTAATAGAAAAGAAGTTGTTTAAAAACTTATTAAATCTAAGTAAAATGAGGAAATGCATTAAGTAAATTGATATTTTAATAACAAATCGGGAAAAATGATGGATTAAAGTTCAGCAAAATTGAAACTTCATTGTAGGTTAATTTGATTTTTTTATACATTTTTGAAACGTTAAGTAGGAGAATAAGAAATGAGGCTAGTATTGCTGGAGTTAACAATGTGACAGCTGGACACACGCGCAAGCAATCGGGACACCTCCCACGCCAGTTACGCGGGTTATGCAATGTTAAGTAAAGCAATGAGAGCAAGGTTGTTCCCAGGAAGTCTGGGGCAATTTGCCAACCCGTCCTTGGACCTCCCCCCAATCCTTCTGTTGTTTCCTATACTGACACATTGTGCCACTCGATCTTGGCCCGATTTTTACACTCTCTGCTTTCCATACAGTGGAAACATCCGGCGCGTGCAACAACTTCACTTGCACTGTCTTCCCGACAACCCTGAATTTATAAAGAGTACAACGACTTCTATATTGATGTTGTATTTGTTTATTTATAGGCTAATTTTATGTTTACGGAAGTACTTGAACACGGGATTGGATATTAACATTTTTTTCATATTTTTAAGATGAATACACAAAGGTTAAAAACCCCATAAAATCGTAAGATAAGCGATTTTAATAGAATTAATAATTTAATAAAAAAAGAAAAAGGCAATTTAATAAAAAAAGAAAATAAAATAGAATAAAAAAAAAGAAAAAGGCCGACCGCATTGGCGCAGTTGGTAACGTGCTCGCCTCTCATCATGCGGTCCTGGGTTCGAATCCCACTCAGGCATGGCATATTTTCATACGTTACAAAAAAATAAATCATTTCACCCTTCATTACACACAAAGTTACACCCCGACGTCGTCGTTAATGACCGTTGTAGTTGATGCGACGTTAAATAAATAAATTAAAAAAAAAGTAGTGAATTATTAAGAAAACGTTAAAAATAATTTAAGTAGTCTTCTAGATTTGTGGTCCTATCAATAAACTCCTTTCATTTTAATTCCCTACCTGAAACACAGTAAGTACTTACTACTACCCAAAACCATAAAGTGAAAGTTAAAATTCAAAACACGTTTTCATTTAATATTTTTTATATATTATCTTAGGTTAATAAACAAATACGATACGTTTTATTATAAATTACTGACTAAATTTTGGATAATTTTTACACAGTGATAGGCCAAATTCTACATTTACTTTCATTTTAACGGCTGCAAAAACATGTTTTAATGTCTGCATAAGTTATTTTAGCATCTAACGTATCTTATAAATTAAGACTGGAGAACATTATACTAATGTAGGCCTAATAACGGTACTGTGCAAATAACCTAAACAAACAATTTGTTTTTAACCCTAATGCGTGTACGTTGCAATCTGTTAAATTTAGAAAAATAAAAATCCCATTACCCTATGAGATGAGATGAGTACGACGTATAAATGAGGTTTAGACTTGTACAGATTCAAGCCGATTATTTCTGAGAAAGTATGGTTAATTAAACCCCAACCATCAAAGTACACCGGTGAAGTATTAAAATACGGGTAAAACTACCTTTACAATAATTTGAGCTACGGAACCTTCGTCTCCATAGGGTACATCAGCTGTTTGTAAATGCTGACTCGACGACGACTTCACCACGAGACCAACCAGTTGGGTAAAACAAATATTATTCATAGAAAATTATCCATTTATGATAATACAGGTACAATTGAAAACTGACAAAATATCAATCTATACCTCTCATAATGTTTCTAAATAAGAAAAATCATAGTATGGCACTACAAATAAAGTTACTTTTATGTAGTTTCTCTTGGACATCAAAATACCTATCTATAAATTAATAGCGAGCAGATTTCATTCAACACGATTTTAACCACCTAAACCTTCACCAATTTTTTTCCCGAAGTGAGCTCAAAAGAATCGTCTGTTTGAGCAGATTTGCAGAAAACTAACCAAAGTCATATTATTTTGATTTATGACCGTAAAAAAGGAGGTATTTATGACCGTAAAATAGGAGGTCTGAAATAAAGATAATAATACATGCTGTTAATAAGAACGAGATACGGTAAGCGATGCGTCTTTGTACTGAATGCAGTACTACTACCTTATGCAAATATCTTCTCTTTCTCTATCTATCCCTCCCACATCTCGTACAGCTATTTCAGGTTGGAGGGGGCAAGTTCAACGAATTAAAGTATACTAACATATTGGTAGTGACACATCGCTTTGGCTTTTCCAACGTGGTTGTTGTTACTTTGAGTAGTGTACAGTGAGTTCTGCTACATTTTGCTTTTGTTTTTAACAGCTCTTTTCAGAACTTATATTTTTTTGATTCATTTTAGAAACTATTGCCATTCATCAGGAAATTAATGGATAGTCGTCCGTTAGTGGGAAGACCAAAAGGCAGGAGACGTTCTGTAAAACAAATTTACACTTTTGTACGGGGTTTCCCGCACAAAAGGTTTACCTAGTCTGAAGTTATTCTAAATCAAAATTAAATCAGTAATAAATATACGATCGTTATCATTTTTTCTTTTTAAAAAACGCCAATTGCATTATTTCCATTCTCTAACCAATATCTTTCCTAAATTCATATGCAATTAATTTTAAGAAGAAATTTTAAATATCAGATTTGATTTTTCATGTCACATGTATATTGAACAATTACTTTTAAAATTGTGTCTTTTGGATTATGAAATTATCAGTGATTACAGCTTGCCATGAAATAAACATTATTTCGCGCCTTAAAGCTTGATAAGTTCAAGAAACAAACAACAAACAAAAAGGTATAATGTTAGAAACACTACCGTATGAATATTTCATCAAGAGGCCTGGAAAAGAAAATATTTATCCGCCGGTCACCTTTTAGAAAAAAAAAAGTTCGCGGCAAATAAAAGTGATACAACAATAGGAGAACGTAGGACTAGTACACGAGGGAGAACATGCAGAACAAGACCAACGAGAGGTGATGAAACATTCAAGAGGGGCATTACGTGGCGAGGAATAGATATAGTGTAACTTACTGACGATGTGTCAGGTACACAATGAGCTTCCGGTGTAAGCGTGCTGATCTCTGATACACCCCCGCACAACTTGCGCACGAGCGCCCTCTTTGGCAAACGAAATGCGTAGGCATTACCACCTTGTATGAACTCGAAGTCCTAGAATACAAACTGATTAAAATTGAATAAATAAAACACAAAACAGTAGAAATGTAGTTCAACAAAGGTAATAAAACAAAATTGAAAAATGGTTAGGTCTATCCCTAGGTTAGATCATGAATTCAAAATATTTGCTACTGGGAGATCTTGCAAAAGAAATTAATGAATTTTACGTAAGATTAACTTGTGGGCTTGTAATACCTAAGCTTTGACCCAATATAAACCTCATCCACATTCGTTCGAGCACGTGGAGTCATACAATGGAGAAATACTAAACATAATACAAAGTAATTTTTATTAGTCTAAAAATTTATTAACCTGAAAATCCATCTTCTTAGAGACTGTAACTGTAAGTCTCTGAGGTGCAAAAATCTTGATATCAGTTAACATGAGTTCGTATTTTGTGTTCTATTATAGTGTTCTCTGAAGTATGTAATTCTGGGCGTTGTATCAGTAAGTATTTTATTATTTAGCAATAGTTGCATAATAGCAGATCAGTGCGTCAGACTTTTCAAGTAACTAACTTAATTAAGATATTTTTAATATTTAAAAAATTCCTGACTTTGATAAGTATTTACATTAAGTGAGCGATCAGAGCGTGCGTCAAATAAGCTTGCCGGTTTTCTGAAGTATGCAGAAGGTTTATTTTGGTAATGGCGCGCTAGGTTGCCTCAGCGAGTGGTGGGGATCAGTACCGTACCAGCTGTGATCAGAATTACGTCGATCCTTCAACGTTATATATCAGATAACCTGAAAACATTCGTCTGCAATGTACTGTATGCGGTAGGCGTTAATTGTATACAATGTTTACAATTGAATGTTTTTAACGTCGCTGATAGATGATAATTTACATCGTTCAGCGCCTGTGATTTAATAAGCAGTTCGGTACTAAGACACGAAATCTATCTACTGAATCCAAACTGTTCGCGCACCTGCACTGGCAAGTTTATTTGATGACGGCTCTGCACAGAAAATCCGGTAGTCTACTTCATTGCACTATGTAATGATGATATTTAAAAAAATGGTATTTTTTATTTTTTCTCATCTATTTTAAATTTTCGTCAGCCCTCGTAGTAGCTGAAATTACAATATTATATTGTTGCAAACGTGATAAGACAAATAAGAAAAGGAAATACCGTCACTTTAGTAATCTGAAAACAATATTCCTATATAAAAATGTAACAAAATTATACAGTTAAAATGTAATAATTCATGTCAGTCTAATAATAGTTGGCTACTGATACAGACTATGTTTAAAAATAATAGCAATGAACATTCCATTCTTTATGATGTACCCGAGATTCTACTACAAAGAAGTAGCCTAACACAGAACGGCGAAGAATAATAAGAAGACAAAAAGCAATGCAGCTGAATATACCATAGCAAAGAAATAAAAAGTGGCTAACAACTGTTATTATTTGAACTAAAACAACAACTAAAAATAAAACGTCTTGTATAAGACCCAACAATTTGGTTCATGTTATAATTGTAGTCTATATTAGAAATACCCTTCTAATTACGAAAATTATATTATCAGTGATTGAGAGAGTGGTTCAGAGCTACTGTTTAATAACAGACACAAAATAATAGCTGTAGATATTCGTAATTACAGTCATCTTGTAGAATATCAAAACTAATTGTTTATTTTTAACTATTCTTGCACCTAACCCTTTTATACAAACATTCTTTCTGAAAATTAAACAAATATCTGTTTAAAATGTATACTCATTTGATCGTTGAATTATTAACCTCAAGCGAAATGTAAGTCTTGCTTGAACTAATCAGAAATTATTTACGATATTTTTTAATAACTGAGTTTATTTACTATCGGTTAAAAACTAACTAAAAGTAGCCTAATTATGATTAATGCATTTTTATTACGAAAACAATACCGAATGGTATTATTTCTAAAAAAAACAAAATTATTCACAATTTTTGAAACCATTAAATCTTGATAAACGATAAAGCATGTGTACACTTTGCAATCTGTTCAATTTAGAACAACCCCAATACCGAATGAAATGAGGATCATTTATGTATGACGTGTAAATGAGGTGGAGCCTTGACAGAATCGGATCATTTCTGAGAAAGTATGGTTAATTTGCTTTTCTGCAGTGCTTAAATTATTAGCTTGGCGTCAATTAAAGATTTTCCAAATTTTACTCATTGAAATCTGTAAAAATAGAAGATTTTTGTAACATGGCAAAATGTTTTTTATGAATCTAAATCAATTTCGTTCTTTATTTACAGTAATGGATTTAGTAAAGGTAGGCCTACTGTAATGAGATAATTTGATGCACACCTAGTGTTGTTTACATTTGAGTCTATTTAAATAAATATGAATAATTCCAGCTGATTAAGATAAATATTTTAAAAAATTATTTAATTTTCATTAACAAAATATGGTTACTAGGCAACTAAGAAGAAGAAAAGACTATTGTAATTTGTTTCATGGGACGTAGAACCTGAAGGGAAGAACATGTTTTAATAAGTAAGCGTCCCATTTAGTTTTTTTTATTATGTTGTTCATACATTTACTGTTTAAAATAATAATAAAATACACATAAGAAGATAAATAGTTTACCCAGCAATGTTCATGCTTATAAAAGAGATAATTCATTCCATTTGTAATCATAATGATAAATTTTCAATGGTAGATGCATGAAAACATTGATGGAGATATTCATCCAATAAAATAGCTAAAAGAAATACTTGAATTGTTAAAGTTTGTGAAAACAGATAAACTTAAGATACGTATCAAATTAAACTATTGAAATATTAAGACATTAATAATTATAAATGTATGTATGTTATAACTAACAATGTTGTCAGTAGATTTTATCATTCAAACCAAATAAAATCAGCAAATTGAATTTTTACAGTATTAAGAACTGCAACGTTATTTTAAAAAATTGTGCTTAAATAATGAAACTTGTGATTATAATCATGAAAATATATTAAATAAATAAAATCATAATGTATTAATGTGAATGATGTTTTATTGAACGAAATAAGGGACAAGTTAAATGGAGAAATAATAAAATCGAACTTGAGAACTGATACAACCAATAAAGAATACAATATTAATAAATTATATTACAAATTCGGCCAATTCCTCGTGGGGACATCTAGAGGAGTAATTTAATTTACTACAAATTTGTCATACCCTTGTGGGGAATAAATAGTTTCACTACACTACATATAAAAGTTTTTGAAAATTTAAAACTACAACTATTGTTTAATATTATTTGCTTCTAGTATAAAATAAAATAGATAAAAGTGCAAATTGAAAATGAAAATATTTAATGAATCGAAAAATTGTTAAACTGAAATTGACAAAATATAATGTTACATGAAAATAATTACCTGTAATGAAATTTATTGATGACCCTTTATTATAAATCTAATTGTTTTAATTGAATTTAAATGTTAAAATTATATTGCAATTTTTGTTTTTAATATTAAAATTTGATAAATAATATATTTCTGTGCTCAATTAATTAAATAATAATTATTTTATAATTACGAAATTGTTCTGATATCTTGGAGTACTCTTTCTTCTTGTGGTCTATCCATTGATTAAGAATCAAATAGAGCGTCAATGCATTCGGTTTTATAGTCTTGAATAAATTTATTTAAATTTTATCTTCATATTTTAAAATAATCAAACTTTATATAAATTACATAAGTAAATATAGTAAAACTTAATTTATATTAATTAGGCTACATTATTTAAAATAGTTTAATATTATAATATAGTAGTGTGTTGTTGTTTAGGTCACAGCCGAATGGCTGGTTTGAACCTTTAGAGACTTTACTAAGTAAAATGAGAAGCGAGGTGGTTTACTATTGCCTTCCTCAGTGAGTGGAAAAGTGTGCTTATCAGCATGCCATGCCCTCTGAAAAGCATCTACTTGCCACTCTGCAAATGACACCGTCACTTCATTCATTACAGGCTCTGTCTGTATAATGAAATTCGTTAATCTCAGAGGAGATAACTCTGACTAGTGTCTTTTACACCTCTACTTCTTCTGTTCGTAAATGCTTCAGTCATACAATTGGTTGACCATGTGATACGAAACATAACTATTTTTTGTAGCTCTGGAACTAGCAGATCGAGAGCAAAAAATTTAATAATCCACCTGCCTGTTATGGGCAAAATTATAGTGTTATGTTTACAAAATTATGCATTATACTAAGAACGAAAGATTTAGGTGGGTCGAGTTCTTGCTCATGTATCCCTTCTAAAACATCCTACGAACTCATAGACACTCCCCTTGCCCTCTTTACAGTGTTATAAGTACACTGTTTTTACGTGTTAGATTAAATAAAAGTAGTTGATTCGCTGTACTTTTTCATTTACTGTATTTATTATTTATTGTATTTATTTACTGCAGTTGGATAATATATTATTAATATGAATATAGATTACAAAATATAATTTACATCATATTTAATTTTGTACGAAATATAAACTTTACAGGCAATTAAACATAGTCTACCTGCAGTAGTCCTGTACAATCAAATATGATAATATAATTTTTACTTTGAAAATAGAAGTTTTAATTTTTTTTTTTTTGAACGCATACGTCGCAAATATAATAAATTATCAATTGATATGTATTAGATATTATAGGCGGAGTACATTTTTTGAGCGTAAAGGGTGCAATAAACTTTAAAATAAGGTATAAGTTTCAAGTCAACAGGAGCAATAAGAGAGGAGAAATTGCTCGACTGTTGGGATAGGCGAAGTGAGCAAGTGGCGAAGTACACAGCAAATTCCCACCCGCCTAAACTTATCGTGCTTATTATAAAAGCGCTTTCTTCCACTATAATGTCTACAATACTCTCCTTACTGTATTCCAAATTAAGATGAGCAACCACATATGCGCTGTTTAAAAAAAATACTTTTAAAGGAATAATTTTAAAATTAAGGTTTTCATTTTACTAAGGCATATTTTATAAGGCATATATTTTGATCCTCTGCAGGAAACACTTTTCTGTTACAGCAACTTCGCTTATCGTGAACTAAATATTGTACAGTACCTCAGTTCCAGAGGTTCACAATAACGGAAGTTGACTTACATCACATCGTAATACAATGACAAAAACACCTAAACTAGAACTTTTATGTTGTTCACACTTTTTTTAAATATCCATTATGTTTTTAGAAATCGACTGTATTTTCTACGTTTATTTAAGTAAATTGTATTTGAAATGAAGTAACGAGCAACATATTTTAACCTATTATATAATAAAAGTAGTACAAAACATATTTTACTTGGAATTACGTGTGAATAAATGTAGCTCTAGTACAGTAAAACGAACGGAACATACAATTTCAGTAAAAAGATAATTTAAAAATCGACTTTTTTCGTGTTCTATTATTGATGTATCATATTAGGGTATTTACTTCAAAATTGTGAAACAGATATTTTGAAACAAATTGCTATAACATTTGAGCTGTCCACACATCAATGTAATAGACCGTTTATGTTAACAAGATATAGACAAGGAACATGTCAAAAATACAATTGCGTGATGCACGATCCTGCACTTAGCATACAACAACCAAATACATGCGGTCCGGAAGTCGCAAATGGTACAGCCAAAAACCAGAGCTTGCCATTTTAACGTATGCATAGTTTACATGAATATTACGCAACTATATGAGAATCGTTTACGAAAAGTAATAGCGAATTAAAAGAGATAGTTTTCACACCTCTCTACGCACGCTATCAGGAAAAAATTACCGATATGTTGTAAACCCGTAACTTACCAAACTTTATACGTTGCATTTCCATACATTTATTGGTTTTTATCTAACTTCTTACACTTCTGATTTGTTTTTTTAAT
This sequence comes from Catonia carolina, assembly GCA_035578175.1. Lineage (NCBI taxonomy): Eukaryota > Metazoa > Arthropoda > Insecta > Hemiptera > Achilidae > Catonia > Catonia carolina. The sequence goes on from JAQMRL010000001.1 coordinate 262,023,292, forward strand.
TTTTTGTCTCGAGTTTTTATTACGGTACTGTACATTGAGCTGCACAATTTCCGTATATGATATTTAAAATGGTGGTGAGGAGTTTTGCTTTAAGGAGAAGAGGTACCCAGTGGTACATTCTCCGTTTGTAACTACGGGTATTATCCGTTATTTAGACCAAGAGGTCTCTTCTCCATTTTCGCTTTAGACGTCGCACAGGTGGGAAGTTCCTTGTAGCTAGATCACGCGGGCTAGTTGGTTTGAATGGACAGCTAGCCGTTCGTGAAATTTACTATACAAGGACGTGGTTAGCTCCTTTACAGTCGGAAGCTTGAAATCGTCGTGGGGGATTTTATAGCTTACATAAAAAGGAGTGCCAGAAGCAAGTCTTAAAAATTTTTATTGAAAGGCCTGGATCGACTTTAAATTTCTCTCTGCCGCTACTCCAAAGAGCTGGACACCATAAGTCCAGATTGGTCTCAAAAGAATTTTGTATATTAAAATTTTGGAACGGAGGTTCAATTTTGATCGAGGGTTAATTAAGTAGAAGAGTAGCTTCTAGCGGCGGTTAAGTTCTAAACGTTTTGAACGCAGATGATGTTTCCAAGTTAGTCGCCTGTCAACCATAAGCCAAGATATCGCACCATTCTGGCTTGGGGGATATGATTTTTAAAGCCAAAATTCAACGGATTAAGTTGTACGGCCTATCTTTACTTAAATTCAGAGGTTACAATAAATTTTTGTAATTTTGTTTAATGATATACTATAATTTATAATACCATCGTAGTTGTTGAAGATACATCATTGAAATCGGTTGAAAACTATAAGGCTTACTGCTGTAATACGTAAGAAAAAGTAAAACGAAAAAATAAGTGCGGTTTGTCACCGCATTCATTCGCTTGGTAAAAATATTTATCACATTTTATGCACAGCAACATTATTGCCGAGGTATAATTCTCAGAAGCTGTAAGGCGCCCGCCTTACAAAAAAAAAACACAGTCAGCATTTTGTACTAGTGCTAATAAATATTTACCATGAATATGTTCATTACGTTATAATCAAACAAAGACTTTGTGTTATAAAAAATAATTTAGTATAGTGCATAGGCTAAAAAATAAATTCAACAAAGCACCAGTTTATTTATAAAACATAAAATAAAAAATAAGCAGAAAATGTTCTCATTTCAATGCACCATCTATTTAACAATTTACATTTTATTACCTATTATATAGAACATTATAATATTTATTTTTATAAAAGTTAAACGCAATAAACGTCTAATAAATGAAATTTATTCAATTATAATTTTAAATAAATGTATTCAGAAATTTCATTTCATTTCAAATAATAAGAATGTCGTCAGTAAAGAGAAGAAGGCGCCATAGAATATAGCACTATATACAAAAGGAACCAGGACAGAACGTCCTCGAATCGTTTAAAAATAAAATACATAAAGAAAAATTTCACCACAAGTGTGTGGCAAGTGGGAAGATCGGATATATAGATATTAAATACACCCAGGACGTACTATCATAAAGACAAACAGAGGAAGGAACGTAAAATAATAATAATAAAGAAATGATGTCCAGTAGACTATACTGAAAATGGTTTGGTAATGTCGCCGCAATACTTCGGTTGCATTGTATTGCATCGGCTTCCTATCTTACATACAATACTAATATCTCGCACCGAAGAACGACCGTTGCATAAGTGATATACTGTATTAACCTTCGTTTTATGCTTTATTATAATAATAAAAGTAATAATAATACTAAGAAGTTTCAGTTATTATTATAAATAATTTTTGCAATTAAATTGATACAGGCCTATAAAATAGTAATAAAATACTGTATACTATAAAAAGTTGAATGATTGCATAACATCATTTTCTTATTAGTTTCATACATTTATAATATAGTTAGTTACTTCAAATAAAACTATATAAATACCCATAATTTATAAATATTGTTTTTATTTTTAGTAGGCTAATAGAATAATTATTAATATATGAAATAAGTGCATCATCTTGTGTATTTAGGCGTAGATAAATAATCATTTGTACAAATTACGTAATACTAATAATTATGAGTTTAAAATAAGGGCCCATTATTAATTAGGCTATAAGCAACGAAATTCAATTTAAAAAATAATATTTTCTGTTTTTTAATATAAAAATGTTATAATTATACAGTGGAACGTCAGTCATCCAAACTAATTGGGACCAGAGCGGTTCTGATAATAAAATAGTTCGGATAATCAAATACGCTAAACACTGTAATTTGATACACTGTACCGTAACAATGTAATATAACCTAAACGGTGAAAATTTAATATATCCTTAATGTTTAGTAGGTTAATAAACGCTAACATACGCTTCAGTTGTTTAAAAACACTAATTTATTGCATTTATTGCAAATGTTGAGTAGAGCGGACGCCAAATAAGCTTGCCGGTGTAGCTGCGCGAACAGATCGGATTCAGTCAGTAGATTTTGTGTCTTAGTAGCCGGCCGCATTGGCGCAGTTGGTAACGTGCTCGCCTCTCATCATGCGGTCTTGGGTTCGAATCCCATTCAGGCACGGCATATTTTTCATACGTTACAAAAAAATCATTTCATCCTTCACCGTCTGCATCAGCAGTAATTGCAGAACAGTCGGACGTTAAACAAAACAAAAAAAAAAGTGTCATAGTACTAAACTGCCTATTAAATCACATGTTCTAAACGATGTAAATTATCATCTATTAGCGACGTAAAATAAATTCAATTGTAAACATTGTATACAACAATTAACGCATACCACATTCAACATAATATAACAAACTAATGTTTTCAGGTTAGCTGAGATCTAAAGTTGCGAGAACGATGTGATTCTGATCACAGCTAGTCCAGCACTAACCCCCACCAATTGCTGAGGCAACCGAACGCACTATTACCAAAATATATCTTTTTTGCACTTCCAAAAATCGGCCAGCTTATTTGGCGTCCGCTCTACTGAAGATTACAAAGGTAAAAGGATAAATACAGAATTTCAAAACTGAATGACTTAATGAAATAAACTAGGGTAAAATCCGTTAAGATTTAGGTTCCGTGAGGAAATATTTTTTAACGCATTTGTATAGTTACTTGAGTCACAAGTTTGCCCTTGTTTGCAACGAGAGGTAAAGGGGGAAAACATCAGTGCGCATACATGACTGTTTAATTTCAGTACAACAAACCCAACTTATACTGTACCCAGAGCATATACAGTATATCGCGGAACCTTTTGTAGGTTAACTGTACAAATAAAACTTTTTGTTACGGTAAACAGACATGTCAGTTTCTCGAAAACGTGGGCAGACTATTCACATGGCTGAACGACATCTAATATGCAGTAATAATGCTATGAAGTTGAAGCTAAACAAAAATGCATTTCCCTGACTCTTAACAAAAGCCATGAGCGAGTGGCTAATTACTGTGATGTTTCTCTTTCCACAATTCAAAATATAAAAACGTGAAGAAGCCATTCTTCAACAGTTTTGTTGACACCTGGTAAGAAAATGAAACGGTTAGGTAGATCCTCTGGCGGATTCTCTACACATTAAAATGGAGACTTTCAAACTAAGGTATGGTAACCCCTGCAGAAGAGTCCCTGGGACTCCTGAGTGAGGGTTGTACAGCAGGTTAGTGTCATTTCGGGGAAAAATCACCATAAATGCACTTGCACTTTAAGTATTTTGCGCATCATTATAAAACTTGAAGAAAGAGCAAAATAATTTACTGGTATCAACTTGATACTGACGTCACGCAGCATCCGCGTTAAGTTTCATTGAGAAGCTCTTTTGGCTATCAATGTCTGATTCTCCTCCATGAATTCCATAGATGTATGTACAAATGCATTCGCCGTCATATGCCGATTTTTGTGTGTTTAAAAATCGGTGTGAATTGAATTATAAAGAACGTTTGCTACATCCTTGGTATGTAGCATAAGTAAATCTTTGAATCGTTTTCAGTCGAAGCTCTATCAGTTGCACCCTAGTACATGAAAAAAAACACATTCACAAAATCTAATTATTCAGAAGTTAAAGAAAAAATTGTAAAATTGAATTTCAAACTAAATTATTCTCTTATACTCTTCATAATTTCCTAATGTACTTTACCATAAATATTTTCCTAAGAACGATTGCGCTTCATACAAGAGTAAAAACGGTAGTTTGTGGAAGAAATTACGTAATACATGAAACTAACGTTAATTTCTATAAATTTTAATTTTATAACTAGGATTAAACTACAACAAATTCTGAAGGTCGAGAAAATCTTCGTAAAGTAAAAGTATTATAAAAATAACCGATAATTAAATGATTGATAGAAGATCTCATCATACGTCAGGTATTCCACATAATATTCCTGAAGGACAAACTATGAATAAACACAGATAGTATAAGTACCGTTAATTTAAAGTAAAACGTCAAGAATATTGCATCGCATAATATTCTAAAATAACAATAATAAAATATAAAAAATGAAGAAATAAAGTTGTTTATATAAAAGTTTATTATTATTTGTACAATTTACTTTTTAAATTTGCAGAAATATTTCAAATGGAATTAAAATTCTTTATTATTCCATGTAATATGATATGTCTAATCTGGAAACAAAGAGCAGTTTTCTGAAAAAGGATGAAAATTATTTCTTCTTTGAAGTAAAATATTAAGTTAAATAAGATAAAAGTGTGGAGAGAATTGAACAAAAGAATAAGAACAGGAATGCAATTTTGTTTTACTGTGGATTATTGTGATACATCGGATGTATATTTATATTTTACCTACCTCTTTGCTCCAACTAAACTTACTTAATAGGGCTACTGGTACATTACACAGCTTCTGTTGTATCTGCAATGAATAAGTATGCTTGAAACGTCCATAATTCCTAATTGCTCCATCACTGGACTCTTGCTTATTCTATTCATCGGCCAACAAACGTTGCTCTACGGGTCGATCTGGAACGTGGTTCAAAGCTTGCGGTCAAAGAACACGTCACAAATTGTAATGTACAATTGAATATTATACAGTAGTCACAAATAATGTATATAAAATATAATATTTCATTTTCATTATAGAAAATAACTAGTGTTAGTTCTTCGATTTATTTGATAGATTTTTTTTTGAAAATATTTCTATCCAAAGAACTTACAACCGGTAATCTCGTTCACTAACCTCTATAAACCATCATGCATTGTATAAATAAAAGTCCGTACAGATAATACTAGTACCTATACATAGTACAACACAACAAATATTCGGATTTTGTAATGTTCGGATTATCCGGAAAATTGTGCTTAATAACAAAAATTAATTAAGAAAACTAATGAAATAAGTAGTAACACTGAGCAGCTAATTTCACATTCAAAAGCAGGAATAGCACTGCAGCACGTAAAGCAGCACAACAACGTTACACATATAGACGTCAATTTTTATGAAGCGCTAGCAAAATCTTGCATCATCATCAAAATCTCCGGCATTTCGCTAATTACATTGCATTGCCTAATTACAAAATGTGGATAGCCTACTTACCAAAGAACATCTATAACACCATAAAATGCCAATAAGGTTCACCTGCCTAGCTTATTCTTAAATAAAATCAACATTATTGACAGTGGTAAAGGGTTAAGAAATAATGCAGGTTACAATGTTTGAATTTGGAAGAGACTAGGAATATCGCTTAAGATGATGAATTCAAGGGTAAACTTTGAAACATATTATTCATTATATTTTGTGTTATTCATGTTGATCTTCATGTATAGTAAAACACAATGTTAATAAATTAGGTGTGATTAATTAATTTAACAATTTTGTATAATAGATAATACGAAAATGAATATGGTAAGTAGCAACCGATTTAAAAAAAGGTCCTTCAGCAAATTGGGTTGAATATTGGTAGGTAAGAAAAAAAGGTAAGCCTAAGGGTTTAATAACGAAGAAACTACCGGCTAATGACCACCAGAAGTACATTAGCCGTTCATTAATCACGTAATATTGAAACGGTGGCTGAGTCACCCTGGGTGAATATCTGCTAATAAGAGATCTACATAATTCTTTGTTACCGCAACCAGCCGTTATTGATGATCTTGCTTCCGTCCGTCCAACGCCGTGAGTTGCACATATTAATCCGTTAATTTAACCCCTTCTATCCCTCGACCGTAGGCTAAATTTTATAGCAATCGATATCTTATTGTACACTTTCTAACATTTGATTTTAAATCACCTTCAACAATAATGATGTATAATAAACATCTGCAACGAATTATTATGTGTAGGTACGTACGTATGAACATAAACTAATTGTAAGTAAAGTACATGCTGATCTTCGCACTTTCTCTCTTCCACACGGAAAGAAAATTATTGATTTCGTGATATCACAAGAACCATTTAACTGATCTGAACAACACACTAGACGTGAAGTTTGATTTATTACAGATTTTTAAAAAACAAATATTTAAAAAAAATAATATTTCAGTAACGCTGTTTTAAACTAAGAAAATATTTACCTACTCTAGATGAAATGGTATATTACCACGAAATATTCGTGAGAACTATTCCAACAGCAAATTTTTTTTAACTTGTACTGTAAAATTTGGCATCATATTAAAAACAACATTGATCGATTCTATCCTAATTGTTGTTTAGGTCAACAGCCGACAGGCTGGTTTGGACCTCTAGAGGTTTTACTAAGTAAAAACGAGAAGTGAGGTGGTTTACTATTACCTTCCTCACTGAGTTGAAAGAGGATGCTTATCAGCATGTCAGGCCCTCCGTAAATCACCCACTTTCCACCCTGCAAATGATACTTTCACTTCATTCACCACGGGGTCTGGCTGTTTAGTGAAATTAATTATTCTAAGTGGAAATAACTCTCCTGAGACTAGTGTCTTTTACACCTCTACCTCTTCTGTTCTTAAATAGTTCAGTCATAAAATTGGCTGACTATGTGACATGGAACATAACTACTTTTTGTTGCCCTGGAGCCAACCAATCGAGTTATATTAATTTAACACTCCAACTTTCCGTTTCTAACCTAATAAGTAAGAACGTATATCTCAACGTAACAGCTTTTTTCTGTCTATGAGAAACTGTACATTTTAAACAATTAATTAAATTTACGTTATACATATTTTTAAATAGAATGAAAACTACAATTTACTTGTATGCAAAATAATAAGCAGATGAGTTTACGTTTTACATATCATGACCAAACTAAACCTCCCAATGGAGAACTTCGAAATGGATTTCATGTGTTGTATTGTCATTTTTAATTAAGTTCGTAGAGAGTCTTCGTTTCATTCGGCGAGTGTTTGAATTATGTAAAATTGAGAAGGCAAGATGATTTGTGTGATTCACGTCTTCTTTTGTACCGAATGCGTCGATTTATTGTTAAATTGAAGGAATGTTTAAATCTCTGTATATCGTGTCGTTTATTATATCCAAAGGTGATGCTGTGATTGGTCTGAGTAATTTAGACTGAAATCTTTACAATAGTTTTAGGTTAGAAAGGATTACCGTCACACAAAATCGGATCAAAAAACTCCAAATTGATTATAAGATTACGTTCTCGTAGCCTTCCTTTTTTGTTTGAATTAATTTATTAATTATATTCAAGTAGAATTATTTACAAGTTTGAATCAATTTATAAGTTAGGTATAACTTTTGTTTTTGGTTTAACGTCCGATTGTTCTGCAATTAGTGCTAATGCAGACGGTGAACGATGAAATGATTATTTGTAACTTATGAAAATATGCCGTGCCTGAATGGGATTTGAACCCAAGACCACATGATAAGAGGCAAGCACGTTACCAACTACGCTAAGTATAACTTACAATAAGATTAAAGTGATAAAATATCGACTAACATCCTTCCAAAACTATCTAAATAACAATACAGAGCAAAATTCGTCCTACGGGTTATTACCCAAAGATATTAAGGACCGTCAATCAGAGCCAAAAATTATTTTTGAACTCAGAGGGCCAGAAAATGTATATTTCCGACTAAAAATTGGCTTTAAAAACTAACACGTAAACATAACTTTTCTTAGGCCTAAATATATACACGGCACGTCAAAGTTGGTGATTTGAAAAGATGAATTTTTAAATTTACTGAAAATTATTGCCTATGGAGATCCCTATTTCAGCAACGTCACAAAAATTTGGGTGAGTAAACAATAGTAAATTGTCGCAAAAATATGGGTGAGTAACCAATTGTAAATCGTCGCAAAAATTTGGGTGAGTAACAATAATGAATTGTCATGAAAAATTGTCATAAAAATTTTAGTGAGTAAACAACAGTAAATTGTCGCAAAAATTTGGGTGTGCAAACAATAGTGAATTGTCATAAAAATTTGGGTGAGTAAACAATAGTAAATTGTCGCAAAAATTTGAGTAGGTAAACAATAGTAAATTGTCGCAAAAATTTGGGTGGGTAAACAATAGTAAATTATGAGATGACAAGTTATGTATTTTTGCTGGTAATGATAGTGTAATAATTTTTTTCCGAAATGTTTGTACAACGTAGAGAAGTATCATTTATGCACGATATTCGTAGGTCATTAAACAGGTCGGTGTTAGATACATACATGAGAGCTTCTACGATCATTTGTCGTAATGTTTAAGACTAATCTTTGCATGTGTTTATTAATAAGGGTTTAGCATTGCCAAACACTTGACTAGCATACATCCAGATAGGGTTTCAAATGACCTATAGAAAATTTTAGTTTGATGGGTGTAAAATTAATTTAAAATTAATAATTAATTAATAATTTAAAATTAGTTTGTTAAAATTAATTTAAATACAGTAGGAAAAATATCCAGCTGATTTTTGTAAACAAAAGTCGTGTTTATACTTCTGCAGCAGAAATTGTTTAAAATATTAATACCACCAAGACTTTTGCTGCAAACGGTGAGTGGCAGATATTTAACATTATATGGACAATATAATTTACCAATTTTAGTTTACATCTGGACTTTATAGTTTATTTGATTTTAATATTTTTATCAGTCGCCTACGGCCATGGCCGATCAGGCAACCATGAGCACGTCCGAAATGTTGTCTATAATAAGTGCTCACGTCGACAACAATTCTAGCGATACAGATAGAATAGAGTGGACAGATGTCGTTCCCAAGAGAAAAAGGCAATTACACGAAAATAGTCTGCCAAGTAATAGTTCAAATAAACGTTTTAGGGACCCTCGAGTGAGGGACGGACACGTCCCAATCTCAAACAGATTCGACCCACTTCCGACTGCAGCAGATGCAGTAGAAGAAAGCGTTACAGGTCACTCCAGTACATCACCTGTTACAACAAAACAGTCGAGGCCTCCTCCTGTGCACTTGAAATCAGACGTGGATTTCGTGAAATTTCAGGGTTATCTCACAAATTTGCTAGGTACAGATAAATACCGCTGTACCGCTACAAGAACCGGCATCACTATCTACACACTACATTCTGATGATTATAGGAGGCTAGTACAGTGCCTGCGCACTAACAACGCAGAATTCCACACTTACCAATTAAAGGAGGACAAAGCATATCGTGTAGTAGTACGAGGGTTGCACCACACTATACCCTCAGAAATAATTAGCGAGGAAGTTACGAAATTAGGGTTTAAGGTGCGTAATGTGACAAACATACTGTCTCGCGATAAAGTAAAGTTACCACTTTTTTACATTGATTTGGAGCCAGATAAGAAAAATGGTGAAATTTTTGGCTTGACCGCACTGCTCCAATGTAAAGTTAAAATTGAAGAACCGAGGCAAAGGCGACAAATCGCTCAGTGTGCCCGCTGCCAACGATACGGTCACACTAAAACCTACTGTAATTTATTACCCCGCTGTGTGCGGTGTGCAGGTCCACACGAGTCGAGCTCATGCTCTAAAACCCGAGAAACACAGCCGACATGTGTTTTATGCGGCGGGGCACACCCATCCAATTACAGAGGTTGTACAGTACACCGACAATTACAGCACCGTCGATCTCCAGCATCAACAGTGACCGATACGAAGAAATTGTCTTCAACAGATTCTAACTATCCAATCTTGCCGCCACCAGGTACCTCTGAAACTCGTAGTCAAACAATTACGTTGCCAAAAACTCCACCTCGTCGATTCTCCACGTACAGTCAAGCTGTGAAATCTGACCAGAAGCCAGCTGAACACGACTGTTTGCCTACATCTCAGGATATTTCGAATCAGCTTGCAAGTTTTCTCACAGAAATAAAAGACCTCTTCACTCCGGTCATCACAATGATGAGTCAACTAATCCAGATGCTCTTAACCAACCATGGTAAATAATAGAACAACAGCTAGTTCACTCGTCATCATGTTATGGAACGCCAATGGCATCCTTCAACACCGAAATGAAGTAGAACTATTTCTACATGAAGAGCGTATTGACATTGCTTTGCTAACAGAAACACACCTGACTTCTCGCAGTCGCTTGAATATCCAAGGATTTAACATCTACAGAACCGATCATCCAGACGATACAGGTCATGGTGGAACTGCAATATTAATACGACGAGGAATCCAACATTATTTCCATCCTATGACACCACCTAGTGAACATTTGCAAGCCACAGCAATAACTGTGTTAACACGTGGGTTTGACGTCACTACAGCTGCAATCTACTGCCCACCTCGCCCGCTGACAAATGAGAGACATTTCCAGCAATTGCGTTCTGATCTAGGCGATTGCTTCATTGCAGGAGGAGATTTCAACGCCAAACATCCAGCCTGGGGCTCACGTCTTACAACATCAAGAGGTCGAGCCCTTCACAAAGTTATTTGTGATGGCCAGTTACAAGTACATTCTCCAGGTACACCAACCTATTGGCCCGCTGCTAGAAACCGACAACCTGATCTGCTCGATTTTCTTTTCTCCAAAGGAATGCGAAACTACCACCTTGCAACTACAGCTACAAATGATCTCTCCTCTGACCACTCGGTTGTAATCACTACGCTGAGCACTGAACCGGTGCTGACCCCACCAAAACCAACTCTAAATCTTGGACGAATGAACTGGGATTCATTCAAAGAAAAAATTGAGAACAACCTAACGCAAAACATACCACTTAAATCGAATGATGATCTTGACAAGGCTGTGCAACATTTTACGACCGAAGTACAGAAAGCTGCCTGGGATTCATCTACGCCAATTAAACGTTACCCTACCACTCAAGATGTTCCGCAGTATGTTAGGCGCCTGATACGAGAGAAAAGACAAGCTAGACACAGGTGGCAAAATTCTCGTCTACCAGACGATAAACAATATCTCAATAGAATCGCCAACCGTCTGAAGAAAGAATTAGCCAGATTAAAAGCGGAGCATTTTGAGACTTTTTTAACATCGATGAATGAAAGCACAGACTCACTATGGCGGACATCTAAGAAGCTTTTACAACACCGAAGTGTTTCTTTGCCACTGAGAAATCCAGATGATACTTGGGCGAAAACGGAAAACGAGAAAGCTACTCTCTTTGCGACTCATCTAACCAGTGTATTCAAACCACACGAAGATGTGCAGGACGTGAATTTTATACAAACCGTCGATGAAGAACTGCAGTCACCTCTCCAGCTTTCACTGCCTCCACAACCATTTACGATCGATGATATCGAAAAGGCAGTACAACGGCTGCCAAAGAGAAAATCGCCGGGATTTGATCTCATTACATCTGAGATACTGCAACACCTACCGAGAAACGGCTTACGCTTTTTACTACTATTATTCAATGCAGTCCTTCGTGTGGCGTATGTTCCTGGACAATGGAAATTTGCTGTAGTTAAGCTTTTCTTGAAGCCCGGAAAGCCGTATTACCTGCCTTCATCCTACCGTCCTATCAGTCTCCTTCCGACGACAGGAAAATTATTCGAACGTCTCTTACTACCACGCTTGCAGATACAATGTGAAGACGCCAACATTATTCCACCTCATCAATTTGGATTTCGGCCGCTACATTCGACGACACAACAACTGCACCGGGTTGTGGACTTCATTTCGGAGGGTCTAGAAAGAAAAGAGTATGTCACTGGCATTTTCTTGGATATCAGCTCCGCGTTCGACAAAGTATGGCATGATGGACTACTATTTAAATTGAAAAGTGTTTTAAGTGATTCGTACTATTTGGTTGTAAAATCATTTTTAGAGCATAGATTCTTTAAAGTCCAGCACGGTACTGCTTACTCTGAGCTGCACAAAATTGACGCCGGAGTACCCCAAGGGGCAATACTATCCCCATTTCTATATAGCGTATTTGCATCGGATATGCCTATTTTGGACACATCGGTAACCGCGACGTATGCTGACGACACAGCAATTCTTGTACGGGAAAAGGGCGCGGATGAGGCTTCCAGGTTGGTACAGCAACATCTTTTATTAATACAGGACTGGCTTACCCGTTGGCGTATTAAGGTGAACCCAGTTAAGTCAACACAGGTTACGTTTACCTTACGACGTCAAACTTGTCCACCTGTGATGCTGAATAACGTTCATATCCCCCAAGCCAGAGTGGTGCGGTATCTTGGTTTGTGGCTTGACAGACGACTAACTTGGAAGCATCATCTGCGTACTAAACGTTTAGAACTTAACCGCCGCCAGAAGCTACTCTACTGCTTAATTAACCCTCGATCGAAATTGAACCTCCGCTCCAAAATTTTATTATACAAAACCCTTTTGAGACCAATCTGGACTTATGGTGTCCAGCTATTTGGAGTAGCGGCAGAGAGTAATTTAAAGTCGATCCAGGCCTTTCAATCAAAATTCTTAAGACTTGCTTCTGGGGCTCCTTTTTATGTAAGCAATAAAACCCTCCACGACGATTTCAAAATTCCAACAGTGAAGGAGCTAACCGCGTCCTTGTATAGTAAATTTCACGGACGACTAGATGTCCATCCAAACCAACTAGCCCGTGATCTAGCTACAAGGAACTTTCCACCTGTGCGACGTCTAAGGCGAAAATGGAGTAGAGACCTCTTGGTCTAAATAACGGATAATACCCATAGTTACAAATGGAGAATGTGCCACTGGGTACCTCTTCTCCTTAATGCGAAACTCCCCACCACCATTTAAATATCATTTACGGAAATTGTGCAGCTCAATGTACAGTACCGTAATAAAAATACAAGACAAAAAAAAAAAAAAAAAAAAAAAAAATACAGTAGGCCCTAAATAAAATTTTATCTATACACAATAAATAAAATACCTATCTTCTATCTAATCATAGATAATGAGAAAAAATTAAATAGGTATTTAGTAACATGGTTCGACTAATTTTTATGGTTTTTGTCAATCACAAAATAGACAAGCAAAATTAAACGCACAACAAAAATTGAGAAATAGTTAAACGTAATCACAATAAACCAAGCTTTTCTTACAATGTTACTTAATTTTATTAGTGCTATGTAGTTTAATTTTATCACTGAACTTGTTATTTATATTAATTAAAATTCTGTCTTCATATATTGTTCTATAATGTTTTTATATAGTATATTTTTTGTACCTGTTTCGCATAATATTACTTTTATTATCACGGGTTGTAATTCATGACTTCATTTATTTCATCCATTTTAGTTTACAGTGTGTTATAAAGTGTTAAATGCAAGCGGTAAATAAAATTTATTTCTATCTGAAGAGGTCGATGATGATGATAATTAACCATAAGAAGGTAAAGATTGTTCGGTATAAACAGATAATTTAGGTAATTAAGATTTTATCATATGACTTTTAAAGGTAGAATTGTTTGAGCGCTACAAATAAAAGTGGAATTGTCAATAATTGTCAAGATATCACGTTCATCGGAAAACGTTTTGAGTTAAGGTTAGGTAGTATTCTAGTTACCGTGCGGAATAGAATACTAGGCCTATCTGATGTTTGACCGGATGTCAAATAACTTATGACAAAGCCTGATGTAATAATGATGAAGTTATATAATCATTGGTATTGGCACGCGTTTATATGGGGACATTTCGATGCTTAGAATGTTTCAGGATCGTGTTGGTCCGTGGATAACGACCTATTGTGCGTTAGACTGCTACCACACTGTATCTGCTATATGTAAGCTGGTGCTGCGTGATAACATCTATCTCATATAAAAAATACTTTAAATCAATAATATTCTTAAAATCTAGACTTTTAGATAAGTTTTCCCCGATATTTTACAACATTCTATAAATATAATGTTTTTTTCTCGTAAAGAGCCAATTTCAGACCACGTCAGGTGACTTTAGACGTTTCAGAAGCTCTTTTTTCAGCTAAAATTTTCAACATTTACTCACTGTAGGTCATTCTTTCTTCTTTCCACCCGGTGTTCTGTTTTTGCTCTTCATGGAAACCCTTAAAGTCTGTAATTAGTTGTCTGAATTTGGTTCGGCTCATTAAGTTTTATCGGTTTTCTTATATCCGTTCTGACTTCTTTAAGCCATTTATCCGACACCTTAGGTCTATTTTTTAGTGTCTTAAAATTTGTTTTGTTAACCGGTAGTCATTAATTCTATACAGGTGTCCGTAAAATGTTAGTCTTCTTATAAAAATAATATTTATTTGAATAGGCAAGTATCAAAACCCGTTAAATCCAAATTTCAAAATTGATGAAAAATCAATAAAAACTGTATTAGTATAAATTAATGAGTATAAAACTGTACTAGGAGCTTCCGATATGCATTCTAGAACGCTAACCACTACCCTATTTTCTAAAATATTAAGTTATTATTCTTTACTCTTGATATATTATTATGGTTTTAATGGTTTTAAACTCGTTTGTTTCAAGTGTTACAGTTTTGTTTAATATAACAGAAGTGTTTTGAATTATACTAATAAAGTATTTTATTCGATTTAACAAAAGAAACACTACAACAACTGTAATAAACGCTGTAACACTATACTATTACAGTATTTTTCAACTTGAATTTAGGTTGAAATTGAAAAAGAACAACCGTAAAACATTTCTAGACATAATTACTATCTATTTAATAATTATTTATTTCCATTTAAACATAAATACAATTCAAATTTTGTAACATGATAAAACAGAACATTATACAATTCAAAATAAAAACATACAGTTCACCAATTATTGTAATAAATACAGAAAATAATATACATGTCATACTTTACATAAAATGGAAATTAGGTACCTCCAAAGGTTAATACTGTATCGGAGGTTAACATCACTTAAATAACTCTGACTAGTGTCTTTTACGCCTCTACCTCTTCTGTTCTTTAATGATTCAGTCATTTAATTGGCTGACCGTGTGGTAAGAAACAGAAATATGATATGAGTACATAAATAATTATCACAAGGTAAAGGGCGCACCAGTTCCCTTAAGGGTATGATACAGAATAAAAATTGCAAAGAAAATTGTAATTGATTTTATAATTATTTTATGCTAGGCCAAAAGCATTATAGTTAAACATAAACAAAAAAAAGTTTGAAATTTATACAAAATATTTTCAATTTATGATCATAATTCGAGTTGAACCCCTTAATATATTTGAACGAGAACTAAATATTATTAGGACAACAAACAAAAAATCTAGGCTATACACTTTTACGGGCGTGCACGATTTTTAAAATTTTATACTTTTCACACGATGGATTTATATTTCACTTGTTAATATGATGAAATAATAATAATAATAATAATTTTAGTACGGAACATTTTATGTTGGAATTCTACACTCAGATACAGGTATACCAGACTGTGGGTCAGTGTAATACAAACTTTGCGTTGAAAATCATGAAATATTCTCGTACGTGTAGCGCGTGAAGTATCGGTACAAAATTACAAATAAAATAGATCGTGTAGAAAGTATATTTGTATTAATATAGAATAATACCATTACTGAACTGATGGTAGGCTTGAGGTTTACAGACGGAATAGAGCCGTGAGAGTTTTGATCACGTCTACCTGTGATTCTCAGACTGCCCGCCAATTTGTCAAATGCACAGGGCTGGAGCAGTCATCACGCGTTTCACCTGCCTCATGGAAGACTAAACCCCCTCCTTTAACTTTTCTTTTTATTCTTATAACATTAAGCATCGTAATTTTTCTTTTTGTTTTCAAAAGAGCAAGGTGAATTTATATCACAGTATACCACCTGTTCAGATAAAGGTAATAATAACAAACTTTAAAATTGCTACAATGCCATTATGGAAAAAATACTGTTTGAAATTATCATCTAGCAATACTGTTCAAAAAAGAGTAACAAAATTTATTTCTTAAAATAAAACACTATGTTGTTATACTATTTTAAAATTACAGTAAGATTTAGAAAATAGAATTGCAATAATTTATTGATATTTTTTAACATTTAGTTAGGTCTGTTACAAAAGTATACTTTTACTGGTGAAGGCACACAAAGTTGAAGAAAACCAGTAAACTAAATGAAAATTATTTTAAAGTATTTTCTTTTTTACAAATAACGACAGTGGTATTTTAATACGAGAAGTTTTAATGATTCCGATTTGAGTTGAGATCGTGGTGAATTTAGTGAATAAAAATTCACAAGATTATGACTGATCTTAAATTTATTTTTTCAAATAGAATATACAATTTAGGACTACGCTCAAACCTTCCCTTTCAATTCTTTTCAAATATTTAATTATAATGCGTATGAGTAAAAATCGTGCGTGATTAATGCTTACGCAATTTATACTTGAGCATAAGTCAACTATAGTTTTCAAATGCCGCACACGTCAAATTGATTCTTTTTAATCATAGTTTACAACACTCAATGTAATTGCTAACCATTCGCGTGCCTCCTTTAGTTCTGTAAAAGTAAGTATTGAAACTTGTATGTTAGTTTCCGCAAATGTAAAATTTCATTCTTTGACCTTTAGAATAAGATAAAGATTGGTAAAACACCTGTTAACAATACTGTTATGCTCTTTTCATTCTATTTTAACGTTCTGAAGATACAATGCACAATGATTCTGTAATTATTATCAACAATTGTTTCAGATGAATAGTTAAAAATTTTAATTAGCTACCAAATATTGTAGAAAAAAGTTTAGACTATTCAAGAAGATGATAAATTGTACGGTAAGCTTCACTAACTTTTTCATAACTCTTTCATTAATAGTTCTATTTTATTATTCGTGTTTTTACTGATTTTGATTCTCCGTATACAACAACAGCAATTTTAATCTAAACACTGCGGTTCGTGTAAAAAAATTATTTATGATTTGTAAGCAATAAATCTGTCCTTTAAAGATCATACTAATTTTAAATAAAAGAATACAGTAGATAAAAAGAGCTGAGTTCGGCTAAATATAAGAAATTTCATTGGTTACTGGGATGTCGATCATGTCTCCCCCTCCACAAAGAACAAAATAACTAATCATATTTTTCAGAAACAAACGAACGGTGAAGGGGTCCTGAACAAAAACATGGGACGTAAAAACCTGAGATAATGAATTGATCTTACTTCAATGGACCTTTGCCGAAATGCATCAGGGAGGAAGATGCACCTTGATAATCACCAACGTCTACTGAGGATATGGCATTAAAAAAAGAATATTTTAAAATTTAACTAAATTTATGGTGTACAAGTGTGGGGTTACGCCAAAGAAAGTCAGACAAAAATTATACAAACCGTCCAGAACAATGTATTGAGAGCCATTGTGATACTCTATGGTATTTTAGTAACAAAGAGCTCAATATCCATTTTTGTGTCCAGTGAGATAACAAGATTGCTCTTAATCATGCAAATAATCTACAGTCTCGGTATCTACAGCCCCTCTACAGGTTGACGCCAATATTGAAGTTAAACTATCGGAAACGAAAATGTTCTTAAAAGGCATAAGAGGATCAAACCCTTCAATAATAATGAATGTGATAATAGCAGAGCAGTGCACATTGAAATAAGTAATAATTTAAGTTTTAATCCAGTGTTAAGTTATCGTAGGACATTCATGAAAGAACTATGTCATTTAAGTGTTTAGTTTTAATAATATGAAGGAGAAATTAATTAATCTTTTAGACCAATTTTATAATCAACATCTGCCATGAAAGTATTAGGTCCAAGAATCTGTTCTGGTATCCATCCAACCGCTGGTCATCCCAGATCACACCTTCTCACCTGCTCTGTAAATTTTTACTAGTCTTGGAATTTAATGTGAAGACATTCTTGGAAGATGATCGGTCTATTTCCGTCTGTACTCCATATCTAAATCCTTAAGATGAATGACAACTAATTCTCGCCGTTTATCTTCATGTCTGAACCCATTCACTCTACTTTAGCCATTAACGCTTCTCAAGGAACCGCATCTCTGAAAAATAGATATAACTTTTATACATATTTTAATGAATATATTTATTTTCATTTACTTTTTAGTCAACATACAAGGTGTGGCTACAACGCTCCGTGCGAATTTTCCATTGTTGGAAACAGTGCTGGAAGTCATCTTCTGTCAGCTCCTTCAGGACACGTGCCGCTTTCTCTTTTACAGCTTCCACAGACTCAAATCTTGTCCCTTTTAATGCAGATTTCACCTTAGGGAACAGGTAGAAATAATAACATGTGATGAAACGTGGTATTTTAATTAGGATCCGGAAACGAAGCGCCAATCCATGCTCTGGAAGCGCTGAACTTCACCAAAAGCCAAAAAAGCTCGAATGTGCAAGTCAAAATTTAAAGCATTGATGATTGTTTTTTTAAGATATCCATGGGATTGTGTACCTTCACTGGGTTTCTAAAGGTCAAACAAATAATCAGTATAACTACCTTGAGGTACTTTCTAAACTACGTCAAAGAGTAAGGAAAAAACGCCCCGAAATGTGGAAGGAAAAATCATGGGTTCTCTACCAAGACAATGTGCCAGCTCGTTCCGCGTTATCTGTCAAGAGGTGGTACCTAGCCAAGTACAGCATCTCAGTATTAGAACATCCAGCTTATTCACCAGATCTTGCAGCATGTGACTTCTACCTGTTCCCTAATGTGAAACCTGCAAAAAAGGGAGAAGATTTGAGTCTGTGGAAGCTGCAAAAGAGAAAGCAGCACGTGTCCTGAAGAAGCTGACAGAAGATGACTTTCAGTACTGTTTCCAACAATGGAAAATTCGCATGGAGCGTTATAGGGTTAGAGAAGGAGTGTATATTGAAGGTGACGATAAGTAGTGATTATGTATAAAATTAAAATTAAATTTTTTACAACGTCAGTCTCGTTATTTAATAGCCACACCTCGTATTTATTAAAAACAAATTTAATATCAAAGTTTTATGATTACAACACTTCGTTACTCTTTATGTACCGCAGATGGACTCGGGAGAAAGTAAAATTGCCTCGGAATGAATACTTACAATAGCTACATTATTGGCACATAAAACATAAATCATAATCTGATTTTCTGTTTTTTTTTCATATTTTAAATAAATATACAGTAAACTTTTATAGCATGCCTATTACATGTACAAAAATACCAAAACTATGAAATAGTCAAGTAAATTAAAGTATGAAGGATGTAATTAACAATGCACATACATTCATATTTAATTACAGTATAAATAGAAAACTAATTACTTCTTAAAATTGAAATAGCGTAAAGAGAATTTGAGAGAAGTTTTAAAATTACAACGCAGTCACGTACGTTAAAATGTGAATACAATTAATAATAATTATCAGATATGTCATTCCGCGAAATTCCGTACTAGTCATCTATTTTATCGGAATCGTTCTATGCATTTCCGTAACGGTAAAATTACATTTAAAATATTGAAATTTGTAAATCTCTCGTCGTATTTTATTTTAACTCCGATTTTTTACCTCAATAAGTCTAATGCATATATTGATGATGAAGGGTAATAGATAAAATAAGCAATGAAAAAAATCACCTGACAGGAAATCGAACCCGTGATTTCTTAAAACAGAATCCAGTCGTGCTGACTACTATTTTAATGGAACGGCCAAAAATTTTCAAGATTGGAATTCTTTTTAAACGAATATTTAAGCGGTCAGAACACATGAACCACAAAAATAGGAAAGCGATCCTCCACGATACATAATTAAACACGGGAATAACACTTTCCTGCGATTTACAGACTTTTCAAGAAGGAATTCGTAGACTGCTTTTGAAGGAAAACTTCAAACTACGGTAACTCATTTTACAGCTGAAAATAAGAAAAAAAGTTGTAATAGGCTTAAACATAGGTCTATGTTCAGAAATGCTTTGTAAGTGAGTTACTACAAGGGAAGATATTGGTCGGGTTTCAGTTCCTACGGCTAAATTAAGACTCTAAAATTCAGAAAAAGTAAATTAAAGTCAATTGTTTCTTATGGTTTTTGAAGTGAAAAATCGAACAAATCAGGTCCTAGATCTGTGTTCTCTGTAGTTATAACGATATTTAGGTTAAAAAATAAAAATCTATGCTTAAAATACGTTTTTAGGTAAGAAGTATAATGCCTTTATTAAATGACTAATAAATGCCTAAAAGTTAAAGACAAAACTTGTTGAGAATTTAATTTTGAAAGAAGGAGAAAAAGAAACCTCGGTGTTTTGTGACTTTCCTGAAGCAGGGATTCAAATAGGTAATATTGTTATAAAATGGTAAATTATATTAGGCCTATTTTAACCATTATTAATTCCAAGTAACGGTTTACTTGTAAAGTATGTTCGAAGTCCAGTTTTTGAATAGTGTTTTCCTCTATGCCATTTGTTATTATTAGGCCTATGCACTTTTTTAAAATTCATTCACTATTTGTTAGTAGTACACAGTTATAGATAAAATAAACAGTTTTAAAAGTGAAAAGAATATTAATTTTTTTGTATGGTTACTAGTAGGCCTATACTTTATATCATCATCATGTGTCAAGGTTTTGGCTCCATGGCCTGTTCCGGCATCCATCTCATTTTAGGTTTTCCCAAGGCTCGGTTACCTCTAGGTTTATTTTTCCATGCTCGCAGGGGAAGTCTGTGAGCTGGCGTTCGAAGTAAATGGTTGGACCAGTTTCTCTTATATATACCTAACGTTTCCAACAGTGACTGAACATTTAACTCGGCGCGGATAGCTTTGTTACGTACTCTATCTAACCGGGTACAACCTTTGAATCCCCGCAAAAATCTTATTTCAGCAGCCTGGATACGAGATTCATTCCTCTGTAATCACACCCATCTTTCACTCTCATATGTTATGAGTGGTACAGCCATTGCTCTATAACATTTCATTTGGGTGTCCTTTCTCGTTTTCTTTGCTATTTTCCTGCGAATAGAACCGCAGACAGCGCTGAATTTTGCCAGTTTTTCACTCACGTCATCATCTTTGTCATAGGAAATCTTACTATCTAAATATTTAAATCTCGAATTTGTTTTATAGTTTGATTGCCAAGTATAATTTTTGAGCGACCGGCCATTTTACCTTGAATGCTATAATCTTTGATTTTTGCGCCGATATTCTAATGCCAAATTCTGCACTAATGTTGTGCAACTTATAAATGGTATATTAGAGCCTGTATTCTGGGTCAAACATAATAACAGTGTCATCTACGAACAGCAATGAATTTAGGATACATTATTCCAAAGCTGAATACCTGAGTCAACTAATTGATTCCAAATTGTTAAAATTTTATCAACGTAAATATTAAATAGCGACGGAGATTGGACAGCCTCGTCGCAAGCCTTTATTTATTTTTATTTTCTCTGTTTCCTTGTCGTTGCCAAAAAAATATATTTTATTTTTATATTTTATTTGTTATGCCAAACGAATTAAAGGTTTTTGTGTGTCCATGTTTTTGACTTAAAGAATACGAAAGATAAACTATTTTGAGTGTTTAGATAGATTATTACGGGGGCCTACATCTCGGCTAAAAGATTTTTTTCAAATATATCCAACGACACTGATACCTAGGGAATCTCGTATTATAAATTAACTCAAAGACAAGCCAATTTCGTTTTTCATTTTACATAAATGAATCGGTAAAACACATAATATTACAACAGATTTAACCAACAATAAATAAAAACAATATTTTTAAAAATGCAAATAAATTCGCATATTTTAAACATTGCTGAAAGTACTAACAGACGCATTATTCAATGTAAGAGACGTTTTAGTAATAAATCAATAAAAAAATATTACAAAATATTACAGATAATGTATAAGAAGCAATTAAAATAAAATGTAATCCTTGAAGATTATCTAGTATATTGTGTAGGAGTAAAATAAAATGTATTTATTACTTGTATTTGAAAGTTAATAGCGATAAAAAGTATGCGACATTCACATCAAATCTGCAATCATAATATGATTTACATGACGGCCTATTAAGTGAATTACGCAAGTTGAGTAGGCCTACTTGTAATAAATATTGTAGTACTGGTAATAAATTCATAAAGATTGAAATAAAATTTTTAAAGAGAACTGAGTAAAAAACCAATGAAATTAAATACAGAAATGTTTGTCCTTTATGGCCATTTTAGATCATATTAAGTAACTCCAAAATGTCTGGAAGCTCCTGTCTCTCGCCGATCCTGTGTTCTGCTTTTGGTCTTCGAGATAGCCCTTTTTGTATCCAAAACGAGAATTTTATCCTAGAATTTTAAAAAGAACCGAGTAAAAACCAATAAAAATAAATACAGAAAATGTTTGGTCTTTATGGCCATTTTAGATCATGTTAAGTAACTTCAAAATTTCTTGACGCTCCTGTCTCTCGTCGATTCGGTGTTCTGCTTTTACTCTTCGAGAAACCTTTTTTTGTATCCGAGGTGGCGTAAAAAACTCATGTTTACTTCCCCGCAATATTAAAGCAGTGTTGAACTCAACTGAAATTTTATTGTCGGCTAATTAGAAGAAATAAAATTTTATCAGCGATAGTTTGTAGCTGTAGATTTTTAACTTTGTCCGTACGGTAAGTTTAAAATTTTTAAACGTTTCAGTTTCTGGTGGTTACTTTTATCTAAAAGGGTTATTATCAAAGGGTTCTGATGACGTTCACGATTTATGTTTTGTTATCGAACTTCGTCTAGAACAAAGTTTATTTGTAAGTTTTGGTGAATTACGTCATTGGTTATGAACCAAGAGGAGTCAGTAATAATTCTAAGGATCTTCGATTGTAGATCGTATATTTAAACAAAATATTATATTACACACGAATAAATAGACAATAAAGTAATATTTTATCAAAAATCCTCTGTAGGATTATCAACAACCGTGTTATTTAAAATTGAAATACGAGTATATATTTCTAACCACCAGAATACGGTAACAGAAAACACTTACTAATATTTATAGCGCTTTCGTGTATCTTGTTCACATCTTCAGTAAATTAAATTTTTCTTAAATATTTTCCACATCAATATTTAAAACTTCCTGTTCCTACCATGATTCCTTATCTACCATGGTAGAGTAGGAAGTTTCAAATTTTGATAAGTTTTAAGCATGGTAGATAAGGAACCATGGTAGGAGTAGAAAGTTTTAAATTTTAATGTGAAAAATATTTTTTTTAAATTAAATTTACTGAAGATGTGTACAAGACACACGAAACCGCTATAAACATTGTGTTTTCTGTTACCATATTATGGTGGTTAGAAATAAATATTTTAATAAATTAACAATATATGCAGGTAATTTGAAGGGGATAAAACAAGAGGAAAACCCGAAAGGATAAAACAAGAGGATGCATTTTTTAATAATTTATAATTACAAATCTACGAAAGAAATATACCTCTGTATTGATAGACATGTCAGGAAAAGTACTTATTGTTATACATATTTATAACTCAAAGAATTCATACCTAGGTGAAATCATAAAAAGTATATTATATCGTTATCATTATTATAAACACTAGAGGCTTGAATTATACACCATCATTAAATATGACACAGATCTAGCTCTAATTCAGTTTCTTTTCATTGCCAATTAGGCCCTACGTGCCAGAGTTAATGACGTTCCCATTATTAAAAGACAACTATTGATGAAGGCCTATTTATAAAAATGATCTGTCATTAACCAGGCCTTCAAATAGTGCACTAACACACTAAGAAAACACATTATGTTAAAACAAGGCCAAATAAAACAAAAAAATAACGAAAAGGAACTCTGAATCAGGAAACACGATTCCACAGCCACAACTTTCAGCTGAACGTGAACTCTCTGTGTTCAAATTTATATGGTCTTTAGATTTTGCAGTAATTCTTTAAACATAGACCTAAGGACAGCAGAATGGCCGTTTTTCTTTTTAAGAACCCTGAGCTTTAAATCAGGTACTGTAAACTTTATAAGCCATGGTGGTTCATTAGATTGATGAACTTCAAAAACATTCGAAAGATGTATATTTAACTCTCTAAAGTACAATCCAACTTCACCTGAAACTTTTGGGAATCTTACTCTTGTTCTGAAAGGAATTCGTTTCACCCTACAGACTGGATTAATCGGTGTTGAGTATATTTTAACTGAAAATTTTATACAGTATTTCCTGATATATGACAATGGTAAGTTATTGGGTTCAACAATGATATTTTCTACCGAGCTGGTCCTGAACGCACCCAGAGCCAGAAGTAAACTAGCTATTTGAATTGAGTTTAAAGTATTTTAAACTGATTTTGGTGCAGATTCATAAATAACCGAACCATAATCTAATTGTTTCTAATTGAAACCCTGTAGGCATTTAAAATTGTACGTTTGCCAGCTGTCTACTGGAAGATGAAAGTATTTTAATTAATTATATTCATTCGTCGCAAACAATCGGTTTCAAGTATTTTTGAAATAAGAAATCCACGTAAGTCTCTTATCAAATATCACGCCTAGTATTTTAATTTTGTCTTTTTGAACAGCCAAATAACTTAATTTGTTATAGCGGCTTTAGGTTTTTTTAAACTTACCGCCGCAGATTCTAGAAAGGGAACTAATATTACACAATCGTAAACATAAGGAATTTTTTCCTTGTAAGGATAAGGTAGAACAAAAACTAAGTCCTTCTCATAATGAGAATTCAAGAAAACAGACGGTGAAAGTAGATGATCACAGAAACTAAGAATTGTTTAACAATTAGATGGATGACAAATGATTAAAAAACAAAAATGTTTGGGATACTAATAATCGAGTTAATACGAGCTTGTAATTAAGTATGTTAGTGGTTCACAGAAATTAAAAAGAACCTTAAAAATGGATTAAAATGAAACACTACATTGGACTGAAAGGTAGATTGCAGATGGTTGAATTTGTGGGCTTCCACGAAGAGAAAACGGACAAACGTAGGTCAGAAATAGAAGAAGCGTCTATAATGACAGATAGCAGAGATGTAAATTTTAAAAATTATTCCATATATTTTTAAAGATACCTTACATAGTCTAAAATGGCCATAAGTGAGGCAAAAATGTAAGTTACAATTCACTACGAAAGTGAATAAATAACAAATATGAAACGACCAGGATAACTGATGTAAAAAATAACAAAAATTTAAGTTGCTTAACATGATAATATTATTTATAACGTAACATTAATAATTTGTAGCTTCTTTTTCATTCAGATAATGTAATAAAACCCATAAAAGTAAGTTATATTTTTTCCCGAGAAGAATTAGTAAGTTATATATTCGGTCGACAGATAAACTATATAACGCATCGTTAAAAGGTAGAATTTCCATTAAAAATTTTTAAAGTTATGAGGACAAAAATCATAAACAACAGGATAGTGTTAATGTAAAAGAAAGAAAAAGAACTGAAAATGCAGAACGACGTTGCCCATTTAAAAGAGATTTCTTTTTCGACTTTTAAATCTTTTTATCATATCATATTTAATACAATATAAAATACACTCACAAACACACAAGTTTAATACAGAAATTAAAGAATTATGCGTAGAGCGTGAGTCTTATAAGTTGCGTGTACAATCTACATAAGTATTAAAAGTTAGCTTGATTTTCAACATCATCAAACTTTCGTAGTACAACGACTAGTTCATTTCATGTATTAAATACATGAAGCGTGATTATAAACTTTATTTAACAATATTCTTTCTTTTTATAACTAACTTAACATCTTCATTTAAATGGATACAGGTTGCAAGCTGTATTCGCCTATGTACCTACAGTATTTAAATAGAATGTATTAGCCGTGTAATATTTGCACGGTACCGTTTCTATTTTTGCATGCATGTAACACAGTACTAAGAAACAACTATATTCTTTTTCGCTAATAAATAAATTAATAAATAATACAAATTTTTATACAATATTATTATTGATCGTGTTAATAAACTATTCTATCTGGTATTACAAATAATAAAAATATCTTCAACGAACATTTTTTATTTCTGAAACATAAAAACCATAACGGAGAATATAAAATATTTATATATGTATTTAAAAACCGGTGCATGTTGTACAAATAAAAATGTAAATGTAAAATTTATACGTCAATATTTAGTATAAATATTGACGTATAAAAAAAAAACTGACTTTGGATAAAAAAGTAAAACAATTATACCACCTCATAGGACGCCATTCCCGATTACCGTTACGTTCAAAATTACTCATTTATAAATCATTCATTCGGCCAATTTGGACTTATGGAATTGAAATCTACGGAACAGCAAAGCCAAGTAATATCAGAAAACTACAGGCATTTCAATCAAAATTATTACGACTCATCACCAATGCTCCATTCTACATTAACAACAGAATACTACATGACGACCTCAAAATAACAAACATAAAAGATATGGCATACAACTGCTACAGAAGATTCTTCGGAAAACTTCAAAACCATCAAAATCCATACATCAAAAACTTATCATCTCGTACTCTTCCTGGAAATCCTCGCCGACGACTTCGCCGTTCATGGAATAGAGACCTGCTCTTATAAGACAATGACTCGTGGCACCTACAAAGATTAGCCACTGGGTCTAATCTTTGTTATTGTAAATTTTCCTATGTTAAAACCAGCTCATTTGCTTATTGTAAAATTTTACAGTTGCAAATAAATAATTAAAGAGAAAAAAAAAATATTTAGTATATTTTAATAAATATTTCTTTAAATCTGTTTGAGAATTTTTTGTATATTACTAAAAAACAATCCCTTTCATGAAACGACTCGTCTCATGGCCGAAGGCAATTTTTAAAAAGGCTTACCTTTGACACCATTAGTGATTTTGTACCTACTCTTTAAGAGAAATCAAATGACTTTGTTCCCAAATTCTAACTTTGATTTTTTGACTTCTGGTTTTGAGCCATTTCCAGTCAAAACCGGATCTTCAAACTCAATCGTGGCCCTCTAACTTTTTGTGTAGATTATGAATCCGAAAACCGTTTGTTGCTATCTCTTGAAGGTTCTGACTTTTATTTCTTGACATCCAGTTTTGGACCACTTTCGGTCAAATGTGGAACTTCAAATCCAATGTAAACCTTTGTGTAAATTACGAACTAGAAAACTATTTGTTGGTATCCTTTGTATTTTCAGACATTTAGGTGTGACGGACGGACCGACTAAGGAAAATTCTACATGACAATTTTAAAAATTGCCATCAATTAGAAGAGTAAAACCGAAATGGTTAGTAAAAATTGTGAATTTCCAGGAACGTTAAAAAACTTTCTGGGACGATAGATTTACAGAAGAGTGGAATCAAAGATAAAAATATAGGGAACAAAAAAGATTTAGGGTAAAAACTGGAAAGTTATCTGAAGAAAAACAAAAAAAAATAATATATACGGTATTCTACAAATTATTAGTATAAATAATTAATAATCAGATAGTAGGCCTATGCCCATTATTTTTCTGAGAAGTAAATAAAAATAAAAAGTTATCCAGGAAAACTACTAATAATCGCAGCATAAAGTTGGCTGAAAAATAATAATCATAATAGAAACCGCCTTTATGATGTAGTGGTTAGCACATTAGCCTACAAACAAAGGGTCCTGGGTTTGATCCCCGGCTATGGCTCTAGAAATTACTACATGTTAAAACCCACTGTAACTGTTAGGTATATTGATGTGACCTTTTCTTTGCTTTACTTTTTTTCTGGGTCCTGCAGATTTCTCCGCTCCCAGAATCCTGTAGCCTTATCTTTGGTCTAACTAGTTCACCCCCTGAGATTTCTCGCTACCATAGCCACTTGTATCCATGTCTTCCGAGAGCGACTTTTTGTCCTTTTATTTTCCGAACGACAAAAGAACGTTCTTTGGGGCCCATCTGTCTGAAAGTTAGTTTCTTTCAGTTTTTATAATTTGGATGCCAAGTGAGAGCTTTAAACTTTTCTGAAAAGTTCTTCTTGTAGTTTATACTCTTACATCTTTTACTGTTTTTCCTTTATTCTGGTTATCCGGTGTTCTGCTTTTGTCTTCATGGAAGTTCTAAAATTATCACCTAGTATTAGTTTCTTGTTTTACGTCTGGTATTTTGCAAATTACTGCTAAAACAGACGATGAAGGGTAATAAATAAAAATTAGTGATGCAAAATGGCAGACCTGACAAGGAAACGAACCCAGGACTCTGACCGGCGTAGAAGCAAGTTGTGCTGACCTCAACACAATCCGGTCCGGCCAATCACATTGTTCGGTCCAATATGTTATGATACAGTGGCTCATTATCCGCTGACGACAAACATAAAACCCAAGAATGCAACAATCGATTGCATAAAAATGAAATTTTTTAACGGTGTTGAGAGTAAAATAAAGCAAGTGGAATTATAAATAAATAATTCTCGTAAAATAACAATTCAGAAAATAAGTAGCATTGACTAAACATAAATGATTGATATGATAAATATTTTACAAATAAATAAATAAATAAAACGAATACAAAGATCATAATGGAGTGGTACTATTTCTTCTTTGTGATTATATATATTCCGATACACAAGTTAGTTAACAAAACTAGCGCATTAAACCGTAGAATGGGATCACAATAAGAAAATCAAACATGTGTAGAGAGATTGTGTGCATTGTGGAGCAAGGTAGAGTAGTTATAATAGTATAAACCGCATTATATATTATACAAAAGCCAAAGCAGAACAAACCGACTGAAACCATTCGTCTTCGTCCGTATAATCGGTAGGGCGAGCTTCTGCCATTATTCAGAGCTCTTAATCAACTTCATGAGTCACTCCCCTTGAAATTTACTCAACAAATTGACGCTTAATAACATACATTTTTTTCTTCTTTACGCTGTTAGTAACACAATGTATTCGTGACGTTTTTCGACTCAAGATAGATTCAAAGCTATTAACTATATAATATTACTACCATGCACATTATACCATATACGATACGGTGTACAATCGAATCTATCTTTACCGATATAAATCTGTACTACAAATTTAACAGCGAAAAGAATCGAGTAGAAGACGGTATTATAATCTAACCAAAACGTACTAACCGCGGATCAACGACAGCTCGTTCTTTTTTATACTTTGATAAATAATGATTACAAATAATTCTTTAAAAAAAATCTACAATGTATGTTTAATGAAGTGCCAGGTAGATATAAGAACATTGTGAATAATAAATGAAGACAATAATTATGTGATGGTTTACTGATATGACTAACATCTCTCACCTTTTATGTAAAATTTACTATAATTTTTTTGATGGTTGGTATTGTATATTCTTATAACTATGTTAATTTAAGGTTAATTGTAGGTCTTGTATTAATAGTTAAGTAATTTATAATGTAATTTTTTAAAGGGTAACCAGTTAAAAATAACGTAGAGTAACTTAAATAAAGAATTCATACAGGTTGAACGTTTTGTATTGATCAGTAATCGTTATCAAAACTTTCGTTAATAAATAGTTATTTTCTTCACTTCTTTAAATTAAAATAGAACATCCATTGGTTAACGTCGTAGCTGTATGATTCGTTATCAAAATATAACGACATTTTTAGTACGTAAATTGAAAGATGAAGCCTGTGTTTGGAACCGCGTATCTCATTAAGTAAAAAATGTAAAAATTTCTGATACGGCTAGTTTTAAAGCTTAGTTTTTTGTTATTTAATTCGTATAAATTACAAAAAACTAAAACGTAGAAGGCATTTTTAGCGATTTGGGAATAAAATATGGACCCATTTTTTAGCGCATTTTTCATTTAGTCCATGTTTCAGAACATGTAGCACGATCAATTTTAAGAGGAGAAATATGGCGTTTTAGACGAAGTGCTCCTGTATATTTTCTCATAAATTTTATTTTATTTATAACTGTGCGGTTTTGCACAACCAGCAAATGTGCTCATAATATACATTTTTTAAAAACTGACGTTACACGTTAAAGGAGGACACTAATCATTAGTAGGACTCCCGCAGTTAATTGCTACAGTTAACCTTTTCACAATTTAAAGATTAAGAGTATTCAGTTAATAATAGTAGTTTAATTATTTTTTAATGGTTTTATTAAGCGTAATTAAATTTGAACTGTATTGAATGAAGTTAACCCAAGTCTCTGCTCCACCTCCTTTTAAGCCGACGATATGGATTGCCTGGTAAATGTGAAAACCTTAGTTCACGAACTAATGGGTTGAAGTTGTAAAGTAATTTTAATCTAAAGTGTTAATACATTTTGTGTATGATGTCATTTATAAATGGAGTTTTTAGGCCC
The DNA here is from genome assembly GCA_035578175.1 of Catonia carolina. Taxonomy (NCBI): domain Eukaryota; kingdom Metazoa; phylum Arthropoda; class Insecta; order Hemiptera; family Achilidae; genus Catonia; species Catonia carolina. The sequence goes on from JAQMRL010000001.1 coordinate 262,053,807, forward strand.
GATTGAAGTGTGTGATTTGACACAAAAAATGGAGCGTTAACAAGCGTATTAAGAAATTTTGACTGAAATCGTTGAAATTTAGCTATGACTGATGGTTTTGATGAACCATATAATTGATAATCGTACATCCACATTGGCAAGTAATGTTTTATATAACAGCAAATTTAGAGTAATTGGAATTTTTGATCGATGAGATAAAAGGCTATAGCCTATAGCTGTTTTCGCCTACTATCTAATGCTTTACGTTTAGTGGTTACATGTTCATTCTATGTAAGCCGTAGGCTATGTCTGGGTATGTAGACAATTGCGTTTTTTTGTATGCGAAAAAGTATTTTACGTATTATTTCTGTACCTTCCCGAAAAACTATAACTAAAGTAAAGTATTTAACATTTATCACTTGCTTATAAGAAGTAGAAAGGATGTAACTACCCTAACCGAAGTAATTTTGTATGTGTAATACCTTCCCAAAGAGCTGTAATCCTGAAAATCGGACTTAGGATTTTTAAAGTGATATCTAGTAAAGTAAAAGTATAGAGAGAAATCAGGAATGTCAGTAAACCAGTTTCTTCAATGCATTTCTTTCGAACTAGCAATCGGTAATAATTGAACCAGTCATTTCAAAAAGCCCATAAGTCAAAATTTTACATTTTGTTAGTGTATTTTAGGATTAACTGAATGTAAACACACCATCCCTACAAAAATAACATGTCTGAATTTCCTTAAGTAGTAACATAATACTTATCAAAGGCATATCCTAAGTGATATAAAGTGCTTTCTTTTAATTAAGAAATGAAAGTAGATGGTTTTTAAAGCTTAAGCTCTACTTTCTAGTGAAAAAGGCTACACAAGGTTTGTATGCAAAAATCTTCTTAAGAGAGATAACTACTGTTTGTGACAATAACGAAAAACGTAAATAGTCCTGAAAACCAACATTTTTCTTTCTTAAGTTAAGGACTTCAATTTTTATTACAGCAAACACCTATTTTAAGTCACTGACGTAAAGTAGTGAAATAAATAATTGAATTCTTTTGTACAACGCAATTTTCTTCTGGTATAACAACGCATTTTACAGAAAACAACGTAAGTTAACATTTTATTCCAACTAATTTTAGAAACACCTGAAGTCAAAATTTTCATCTTTTTCTTAAATGAGTGGCTCATCTTTAAAAAGACAAAAGTATTTTTAAGTTCATTTTTTTTACTAAAGGGGACAGTTTTCTGAACAAATTATATTTTTTTATAGTAAACTACCAGTTTTTTAATTTTTGAAAAGTTACTTTTTTGACTTATGGAGTTTTTGAAATGACCAATTCAATTGGTAATTAAAAATTTAAGTTCTACAGTAATAAATTAGAATATTCTTAGAATTAACTCTTAAATGTTGTAATTTATCCAATTCAGAATACCAAAAGAAATATACGGAAAATGAAGCATTCATAAGTTACATAAAACGCGGTCATATATCTGAGATGAAACGCGATATCAACATTCCGATCGTATATCACAAACTTAAAAATTAATTACGTCATAAAAGCATTTTACATTCAGTGTTTGCCGAATAGGAGTGCCACTTTTATTAGCCAGTGAGTGACCCGAGCGACATCTGTGAAATAGCGTTTTGTTTGTTTAAGCAAGTATCATGCAAGCGCACAACTAGATTCATTTCCAAAATGTTGATCTTTTATTTTTAATTTTATTGGTCGTACAAGAAGAAAAGAGCGTGTTTTTATTTTTATTTTTTAATTCGCCGTGTGTTATAAATAGCCACGATAATAAATTAACTTTATATTAATGTCCGATTTCAATTTGCTTGAATTTTATCGCCTAGTTTCTTCGCACATACAGCAGCCGGTATCACATTTTGTGGGTTATTTTCTCTTAATCAAAAATACAAAATACAGAAACCGCTTTCATAGCCCATAATTTAAACTGACAAGAGATTTAAACGTAATTTTTGTTTATATATGGTTATCGTCTTTAACTACTGAACCAGATTCCATTAGAGTGGACCTAAATGTAGAGCGTTTTATGTTCGAATAAAACTGATTATTTGACCTAGATCTTATGTAATCTTTGTCATCTTAAACCCACTGAGATGAGAATTCTGGTTTCTTCTGTTTGTACTGTTTCGGTGAATGGGATAAACCAAGATACATTATTTTAGATTACAGTATGGCAAACCAAACTAAATTTCTTCCTAATCTTCAAATGAATTGGTCATTTCAGAAACCCAATAAGTCAAAAAAGTAACTTTCGGAAAAATTAAAAAACTGGTAATTTACTACGTTTTAATGGAATACAATTTGTTTTGAGGGCTGTCCCCTAATGAAATAAATACTTTTGTCTTTTTAAAGACAAGCCATTTGTTGTTTTGAAAATTCAGACTAAAGGTGTTTCTGAAATACGTAAATTGAAGTAAAATGCTAACTTGCGTTATTTTCTGTAAAATACTTTGTTAGACCAGAAGAAAACTGTGTTGTTTAATAGTTGCTGTGTGTCAGTAGTTAGGCCTAATTTATTCATTCATTTATTTCACTAATTTACATTAGCGACTTAAATAGTTTATTGCAATTTTTCATCGTCGTTGTCACAAAAAGTAGTTATCTCCCCTAAAAAGGTTTTTTCATAGAAATTTTGTACAGCCTTTTCTACTAGAATGTAGAGCTCAACCTTCAAAAAATCATCCATTTTTGTTTTTTATTTAGAAGGAATCACTTTATATCCTTAAGGATAAGCCTTTTCTTAGAGTTATATTACTTAAAAAGCCAAACTTATCTGAGTTTTGTAGGGACGCTGTGTTTACATTCAGTTAGTCCTAAAATATACTAAAGAAAATTGTAAATTTTGACTTAAGGGCTTTATGAAATGACTGGTTCAAATAGTACTTAGACTCAACTTAGATTCAAATAGTACTTCAAATAGTAGTTTAGAAGAGATCGGAAATTTAATAGTAAGCCACGAAAACATACAGGAAGTTGCGGAATCTAGGGTGTAAAATAACACTGGATGGTAGAAGCACAAGTAATATCAAAAGTAGGATTGCCTAAGATAGAAAAATCTTTGAAATGAAAAACAGCTTACGACTTCAAACATTGACTTACATGTTTGGAAAAATTTCTTATAACACTATGTTTAGAGTGTAGCATTATACAGGAGTGAAACGCAAGTGATAGGTGCTGTAGAATGGAAGAGGGTAGAAGCTTTTGAAATGTGGTGTTGTAGGAAAATGTTAAAGGTTAGGTAGGTGGACAAAATAAGTACAATTTAGAGGTTCTTAGACGAATGAAAACATCTTAACAGAAGAAGGGATAGGCTAGAGGGGTATATATTAAGAAATCCATGTATTGTTATATCAATAATGGCGGTTAATATTGAGGGAGTTAATTGAAAGTGGAGGTAAAGCTTAAAATATTTAAACCAAATTACAAAAGATTTAGGGTGTTTCAGGCTTGGAGAACTCCATCAAACCAGTCGAGAGACTGCTGAAAAATAAGTGTATATACTTATGATTTGAGGAAATATGTCAAGATTTAAATAAATTCATTCATACACGATATTTAAAAATTCAAAACACGATAATGTGCACATTAAAGCATTTAATAGTACCTGACTTAAAAAACTCTATACTGTACATCAGCTGTTGATTAACTAATTACAACCTTTCAAAATCAAAAATACAAAAATGTTATATGAATTATTATTATTGTGGTTAATTCATCGTTAACCTAACAACGGGAATGACTGATAAAAACAGATAACATGTTCATAATCCACCCACATTTTAAAACGAAAACGTTACCATCCTACTTTTGCAAAACGTATAATTTCAAGTAATCTGATCTATCAATAATAATACTTAGCATAATTTTGTAATTTATCATAATAATAACACATAGTTAAATTATGTATAATTTTAACCATAAGATATTTGCGGTGATTTATTTAATAATAATAAACGGCTGGTTATAAATATTTTAATATTTTTTTATTAGTATTATTTTTATAATTTTATTATGATACGTTCTAAACGATATGACCGTTTAAAATTGGTCAAATCAAAGCATAAAATATTAAAGATTAAAGTAATATGGATGAAATATGACGAGACATTTATTAAAAGGATTACTATAATTATTTAAATATAAAAATATATAGAACGCTCCGGGTAAAAAATAATGAAATAGAAACGGGGGTGGTCTGACAAATTCGGCGGCAATAATGATGGAGTGCGGTAACTTTTCGACACGTAACAGAGTAGCCCGGGGTTATTCAATAAATTGCAGTACGGATATTATTTCGATGAACACATAGTATATATCCTTTTTACTGTATACTATACTATAATACAGTATGCAGTAGCTGTGTCCAACTAGCCAATTAGTACGTTGGTTCTACATCAGCTTCCATACCAATCAATAAACCGGCTGTATAATCTAAAATGCTAGTTATATTTATACCGACAGATCTGGACATTTTTTTTATTACTGTTATGATAAAAGAAAAAAATAACTAATTCGTGTCTCTTAATTTTCTAACCAATTAACTGACTGATTAAATCAAATTTAACTTGAAATAAATTTAATATATTTGTCATTATTATTTAAAAGGTAATAAAATACCACTTAAAGCTATAATATAATTTGCCACAAATAACATAAATAAGAATTCAAATAAGACAGCGCTAATTTATTACGAAGGACGGCATTTATAGGGAGAAAAGTCTAGAATTTTATAATATATTATTTTTGATATTATAAATTTATTTATTTTATTACTCCAATTAATTTTAATTTGATTAAAACTTCCTTTATACCGAAATCCAAATCAATTAATTTATGAAATTTAGTGTTTCTATTATTTACGACAAATTACCATCGATAATACAGTCGTGGAAAAAGTTTTAAGCTATAAATAACTCAACTCGAACGTATACAATTATTAAAATCGTAAAAAAATAAGGCATTAAATAAAATATTCAATTGGTTCTGATAATTTTTGGCAAGTCCAGTTTTGTTGTGAGAAATAAAATGTTTGTCATCAGTGAAAATATAGTAAGTATACAAAAACTACGTACTTTACGAGCTGGAGTGAGAAACGAGGTGATTCAAGACAAGAAAAAGGTAATTATTGATGTCATGGAATGTACCCATATCGGCCACAATTGGAGATGGATACATGGTCAGGCAGAACAGGGGCAGACAGACACAAGAAAACTCAATGGAGATCTCATGGGAACAGGAGAGTTTATTGTAGACCGCAGATGAGGTGACGGATAATTTCTGAAGAAGAGCTATGACAAAGTGGATGAGAACAGATTTCGACAGAAAAATACGGAAGAAAGATGTCTATATCCTGCAGTTTATTATCCGAATTTGATTAATAGTTTAACTTGTTAAATATTATGCTTTTTGGTTACTCATACGTACGTATTATAAATATATCCGGAACTTGTAAAATATGCATCAACTCAGTGTTAAATGTGAACTAAAAAAATTATAAATCAGCCCAATCGTTTGATCACTTAATCTACTCTCATGGGGGTTTTGTTTGATTTTGGAAACGGTACTGTTCACTGAGTGTGGAAAAATTTCCCAGTGATACTAAATTTCCCAATGAGTTAGTGTTAAAGCCTTGATGGCAGGAGTTTTGAAATTAACCCAAAAATTATTGGATAAAACGAGTGATGCGGTAAGCCGACTTGTAACTGTAAGACATCAACCCACTATCCACGACTAATGGCAGATTAATGTAAACTGAAGCATAAACGACTTATTTCGGAGGACCTAGTTTCATTTAATGGCGCCAGAAACCAACGGCGGAACGACTGAATAAGCAAGATACAACGATAGAAAGTACACTGCGGGAGGCAAAGGTAAAACGATAAGTAACTGCTGGAACAGCAGGACATCACTGGTCAACTCAAACACAAAATCAGAAAACGTACACCAAATAGACTAATTCGCTTACCTGTTGAATGGCCTGAAGTGTAGAAACGGCGTCCACGCGACCCGTGTCCGGGTTCGATTCACACTGTAACTTTAATGTTTGATACGAAAACAAGAACAATAGTAAATGATTATAAATTACACACATAAGCAAAATCACACTTGAAAATGATGTATGGTACATCAGAAACGAACGAAGCATAACGACGATTGCAGAAGCGACGCCATAGGATGGCCGGCGCAGAGAAGGCACGAACAGTCTACATGCCGCAGAATCTAACCAGTGAGTGAGTTGAACCGGGAAGAAAGGAATGTGAGTAGAGGGAGAAAAAATACGTCATGAACTGAGGTCACCATCGGAAGTCAAGACAAGTATACAGGCAGAGGCGGGAAAAAGGTTATTAATACAAAATCAGTGTATTTAACGACGATAATAATTAGTAATAGTTAGACGGGGGGGGAAGTGGCGTTAACATACCGCCCGCCTAAATCGATGAAAGCGATTTACAGAAACAAAACTAGCAGAGAAGATCGAAGAACGAAGCCGCCCGCCCTGAAACAACCAGGGAGCGGTAAACGCAGGAAGAAGACGAAGAATGAAGCCGCCCGCCCTGAAGCAACAGGGAGCGGAAAACGTAGCAAACGAAGAGAACGAAGCAAAGAAGACGACGAAGAAGAATCGAATGAAGCGAAGAACGGAGCATCTTGAGGTGGCGTGACAAACGCACGGGTTTGCCCGGCCAACGACGAACGGAACATCTTCCACGGCTCGCGCGGAAGCCAACGAGAAAGCGGAGTATCTTGATGTGATTGTCAACGAGGGTTGACAACCAGAAGCGACGCAGAAGAAGAAACGAAGAAAGAAGACGGCGAACGAAGAAAACAAGCGAAGAACAAAAAAAATGAACGAAGAACAAAACGAATGGAGATGAGTTGAGCGTGGAACGAAGTGAAAACGGCGGAGAAGTTAGTTGCCCAAAGGCAGAGCTAACTGATAAGCGGGTTGCGAAACGAATTGACGAGCAGGCGAACAATGTTGGCGAGAATCAAGAATTGCGGTACGGCGAACTTCACTAACCAGTTGTGAGTGAATCCGTGATTGAGGTTGAGACGACGAACGAGAGTTGCGAAGATCACACCAAGCATTGAACGAGCGAAGAGAGTTGAAATTACAATTATTCACCGGTTGTGAATATTGTATACGATGTTTGGGGCCCCGCCCGCCAAGAGGGGCTAAAGGCGTGCGAAGAGAGTTAGCAGAACATGAAACGACTGAGGAGGGCCGGTTGCCCTTTAGCGAAGCGACTTGCAGCGGTTGATTGAGAGTGTTTGCGAGAGACGACGAGAAGCGATGATTTGAGATGAGTTGGTTAGCCGTAGAATCGACTGAGGCGAACGTAGTAGGTTTTATTGGCGAATTAGCGATGATGTAGCGAGATGCGAAGCGGTTTGGCGAAGAATTGACTGAAGACGACTCGGTGGAGGCCTTCAGTACAGACTTGAATCGAGGCGTTGACTTGAAGCGAGGCGCAGAGTTGAAGCGACGAATTGGCGTAGTACCAGCAGCAAGATCGGTCGAGATACTGGCGGAGTCAGTAGACGAAGCGAGACGAGGATCAACAGCGATGATCTCGGACGAAGCGGTGAAACGATTTGAAGACGAAGAGACAGAAGTATGGTGAAGACGATTAGTTGAAGCAGAAGGGCGATTAGTTGAAACAGCGGCGTGATTCGAATTATTGTTGAATACAGGCGAAGCGAGTAGGCAGCTAGGCGGCTGGACGATAGAAGCGATAGATTCACTGATTACAGGGTTTGAGGTGACATCGAGGTTGATTGATGACTTAGCAGGAACGATAGTTTGTTGGTCAGCGACGATAATTTGAAGCGAAGATGAATTTTTATTTGACGAGTGATTTTGAACAGCAGGCGATGTGAGATTAACATCAGTAGCAGGCGACGAGACTTGAGCGTTGTTAGCGAAAACAGATGTTAAGAGCGAATCGTTACTTGAAGCAGAACTAAGTGGTTGTAGTTCGGGCAATTTTCCGAATACTACATAACCAAATACGGTTGATAAAGCGGATGGAGTACCTTTAATTAAAGGCGTTTTGCTAAAATCGAGAATTTCTGAAAAACAATCAGCGCCAAGCAGTAAATCTACTGGATTGGGGCTGCGGAAGCGAAAATCAGCTAGCAGATGTTGTGAAAACTGTTCACCGACTGACTTATGAATTCGAGAAGCAGGTAGGCGGTCTGATATTTTGTTAATAACAGTAGCCTGAAGCGGAAGGCGAAAGTTAGAATTTTGCGGCGACAGAATTGTAAAATTTGTAATGCCTTTAACTGAGGTGACTTCGGCTGAAATGCCTTGCAGGCGTTTAGAAGTAGGAACGATGTCGAGTTGCAGTGAACGAGCGGCGTTGTATGTTAAGATGCTGGACTGAGATCCATTGTCGATCACAGCGCGAAGCGGAACGATTTTGCCGGATGAATCGACAGCATGAACGATAGCAGTACCTAGCAGCGCAGTTTGGCCGTTAAGTCGACATGAAAGTGAATAATCGGCAGGTTGGTTAACCATAATGGACGAGGACGACGAATTTGAAGTAACTACCGGCTTATCAGCACAGCAGGTAGTACAAGAATTAATTGGCGGAGTTGCGATAGTATTAGCTTGAATCGGCGGCGAAGAATTTACAAGTAGGCATCCAGTAGCCGGTGAATCGGTGTCCGGATGTACGGCAGGATGATACGGACTAGCAGTTGGCGAATTATGCGAATTAACAACAGAAGCGGTGGACGAATTAGATTTTTGAGGGCTGCGATCAATATGCAGCAACGTATTGTGCGATTTTGACTGGCAGATACGACAATGTTTATTTGAGCTACAATTGCGGCGATCGTGTCGCCCGAAGCAGGCAAAACAAAGTTTAAGACGAGAAATAATTTTGTAGCGATTATCTACATTTTGTGCAAGAAATTCACTACAGTTGTGAATTGAATGAAAGTGAGATTCGCACGACAGACATTTGAGTGAATTTGATTTGACGAAAAACGAAGGTATATTGTGAGAAACAGAAGACGGTGAAACAGAATTACGATTAATTTGTACAGAATTGGAATCAGCTGTGACCGGATGATAAGAGTCCGGTTGTTCGAGATTTGAATCGCCGGAGTGCGAAGAACTGACATTATCGGTTGACGGTGAAGAATTTAATAATTCGAAAGAGTGCATGCGAGCAGTAACAAATGAAATTAAACTTTCGAATGTAGGAATCGTAGAAGCAGAGTTTGAATTTTCGAACGCTTGTTTTGTGACCGAATCGAGATTGGAGTATGCTATTTCAAAAAGTAAATATTCAAGTAAATTTATATTTAGCAGACGTAAGGCTCCGATTGATGATTCGTGGATATTAAGAAAACCTTTTAACGATTGATAGGACGGAGTGTCAGATTTAACGAAATTGAATATCTGATTTAAGTGAACATTTGCTATGCGCCTTGAGTTGGAGTAGCGCTCAACAATTAAATTGTACGCTAACGTATAATTTTCAAGCGAGAGAGGCAGGTGTTCTATTAGACGCAGTGGTTCACCGACTAATGAGCACCTCAAATAATGGAGTTTTTGAACAAATGATAACTCAGAATTATTGTGAATTAAATCATTGAACAAGCTGATGAAGTTTTGGAACTTTGCAACATCTCCGTCGAATGATGGTAGGCGAATTCGAGGTAATTGTATTAATTGCGAATTAGAAGACTTGACTTGATTTTGTAAAACGATTGTATTGTCCAGAGATTCAATTAATTTCTGGGCGCGATCAATTAACTGGAAATAATGAGTTTCGAATGCAGTGCGTTCTGATTCGAAATCTGTTTCGGGTTGAAGTAATTCGATATTCGTTTGTATCTGTTCGAAGTCACACCAGAGGTCTAAGAATTTGTCAAGTCGTAATTTGACTTGGTTAACTTCAACGTCAGATTGAAGAAAATTATTAAAACGAGAAAGATGATTATTAACAACGTTGCGTTTTTTGATTAAAGATTGTAAATCGTCCATGTTGAAAATAATGAACGAAGACAGCGAGCGAAAAACAAATAATAGAATGTAAACAAAACACAGCTGTTTATTGAATCTAGGTTAGTTGCAACTATGATGTGTATGTTGCAGACGACACGAGTGAAGTGATTCTCTCAGCGCTAGCAGTATCGACGGACAACACGAGAGAGAGCGAATGAGAGAGAGGGCACGCATGCGCTGTAAGCTGCGTGAACCAGTTAACAAGAACGAAGGAAAAAATGGCGACTCTAGCCAAATTCTGGCCGTGTCGAAAGATATAGCACTGAACCGATCTACTGTGACGTCAGCATAGCGTTGGTTGATACTTGTATTGAATGAACGCGTCACAACAAACTGATAATGCGTTGCATTTGTTATGCAACCTAGCCCCGTATTTTTTAACTGAATAAATGAAATTGTTTTTAATATTAATAATTTTATTAATGTTTTTATTAATATATTGAACACATGTAAGACACGAAACACAATAAATGCACAATAAATAACACGATGAATGTAATGTAACACCATGTAACGACGAATTAAACAAAATACTGAAATTGTTGACGATTGAAAAATTAAGACAATAGACTGTATTTCCAAATATGCACTGATAAATATCCTGCCCGCGACGGACCAAATGTTATAGCCTTGATGGCAGGAGTTTTGAAATTAACCCAAAAATTATTGGATAAAACGAGTGATGCGGTAAGCCGACTTGTAACTGTAAGACATCAACCCACTATCCACGACTAATGGCAGATTAATGTAAACTGAAGCATAAACGACTTATTTCGGAGGACCTAGTTTCATTTAATGGCGCCAGAAACCAACGGCGGAACGACTGAATAAGCAAGATACAACGATAGAAAGTACACCGCGGGAGGCAAAGGTAAAACGATAAGTAACTGCTGGAACAGCAGGACATCACTGGTCAACTCAAACACAAAATCAGAAAACGTACACCAAATAGACTAATTCGCTTACCTGTTGAATGGCCTGAAGTGTAGAAACGGCGTCCACGCGACCCGTGTCCGGGTTCGATTCACACTGTAACTTTAATGTTTGATACGAAAACAAGAACAATAGTAAATGATTATAAATTACACACATAAGCAAAATCACACTTGAAAATGATGTATGGTACATCAGAAACGAACGAAGCATAACGACGATTGCAGAAGCGACGCCATAGGATGGCCGGCGCAGAGAAGGCACGAACAGTCTACATGCCGCAGAATCTAACCAGTGAGTGAGTTGAACCGGGAAGAAAGGAATGTGAGTAGAGGGAGAAAAAATACGTCATGAACTGAGGTCACCATCGGAAGTCAAGACAAGTATACAGGCAGAGGCGGGAAAAAGGTTATTAATACAAAATCAGTGTATTTAACGACGATAATAATTAGTAATAGTTAGACGGGGGGGAAGTGGCGTTAACAGTTAGTATACTGGAGTAATTTTATCGTCAGTAGAAGAGGCAACCAGGAGTACATTATTGATATTATTCGCTATTAAGATCAAGAGAAGATCTCTACTCCATTTCCGCTTTAAACCCTGTACAATTAAGTAGTTCTTTATAGCTGAATCACGGGTTTTGTAGCTTTGAATTAATTGGTTTTGTAGCTCTTTTTGTCGATCGTGAGCTTTACTATAGAATGACTTAGCTAGTTTTATTATCTGGATTGTGAATTCATCGTAAGGGTTTACATACCATACTTGTTTACATGCTAGGGATTGCCAGAAGCAAGTATTTAGTAACTATTATGAATATAGACTGTGTCCTGGATTGACTCTGAATTACCCTCTGCTACCTCATTAAGAGACAACATACGTCCAGATTCATAGTAAAAAGGGTTTTATGATTTAAAATTTTGGAACAATTTTAATTTTGATCAAGAGGTTAATTAAGTAAAAGGGTAGCTTCTGATGGCAGATTAAAACTTTAATTAAACTAGTTACTAAACTTAAATTTAAACTAAACTTAACTATAAGTAAAATAATGTCAACTAACAGATGAAACAATGTTTTATCTGTTCACAACCACTTACTTCCACCCGTATTTACGCACTATTAACGTAATTCAGAACCGGTCCCGTAACGACCCGACAGCGTTTTCTATTCACATCAAATTATATTGACTCAGTCACTAACCGTTTTGTAAACATTATGATGCTACATAAATATATTTAATATTTTTATTTAATCAAGTCAAAATATTAATTTTTAAATGTAAATAAAATATCGAACCACATCTAACGTTATAAAATTATGAAAATATTAATAGGACACTACAATTCTCACAGCTGTTTCTTTTTAATATAAGATGTTTATTTCTTCATTTTGAAACATTTCTTCTTTAATTCTTTGTTATCGAGAACGTAAAGTAGGCCTAAACTTTGATCAACATAATGGCTTTTCTTAAAACGCGTTCCTACATACAATACACAGAAGTTAATATTTTGAAAATTATTTTGCTCTCAGCTTTCAAAGATAATTTAAGTACTAAATATCTTTACAATTTTAAATTAATCTAAATGATAATAATAATTTATGAATTAATTCTAATTTTCTATACTTATTGAAATATTAAATTGATTTATGTTAAATAGTAAAATATTCGTTGCGAATAATAAATTACACCATGAGATCAAATTATAAGTTTATTACTATAATGACAATGCAAAAGAAAGGTAGCTAACAGACGATGTAAATTTAATTGAAAGGTACTGTATCTGAAGTAGTTGTTATAAAAACCAAGATGGGGAGAGCAGTAGTAACAGAATAATAAAAACGACATGTAATAATTACAATTGGTCGCTAACGAACGAAGAGAAACCCTCCTGGAGGGTATATAAAGCTTATTAGTGCACGTTCATGTTTAATAACAGTCGAGACAAATACAACAGCAACGGCTCTCTAATATAGTTACTTCTGGGATGTACTGTAGATAAAATACCGGGTGGAAAAAAATAATAACATCATTTTTCAAAGGTCATAGACCCCTTAAAGTTTTAACCTAAATCTTACATTTTGACTTAAAATTGTGATCTTAAAGTTGTGACATGAACATTACTGATACTTGTGGTACATTGAAACCTAATAACGTTCAAATACTGATAATAATGATGATAATAAATTCAATATCTTTCCAAATGCTGTTTTAACAGTATCAATAAACCTATGCTACGTGAACTTAATGCTAGTGTAAAATAAAAGTCCTCAAAGAGGTTAATATAATAAAGAGGTTTAGTGCTTTTCTGGTTTTACCCAACACTTTTTTTTCTAGGTAGCTTTCAATTTAAGAAAAATAATACTTCTTAACATTTCAGATTACAGCTCTTAGGGAAGTTAAATAAAAGCAATTTCGTTTCGGGATAGTTACCCCGTTTATACCCCTGGTCAATATTCGAAATTTTGTTTTTTCATACCTATGTATAGAAGTAGTAGCTAGCATTTGCTTTATTATTTAGGGCAGTCACCTCTTTTGTCCTTTTTGTCAAAAGTTTTCAAATTCAAATGCTTTATCTTTCTGTTCAACCCCTGTACCGAATTGTACCGAATTTCAACTCTCTAGGCGACCGGGTATTTAAAGATTTAGCGATGATTGAGTCACTTAGTCAATGAACTTTCATATTTTTATACAGAGAGAAAGCGAATAAAGCAAATAAATTCATGAGATGGTATGAGATTTCAATATGATATTTTTAAAAATAGGATTGTGTGTAGAAATTAGTTGAACAGAAAATTAATTAAATCCTGAAACATCATAGCAGAAATGATATCAGAAGCAAATCAGGGTATTGCAAATAAAATTAGGTCAGTTCTGAGGGTCAAATGATAGTAACGTCAAACATGAACACCTTTGAATTCCTGAGTTATTTTTGTAATCGTAAAAGACTGCACACGTGGCAGAAACTTATATGCCTCTTATGCAACTCATCTACCTTCGAAAACTTCAATAACTGTTCCTAAAACATAATAATACAAAAAAATAAATTTTAGAATTTACATTTCCTAAATTACCCAAAGGCCTGTTAACTGCCACTTGTTGAGCCGAAAATATTTAGCTCAGTTACGTAGATTTAAATTCTACATTTGAGAATTCGTGTTATCACTGCACAAATAAAACATTATATGTACAATTTAGCTGCTAAATTTTCTACTTTTCTAGTAAAATAATTTTTTTCTAGTTTTTTTACTTTTTAAAATCTTTATCTAGGATGAAGTTCTTATAACTTCAGTTTTGATTTGCTGGTAGAATTATTCGTACACCAAAATTTCTAGTACTAATCAAATTGGAAGTAATATGGTTGTATAATATTGACAATAGTAATTGATAGTAAACAGAAAAAATAAAGCGAGTGGTCAGAAATATCGGACAAAGTTTAAGGTAAATACCCCTAGTTTAACGTAAGTTTAAAAGTTTTGAGGTAAAGCAAATGATTTAACTTTTTGCTTTTACGAATGAAGGAGATAACTAAAAAGAAAACACTAAAATTTGTCTTCTGATTTCTTAGCTGTCTACAGATTTGTAGGCCGCAGATTCATCCTGCTCATTAACTAGAGTAGGTAATTAAAAAACACTAAATTATATATTATAGTCCTTAAAATATCAATAGGCGGGTGACTATCACCGAAGTGCTTTATAAACCTGTATTAGATATTTAATTTATGGCAAATATAATTTCATATCAAAGGACACGTAGGTAGGCTTACTAAAAAAACTCAAATATGGAAAGTGCATGAAGAGTAGTATTTAGTCACTAATCCATAAACACACTTGCCTATTAATCTATAACTTCATCATAAATAACTTTTTAGACAAATTTCCTTGTGGTTGATTAATTTAAAATTAAGCTTAAAAATCATTCTTAATTGCCCAAATTCAAATTTATTAATACAATTACAATCATAACAATACAAATAAATAAAGTAAAAAAAAACAGAAGTATTAGTAAATATTGTGATTATAATATTTTCTATGTCTAATTTTTTATTACCTATAAATAAAAAAATACATAACATATAGATAATATAAATATAATTTATAGCATAGATAATATAATTATACAGTAGGTATACAGTAGACTGGCAATAAAGTTCACGAGGTTGAAAATAATTGTAAAAGGAAAAAAACGATTAATAGAAACGATTAGGGAAAAAAGACCAAAATTTTACGGACACATGTATAGAATTTATGACGAATTGTTGACAAAACAAATTTTTAAGATACTAAACAAGAGACCTAAGGTGTCGGTTATAAGGTTCAAATAAGTCAAAAAGGATATTAAGAAAACCGCAATAATTAACGGAACTAATTACGGACTTTAAGGGTTTCAATGAAAAACAAAAGCAGAACACCGGATGGATGGAAGAAAAGAGAAAAGCCTACAGTTAAAAAATGCTGAGGTGGGCTCCAAAAAGAGCTTCCAGAAAGTTTAAAATAACCTTACGTAATCTAAAATTTCTTCTATACGAAAAATATACATACATAATATTTTTCATACAGGTATAATAACTAAACCTGTAAAAAAATAACCTACCTGTGTAATAACCTTACTTATTACTTACAAACTGGTGTGCAATCATCTGTAAAATAAGGTTGTACACAAATGACAGGGTTGGCTTCCTTAATAAACAATTTATAAAATCATTTATTAATTTGTAAAAAGCTTTATTTTTGGCAATTGTGATAATATTACAACGAATTTCATACGGTTTCTTAGTAAATTTAAAGTAATATCAACATTTTGGTTATTAGCGGCTTCTGTGGTTGATGGAACGGTGGGTTCTGACTTAAATGTCTAGATCGTAACTGGGAATCAAACTCAGAACCTTCCATCTTGTAAGCTAACGCGTTAACCACTACGCTACGGAAGCAGCCAGATTTCTTTTTATGTAAATACAGTCAAAGGATGGGGAAAACAACTCGAGTTACAGGAATTTCGAGTTATGGAAAATTAAAACAAAGCACTTATTAAAACAAGCAAAACCAGAACATTCCATATAGGCTAATACAGTAAGTACCCTACAAGATGTGGAATAGGTAGGCCTACTGCACATGCGTAATTTCGTATAATACAGTACTGGACGTTGCATTTAGCTTAGCTATTGGCTGTAGAGTTAAGTACTGTACATATTTTATACAGTATTCAAAAATTACGCAATACATGCTGACTGAGTACGGTACATTGTACTGACAGACTATAGAAAGGCAACCAGATGACTTTGAAGGTCTGTTCCTTTTTATGGTCGAACTTATTCTCTTGTAATGAAAGAAGCAGAAATGTACCTTCATTTTTCAAAAGACCAAATTCGCTATTTTGAGAAATATGTATAAATTGTCAAAAGACGAAAAAATTAGTTCGACTTAGAGAAATGGCAGAATTCGTGTTATAGATGACTTTTTGAATGGTAAATGCATGGGCAGGTTAAAGAGGACTGAAATTCAATTCGAGTTGTAAACGTTCGAGTTATTATGACCTAATTTGTTGTTAAGAACTAATATATTTCGAAAAATCAATCTAATATTTGTATAAAGAAGAAATATAAAGTTGTATAACAATTTACTGACCACCCAGTTAAAATAATAATATTCTAGTTATTTTATGTCTATGATGATTTCGTGAAATGGTTTTAACTCCATCCACTCGACTTCACTAAAACTATAATAGTTAAGTTACCACCATCGTTTAATACGTAGTTTGAGTCAGTAAATAAGAAGCAGCGATAGTTCTTATATTACTTATTTTCTACAGTTCAGTTGGTGAAATGCTTCTGATGCTATGCTAAGATCACTTTACCCGCTTCACCATTATCTTTACAACTAACCTCGTTACGGTCCATTAGTTGTTAAATTGCCCCTCACTAAACAGCGTCTAATTAAAATGAACAAAAAATGTACAGTACTGGCCACTGTAAAAGCTAAAATCTTTCATTATTTTGTATCTTTTTATAGTAAATTCTTTTCTTAAAAATATATAATAATTTTTTTTAATTTTATTAAACTGTGTACAACCATGTAATAAACCTTAAGCAAATTTGAAACATTTTATAGATGTTGTTTAGGTCAACAGCTGAAAGTCTAGCTTGAACCTCTAGAGGTTTTACTATGTAAAAATGAGAAGTGAGGTGGTTTGCTAACGCCTTTCCTCACTTAGTTGAAAGAGTATGCTTATCAGCATGTCAGGCCCTACGAAAAGAACTTACTTTCCACCCTGCAAATGACATCTTTACTTTATTCACCACAGGGTCTAGCTATATAGTGAAATTCATTACTCTCAGAGGAGATAACTCTGACCAGTGTCTTTTACACCTTTACCTCTTCTTCCGTTCTTTAATAGTTCAGTCATATTATTTTCTGACTATGTTATAAGAAACAGAACTATTTCTTGTAGCCCTGGAACCAACAGATTGAGTGTAATTTAATTTAACGCTCCACCTGCTCGCTATGGGCAACCAAATATTTTATAGATACAAACTGGCATTAATAATGAATGTATCAGAGTTTTCAGGGAAAAGATCTGATCCCTTAAATCAATCTTAATTACAGTTTTCATTTAAGTATGTAATTTTTTCTAAATATAATTAATTTTAAAATTAAGCTTGTTAACCCATCATCTTTTAGCCCTACTGCCCTTAGAGAGCTTCAGCTTCCTTTAAAATCTTTTCTGATGGTTTCCCTCCCTCCATCCTTTCCAATCCAAAAAATAAAATAATTTGTAACCTACCCATTAATTTTTTTCACGGATAGCTCCTTTTTCCCCATATGGAGATATTTCTTCTATTATATCTCCATCCTCGTTGGCTCCATTCACTGAAAGTGTACTAACAATCTTAATCTTTGGGTCTTCATGAATTGGAATGTTCCCCTGCCTTCAATGAGAGCATTCAGTTTTTTATTTCTTTGTACTTGCCAGTCATCTCCTCTCTTAC
Source organism: Catonia carolina (assembly GCA_035578175.1). Lineage (NCBI taxonomy): Eukaryota > Metazoa > Arthropoda > Insecta > Hemiptera > Achilidae > Catonia > Catonia carolina. The sequence continues at coordinate 262,071,751 of JAQMRL010000001.1, forward strand.
CGATCCAAAGATTTTTGTGAGGTTTTTACAGCTACAGTTTTGTCTTTTTTCACATCTCAAATGCTACTTTCCTCAATCACGCCAATCTCCTTCCCTTAACCTTCTCCGGACTATAAACTCCATGACACCATCAATCCACTTCCTCCTTGGTCACCCTCTTCTATTTCTTCCACGGAATCCACATGAAGACCTTAATAGGCCATCTACTCTACTCCATTTTCCACAGGTATATATCCAAATTCAACTTTTTTCTCTCAATATTCTCCACAATACTTTCATCCAGTCTCTTCAGTACCTCATCTTTTCGTACGTGTTCCAACCTTGAAACACTACAACACCTCTTTCGGAAATTCATTTGTGTAGCTGTACCTTCTTTTTTCCTTTCAGTCATCTGCTATCTCTCATCGCCTTAGATAAGCACACTCCTTGTAGTCTACCTCCGATTCTTGTAACCGTCTTCTTCCGGATCACTTTAGACCACAGCACTCGATTCAACAGCTGGGTAACTCTTTTCCCTTATATAATTCTGTTCACTTCTCGTTTACAAATACATCTTTACTAACCATCCAAAGATTCTCCTTAAAATCTCTCTTCGACACTGTTCAAAATGTTGTTATCTGTTTCTAACAAAGTTCACATTTCACTTAGTTGACAACTGGACGCACCAAATACATGTATGTTTTAAGGTAGATAAATAAAAATATATACTTTATATGCTCCTGAAAAAATTTTTAAAAAATTTAACTTAAAGCATTTTTGTTTACTCGTGACGTCATAAGCACTGAATAAAAAGAAAAGTCATTATCGGAGTTGAAATGGCCGTTGGCATAGTAACCAACGCAACTGTATTTTACGCCAGCGGTCCCGGGTTCGATTCCCGGTCTTTGCATCACCTCATATCCTACCACAATGCATCTCATCTCAGTTAAAAAATTATGGTGGTAAATAACTGTACGGAAAATTTTTAAATATATGCAAAAATCTGTTACAAAATATCAAACGAATTATAAATTCGAAACTTTTATATTTAACAACGTAACAAAATATATTGTTTTACAGATATTTGATTTTACTAAACTTATCCACAGCAAAACGTTACAAATTTATTTTTTATAAAACCTGATTTTAAAATTGCATGTTGCTGTTTAGGTCAACTGCCGAAAGACTGGTATGAACCTCTAGAGGTTTTACTTAGTAAAAACAAGAAGTGAGGTGATTCACTATTGCCTTCCTCACTGAGTTGAAAGACATCAGCATGCCAGGCCCTGCGAAAAGCACCCACTTGCGACCCTGCAAATGACAACTTCACTTCATTCACCACAGGGTCTGGCTGTATTGTGAAATTCATTACTCTCAGAGGAGATAACTGTGACTAGTGTCTTTTACACCTCTACCTTTTCTGTTCTTAAATAGTTCAGTCATATAATTAACTGACTATGTGATAAGAAACAGAACTAGTTTTCGTAGCCCTGTAACCAACAGATCGAGGGCAATTAATGTAAAACTTCACCTTCCCGTTATAAGCAAAAATTGCATATAAAAACTAAACTAAAATTCTACCATTCGGTTCTTATAAATTCACAGCACCTTAAGATGTATTAAAACCACAATAGACATAATAAAATTTAAAATACTTAAATGCTTTCTCACCCAAAGCTTAGTTTAGCGAAAATTTACAATAATCTACAAAAAAGTGCAATAGAAACAAGTTTCCCAAAATTACAGCCTTAAAGTGTATGTACCGTCAAAAATATATGAAACCAAGAGTAAATAATACAAAAATGATACGATTTTTGTTTTAATATTTTTCTGTGAAATAAATTATTTACATATTTAAGTGAAGCAAGTGGGGGTCACTAGTATATAAACACGTCATTTATGTTTCAAAATATTAAATGTATTGTTAAGAGTTATATCAAATTTATGATAAAATTTTGAAATAATTTATATATAAATATTTTGGATACCGGAAGTAATTTGTAAGACGACGTGTTTGTTTAAGATGTACAATTTAAAGAATAAAAACACCAACCAACAAACCAGGTTATTGACCGAATTTAAAACATTTAAATGTATTATATTTTAACTTATACAATTTAAACATAAGTTTAGGGGACATAAGTACACCTAAACTTGAGAATGGACAGATCACAGTTGGGCGGAGATTTATAATGTTTCGTACAAATAACATAATAAGTCGGTCCCCTACCGAGATACGGCTATATGCCACGATAAATATTCATAACAGATCTTCCTACAAACCCCCCTTCTCTATAACTACAATTTAAACCTCGATATCACAATGTATAAATAATATACTCGACTAATTTTTGAAAAAATTGTGTCCGTATAATTTAAAGGAAGAAAAAGAAGGAGGAATACGAAATTATAGTTATCGGTATGTATTGTAAACAGGTTCAAGTTCTAACTCAGTACAAGTTCGACTTCGTTTTCTGTTAGCGCATATATTTATAATCGTACAAAGTTTATTACTGTTTAACTAGAAACACATTGTTAACAACAAAGATACAACACTTGTGTACATGTTTAACCCTCTTTCTTCATCGTTTAATATTATTCCTCATCCACTTCAAAAATTTCATATCATATTTTACAACGAATAGTGGTGTTACGTACACGTTTTACAAATATACCTACTCTTAACTTATGTTACGACTTTGTAGATAAAATGTTATAAATACCATAAATGCCACAATTAATTTTATATTCACTGATTCATTGTCACTTTTAACTTGTTTTAAAATATTGTATTAAGCTTTACAATAAATATATCATACGATGCTTTTATATTACACTGTAATTCAATCTTGTATTTGTATATTATATTTACAGGTAAGAACAGTTAATTTTTCAAGGGTAGTATGTAATTTGTATAAGTAACTATTTTCTCTTATAAATAGCCGAGTTGCTGCTTAATGCACTGTAAAAACTATTATGTAAATTCTTAATACAAGTTTTACTTTTGTACATTTCACGAAAGACTAGATGACCATCCAAACCAACTAGCTCGTGTTCTAGCTGCAAGGAACTTCCCAACTGTCCGACGTCTAAAGCGAAAATGGAGTAGAGACCTCTTGGTCTGTGTTAGAACTTTAAACTCGTGGGCTTCCCTCGCATTCGACTAGTGCCGCCGCTTACTTGCAGCTGACCGGTATCTACACGAACCAGGCTTTCCGATAAGAAGAGTTGTCTTTTGGAACGCGTACGCAACGTACACAGTCTACTAGTTACCTCGCTCCATGCCAGTACAGGTAACTAGAATAATAATTAGGATTTACAGTCCATTTAAATTTATGTTCGTAACCTGGCTTTATGGACATAGTTTTTTGATCATCCGCGGCCGGATTCGAAACCAGTCTATTAAAAAGTTTTTAGTCGTCCGCGATCGGGTTCGAAACCAGTGTTTCGGTTATCCACGTCCGGATTCGAATTCAGTGTATTGCGTATCAGTGTATACCGTCAATGACTAGTATTGTACTCGTATTTTTTTAGTACTGTTCGTTTGGGAAGCCCGAATACGCGAGCCGTATTTTTTCGTATATGGAAACAAAGTTATTCACAATAAAAAGGAAAGGTATTTTTTATACTTAAATACATGTACGTAAGTAATGTTTAATAATAAAATTCGTTTATAGACTTAAATACGTCGTCAACTTAAAAACGTTTTTATTATTTTATACACAAGTTTATAAGTCATTTTTGGGTTCAAATAATTATTTTTCTTTCTTTATATTATGTAAAAACATTCGTGTAATGTAAAGAAATTATTTTGGATATTATATTATGGTCATCAATATTAATATCATATAACATATCAGTATCACTAATCTATGGTCTAGGTTGTACAAGGAAGTTTGTGTACGCATCGGTACATTTTCATAAACCGGTTTTTTCAAGTCCGATTGTAAAACATTTTACAATAATATCCTTATCAACGATTTCTTATCTCAACAAATTATTAATCGCAACGATATTATCAAAACGATTTACTTTCAACGATTCTGCAAATTCATTTAATTTATTAAAATAGATAATTTTAATAAATACGATTAATTTAAAATTTATTCTGATACATTTATAGTACAATATAAAATGTTGTTTATTACCGAATATTGAATATCTAGTTATTAGATTACAAGTTATTACTACAGTTTTCAATCAAATTATTTTTATTTTTGAAACTACGTTTATCACATTTAAACCATATTATTTCAAATTAAAATACTAAATTTATTTACTATCAAGAAAAATAAAATTTTATTTTAATTTCAATCGCCTTAAAAAATGGCTGAAAAATTAGAAGCCGCCTTAAAAGGGGCAATTTCACGTCGGGAAAAACTTTTCCGCCGAATCCAAAGCTTACATGATTTAATAGCGCAACTTTCGGATCCAATTAAATTGGACGAGTTCAAAGTAAGATTTGAAAATTTAAAGGAAACCTTTAACCAATTTGAATCCACACAAGAAGAGATTTACTCTCTTTCCGTTAAGATAAATAAAGATTTGAGTTCAGACCCGACAGTCGCTTCAACTACGGCATTTGAAGAATTGTATTTCAAAACAATTGCTGCTTATAAAAAATATTGCAGTCCAGTTGAGATTTCTGTAACCGAGACCACATCAGAACAAAAACTTGTTCGTCCCCGTTTACCGGAAATTAACCTTCCTAGATTCGATGGGACTTTAACTAAGTGGATTCCATTTTATGATAGTTTTGTCTCTCTCATTCATAATAATAGTGGGCTTACAGCAATTGAAAAATTTCATTATCTGTTATCTTGTTTATCTGGTCCTGCATTAGCAATAGCTCATTCTTTGCAAATTACCGATGCCAATTATGATATAGTATGGAGATCACTTAAGAGCAAATACCATAATAAGAGAGTGTTGGGAAACGGCTTACTCGATGCGGTTTTCAACTATCAACCAAGAATTACAGAATCAGCTGCATCGTTATCTCATTTTTTATCAAACTTTTGTGAACAAGTTACTGCACTAAAAGCAGTTGGTATACCAGATTTAGCAGATTTCATAATCTTATTTGTTGCCTTACGAAACTTGCCGCATCAAACCCGAAAACAATTCGAGATGCACCATAGTAGTGTTGACATTCCGACCTTTGAGTTATTAGCGGAATTCCTTCAAAATCAGTCTCGAATTCTAGAAATTTCGGAACCATCAATTTGGACCGGAAAATCGTCGAATAATAAGTCTGTCAAATCGTCAGCATTGTCACCTGACAACAAATTTACTAGTAGCAACACGATCAGACCTCGTCCTTATAATCCAGTCTCGACTCATACATCGGCCGTAGTTAAACAACAAACACAGAAAATTCTTTGTCCGGTGTGCAGTCAGCCTCATACAGTTTTCAAATGCCCAAATTTTCTTCGCCTAAGTTTGCCTCAACGCAAAGAGCAAGTTACAAAATTGAAGCTTTGTTTTAATTGTTTGAAAAGTTCGCATCAGATCGCTGCGTGCCCATCAAAAACAAATTGTTTAAAATGCGGTGGAAGGCATCATTCATTTGTACACTTTGAAACCACTGTACCAGAATCTATACTACCTGTAATCAATACTCCCGATCAGCCGAATAATTCAACTTCAGTCATTCAGAATAATACTTTAGCATCTTCTGTTAGAGCCAATGACTTGACTTCGTGTCACTCTAATGTGAATACGGACAAAGCAAATCATTCAATTTCAGTTGTCCTCGGCACAGCAATTATCGGCATAAGGGACGCAACTAATACTTTTCAATACGTACGCGCACTTATTGATTCCGCGGCGCAAACCTCTTTCATTACGTCATCGTGCGCCTTGCGCTTAGGCCTATCGCATAAAACGTACAATATTTCTGTCGCTGGCTTAGGCCAGAACAAAATTTCTGATGCAAAAGGAATAGTTACGTGCCTTTTCAAACCAAGGGACTCTGATCAACCTCAGTTCAATACTGAAGCTCTTATATTGCCGAAGATAACGTTAGACATGCCCTCTACAAAGATTCCAGAATCAGCCTGCAATCATTTTAAACATCTGTTCTTGGCAGATCCCAACTTTGATAAACCTGCTGAAATAGATTTCCTGATTGCTGGAGATATATTTCCTTATGTTTACGATGGCCAGACTATAACTACGCCTACTGGTCTTTCAGCAATGCATAGTGTCTTTGGCTGGGTAGTTACAGGAAAGATACAGGCTCTCAAACCTCCAACTACTTTGATTTCAACTTGTTTGACTTCATCCAATAGCTCGTTAGATAACTCGTTGAAAATGTTCTGGGAAACAGAAGAAATTCCACGCCAAGTTCCTCCAAACCCAGAAGATACTCTTAGTGAAGAAATGTTTTTAGCTCATCATTATCGAGAACCAAGTGGACGCTTTGTAGTTCCAATGCTTTTAAAACCGTCTGTGCAAGAGTTAGGAGAGTCATATGAACTAGCACAATCAAGATTAAGATCAACTCAACGCCGTTTGGCTCGTCAGCCTGATCTTAAAATTGCATACCAAGAATTCTTAAACCAGTACGAATCTCTTGGTCACATGGAAAAGGTGCCACAAAGCCTTTCTCCAAATGGAAAGTTTTTCATTCCACATCACTGTGTGATCCGTGAAGCTAGTACGTCAACTAAACTCCGAGTAGTTTTTGACGCTTCTTTCAAGACCACTTCTGGAAAGTCGTTAAATGATGTGGTTTTCACTGGACCTAAGCTACAGCGAGACATCACGGAAATTATTATTCGATTCAGACTTCATACTTTCGTTTTAACAGCGGACATAATCAAGATGTACAGGATGATTCAAATCCTTCCAGAAGACAGAAAATATCAACATATTCTCTGGCGCGAATCTCAAGAACAATCGATACAAGAATTTGAGCTCCAAACGCTAACATATGGTGTAGCATCAAGCCCGTTCCTAGCGTTGCGGGTATTGAAACAGTTATCTCAAGATGAACAGCATGTCTACCCTCAAGCTGCTGCTGTGCTACAAGAAGATGTATTCATGGATGATATTCTAACTGGCGCAGAAACATTGGAAGAAACCTTAAAACTACGTGACCAGCTCATAAATCTTTTAGCCCGGGGAGGATTCGAATTACATAAATGGTCTAGTAACAACCCTGCTTTGCTACAAGATATTCCAAAACAATTCATAGAATCATCAGTGCCACTAGACTTGGAGAGTCAGCATGTAATGAAAATATTGGGGCTACAATGGACACCTTCATCAGATACGTTCTCTTACAAAATAGAGCTAACCACTGCAACACCTACTAAACGATCTATTCTTTCTCAGATTGCGCGCATTTTTGACCCTCTGGGATGGCTAACCCCAGTTATTATGCGAGGAAAGTGCCTACTCCAGCAACTTTGGCTGTCAGGCCTAGACTGGGATGATCCTGTTTCATCATCTTTAGAAAAGGAGTGGCGGAAGATAGCAAGTAGACTAGAATTACTTTCGGAAATAAAAATCAACCGATTTGTCCTCACTGAAGAGCACATCAGTTATTCTATCGCCGGATTTTCGGACGCTTCAGAAAAGGGTTATGGTGCAGTCATCTATCTATTAGTGCAAGACTCACGTTTTACCGTTAAATCATCATTAATAATTGCAAAATCTAAGGTTGCTCCATTAAAATCAGTGTCTATACCTCGGCTAGAACTCTGTGGAGCTCTACTTTTGTCTCGACTTTTCAATTTCACGCATAAGATATTATCAAGCAAACTTAATTTCAAAGAAATTTATTTGTTTACTGACTCCAAAACTGTATTGTCCTGGTTGAAAACTTCACCACATCTACTCAAAACATTCGTAGCTAATAGAGTTTGTGAAATACTTGATGTCTCATCGCCAAAATCATGGAACCATGTGTCATCTGAAGACAATCCTGCTGACCATGCTTCACGTGGGATTTATCCAGAAGATTTAGTTTGCAACTCGTTATGGTGGTCAGGACCAGCATGGCTGACTACTCCAGTAGAACAATGGCCTTCACAAAACATCGATCTGAACACCTTAGACAGCCTTGAAGAATGTAAACCATCTGCTATGGTTACAAGCGCAAGGAGTGAAGAGTTAGGACCATTAATTACGAATTTACTCAACAAGGTTTCATCCTTTTCCCGGCTTATTAGGATAACTGCCTGGTGTTTCCGCTTTATCAGCATCCTTCAGACCGGCAAGCGAGTGAACTCCAGCCTTACAGCTGAAGAATGGCGCAAGGCTTTAAATTTTTGGATTAAGGAAATTCAGCATCAATATTTTAAGTCTGATATAAAAGCCCTTCAAGCGGGCAAGAATGTTTCAGCATACCTTCAGAGGCTCAGCCCCTTCATTGACCCGTTGGGTTTCGTTAGGGTGGGGGGTAGGTTACGCCATGCTGACCTGCCTGCTCAAACTAAACACCCAATAGTTCTTCCTAAGAAGAGTCATTTCACCGATCTTCTGATTGATCATTTTCACAGAAGTTATTTACATGTGGGACCTCGAGCTCTTCAAGCGTTACTTCAACGTCGATACTGGATCATTTCTGCGAGAAGTGCAATTAGGTCTAGACTCTCAAAATGCCTAACTTGCTTCAAGAATCATGCTGCTAATCTTCAACCTCAAATGGGAAACCTTCCTTCCTCACGAGTATGCCCAAGCCGGCCTTTCGAAAATGTTGGAATTGACTATGGTGGTCCTTTTCAGATTAAACAATCAACATTACGAAATGCAAAAATCACTAAGGCTTATTTATGTTTGTTCGTATGCCTTTCAACTAAGGCGGTCCATATTGAAGCTGTCTCAGACTTGACAACTGAAGCATTCTTAGCAGCATTTCAACGATTTGTGTCCCGTAGAGGACTATGCGCTCATGTGTTTACGGATTGTGGCACAAACTTTGTGGGAGCTTCAAGATACTTGATTGGTCTATTTCGCTTTCTTAAGAACAACCAAGCGGAAATTGCAAGCCAATTAGCTCATCAAGGTATAAATTGGCACTTCAACCCGCCAGCAGCGCCTCACTTTGGAGGACTGTGGGAAGCGGGAATCCGCTCTACCAAATATCATCTTAAAAGAATTGCTGGTGAACAAGTAATGACCTTTGAAGAGCTTACAACCCTATTCACAAGAATTGAAGCAGTTCTAAACTCGAGACCGTTGTGCTCACTGTCGTCAGATCCCAGTGAGTTTGATGCTCTGACTCCGGGTCACTTCCTGATTGGAAGACCATTAGTTAGTTTGCCAGAACATGATTTTACCGATACCAGGCTGAACCGCCTTAGGAAATGGCAGCTAATTCAACAAATAACTCAACACTTTTGGCAGCGCTGGAAAGCGGAATACCTGCATACGTTACAGCAACGGAACAAATGGTCAACTGACTGCCCTAATGTCAAGATTGGAGATCTGGTCCTTCTGAAAGAAAAGTCTCCAGTTCTTCATTGGCGGCTTGGACGAATTGAAGACACCCATCCTGGGAAAGACAATCGAGTGAGAGTGGTGACAGTACGAACTACCCAAGGCAGTTTCCGTCGACCGGTAGTCAATATCGCTCCACTACCTACAGCCTAGACCATTCTTTTGCCATTAAGAAGAAATTTTGTTTTATTTAGTCTTTTTTGTGTACATAGTTTCCCTTTCCTCAAAGGTTTTTGTTTTATTTTTATATATGTATTTAGTGTGTGAACTGAAAACCCCTTGCAGTTGTTTTGGTGGGGGGTTTATGTTAGAACTTTAAACTCGTGGGCTTCCCTCGCATTCGACTAGTGCCGCCGCTTACTTGCAGCTGACCGGTATCTACACGAACCAGGCTTTCCGATAAGAAGAGTTGTCTTTTGGAACGCGTACGCAACGTACACAGTCTACTAGTTACCTCGCTCCATGCCAGTACAGGTAACTAGAAATAATAATTAGGATTTACAGTCCATTTAAATTTATGTTCGTAACCTGGCTTTATGGACAGTCTGAATAATGGACAATACCCGTAGTTTTAAACGGAGAATGTACCACTCGGTACCTCTTCTCCTTAAAGTGAAATTCCCCACCGCTATTTAAATATCATATACGGAAGTTGTGCAGCTCAATGTAACCTACAGTGCCGTAATAAAGATAAAAGACAAAAAAAGTTTTACGTTCAAGTTATTTTTTTTACATTTAGTTCATGGCAGGACACATTCACTTATTTAACTTGCTTTATAATACTGGATTCACTTTAAGGAAAATATGTATTGTATGTTTTTCGTTGAACTGTTATACACATTAAGATAAACGCTGAAGGTGAAGAGTGTTAGATGAAAAAAAGTGATGAGAAAATACCAGACCCAACCAGGAATTGAACAAGGGACGCCCGGCACAGAAGTCAAATGCGCTCCCCACTACACTAATGGGCAGGCCTAGGGAAGTATGTACCTAAAAACTAAATAGTTGTAATTATTATAATATTTGGTTTATTAAAGCATGGTAACTGTTGTCATATTAATTCTTATAATTATTTTGTTGTTCTGGATAGCGTCAAGTTAGTACCTACCATTCATTTTTTTTGTAAAAAAATGTTTTATGTAATATGTTTGTAAATTTTGTAAGATCAAGTTTAATCCTTTGTATAACGAAAGTAAAACAAATAAATTTTATGTTGTAAGAGAAATTTTCTGGCTTTTATGGTATTGTTTCGGTTAAAGATTTTTTCTTGAAAGTTTGATTCTTGCTTTTCTTTTATTATTATTATTATTATTATTATTAGTTATAAAATTTTAAAAAGTAGCTACATAATAATACTTAATAATTGTCACTATTCGGTGTTTTTCAATTACTTTCTAACAAACTTAAATCTGCAATATCCAATTTCTGATTCTGTCTACATTGAATTTAATTTAATCAAGGAAAGGAGGTGTTCTTTTGTATTTTATTGACTACGAGAAGGCTTTTGATCAGGTGAAGCACAATGATTTGCTTAAAACTCTATCTAATATTGGATTACATTCAAAAGACGTAAATCTAATTAAAAATCTCAATTTGTACAGATGGCATCAGTTTAAGTTCTGTTCTTATTCTTTAATTCTAATATTAATATTCTTAATATTCTTAATATTCTTAATATTCTTTAATTTAAATAACTAAATAGTTGTAATTATTATAATATTTGGTTTATTAAAGCATGGTAACTGTTGTCATATTAATTCTTATAATTATTTTGTTGTTCTGGATAGCGTCAAGTTAGTACCTACCATTCATTTTTTTTGTAAAAAAATGTCAGATGGCATCAGTTTAAGTTCTGTTCTTATTCTTTAATTCTAATATTAATATTCTTAATATTCTTAATATTCTTTAATTTAAATAACTAAATAGTTGTAATTATTATAATATTTGGTTTATTAAAGCATGGTAACTGTTGTCATAGAATGAACTAGAATGAATATTCTTAATATTCTTTAATTCTGTTCTTATAATAAAGGGGGTACGACAGGATTGTGTTCTTTCGCCACTTCAGTTTAACTTGTATCTAGACCTAAGATTTAAGCAAACCTTTATGATGCTTTCGATGGGATTAAGCTGAATGGAGTACTTCTTAACAACATAAGATATGCTGATGATAAGTAACTTTTACAGGTTCAACAAGGGAGCTTCAGAACTTGATGAATAAAGTTACCGAAAAGGGCAAGGCTCTCGATTTAACAATTAGCCCACTGAAGAACAGCGGATTGAGCAGGTTAAGAAATTGAAGTATTTAGTAAGTAGAATTACAACAGATTTGGAGACAGTAGTAGACGTGAGAGCTCACATTGAAATGGCTAGGCTAGCATTTCTTAACTTGAAGTATCTATTCGTTAACAACACAATTTCATTTCCTATAGGATTGTAAAGATATACATCCACTCTGTCCTGATATATAGTGTGGAAACATGAACATTGAGTACGCAAAGTCCAAACATCGTTTAGAAGCTTTCGAAATGTGAGTGATAGATTACGGAAACTTATCAATCAAAGTCTCAAGTTTAAAAAGAAGTTTTTCTAAAGTTGCAATTATATTTTGATTACTATCAAGTACATTGATTTATGGAATGATGGGATTAAATTCTTTTAATTTTCGACCCTAACAAAATTTTTGTTACAGTAATTTTACGTAAAAAAAATTAAACATTAACCAATAAGGATTTAAAAGCATATTTAAAAACACACCATTTGATTTATTTTTTGTACTATACAGATATTAGCATAAGATTATAAATAAAAGTTACAGAAAGAAAATATATTATGCCAAGTACAGATCAAAAATCTAGAGTTGCTTTGTATTTAAAACATACGTACATGTATGAGAAATAAAGAAAAAGATGACTTTATTATGAATGTCACTAGAATGCAAATCAGAAGACTAAAGAAGTAATACTAATAATAAACTGAAGGGAGGATGAATAGAAAAATAAGCGGAATGAAGAATGGTGATAAGGGAAAAGACATTAAATCATACGTTAAGCTCGGTTGAAATATAAATGGCCTACCTACAGTCAGGAAAGATTTCAATTCCAGTCATTGTTCCCCTGTCCAAACGCACTCTTGACCGTTTCTAATACCCGCAAATAATTAATCAGGTTTAAGATGAAGTCTCTTTTTTCATCTTCATAAGTATTGCTTCCCCTTTTTATACTTATTTATTTCTTGTTAACGTTTCTTGTGGCTTAACCGAGTATATAAATTACTAATGCTTTATTGCACAATAACTCTTTTATATTAAATATGAGTTTATTTAGCAAGGGACATGAATCGGTAAGTTAATACGGCTATAGTTAGAATTTCGTTGACAAATCCTCTGGTCCGGTTTGTATCCTGAACTTTGACATTAGTGTTTTAAAACGTGCGTGCGCGTATTAAAAATGTACCTGTGTATTTTTTGTGAACTTAACTATAATACTAGAAATAGTATATTATATCTATACTAGAATATCTATTATAAAATATATACGCAACATGTACAGTTATATTTTCTTTATGCAAATCATAAACAATAAAAAATTCATCTAGGTTCACAAAAATATGAATTTCATCACTGTTAAAACTCCCCTAAATAATATTATCGACCAATCAGGCATAAGCTTAATTATTTTATATAAATTTATATTATGATTTATGTAAAATTCACAAATTTAAAAAAATTATTAATTAAATTTTTTAAACCTGTACCAAACAAATCGTCGCTGGTGTTCCACAAGGATCAATCTTGTCGCCACTGCTTTACAGCATCTATACATCAGATCTACCTGCATCTGCTAACACCACCTTAGCAACTTATGCTGATGATACAGTCATCCTTTCTTCTGATGTAAAGCCAGAAGCAGCAAGTAATAATTTACAAAGTCACATTAACTTTTTAAATTATTGGTCAAAAATCTGGAGGATCCAATTCAACGCTTCAAAATCAGTGCATGTCACCTTTTCTCTCCGGAAAGGCGAATGTCCTCAACTATTTCTCGACAATAAACCGATACCACAACGACAAAAAGTTAAATACCTTGGACTTCACCTTGACAAGAGACTCACCTGGGCGACTCATATAAAAACCAAAAGACTGACTTTGAACTCCAAATTGAAAGAACTATTTCGACTACTTGGACGCCGCTCTTCACTGACTCTAAAATCTAAACTATTACTATACAAAGTTTATCTCAAACCAATATGGACCTATGGACTACAAATTTATGGCACAGCTAAACCGAGCAATCTACAAAAATTACAAGCCTTTCAGTCAAAATGCCTACGTTTAATCACCTGCGCACCTTTTTATGTCAACAACAAAATTCTGCATGACGACCTTAATATTCCGTTCATTAGTGAAGTAGTTAAGTCCAGCTACAGTGTTTTTCACAGAAAATTGCATGATCACCCCAACGAATTAATCACCAAACTATCGGATGCATCACTACCAGGAAATCCGCAGCGCAGGTTGAAACGTCAATGGGCCAGAGATCTTCTATAAAGTGATTTATTTTATTTTAATTTTCTTTCTTCTTTTTTTTCTTATGTTGTTATTTATCATTCCTGTATCATGAACTTTATTTCATAGAACATATACCAATGGGTATCACCGTTCTTTTTCATTTATTTATTTTTATTTTTTTCCCTTGTCATCCTTTGTTTACTGTCATCTAATTTGCTCGTTGTATCTTCGTATATAGTTGCAAATAAAGTTATTAAAGTTAAAAAAAAAAAAAAACCTGTACAATTTATTTTTCAAAATTTATTAAATTATATCAATATTATATAACCAGTTTTTTGAGTTTACATATATGAGTCTTCAATCCTATTTTACGAAAGCTTTGCAATTTGTTAGTAACAAGATGATTCAGAAGTCCGTAGTTGGTGAAAAAGTTTACAACTCTTACATCTACATTTTTAGGCCTATAAAACAAACGGTTTTCTGCCTTTTGACGAAACTCAAAGTATTATCTAACTTAGTTATTACCGGTGGAAAAATTCAAGCAAATATAAATGATTTATACGACAATCTACTTTAGAAGTACAGGGTTCCAAATCGAAAAATCATAGAGAATTTAAAATCGGTGTAAATGATGGCGTCATATCTTTCAATAAATGTTCTAAGTTCCAATTCCTCGGCCTTCCCTTTCCTCTCTTATCAAGCATCTTAATATATTCAAAATGAATTGAGTGTGTCTCATAATGTATCCGATATATTTCATCTTCCTTCTGTTCAAACTTGAATGAGTTCTCTTACAGATCCCGTTAATGGTAGTACGTAATTTTTCTATTGTTTTTAGCCTAGCCGATTTTCTGAACTCACCTTTGTAACCACTTCACCATAGCTTCAAATCTTGCTTTCTTCAATAATCATGTTTCACTTTCAGGTGGTAAAATGCTTTAAATGAAAAGGTTTCATAAATTATTTCCTTATCTCAACGTTTATGACTATTTCTTATCAATTATATTTTTTACTTTCAAATTCTTTTTCAGCTAAATGTACGCTTCAGTATATTTCTTTACTAATTCTTTTGTAATTAGTTATCAATATTTCTAGATATCAGTACTAACTTTTTCGATTCTTTCATTCTTCAGTCAAATAATATATTTATCATTACCATTAATATATTACAGATATATTTCTATTGTTTCTCATCTAAATATTGTGCTAGACTGGCCAACATTATTATCATTTCTTTCTCAATGTCTGCTACCAGAACTGTTTCATCTGCAAACCTAGCGCAATGAATTCTTATTCAATTGTACACCTATTAATGAAATAAATGTTACAAACACTTTTGTAAACAAATATAACAATAATGGAAATCCTTTTCTTATATATTTTTCTGTTTTCTTACTTCGATTAACTATTAATTTTTGTTTTTTTTAATCGTTCTACATGTGTACTTAATAATAGAATACCAAAGTGTAAAGACTTTACTAAGATTTAACAGCAGAGATCTATAGTTTGTGACCTATATCATTCTAGTCTGTTAAGTTTATTTTACTAAAATGATCGTTCGAAGAAACATTCGTAAATACATAAAGTTAACTAAGTTAATTAAGAGCTAAGAAAATTATTATTTTAAGATGTTTACATTTTTAATACAGTTACTTGAAGTAGGCCTACCTAGATTTAGGCTAAGAGTAAAATGAATTATTAGAAAGGTTTGTCGACCCAACAGTTTTCTTGGAATAGTAACAACAGAGAAAACAGGAAATAATAATAAAAAATTATAATAAAGAGATTTAATAGAAGGATAATGTGACACGATGCGTCACTCAATGGCGAACAAGTCGAAAAACCGCAACATTGTCATTGAACATGATTGGTTTAATTCTAGTTGAAAAATGACGAAAACAAAGTAAAAAGTAATGAACATTATAATATTATGAAGATTATTATTTCAGGAAACAAATTTGTTCGCAATTGTTATTTTAAATTTAAACTAAAATGAGACTTAGATTAACTTTCCCTCAGATATTTTTATAAACAGGTAATAATGGACCAAATGGGTACTAAAATATTAGGCATCAGTGGGCCTAATCTAGAAGAAAATGATTGTTATTAGTACCCATTAAGATTAAAATTCATTAAACTTGCTTAGGCTAAAAAGAAATTTTACTAGATTAGTTAATAATGGTTAGCTATAATTCAAATTTTTTTAAATTTATTACAAAAATAAAACAACTTACCGACTAGCACCTTTGTTATTAACACTCAAAATAATAAAAGCTCAATGACTTTCCACAGAACGATCACAAAAAAAAATCTGGTGTGAACAACTCACACGACTTTCTTTTGCAATAATAAAACATTGCAACCTAACATTAGTAATAAAACGTTAAAATTAAACATAAAACTAACCTAAAAAACATAACCTTATTTTAATCATGAGTGAATGATACAAAATGAAAACCAACCTTAGTTTCGCTTAATAATACGAAAAATCACTCTTTGACGCTAAATTAGGCTCTGTAGAGAAACATTCTGTAATAAAATTTGTAGATATTTTAATTTCCTATAAATTTGATTACATACACTTTTGTCGTAAATTGCACACTCCGCCCTTGAATCTTGAAAAATCCATTTTTTAACACATTTTCATGAAAAATAACAACAGGAAATCACTAACCGCTAAACCAAGCGTTATACAAAACAAAGTTTAAATAAAAGTTGTAAATTTTCAAACTGTCTACAACTTTTATTGTATATTTTTACGTTAAAATGTATATTAAAGGCGCAATCTTAGAAAACAACTTGTGTTACGAGAAAACAGCCTCCCCAATAATTTCAGCAGACATGGCGCCTATCCTATCTTGTAGAGCATAAAAAATGTAACAAATGAGGTTTTAAAAAAATAGTAGGAGCCGTTTTTGAGAAAATCGCAAAAAAGTGAAAAATATAACGAATAGACAACTTTTTCTGGTTGACCGTATTTGATAAAAAGGTTCGTGTCGGATCCTCTAGTAGTACCTAACTTTAGTTTCAAGTTTCAACCTCGTAAGATGTTCCGTTCTTGAGATATTTTGTTCACACAAACACACACTCACACACACACACACACACACACACACACACACACACACACACACACACACACACACAGACCAATCGCTAAACCATGTCTTGGGTTCAGGGGCAAAAACTCAATTTCGAAAAATCGATATGAAGACAATACTTTTCTTCCTATATATTCATATAGGCAAGAGAAAGTAAATATTAGGCATCAGTGGTTCTAATATAAAAGAAAATAATAAACTTTTAGATTAGTTAATATTGGATTTGCTATAATTCAATTTTTTTAATTTGCTGAGCCAAATAACTGGACTCCGTAAGCCCAAACTGGTTTAAACAATGATTTGCACAGCAGTAATTTTGAAGAAATTGGTAAAGGAGATTTTTAACAGTTAAAAATATAAAAAGCATAATTTAAATTATTTTCGTTGATGTTACACTAGAAGTTTATCCGACGTTTCTTATAATCTTCTAATTCCATGTTACTACATTCGTTAACTTTAGTTAATATTTAAGAAAATTTCTGCTGTATAAAGAAGTTTAGTATGTAATCCAGTAGGGTTTTATTAATACGATCTATCCAGTCCAAATTATATCGATTCCCTAGGATGAAGACACGATAAAGAAGTTAATCTATAACACGAGGTGGCGCAATTTGGAAAGCAGCCCTCCAGGAATCAGCTAGAGTTGAAACGCCAATGATGTTCCATTTCAGACCAAAGTAGACAAATAATAGCTATACAAATTATACTGTTCCAGTGATTATTCCAACTTAAAACAACTAATCAAAAACTTTGTTTGTTGGATATTTTTTGAATAAGTTAATCATTATTTATAATAAAATAAGCGCCATGGTCTGATCCTGGATCCTACTTTTTTGAATATATTTCAACAGTTAAACATTTTTAAAGCGCAATAAATTCTGAACAGATGGTCACAATAGTTCCTGTTCTAGGAAGAAATAGTATAATATCGTTTACAAAAGTTGTATCAGTGGTACGATTATTGTCCGGTTGTTTTCAGTAATTTTTCAGCTCAAGAATTTCATTCCATCTGCCAAAATCCCGTTTGGTTATTTATTCATAGTAAACGATAAACTATAAAGTTCCTGATTTTCCTATCTTAAAAGCAACGTCCGTATTTAAATATGACGGCGCGTGGTAGACAAGTGTGTAAACAATTTTTTTAAATCTAAAAGACTTTTAAAAAATTCAGAAATGTAAATAATTTAAATTCCGAACTTTCAACAAAGTGTTTCAAGAATGTGTGCGGTATGAAAAGAATTTAATACGAGTAGGGAAGAGAGAAATAGATGTTCTATGAATAACAGAGATAAGACGTGGAATAAAGAATCATAACACTCTTGCTACGGTAAAAAAAGAAGAAATGATATGGTTATCATATTTTATTTGAACAGGTCAGCTAAGACCGAGTAGTATGAGGAAGAAAAAGATGATGTTACAGTATTTATGTATGTTTTTGTATTTATGTAGTGTATGTGTGCGCGAGTATAGAAGATAAAAAGTGTGCGTGTAAGAGAAAGAATGATGAAGTATTCAAGTGGAGCCTTAACAACGATTATTCCTGCTTCGTTCTTTCCTTTCTGATATTTCAGTCCAGTCTTGAAAGTATATCCTGAAAATATATGGAAAAGGTAATCGACCCGCCATAATAAATTCGGGGATAGTGGACAAGTGACCTCCGTAACGAGCCTGAGCCCGCATTTCGGCTTACACAGCGGGTGGCATACGCTGGGCCAGAACCCGAATCATCAAGAGCGACCTCTCTAGATAAATGCCGTTTTTCTTTTTTTAAACTCCATGCATAAAGTTATTGTGAATAATTCAACCCCCTCTCTACCACCGATCTTTTAATGTCACATTTTTATAGTGGGATTGCTCTCGCCCTTCATGATGAGAATTACTTTTTGGTTTGAAGAAATAATCCTTTTCTTTATTTACGAACGACTACAAAAAATAATTTATCATCACATTAATTATTCTATAATAGTTAAATTTATTCTAAAAGATTAAAAGAATCTATTATCCTTCAATTTTTTTACACACCAGTTTAATTAAAATTATAACAAACTTATTCAGAACTACAAACTTACTTTTATACAAGTAACTGCATCATTGTAAGTTTGTTTAATCGGCAGATTATCTTCCGAAAAACCTTTTGTCTTGTTCTCTGTATTTTGGTTATGGCACTGTACAATGAGCGAATATATTTCTACGTGATATTAAAGCAATTTAATTTGCGGTGACGAAATTTATAGCCAGATTGGCAGAAGGGAGGTATCTGGCAGAACCCGGAGAACATAATCACCCATACGTTCTCCGATAGGAACTACGAGTGTTTTTCGCTAAGCAGAATAAGGAATCTCAGTTTCATTTCCGCTTCAGACGTCATACGGTAGTTCACGTAAGATGACCTACTCATTTCCATTACGATCTGCTTTTTTTCTGCTATGTTTCTGGCTCTTGTCTTCTGGTGAATCCATTCATGGTATTTTTATCCAACAGCCGTATTCCCGGTATGTTTTCTTCATTTTGCTTTAAATGGTCGTAAGACATTTCATCCCTCTCATTTTTTACTAAATTTTTTTGTGTAAATAGATGTGTGGTGTATATAGGTTCTATTACTTATAGTATATATAGGCCTACCTATATATACTTGTAGTATAAATAGGTTGTATAGGTTGTAGTAGGCTATATAGGTTGTTGTTTAGGTCATCCGCCGGAAGGCTGGTTTTAACCTTTAGAGGCTTTACTAAGTAAAACAAGAAGTGAAGAGGTTTATCATGCCTTCCTTGCTAAGTGGAAAAGTATGCTTATCAGCATGCTCTCTGAAAAGCACCTATTTTCCACCCTGCAAATGACACCTTCACTTCATTCACCACAGTGTCTCATTACTCTCCGAGGCGAACACTCTGACTAGTATCTTTTACACCTCTACCTCTTCTGTTCTTAACTGCTTCAGTCATATAATTGGCAGATCATGTGATAAGCAACAGAACTTTGTAGCTATAGGTTGTTTATGTAGTAAATACAGATATTTGTGCTCTACTATATGCAATCTAGTCTGCCAAAACTCATGAGAATTATGCTGTCGTGATAAAAATCTTGTTCTTTTTAAGATTACAGCCTTAATTTTAGGAAAAAAGGTGTATAATTAAGATTGTAGAAAATTGAATAACCTACATCATTTGTTTCCAACATATTTTTCTACAGAGCTTACTTTAGCGGCAGTTAGAGGTTTCCGTATTTGTCTTTCAAAATCAAAGACCAACAAGAGGTTAATCTTCATTGGCGTCATTCACTAATGATTAAAAGTAGGTTATGTATTTTCATTTTCCTTTCTTTACTTATGATTAAAACGTAGCTTACTGTGGTTTTCATAACGTACATTGGTAAGAGAAAAACGTGAAGATGTTTAAAATCAAATCTTTATTACAAAGTTACCATTTAAATTTGTCAGATAATGTTTGTGGTGTGTATGTATTTTTATGCGTAATGTGCAAATTAAATAAAAGTTTGACGCATAAATCTTAATCATGATCAAGGTTAAAGTGGTTAATCAAAATTCACAGTTTGACCACCGAGCAAAATCATCCATTGAATCTAAGCACAACACCGCTATTAATAATAAAAATCCTATCATGTTTTTCTTTGCTGTTTAGTTGTCCTATGTACTATCAAACATGATCTGAATCATAAGTGTAATTTTGTATACAAACCTTACCACAACAATAAATTTTTAACTTACAGATGCAAAGCAAAGCCTGTTTCGTTTCTAATATATCACCTTTAAGTCTTTGAGGGCAGAGATACCACAGTAAGCTTGTAACAGTTTGTATCTATGTTAATCTATATTTTTTAAACCACAAAATCGCTTCCAATGTATTTTTAATGGGAATTCTATTAACTCCTGAATTCAGAGTTCTACCGACGAATTTTTATAATTTTTACATAGTTTTAAAGAGTATTCTTTCCTGATTTGCCCAAAAGTTCTAAACTTCGAATTCATCCTAATATGAGCTTCATTTTGCAAAATGAAAATGAT
Organism: Catonia carolina; assembly: GCA_035578175.1. Classification (NCBI taxonomy): domain Eukaryota; kingdom Metazoa; phylum Arthropoda; class Insecta; order Hemiptera; family Achilidae; genus Catonia; species Catonia carolina. The sequence continues at coordinate 262,092,812 of JAQMRL010000001.1, forward strand.
TAAATTTCGTTTACAATGAAGCGGTAATACACTAAAGTAATGCGATTCCCCACATATACCCCTCCACACCCATATTCCAAAAGCATACAGAATATATCATCTCTCTATTCATCTCACAACACAATCAGTCGGTATTAGACATTGTGTAACGTTTTTTTATTTAAAGTTTTAGTTTAAAACCGTTCTTTTCAAGACAAAACTATCGTACTACTGTACTTTAGTCGTTACTCACTGTTCTTCTAAGAATCGTTAAGTTTGCTGTTAACTAAAATCATTTATTTAATGATAGAGGTTTGAAACCCAAGAACATTGTGCTAATTGTATTTGCACAGGTCGACTATACTAGTATAACTTAAATTATTAAATGTTTTTTTTTATAGTTCAACAAGAACATAAACATATCGGCAATTCATAAGATAGAATATTAAATGTATAGTCACCAGCTATTTCAGTTTTCCGAGATTGTCTCGGTATTTTGAGATAGCAATCAAAAGACTTTGCTTGAATAAAAATTAAATGACTTTGTTTGGTTCGATAAAAATTAAAACATACTGTTCCGATTTACTTGATATTTTTTCTATGTACGAGTAGATAACTTTCTAGTTTCTATAAATTTATTGAAAAACCGGAAGGTTGAAAATTTATTTTCCTCTGGCAATTTGGGTTGTTAAATCATAGTGTATGTTAGTGGTATTTTGTAGTGATTGGGAAGAAATTGAGGAGGTGGCGATTAACGTTCAGGTTTTTCAAGAAGGAAATCTGGTGACTGTAGTTTTACAGCTTACTCGAAGAATCTGGGTTTGATTCCTTGCCACGTCTAACTTATAAAGAAGTTTTACAAATGCTTCATACGCGATTCAGTTGTAAATATACGCAACTAGATAATACAACTCAACTAAAATATTCCTAAAGATGAAACGTCATAGAAGTATCTTAATCCTGTACATTTTGATTTTGACTTTAGTTGATAATTTAACTAATTTTTTAAACGATATTTTATGGGATTTTATAAGATACTTTATGGGTGTACCTTTTGATAGATTTTATTCAGTTATTGAGAAGTTCATGTTATTACTTTAGACAAGCGCCCAATTTTGTTTGGCTATGAATTTTGGCTGTATTTTTCCTTGGCGTGAAATTGAATAAATACATCAAGTGAGTTATTTGTTCATGTACGGTCGTCAATCGTCAAACATAAGTTGCTTCTTAAACGGAGTAATTTAACAATCCAAACCAAATTTCTTTCTAATCTGTAGGATAACGACTTGTAATTATCTTAAATATTTTGACATTATGTTATAATTGATGTGAGGAAACAATATATATGATAACGTTCCTAAAGTGTTTTACTTCAAGAAAGTAAACACGGTGCGGGAAAGCAAGTAAAAGTAGGATTAGAAGCGATGGACATGTAGTTATTAAGATGAATACAGAAGATCAACTGGACTGAAAAGATATCAATGATGAAGTACATTACTGGGAAAAGGATGCAAAATTGAACCCAATGCAAGCTCAACAAAACGAAGGCAAAATGAAGGCATGACGGAAATATTATGAGAAATTAATTTCAGTGTTAATATTTTTGACGATAAGATTCTGGGAAAGAGAGAAAAGGGAAGACCGAGGAAACTGAACGTTTTAATGAAATATGTGGTTAATAATACGTACGAAGTTTTAGGAAAAAGGTTACTGAAACCATTTTTCCAAAACTTTGTGGTTGCCGAGACAATACGAATCTAAAATGAATAAACGCATTCAACAAACACTACGATAAACCTAATTCATAACTTATAAAAACAGTACATATTACCGTAGTGAGAGTCTAGCCACTTTAGTTGTACAGACTGTGTGAATAAGAAGATTCTTATAATATAGTTACAAAGCCGGAATATTTATTGTTGAGTTGTGTCAACTGGCCCAGGGCAAATGTTCTGTACAGACAATGCAACGTGACCTATGGGTACATAAACAATACAACCAGCCTATATAAGGCGAAGACGATAATGTGGTGCCCTGTGTAATGTACGTATTATTCTATCTGGTGTATGTATATTAGTAATAAGGGGAAATTGCCTTGATGAGGTGGAGGTAGGTGTTAGCTGTGCCTTCTAACATCGACCCGGAAGTTTCCCACCAGGGCAGATAATAATACTGGATAGATCCATTCATGAATACAGTAGTATTCAGTTAGCATGACAGTAAATATGAGGAATCAGTGCTATCAATACAAGAATATATTCCCGGCATGTATTTAGAATTTATAAAGTTTCTCTGAAAATAAAAACTAACTTGCAGCGCTTCAGTAATGATTTCTTTTATATAAAAAATCTGGTGTGAAACACTCACACAACTTTCTGTTGCCAATACAAATAATAAACAATATAACCTAACATTAGTAATAAAACATTAGAAATAAATAAAAAAACTAACTTCAATAAATATAACCATATTTTAATCATGAGTGAATGATACAAAATGAAAAAACCTGTTTCGCTTAAAAATACGGAAAATCAATTTTTCACGCTACACTAGGCTATGTAGAGAAAATGCTCTAAATAAACGTTGTAGATTTTAATTTCCTATAAATTTAATTATATACACTTTTGTCGTAAAATGATTTTACACGTTTTCGTGAGAAGAAACAAAAAATCGCCAATTACCGCTAAACTAAGCGTTATACAAAAAAATGTTTGAAATAAATATTGTAGGATATTAAATTCTCTAAACTTTAAATTCTCTACAACTTTTATTATAATATAGTTTTTGCGCTAAAATGCATATTGAAGCCGTAATCTTAAAAAAAAACAATTTTTTTACAAGAAAACAGACTCTCCAAGAATTTCAGCAGACACGCCGCCTACCCTATCTTGTAGAGCATAAAAAATGTAGTAAAGTAGTTATACAGATTTGAATACTAGATAGTGGTTACAGGTGTACATTGATGGTTGGGGTTCAATTATTATATAATATTTTTTGATACATTGACTTTTAACGGAGATATTCACAATATTTTGTTAACCCTCTCTCTGAACTCCCCCATCCCTTTGTGATATTAAAAAAAACTTATAGCCTATTTTAATTTCGATTGTGTCCAGAACCTAAATACAAAAATTCATTGAATTTGGTAAAGCTGTTCTTGCGTGATGCCGTAACATACAAACAGATAAACAGACAAACAGAGAAAACTTTAGCTGAACTTATTTTCGGTGTTTACTTGGTAAATCTGGTGTAGAAACAAAATGTGGGAGCATTTTGAAAAATTGTACAGACAAAATCACAATTTTATTTATAAAGATATGAAAATGACAAATACCACCCAGTGATTTACGACTTATCAATATACATCAAAAACAAGACCTTAAAAACTGAAAAACTTTTCTCAATTTAAGTGAATAAACAAAATCATCTTATTTTCGTGCCATCCTTAAGATTTTTATCACTAAAAATTAACATAGCTACATATTTTTAAATTGATACTTTTTTTTTTTTTTTTTTTTAACTTTAATAACTTTATTTGCAACTATATACTACGATACAACGAGCAAATTTGATAACAGTAAACAAAGGATGACAAGGGGAAAAAATAAAAAAAAAATAATAAAAAATAAATAAATGAAAAAGAACAGTGATACCCATTGGTATATGTTCTATGAAATAAAGGTCATGATACATGAATGATAAATAACAACATAAGAAAAAAAAGAAGAAAGAAAAATAAAATAAATCACTTTATAGAAGATCTCTGGCCCATTGACGTTTCAACCTGCGCTGCGGATTTCCTGGTAGTGATGCATCCGATAGTTTGGTGATTAATTCGTTGGGGTGATCATGCAATTTTCTGTGAAAAACACTGTAGCTGGACTTAACTACTTCACTTATGAATGGAATATTAAGGTCGTCATGTAGAATTTTGTTGTTGACATAAAAAGGTGCGCAGGTGATTAAACGTAGGCATTTTGACTGAAAGGCTTGTAATTTTTGTAGATTGCTCGGTTTAGCTGTGCCATAAATTTGTAGTCCATAGGTCCATATTGGTTTGAGATAAACTTTGTATAGTAATAGTTTAGATTTTAGAGTCAGTGAAGAGCGGCGTCCAAGAAGTCGAAATAGTTCTTTCAATTTGGAGTTCAAAGTCAGTCTTTTGGTTTTTATATGAGTCGCCCAGGTGAGTCTCTTGTCAAAGTGAAGTCCAAGGTATTTAACTTTTTGTCGTTGTGGTATCGGTTTATTGTCGAGGAATAGTTGAGGACATTCGCCTTTCCGGAGAGAAAAGGTGACATGCACTGATTTTGAAGCGTTGAATTGGATCCTCCAGATTTTTAACCAATAATTTAAAAAGTTAATGTGACTTTGTAAATTATTACTTGCTGCTTCTGGCTTTACATCAGAAGAAAGGATGACTGTATCGTCAGCATAAGTCGCTAAGGTGGTGTTAGCAGATGCAGGTAGATCTGATGTATAGATGCTGTAAAGCAGTGGCGACAAGATACTTAAAATTGATACTTAAAAAAATTATAATATAATAATCCAAAAAGCTGGAATTAAAAATGTGTGTTTATCGGTAGTGTCATAAAAATAGTGCGTACTATGCAAGTGACATTTCAAACTTTATTTTTTACTTTATATGCCTATCTTAACAATTAATACTCCACATCCATGCGGAATAAACAAACGAAATCTATCTAGATATCATTCTATCAGAATACTATTGTAATATGTTAGTAACAACATAGTTGATATAACAGGTGTCTTGGTGTTTACTTTTAAAATTATTTATGGCTAACTTTTTGACTTACTGTTTGTACAGCATATCTCGTAAAATTATGTCTTGGAAGAACTTACTCAAAGGAACATAATTGAAGCACTTAAGTTATGACCATAGTTATCCACAAATTTACAGTATTCATTTTGCATTAAACAATTATGAAGTGTTTATTCTGAAATTATAAAAGATAACTTCAGCGAATATAAAAACTCATTGAAATATTTTAAACAAATGTAGTCATCTATACAGTTTTAAAACAAAATTTAAAAAATTTACTTTTAACAAAATTTATTCTTGAAATGATTATACTATTGTGTTCCCCAAAATTTTTATTTTATAAGTTACATTTATTCTACGTAGGTACTATGTAAAACAGCGTGTTCTATACTGACAGTTCAACTGTTTTATATTGTTTAGCTTATTTCAAATCGCATTAATTTCTTGATTTATTAGCGATTGCTTTAAATTATAGAACAATAAGTTTTAACATATAATAATTACCAGAACCTAGCTGGGAAACCAAATGCAGGTCCTTCTGCTTTATAATCCAGCATGCTTACCGCTACCCCCACTAAGGCGTTCAGTACAAATTTTATTATTTTTACATTTTCCTTAGATTTTACTGCTTACCGAGACATTTATCATTTAAACTTTTTTTTAAATTTATTTAACGTCGCATCAACATCAAGGTCATTAGCGACGACGTTGCGGTGTAACTGTGTGTAATAAGGATGAAATGATTTTTTGTAACGTATGAAAATATGCCGTGCCTGAGTGGGTTTCGAACCCAGGACCGCATGATGAGAGGCGAGCACGTTACCAACTGCGCCAATGCGGCCGACAATTTAAACTTATTCTTATGAGTTGTTTGAGATATAGTTTTTCTTGGTACAGTGTTCAGCTCAATTGGTTTCTATTACGGGATCCCGGGTAAACTACAACTTTAATTTCAAGCGTTTTTCTACCCAACTAACTTTAGTATCAAATAGTGATTTTCCATATTTTCCTCATCAAAATCAGTTCAAGAAGTTAATTTTTGTTTAGCCTCATTCCATACCATACTTTTCTTGCATAAAATACAATCAGGTAGCCAGTCGCAGAAATGTTTATACACAATGGTCTCTGAACTATAATAATTTATCAAAATCCTGCAATTCATTGAAACCTGTGCATTGAAATCTGTGGATAGAAATACTTAACCTGTTATCAAACTTAATGATTCTGTAATTTATACTCTAAAAAGTAAATAAATAACTCCGTGAGTATAATAAGATTTCAATAAAAAGAAAACGAGATATTAATAATTATTTTAAAGTTTGATTGTAAACAACAGGTTAATTTAATACAGTAAAAAATATTAATATTGAATAAAATAATAATGATTATATATTTTTTATGAACAATGTAACATTTCACGAAATAATTATGACGATAACAATAAATATTTTTTATTCTACCTTTATAAAACAATAAATAATGTGTTAATAATATCTTACATCAAGCATATTGTAGAAATAAGTCGTATTGGTATTTAGTTCAGCTGAAGCAAATAATTTAGAAATTTCACACATATCCTAACAAAAAACTCCTAGAATTACACATTGGAGCGAATTTATTTAAGGAATAATATTTTAAGTCCATATTATTCTCTATTATCACCTTCTTTTTCTTCTTCTACGCATTATCAGCTCTTGGTATTTTTGTTACATGTTTTGTTACTCTTATTCATCTCATGTCTAGATTTAATGTTTTTAAAAACTGTAAATAATTTTGTATTTTTTGGAAGCAATACCATTGGGTATTGTCTTCGTCATGTAAACACTTTCATATTATTCAATTATGATTATTTCAACTGATCATAAATTAAGTTGGATGTTAAAAACATAACTCAATTTACAAAAAAAAAATTATAGTTATATCTATTAAAACTTAAAACTTAACCTATTTCAAATCAACAGTAAACAACGAGACACGTGTTGAGCTAAAGCATAAGGTATAAAGAAGTACTATTTTACCGTATCGAAATTTGTTTCTAAAATACATGTACTATTATAATATTGTACGTAATCTGTTCAATTTAAGCAATCCCATCACCCAATGAGATGTAGATGATGTGTATGATATGTAAATGAGTCGTAGTCTTTTACAGACATAGGCTGACCATTACAGATGGTTAATTGAGCCTCAACATCAACGAACAACAGTAACCACTGTAGTATTCAAATCCGTACAAAAGTAACTACCTTTACTAGGATTTGAACCACGAAACCGTCGTCTCAGAATATCAGTTGTAAAAACATTAATAGATGAAAATGAAGAACAGTGATAACTTCAAAACAAGATTCTTCGAGCGATAACGCAATGCCCCTGTTACGTCACAAACATTAAGTTCCCATACGTAAATGACGTCGCGAAACAACTACACAAGACGATGCATGACAAATTTTATTTACATGACAACCCTCCCAAACAAAACATATAGCAGTGATTCTCAACCTGGGGGTCGTGGTGATATTATAGGGGTCGCGAAACAATAATGAAATCATTTAATCATTTTATGAGAAAAAAATTAATTTATTATAAGCTTACTTCTAAAAATTTATCAAGTTGGAACTTGTAAATTGCTCATGTATGTGCACGTCATACATGTATGTTCATACACGTCGCTGTTATAAAAGTGTAAACGCAGCAATATAAAACAATAGCAATAGTTGTATTCCTTTTTTCTCTGTCGGTATTTTCTTTAAAGATATAAAATTAGTGCAGTTTGATTAGCCTATATAATATTACAAAACCATTTTACATTCATAATTACAGTCAAAATTCGATTATTATTAGTACGGCTTACTATTATTATCGGGTGGGGGGTCGCGAAATATTAATTTTATTTATTTTTACTATTTGGGGGTCGCGGAGCAAAAAGGTTGAGAATCAGTGCACTATGACGATACCCGGTACTTAGCACAGACGTTTAAAACATCTTCGGCCAAGAGATCTTCTTGGCCAGTAGTATGACTAGAGATGACTGGAAGCTGGAGCAATTCATACAAGTTTTGGAAACTTAAGCCTCATATTTAGAAATTGTTATAATTGTGGTAATAAAAGATACTAAATTTTTAATAAAAATGTGTCAAAATAAAAAGATGACTTCTTGATCGGTTTTCTTCAGTTTGTTACACTACTTGAGCTACTAATTATGATTAAAAATGAGAACGATTACGCCTAAATACAAAGTAACGATTTATCGTTACCTTGAGGCTTTAAGGGTTAAAATTCTAATTCTTTTAATCTAGCTCCGAAAAAGTTCAGAGGAAATAAAGATTTTTCTCAAAAGAACGAATGTTATGGTAATCATGCTAATTTCCCAGTAATTTTAAAATTCTACCAACCAAAACACTGAGACAGTAATATTTTATATTTTAGTCAATGGGCCTAATATGAAAACGCAATACAAACACTACGTAGGAAGTGATTCTGTTACTTATATCCTTTGCACCAACCCACACTCAAAATACAAATACACTTAATAAAAACGATAATAAAAAGGAACAAAAAACTTAATCCAATAACAAAAATTAATCTGTTCTACAAAGATGTTGTGATCTGAATTCTAATTACCTAATACAGAGTGTGCAGATAGACAACCTGTAATATTGTTTCTAGCGTACATAATTGTTATTAAATACATAATATGTAAATTAAACAATAAATAAAAGTCCTTTCTACTTTCTTTTATTTTTTAATAGGTAACTAAAAATTCTGTTCCGCTTAAATCACCAAAATGTTTCAATTCGAAACGAAGACATTACGACATGGTTTAATATTTTTTCAAAAGCTCATAAACTATGTAAGTCTAGTCCAGGTCGATTAAAACGTAATATTAATTAAAATCAGTTTATTAAAGATTGCATTATTAAAACATCTTCCATCGTTACTATATTGCCAAACCGTTCAAATGATGTTCTCAAACTTTTTTATGAGATAATTTCTTATATTATTACAAATATATTTTTAATAGACTAAACATAAAAATTGTATTGAATTTATTTGACACAAAATATAAAAGCTACTACTCCTTTGTTACTATAAATTTTAGAAAAGTAGCTACTTTTAATGAAGATGAAATAGTTCTGATAATTGGCTTTTTTTATGTTGAATGTAACTTGTATAAATTTTTATTTAAGTCTTTTCCTTGCAAACAAATACTGAATCTCTGCAAAAGAAGCTGTTCAATAAGACATTCGGATGTTTGGATTTTAGATAAACTGACGATTGGATAATTTATTATTGTTTGAAAGCGATTGTTTTGTATTGTTTGAAATCACGGTATAGTTCCTGATAAAATTTTTAAGCCAAGCAAATGAATCAGAATAAAGTAAAGATCAAATGTAGTGGTTGTTAACATTGCACAGTTTTTAATAACGGATATTTATGTTGCTCCCCCATCCGGACCGAATGTTGGTGACCATCACGAAGATCCAAACTTTGTCAACTGTTGCTCGAAAGAGTTTCGCCGAGAAACACCAAACCACTTTCTCAAATTAGTGAGCCAGATTATCCTTTGTCTACCGAGTCTTCAAATGTCATGAATTTGAACAGCCGAGCCTAAATAGCGATTTGAAGGAGTCTGTACTCCTACGTATCTCACGTTAATTCCCAGGTTCTCCAACTTGCGCTATTCAATCGTTAACAACACTACAAGCAGACATTCTACCATCTGAAGGACCTCTTCATTAGTGATATAATTACCCAAGGGATTCTAAAAATACTCCGTACAACATTTCGGACGTCCTAATCTTCTTTTCAGCGACATCCCACCCGATCAATATTTCAACATTAAAAAGTATCGTAGAAATGAAATAGGACTGAATGATATTCTTTTTTAGTTCCAGGCTAAACCCTGAAGAAAAAACAGCGATTTTATAGATTAAAATGTCAATTGGCTCCTTAGATAAGAGTTTAAAACTCTTTGAATGATCCCAACTGTCATTTAGTCTACATCAATGTAGGAAAAAGTTGAAACCTGCTTAATTGACTCATCGCAGACACGTACCGATTACGAATAAGAAATCGAAAAAGCTCAATCTTGAGAAATATTCTGTTTATATCAGTAGTGAAAATGGATCATACCTAAAAATACTGGGTGTCCCATAAAGAGGTTGCTATTTTTGAATTAATATGCCGGACTTATCGCACACTCTACAGACTGGAAACTTTACAGTTATAATAAATAGATATGTAAAAAAAGTACTCTCGAGTTTCATTTGCTTATGATTAATCAAAACAAAATGGCGGAAAGTAATTTTATTAGCCGAGAAAGAAAAATTGCCAAGGTATCAACAGCAGTTCCTCTTCAATCAGCCTCATAAATTCATCGTCTGTTGCATAGTGAGAGAATTACACTTTTTCCTTCATAAAGCCCCATAGGAAAAAATCGCAAACAGACAAGTCTGGCGATCTTGGAGGCAGACTTGTCTGTTTGAGGCGGCTGCCACAACCTATCCAACGGTTAGGAAGATTTTAGTTTACAACCGCATTAGCCACATTAGTATAATGTGGAGTAGCTCCATCATGCTGGAAAAAACGTCTTGCATCTCCACCTGAGAAAGATGAGGAACTATGTGATTAGTTAAAATTGATGCGTATCTGTCTCCAGTCATTGTCTGATGAGACAACATCCTCAGTGACAGCAACCCACACTCTTATACCCTTTGATATCAAGTTCTCTTCGTGTAAGATATGTAGATTTTGTGTGTTATAATAATGACGATTATGTCTGTTTACAGATCCTGTTGCTAATGAAACTCGAGGGTACTTTTTTACATATCTATTTATTATAACTGTACAGTTTTCAGTCTGTAGAGTGTGCGACACGTCCGGCATATTAATTCAAAAATAGCAACCTCTTCGTGGGACACCCGGTATAACACAATAAAGGTAGCTTTTAGTGTTGTATAACACAGCATAGCTCTTTATAATTACTCTTGTAGCATTTCGTTAGGCAAAATATAGTCTCCAGACGCGGTTCACTTCTAACCACTACATGATTCCACCACAAAAGGCGGTATGGCACATGCGTGGAACAGAATAGAGCTAACAAAGCACTCAACTGTTAAGTTAAAATAGCTTTGTGAACAATGCCGAAGATCATCTCTGAAATCGTAAATCGTAAGTAAGTGTACTTTTTCATAATTCGTTCAATATTGAAAGAGTTAATTTTACTATTTTAATTACAATAATAATTCAGTAAACAAAACTTACGTTAATGAAGTGAACAGGGATTATGGTTTACAAATGTAAAATAAATGGGAGGGATTATATTATAAAAGATTGCGCAGTATGTAGATGAACCCTTCGCCTTTGGTTTATATGGAACTTAGACAACTACCAAATTATATGAATCTACAAAGATTTAAAGATTTTTAACTCTCTTTTGAACTTTGAAACCTGCTCTTACAATGTTATTATTTCAGCACGGAAATATTGCTACGAAACAGATAATCTTTTAGGCATTATTAAGCTATAAATTATAGTATTTTAAAGTAAGCTAAATTATAAACACATGAAAAACTAGTTTACTTTTTAAAATGAAATATCATTATTAATGATATTATTATAAGTTACTTAAGTGGGCTAGTTTATTCTACCTCCTTATTTATGGTTAGTAAAAATAGAAATATAAAAAATAAGAATAAATCAACAGTTAATCTGAAAGTTTTCTGTACTCATTTCGACAAGATATTAGATTTAATGGGCAAAAAGTTTTTAAACAAATTTATACTAAATCATTTTGAATGTTAATGTATGTGTAAAATTAACATTTAGTGCTAGACATTGTAGATGTTTGATTTAAAATTTCAACTATTAATATTTAAGTCTTACTTAAATGACTTATTTCAGTTTCATAGTGAACTACTTAAAACTATCAAATATTTTAGATACAACTTATAAATATTCAATAGAATATCAACTAGTTAAAGCAATAATGTTATTAAAAAACACTGTCGGTAAAAATCAAACTTAGTTACGTTATATGTATTCTTTTTTTGGTTAATTTAACGAGTTCTCATCACTTAACTAGAAGAAATATGCCGGTTAAAGTATTACCTTTAGTAATAAAAATTTTAATTTTATTGTTCGGTTGCATACAGCTTCTGTTCAGATACTGTTACTAACATGTCATAATATATTATACGCTATAAATATAATATTCATTTTTACCTAACGTTAACGTAGAGTCATAAATTATTTTAAGTTAACAAAAAAAATAAATAAATTTAGCTATAAAAATATAAAAGTTTGCTTGAAAAAATTCATTGGACAAACTTTCTCGCAAATAGTTAACAGAACCTAGATTTTTTAATATTCAAACATATTCCTACTTAAAATACTGCAGTCACTTAAAAATCTAATTTAATTAAAAAATCACAAAATGTAAAAATTTTATTTAACCAGGTGTAATTTTATGTAGGTATTACTCAGTTCCATAGATTTTGCCCCAAAAATTTAATGATTTGATTTTAATTCTTTCTGTTTTTCGTTTTACATTCAACCATTATTCATTATGAAAAGCTAGTAACTATTAACCATTATGAATGGTGCTAGTAGAAATTTGAATAAAACAAATTAAGACATAACCGGGAATCAAAACCGAGAACTTCAACGTAAAAGCCAGTAGAGCTTCCACTACGCTAAGAACAAATCTATCTCAGAAAAGTCATGAAATGCGGGAAAACTGGCCGAACAGCTGAAATAGAGAAGCGTATAGATCAGCGCGGTTTTCTTTCGGTAAGCAAAATATAAAACAATAACTTTGTATTGGCCGCCTCCATGGCATAGTAGTCAACGTACTAGACTACAAAGCAGAAGATCCACTTCGATTCCCTGAATTAGTTTTAATGGTTTTTTTATTAAAACTAATCTAAGCACAACTGAATCTGTACAAGAACACTGAAACATTTAAATTTTTACTACACAAGAAACACAATGGAATATAAATTTTAAAGATGATTTCAAAATAGATCTTAAAATGTCCAGAAAAATGAAATAATAACAAAAAGTTGAACTAAATGTTAAATTTGAAGTAACAATATTTTCATATAGTTTTTCTTTTATAATCAACAATACCTTTTTTGTTTTGCCTAAAACATTTAAAAAACAAAGTGGTTATGTTTTAAAAACTTTCTGTTCAATTTTGTGTAACAACAAATAGCAATTGCGCCCGGATTTATTGATAGAATCATAGCTGTGCAGAGCTATTTATGCAGAGCATAAATTAGATAAATTTGTTTCGTGATATTCCTGGTTGTCTCAGTTTTACCTCACAATTTATTTTCTCTATATACAAGGTACAGCAGGTATGCCAATTTTCAGAATTGTTGCTCTTTGTAAAGGTACAGAAATAAAATTTATTACTTTAAAGGACTTGTTAGTAGAATCGAATAGTGTAAGCTGTCTACAAAGGATTATGCACTTAGAAGCAGAAGAAGAAAAAAAAGGAAAGGTTTCAGTAAAACGGGTAGACCATGAGTGAAATAGATAAGTTTAGTTATCATGTATAAATTTGATGCGATGGCATCGCATCTTCTTTCAAATTTACACATCATAAAATTTATGATGATTTACTTAATTTAATGAAGTAGACGTTGTACATAAATGAAGAAAATTACATGCGATGGTATCGCATCTTCATTATGATGACTTAGAGAGCTTTTTTAATTCTTAAGAAAAATTTTTGCAAACAACGCTAGCCTTCTTTCAGAATTTTGATATTGTTGTAACTATATAAGTAAAAGGTTATTTTTAAAATCAAGATTACGAAAAATTATAAATATAACAACATAATAAAACCAGTAATTTTTGTATGTTACATTGAACAGAAATATTACATCCTAAAGCAAACCGAAAAATTGAAATTAAGATCAGTTTGGCTTCATCTGTAAAATAATTAATGCAAGTCTCTTATGGGAACGTTGCTAGGGGAAGAGTAAGGTGACGCTTTCAGCAACAAAATGCTGAGAACAGAGTCTTTCGGCAAGGAACGACGAAAAAATTGGAATTTTAAGGTATTAGGAGAAAGAATTAGATAGGAATATATTAATTAGGAGCTTTCCTAAGATATAAAGTTTTTAATGTAGTAAATAGACTAAAAATTCAGTAAAAAAATACAAGGGTGAAGGCTGTCAACTTGTATTATATAAACTGATTAAAGAAGTGTCTAAAAATGTTAATGCATATTTCAGAAAAATACTGTCTGGATCAGAAACAGGATAGAAAGAAAATGTTTGAGTTAAATGTTCAATTTGGGAAAAGAAAAACCACTACAAAGTTGAGTAGACTGAAGAAGAAGACCTTAAAAGTCCAAAAAATTAAAGATATTCTGAAAACGACAAAATATGAAATTATATTGACTTTTTCCTCAAAGGCCTACCCGTGAAGAAAAATAATTATAAAAAAAGTTTACAACATAAAAATAACTAACCATAACTTTCGTATTTTTTAAATGTTAGCCTCTTAAAAAATGTTTTTAATGATAACTTCTATGGTATTTTAATGACAAAGAAAATCCGAATCACACACGAATCACCTCGCTATCTCACTCTTAGACAAATTTAAACGACACTCGTCGGTTGAGGTAAAGACATCCTATGAACTTATTTTAAAGCGACAAGACAACACATAAGTTAAATCCACGAAGTTCCTCACTAAGAAGTTTTCTTCGATCAAGACATAACGAAAAAAATTCATTTACTCATTGTTCTGCCTAAGAGTAGATTGTAGTTTTTGTTGTAATTAAAGGAAAATTATTACTCCGTAAAGGTACTTATCTCAGACACTGTGCCCAGGAGACGCGGGTAAATAGTCTTCTTCTTCTTCTTCTTCTTCTTCTTCTCACAATCAAGGGTTAGGCTTCCGCCTGTTCCGACTCACAACAGCGATAAGCTATTGAATTATTGCTATCTTTTGCGTGGCCTCCCAACATCTTTCCACCCCACCTGTCGTAATTGTAAAACACTCAGAAGAATCCTTCCCTCAGGCATTCTCTCTACGTGTTCCCTCCTTTGATTTCGACATTCTGCAATCTTCCCATTCAGGTTGTAAACATCCAGTTTCGTTCGTTTGTCCTCATTATTCTTATTTGAGGAAAATAGTTGGAAACTAAACATATGTACATATAGGACGTCGGATACTGCAAATAGATTTCCAAGATGTGTTTTCATGAAGTAAAATTGTGAATGTTTTCGTAGAGAATAATCAATTTGACACTAATTTAATGATTAGAATTCAAAACAAAAAGCGTATTTTACAATGTAAATTACACTGCACAAGTATTAAATACAAAACTGTTTTACCATATAGAATATTTAATATTACTAGTGAAACATTTTTGCATATTGAAGTTTTATTTAAATTTAAATTTTTAAGAAAACAACAGGAAAATGAATTGTACACGCCCAACAAAAGTAATACAAGTGAAACTGTTTTATAATACTGCGCGTATTTTTTAATTTAAAAGTAATCCGTAGGTAAATTGTATGAAACAAATCATCTGATTGCAGTTTACTTATTTCATTTTACATATCATCACCACGACGTGAAATATAAAAGTTGTTTTTTTCGTACTTACACTGAACGCGTATATTTGCATGGTGAATAAATAGTATTAAGTTTATTATTATTACTGTTATAAGTTGATATTTCCGGCCCACCGATACAGGCTTACCGGTCAAGTGCTCTTTACAAATCACAGCTATGCCTTAAATCACCTAAAGGTATATTAAAATAAGGAATCATACAGTTTAATACCGCATGCAATATGTAAATAGTAAAATAGTAATATTTAAATGTAAATAACATCAATAAAAGTGAAAAATAATCCAAGAAAAAAGTTTAAACAGTACAGTAAAACTGTAATAATATTAAATGTCACGAGTTTTATGTAGCATATGTTTTTATTAGAAACATTCAAGCATGCCTTGATTTATAAGGATTATTAATCTTAAAACTAGAGTATGCAAATTATAGAATTTTATTTATTTTAAAAACAATATTGTTTAATAGTGTCAAAGAAAACATGACAAATCTTACAATATATGTACATATAATGGACTTACGAGGACACTTAAAGCAGGTTCAACGTCGTTTATAAATTGTGGATAAATAGGGTGGATTTTTTATTTAACATAATGAATTTATCTATTAATACAGACTATGTATAATGCTGTGGGTTGGTTTAGAAACAATAAAAAACTGGTGTGAAACACTCACATAACTTTCTCCTGCCAATGCAAAAAATGGACAATATAACCTAACACTAGTAATTTTTTTAATTTTTTTATTGACATTCTGCAAAATTACAATCTATTCAATCATGAACAATAAGTAATTACGATGTACACTAGTAATAAAACAATAGAAATAAACAAAAACCTAACATCAAAAAACGTAACCTTATTTTAATCATGAGTGAAAAACGCAAAATGAAAATCAACTTCAATTTGGCTTTAAAATACGAAAAATCACTCGTTCACCCTAAACTAGGCTCTGTAGAGAAAAAAGCTCTAAATAAAAGTTGTACCTACATCTTTTAATTTCCTATACAGTTGATTATACACTTTTGTCGTTAAATGCAAAATCTTTAAAAAATCGATTTTTTGACACTTTTTCGTGAGAAAAAAAAACAGAAAATCGCTAATTACCGCTAAACCAAGCGTTATAAAAACACTTTCAAATAAAAGTTACAAAATTTTAAATTCTCTACAACTTTATACATTTTTGCGCTAAAATGAATATTAAAGTCGCAATCTTAAAAAAAAACAATTTTTTTACGAGAAACAACCTTCTCAATAATTTCAGCAGACATGGTGCCTTCCCTATCTTGTAGAGAGTAAACAATTTTGTAAATAAGGTGATTCTAAAAAAAATCGGAGCCGTTTTGAGAGAAAATCGAGAAAAAATGAAAAATGACACGAATAAACTACTACTTCCGGCTGACCGATTTTGATGAAAATGTTCGTGTCGGGTTCTCTAGTGGTACTTAAATTAAGTTTTAAGTTTCAAGTTCGTACAAGGTTCCATTCTTGAGATATTCTGTTCTGTTCATACATACACACAACACACACACAGACACACACACACGCGCGCACACACGCGCGCACACACACACACACACACACACACACACACACATACATACACACACATACAGAGACCAATCACTAAAAACATCTTTTTTGGGTTCAGGGGGGTCTGAAAACGTGTAGATCCGATGAAAACTCGATTTCGAAAACTAGACATGAAAACAATACTTTCCTTCCTATATATTCACATCGGCAAGAGAAAGAAAAAACTATTCGTAACTAGCATTTGCACCCGCATATATACCGCTAAACTTAGAAGCGTGCAGCAAATACATTAGTTTATGATTTTCTCGGTTTCATGCTACATTTCACTTTTTCTAAGTACCAATTTAAGAATGTGCACACATGTTTCAGAATGTTCTCCTTGAAGGAAAATCAATATTATTTTTAGGTTGAGGTAAGAGTCCTTTGTAATCCTGAGAAGCAAATGATTAAAATTGAAATTGAAAATATTCTTCCGAAGCACTCCAAAAAAAATTGGTATCCGAGTAATATTGTGTCCCAGTACATAACGTTTTTTTATAAACCAGTGCCAAAGAGTTGGTGTCTAAACCTTCAACTTTTATTTGTATTGTTTTCTTATAACGCTTAGTTTAGCGGTAATTAGTGACTTTTTGTTTTTTCATCAAAATCTAAAATAATCGGATTTTTTAAGATTTTGGCCTTCGTATGCATTTTACGACAAAAGTGTTTTTATATATTTATAGGAAATTAAAAACCCTACAACTTGTATTTAAAGCATTTTTCTCTACAGAGCCTAGTTTAGCGTCAAAGAGCAATTTTCCGTATTATTAAGCCAACGTAACACAATCTCAAAATTGGAGCGTCGGATCATCAGGAGATGCCTGATCAAAATATGTTTCTCTGATGGGATATGGAAACCCGTCTCGAAAGAAGAAGTGTACAGAAATACAGAATCTCTAGCAGATCAGATGAGGAAAAAGATAATTTCCTTCTTTGGACATCTCTTGAGGACCGACTCTTCCAGAATCTCAAAACAAATTATCAACTTTTTCTTAAACAGAAAAACTCAGCCCCACTGGATCAGGGAAATTAAGGAGGACATGAACGGACTCCAAATCTCACTTGAGGACCTCAAAACAAAATCCGGAAATTACCACAGGCTGAAGACCACAAGACTTGAACAGCAGAAACCGACGAAACGACAGAAAGTTGTGTATTCTGACAAGGAACGGCAGAGAAGATCGGATGGATTGAAGGAATATTGGAGAAAGTTCAAGGAGGGAAACATCAGGAAAGGACTCCAAAAACTGAAAAATTGAACCGCAAAAATTGAAATGAGTTTTTTTAGTTTTTCATTTATATTTCATTTTACGTTGTTTACTAATATTAGATTATATTGTTCATTATTTACATTGGCAAGGTAAAGTCGTGTAGGTGTTTCTCACCAGATTTTTTTTTTTAATTTCTGTAAGAAAAAGAAACTACAACCGTGTTACATTTTAACACAACCAGCAGTTATAATGTCAATAGTTTTATTAAATTGTCATATTGTCACTTGTGTGAGGAAGACACCCAGTGGCAGCCCTTCGAGACGATTCACAAAGGCTCTCTATTCCATTGCCTGTTCAGTCTTCTAGGTGGGTTGTGTGGTAGGTGAGGAGCGACAGTGACTGAATTTATAGGTTTGTGTGACAACGAAGTTTGCTTTAAAAAGTCTACTTAAATTTAAAATACATAATTTAAAAGCTTAACTTGACTTTTGCTTGATTTCAACATTGAAATCCTGCAAAGGTTCTAATCGAAATTACGACAATCACAGAACCACGTTGGTACATAACGAATAACAAATATATTACACAGAGATCTCCACATTTCTACAGTTCAATAAGAAAATCAACACATACAGTAAACAATACCTAAGAAGACTTGAATCACATTACCATCTCACTGTTAGACAATTCAAACAACACTCTTCGGCTGAAACGAAGATATTCTACGGACTTATTTTAAAGCAACAAGACAACAACTAAATCTACAAAGTTCCCCCCATTGGGGGGCTTTCTTTGATCAAGACGTATAACAAAAAAGCTTATCTACTCATTATACTGCTTAAGAATTAATTGTAGATTTTGTTCTCATATTACAAAAATTATTTAAAGTCATATTAACCGTTTCATTATTATTATTATTATTATTATTATTAGCGATTACAGTAGGCCATAGTAATAGAAGAAGATGAGTTTTAATATTTTAAAACTTCCAAACTTAGTTGATAATTATTAAACCCAGACTGCCCGCTTTGTATTGAAACACGCAACATTTAACCCAGGAAGGCTAATATTCTCAGAGGAAAATTAGAGTTAGGCTACATTAAAATGAATTGTAAAGTTGACATTCAGAATTTAGTTTCTATAAAACAAACCAAAATATATGAATTTTAGATAAATCAAAATATGTTTATCATAAATATAAATAATGTAAATTATAATAACTAATTTTACGGTATTTTATTTATGTCTGATACGGAAAATAGAATACTGAAAACCTCATTTTTTTAAGAACATTGTCATATTTAAAAAATTTATAATGGAAGTAATTTGATTTAAACGAGGTTTTAGCAAGAATTATTGTAATTTTTATATTACGGCCTTCAATTTTGAATAAAAATAACATAAATATAAGCTAAATACTTTTCAGTAATGAATATTTAGGCTACATAAGATTCTGACATTGAGTGAATTCTGGCAATACAATTATACAGACCAATGTCAACCGCAACCTTGTTCATCACATGTAGACCTAGATAAATATTCTGTGTACAAACCATTTTTTTTTCTTATTAGTGACTTCATTGTCAGTGAATAATATTGAAATAGCCTGATTTCGACCAATTTCATCTTTACATGACGCTCTAGGTGCATATAATTCGGATTTTTGAAGAGTGATCGACTTTTAGTGAGTCCATTATTTGTTCTAAAAAAACTACCACTCAAGGGCAAAAACTTCTTCTTCTTCTTCTTTTTCTTTTTCTTCTTCTTCTTCCCTTCTTCTTCTTCTCCTTCTTCTCCTTTTTCTTCTTCTTCTCCTCCTTCTTCTTCTTTTTCTCCTTCTTCTTTTTCTCCTTCTTCTTTTTCTCCTTCTTCTTCTTCTTCTTCTTCTTCTCCTCCTCCTCCTCCTCCTTCTTCTTCTTCTTTTTCTTCTTCTCCTTTTTCTCCTCCTCCTCCTCCTCCTCCTTCTTCTTCAAATCAGGTACGGCATATTTTCATACGTTACAAAAAAATCATTTCATCCTTCACCGTCTGCATTAGCAGTAATTGCAGAACAGTCAGACATTAAACAAAAAATAAAAAAAATCCTTCTTCTTCTTGTTCTTGTTTTTCTTTTTGTTCTTCTTCTTCTTCTTCATCTTGATCCGCAACCATTTTGGGAGTGATAATTGTATTCGCGGTTGCTTTAAAGAGTTCTGTAGTAGAAGTTGCAAACCAGGTCCCCTCAAGTTCTTTAGCCAGGATATTTTGGTCGTTTTCCGATCCCTCTCTTACCCTGTATCTTTCCTTTCAAAATGCATTCCAGCAATTAGTACTTATTGTCTTTTTTAATAATGAGTTCTAATTGTTTTCATATTACTGTGCACATATTTCCTTATTTCCTTATTTTAAGCAACAAACACATTTTACAAACACGTAGGTTTTGCCAGTGATGATCAGTGATGAATTCAGACACTTTCCTTGGTGTGTGGGGGGGGGTATCAAACATCGAGGGGTTGACAAGTTGTTTCAGTTTTTATTTATTTCGATTTTTTTTGTATTTGACAATGTTACACTGTTACAAAATTGAAATTTAAATTTTGAGAATAAAAATCGAAAATTTCCTATTTAAAATTTATAGAGCTGCCAATACCTACGCAGAAGTTAAAAGATGGACGCAGACAGGGTTGTAAATAAAAATGTTTTACCCAAACTGAAACTATTGTTATTTCTAATTGTTACGTACTAGTGATTTCCGTGTATATATACCTAATAATTGTATTTTTCGTTCATAATTATTATTATTAACCAATAATTGTTATTAGTGATTTTAAAATAGTTGCTTTTTACTTTCTCTTGTCAAGTATTAATAAAAAAAATAATGTTTTAGAGTCAAATTTTCGAAATCGAATTTTCACCAGCAGTACACGTTTTCAGATTTCTCAAAAAATGTTTTAGTGGTTGATTTCTGTGAACAAAATATCTCAAGATTTATAGTTTAAAAATTTTCGAGGTTGAACTACCCCTCTTTGGTCCACCCCTTTGGATTCATCACTGGCAAGTAATAATTTAGAAACATTTGCGAGGAAATGACGGTTAGACGATACACTTTTTTCTCTTGATGTTGCTTTTTGGTTCACAATCCATGTATGAATATAATACTCGTGATGAAGTGTTTCTATCTTCGTCGTGATAACGTCTAAAATATATATCATTACTTTATTACAAAACTTAATAGTCTACACAAGTTGTAGACGATTGACGTTGCTTTATTCTACTCGTTCTTTTTAGATATTTATTCCTTACCAACAACGGTCAGTTCCTTGCAATTTCGTCATTAAAATCCCGTCGATCTAAATAATATGATACCTAGAATATTACACAGGTCGAGTGTATACTCTATTATAACAATACAGACTATCACCACAATATGTTTTGTATATGTATAAATTAGAGACTAACATCTATTGCAAACCATCATGATATGTTATAACACTTCATCTAAATCAATCTACCTGATGTGTTATTTAAAATATAATGTGCAATATTATATTATTATAATCATTTGACGCGATCTTGTTTAGAGATATAAATTATTGTATTCTCAATATTGTTGTGCAACAATCTTGCAAAATATATAGTCTAATATAACATATTAAATATTGAAACAGTTTCAGAAAGTAACAGTCCGTGAAATTTACTGCATAACTGCATTCATAAGGTTAGAATAAATAGTGAAACATTTTTACTCCGAGTATACTTTTGATGACTTAAATATTGAGTTGCTTTTAAGATTAGGGACAGGATGAAAATAAGGCACTTACAAGAATTAAAAGTAGATTATATCTATAGAACAGAGACCATGACTACAATATACTAAAAATGGACATTTAATACTTCCACAATCGGCACAAATAAAGTTTTTACTAGCGTTACCACGGCTATTCAGCATCCAAAATATACAATTTGCTTACTTTACACATGCAAAACCACAACAATAGGCAGTTCAAAATTAATCTACGTATAAATGGATAACAAATGTAGGAAGAGAAAACATAGCAATTATGCTTACAATTAAATATTGGCTCTCTTGTTTTATTTGTTTAGTTATTTAGATTTATGATACTTTTCTTTTAATTTAACTTACATTAACAGCTTGGTCAAAAGCGACTACAGTGGTGAATGAAATGAAGGTGTCATTTGCAGAGTGGAAAATATGTGCTTTTCAGAGAGCCTGGCATGCTGATTAGCGTACTTTTCCACTCAGTGAGGAAGGCAATTGTAAACCACCTCACTCCTCGTTTTACTTAGTAAAACCTCTACAGGTTCAAACCAGCTTTTCGCTCATGACCTAAACAAACAAGTCTATTTAATCATTTGTCCACCTTTTAATACTTCCATGGTTTTAAACCCTAAATCATGCATTATTATCTCTTTTGAACTATGCTACTGAATAAAAGAACAGGACGCCTACCCTAGGACATAGCTTTTAACCATAGTTGGGTAGGTCAATATTAGCTCCCACCTAGTATAACACTAATAATATGTATTATAGCGAATAGAAAGGATGCATATTAGTAGATATTGTAAAAATAAGGGCATTAATAAAAATTATTATTATTTTCAGACTCAGGAATAACGATTCTACAAAAAACATGTCAAAGAATTAATGTTGCAAATCCCTTAACGTAACTAATACTAGGACGTAATCGCCAATTCTTATTTATACATTAATTTCTTATTAAGAAATAAATATTGAAAAAAGTAGATACTATTTACTTTATAATTAGTTGAATACAGTACTGGTATGTAATACATACTGGTTGAATACAGTATATATGACATAAATCTAAAAATTTAGATAACGTTTATTTTGTTACAATGTTAATTATTTAATATTGGTTACAAACGGATTGCGTATTTAATTTTTTCAACAGAAGCTCAATTGTTTTATTAATTATTGTGTATAATGAATCTAAAATACTATAATTAACAAATACTAGTATTTAAAGTACTTATAAAGTAACAAATAAATGATGTTGCGCTTACAAAAACTCAAGTAAAATTACAATTGTTTGTAAACAATTGTTATTATCGTGGGAATCTGAGTTCCCATGTACATTTTACCTTTTTCTTTTATTCCATTTAACAATGTTAATGGACAAACTAAAAAACTTCAGTTCATTGCTTAAACTTTAATTGTTAAACGTATCCAATGCCACGTGCTTTGTTAAACACGAATAACCTAAATTAAGATGCATTCAATACTAACGTGTGAAAATATTGCAAAACTGAACTTATGTTGAAATAATATTATTAGCATAGCCTAATTATTAAAACACTTTTAAGAACCACCATTTAATATTGTCTTAATATACTACCTTATCAATTTAGGTAATAATTATAGTTTACTTAAAGTTTATAAGTAATTATTTTATTTATTAAATCGGTCAATCTTGATAACAAAAATAATAGGTAGGCCAATGTCTTAAAGAATACTAATGTAATCGCTAATCAGAAATGTACTATCAATAAAAATACATCTTAGCCTATCACCGAACAAATTCCTAAAGGATTTTTGTTTCATAATAATACTGTACAAAACATATAATTAAAAATTTCATTCACTTTGTTCACAATTGACTTAATTAATTAATTTATGAAAGAGTTTAATTAGCTTGATTTCTATAAGAAAAATTTATAAATAATAAAACATTAACAACTAATAAAAAGATTTTAAATGCATTTGATCCACCGGGTTGGTCTAGAGGTAAAGTCGTAGCCGGGAGTCAGCTGTTTAACAGCTAATTTTTGTAAACAAAGGTTCCTGGTTCAAATCCTAGTAAAAGTAAGTACTTTTTACGGATTTGAGTACTAGACAGTGGTTACCGGTGTACTTTGATAGTTGGTGTTCAATTAACCATACTATCTCAGGATTGGTCGGCCTGGGTCTGTACAAGACTACATATATCATATGCACGTCAAAATATCATCCTCATCTCATAAGTTCATAGGGTTGCTTATTGTTCTGAATTGAACAAATTTCAACGTGCACATATTAGAATTTTAAATTCCTATTAGAATTTTAATTTTCTTTCTGAGTTTTTATCAACGAAACAAACAATATAAATATTATACAAACCATATATTATTACACTATTATTAAACAAATTATTAAAAATAGTCAATCATACCAAACAATTATTTAAAACAATCATCAATTTATGCATAATTCTACAAAATAAAACCAATTTTCAACCAACAATTTTCAAAACATGTTTTCTGAATTTTCAAGTACAAAAAAATCTTGCTTTTTTAATTTTTGTAGTTTCTTCTAAACGGTTGACAGGTAAATTATATCTCAACTCGACGGGAATGTGTGCGTTTGGATTTTTATACAGCAAGGATTTTTTAAGAAGGTTTAATTCTTTCGCAATCAGTTTTATACGTAAATATAAACTTCAAGCAAAAACGATACAAGTCTGAATTACAACGTTCTCTAAAAGAAAAACACACTCAATCATGTATTTGAAAAACTTAACTTGTATATACAGAAAGTAAGTACATCATTTTATTTACACTACACCACTGCCGACCCTTGGTGTAGTGGTTAGTGCAACTGGCTTCAACGCCAGGGGTTCCGGATTTAATTCCCGGTCAGGTCTGTGATTTTTCTTCACTCATTTTCATCTATCTCCCTTCTCATCGTTTGTACTAACAGTTCGCTAATTACAAAACAATAGGAGTTTTCTTCTTCTTCTTCTTCCAACCAAGGATTAGACCGCAGCCTGTTCCGAACTCGCAAACTATATCATCTATCTCTATCTTCTCCTAGATCTACCAACATCCCTTTTACCTTCCGGAGCATACCAGTGTCCCTGCTTGGGTATCTTGCGATCTGACATCCTTGCCGTTTGCTGTCTTTAGCTTTGGCGATAATCCTTTATCTTTTCGTTCCAGTTGTAAACACCCAATTCCGACCTGATTTCCACATTCCTCATTTTGTCTAAGCGTGTACACCCGTTAGTTCTTCGAAGAAATCTCATCTCTGCCGTCTGGATTCTCCGCTCTTGGATTTTTGTTGTTGTCCACTTCCGTCTCACTTCCGTACAGAATAACTGGAGCTGCCATAAATATTTAGAACTTAAGTTTTGTGACCTTTCTCGCTCTATTACCCAAAGTTCTGCTCATAATCCCGAATATCCTCTGGAATTGGCTTATTTTCTGCCAACAAAATTTGGCTTAACTCTAGCAACGGTGTTATGTAATGCCGTCGGTTGCAAGCCCGGGGCCTCATCTTGCAAGTGATGAGAAAGGAGGAGCAGGAGGAGTAACAACCTCGTTAATAAACCTGGATCTACCTGGTTCCGGATAGTAGCACCCAGTTATAGGTCCCCTGCCTAGAGTACAGGTGGAAAACGGTCAACGGTCTCGACGGCGGATGAGGAAATTTTTTCAACGGTGAACAGACCGGAAGATCCTAAGAGGTGTGTCTCCGAATGAAACTCAGGGTACGGCTAGGTGCTCAAAAGTTGCAGTCTCACCACTGGTCTTAATTCGCGCAGGGGACGTAGCCCGACCGGAGGACATTTTAACTTAATGGCAAACTTACAAATAGCCTCGGAAATGGGACAATAGGAGTAAAACCGAAAATTAAAACGTCTTTCTATTTGATGAAAAATATATATCAGTTTTATTAAACTGTAATATAGGAAGTAAAAAATATGAAATGGCATGAATTCCGCTTTGATGATAAGTCCTGATGAAAAGATGTTTTAAACTGTAAAAAGTTGATAGGAAGTATTGCTGTACAAATAAACTCTGCAAAGATTAATTTTCATAAATTTAAACAGAAACTGAAAATTACAGATCATAAAAAACTGCAAAAAATGGTATAAAAAAATTAATTTAAGTCTAAATAAATTAAAGTTAATAAATTAAGTAATATTAAAGTCAAAATCTTAAGTTAGATTCTCGAGATGATTCTTCATACAATTCAGAAGTAAAACATCGACAACTTAACGTTGTTTACTGAATGTTACTAAAGGTCATTGCTTTGGCTGTTTATAAAGAAACTATAAATTAAAACAAATATTTAATCAATGTGAAACAAATTTTGCCCCAGATTCGGCTACAGCTCAAACAATCATATTTTATTGATCTGCACGTTGAATATCATAGAATCATAATAACATAAAAAATTTTATAAATGATGACAGTAAATATTTCATACTTTATTTTACTACGATAATGTTGCCTTCATTTTAAAATTTAAATTACATCCCACACATAAATCCACTACCACAAAAATATAACTTTAAATAAATTTAGGTTAAACGAAATTTAAAAAAACAACTCAAAACAAGTTAAACATCTAGGCCAGATCTAAATTAAAATATGAATTTTGATATATAATAAATTATTCTCAAAATATTTTATTAGCCGTAAACATCTTTTTATTACTCCTGTTTTTTTGGTCAAATAAACTGACATCTAACATGTCATTTATATAGAACGAGATTATATTAAAATAATTTAGTTAAATATTATAATATTTAGGAAAGATGAATATGGAAACTTAAAAATTAAAATTGGCTGGTATCCAAATTTAATTTTTGAAAGAAAAGATTTTATATTTTCATTATAAAAATCGAATTTTATGACTCTATTAAAACGATTATTTTAGAAAAATATGATATTGAAATATTAAACCCAATATTAAAGGATATAAGAACTGTGCATGTTAACGTAGAAGAAAATAAAGAAAAATTTTATTTTTTAAATTAGCTCTTAAAAATTTACTAACGGTTTGAAAGATTTAGTCGATATTCTCACGAAAGTGCAAAATATAAAACGTTAAAAATAGGCTAACATCAATGTATATTATATCGTACATCATAAAGTATCTTATACATTTTTTACATATATAAAATCAAGAATGTTGATTTTTTTTAATGAGAAAGAAAATTTAATGTTGGATCTGTTTTGGGAATAGGATATTATTAAAAATTAATGTTGGTACATTTTGGAAACCAGTTAAGAACTACCATCGAGGAAACACAATTTTTTAAATTTATGGAGTTGATACACAAATCAGTAGCGCGTATCGAGACCAGATTAAAAATTTCATCAGTGTTTTACTTCCTATAACGAAAGAAATCTAGTGAAGAAAAATAAATCTAGCTTAAACGGTGTAAGGTCAACTATTCAGAAATATTAATACCGCATTATTATGCATATAATTTTAATAAAAACCGTATTCCTGTTCTTTATTTTTCTTATTTTTCCCGTTTTTATTTTATATTATATAAATAAAGTTAAGAAGAAACCAGTATTTTCAGGCCTGTCGTAATTTTGTTTTTGGAAAAGATGATACGTCGGTTCAGATCAAGAGTGTAAAAGGTTGGGGCCGTAATTCAGAGTATGATACTCAGGTCATCTTTGCCCTCCTTCGCCGATAAACATTCATGTTTATTGTTCTCGGATTGAAAATGTCAACTTTCTATAATACAAGCGATAGGACCACTTTTTGGTTACTCTCTCTCTGCTTTAATATACCAACCGGAATGAATATCATCTTCTTATTCGTTTTCTTCTTTATCATACACACACATCCTTCTGGGTATTTTATTTTTAATCTAGAAAACCGTCGTGTTACATATTTTTGTAAATTGGAACTAACAAAAGAGGCAATTAGCGGCAAAATTGAGTGTGAAGTACTTTAAATGTCCAGTTTATCACGGTAAATTACAAATCTATTTGTTAGCTAACTAAACTTGTCATGCAATTTAAAAAACAGGCTGCTCAACAACCAACATTAACTAAAATTTTATTTTATTCAAAGCATTATTACTATACATTTATTATATCAACCTAAAGATTATTTGTTTAATTTAAAAAGGATAACCAAACCTACTTTACCAAATAATTAGGTTCCCACGAGACGGTTACTTATATTATCACCTATAACTTCTGAAAATAATCCGAAACGAAAGATTAAACATCAAAAAAATTTAAATACGTAGCCACCTTTAATAAAATGTCCTGTCACTGACAGGAATTATTTATTAACAAAATAAAAATCTGGTGTAAAACACTCGCACTCTTGCCAACGTAAATAATGAAAAATATAACATACGTTTAATCATTAGTAGGCCTAAACAATTTAAAATGACAAACATAACCTAATTTTTACTATGAAGGAATGACGCATACTTAATATGAACCTGTTGTAGGCCTACTTAAAAATATGGAAAATCACTAATTGACGCTAAACTAGGCTCTGTGCAAAAATATAATTTAAATAAAAGTTTGATGTTTTTTACTTTTATACATCTTTAATTACAACACTTTTTTCCTAAAATACATAATATTAAAGCCGCAATTTTTAAAAAATCAATATTTTCATCATGAGAGCACAGATCTCCCACAAATTTCAGCAGACATAGGGCTTACCCTATCCTGTAGAGCATAAAAATTAGTAAATGAGGCGATTTAAAAAAAGTGACAGGAGGCGTTTCCGAAAAATTCACAAAACATTAAAAAATTACACGAATAAACTACTGCTTCCGATTGACCGATTTTGATAAAAATCAACTTCGTACGATAGTGTATTCACACACGCACACACACATACATACACACACACACACACACACACCAATCGCTAAAACCTTGTCCTTTTGGATTCAGGGGGCTTGAAAACGTGTAGATTTTCGGTGAAAACTCGATTTCAAAAAATCGACATGAAAACAATACCTACTTTATTTCCCTATTTATTTATATAGGGCAAAAAAATTAAAAATAACCGTCATTTTTTATGGTTACATATACAAATAAAAATGATTGCTCATGTTACTCGCACACACGCCACAATCTCAAAACATGCTTCTATCAACTGAAACGCTTACTCGATAGACGTTCTAAATTAAACATGTCACACAAATTAATAATCTTCAAGACAGTCTTAAGACCAATCTGGACATATGGAGTTCAACTTTGGGGATCTGCTAAACCTTCACACACGAAACGTATACAAGCGATTCAGAACAAGTTTCTACGAACGATAACGCACTGCCCCTTTTTCATCACAAACTCAATGTTGCACTAAGACTTACAAATCCCATACGTAATTGATGTCGACTACCAACTATACAAAACGATACATGACAAATTTGAATTATATAACAACCCTCTCATACAAAACATGTGCACTAGGGCGATATCGGGTGCTCAGCGCAGACGTTTGAAGCGCCGCTGGCCAAGAGATCTTCTTGACCAACTGTGGGATAGTGGTGATGACTGCACGCTCCTTCAAGTAAATCAAGTTTTGGAACATTAGCTTCACATTTAGAAATTGTTGTATTAATATAATAACAGGTACTAAATTTCAATTGAAAGTGTCAAAAAAAAATTATGTTTATTGGTTAAGCGCCGACAGATCAAAGTAGAACTTCATGGTTAAATTATATAATATTCGGGACTGTTATGATGCAAAATCAGTTACCTTTTTTTGACGGCAGTCAAGAAAATCAAGTAGCCTTGGTAGTAGTCAATATTTTCAGAGAACAGGGCATCTGAAAAAAACTGTAGAGTTCGTATTAGTATTTTTTGATACCAGTAGGTAGTCTTAACATCCTTTGGAGTAAAATTTTAGAACGAAATAACAATAATTTTGTGTTAGTAAGGATTTACAGTAGCTAAATTCCAGAGGATTTTGCCGGTAAGGAAAAGTATGAAAAAATAACACATTTAATACATTAGAGAATTGAAACTGATTCACTTACATTTAAATAAACTTTTACAAAGCATTTTTAAAGAAAGAAACTTAATTTCATGACTATCCTTTATTTTTTGCACTTCATGTATACTGCCTATTTTACATATTTTTATTGGTTAATGTTTTCAGTTGTCTTATGTATTTTAAATTAGCTATTGTTTCATTGTTTTCGTTACTTTTAAAATTGTTAATATCGATAAAACAATTAAGATGACTTGTGAAATTAAA
The DNA here is from genome assembly GCA_035578175.1 of Catonia carolina. Lineage (NCBI taxonomy): Eukaryota > Metazoa > Arthropoda > Insecta > Hemiptera > Achilidae > Catonia > Catonia carolina. The sequence goes on from JAQMRL010000001.1 coordinate 262,122,935, forward strand.
CATTTCGTAAAAAAATCAGTCATTTTGTTGTTATTAATTAGTATTAGATGTGCCTGACTTGGTTAAGGGTTTTATACAGTTTCCCTTAACCACTCCAAGTGAATGCCTGGTCAGTTTTACGTTTGCATTCTAGGTAGAAGCATAACCTTCCTAATACCTATTCTAAAATTTATTCTTTCAAAAATTATACAAAAATAGAGAATAACCAATTAAAATTGACTTTAATTCTTAAAATTACACTAAAAACAGAAGAAAATTAATTATTGTAAAAAAAAACCTGCATAGGAGGCCTGTGCGCAGGTATGAATCAGTTGTTGTTTAGGTCAACAGCCGAAAGGCTGGTTTTAACCTTTAGAGATTTTACTTAGTAAAAACGAGGAGTGAGGTGGTTTACTATTGCCTGCCTCACCGAGTTGAAAGAGTATGCTTATCAGCATGCCAGGCCCTCCAAAAAGTACCTACTGGAAATGACACCTTTACTTCATTCCCCACAGGGTCTTGCTGTATAGTGAAATTCATTACTTACAGGAGATAACTCTGACTAGTGTCTTTTACACCTGTACCTCTTCTGTTCTTAAATAGTCAATCATATAATTGGCTGAGTATGTGATAAGAAACAGAACTATTTTTTGTAGCCCTGTAACAACCAACAGATCGAATGCAATTAATTAAATACACTACCTAAATACACTAAAAAATAATTTAATACTCCACCTGTCCATAACGGGCACGTTATGGACAGGTGGAGTATTAAATTATTTTTTTTTAAATGTAATAGTTTATTTATTTATTATTTACTCAAAACAGGGTCTCTTAATACATTCTAATGACGTAGAACAACCCAATCCGTTTCGAACACTGACTGTCAAACAATCCAATCATAAAACGTCGCAAAATAAAACGTGCGAAGTGTTTTAGTTATTCTTTAATGAAGAGTGTAAATTTTTATATGCACAAGGAGAGAATGAAGAATAATATTAATTTATTTTTACGATCGCATTTAAATATTAAATATAGTTTACATTATAAATTTATATATAATAAACAATTTGAATTAAATTTGTCCTTGATTTCAAGTAAATAACGTCGTGATTATTTAAGTTTTATGAAGAGTATCATCTAATGTGGTCGAAGTGCCGTTGGTGGGGGATAAAACTGAATCGTGATTGGCTGAAAGTGATGGCGTCGTGACAATACTATAATGATGTTTGGATTTATAATGACAACAATTAGGTTTCTAATACAAGGGCAGGCGCCGCCAGCTTCCACGCGTCACTTTAAATTGAAATTTGGTTAGTTTTGTTACGTTATTAATATTTGGCGCGCATAACCGGATCTCTCACAAGCGATTAACGTTTGTCATCTAATCTCCATTCTTCTACGATATGGGAGATCTCGTCCGTTCTGTAAGAAACCGCAAACAAATTATAGTGACTTGATATCTGTTTGCTGCAGCTACCTGTCTCGCTACTATTATACTTTATATTAAATTATCTGTCCCTCAATCTTTTCTGTACCTGGCTATCTAATAAGCAAAGATTACATTTTCTACCTCGCGGCAAGGTCTGCACTAGTATTAAATAGAATAGTCTAGGCTATTTAGTAGCTATTACAACAAAGAAATAGAGAACAGAAGAGTAATCATGATGTTAAAGAAGTTGAAATAAGTTACAATATTGTTTAATAAACATAAAAAATAATTTTTCTATTAAATATCATACAATTCGCTGACATTAAATTGCCTTTCTATTTGAGTTTATAAAAATTTAAAAATACGGTTTACTTTCGAATAATAACTGAAATAAGATAACTTTATCTCTGAAATTCTTTCTAAAACCCAATCCGGTATTTTTTCGCACTTCTTATTTTCCGGATTTACCAACAGTTTCAGTCATCATCCGGTCAACCAGTTCCCATTGATATTTTTACCGTATGATATGATTCGAAAATGAAATTCAATACTTTCTAACGTAATAACTATGATATTTAAAAATTGTCATTCCAAAACAATAATGTCATTTATTATGAAAGGTACAAACGTCCAGAAAACCGGACGTCGATATATAATACGTAGTTATAACATTTTGTTTACCGGACGCCAGTAAGTTATACATAAAGTACCAACGTTCGGATAACCGAACATTTCCAAAAATTAATGGAATAATGTATTTAAAGCTGTCTCCGTGCCGTAGAGACTAGCGTGCTAGCCTACAAAGCGAAAAGTCCCGGGTTCGATTCCCGGCAAGGGTCTGGAAATTTCAACACGTTAAAACCACCGTTAAGGTGCTAAAACCCACAGTAGTTGCTAATGACTAAGCTGCCGATGCGACTTTAAATAAACTAAAAAGAACTATGCAAGTAAACTATGTAAGTTTAGTGTTAGAACGATTTCTTTTTTCATGAACACAATAAAAATTAATTTTTAACAGGAAATTTTAATTTTCTGTAACGTTAAAATTTTGGTCAGCAATGGCAGGCTTACACCTACAAGTTTTCGAAATAAGGGCTGGCACTTTTTGTACACCCTTATTCAAATTTAATGGCACTTTACATCAAACTTTTAAATATTGTTTCGGCACTGAGAGGGTTAAAGAAGTTTCAGCACATCGTTGAAGAATAACATTTATTTTTTTAAACCTATTAACTTCCAAACCTATCTTCGCAAGCCTGATTAAGATTACGTGATGGAAACCGATAATGTCACACAGTAGAACTGAGTCATCAGCACTTGAATCTAGAAGTGAAATTACTCGATGGTAATTCTTTTTCAGAAGCTATTTCTAGATTAATTGAATCGTTAATCACCCGGTTTTTTCCCTATTGTTCTCGAAAACGGCTCTAACATTTTTCCTGAAAAAAACGTGTAGGCTATGTGGGTTTTCAGGGTCTACAAATCGATCGCGCTAGGTATTTTAGTTGCAAAAAATGGTTAACTCGTAAAATTAAAAAATATAATTAGAACAATAAGCTGGCTACAGATGTAATAAACTATAACAGATGATGTAGTAAATAATACATTGTATTTCAAATGTAAAAACCACGTCAGAACTCTTAAGTGGCTTACCTATTATCAACCCATTGTATTACCATTCTTTTCGGAAATCGATCATATAATCTGCAACCGAGCGAAGCTCTGTAACTCGGTATTGTGAGCTTGCAAGCCGATTTTTGGTTTTGAGAGGTCTAGTGTTGAGCAAGAACTAAACTGATGATGCCCTAGGATCGATCCTAGGGTATTGGAAACCACAATTAGGCTTGTTAATTTCCAACCTTGTGCATAAAAATAAAAGTAGAAGTGAATGTAAATATTTACGTGTATATATTTTAATTCGCTTAATTCGTTTTTCGGGAAATAAAATTTCCCGAAAAACCTGAGTGGATGAAAGTTCTATGTAATATTTTTTTGAAACATTGTGTTTTGTTATTAATGGTGTGAAGTCCACATAATTTTATTATGTAAATGATAGAAAATATTGTATCTCTACATTTTCAGAAAATATTAGTGGATAAAGAGTCTACTGGTTAATTTTATAGGTCTTGTATTAAATAAAGAGGATCTTCCACCAGAACGCTTAACTATTCCATGACTGTATCTTTTTAAAATAATAAGCATTTATTTTCACCGGTAAAGGTGTTTTTAATAATTAATTCTTTAAAAAAATTTGTTATGAAAAATTTTTTTTGTATTATTGAAATACTTTTTTTCTAATTGCAGAAAATAATGTAAAATACACACCTTGCCAAATATCAATTTTCGTGAATGGGTAAATAATATATGGGTAAAAATATGAATATTCCTTTAAAAATGGGAACCTGAGAACTTTCATCCTATTTTTCTCAAAACTATATTTTATCTGTTACATTAATATACTTTCATCCACTAAACTCTTCAATTATCGTTAAGATTAATTAAAATAATGTTTCTGAAAGTAAAGAAATTTGAACTTGCAAAAGTGATTACAACTTACTAATTAACTGTTGAGTGTGATGGAGTAAAACGTTACATTATTTAAAAAAATAAAGCAAAACAATTTCTACGAGCTACTTATTCTTTCAGTATCATTAATAAAACAAATAAACACAGTTATTTTTATTACGTATAAAAATGAATAGCAAATATTGCAATATTAATAAGCTTAGAATAAAATGAAATCCGTTATTTATTTTTCGCAGCAAATATATATATTTTCAAGCAATAAATATCAAATAAATCAATAACGTGACACATACTTATTTATTTACAACATTTTACAAAAGACAAAGGCTGCCATGTGTAATAAAATTCAACTCGGCGTTCGTAATTATCCATTAACGTAGAAATTTATAATAATTTATAATAAGCCTTGAAATTTCTTTTAAGTATAACTATGTCATTTTTATTAATGTTAAACGTGTAGTTTGATTGCTTTAAAGTAAATTAACAAGAATATTTTTAATTAAAATAAAAAAGAAACCGTAATTATGAACTTAGAAAACGCGTGTCCAAGCTCAACAATTACTAAAGTAATAAAATTGTTTATTCGTAATAAATACAAAATATTGAATAATTTATTTCATAACGGAACAGAAGACGTTCGTCGAGTTTAATTATTTTCTTCTTTTACGCAGAAAACTAATAATTATTGTCTTCTTTCTTAACACAAAAGATGTTTCTTACCACTTTAGCACACGTGTCTGTAAATAATGTGTATTCAAATAGCATAAAATATTTCTGCGCTGATAAAAGAAAATATTCGCATGATTTACGTAGAATAATTTTTTCAAGAATTCATTATGAAGTAGATTATTAGAAAATGACTCGGGATTTTTCTTTTTTTCCGGTATTGACGATTTCTTTGCCTCCCAGTACTTAACATTCGCTCAGAAATAGCTTTTCTTCAACCTTCTTGGACATTGTGCTTAGTTTTTTTAGTCTTTACTGCTTTGAGTTCTGCAGGAAATTTCAACCAAAAAACTGTTGTTTTTCTTTTTCTTCTTCTTCTCTTCTTCCTCTTCTTCCTCTTCTTCCTCTTTTTCCTCTTTTTCCTCTTCATCCTCTTCTTCTTCTTATTCCACCTTTCCCTCGGACAACCAACCTACCCCTTCGACCAATCGGCTTATAATTCATTGCCAATCTAGACAAACGATTTATCTTTTTCTCTTCAAGCGTTCCAGATGACTATTCCAATTGATTCTGTACTCATTGACCTTCTCCAGCCTAAATATTTTCAACTTATGTCTTATAACATCACTTATTATCTTGTCCTCAAGAGTGCAGCCCTCCTTTTAATTCCGCAGCTCTGATTTGGCTTCGTTCTCTGTTTGAAAGTATCCATAAACTCTCTGTTTGAAAAACCGTAAAAGTGTTCTTAAAACATTCCAAAAATTTAACACATCCAGTACAAAATTTAACACCAAACAGACTCATTTTACAAACGAATCATCTCGTCATCTCACTCTTAAAAATTCAAACAACAATTGCCGACTTAGAGGAAGCCATGCTACGGAACTATTTTAAACTGACAAGTTCTCCATTGGGGGTTTTGCTCTGGTCATGTCAAGTAAAATGAAATCTATCCTCTTAAATTGAATTGCAGATTTTGCAGAAATTTTAAAAAGTCCCGCTTTATCGTTTTCTGTAAACCCTGGTTTTTCCATGTCATCTTGACATGGAAAATTAATTTTTTATCGTTAAATATTGCTCATCTTTTTAAAAATGGGTTTTCTATTGTTTCCATGTGTTTGTATGAGTCCTTTTTTTATTTTATCCTTCCTTACCCTGATTCTAACGCATTTGAATTACATATTTTTTAAAGATTTTTCTCTCAGTTTTCAGAAGTTCTTGTATTGGATTTTTCATGGTTAAAATCGGTTTAGTTATGCGGTGGATCACTGGTTTTTTAAACTGTTTTGTAATTTTACAATATACTATTACTTTCTCTTGCCCTATATGAATAAGGAAAGTATTATTTTTATGTCAATTTTCCAAAATCGAGTCTTCACCGGAAATACACGTTTCCAGGCCCCCAGAACCCCAAAAACATGGTTTTAGCGATTGGTGTGTGTGTGACGTGTGAACAAAATATTTCAAGAACGGAATATTCTAAAAGAAATGAAACTTGGAACTTAAGTTAGGTACTACTAGGGACCCCTTTCGAAAAATTTTCATCAAAATCAGTTGACCGGAGTGGTAATTTATTCGTGCGATTTTCTCAAAAATGGCGCTTAAGATTTGTTTAAAAATTGCCTCATGAATCAAAGTTTATTTTAGAGAATTTTTTCTCCATAGCTTAGATTACCGTCAGTTAGTGATTTTCTGATTTGTTAAGTGAAACAGAGATTTTCATTTTGTGTCATTCACTCATGATTAAAATTTGGTTCATTAAGGCCTAACATTACTTATTCATAATTAGGCCTAAACATAGGTTATATTGACAATTATTTACATTGGTAAGAGAAAGCTATGTGACTTTTCTCATCAGCTTAGCTTTGGAAAATTTCTTCTTGTGGAAATTTTTGACATAAAAAAATTTGTTCTAATTTCCTTAGAATATCATTCAAAGATTGTTTATTGTTCCTTCTTTTTCCAATAATTCCTTTTGATTTGTATTTATTTTTATTTCCTTAATACCTAATCAAAATAAATATTTATATATGTACATTCTATTTACTGTTACTTAGGAACTTGTAAAGAAGTGACCAATCAGGCATCATAATTATTTTGTTTTTTATAGGCCTATCAGATAATAATTTTCCAATAAACATTTGACGGTTATATTTTGTATAATTTAACACAAATAAATTTCAAGAAAATATTCCGAAATAAGAGCGTGAAGAAAACAAAATTAATTGCTTAATTAAGCATAGTCACCACGACATGCATATTTATTTTAATTGATTCTGAAATAAACTGGAAAATTTATAATCTAACGCAGTTTGAAGTTAATTACGAGGAATTAATGATATTACAGTAAACAATAAGTCTATATCTTTCAGTAGGTAGGAAAATTTTATCTAATTTATTAATATCATTATAACAAATAATATGTGTTCAAGGTTAGCCGTAATGTTCGTTTAGACCTGATACTCCTTCAAAATAACACTTAACAATGATGTACTTTTACAAAACAACATTTAAAAGTAAATACAATTAAGTAATTAAGTTTTTCAGAAAGTGAATAACTTTAAATCTCTGATAAAACGGAGAACATTGTGGAAAATATGAATTTTATGAAAATGAAGAGATCAAAAGCAAAAATAAATATGTACATTGGGGTAGAAAATGAAAATCCGAAGATATTGATGAGGTGAGACACTGCAAGATGTTGACGGATTTAATTATAATAGAAAGATAAAATATAGAGGATGGGAGAAATAAAAACAAATAAAGTTTCACGTTAATACAAGCTAAACTAGCAGCTGACAAAAAAGTGATAATGACTGAAAAATTGACTATGTAATATTTTACCAAATTTCTGTCCTGATCATCAAACTGAGAACCAAAATACAAGTAATATGTTAGTACTTTCAGTACTTGGACTTCTTAGACAATGCTCTAGATTGAGATTTCAGGATATAATCTTCAAACACATACAAAAATTTATCAGATGAGTTTCTTGCAGCTTCAACTGCATAAACTACTACTCTAAAATGAATAAACAGACTACGATTTCAGACTGAGCTAATAGAGTTTATGGAGATTTTAAGCCAACAACAATGAATTTCTTCCTTCTTATACAATACGACCGGCTAAAATATATTTTATATAATTTACTTATGATTAAAATAATATCTCTGTTGTAAAAATGAGACGTGTTACAGTTTTTATAACACCAGATTTGTTAACAGCAGACCAAACAAAGAAAATTTAAACAGATTTCGATAATGTTATGAAACATTTGTGTAGACTAGAAATTAAATTATAATTTCTGACAACGAAACTAAGTATCGACATGTACTGAAAGAGGGTATCATTTGTCTTATTTTACTAGTTCAATTTCAGACAAATCGTTTGCTAATCGGCGGATACTAAGAACTGTTGTCTTAACAATATATTTATGTTCCTTTTCAAAATTCGAATACTTAATTAAAAACAAATTGCCTACAACGCGGAGATCCCGGTTTCGACTTCCGGCTAGGTCTAGAAATTTTCACAAGCCAAACCCACTGTTAAATAATCCACTGCAGTCGCAAATAACCGACCTGTTGATGCAACTTTCAATAAAACTAACAAAAAAAATCAGAAAAGAAACAATATATTTATACAGAGGGATAAGTTTCAAGATCGCCGCGTCATTCACTTAACCGATTCACGATTCAAAACGTTTGAGAAAGGGGTAAATTGGCGTCTTTATTGTACATAAACCAGTACCAAAGAGGGTTGAAACAGATTCACCCCTAAAGAGCGTAAATACTGGATGAATATATATATTCATCCAGGAGTGTTAACAAGAATGACATTTTAATAACATTTTTATAGTTCTCAAGAAATTGTTAACTGTTAAAATACAAAATGAATTTTAATAACAACATTCAGATAAAATAATTTAATTCAATAGAGATATCACACACATGATTTTATAACATAGACAGCCGGTTAACTTCTCAAGAATTATGTGATAAAAAATCTGAGAGAATAGTATGCCAGTAATTAATAACGAAGAAGTACAAATTCATGTTTGAGAAAGAATATTCTCGATTTCATTTTCATTTTGGAAAAATTTATTTCTTGAAATGTATCAGAAATAGTTAGCTTTTTACTGAAATATATGCATGATTGCACCACCTCCGTGGTCCATTGGTTAACGTGCTAACGTGGAAGGTTCCAGGTTTGATTACCGGCAAGAATCTGAAAGATTATCATCTTTTCAAACCCATTGTTAACCCTAAGTACTCATTAATGACAAAGCGGTTGATGTAATTTTAAATAAAATTTAAAAATATTGCTGATTTAACAAATTTGAATCAGTAAACGTATTTCTTTTTTTTTGGCTTCGATTTAATTTTTATTTTACAACTGTACAATTTTTTAAGCACAACTACTACTCGTAGTAAAAGAGATGGAATGAATAAGGAATGGCGGGAATGTGACGTGAATGTGAATCGATCCAGTGACCGATTTCGGCGTGAAATGTGTCGAGGAATGTGGTGCCAATATTTAATGATAATGATTTACAAACTATGATGGATGATTTTTTTGAGATGATTTTCTTTTTCATGAAAGGAAACAGGCATGACATATTAAATTGAAATGTTTTTTTTTGTTATTTTTATGGTGGTCGGAGAAAATCCATATTCCACCTTCCTTTCAGTCGTCTGTTAACAAAAAGATTGTTTTTTGAAAGAGATTGGACATTTGGATTTATGTGGTCAATTGCCTTTGTGTGTAATGAGTTCTATGTTGAGTTGACAATGTCTCGAACCGTAGGTATTTTCAGGTCTTTGTGAAGGGTTACGTCTTTATGATTGGTTACGTAAAAAGGTGCGTTTGTTATTGCTCTAAGTGCTTTTGACTGGTGTCTTTGAAGAATATTCAGTGTTGTATTGTGACAGGCTCCAAAACTTGGTCCACCATATAGCCGAATTGGCCGTACTAGTGATTTATAGAGGATGGCTTTTAAGTGTAGAGGTAGAGAGGACTTGCGACCTAAGACGCCATACAATATACGAAATCGTGAGTCTGAGATTGCTCTGACGTGCGCAACGTGTGTTTTCAACGTGAGACGTCTGTCAAGAATTAAACCAAGGTGCCTAACTTCGTCTGTAACGGTAAGCCTAGTATCATCGATGCGTATTTTTGGGCAACCAACAGGCCGAAGCGTGAAAGTTACCTGTTGTGATTTGGAAACGTTCAGTTTAATCTTCCACATGTGAAGCCATTCTTTGATAGCATCTAAATGTGTTTGTACCAGTTCTGACGCTCCAACAGGGTCGTGCGATTTAGACAAAATAGCAGTGTCATCTGCATATATGCAAGTGATAGTGTCAGGTGAGGTGGGGAAATCATGGGTATATATGTTATAAAAAATTGAACTTAAAATTGATACTTGCGGAACGCCTCCAAGAATCGGGAAGTAATCAGATTTAGCTGAACCCTGGACAACAAAGAAAAACCTGTTTTTCAAAAATGACCTAATAATTAGAAAATACGTAGCAGGTAAGAATTTTAATTTTGCAAGCAAGCCATCATTCCATACACGGTCAAATGCTTGTGCTACATCTAGAAAGGCAGAAGTGATAACATTTTTACGCTCTAAGGCACAAGCGATAAAATTGACTACCCTATGCTGATGGATGTTTGATGGATGGTTGAGTGAGATTTGCGGAAACCAAATTGATAGTCTGGAAGTACTTTGTTGTCTTGGAGTATAACTATTAATCTGTTCAGGAGAAGTTTTTCAAATAATTTAGAGCATAATGGTAATAAAGAAATTGGCCTATAAGATGTAACCTGTTCAAGCGGTTTCCCAGGCTTAGGGATCATTATAATTTGGGAAACTTTTCATTGTACGGGGAATTCGGTTGTGCGAAGAATAGCGTTAAAAAGTGACGTTAAGAAAACCACACCTCTTCGAGGAAGCTCATAAAATTTCTGAAGTGATCAGGTCGTAGCCAGGTCCCTTTTTAAGAGGTAATTTTTTTATCTCTTTGAAAACTTCATCTGGAGTAAAAGAATTTGGAGGGAGACTGAGGGGTAACGGAGCATCAACAATATCTTCTACGAGCCTTTCGTGTTCGTTATTTGGAATATTATGGGGTTTGAATATCGAGGATAGGTGTATGGCAAACAGGTAAGCCTTGTCACTGTCAGATTTTGCCCATGAAGCATTAGGAGTACGAATCGGAGGGGAGGAATTATGCTGTTTTAGAAATTTTCGAGTTGTCTGCCATATCGAACGACAGGAAGAAGAGAGACCAGTTGGATAATTCTGAAATCGATCGACTTCAAATTTTTTAATAGCTTTCTTCAATAAATTATTTACCCTGTTATATACACGTTTGTCACCTAGGGATCGGGATCTTTGCCAAATACCCCTTAGCCTTCGTTTTTCGGCAATTGCTTCCCTATCACTAAAAAATAAGATGGAGTGCCTTGTAGGGAGGGACTCGGAGGCTGACTACTATCCCATGCAGATTGTTGAATGGTTGAAACGAAGTGTTCTACGGCTTGTTCCACGTCCTGTGGGGATTTCAATGATATTTTAAGATCAATTCGTTCATCAATTATTTTCCTAAAATGTAACCAATCCATTCGACCAGAGGTTAAACTCGCTTTTCATGGACGTAACGTCGCTGAAGCATGAATAACAAGTAACACAGATGATTGATCTGAAGATAAATCATCTACAGGTTCAATTTCATTATAAAAATTGCAGAATTTTGGCAGAAAGAAATCTAATAAGTCAGGTCTTTTCCGTTGAGAACTAGACCAGTATGTATAAAACGGAGGCGATATGTAATTTATATGGCATTCCCTGATACCATTATTAACGAGCGACCTTTAGGATTGATCGTACGGGAACCCCAAAGAGGGTGTTTCGAATTAAAATCTCCACCTATTAGAAAATGTGACCCTAAAGAGTTGAAAAATTCTTTGAACTGTTTCGTTGTAACCGAGTGACGAGGAGGACAATACACAAAAGATAGGGTAAAATAATTATTAGAAATTTTAATGGAGATACTAGTGGCCTGAATGTAATCTTTAACGAAAGAATGAAGCCGAGCATATAGTAAACTGGTCCGTATTAGAATTGCACTACCTGCATGGTCCGTACCGACTGGGTGATCTGACCTATAGCATACATACCCATTACTGCGTGGGGTAGCGTGATTTGGCGCCAGGAGTGTTTCAGTGAGTAGAACAATATCCAGTTCAATTTCATCCTTACGTTTCCAAAATCTATTGGAGTTAAATAACAAAATGGTGAAACGTATTTCTGAATCTACTTTCGTTTGGTACATCCATTGAAATAACAAAATTACTAAAGTGGTTGGATTAAAATATTATAATACAGTTTGTAAATTACATGGAAATTCACGGATATCTTTGTTAATAAAAGCCTGTTATGTTTTCATTCTTTGAACTGAAAGGATACGAAATTAGGAATACAGGATTAGTCAACTCAATGTCAAAACAGCTAATTTTGATTACTATTAATCATTTCTTACAAAATGAAAGATCGGATGTAAGAAAAGTTATAACACGAATAGATTCATAGCAGGATAGTTCTTAAAATATGAATGAAGACTACTAATTTGCTATTTACCGGGATCTTCCGAAATGTAGGCCAGTGCGCTTACAAGTACACTTATGAGGTGGCCATATGAATTTATTTTTAATAAAAAATTCAGATAAGAAAACATTAGTACATTTGTAAAGTTTAAAGCGCTAACTTTAGCTTAGTGCTTTTACACAATCGCAATGAACTGAAAGAAATTTTAGTTCACCGATTCATAAAACTATCAACTAGAACTCTGATTTTTCTGGTGCATCTAAAAGATATTAACAGCGATTTCTATAATTTTAACATAGTTTTTCGTCGGCTTCCCACAAATACTACTTCAAAGAAAATATATTTATTGATTATTAGCCTATAATAACGACTCGTTATTTCTATATATTCTAATTGCCTAATTAGGGGCCTACAATTTCCTCATGACATTGTCGATGACAAAATCGTTTTTTGAATTTACAGATCAGTTCGGATGAACAGGATCCGATTAAAAGATAAATAACTGTGCAAACGCGTAAAAAAATCAACTCGTTTATTTTGTTTAACAGCACTATTGTATACATATTACCTGCGAATTTAAAACACATTACTTCAACATTAATTTATGTTGAATCGTAATCCCTTAAACTATTTGTATTATGCTTGTATAAAAATACACCTTCATCAACTTATATTAACCATATTATTAACACCTCGAGGGGGTTATAATAATGTAAGCACCTAAATAAAAACCGGCACAACATCACCAGTTTTACAGGTAATGTGTGCATACAGCGTACCATAATGGATAATGGTGGAGAAATAAAAACAAAGCAAGGGTTTGGTAGAATTTAACCTAATGTTATCAATCTGAATACTGCCTTAGGATTTTCACATTAGGTACTTAATGACTAATATATTTGAGCCTTTATCTTTTGACTACTATGCGTTCAACGTCATCAGTGTTTAACTGCGTACAATGATATTATAAAAATGAAAGAAGATTTAAAGTATGATACTTACTAAAAGCGAAGAAAAAGAAAGATTTCCATCAAGAAAACAGTATTGTCTGGCATATTACTATTCAACATTAAATAAGCGACAAAATAACGTAAAATATTCAACCGTTAATACATCAAAAATAAAAAGCACCCGTGGCTATCTTACAAAACGTTTTATGGTAGGTCATATTTTTAAGAAATTTTCATTAGTCACTAACATTATAGCATCCGATAATGTTTTATTTGACCGGTTCTTAAACAAATTTTCATAACTCTAAACAGCTAACCTACATTAATTATTTCATTTAAATTAAGAGAATTCTGATAGGAATTATTTTGGTTAACTTAGTGAAAGATATCTGCGGAAAAGTATGTTACATTTCTATAAAGATGTAGGCTTGATGATATTTTTTGATTTTAGAAAAGACCAAAATTTATAAATAATTAAAACCTATATTAATTATATTAGTTTAAGTATTTAATGACATGTCATGTTTCTTTTCTTCTTTTTTTTGATTGAGGAAATCACCCAGTGCAAATGTTCATTCGCGTTTTTCTGTACTATGAGATCCCTATTCCATTATCTCTTTAATTTTTTTTTGTGGAATTGTGGTTGTGATAATATTCGCTTTATTGGATTTGTGTCATTTTCACAACGAGTGTAAACATTTTTAATTGTCGTGTGTAATGTGTTTTCGTTAAAGAAATATGTTGGAACTGTGTAGGTAATAACGAATGCAAGTGACTAAAGGTAAAAATTTATTTTGAAACGCATGTATTTATATTATATTTATATCCGATACTTCGCCGAACCGTATCTCAAAGTTCTGTTCACATTTTGTTAATAGTTAACTGTGATCTACAGTAAAGAAAAAAATACAAAGTCTTTAATCTGTGATTCACCTAAACTCTGTATTGTCGTGTATGATAGTTTTATGTCAATCTCCAGTCTACTATAAGGCCTAAACACCTACTTAAAGCTTAACGAACTAGAGACTGCAGATAAAGGTGGAGCATAGTGACATAGATCACAGCACTGAGCCAACTGACTTTTGTTAAACGCATCCTGTGTTGTCACGTTGTGGCAACGGTAAACGTTGTGGCAACTGATAATAGCCCAACAAAAAGTCAGCTGGAGTTCGGTGAAACAGAGAGTGATTTAGCGAAGGGGCAACCTTACACCCAACCTTGGCTGTTATTGGCCAGATCTCATCTGCAGTCTCTAGTTCGTTAGAGAATAACTGTGTGTGTCTGAGGCATTGAAAGATTGTCATGGTTGTTCGGGTGGAAAAGTCTTACAAAGAATGATAAATGCTGTTCAGAGTGAGTTTTGTCTATTTATTAAAGATTTCAATAACTTACTCCAGTGAAAATGATTATTAACAAAATTATTTTTACAGTTTATTAAAGTCTGAGACTTCTACCATTAATATTAGTGCAGGAAAGCTTACGTTGAACAGAATTTTGGTTGCATTGACCTGTGTTCAACAGAGAACTAAAAACGTACTTCTCTATCCATATTTTGTAACTGTTTCATATTACTCTTTTCTTTCTGATTTGGTTTTTAATCCTTTATGGGGCAGTACTACGGGAAAAATATATATGTATAAAATATTAAATTTTGATTTACAAGGACTTGAATAATGTATTTCTATTGCCAGAACAGTAAGATGTTTCTTCTTTTGATGTTAAGCTCTGGTAAGTATACTTATTAAAGAACATTTATTGAAATGGGAATCACATAATGTTTAGTGGTAAGAATGCTTATTAAAACAACTTTTAATACTATATAACAAAAAAATGTGTAGAGTAACTTATCGTAACTTTGTATTAGCATGAATGCATGCTTTGTCGTAAAAAAGCAAGAATTTTCTAAGCACTCTACAAAAGTAACAAAAAAATAACACGGTAGCGTACACTGGTATGAATCCTTACCACATTCGTGCAACTCACGAAGAAAATAGTCGCTGCGTGCTAATTTCAAAATGCAGATAGCCTACTTACCAGAGGACATCTGTAACACCATAAAATGTCAATAAGGTTCAACTGCATAGCTTATTCTTAAATAAAATCGACATTATCGACAGTGGTAAGTAAACTTACCAAAGACCTACAAAGGGTTAAAGTAAACAAAAGGAGTATTTGTAATACATATGAAGTACAGAAGGAAATGGAGCTAAGTACCCCAAAAAGTAATAAGTTTAATATTCTAATTTAACTTAATTTTTGTAAATTAATTAAATTTAACTTATCTTAAAACTAAGTTAAATTTAAATTAAGTTAAATTTAATTAATTTCTAACTGAACCATATTTAATTTATTTCAGTGATTTACAGGGACTACAGCGGTTGGTCTACAACACTAGGGCATTACCACAACTCAAAATGCTACTATTCTAATTGATTAAGCATTCATCCTATACGCGGCGTTTCTTCGTAGCTCTTATAATATTACTATTTATCCAATCTGGGTCATCCATGTCTAGATGGGTCATCTTTCGTCTAGATGACATCAATAGACAAATCTTTTATGTTAACATGTTCTCTGCAATGTGTCACAGGTGACAGTATCAGATGAGTAGTCTTACTTCAATTTAATTAATTATGAAAACTTTTAGTCACTTTTTTGCAAATTTATTACCTAATTCAGTCTAATACAATTAACCGTCCAATTCTTCCTCAGAAACTTATTTTCATACCTGGTTAAAAATATAAATAGCTCTGCTATTAAAATGGATTGGAGAGTCCGAAATTCTGACCCATAAATGGAGGATCTACCAATAAACAAAAGGAAAACTTTTTTCTTTATTCCACAAGTAATGCGATTAATTAAAAACAGTAAAAATCCTGATTTTGACTTTACCAATGGCAAACTTTTCTAAAATCATTGTTTGGTATTAGTAGATGTTAGAAGTGTGGCAAGATATTTAAATTTATGTATTTTTATTTATTTATTTTAAGTCACATCAACTGCTTGGTTATTAGCGACTACGGTGGATAATAAATATCGAGAACAGTGGTTTTGATCTGTAAAAATTTCCAGACCCTGGCCGGGAGTCGAACTCGGGACCAAAATTTATATATTTTGTTTCATTATTTATGAAATGAAGTGAGATGATATAGAAAAAGTAATTTCAAGGAATATCAATAGATAGGAAAATACAGAAAAGTGGCATAAGACTATAAGTTTTCAGAAGAAATAGCATAACATCTGGATAGAAGAGAAAATAAGAACACGAAGTGATACAGTGGAAATCATTGAAACCAAGAAAGAAAATAAGAAACAAGAAAAAGTTATTGCAATAGTTGTTATACGTGGTCTGTAGACGGCCAAAATAAATAAAAACATTTTTCTGTTATTAACAAGTAATTACTTTACCATATAATACGAGTTTTGTTATAATAACCTTAAAATACAGTTTTAACATTCACTGGTCTAGCCTTTCTCGAATAATGTAGTATTAGCTAACAGTATTAATTCATAATGATCGTGGGATAATATTGTTATTTAAGTAATTTCAACTCATCAGCAACTTAATTTAAAAGTGGATAAACTTTTGTAGGAGTCATTTAGTTGGTAGGACCTTATGTGAAATTTGTGCGCACTATTACTTTTTCAAACATGTATAATTTTTTATATATTTAATATATTAAATTAACTTAATTATACCATCATAATTTTATATTTTACTTTCATTATTTAGTTTTTTATTATTATTTTACTATATTTTACATAATAACTTATTTTTTTCTAAAACCGAGACTGGGTTAATGACCGTCTATTATTTTATAAATAGTATAAAAATTTTGCGTTGCAAATTTAACAAAGGACACGATCTACAGTTTTAAAGAAATTAAATTTTATTTTTTGAACTATTTTATACATTTTTGGAATTATTTTAATAGCGAACAAAAATAATTATATTTTTAATAAATCTAATGCAATAGTTTGTTTTTAAATCATTTATTATTAAATATTATATATTCTTTTAAAAAAAACAAACAAACAGTAGTTGTGTAAAAAATTTAATTTAATTTTTATTTCTATATACTAAGTTTTACTACCGTATTTAAGAGAGCATTTTATGCTGTAGAATTAAAGAAGATGTTATGAAAATGGAGTACTTATATTTTATTAGTATAATTAAGGAACAAAATCTTCCTGTAAAGAGAAATTAGAGTTTTATTAATTTTTTAACCTCTTTCATTATTTTTTGTTTTAAAGTTTGTTTCCGTATTATACAGTTATACGTTACTATTAGTTGTGTATATCGTGATAAAATATATTAAACATTATATAATTTTTAAAGAGTAAAGCGTCTGACTTGAGTTGAAAAATACATAAAATTCAAGTAATTTTATGACGAATATTTTTTAGATTGTATTGATTTCGATTTGAACAGGGAATTCATTAATGTAGTCTACGGCTAGCTGTCAGCTGGTCACTATAAAAAGTCGCTCTAAAAACTGAAGTTACTATAACTTCTTGTAGTGAACCGTTTATCAGCTGACTATTGGACTTGTACGATTAAAATAGCAAATCTAATCAGTCTTACTTCAGCTTTATTCTGTCACTACCAGAAATAGAATCTAAATTTAAAACTTATTTTTATTTTATTGGTTTTGCTAAAATTTTAATTTTATGTAAGCAATTAGCAACAAATTAATGTAGGCATATTAAAATGATTACAATAAATATGTAGTATATTTTGTTTTATAAATGGAGTGACAATATCAGTCATTTGAACCAAGCTGAAGTAAATTGGAATTAATGCACAAGCAAACAAATTATTGTAAAATGAACAAAAGTGTTTTTCAGTTTCCGACAGGAATAAGTTTGACAAAATAATCAGTTGTATAAATACAATTATTAAGATTTTACCGGTAAGGGGTCACCTCAAAGAAATAGGCTAATAAAATTCGCTTTACACGCCGAAACCTCCTAAAACGATTCAAATTAGAGACAAAAAATAAAGCACATTATAAATGTGCACTTCGTCATTAAAACACCTCAAAAAAGTGTATTTAAAGTAATAAATTTCACACAAAGACACATTTAAATTGAAGAATATAGATTCAACATAACCCCGAAAACAGCTAGACTTAAAATATTTTATTATTATTTTATAACGCTGTCGGATCGACATAAAAATTACTTCACTAACAAAAAAACGTTTAATATATAAAGGTGTTTGAAACCAGTCTGTTCCTAAGTGTACCCATTTGCGGAGTTCATACAGTAATTCAATATTCGAATATTCAGAACTTACAATAAAAAGTTTGCACGCATTAATAGCTGCGCCCTGATATCAACGAAGAAATTTCAGATTTTAGTTAACCACACGTAAAACGGATTGTATGTGAACAGTTTTTTTAAGATAAATGGACTAGGGGTTACCTTTTTATGCCAAATCAATTTTTACAAAATTTTACTTATGACGTAATGAACAGGTTCTAGTTGTATTCTATTAATACAAAAGAAAAACACCAGGTTTGTAAAATACTGAAAATGGTTGATGATTCTGTTTTACTGCAAGATTAAGTACTGTAAATAATCAAATTAATCAAAATATTATTCCTAAGCTGGTATTAATCTCTATTAAAGCTCTATCATTATTACCAACTTAAACATCAAAAAGAAGAAAATTTATTATATAATAAATATATTTACTTATACATGTTTTATCTAAATATTACGACATATTTTGTATGTTTTCAAATATTATAAATAAGCCTTTAAATCCGAAATTTGATTTATAATACTGTAATAATAAATTGAATTATAATTGTAAAGGTTACCTTTGTTTATAGTAGACTACAAAATAAATTTCACGTTAGGCTTTCCAGAAATAAAGAAAGTTATTCTGGATAAATACTTTGTTATCGTGCTTGAAGGTGTTATTGTAAACGTTTCTAGTACAAATGTGTTAAAGAGTACTTTAGAATATATATATGAATACTAATAAAAAATAATAATAATAAAATAAAACCATATAAATGCATATCTAACTGCACTTTGCTGCAGAAAGTGCAGTCATTAAAATAGTATTTTCATGACTCACGAGGTTCAAATACTTTTAAACATTTAAGCGTATTTATCCCTTAATCGACGGACGTTTGTAATGCGTATTATTATTATTATTATTATTCTTTTAACACTTTCTACATATATTTTACATTGTTTTATTGACGTTTTACAATTTTTAGATAATAAACGAATACTGCACATTTGTAAATATTAAAATGGATGTTGTATTGTAAGTTCGATAGTGGTATAGACAATTCACTCTTTAATCAAATAAAAAAAAATCTATTGTAAAACACTCACTCGACTTTCTCTTGGCAATGAAAATAATGAACGATATAACATTACTATTAAAACATTGCAAATTAACAAAATAACTAACCTCAAAAAACATAACCTTATTTTAATCATGAGTGAATGATGCAAAATTAAAACCAACCTTAGTTTGGCTTAAAAATACGGAATATCACTCTTTGACGGTAAACTAGGCTCTGTAAAGAAAAATGCTTAAAATAAAAGTGCATACTAAGGCCGAAATCTTAAAAACATTCATTTTACAGATTTTCATGAAAAACAAACAGAAAATCACTAATAACTGTTAAACTAAGCGTTACACGAAGAAATGTTTGCAATAAACGTTGTATGGTTTTAAATTTTCTACTACGTTAATTATATAGTATACTTTTACCCTAAAGTGTATTTTATTCGGCCGCAATCTTAAAAAAACATTTTTTCTACGAGAGCACAGTCTTCCCAAGAATTTCATCAGGCATAGCGCCTACCCTATCTTGTAGAGCATAAAAAATTTAGTAAATGAGGCGATTTTTTTTAAAAATCATAGGAGCCGTTCATGAGAAAATCGCAAAAAAGTGAAAAATCACACGAATACTACTACTTCCAGTTGATCGATTTTGGTGAAAATGTTCCTGTTGAATCCTCTAGTATTATCTAAATTAAGTTAACTTGTACGATGCTCCGGTCTTGAGATATTTTGTACACACACACACACACGCACATACACACACACACACACACACACACACACACACACACAGTCCAATCGCTAAAAACATGTATTTTGGGTTCAGGGGGTCTGAAAACGTGTATATCTGGTGAAAACTCGATTTCGAAAAATCATGAAAACAATATTTTCCTTCCTATATACTCATATAGGCAAAAAGTAAAAAGATACAGTGCGTGAATTTTTATCGGCTATTTACGATTATTTAAAAACATATTGCATGTGTTTGTGGGTGGAGTACTTGAGTTGGTATGTAACATTGGGAATATTTTGTTAGTTAACTTATATATTTATTGCATTTAAGGCAGCTTAAATTACATTAAAACCTAGAAAGGGAATGTAGTTTAGAGGTTACTGTTTATTTCTATATGTCAATTAATATTTATTTTCCAGTATGCCTACTAGAAGAATTTATTTGTGAAAAACACCGTACTATCAATAGTTTGTTTTACGTTTAACGTTTAAATTGATTTATTACTATATTACAGCAAGAGGAATGGTTAAGGAAGTAAGTTAATTAATAAATGAACAACTCACTACGCTGCCAGATAAAATTAAACATATAAAAATGTTCAGTAAAATGTTACGCTTGGAAGAACTGCTTTACGGATATGAAACATGGAACATCAAAGAACAAAATCTGGTGTGAAACACTTGTATGACTTTCTCTTGCCAATGAAAATAACGTAAACTACAGTTGTTTCAAATTATGAAGATAGCAACTGAGGGATAATTTAGATTTTTTTGAAACAATTTCATTGTTTGAAATTAAAAATTTCCCTCTTCCAAACAACCCTATATGACGACAATAACATTGATGGAGCCAGGATCTTATCAATTAACGCAGTACTGTAAATTGACTATACATTACAGTGATATAAAAGTTGCACTTAATACTACACTTATCTGTTCACGTCGGAGTTCTGTCACTGGACTGTGTCTCCACTCACTGTATTTATCATGTTAATTTTTTCCATATTTTGTGTTATCACATTCACTGATTGCATGTAACAGATTGTGAATTTTCTGAATAAAGAGAAAAAAAATTCCCTCCATAATTTTTTTAATCGTTTTAATTACAATTTTTTTTATTGTTGTAATTCAAATTTAATAATTTAATTATTTTATTTTAATTTATTTATTTGTTTTTTTTTTGTTGGAATACCTCGACGATACTCAGATTACTCTGACACCTTCATAACATGAAATTCAATTTCATCACTAGAATCAATAATTTCAGTATAGTATAATGTTACATAAATGTTAATAAAAAGTTTATTTATCTCACATAAAGTATTTTACGTTATAATTATTTATTTAAGAAAAAAGTTTTCAGAACGATTTAAACTATATTTTATATGGTAACTACAAGTTTGTGTTATACGTGGTATAAATAAATCGACTACTTTAATAGCTGATATGGTAATTTACAAAGTTATGTAAAAAAATTTCTAGCGATAATCAATATAATAATATCTTAACAAAAATTTTCCCTCTTTCACATTTCATACGTTCCCTATTTAAACAATACTGTCTTAGTACATTGAACCTACGTTCAATCATGGGTAAACAATATAAAATGAAATATATCGTAATTTTAATCAAGAGTAAACTACGCTAAACAAAAATTAACCCCTTTTGAAATTGGATATTTTGACAAAACGAAATACGGAAAATCACAAATTGACGTTAAAAAGTAGAAAAAATGCTTGAAATAAAAGATGTTCTATTTTAATTTTATCTAACCTAAGTCATTAATGTATCAAACATTGTAGCGTGTAGCCATCGTTTATGATTTTTTTTATTATAACTAAAACTATTTCACAGGTTTTCGGAAGTTTAGGTTCCTTTAGATAAGTCTTAAGTGTATTTAAAGCATTTTGCAACCAATTTAGCCTGTTATTAAGTTTCTTCTTTAGATGCCAATCCGTTTCCGAATGTTGGCGATCACCATCGCTATCTGCACCTTATTCCTTGCAACTCTGAACAGTTCTGCTAAACTCTTGACAAAGTAGGGGGAGCGATAGTGTGGGATGAGGACAGCTGGAAGTTGGTCGCTCAGTTTGCCGAGAGGGTGGTCGTGAGACTGTGGAGGGAGGAGACATATAGAGATCAGCGGGATCTCCATCTCCCACAGTGAATTAATCCTGTACCGATCCCAGTAGGTAAGGTAGCACACTAATTTCTTGAGCTGGTGATGAAAGAGATGAATGAAAGTGAGAGAGTGAGTGTTGGTCAGTGACAGCGAGAGGGGAATGAGGCTACGGTTCCCTTCCACGCCCTGCTAACAGTGTGTAAATTATTTAACCCAACATTTCCCTTGTAGTATTATATAAACAGTTCCGAAGAAGGTGGAGGGTTGTTTGCTGATGTCTGATCAAGTGGCCAAGCGGCGGGTTTTTTGTTGGTAAGGCGGTTGCGGCTTCTTTGTGGCTAGACGAGGACGCCTCAATTGAGTCCAACACTGCTTCCTTCATCGTAAGGGAGTGAACATGAGTTTTTCTCGCTGCCTTGAATAAAAAAAAGAAAAAACTCTTAACAAGCCAAGTTCTAAGGTTTACCAGTCAGGATATTCTTCTTCGTTCTGATGCTCTCCGTCCTGCGACCTTACCCTGGAGTATTTAAGATTAAAGTCATTAATTGTAATTTTTACTAGTATAACCAAATGTATATTAGTGTTATGCGGAATTTTTACTGGTATACACAATTTACAATTTTAATGTATACATCATTTTTACTAGTGTTATGTGTATATAACTGTATGTAAATAATTAATTTGTAAATAAATACTTCTTACACGTTTAAAAAGAAGATTATTATTTAGAATTCATCAGACACTGAAATAACCTGGAATAAACGTCACAATGCATACACAGGTCTATTTGTTACAATAAACACCCAATTCAAATTCAATAAAGATCATTTTGAAGTCAACTTAAAAATTTAATATTTATTGAAATTTTCAAAGACATTTACAAATGTTTCAACTCAAATAATTTTTTAGAATGAAGTAGATAACGGAATACCATCATCAAATATAAAAAATATTCTTAACAGGATTTGAATTCATGATAATTAGACCTACTAAAAAACAAATCTAATAGAAAAAATAAACAACGTTGAAGTGTTTAGTATATTACTGGATCATTAGTGTTATGTACTATTTCTTATACAATGTGCTGAACTAATATAAGACAATCTGATTAAAAATCTACAATCCTTTCATACTTGACCGTGAAGAATTACAGAGCCAGTTTCCTAATTACCTTTCAGCAGAAAGAATAATCTATTTTAGATCACCAGTAAATTACAGACACTGTATTGGCATCAACATAATGATCGTATTATACGTGTGTACTAGACCTAATACATAAGCCTATTGTATTTCTTATTTACAGCATTAAATTGCAAAGAAAGCGGTACGTTGAAATGAAAACTCAAAAGGCTATCGTTGTATATTTCATTTAGTTTTACCGAAACAATAAAGTCTCAAAGAATAAAAATGGTTTATGATCCATTCAAAATTGTTTAAATGTTCATCTTCAAAAAAATTTAACTCAATTTCAAATTTAATCACCTGCTTTCAATTTAAATAATCTGTTTTATTTTTGTATTCAAGGCGGCAAGAAAAAATCCTTTTCATTCTCTACCTATGCGGAAGTAGTGTTGGACTCAACTGAGGCGTCCTCGTCCAGTCCCAAAGAGGCTGTGACCGCCTGCCAACCAAAAACCCGCCGCCTGGCCTTTTGATCCTACATCTGCAAAAATCCTCCACTTCCCTCGGAACTGTTAATAAAAGCAATATACTGTTATTAAAATACAAGGAAAATACCGGGTTTAAATTTATACACTGTCACCGGGGCGTGGAAGGGGTCGTAGCCTAATTACCCCCTCGCTGTCATTGACCAAAACTCACTCTCTCACTTTCATTCATCTTTTTCATCCCCAGCTCAGAAAATAAGTGTGTTTATTTTATGAGATTGGAACAAAATTTATGTTCGGTGGGATTGGTCGATCCCGCTGGTCTCCAAATGTTTCCTCCCTCTGCCGTTTCTCGATCACTCTCTCTCCAAACTGAGCGACCAACTTCCGCTCTCCTCATCTCGCAGCATCGCTGACCCAACCTCTCTGGCCTCCACAGTGCAACTCCTATCTTCTCAGATGTCTCCATTCTTTCGAAGCCAAAATAAGGACATCTTTCAATAAGTCCCTATAATTTAAAATTTTAGAGTATGTTTTTCTAGTATTATTTAAAGTCGCATCAACTAGGACATTAGCGACTAGTGAATTTTGAATAATTTAGTATGTGTAGGTTTTAACCTGTAAAAGTTTCTAAACCCACAGAGTTGCTCTAGTGGTCGCAATGAGTCAGTTGCATAACAGCTGATTTTTGGAGACGAAGATTCTGTGGTTCAAATCCTAGTAAAGGTACTTTCATTCGGATTTGAATACTAGACAGTGGATTTTGATGGTTAGGGAACAATATCTTTTTACCAAATTATACACAAAGAAATAAACTATTGCTTGAATCTAATAAAACTTTACTCCATTATAAAATTTGTTCGTCTATCACCTGACTCACACACTTTAATATTTATGTTATTTGTGATACAACGGGTTGGTCTAGTGGTAAAATTATCGCCACGAATCAGCTGTTTAACAGCTGATTTATGGAGATGAAGGTTCTGTGGTTCAAATCCTAGTAAAGGTAAACTTTTATACAAATTTGAATACAAGACAATGTACTTTGAGAGTTAGGGTTTAATTAACCATACTTTTTCAAGAATGGTCGGCCTGAATCTGTACAAGTTTAAACTTCATTTACCTTTCATACCATCCTCATCTCATTGGGTCATGGGGTTGGTTATTGCATTTAAGTTGTACAGATTTCAATGTACATTAGGGATTACAAAAATAGTTTCTAGATCCAAGCAGGGAGACCTTCCACTTTGTCGTCTAGTGCGCTAATCACTACGATGTGTTTAAGAGTGTGTATTTTAATTGTTTGTCTTTATTTAGAAATAATTAAAATTCTGTAATTTATTACAAGCAGTACTGATAATATTGTACGCATGTAATATTTTGTCTTCGTCTTGACAATGAGTATATCATCCAGAGGCAAATGCTATAATATAAGGTATTCTATATACTAGATCTGAAAATTAATTTAGCATCCGTTTAATATCCTTTCTGGTAGGTGTGGGTGTGATAATGTTCGTACCTCTGAAATTTGGCGATTAATTAATTTTGAATGAAAATTATTATATAATGTTTTATAGTGTTTAATTTTTGTGTTCTCATTTGTGAGTATACGACACATATCGAAAACTGTACCGTAGGTTCAGAGACAAACTTCACAATCATAAGAATCCCTTAATATGCAGTATGAATTCTGCGGACCTATCAGAAATCGCACAAAGACGACTGAAACGCCGATGGAGTAGAGACATGATACATTAACACAACTGTAACATTATTACGTTTACAAAAATATAATTTAAATAAACATATTTATCGTTATCTGGAGAGCTATCGCTGGGTGGTGTTCTCAAAGCTATTAACGCGGTGAGTTTTTTAATTTTTTTTTTTTTTTGTAAATTTAGTTGTGAACGGTTTTACTGGTTGTTCTTCTACAGTTGCAAAATATATAAAGTAATTTAAAAACATTTGTGAGTATTAAACTGGCTACTTCAAAATAAATTCATCATTATTTTAGATAGTAATTTATTTTTATGTCATTCCTAAACTAATATCTGTTCTATTTTCTTTTTATGTTTTTCAGGAAACATCAGGTAGGTACCCCTACAGTGTATGATTTTTTTTGATAAAATCATTTTTATGTTTATCAGATTTTTTATCTATATCTTTGGACTTAAATTTTTAGTCTTCATTAACAAAGAATTTTCAAAGAATATAACTAAATTTTAATCGAAAATTGTTTTTTAAAGAACATAAAAACTTCATCAAAGTAGAAATTAAATAAATTAAAAGTGTTCACAGAAAAGTTAGTAGCTCAAGTAGATAAAACAATGCTTATTAATTCTAGGTTAACCGTAAAACAACAGGATTAAATTTAGCCTATTAATAACAATAAACGACATAAAAAATATCTAATAAATAAATATATATACAGTTACGATAAAAACTTTTATATTTTTTTATTATTTTATTATTTTTTTATTCTAGATTACTTTCACTTAAACCTTTTATAATAATTTACAAAGTAGGTACATCAGTAAGTTAATGACCAGACATATTTAAAGTATATAGAGATAGATGGTATAGTATTAATGTACCTTAGTCAGTGTAGTTTCTCAGGTTAAAAATTTGATTACTCATTTCAGAAAATAACAATGTTTAACAATCTTTTAAAGGGTCGCTGGAGAAAGTTTATAATAAAAAGATGAAGTTCCACCTAACTAATTCTGAATGTATCATAAAATTATTAAATAATAATAATAAATGTTTGGAATATATTATATTGTGAACGATATTGTTGGTGTTTCTAATCCATAAAAATGGAAATTTAATCCTCCTTTACTTAAATTATACCATCAAAAATCTTCTGATATACTTTCTACAATATACTTTAACATACAAAGCAGTAAAAATATAAACATTAAATTGTTTACGGCATTTAAAAAAATTAACAAAATATTGGGTATATTTTTTATTATAATAATTAATGTACTTCAATTTATATTAAAATTAAGTATCAGTACTACAGCAATCAAACCAAAAATGGAAACAAATAAAAGTCAAATTATGTCGTCCACAATATTATTTATACTTGGTTATATTAGTTTTTTTTCATAAAATTAAATTAACTCACATTAATTTTTATGATTCTACTGTATTTGTAATACCTCTTAACCATTTATTAATAAGTCTACTCGTCTCTGCAATTTTTATTTCGCAGTGTTTATAATCTTAACTGTTTAGATTCTTATTCACCTGTAGGTAATGTAGATGCTAGAGCATTTTCTAATTGACTCACTCATCTCTTCGCTAATTTTCTAATTTTTCATGCAACTAAAAAGCTGTAATTCAGCTCATTTATTCATTAAGAGTTTAAACAGAAAAACTAAACATTTACACTTCAACCACTTGCATCTAAAGGGTAAAAAAGAGGTGAGTGTCCTAAATAAAAATACAATAATATATTGTATTTTTAATATATTAAATTATTTATTATATCCATACCTTTCCGGAGACATACAGTTTTAAAAAGCCATAACTCTATCGAAAAATACCTATAAAAGAAAAAAGAATTTACGTATTTATCTGTTGCTTCTAAATCTGTTCATATCTAAACTTTTGTACCGTAGTTTCAAAGACAAAGATCTAAATCATAATATTCCCTTAGGTTTTTGGGTGATCCTATTTTGGCCTCGAGAAAATGGAGACATCTGAGAAGATAGGGGTTGCACTGAGAAGCCCAGAGAGAGTAGGGGCAGCGATGCTGCGGGATGAGGAGAGGAAGTTGGTCGCTCAGTTTGCGGAGAGGTTGATCGGGAGACTGCGGAGGGAGGAGACATCACCCTCTTCCACCGTAAATCAATCCTGTCTCAATCTCATATAGTGGGCACGCTTATTTTCTGAGCTGGTGATGAAAAAGATGAATGAAAGTGAGAAAGTGATTGTTGGTCGGTGACAGCGAGAAGTGATTTAGGCTACGGTTTCCTTCCACGCCCCGCTGACAATGTGTTAATTTTTCAACGCGACATTTTCCTTGTAGTATTATATTAACAATTCCAAAGGAGGTGGAGGGTTTTTTGCTGATGTCGGATCAAGAGACCAGGCAGCGGGATTTTAGTTGGTAGGAGGTTGTGGCCTTCTTGGGGCTGGACAAGGACGCCTCAATTGAGTCCAACACTACTTCCCCTATCGTAACGGAGTAAACATGAGTTTTTCTCGCCGCCTCGGATAAAAAAAAATCCCTTAGGTTTGATGGTTATGAACATGAATTCTACAGGCCTACCAGAAATCGCAATAAGACGACTGAAACGCCGATGGAGAAGAAAAATGATACACTAACGTAACTCTAACATTAAATACGTGTAAAAAATATTAATTTAAAACACAATTATGGTTATCTGGAGAGCTACGAATGGGTGGTGTCCTCCTCAAAGCCAATAACGCGGTTAGTTTTTTTATACATTTTTTAATTTAGTGTAAATATTTTTGCTGGTTGTTTTATAAAGTTGAAAAATAAATTAAGAGAAAGAAATCTCTTGTTTCTCAAGGATAGATAAAAGAGAAACACAAAAAAACCAATAGGTAAATATGATTTCCAAAAAATCTACTGATATTTTCTTAAAGTAATACTACTAAAAAACTAACTACCAAAAAAATAACGTTAAAGTCACAGAAATTCCATTCATATTATAAAATAACAAAATATCGAACTTTCAACGACAACAAACTGTATTCAACTTAACAGTAAAAAATCTGAAACAAGATTTATCATTGATTGTTTAATGTACACCTATTTATATAGGTTGCTGAGCTAAAATAAAATATAATATGCTCATTGTACTTTAAATTGTCCATACCAGACAGGTGGAGTGTTAAATTATTTGCACTCAATCTGTTCGTTGCAGTGCTGAAATAAATAGTTCTATTTCTTATCACATGGTCAGCCAATTAAATGACTGAATCATTTAAGAACAGAAGAGGTAGTAAAAGACACTAATCAGAGTTATCTCCTCTGAAAGTAATGAATTGCATTATACAGCCAGACCCTGTGGTGAATGAAGTGAAAGTATCATTTGTAGAGTGAAAAAAGGTGCTTTTTAGTGGGCTTGGCATGCTGATAAGCGCTCCCTTAGTGATAACCACTCAGTGAGGAAGGCAATTGTAAACCTCCCCACTCCTCGTGTTACTTAGTGAAACCTCTACAGGTTCAAACCAGCCTTTCGGCTGATGAACTAAACAACACGTACTTTAAATAAATTGTAAGTAATGAAACGTAAACTGCACCGAAAAAATAATTAGAAAAGTTGACTGGGTCTAATTAGTAATACATTATTCGATTGGAAATTTTAAATATAAATAAATATTATCAATGTTATTTATTTATTTATTTTTTTTATATTAATAATGTCATACCTTCATCTCCGCAGTCGGCGTATTTTTGTACAGTATTTGTTATCTAAACCAGGAACAACAAATAAAGAATGTTACAAAAAAAATATTACATTTTATTGTTAATTTTCTAAAATTTAATGAACAAGTAATTTTTATCTTCATCTAACTCAATACACAACAGGTTATAAAAGGACAGTGTACTGTCTTGTGACTACAATAATATTACAAGAAAACTGGCAGGCAATTTTAACAGCGTCGTGATGATAATCCGGAAGTGTGTCTCCATTTAAATAATCTCAAATTCATGTCTCCGTGGGAAACTTGTGAATTACCCGAGGGCGGTCGGTTATGATGAGTCGATCATCATCAACGTTATAACTTAATGATAATAATCATCGTCATTATCATTACCGTACTCATAATCATTACTATTATTATCAGCATCGTAATATTGTCTCCATAAACCATAACTAACCGCGAAACACATAATTCTCTAAACATAGCACAAAATAACGTTAATTCAGTTCACTTACAATAAGGGAATTATTTATTTAACTAGCTTTGTTTTTTTTTTCTAAGAAAACAAAATCAAATTAGTCTATTAAAAAAATGAAAAATACATAAGTTATTAGGTTTGTTATTATTATCGACCAAACTACAATAAAACAATTTATAAACTGCCTTCTGCATAATATTATTCTTTTCTTTAACAATGTGTTGGTAATTCTTTTGCAATCAGTTTTTTAATGTAATTATAAAATTTAAGTTAAGATGATAAAAGTCTGAATAAAAGAGTTAAAATACAAAATACTATCAGTGGTGTGTTTCTAAAAAAAGAGTAAATTGTGAACAAAAAATAAAACTTAACTTGACTCTGAACTTAATATGTAGATTAATATCTTGAAATATGAAGTAATTGAAGCTGAAAATTACGATGACCATGATGAAAATGATAATGTTGACGATTATGAGATGACGATGATTAGTAGCCTAGTAGAAGTTTGAAAAAAATTGATTGATTAACAGAGTCTGTGAGTATCCTTGCTGTTGTCGAGTAAGATAATTGAGGTTTTTTTGAAATGCATTGTTTAAGTCTTGATGTTTTATTTCGTTAGTAACACACCATGGGGTTCTATAGTAATCAGTCGCAGACACTTTGGCTGAAACCACTGAAATCATGTCAAGGTTGGTTGTAATAGATATATCCCTTATCTGAACCCGGTAACTTCAGACTGGCTTTGATATAACTTAATATTAAAGAACTTCGTTTTCCAAAGAAAGTTGGAACCTACTACCTTAGAGTTATAATAATCGCCGTACTTTCAGTTCAAGTTGTTTTCGTTTTATCCGTATGTAGTTTGTCCAGATGGTCGATTGGTTTAAATGCTTACCTAAGTATTTAACTTTATTAGCTGAATTTATAACAACGAAAATATAAACTTTAATGAAACTGCAAGGAAATTCAAGAGAACTACTTTAATACGCTATATTTGCAGACGATCAGGTTCTGTTAGAGTCTGAGGATGATTTGCGGAAAGGGGTTTAAAATCTGAATACAATATTTAAAAAGTGTAACTTTGATATATCCGCTGTAAACACGAAATCGGTGACTTTCTGGGGGGGGGGAGGAATGTCGTACGAACAAAAATAGACGTTCAATGGGTGCCTGATAGAGCAGGTACAGTATGTTAAATACCTAGGATATGATTTAACTTTTTCTAAAAATACAGACATGATTGGTAAGCTGAATCGTTTTCAGTAACACATATATGGGACAATAGCGTGATCACTGGCTTAAAGAGTTCGGAAATATACCCAGTTGAAGTTTTACAAGACTGGTTGTTCTAGTATTGCTGTACGGTAGTAAGTCCTGGGTACTTAGGAAGAATAATGAACATCAGATCCACGTGGTAGAAATGCAGTTCATGAGAACAGTTCAGGGGTGTAGTTTGATGAATCACAAAAGATGAATGAGGAAATACGGGCTCATTCAAATATCGCCTCTCTTTTAGAAACATTGTCGAGAAATACAGAGAGAAATGGGAGGAATATTTAATACGAATGAGTGAAGATAGATGGACGAAATGGGCATTAAGCTACGTACCTGATGGATGAAGAAATATTGGTAGACCGCGAAAAAGATGGGCAAAATTCGAAACAGGTCGAAAGGACTAATCCATGACAGGACGAAGAATAAGAAAATACAAACCACTATTATGTGTTTCTATGGAATTAATTAATGAATAAAATAGAAATTTTATTATCGTTTATTTTCATATAAAATTACTTTTTTGCAATTTCGGACAAGCCACATTTAACCGGTAATGTTTTTCTTCGGATCTGGCCGAACAAAACTCCTCTCTATCATTCTCTATCACTGATACATCTCTCCTAAATAACTTTCTTTACATCACATCTTTCATAGATTTTATTAGCTATTTCCATAGCTATTATTCTTCTTTTAAATCTTGGTTGGAAGGTTCAAATCTCTGAGCCATAAATAGAGGAGCTTCCAACGAAAGAACGGAAGATTTTCTTCTTAGTATCATAAAATATGTGAACTATCCACAAAACAAGATGAAACATTCTAGTGATGGCCCTAACTCCGGAAACATTTTTCAAAAATTTTTATCTTATGTACCATCGAACGTTAACAGTGTTTAGTAGTAATTATTTTTTAATGTCATTGTGCCGGGTAAAAATGTTAAAATATTCGCGACACCATTAATGTACCTATATTAAGAAATAATATTTTTTAAAGTAATGGTATTGAACACACCATTTAATTTTAATAATGAAAAAGGAAATTGTCTGCTAAATCGAACAATATTACAAGTTGTTCAATAAAAGGAAAATATGAATAATAAAATAAACTGTAAAACATTAAAGAAATATAGAAAATGTGCAGCATGCACTTTACAGTAAAAATATTGTAATGATTATGATTATTCTAGTAATTTTAACTGTACAATGGTGAAGTTTTAAATCTTATAAGAAAAAAGCGGAAACCCTTGAAAACATGAAATAAAGAATTATTGTAGAAGAAGAAAATGAACTTCAGTGCAATAATGCAGTCTCACACGTTTAACCACAAACACATATACATCACGTGAAAAGGTAAAATGCAGCATCTAATAACACTACAATATTTTGTACACTGCACTGCAAATAATGGTTCAGCAGTCACAACTAAAGTAATAGTAGTAAAATAATAATCATTTACTCGAGATAAATTGTCCGGCAGTCATTTTTTTTATAATAAAATTTATTTCTATAAAGTTATCAAAGCACGATTTACTATCTGACCACACATGAGAATTTAATTTTGAAGTTAGCTGATGGAATCTACTGTTTGGAAATTTAAAATAATACTTATAAGTAATTATGATAAAAAAAAATCTGGTGTGAAACACCCACACAACATTCTCTTGCTAATGCAAATAATTAACAAAATAATCTAACATTAGCAATAAAACATTAGAAATAAAAAAAACTAACCGCAAAAAAGATAACCTTATTTTAATCATGAGTGATTGATGCAATATGAAAATCAATCTCAGTTTGGCTTAAAAATACGAAAAATCACTCTATCACGCTTAACTAGACTCTGAAGAAAAAATGCTATAAATAAAACTTGTAGATTTTTTAATTTCCTATAAATTTGTGCCACTTTTGTCATTAAATGCATACAAAGGCTGGAATCTTAAAAAAACCGATTTTCTTATACATTTTCGTGAAAAAAACAGAAAACCGCTAATAACCGCAAAACTAAGCGTTATACAAAAAAGTGTTTAAAATAAAAGGTTGTAGGATTTTAAATTCTCTACAACTTTTATTATACTGGGTACATTTTTGCGCTAAAATGTATATTAAAGCCGAAATCTTAAAAAAACAATTTTTTTACGCGAAAACAGCTTTTCAAGAAATTCAGCAGACATGGCACCTACCCTTTCTTGTAGACCATAACAAATGTAGTAAATGTAGCGATTTAAAAAAATCGTAGGGGCCGTTTTTGAGAAAATCGTAAAAAAGTGAAAAATTACAAGAATAAACTACTACTTCCGGTGGGACGATTTGGTTGAAAATGTTCGTGTTGGGTACGGTAGTAGTATCTTACTTACGTTTCCAGTTTGAAGTTTGTACGATCTTCCGTTCTTGAGATATTCTGATCACACACACACACACATACACAGACCAATCGCTAAAAACATTTTTTTGG
The DNA here is from genome assembly GCA_035578175.1 of Catonia carolina. Lineage (NCBI taxonomy): Eukaryota > Metazoa > Arthropoda > Insecta > Hemiptera > Achilidae > Catonia > Catonia carolina. The sequence goes on from JAQMRL010000001.1 coordinate 262,156,481, forward strand.
TTCAGGGGGTCTGACAACGTATATCCGGTGAAAACTCAATTTCGAAAAATCTAATCATATAAGGTGAATAAAGGTATATAATATATCGTGTAGAGTATTGACATTTTGTAATAAAGAATCGTAGGATAAAACAAAACCAAGAACGATTGGTTGGAGGAGGTCCAAGAGGATTTACAGGAGTTTGGTATAACAATGCAACTAATTGCAGCCAGTGAGGAGAAGAGGATTCTGAGAAACAGAGACATGAGACTGAAACTGAAAACATTTGAACGTAAAACAATACACCATAACTGATGATTGGCCAGGTAGTTGAGAATGGAAACGTTTTGGGAGCAGAAGAGGAAGCTGAAAGCCAAATCTCTAGCCCGTACTTTGAGGACTTAAATGTGTATGAACTGATTGAAGTGCTCCAATATGGGCGTACAATAAAAAAATAAAACTAGTCGTAAGAATCATAACGTAACGTTATGTTTAATATGATAGACTACAAAGGGAATGACCGGATTTCATTCCCAACAAGGATCTTGGGGTCTATGAATTTTAACAAGTCCAAATACACCATTTTATAACCTGTATTGGTTAATGATATTCACATGATATAAAAAGTTTTTTTTAACAAAAACCTATTACTCCAACTAATATATTTTGGAGGAAATACGTTGAGATTTATTTTATTTAGCCAAATATCAATTTACTGGAAAAATATTAATTATTGTTTCATGTTTGTTTTTTAAGTCAGCAGTCGAAAGGCTGGTTTGAACCTCTAGAGTGGTTTTACTGAGTAAAAACGAGAAGTGAGTTGGTTTATAATTGCCTTTCTCAATGAGTTGAAAGTGTATGCTTATCAGCATGCCAGGCCCTCCAAAAAGCATCAACTTTCAACCCTGCAAATGACACCTTCACTTCATTCACCACAGGGTCAGGCTGTATAGTGAAATTCATTACTCTCAGAGGAGAACTCTGATTAGTGTCTTTTACACCTCTACCTCTTCTGTTCTTAAATGCTTCAGTCATATAACTGGCTGACCATGTGATAAGAAACAGAACTATTTGTAGCCCTGGAACTAGTAGATAGGGTACAAAAGATTAACACTCCACTGCCTGTTATGAGCAGTATTTTTCATAAAATTTAAATTAAGCTATTTGAAAAAACCCTTGGTTATTGTTAATCTAACGAAGAACAATTTTATTTTGTAAAATTTAAGACAAAAATCAAATCATATATTAAAAAACTAAACAATCAGCAATAAGAATGAACAGTGGGGTAAAAACCTTTAATATTAAATCATGAATGTAAAGAAAAACGCACATACAAGCACACAAATTCACACAAACATGCATTAGTTTTAAAATGATAATAATAAGGCAGGTACACAAAGGATATAAAACTAGTTAATATATATATACAGTAAACATTATTAGAGGGACGCACAAAGTATAATTACGTAGAAACGTAATTCTGTTTATAATATACAATATAATATGGTTGGTTAACAATTTGTAAACAATATAAATTTACTTTATCTTTAATTTTTATAGTATTTAGTACTTACAGTACTTGTAAATACTAATAGTACAAAGATATAAAACAACAGGCGTTGACCTCTAGGTATATGAATTGTGTATATTACATCCAGTACTCAAAGGTATTTAGCGGCTATTACCATTAGACGCGGGTGGCAATACCCGAGGAATACTCGCACAAGGGAAGAGTATTGTATAGTACACGGTCGAATGTAATTGTAGCCATTTCAGAGAAAGATGTTGTCGGGTGTCTGCCACTCACAATCGAATTAATCATTTTAATTGTAATCCGTTGCTTGTTCTGTCTCATTACGCCTGGCGCGCTGCATTAGTGCTTATACAGGCTGGCTATATGCTTTGGTGGATACCAAAGAACAGAGCGGCCGGTCATTTGTCTTACCCCTGAGTATGTACTTTCAAAATCATCACAAGTAACGACTACTTTTTCTATCTTAACGAACTCTATTGCTCCAACTTGAAATGCTTGGTCATTTCATTTGTTTCTTTTCTTGTTTCACTTCCTCTTTATTTATTTAGATGTGCATAACTATATAACATATAAACAAATACAAAAAAAAATCTATTCTTCTTAATAATATATTGACGTGTAAAGAATAAATGAGGTCGATTTCGAAATAAATTACTACATTTAAACGTGTGTATTTTATTGTATAACTTTTATATTGATGGTTCAAGAGTGAAAAAATAATCCTATTCTGGAATTGATTTTATTGTAGAACTACTACATTGAAATAAAAAGGTACTTTTTTAATCCCTAATATGTGTGAGTCCCCATATGTGTACGTTGCAATCTGTTCTAATTAGGAACAATAAGCAACCCCATTACCGAATGAGATAGGATGATCTGTAGTTGTTTAGGTCATCAGCCGGAAGGCTGGTTTGAACCTGTAGAGGCTTTTTTTAGGTAAAACGAGGAGTGAGGTGTTTTACAATTACCTTCCTCACTGAGTGGAAACGTATGCAAATCAGCATGCCGGGCCCTCTGAAAAGCACATATTTTCCACTCTGCAAGTGACACCTTCACTTCATTCACCACAGGGTCTGGCTATATAATGAAATTCATTATTTTCAGAGAAGATAACTCTGATGAGGGTCTTTTACTCCTCTGCCTCTTCTGTTCTTAAATGATTCAGTCATTTAATTGGCTGACCATGTGATAAGAAACAGAATTTTTTTTTTAGCCCTGCAACTAACAGATTGAGTGCAAATAATTTGACACTCCACCTGTATGTTATAGGCGGAGAGATGAGGATGATCTGTATGAGTATAAATGGGATGTAGATTTGTACAGTTTCAGGCTGTATATTCCTGAGAGATTATAGTTAATTGAATTCGAACCATCAAAGTACACCGATAACCACCGTCTTATATTGAAATTCGTATAAAAGTAACTACCTTTACTAGGATTTAAACCAGGAACCTTCCTCTCCGAAAGTCACCTGTTGAACAGTTGACTCGCGACGACGACTTTACCGGTAAAAACGAACCCAGTAGATTTAGATAATAATACTTATTATTAATTAATTCAACAAAAAATATTACAATTACTTTACTAAATTTAAAACCATAGTGTCATCTATGTGACAGTATGGCACTATGGTAGTGACACTATGGTATCTGCCGACACCATGCAGGGCCTGCAAAGATTAAGGGCTGGTATGAATTGCTCCAAGGCATTCTGCAAGAAAAAATTGGCAGTAGAAGGGGACCAGGACGCAGAAAAATTTCATTGTTAGCCTTACAATAATTCTACATTTCCAATTTTTTTATTTTTCTATTATTTCAAAGAACGTAATTTCGTAGGTATACAAATTTACAAAAATTATCTGTAAGTAGGTGTTTCTTCTGCCTTAAAGGTAAAATGTATTTTGAAAAGACGAGGTAGAACAAAATATTAGGTTTTTTACAAACAATGGAGAAACTCTAAAATCTATTACAACGTTTCGATAAAACAACTTTGGTCATTATTAAAATTTGAAACCAATTTTTGTCTCAAGATATTATTTTATTTTTTCTACCAGAATTATTTCTGTTCACAAGTCCAGATTTTGGAATTCCAAATCAAAAACTTTTTTTTATCCCTAATGTGTGTACGTTGTAATCTGTTCAATTTAATAACAATAAGAAACCCTATTACCGAATGAAATGAGGATGATATGTATGAAGTGTGAAAGAAGTGTAGTCTTGTACAGTCTCAGGTCGAAAAATACTGAGAAAACACAGTTAACTGAACCTCAACCATCAAAGTACACCAATAACCACTGTCTTTCAAATCCGTATAAAAGTAACTTTACAAAGAATTAAACCAGGAACCTTCATTAACGAAAATCAGCTGTAAAACAGCCGACTGGCGACGATTTTTTACCACTAGACCTACCCGGTGGGTTTAATTTAAAACTAGAGGAATAATCATTATTAAAATGAGAAAATTTATTTTTAAATATGAATACATTATGCAAGTAGTATATTGAATTCATTTTTAAATATCATACTGACATTGATTTAATTATATTCAAGAATATGTAAGTAATTAAATTAAAGGAAAAACAATAAAGTTTGCAGAAATAATTATTAATCATGTTGAAAAGTATTTCTCGTAATAAAATTTTTATTACTACATGGAGGTGCAATAGTTTAAAAACGTTAAATAATGACTTATGATATTTAAATATACATTAGTGATTTACTGCTTGGATCGTTATTGGAACTGCTGTTTTTAAATCTGGACAGTTTTACTTACTAGTTTAATCTTGTAGCTGTGCAAAGACAAATAGTAAAAATTATCAGAATGAGAAAATATTTTTTTTTAAATGTGTTGGATTATAGGAGGACATCAACCAGTAGTAGGCCTAGTGTTGAAAAGTAGTCCAGAATATTTTTTTATATATATCTATTTGGGCGAGGATTTACAGCCCCAGCTGTATCGTGCTTCCTAAGCACCACCTCTCTCTGTCTTGCCAGTCCCCATCGGAGAGCCGCCGCAAAGACATTGCCTCCTGCATCCCCCATCAAACCATGTCACTTCCGGCCTACTTCTCCTTCTTCTACCGGCTGGCGTCCACTCCCATATTTCATTTATGTATAATTTAATTTATGTAAGCGATGTTAAGATCTATGTGCACTGTAATGTGGAAATATCTAAGGGAGTATTAACCACTGTCCTCTGCAGTTTTAGGTAAAAACGTTGTTTTCCAGCCAAAACTGAGAATTTAGCTGAGCGATAGTCCATGGCATCCGTACATTCACATTGGTTTGAGTACGTATTTATAAAGAAGTGCTTTTAGATAAAGGGTAATTTTGATATTTTGTCCTAGAAGACTGTTTAGCTGTTTGCATCTAATATCTAAAGATTTGCACTTAATATGATAATACGAACGGCATTAAAGTATAGAAATAAAATCAGAGTATTTCCTTACCACAGAGAAAAGGATTCTCCTCTTGTTTAATTTACTCCTTCATTAACATTTTATTGTCATTATCTCTAAAAAAAATGAAAGTACCTTACCATAAATAAGACTTAACCTAACAAAATATCAAACAACGAAAAATTAAACTTATTTTATTTATGTAACTCTGTTAAACAATACTAAGGTCAAAATTTTATAGTACATCTTTCCTCCTTTCTCATTAAATTACAAAGAAAAAATTGGTTTAGTACAAAAATTTTTATATTGTATTAAATACGGAGAAACTCAGTGAAAGTTTTCTTAAATTTATAATATAATTTAAAAACCACAAACACATCTTCCGCGGTTAAAATTTTAGATACGAAAATAAAACACATACACAGACCAAGAAGACAGCCAGGTCAACATTATTGAATTATAATATTAGTCAACATTATGAATATTTTTCTAAACTAATCAAATTAGGTAACTTATAATAAATAAGCTCATATTTTAATAAAATTTAAAACTAAACTTATTAATAAAACAAGAAAGAACATGTGTTTTGTGAATAACAAAATATAGAAATACCATAGAAACTTTTTAATAAAATGTGAATGAATAATCATTACTACTTTAAAAATTCGTTTTACATTTGGCACGACAATTTCACTTTAATGTAATAATTAATGAATTTTTTTTAAATAGAGAATTTTTTAAGAAAAAATTAATTTAAGTTCATACGAATTAATTATTTAAGTTTTTAAAGGAATTAAAATGTATATTTTAATTAAGTTTCATGTTTCTATGTCTACAGTGCGATGTACCCAGTCTGCTGCCGTGTATTTTGTAACCGAGACATTTAGGCTATTTAAGTAGATAAGGAGGTTAAAGCGACCTAATTAATATTTTTATAGATTTATCTGAAGTATGTTTCTAACTAAAAAAATAGAACGCTTGTTTTATCATGAAGCATTGTACTAATTTTTGAAATTAATTTACTAAATAAATTCATAAAGACAAACGAGATTAAACTGATAATATCAAGTTAACAAAGAAAAGAAATAGGTCAAGTGGTTTTTGAGAAATGTTCCTTGCATCGGGTGGCTCGACGTGTGTACGTCGGTTTCCCCATGAGATGGGACATTCATTTAAATAAGTTGTTAATAGTTATAAATAAATTTTGGCAGCATCACGTATTTTTACACGCAGCAGACATATTTTTAAATATTTAAGGGCGAGTGTAACCGGTAAAATTTTAAACATATCGATTTTCAGTTTTTTGCGCCCAACCAATATTTGACGTTTTCTGAATAATTTAAGACCAAAACGATGTGTGTACGCTTTTTAATTATTTTGTAATGATTTTTTAAAAATTTTGTGTTTCTGAAAGTTTTTATTAAATTTATCAATCAATATTCCTTTACCGTACAATTATTATATTTTAAATAATATGTCAATTCTATAATATAATAAATGTAGATGAAAAAGGCTAGGCAATCAATCAGAAATATCAAAAGAAGAGAGCAAGATCAAATGGATGAAGATAATGACCCTGAATATGGAGCAGGACTGTTTTCAAATTATGTAAACTAAATAATTTTTCAATAAAAATTTAAATAAGTATTTCCAAAAATTTGTTTTTTTTTTTTAAAATGACCCATTATCTTAGGAACTAGGTAGAGAAAATATCTCTAACATAATATTATTATGTTACTGATTTTTTTTTTTTTTTTTTTTTTTTTTTTTTTTTTTTTTATAAAGGTCGCATCAACTTCTAATGGTTATAAGCAACCACAATAGGAGTTATACGTACTAATAACAGTAAAAACAATAATTTCATAAATTAAAACATTAAAAGTAAAAATTGGTAGGCTTCAGATTTTGTCTTCAACAGCGATATAGCGTAGAAATTTCAAAATTTTGTAACAACTGTCTTTACACCTAACATTGTTACACCTAACATTGTTAGGTGTAAATACTGATTTTTGTTTACATATTAAACGTATAATAATCCAATTACACTACTAGAATTATCTAGTTTTATTAAAAAATGAGAGTTAAAAAATATTTATTCAATTTTTACAACTTGCCAGTCAGCTTTACTGCTGTGCAAAACCATCGGTATTAGCAAAAATTCAGCGTTTCCAATCAGAGCTTTTACGGAGGATAGTTAACGCCCCCTATTATGTAACCAATAAAATGCTACACTCAGACCTAAACGTACCCTACATAAATGACGTTTTCTTAAAACTCTATACAAGATTTAGGAAGAAACTCTTGAACCACCATAACCCATTGATCTCAAATCTGGCTACGCAGACTCTCCCAAACAATCCAATAAGACGTCTAAAACATCGATGGGGCCGGGACCTCATCAATTAACGTAGTACTGTAATTGACTATCGATTACAGTGTTCTAAATACTACACTTATGCTAAAACGTACTTAAACTTAATGCTACTTTTATTTATTCACGTCGGAGTTCTGTCACTGGACTGTGTCTCCACTCACGTTTATCTTGCTATTTTTTTCCAAATTTTGTGTTATCACATTCACTGATTGTTTCCAACAGATTGTGAATTTCCTAAATAGAGAGAAAAAACTTTTACAATAAATTTTGTCAACCAAATTTAAAAATTGTATAAAAAATTAATAAAACAACACTACATAATTCTAGTCTTAAAGTAAAAGCACAGACTGGGTAAAGTACAGGTAAAGTTTCAGCCATGTATCTATAATAGTTGCAGAGATAATAGGTCATAAATAAATGAAATTTAACATTGGCAAGATAGGCGGTTACACGTGCCCTAGAATAATGGATAACTAACAAAGTTGTTTTTTGTGGATTTAAGGAAAGAAAGAAAAAATATTTTTATATAATTAATTTCCTTAAAATTATAACTTAAGTAAGCACTTACACCCCACACAAAGTTACAGGTTAGGGTATCAAATAATACACATCAAATAATCCTAGATGTAAAGATGTATTATATATTGCAACAAAACCAAATAGTGTTATTAAGAATATAATATTTTGTCTGGGTATAAAACGTTTCTCTTGTCTTAGAAAGAATGGTTTATTGGTTTCATTAAGAATCTTGTAAGGCCCCCGCAGATCGCTTTTATGTATAGCAGTTACCATTTTTCATATCGTTGAAACAGACGGCCCACCTACATACCTACATGCGTATTGTCGCCCGACTGTTGTCATAGCGCAATGATTACATAGCTCTGACAGATACACTAGTAAAGGATAAATATTTAGACAAATATATAACATTTATTAAACCGATATAGTGAATAAATTATACAAATTTAAAATTTAAATTAGAAAATAAAAATAAAAACCACTAATTACTGATCTTGAACCTTATTGTAATCATTTAGGAACAATTAAATTTTAAATTAAACTCCTTATTTTCTGTTTAGTTTATGTATTTTCGATGCGTGTGACCCGTAGAGCTCAGTCACTTTGCGTGTCATCTTATCGGAACGAGACATACAAGCAAACAAACACCAGGTACTCCAATTAAAGCAAGCCTTAACAGATCGTTACACACATTGAAACTTGTAAAAGTATAATAACTTGAATTAAACGAGTGGGAAAACAAGAATGACCCCACAGATGCAGACAATAATGCTGTAGAGTATATATATTCTGCGTTTTTTTATTAGCAGTTGCCCTACATTACTAGTTTATGCTGTATTTATAATAATAATATTCAGACTAATTAATTATTACAAATATGTATGTTTGCAACCAATAAGAGATTTATCTAATAACTAGCTAAAGTGCCCGTTCTTCGAACGGTTTTCTTGGTGCTATGGACGGTCTGTTGATGTACCGAGTTCGATCCCTGTCAGGTCATATATTCTTTAATCATTCATAGTTATCTATTCGTACCTCCTTTCAATGTCAGCATTATTATAAATGAAAAAAAAATAGTTGGACGTAAAATAAAAGCGAGATCTTGGTCTAAATCAAAATACGCAGCGCTTTATTATTTTCAGAAGCGCAGTTAATGTTTAATGTCCAACAATAATGATTACTTTTGTGAATCTGAATTAGCCATTATTGAGCTATGATAATATATCTCAATGGATTCATATTGATTCAATGACCTGTTGAGACGCTAACCGTAGCTTATGTTCATCAACCGCTCGGCCTCGCGAAATTGCGAGTGTCTTTCCCTGTCAAACTCAAGACGATTAGAACGGGCTTCAGAGCACTGAATTCTGCGAATAGAAGCTTGACGGACCTGTTGAGACGCTAATCGTAGGTCATGTTCTTCAACAGACTCGGCCTCACATAGTTGTGAGTGTCTCCCTATCAGCCTTCAGGTGACTGGAACGAGCTTTAGAGCACTCACTTTTATGGAAAGAACCCTAGTGGACTCGTTGAGATACCAATAATTGTTCACATTGTTCTACGGGTTTAATTTGGCGGGTATGAATAAGCCTCTCTCGATTTGTTTTTAGCTTTGATGTAGTAATTGTCGGTAATTTCATTATTCGCTACGGAGCAATAAAAATTGCTGTTTGTTACCTTAAAATGAAAGGTATATCATAATAGGAACACTCCACGATGTTAACAGCTATTAAGGTGACTGTCATTCGTTTTTGAGACAATGTGACCGAGAAAGGGTGTGTCGTGTAAGGTGGGGGGGGGGTTAAAGGTGGAAGGGGAAGGGTAGGTAACAATCGTTTCGGAATGAATATCGGTGCGCGCAGGCCTAAGTTTATTGTTCTATTTATTTGGTTTCCTAAAATATTGCTATGTTTATTTTTAAAAAATCGGTAATATCTCCGTTATTATGCATGAAAATTAAAAACTTTGCATGATAAAACTTATTTTTCTTTAAATGTTTCGTAATTTCGATTAGCTTATATAACATTTTTTAATTCATTGACTTTTAACGGAGATATTCGCAGTTCTTTGTTTACTCCTCCCTCTGAACTCCCCCAACCCTTTGTGATATTAAAAAATATAGCCTATTTTCATTGCGATAATGTCCAGGACCTAAATACCGAAATTTATTGAATTTGGTTCAGCGGTTCTTGCGTGATGCCGTAACATATAAACAGATAAACAGACAAAAGTTCAGCTGAACTTATTTTCGGTGTTTACTTAGTAGGCCTAGTTCTGGCGTAGAAAAAAAAATTGGAGCATTTTGAAAAATTGTACAGGAAAAATCACAATTTTATTTACATAGATTTTTCCTTCAAATTACAGCAGCAGTTGCTGATAAAAACCGGGAATAATCAAATACTGGAATGATCTAAGTAAGAGTACTTCATAAAGAAATTATTCCCTTTGTATGAAATTTTAATGTTGTGTTCAGAACACACCTCAGAACTCGAAAATTTTGTGAAGTTATTATAAACAATTCAAGAGAAGGAATTTCTGAAACTGTTAAAGGAAAAGATTTCCATCGTGGAACTAGAGAGAGACCAAATAGATGATGTAGCGAAGGAATGAAATTATTTTTTAAAGCAACGGGAAAATACGTAAACCAGCTATAATTATTACAGCAAACTACCGCAACAGTACTTAACTTAAAATACCTGTGGGACGAAATACAGGTTCACCATCTACGTTTTAAGTTAAGAAAATTATTTAGTGAAGAACGAAAGAAGTTTTTCTCATCGGTTCTGTTTTAATTGGTAAGTTGAAGCGTAAGAGTCGTATAGTTTATAGTAAGAAGGACTTAGGAAGACTAGGTGTAACATAACATTAGCGTGTATCGTATTATTTGTCGTGTCTAGTGGCCAGTGGACAAGGGACATGTTATCACGCGATACGAACCCAACCGGCACTCATTAAGCAGAGTAACACCGTACTAGACCATAGATCACGTTAGACAGATTACACGCACTTAAAACCATACAATTAAATATACGTGGCCAGTCAAGAAGAACGCGGATATATTAGTTTATGTGCGCGGATTCATTTGGCTAAGTAACTTCGCATTCCATTAGGAAAGTCATTTAAATGTTAAGCGACTACAGATATTAATGAAATGTTTTCTCACAAAAAAACTTCTACTGATTATGGATCGATGTACAATGATCAAATTAAACTCTAGATATACATTTCAGATACCATGAGGAAAATAAGAATTGAATTTGGTGAGTTTCCTGAATAGTTCTTTGTTTTGAAATTGCTTCAAAAATCAAACATGTACCTAAGTGCAAGAAAACTTCACGTAGACCTAATCTAAACGCATTTTAATTAACCGATCACAATGTTAATAATTACTTTTTGATTTCAAAATTTTGTAGTACTTGGACTAAAATCCCAGGAGGTTCATGATATCAAAACTTTTGGGAGATTTATAACATCTGGCCAAAAGCATGTATAAAACAAAATAAGAAAGGTAAATTTCAAGAGGTTTATGGTCCTTGGACCAAATGTCTGGAGTACAAAATCTAAGGTGGTGTTTTTTTATGGTACCAAATCAAATTCTTTACAATTTTCATCAAACTTCGCTTCATGTAACTTATAGGATTTAAATCAATTGTTTTTAAAGATATAGGAAGCGGGATCAATAAACCTAATCGATACATTTACAAGCGTACAATACAAATTTTATAAGTAAAATCCGGACTGTAGGTTCAATTGAGGAAAGCAGGCTGGAGGCAGTAGAGATTAGATTCGTCCGGACAGTAAAAGGTGGTTCAAGATTTGACAAGCTTCGGAATGGAAACTATTTAAGCAGAGCTTGCAGTTCAAGACTTTAATATTAAAATCAGTGAGTGCAGGAAATAGAAGTCTGGGTACGCCTTGGAAGAGATGGTCAGAGTCAATTTTCTGATCGTTGTAAACCGGAACGTTCATGTTGTTCTATCCACGATGGAAGAAGACAAATTTCTAGATCTGTGGTTTATTTTCTTTGACATAGAATCAGTAGATACAAAATTTTGAACACTTATCTTCAAAATTAGCCTCACACATATCCGTTTTTAGTATTATCATAAACTGACTATAACTAGGAAATAATTTTATGCAGACATGTCGACATAAAAAATACACTACATATCATTTCTGATGATATAAACCGTTGATAAAGTCTTGCTTAATCCGGTGAGTAAATTCCATCAAAACCACCACATGTAATTGGAAACATTTTTTCCAACTTTTCTAATTCACTAAGGTAAATATATGTATTAAAAGAACTACAAAAAATTGTTTTTAAGCACTTTAATATTGTTTACACAGGAAAGTTACATTAAAAACATTCATTAACTATACCTATATTTAACTTAAGCCATTAACAGGCAGGTGGAGTGTTAAATTATTTTCACTCAATCTGTCAGTTCCAGGGCTACAAAAAATAGTTCTGTTTCTTATTATGTAGTCAGCCAATTAAATGACTGAATCGTTTAAGAACGAAAGAGGTAGAGATTTAAAAGACACTGATCAGAGTTATCTTCTCTGAAAGTAATGAATTTCATTATACAGTGAGCCCCTGTGGTGAGTGAAGTGAAGGTGTCGTATGCAGGGTGGAAACTGTGTGCTTTTCAGTGGACCCGGCGTGCTGATAAGCATACTTTCCAACTGAGAAAAAAAGACAATTGTAAACCACCACACTCCTCATTTTACTTAGTTAAGAGGATCAAACCAGCCTTTCGGCTGATGACCTAACCAACACAACATATTTAACTTAGTTAATGTAAAATATCTTAACTGCTTAAACAATCATTGTAACATGGAAAATTACATAGTTTTAAATGTTCTATATTAATTCTACTCATAGAAGAATGGACACTCCAACTTTACTTTAAACACAATAAATGAAAACGTAGAATATATTTATACATCTAATAAAAAAGACAAATGACGGCCATAAAACAGAAGCGCTAAGCAATATATTTTTCGCATAGAGAATAAGACATAAGCGGTAGTGACGTCCATCTGATAAGAAGGTAAGAATGAAATGAAATTGAATAACTCAGTCGTTGTCTTAAGAAGATTTCGTTCGCCCACATAAATTTTTAGAAACGTTCTAGGTGGTAAAATAGTAGTACACTGCGGTTAGTTTTTTATCAGACTTATCCTAGTATGATTTTACATTTGACGAAAAATTGCTTCGATTACCTTTATTTGCAAGGTACTAATAGATATTAAAATAAAAACGTTAAGATTTTTGTTAAAAAAAACGTGTTAATATTTTCGTAACACAATCAACATTTACTTGATATTTACATAGTAATATTAGAAAAACTTTCGATTTTACCAGTTAATTAAAAATGTAAAACATCTGGGTCCGCCATGATTTTTCTACTGTATCAGATTCATTATTAGTGCAAAAGTTTATTCTTTAATCTACCTTTCATTAAGATAAAATATTACCGTTCAAGGTTGAAGCCAGAGATGGCCTCTTAAGTAAAAAGTTAATTAAAAAAAATTAACGAATAGAACTTAGGAATTTAAATACATTGTGTTGTTTAGGTCATCAGCCAAAAGGTTGGTTTGAACCTGTAGAGGTTTTACTAAGTAAACCGAGGAGTGAGATGGTTTACAATTGCCTTCCTCACTGAGTGAAAAAGTACGCTTATCAGCATGCTAGACTTTCTGAAAAGTACATATTTTTCACTCTGCAAATGACACTTTCACTTCATTCACTACAGGGTCTGGCTGTATAATGAAATTCTTTACGTTCAGATGAGATAACTCGGATGAGTGTCATTTACACCTCTGCCTCTTCTGTTCTTAAATGATTCAGTTATTTAATTGGCTGACCATGTGATATGAAACAGAACTAGACTATTAATTTTAGCCCTGGAACTAACAGATTGAGTGTAAATAATTTAACACTCCGCCTGTCTGTTATGGCCAATTGTATTGAATACATTGTTGAACAACAATAGTTTATCCAAATGTTGAGGTTTTGTGTTAAATATACATGTTATGTTGAACTACCATCTAAATGAGAAGTGTTTATCTTACATAAACCAGTGATAGATCCAGGGTATTTCTTGATAAAATCTTCGTGGTTTGAATTTTCAGAACATTTTAAGTGTTTTATTTAAATTTACATGTGGTAAAAGCTTGTGCGATTTTTTATGAAATCTTTAAGTAATTTTCTTTGAAAAACTTGACGAAGCTTCGTTTTCGTTTGTGTTCATTGATATTCGATAAGCTCGTATATACGCAAAAAATACTCGTTCGGGATCTGGGTACAAATACAATAAACGGACAAAATTTCTTAACTTAAAACATTATTTATTGACACAATAAATAATTACAATTAATTGTCTATTCAGACTACTAACAAATACAACTAGGTTACTTAGATTAAATTAAACACAAAACTTAAGCTTAAACTAAACTTGACTAACATTGAATACTGTAACTTAAGATTCAAATAAATGATATAATTGTCCATAACCCGTACGCACACGCACTATTAACACAATTCCTAGTAACAAAGTTCCGTAACGACATTATTTCAAATGGCCACACAACACTTTCCATTCACAATTCAATTATTGACTGACTCACTACAAAGGCGCTGACTATATATTTATACCTGTAATCTGATAGTTTCTCCAAACAAATGAGAACGTTGTAGAAGAAATCAAAATAGAAACGAACGTTTCAGCTAGTTTAGATTCCTAAGAATTCCTATTTAAAACATTCCATTCATCCTAATCCATTATCTTAGTTACAAACAACTACAAACAATTTATTTCTTTTAGGAATATTTAAAATATTACTGTACAATGTTACAATACTATGAAAATTAATGAATTTTTATGGAATCGGAAGTAATATTTAGCTGAAATCTCTTTAGCCCGAAACGCAATACAATTAATTATTTCTTAATCATCTTTTAAAAAGAAATTTCCTTTTGTTTAATAGTATTGACCAAATTTAGCTAATTATTGTTTATTCAGAGATTATCTGGGACAATTCTGTTGAAACCGCCATTTGTGATTCTCCAACTGATACCTTTAGTGCTTCTTCGGAAACTTCTTAGGAAATGCTGTTAATGAATTTTACTCTTATAATAATTATAACAAACACCGAAGATAATAATGTTCAGTCTTCTCCAGTATTTTGGAGTATAATCACAGCATCCTCATAATTACTTTTGATGATTTTGTGAGAACAAAATCTTCACATTTCTTTAAATTAAAAAATTGTTTTGCATTCAGCAAGATCACAATTCTATTTCAATTTTTAATAAAGTAGACATAAATTTTATATAAATTAATTTTTAAAAAAGTAAATGTAATAGGGCCTACTACTACATAAGATTACACTTCCTTAGTTGCAACAAAGTTTATAATTGTACATTAATAGTTATAATAATTTATAAAATAACATAAAATAAAACATTCCTAACACTCGCATTACTGCCAACTTATCGTACTAGAAATCTTGCAATTTAAAATGGCTACCGTTAAAACAGGTTATTTTATGTGTTCTTTTCTTATTGGTTTATTGAATATGATAATTACCAATAATTATTATTATTATTACCTACTACTTAAAACAAATATTATTAGGTAAATATTGTTCAGTTAGTTTTATTTTAGTTACGCAAGACGTTTTCAATGAATTTTAATTTTATTCAACATGATTATTTATCGAGAACTGTATGGTATCAAATTAAAAGCAAATATTAAATTCAGTTTTATTTATTCTATAGGTTTTATTAGTCTATAAGTTTTATTAATTAATTTCAAAAGACTATACCTACATGTAAAATTTTATTAAAATATTTTCTTTTCGATAAAAATTGCACACCGGGAAGAAACCTAAAACTGAATATTATAGTCAAAATTTCAAATTTATTCGAAAACTTAAAATTTACGTTGCTGAATACTAGAAATTATTTGCAACAATCCCTTTAAAACTTCAGATTCCATTTGAGTACATAGGAGTTAAATAAACATTGATGTTTTGAATCTGTAATATCAGTTTTTGCTCTCATTAATTTTTTGAGTTTTATTAAGAAACCAGGCACGTGTTATCTCAAACATGAAATAAATATTAGGTGCAATATGTTTTTGATTCTAGATTACTGTAAATTGATGTCTGTAAAATTGTATTTCTAAACGAGAACAAAGCTGAAAATTTAAAACTTCGACAAAATTTATGATATTGTAAAGTGATCATTCAAAGAATGATTTGATGAGGTGAACATTCAAAGAGCCGCTATTTAATTTGGATTGTTAAATTTTAAAGTATAATAGATTTAATTGTATTTTCACTTTTTTTATTATTAAATTTTCAACTTACGACGTCAAACTTGTCCATTTGTGGTGTTGAATAACCTTCATAACGCCTAGCGAGAGTGGTGCGGTATCCTGGCTTGTGGCTTGACAGATGATTAACTTGGAAGCATCATCTGCGTACAAAATGTTTCGAACTTAAACATTGACAAAAGCTACTTTTCTGCTTAATTAACCCTCGGTCAAAATTAAACCTCCGTAGCAAAATTTTAATTTACAAAAGCCTTTTGAGACAAATCTGGGAGTTATGGTACCCAGGTTTTTAGAGTAGTGGCCAAGAGTAACTTAAAATCGATCCAGGTTTTCAGTCGAAATTTTCAAGACTTGCTTTTGACGCCCTTTTTATTTAAGCAATGAAACTTTTCACCACGATTTCAACATTTCGACAGTATAGAAACTAACTGCATCCTTTTAAAGTAAATTTCGTGAACGATCAGATGACCAATCTAACCAACAAGCCCTGGATTTAGCTACAATAAACTTCCCAACTGTGTGATGTCTATACCGTTAATGGAGCAGATTCCTAGTCTGAATAACGAACAACAACCGTAGTTCAAAACGGAGAATGTACCACTGGGTATATCTTATCCTGAAAGTAAAATTCCCAACCGCCCGTTCAATTAAATATCATATGCGGATATTGTTAAGCTCTTTGTACAGTACTGTAATAAAAAAATGTTTAAAAAATTGACAAAATTGTGCTCTATTTTTTTTTTTTTTTTTGTTAAACGTCCAACTGTGTTCTATGAACAACCAGTAAATATTTTGATTATTTATTTCACATCACTTCAACAGTTTTAAGAACACCACAGCAAGGCACTAGCGTTTAAATGTCATAACAATGACGACTGCCAGAAAGCTTTGGCTGTGCATTTTAATGTCACAAGGTAGGATATTAAAGGAATAGAATGTTTATAAATATATAGATCAAATTAGTTTAAAAATTTATGTTCATTAATAAAAATTCAGATGACCGGTAAATTAACCCCAAATCTCTTCCTCAACTTCTCTAAAGTTACGATTGGGGTTACCTGGTATATGTAGACAGTTCAGAACGCGGATTAGTGGGTTGATATTCTTCTTTTTTTCTTTTCATATAAACCGATGGTATGCTTGTAATATATTATAATATGTAATTGAAAACAAAAACCGAAAAATTGTTTTAGTTAAAAGAGTTTTTACACCGGAACATACACAATTATTTCCTCGGTTTTATCTCTAAATTATAACAAGCTGAAACTTGCAGTAACCGTTACATTACTAACAGTATCGCTATTGACCAACCTTTTGAATAATCTAAAAGATAATAAAACATAAATATGGATTACTATAATATGGTTTTCGTAATGTTCTGAACGCATTTAGAATTTTACTTTTTTTAATGTTTTAAATTTCACACCGTAAAATTTTTACATAAATAATAGGGTAGGATAACTTCCAAAAATGACTAACAGAATGCTGTATCATCAATAAACAGGTATGATCATCATTCGTTCCAAACTTGCGTAGAATATTAAGCATTCTTCTTTTACTCAGTTGCAGGATAAGTCCACCTAAGTAGGCCTGCTTTGTTAAATGAAAACCTACCAATATTACACGCCGCCTTACATAATGCCGGCTTAACGTTTGCAGATAAATTACTTACATTAATATCATAGGTTGACCACACATTATTCCTTAAAAAGAGAAAGATTATTTATATTACTAAATAAACGAGGACCTCTTTTTTGTTGTCAAATACACAAGAAATCGCACAGCAAATCTTCATTCTACAATATTATTCTAGAATGTTTGTTTATTATTAAGCATTAATTTGTAAATACACGGACATATTTCTTACAAAATACGGTATTCTGTGCATTTTAAGAACTTGTATAATTTTTAAAAACCACACTTTAAGTTCGTTTAAGAATTTACTAAATTCAGAATAAATTTATGTTTAGCTTTAAAACTTCTTATCCCAGTAGCTCACGTACAAAACTTATTAACCAACCAAGATAAAAAAATAACGCGGTGGAGAGGAAACGAGATTAGTCATTAGATTTAAAACTTAATGTTATATTTTATAATAGTGTTATACTTATGTATATAAGAATTTATACGTATTAAACAATCTTATTAGAACAAAATATGGGACTAAAATAATGCATCAATTTTAAAAAATTGAATAGATGAATTCAGTTTCTTTTGCTAAGTTCTTTCGGTTTTAACAGTATAGATATCTTCCTAAAGTACAAGAACACACGTCAGAAGTATCGCAAATTCCGAAGTTATAAAAACTTTAAGGTGATAATTGGTGAAATTTGTCAGAAAATCAACAGAAATGATTGTAAGCATATTACTGTTTTCAACGTTTCCTTAACAAAGATTTGTTTACCTTAAAACACTTTAATATAATATATTGAAATATTATTTCATAGCAATATGAATATCAACACAGCACACGAAAAAAATTTCATAACAGCAAGAACTACAAAATAAAATGGAGTATCATTTGAGTCATGAAGCAATCACTATACTAAACTACTACCACTCTACTCGATTTGAAAGTCGAGAAGTAAATTTTTATTTTATTATTTTATTTTTTTATTTAATCAACTTTTTAAAATTTTATTATTATTTATTTCGTTTTATAAAGAAGATGTACCAGTGGTTACATCTTTAGCAAGTGGTTTACTTTTTTGAAATTATTTACTTAATACATCTACTTGGACATATTGTAATTATGTTCTTAATAAAATAAAATTAGGTTAGAATGAAAATCTTAAGAAAAGAAGTTTTAAGCTGTTCACAAAAATAATACACTTCATTCTGAATTTAAAAAAAGGTATCAAGAAAGGTAATAAATTGGTTTGGTTTAAGGAAGGTCTGTAATAAATAAGGTAAATCTTAAATTATTCTTGAGTAAATTCTCAAAGTAAGGCTAATATCCAACCCTATTTTTATGATAAAATATTAAACTTGTTTTTAAGTTGATACTTTGTATCAACATTTTTAGACTAGAGTAAGAAGTCATTTGATGAAAAGAGACTTTATTCTGAAATAACTGTGCTAACATTGATGAAGTTTTTTCTACAAAATCTCTAATTGCCGCTAAATTATTACCTATTGATATTGTTTTATTTGAAAAGTGAAATAAGTTATAGATCGAAATAATTGCATGAGTGTTTATAAGAAAGCGATTGTATCATTTTTTGCAGGTTTTACTATTATTTGTTTTCATCTACCTTCGAGTAACTTTCTTTTCAAGTCGATATGACAAAAACAAGTCAATCGACTGTCAATATTTAAATCTAAAAAGCGAACGTTATCAGTCTGTGGTAGGAGTGATTCATTCAAGAAAAGTGTAGTCATGTGTTTTTAAGTAACGTGAGGGTGATATAAGTTGCCTTTATTGGGTTTACTAAAGGAACCCAGTTTTCAAAAAAAATTCACCATTTTTTTTATTTGTTTATTTAATTCTACAGGATTTTCTGGATAAGCTGGTATACAATAATTGAACTTTTGACAAGGTTTTATATTTTTTATTGACTTTTTTAATAATGCCATTTGATGTTTTATACTGTTTATCAGAGACCTGTCAGAACTTTTAGTTCGATAACTTTTGATCTTCTTTGTTTAGAAGTTTGTATTATTTTTTAATAGAAAAGTAACTTTTCACACATATTGTTGGCAGTGGCAACCCTGTTGTTTATCTTGCTTTCTTATTTATTTTACAGCTGACTTTTTTACTACGAGTAAGGTCATTGTTTGTAAGTTTTCTTCGTTTTCCGAAAATTCAGTATTTTCATACAAAAGGAAAATCTTCTCCAACATGGTTCGAGATAATGACTTTTCAGGAAACACTCATTGCATAGGAATACACATTTTGACTTGGTAGTTTCTTCTTCCTCTTCTTCCAGAAAAGGATTACGCCGAGAGCTTGTTCCTAACGCACATACTATATCATTTGTCTCCATCTTCTCCTAGCTCTACCGACATCCTTTTATCTTTTGCAGCGTACCAGTGCGCCTTCATAGGTATCCTGTGATCTGACATCTTGCCATGTGCTGTCTCCAACTTTGGCGATAATACTTTATTTTTTCGTTCAGGTTGTAAATACCCAATTCTGAGCTTATTTTCTCATTCCGAACACATTCCAAGCGTGTAGAAAGACTAATGTCTTTCTCAGAAATCTCATCTCTGCCGTCTGGATTCTCCACTCTTGGGTTTTTGTTGTTGTCCACGCCGCACTTCCGTACAGAATAACTGGAGCTGCCATAACTTTATACAACTTAAGTTTGTAATCTTTCTCGCTCTATTACCCAAAGTTCTGCTTATAGTCCCGCATATCCTCTGGAATTGGCTCAATTTCTGCTCTACATCCAAATCAGAATCAAATCCACATGGCAGTTTACAAAAAAAAAAATAGCTCAAACAGATTTTATAGTTACATATTTGTAACATTATAGACAAACTTTATTTCAAGCAACGAAATTTCAAAAAATTCTAAAGAAAAAAATATTTGTTTTACAAAATATTGGTATGCAATTGTCCAAAATATAGTATATTTCTACTAAAAAAGAATTGATTGATAGAATTCGTTCAATTTCGCTTAGAAAGTGATACGAGGCATTAGGTAATTAAGACGCTGACGGGCAACAGATTAAGTTGGAGACAAAAATGGTGAAAGAGAACATGTCTCAGTGCAAAATAACCTCACGATGCTGAATACTACAGAATTAACATGATCGTAAAAACCTTAAAATAAATGAACACATTATAAAAAACACAGTTTTTTCAAAACCATAAATAATTCTTAGAAAATAAATATGCAGCAATTTGTCGCAGAACTGCATTTAAATTTAAGTAGTAACACAATCCGATTAACGAAAAGATGATAGATGAATTCACTTCTGAAAATTTAATACTTGAAATAAATTATGTAATTCCTCGATTAGGAGGTTTTCTTCAGTCATGTCATGTAAAAAGCAAACTCATCTGCTTCTTATTCTGTATACAAATAAGAATTGTAGATTTCGCTGTATTGTAAAAATGAAAAATCCACTTAGCTGTAAAGCTTAACCCGTTTAACCTGACTCCGATTCTGGTATATTTTTACACATCCTTAAAAAAGGTTGTGCAACTACACAGCATGAAGTACAATACTTTTAAAATATTGTACTTTTATTAAGTTCTCAGTTACAGGGTTTCCAGCTCTGCATTGTATATTTTTACTAAAAAAAAATAAATAGAATGATAAATATGTACAATTTCTTTTAATCTTGGCAAAATTTAGCCTGTGTCAAAAAAATCTTTTACCGTAAATTTAACAAATACAGAACCATTTCTTTTTGAGTAAAAAAAACAGTTGTGAAACACTCACATGACCTTCTTTTGCCAGTGCAAATAACGAAAAGTATAACCTATGTTGAATTATTGGGGAAAAATGTAAAATGAATAATATAAAATTTTAATCGTGAGTGAATGACACAAAATAAAAATCAACCTCTGTAGAATTTAAAAATACGGAAATCACTAATTGGCGCTAAACTAGCCTCTAAAGAAAAAAATGCTTTAATTCAAAGTTTTAGATTCTTTAATGTCCTATAACTTTAAATATATACACGTTTATCGTAAAATGCATACTAAGAAATTTTCTAAATCCCATTTTTTACCGATTTTGAAGAGCAATACAGAAAATCACTAATTGACGCTAAAGTGAGCGTTGTAATTGTTTTTTAAACTTAAAGTTGTAACTAGGTTTAAACATTTAAACTAGGTTTAATCTACTTCCGGTGACCAATTATGATGAAAATGTTGTGTACCGGGTTAACTTCGTATGATATTCTGTTCTTGAAATATTTTGTTAAACACACACACACAAACATCGCTAATAACATGTTTTTTGGTTTATCGGTTTATCTTGGGTTTAGAGCATCACCTAGGTATATACAAAGGTTGAGCTGTGATTGTCCTGAGTAGTTTCGATTGAAACCTTTGGAGGAATTAAATGTTGGAATAGCTTACTCCAAAATTGGATTCCATATGTCCAAATTGGTTTACGAATTGCTTTGTAAATTTACGAAATTGTAACTGATGACTTCTAACAGAATAACGATAATTATTATTGAAGTATTGTTTTGGGTCATTTAAGTCAGTCTTAAATAATTTAATCGTTTCTGGATGTGATTTTTGCAGCCCACTTGGTCAGTATTAGATCGTCGTAGGGTTTCCTTCTTGTTTTTTTTCATCCACAATTCTGTGTTTTTCTCCTCATGGAAACTCCTACACTGGGAGAGGCTTAAATGGAGTATATGGCATTTTAGGTAATATTATGGGTAAAAAACCGGGAGTTGTTACCATATATATTTTCCAAGCACCTTAAAAAAATATAATATGTTTCACTATAATTACTATATCGGCAGCATCTTAAAATGTACAAGAAATTAAGAAAACTTGTTACTCTATCAAGTAGAGCTTAAGTATGTGTTTAATAGAAATTACGATGGTTTACAGTAGTTTATTGCTACTGTGTTATTAAAAAGTAAGTGTGGTATTATTTTTACAGCGATAACTCCTTAAAAAGAGAACAATTAGCAACTAAAATTTGTTAGATATCGATTGAAAAAGATTAAAAAGAAATACAAAACGGAATTTTTAATGAAGATAACTTAACCGTACTAGGCGATGTCTAAACTATTAATTAGTAAGTAAAATTTGTGCAAAAAATAATAACACGCTAAAGATGATGAGTGAAACGCCAGTGTATTATTACAGAATAGAGCTGCAAGTAAAAGAACATTTTATGTACTATGATAAACATAGAACTACTACCAGAAAGAACGGAACAGACGTTTAAGACAAGTTTTTCATATGACAATAATCACACAATCTTTACTATGCAAGGAAGCTCAAGATAACAAAAGTTTTTAATTTACCTTCTTCCTCTTGTAATGGATAATAAACGTAAAGTAGTAGTAAATATAGCGTGCGTTTAAGTAAAATGCTTAACATAACTTCAAAATAACAGTCTTAATAAGTTCTTGTCTTAACTTAATGATTAGCTGACGAGTTCTTAAAATACTCCAACAAAATATATATCCTTCACGACGGTTTATACGAGAACAAACTGTAAAGTGTATTTAAACAGCTAAAGAACGTAACATCTTTTAAAAAGTAATTTTTATCCACGTAATTAAAAGTCTAAGAGCGAAAGCACAACTCAAACCTGAAAACTTATATTATATAACGGAAAATTTCAGCACTACTGTGTATTATAAAAAACTAAAAATAACAAAATATTATAGTTAATAATATAGTTCTACCTATCTGTGCGGCATCGGGTAAATACATTTGTACCGAAGCAGAAAATTCTTCGAAAGGAATACACATCTATATTTTACTGTATACGAGGTATTCTAAGGTTTTAACAAAAAGTAAAGTGAGTGTGATTTGAAAGAAATATATTATAAATATTGTATTACGTGATTAAATTGCTATTAGTATTCCCAAGCTTACTTCTATCAGCCTTTTCTAAAATTCTAAAGAAATTTAATAATTAACTTATTACTTAGACCTCTCCTACCCACTTTGTTTCTCAATGAAAATATTTTATTTTAACTATTAATGCATTATTGTGTACAAAATTAAATATCTGGGTTTACATCATTTTTAGACAGAAGATTCACGAGAAAAGTTACTTGGAAGAAACGAAAAAACTTGGGCTGAAGTTACGTCGATTGTTCTGGCTCTTGGCAGTAAGTCTCAACTTTCCCTTAAAATAAAAAACTCTTAAATAAATTAATTTTCAAACCAGTTTTCAATTATGGTTTGAGCAATAGGGTACAGCTATTTCATCAAATATATAAATACTTCAACGCATCAAATCAAAATTCCTGAGACCGACACACTATTCCCATGGTACCTGCATGTTACCAATTAACTATTGCACAATGATTTAAACCTGAAAAAAAGAAATTAAACAACATAGCGAGAAACATTTAAAAAGTTAGATCGGCATCAAAATCCTTTTGCAACCAACTTCGACAACATCGAAGATAATCACAGTCTGAAACGTTTTAAAACATCAGACTTTCCTTTACGATTTTGTTAATCAATTAAGTTTTCCTACTTATACTTCAAATCATCATCATTTCATAATCGGTATCATTATCGTCTCCATCAAGGTCGTCTTCATCTTCAGCATCATCTACTCAATGTTTTAAAATATTTATGATCAGTTTAGAGTCAAGTTTAGTTTATTTTCTGTTCAGATTTTATCGTCTTTGCTTGAAGTTTATAGGTATTTACATTTAAAAGCTGATTGCAAAAGAATTAGGTTACACCTTGTTAAAACAAACATTGCGTATTGAGGGTTGAGAACACTTTAGAATCAGCAGATCAATCAAAATTCTTACAAATAATACATTAAAATTAATATTGTTTAATAAAGTACATTTTCCAACTATTAAGTCCTCAAACGGCTAACTCGTCCAGGAGTATTTTTGTATAACTCTCCTGTTACCCAAACTAGCAAAATCTTTTCTAAAAAGTACTTCTTCATAAATTCATATTTAAACCAATGTGGATGTTTTAGATCTGTGGTACATCTAACCCCTCGGTTTTAGCTAAGCTACAACGTTTCCAATCAGAAATACTGGGAACAGGTATTAACGCACCTTCATAACTTTCGAATTTAAGATCTAAACATCGTGTACTAAGTTCTCCACACTTGTCAGGTAATCCATATCGTCGGTTCAGCAGGAGGTGGAGCAGAGACTTGGGTTAATCTCAATCAATACAGTTTAAATTTAACTGCGCTGAATAAAAAAAACAATCATCCAACTTACTATTATTAATTAAATAACCGTAATAATTAATTTGTGAAAAGGCTAACTTTAGTAATTAACTGCGGAAGTTCTACTAATGTGTTCACTCCACATGAGTGTTGTCCTTCAACGTGTAACGTCATTTTTAAATACATATAATTATATTATATGCATATTTGCTGGTTGTCCAAAACCGCACAGTTTTAATTAAATATAAAATATTATAAAAATCTAAACATCCCTTACATAAGCAAAAAATACACCAGGCGTACGAGCGACTTAAATCAGAATTAGAAAACAATAACAACCAACTAATGGCTCTGCAGAAGGTAAAAAAGAGATTTGGAATAGATTTACCGGTAATCTTTCTTTTTTATCTCTCTATTTAGGAAATTCACAATCAGTGAATGTGATAACACAAAATTTGGAAAAAATTAACATGGTAAATAAACGTGAGTGGAGACACAGTCCAGTGACAGAACTCCGACGTGAATAGATAAGTGTAGCATTACGTGCAGCATTTAGAACACTGTAATGGATAGTCAATTACAGTACTACGTTATTTGATAAAATCCCAGCTTCATCGACGTTTTAGACATCTGTTGAATTTACCGGTAATCTGATTTCTTTTTTCACAGTGAACATAAGTTAAGGTAATTTTGGGTCTTATTTCATTCGCCATCTATTATGTTGCATGAAGATGCACGAAGCTTCAGGCAACGATGACTTTTATACGCTACCAGTGAGGGTGTTCCCCTCAAAAGTGTTAACGTAATAACATAATAAGTTGTAAAAATATTTACTGGATGTGCAGAGCTGCGCAGTTGTAAATTTAAATAGACAAAAGTTAAGAAACAGTAAATCAAATTTAATTGAAAATCTAATCAACTTGCATTTATCTCCACGTATTGTGAATATTGAATGTAAATGTGTTTTTTTTTGTTGTTTGTTAGGCTTATCATAAGTGTTCAATATAAAAATTAACATACTGAAAAAGTGTACAAAATTAAATTGGAAATCATTGTTCAAAATCTTTAAAAATAAAATTAATTCTTAAACTGATTAAAGGAATATAGAATTACCAACAATTAGGTTTAAAATTTTTCACTAATTTACAATTTATCGAACGAAATTCTTGAGGTAAATTTATCATTTTATTAGATAACAAAAAATTACCACTTATTATTATATGTAATTTGTTTCATTTACAGACAAAATTTATGAGTAAATAAATATAAGTACTTGTAAATAAATCTAGATTATATTACAGTACTTTGGAAATAATAATTTATGTGCATACTATTCGTAAACATTGTAATAAATGTACTAAAACGTCGTTGGTATAGTTGGAAAATAATTTATATTATCTCTCTCGTGGAACATATATATATATATATATATATATATATACAATATAAGGTACTAAGTGTATAATACAATTTAATAATAATAGTAATAATAATAAAATAAATATAATTTGCGTTAAATTACCATTTAAATTTATCATATATTTATGGTTTCTTACATGTCACATGTTAAATAACTGAGTCAGTGGGGAATCCAATCTTAATAGTAAGCGTTGCCAAGTTCTTATAACAAACGGTAAACGCTGTTTCTAAATAGAAACGGGTACCTCGTAGGTAACGTTTATTGGTAACTCAAAGTTGGCTTATGAAAACTGCTAAAATTAAGACAAAACTACTGTAATTTAATTATCAATAAATTATCGACATGAACGTTACGGAATAGGTCTTTTGGCTTGTTTTAACTTCAAACTAATAAAGAATTTCTTATAAAAAATTTGGACGCCCAATTCTTATAAATTCATATAGGTAATAAAGCATTATCTGGTTAGCTTCTATGTAATCTTTTTGTGCTCGATCATCTGGCATTCGTAATAAATAACTGCATCACTCTTACCTTTATTTCCAAAAAAATTATAGTCAAAAGTTTAAGGACACCATGACAAAAATACAAAATTTAATTTTTTTCACAAAAGTTTTCCTGCGATCTTTCAGTATCTTAAGTCACTTTTTCACATTCCTACAATTTGTTATTTCACACTGGTATTCACAGACTTGCGGCCCATTTTCAGATTTTCAAATTAAAAAATTAACCTAAAACTCGCTGTTAGTAAACTGAACAGCATAAACGACAAGTGGTGGAAATCAGTTGTTTCGTCATTGCTACCAGCTTTTCAGATCCCGATTGAATGGCAATGACTATTTGAAATTAATACGGCGGCAATAACGAGCACGAGCAATGTTTAAGAAAACGGGATTTGTATCTGCAAACAGAGTTAAAAATAATGCATTCAACCGCGTGACCAAGATGATATGTGTGTTTTAAAAAAAGGAGACTGGCCCAAAGTGCCTTTCCTGTAAGCCTATACACATACCAAAATTCATTAGTCTGAGTGCAGCCATTTGAAAGTTATAATTTTTTTGGTGGGTTCTAGGATCAAGAGGATATCCCAAACATATCATTCAATCTCTACAGAGCCTATATGAGAATACGACCATTTGCCTGCAAGTTCATGAACAATTGACTTCTGCCATTCATACAAACAAGGGAGTTCGACAAGGATGTTGTGTATCTCCGACATTATTTAATATTTATGTTGACGACATGTTACGCACATGGAAGATGCTTGTGGACTCAGGTATACAGCTTTCAAATCAAATATCGGTGAACTCGATTATGTATGCAGATGATCTCGTGATACTGTAGGAAAGTGAAGACGCCTTACAAAAAGCAGTATTTATGTTGGACAGAGTGGCTCAAAAATATAATTTACAAATTTCAACAATGAAAACAAAATCAATGGCTTTTAAAGGAAAAAACCCAGCAAGAACAAAAATAGAGCTCAATGGAAAGATAATAGAACAGGTAAAACATTTCAGCTACCTGGGAACTGATGTAACTTACGATAAAGATAAAGATGTATATGACAAAATGGTGAAATTCCAGAGGATATGTGGCAGCATACACAGAAACCTCAAAAACAGAACAAGGCAAGAAACTAGAATAAAATTTTATAATACAATAGCTATCCCAACATTACTTTATGGAAGTGAGAACTGGATCCATACAAGGAAAATTGATAGTAATGTTCAAGCAGCGGAGATGAGGTTTCTACGTAGTGTGTATGGATGTTCCAGAGCAGATAGAATTAGAAATGAAGAAATCAGAAGAGCTTTGGGTGTCACACCCCTGCGTGAAAAAATTATCCACAATCGAAGACGCTGGTGCAGTCATTTAAATAGAATGGAACCAGGAAGACTACCGCTTGAAATTATGAATAACAAGCCAATAGGAAAACGGGATATAGGGAGACCGAGGAAAAGATGGGTATCGGAACAGGTTTAATCCAGCCTAATCCTTGAACTGAAGATGATGATGATGAATTTTTTTGAATTAAAATTTGGCTTACATTTGACTCTTTTTTTTAACCGAAAAATACAATAAAATTAGTTCCATAAAAGAAGAGAAGTTGAATGTGTGCTGAAATGCTACTAATTTTAAGGGCCATTTGGCTAATGTTTTACATTGTATAGTTTATCAAATGTATAAGGGTAAAACCCAATAATGCGAAAAGTAGCTGTGTCCTCAAACTTTTGACAGACAGTGTAGTTGATGTCACTCCTGGCACATTAAGTTCATACCTATAGATACTTGAGTCATGAGAATGTCTACATGGAAATAGACAACCGATGAGATCATGGTTAATAAAATACTGTTAGGATGGTTTCCTAAATTTTCAAAATGCCTGCTACATAACGCTTTGCAAGATTTGTTTTACAATCTATTTTATACATCATTGTGGAATCCCAATGAACGATACACAGGGTAGATAGTTTGCGCTGACATAATTGACAGCCTCAGAGAGGTTGCGTTAAAATTTAATTTACCAAAATCACTGGTTGGGTCAATAGAAATTGTAACTACTGTTAGAATTATTTTGCTTTGTTTTAAAACTGTATATCTTTGAGAAGGTAAAGAAATAATATTTATTGATGTAGAGTAATTACCGTTTATATTTTACCCTCCACGGACTTCTTCTTCTTCTTCTTCTTCTTCTTCTTCTTACTATCAAGGATTAGGCATAAGCCTGTTCCAAGCTCACAAACCATCCTGTACTCCTACACAAACACGAGATATTCCAACCCGTACATCTCGACTATTGTCATATTCGTCGAGGTCTTCCCACCTCCCTTCTTCCAACTGGAACACATTCTGACACTTTTAAGGGTAATCTCTCCTCTGGCATCCGTTCCAAATGTTGCCTCCATTGATTACGGTACTCCTCCACTTTTTCATTTGAGCTGAATACACCCAACTCAAATCAAATTTCCTCGTTATGTATTAGATCCAGCCTCGAGCGGCCCTTCAACCTTCTTAAAACCTCATTTCAGCTGCTTGGATCCTACTTTCTTGGCGTTTTGTGGTAACCCATGACTCACTTCCATAAAGAAGGACTGGGGCTACCATTACCTTATAGAACTTCACTACTGTCTCTGTTCTAGCTCTGTTACCCAGTACCACAAATAGCTTAATTAATTAATTGTACCACAAATAGCTTGAAATTTTTTTATTTTATTTTCTACATCCAAGTCCATATCAAAACTCACATCGCGGCCCAGATAATTATAGTGAGACACTTGATCTAATACTACATTGCCTAAACAATCTTTAAACGAGTAAGATACTTGCCTTTGAATGGCATAACCTTTGATTTAGCATATATCAAAAACACATGTATCGAAATTAAAATACATTTTACCTAAATCTTAAAATACATTAAAATACATTAAAATACATTAAAATACATTAAAATACATTTTACCTAAATCTTATTTAGAGAATACGCATGCTAGTTTCGGCAAATGTAAATGTTAAGGAAGATAAAAAATAATAGCCATCCTGTTGTTATCTATGGTGGTTTTACCCCTTAGGCGCAAGTCATTAAAGTGTAAATACCTAAGTTTTTCTGTTAAACAGTTATGGAATAAAATATCTGAATTTCAGCTTGTTAGGTAAATGGGAATTAATAAAATTAGTTATAAGTAAGTTGGTAAAGAATAATTGAGTCATTCATTCAGTGAGGTTTTTCTCATTTATATACACAGATAATATGCACAGATTCATTAGAATCAGAACGTCAAGAATTAGAATACTGAAATTTTTTGTCCTTATTTAGTAGGCCTAACAACTATAACTGAGGGTTTATACTTGTATTACTGTAGGTATGTAATGTCCTGTTTTCGTTTTGATTGAGGAACTCACCCAGTGGCAAACCCTCGCTCTTTTATATAAGATCCCAATTCCAGAATATTTTTTATCTCCTCTGAGAATTTTGTGGTAGGTTTGTGTAAGATAATGTTTGTATCTCTTGATTCGCGTGATTTTTAATTTTTAATAGAAATGAGTTAATAATTAGTTAATGGTTGAGTATTCTTTGTCTACGTTCTTTTGTGATAAGAATTTCGTACGTAGTAGGGATCACATGAGATTAAACATAAAAATTTGGTTTGAATAGTTTGTATACTGTTTACGTTTGATATTTTCGCCTAACCATAGATTAAAACTCCATACATTTACATCGGACAAATTAGATTGTTGATTCATTTAGTTTTTCTTTTTTATAGGTAACTGCGATCTACGGTGGAGTATAGAGTACAAAGTCCACTACCTGTGTTTTACTGAAATACGTTTTTGTCGTGTATGGTAGTTCCATGTCAGTCTCCTGCCTAGTGTAAGGCCTAAATACTTAACTGTTTCTGTCTGAAGTATTGGGTAATTATCAAAAAAGATACTGTACTATTGAATACTGATTGCCATTAAATTCAGCAGTTATAGTAAAAAACATTTAACCCTTTATCAGTATACTTATACCCTTCGGTAAGTATACTTACCACTGGCAATAAGATCAATTTTATTTAAGAATAAGCTATGCAGTTGAACTGTATTGGCATTTCATGGTGTTATAGATGTTCTCTGGTAAGTAAGCTATCCACATTTTGAAATTAGTGCGCAGCGACTATTTACTTCGTGAGTTGCACGTGGTAAGGATTCATACCAGCGTACGCTACCATGGTGTTTTGTTGTTACTTTTGTACGGTGCTTAGAAAGATCCAGTTATTTACGGGAAAGCAAGCATTCATGCTAATATAAAGTTAAGATAATTTATTCTACCATTTTTTGTTATGTAATACTACAAGCTGTTTTAATCAGCATTCTTACCACTAAATATTATGTGATTCCCATTTCAATAAATGGTCCTTGGTAAGTATACTTACCAGGGCTTAACATAAAAAAAAATATCTTATTGTCTGACACTATAAATACATTATTCAAATCCCGGTAAAACAAAATTTAACATTTTACAACATATATATTTTCCCCGTTACGGCCCTATAAAGGGTTAACTGGATTCAGTTATCAGACGATGAGCTGAAAAAGTCTTACCTGTCGTTACACAGTAGGTCGGTAGATGATTTCCGAAACTGCAGTACAAAATAACTGGTAGCCAAACGTACAAATTCTCCAACTTTTACTAAACCTGAAAATATAATAATGTCTAATTATTATTTCGACAGTTAATAATTACAACTGATAAAATAAAGACTCAAAATTTATTTAACAATAACAAAACCCACCGGGTTGGTCTAGAAGGTAAAGTTGTAACCGCGAGTCAGTTGTTTGACAGCTGATTTTCGGAGATGAATGTACCTGGTTCAAATTCCAGTAAAAGTGGTTACTTTTACACGGATTTGAATAGTAAACAGTGTTTACTGGTGTACATTGATGGTTGGGTTTAACTAACCATATTTTCTCTAGAATGTTAGATCTAAGTCTGTAAAAGAATACGTCTCATTTACACGTCATACACATCATCCTCATTTCATGGCGTCATGGGGTTGTTTATTGTTCTTAAACTGGATTGATTGCAATGTACACACAAAAGGGATTTAAAAAAAAAATAACGTGATTACAAAACGTTCTTTAATTTTGAATGTCAAAATTACTTTCAATTTTTATTTTTTTAAATCCCTTTTTAAATCCCTTTTTAAATCAACTCCTCGATATAAATTTTCCTGAATTTAAATACTGTAATATCAAATTTATAATTTATCATAGTACATAAATTTAATTAACATTAAGTAAGTGATAGTACATAGTACATTATTCACAAGTTATTTACCAATAATAACGAATTGATATAAAAAATATATAAATTACAATATGGAATATCTGAAATGATGAGCTCATATTTTATTTAAATCAATTACGATTAAAAATATGTTATTTCATTTATGCAACTTTAAAAAACTGAACATTTAAGTAAAAATGTACAATTTATGTACATTCTAATATCAGTTTTATGTATTTTAACCAAACAAGAATAAATGTAAGAAACAGGTTTCATAAAATTACATCAGAGATTCTTATTATCGAGTTATAATGACATAAAGAATAATAATAAAAGATTATAAAATAATGTATAATTTGTAACTGCTGTAAAATTTACGATCTGCTATCTACAGATTTCTGTAAATGGATTTGCCAAGAAAATTGAGTACGTGTAAATTCTTAGAGGTTAAAAATAGTCAATTTCCCCGAGAAAAGATAACCTGTGAATAATGTACTATGTAGCCTACCGCCGTTGTTTCCCGTATGTCCACTCAGGTTTGAGTACTAAAACTACAAACGAGCAAGGATGACACCTAAAACAATATATTTATGATTAAAACATTTTAAAATACTATTCACTACAAATTTTGAAATTTTTTAAGTACTAAATAAAGCAGAGAAAATGTGAAATACTAGAAACTGGTCCCGTTCAAAAAATATTTTATATAAGATATTACTCTTAAAGTCAAGTCAATCACGTCCAGTTAGGTGAAAGTAAGCAAAAAATTCAAGTTTTCTTAAAATAATAACCAACTTTTAACGTGTAGGCTAAATTACATCGATAATATATCTTTTGTTAGAAATTCATATGTAAAGATGATACGTTGTATAATTTTATTTATATTAGATTTTATTACATTAAAATTACTTCCATTTATGTCTTATCTGATGCAATTAATAAAAAAAGCAAAACAAAAATTTTGTAAGGTAATTTCACAATATTATTATTTTTTAAATATAAGCTATTATTTATGATCTAGCTTAAAATTTTTGCGTGAAAAGAATTTATTTAATAACATGCAATTTTTTTCATTTTTGTAAGATGTAAAATTCAATATCTGTTTCTATAAAATGCCAAGTTCTCACTGATTGGCTGACTCATGTATCGTTAATTTTTCAATACACCGATAATTTAAAGCACTGAAATTCACCATACAAATGTTGTGACCCAAAATTTCATATAGGTTGAACAGAAAACTAAAGCATTTTTATTTCAATTACCTGCTCCTAAAGAGTAAAAAGTGAGCGATTACCATAAACCAGTATAATACGTAGGACGTTGCGTTAATGTGAAGTTATCTTTAAAAATCCAAACCAATTTTGGCAAATCTTTCACTGATACCTTTGTCATCACCTTAAAAGTGCAAAGGTTAAATCATAAACGTAGATTGTTTAGGACCAGTAGGGGTTACCAAATTTCCATCATGTTTTCTTTTACCACTATAGTGTGTAAAGAGATTTTAGGTTCCCAATAGATTTTCCCTTAGTAGCTAGCTATGAGGGATTTCCAGATGAGATTTTAAGGAACCGATACCTTCAGGTATCAGCGTAGCACGCAAACCACTGCGCTACAGAAGCTCTAAAAATTTTAATTTTTTGTAATGCATTTTAAAGAAGATTGCTGTATTGCAATCCACATGGCATAGTGGAAGGTCCCGGGTTCAATTCCCCGGTAGGTTCTGAAATTAATACACGTTCAAAGCTACAGTTTTTATACCGTGACCGATAGTAGTTGCTAATAACCAAAGGAGCTGATGAAACTTTCAATACATTTTTAAAACTAACGGTTTATAAACAAAAAACGAAGGTTTGATTTTATTTTAAGTTTTTGTGTCTAAAAATCGTCAGTGATAGCACTGATTTAAAAGTTTCAATCAAAGACGTTACGAATATTAATCAACGATTTCTTTTACGTTTCTGATGCTCCTTTATATAAAAGTTAGACGCTCATTCTAATCATTTGGC
This sequence comes from Catonia carolina, assembly GCA_035578175.1. NCBI lineage: Eukaryota > Metazoa > Arthropoda > Insecta > Hemiptera > Achilidae > Catonia > Catonia carolina. Next base: position 262,190,628 of record JAQMRL010000001.1, read on the forward strand.
TATAAATCTTCTCGACGACAATATTGAAAATCAAAAACTCAAGAAGGCGAGAATATTAGATCTTCCATTCCGTTTCACCTGATTAAAAATGTTTAACCTTCATTTCAAGATTAAAAGCACAAAATTATATTACGGATGGTCAACTCTTATTTCTCAATAAACTAAATCTTGATAACACTCATTAATCTAAAATTAATCATCAGACATTCAATCATCAGTTAAACAGATCATCAGTCTCACGTCTTCATTCTCTAGTTTTCACACCTTAATTTACTTCACCCGTATAAAGAAACGTTGTACGTCAACAGGACCCAAGAAGAAACCCTTTATCACTTATATCCAAACGATCACACGAAAGTAACGCTGCTGAGTGCTGTCTTCTTCAAGTTATATTCGAAAATTGTTGAAACATTTACTAAAAGTTTTTGTTAAACTGTTTCTAAATAATTCTAACTGTTAAAAAAAACTTTATAAAAAGACCTTGGAATTTCTCTGGTAACAGACGTTTTCATTCAACTTTATCAAAACTTTCACAACAGACTTATCGCTCATCTATACCAGCTGGTACGTTTTTAATGTCTTCCCGTCATCTACCAAAAAACGTTCAAAAACGACTAAGGAGAAATTGGAGCAGGGATCTGCTGTTTTAGGGTCTGTTATATGTCATTAATTTTATTAATTCATTCATTTATTTATTCATTGATAAAATAGTAAGAAATAAATAAATAACATGTCGGAGACCTGTCAGTGGATGGTACCTTCTAAGCACTCACTCATGTCGTATCCTTCGTTCTTTCCCCCACCGGCATATCCAATAGTTTTTTAAAATTTGTTACAGTTGTGAATATCACTAAAAAAGTTTTATTAAATATAATATAGTAGTTACATATTTACCAGGTTCAGTTTATTATAATTATTCATAAATTTCTTTCATAGTAAAAATATAGTAGCCGCGAGCAAACCGTGTACAAGTACACGCGAACAAAAAGTGTGCAGTACAACGACAAGACTACTCGTTAGTGAGTGCGAAGCAAAGCGAGCGATTGGTAGCTAGTTTAATATCATTTGCTTCATATAATGATCGTGCAGTAACTTTCTTTCTACTAGTTCAAAATTTGTAAAGCAGGATACTTATTCATCCAAAAAAATGTTGAAAAAGTAGCAGTAATGGAAATAAATTTGTAACTAATCGCTAATGGCGCTTTGATGATATAAAAGAGAATTAGTGAAATAATTATCAGAAATTTATGAGATATTCTGGAATTACATTACAGAACGGCAAATTCAAAGTTAGCGGGAAACGTTTAAAGTCGACTTAGATTTTGGCCTATAATACCAATTAGGACATGTTCTGCTATAAACATACAAATGGATATTTTTATAATACTGTTTATTACACAAGTTAGTTACGGTAATGTTTGAACAATGTTTATGTCCTTTAATCTCAGGTAAATATAATAAAAACTCTAATAAACATCAAAGATAAAGATCACCAAATATGGAATTTGCACGCAATAAATTCAGACTATCGAAATAAATACTCCGTTAAACGATCTTACGTTGCATTGATTTGACAAAAAAATAGTATCTCAAATAAAATGAATCTTAAAAAATAAAAAACATACATGTGTAAAAGCATTATTAGTAAAAATAAAAATAGTCAAGTCGAACATTGTTTTCTACATTTTTTTAACATGTTCTTTTCCAAGAACCGTGTAGTTGTTCATACCTTGTATGTAAGTTTCGTGGTTAAGAGACACGTGCGCAAAGTAATTTCATAGCCCATTCTAGATGTTTAACCATCAAAAACATAATAATACAACAATTGTTTCTGATGTTTTAAACGGTGACAACAAACACTTGTTATTAACAATAGAATAGCTACAACAATATACTTAAATACAATACAAAATGGTCGGTAGGTGGCCGTTAGAACAACGCACACTTTACCTTCCCATTTAATACACAACTTTGAGTAGAAACATAAAAACCGTAACATTACAACATGATGTAATTAAACACCGTCTATATACAGAATCCTACCTTCTGTAATAAACGTACTTTCAAAACAAAACTTAATTCCTACCGGACAATTTATTTTCTTTTAAAAATTATTAAATAAAACCGTTTAAAATATCCAAGATGTTTCTAAACGTGGCGTTGTCATTCTGTTTGAAAATATTTTTAAACAAGTTACTTCGTAATTAAATACAATTAAATACTATGAACACATACATGGTGAAATTATTCAGTGTTTTATATAACACAGTATCAGATGTCAGTAGAAGAAGATTTAAATAAATAACGAAGTTAAAATATTGCTGTTTAGAAATCTAATAAAAATAAAAAATTAATTTGATTTCATCCGCGGTCTTTCCCCTTACAAAAATTACCATGTCGTCAGCACATGTCGCGGTTACCGATGTGTTCAAAACACGCATATCCAATGTAAATAAACTATTCGGAAATGGGGATAGTATTGCCCTAAATATTAAAAATATCTTATGTGAAACACTCACGCGACTTTCTCCTGCTAATATAGATAATAAAAAATGTAACCTATCTTTAATCATGAGCAGGCAATGTAAATTTAAAACCATAACCTAATTTTAATCAAGAGTGAATGACGCTAAATGAAGATTATCCTATTTCGACTTAAAAATATGGAAAATCAATATTTTATGCTATACTAAGCTGTGTAGAAACCCATTTTTTAAATTAAAGCTTTACGTTTTTTAATTTTCTATTACTTTAGTCACATAATCTCTTGTAAAATGCAAACAAAGGCCACAATATTAAAACACTCCATTTTTAGCGGTTTCAATGAGAAAAATGGAAAATCACTAATTGACGTTAAACTACACTGCAGAAAAAATAGCTTGAAGTTAAAATTATAATTTTTTACAAGTTGAAATATGTCAGATTTTGGCGTAAAATGCATAATGCAAGGCCGCAATCTTAAAAAAATGTTTTTCGCAATAAAGTTAAAAATTCGATGAATGAATGGCTACTTTTGCGTGACTGATTTTTATGAAAATGTATAAGTTGGGTACGCTAATGGTTTTCCCGTAACGGCCAGGTGGAGTGGTAAATTCATTGCATTTGTCTGTTGGCTCCAAGGCTACGAAAAAGTTTTGTTTCTTATCACATGTTCAGCCAATTATATGACTGAACAATTTAAGAACCGAAGAGGTAGAGGTGTAAAAAACACTAGTCAGAGTTATCTCCTCTGAGAGAGTAATCAATTTCACTACACAGCCAGACCCTGAGGTGAATGAAGTGAAGGTGTCATTTCCAGGGTGGAAAGTGGGTGCTTTTTGGAGGGCCTGCCATGCTGATAAGCATACTCTTTCAACTTAGTGAGGAAGGCACAATAAACCACCTAACTCTTCGTTTTTACTTAGGAAAACCTCTAGAGCTTCAAACCAGCTTTTTGGCTGTTGACCTAAAGAACACCCTAATGGTACCTAACTTAAGTTCCCTGTTTCAATTTCGTATGATATTCCGTTCTTGAGAGATTTATTTCACACACGGACACACAGACCAATCGCTGAAAATGTGTTTTTGGGCTCAAGGGGCCTACAAAACTGTATTAGGCTACCGGTGAAAACTCAGTTTCGAAAAAACGACAAAAAAACAATACGTACTTTTATTCTTTATATAGGACAATAAAAAGTAAAAATAAGCCTATTTTTTGGTAAAACCTAAACACAGCTATGGGGGGTCACTAAAGATTCCAATATCGATATTCTGCACCGCTTTCAAAACATATTTTAATTTTAATAACATGTGCACGTTAGTGAATTATAATAATTATTAGGAGCTTAAACATTGCGACAATTAAAAAATAAATTTCCAGGTACGGTACTCAATATCAGAGGACATTGAATTCGCTTATTATCCGATAAAATTTTATTTGCTAATCTAATTTTTAGCGGTTTTCAAATACATTTATACTTTTTCGTGAATTGTTTATTCTTATCATATTTTTCCATCTGTTAAAAGCTACAAGTACGAAAATACGATCAGATTGATAAATCATTCAGTAGATTAAGAAAAATTTAAAGTTATGCTAAACTTCAAAAAGGAATCACAAGAAAATTTCCAAATAATTACTTTTTCATAAAATATATAATATTTTAAACATTTTGGAAAAAGTTTGCGTAAAAAAAAGTTAAAAGTATTAGTTTTCACAGGGTACTTAAAAATTTATATTTCCAGTTTCTTTTCTAACAGGTTTCCCTTAGGGTTGTAAAGAGGATAGTTTTCTTACTAAAGGATTTGTGTGATTATAAATTTTTTATAGAATTTTTGTTACTAATTTATGCACATAGATTACTTGAATATTACTTAAAACACATTTTACTAGTAGTTATTTTATAGACTTGAGTGTAATGATAAATTCTAAATACTTTGAAACAACATTACAAAGTAAAATTTTTAAACGGTACTTTGCAATCTTCAATTTAAATTTAATATTTAATAATAATTGAAGAAAAAACCTTTTTTATCAGTTGAATCTTTATATAGTAGTAATAAAATTTTCTCACAATTTCCTTTATTCTCTTCCGGTTTTATATCTAAGAAGTACCTTTAACTAGAAGATAACAGATATCAAAGTCTAGCCTCGGTAACACCTTTTTATATAAAAATTGTAAAGTAAAGATTTATTAATACTATTGTAACATACAACTCCGTAATTTTCAAGTTGTTCACAAATGAATAAAATAAAAATCATACATTTAATATTCATGATTTAATATAAATTTTATTTTATAGATTGAAACTGATAAATAAAAAATTTCTTTATTAAATTGCTTAAGGATATCGACTAAAAATACAAAAATTTTATTTAAATATAGGTAAGCCGATGTGTGTAGGCATAAATGACCAGAGCGATAGGGTCATCGGTCTGCGACCTGTGAAGTATGTCGAATATAAATCAAATGTTTCCAGAATATCTGGTTTGACCCTATATCCCCTTATCTGCCTATCCAATATTATGTTTACGTATATGTATGTCTGTGCACGTGTACATGTGAATACAATACACATATTTGTTGGTGTGTGCGTGTATTCTTATATATATATATATATATATATATATATTGTAAGGTCATAGTACTATATTGTACACAATATCACCATCGCCGTATCAGCGTAAAAGATGGAAAGGTTATTAGGCTAAAAATTGTGAACAAGTTATCTGAGTTACTTGTTCCTGCTGAAATTTTTAGCTTTTATAAAATATCATACAGTTCATTTGAAAACAATTTCTGAAGTAAGCTACTATTTTTTTATTTTGTTTTCTTAGAAAAAATATAAATTTCTTAAGTTCTAAAAATGACATATCTAGTATTGACACAAGAAAATTTCCATTATTACGGAAACTTTGTTTGGAATAAGTTTTGACAAGTTAGAGATTTAAACCAATTTATATCTAGTGATATATCTACATCACCGTCTAAATACTCGTAAAATATGTCCAGTTAGCTAAAAAAACCTTTCGTAGATGTTACTTATGACGTACATTTATCTCAAAATGTTGTTGTTTAGGTCGTTGGTCGTATGGTTGTTGTTTTGTTGTTTAGCGGGAAAGCTGGTTTCAACCTGTAAAGGTTTTACTAAGTAAAACGAGGAGTGAGTTGGTTTACAATTGCCTTCATCACTGAGTGAAAATGTATGCTTATCAGCATGCCAGGCCCTCTAAAAAGCACATATTTTCCATTCTGCAAAAGACACCTTTACTTCATTTACCACAGGGTCTGGCTGTATAATGAAATTCATTACTTTCAGAGGAGATAACTCCGATTAGTGTCTTTTACACCTCTACTTCTTCTGTTCTTAAATGATTCAGTCATTTAATTGGCTGACCATGTGATAAGAAACAGAACTATTTATTTTATCCCTGCAACGAACAGATTGAGTGTAAATAAGTTGACACTCCACTTGTCTGTTATGGGCATAATCTCTAAATATAAATACGAAAACCCTCACTGACTCACTCACCTGTCACCAAGTGTCTAACTGCTAGATCACCTGGATAGCTGAAATTTATAACATCTATTCCTGTTTTTGTGGTAATGGACAAATACAAAATTATTAATTTTTTAATTATGAGGGAAATAACATCCTCCAGCGTTTATCGTATCCTTATCTCCATTCAACCCTACCTTGACAGTCATCTTCCCTCTAACATGCTTCGTATCCGGCATTTCCTCCACGTCCATTGACGCCATCTACCTTCAGGTATTCTTCTCTTGTTTCTATCACCTACGTGCCCTTTTCATGTATCAGTTCAACCTCTTAAACTCCACTGTTTCTACAATACTGATATCAGCGCCAGCTCTAAGCCCCGAAGATTTCTAAGTCTATCCATTCTCGTGACTCCACAACCGATGTCAATAATAATTATTGACATCGGTTGTGGACAACAACGTAGATGAATTATTCATCTTCGTTGTTTCCAAACTTTTTTAATTTTTATATGACATTTCCCACACTTCTATTCCATAAGTAGCGATACTTTAAACTTTAGCTATTAACTTAATACAACTACTTTTTGTTTCCCGTAGGTGAATTCAGACTCCAAATTATAAGATGCAATCGTTTGCGGCAGCTCTTCCTTTTCAAATCCTAGCTGCAATCTCCTCTGTACTCCCTTCGTTTGCAGATACCTGCGACAAATAGGAAAGTAAACTCTTGGAATAAATGGATCCAGCATCTATTGATAATTGCCTAGCCACACTTCCTACAACCGAATATATTTATTCCTCAGTTGTTTTAATAATGAACTCGTATAAAAGATGACCAAAATCTGCACAAAAAAACCACTCGCTCGTTTCCAATATTTTTTATAAATCGGACTCAAATCAAAATAAAAGTATTATAGTACATATATGCACACACACAACCATCTTAATTTCATCATCATCATCTGATCTGTCAAGAATCAGGCTCAATGGCCTATTCAGCGTCCATCTCGTTTTAGGTCATCCCAAGCCTTGCTCCCTCTAGGTTTATATTTCCATGCTCATAGAGGAAGTCTGCGTGCTGGCATGCGAAGTAAATGGTTAGACCAGTTTCTCTTATAAATTCTTAATGCTCCACACAGTGACTGAACATTTAACTCGGCGTGTATAACTTCGTAACGTTCTCTATCTAACCGGGTACAACCTTTGATTTCCCACAAAAATTTCAATTTAGCAGTCAAGAAACGAGACTCATTTCTCTGTAATGACACCCATGTTTCACTCCAATGTGTTATGAGTAGTACAGCCATTGCTCTACAAAATTTCATTTGGGTGTCCTGTCTCGATTTCTATCTTATTGTTCTGCGAATAAAACTGCATACAGCGCTGAATTTTACCAGTTTCTCCAACAACCATCTTAATTTATCTACCATTCGAGAAGCTAAGACCAGGATGTAGTAGTATAATCAGTAGTTCTACGACATCACGACAAATATACTTACTTAAATAAAAATAAATAACGAATTCAAACAGATTAGTTATTATTTCAGCTTTTAAAAATTATTGAGACCGCAGTAAAAATTAACATTATCAATTCTTCCTGTATTGTAATTATTAGTCTATTATATTTACCTACCTGAATCAAGGACAAAATAGATTAAGTTTTCAGGATTCCGCTTCTTTAATAACAACAATAGTTTGTTTATAAAGTGTTAATTTAACATAAATCATATAAATAAGTATTGTTTATATAGCGTACATAGTATGTCCTAGTAATATACTAGATTATTAAAATTGATTAAGGTCAGAAAATTACACCGTTTGCACAGAATAGTTACGGATAAAAATACCATAGAAACTATATTTTCTTGGAAAATACATTGCCTATCTTTATGTAACTATATTGCCATATATCAATCAAACTTGTAGATCTATCGGCTTATGTTATTTACAAGAAATATCTTCCTTTTTCAAATAAAAAATAGGAGTTATGTAACTAATGATTATTAATTTCATTAAATATATTACCAGGTCGGTTGAAGTATCAACAAGGTCGAACTAGATTACCCAGCGTTATCTATACTATTATAAAGACAAAGCATGGTTTTGTGCAGGCTAATTTCCAAAACTACTGAACGGATTTTCATGAAATTTTGACAGCATAACCGTATTTATATTCAAAGCAACAATTTTTTTTTAATTTTCAAAAAGGATAACCTCAAGGGCCCTAAAGAAGATTTTCATAATTATGTATGTGTGTGTGTGTGTATACATGTGAGTACGCCATGCTGTTGAAGTAGATGAAGGGGTTCGAAGATGGTGAGAGATGTACGCGGGGGTAATTATCAAAACGTTGTTTTGTGTGTGTGCGTGTTTGTACATTGTTGAAGAAAAGACATACGTATAAAGATACGTTATACATACGTAAAAAGACTATTAAGAGACGTACGCGAGGGAATTTATCAAAACGTTGTGTGTGTAAGTTGGAGTATACAGTAGATCTAGCAGCTACACAATTTCTGTTATTTATTTTTAAAAATTGATTACACATATTTCGCGTGCGAAGCCGCGCGGGGCATGCTAGTTACAGATATAACTCCAAACTACAAAAACAGAAACACGACGGAAACTAAAAATCTGGTGTGAAACAATCACACAATTTTCTCTTGCGAATGTAAATAATGAACAATTTACCTACGTTTCATCATTAGTAAACAATGAAAAATGAAATAACCTAATATTTATTATGAGTGAATAATGCAAAATTAAAATCAATCTCTATTCGACTTAAAAATACTGAAAATCACTAAATGCCGCTAAATTAAACTCTGTAAAACATATTCTTGTAGTTTCTTTTATTTCCTGTATCTTTGATTTACACATTTTAGTGGTAAAATGGATAAATAAGGCAGGAATGTTAAAAACGTTCATTTTTTACCGATTTTGATGAGTAAAATACAGAAAATCACTAACTGATGATGGTAAAAATTAATGTTGTAGAAAAATATGTGTGAAATAAAAGTTGTAGGTTTTTAATTTTCTACAACTTTATATAACTTACATAATTGCCCTAAAATGCATATTAAGGTCGTAATCTTAAAAAAAAAATTTACTATGAGAGAGCAGCCTCCCCCCGAATTTCAGCAGACATAGCGCTTACCTTATCTTAATACGAAGTGTAGTAAATGAGGCACATTTGTTTTATTTAAAAATTATTATTTTTGCAAAACAATTTACGGAATTAGACTGAATTCATGAAAACAGAGTTAGGAATAAGAACCGGTGTAATTCCTCATTATATTTCAATTGAACAAATTACAATTATGAAAATTCTACGAACCTGTGTTCAAATAAATAAAATTTGCATTTAGTAGCTAATCACAAGAAAAATAATTTGATATATTATAAGTATTATAATTACAGATATACTACGATGTAAGTAATAAAACTCAATTACAAAACAGTATTTATCTATTGTTATAAAAATAATTATCAGTCATTAAACCTAATAAACATGTAGCCTTGTTATGAGATTTAAACTGCATTTATCATAAATCAATAAATTTAACATATTTAAATTAGTTTGACATTGAATGTCATTTGCTGCTTCATTTTTTTCTACTGAACGTAGGTTGGAGTAATCATCTTGTTCCGACAACGTTTCCGTGGTTTTCCTCAAGATCTGGTAAATTTAGGTAAACGACTCGATGTTCACCCTTTATTGGTAGCACTTATTTCTGTTCGGCACAGAAAATTATTGTAATCATTCGATCTATAGGTAAAATTCAGTAAATTCCACGAGGTTTCCGCAATAGAATTGTCGGAATTATACGCAAGGTTTTTAGTACATCCCTAAAATCGAACTCCATATCTCAAGACTGGTCTTGTAAATCAATAATTCATGTAAAAATTTGAATTATTTTGGAAAAATTACTTCATCATCAATTTCATATGGCCATTTATGTATCACTGTAACAATAATCTGACTCACTGATACGTAGGCTATTTCCCTATCGATTAAAAATAATATCACCAACGTGAAAAACAATGATAACTACTTTTTTTTGTATAACTTACTTTTCTTGTATAACTCTCCTCTATCTCAAGTCAAACAAATTCGGTACCTCGTCTACATGTAGACAGACGGCTTACATGGAATGAACATGTAACCATTAAACGTAAAGCATTAGATGGTAGGCGAAAACAGCTATACAACCTTCTATCTCGTCGATCAAAATTGCCTATTCCTCTAAAATTACTGTGATATAAGACTTTACTTAAGCCAATGTAGAGGTACGGTTGATTAAAATTTTTTAAAAATTACTTTTTTAAATAATACCCAAAATTCGATAAAACCAAAATAGGCGTTTCAAATATTGGACAGCCAAGATAACCACATTTTGGTAATAAGAGAAAGGTAATCCTACTTTATTGCCAGGTTGTTATCAAAGCAATCTGTGAAGATCTCCTCGTCCATCTTATCATTCACAGATCAGCGTTTCATTATCAGATATTTTTATCTGCAATCGGTAATAACCAGATTTTCTTAAATGATCTAAAAAATTCACTGAGCGATGTAAGTCATTTTTTCACTTTATTTATTTTTTTTATTTACAACTGTGTAGTTTTGCACAACCAGCACATGTGCATATAATATATAATTATATATATTTAAAAATGACATTACACGTTAAAGGAGGACACCACTCATTAGTACTATGATTCCCGCAGTTAATTACTACAGTTAGCCTTTTCACAATTTAATCATTAAGATTATTTAATTTATAAAGATTAATTATTTTGTATGCTGTTATTAAACTTTATTAAATTTGAACTGTATTGAATGAAGTTAGCCCAATTCTCTGCTCTACCTCCTACTGAGCCGACGATATTGATTGTTTGGTAAATGTGGAGAACTTAGTTCACGAATCAATGGGTTAGAATTGTTACGTAATTTTAATCTAAAGCGTTGATACATTTCGTGTCATTAATAAATGGAATTTTTAGGTACGAGTGAAGTGTGTGATTTGACACAAAAAATTGAGCGTTAACTAGCGTACGAAGCAATTTTGATTGAAACCTTATTATGACTGATGGTTTTGATGAACCATAGATCTGACAAGCGTACATCCACATTGGCTTAAGTAAAGTCTTATATAACAGCAATTTTAGAGGAATCGGCAATTTTGATCGACAAAATAGATTGTAAGTCTTAATTTTTTTAAGAATATTTACGGTTTCTGGTTACTTTTATTACAATAGAATAAAAATTTTAATATTAAATTTTTATTTAGTGTAAGTACACAAGATAAACGTTCCTCTAATCAATTGTTACGATCTCTATTTAAAAAAAAACTCCAATGTAAATTTCATTAATATTCATATTAATTTGTTTGTGAATTAATAGTAGTAGTAATTAGTAGGTAATTAATAGTGAATTAGTAGCATTAATAGTAATTAGTTTGTGAATTAATATTTATAAACACAAGAGTGATTATTTTTCATAGTAAGATGCTGAGTAAAAGAGGAAACGGTAAGCCGAGACAATTACATAAGTACGTTGTCATTACATGAAGAGAATGGTTACTAAAAGAAACTCATATTTTTGCAAAGACAAGAAAAGGTTTCATCATATGAATGATTGAACGAATTAAACACACAAGAACAAACGGTTTCCGTTATTCAATTACAAAAGATTTAAAATTAATGAATTGTTAGACAGTGATTTCTGCATAGCTTAAACATATTTTGTGTAATTATTGACTGTTGAAAAACAGTAGCATATGATGGTTTTTAGTGTTTGTATATTATAGAAATCTAATGATTTTTAAAAGAGATTGCATTTAATCGGACCAAGTACCGTTAGTTTGTTCTCTCACGTTGGGCGATATGATTAGTCAAAATAAGGATATACAATTTAGAAATTAAGTAGGTCGTTTGAGAAATGAATTTTCCTCGGTCTGGCACAATATATAATTCAATCAATTACGTTCTCATTTCAATAAAGTGAAACCGTTTCTCATGACATTTTTTTAAAGAAAACACTGAATGAATGTCTTCAAAATAACTTCTGTCCCCAGTTTGTAAAATAATGAGATTTGAATCTTGTTCAACCTTATCCATAGTTGGCTAAAACTGGGGTACAAAAATAAATTATAAAAAAATATGATTAGATTACCATAAGACTTGATGGTAGGTATCAAATACAATTTGTTCAGAACAGTTGAAGTAATTGTTTCTAATCAGAATAGTGTTTTCTCTTTAGGAGGTACACGATCCAGCCGCAAGATGTGACGTTGGGAGGAGAGACCTAGTTAGCCGCCCAGTTGAGAGATGAGAGAAGAAGAAGCCTCAATATTCAGTAAAGAGGAGGGGTTGGAAAGACAAGATGGGACGATAGATGGAGTAGGAGAGGGTCAGGATGACCCGGTGGACTGGGCCAGCACACGCGGGGTCATCGAGGGTCACAGCGACACACACTAATCAGACGCAAAGTGGAGACGTAATAAATATGATATAGCAGGCAGATAATGGCACCAGGCGTGACGCTATTCTCTTTCGCTCCCTTCCCACCCCATCAGACCTCGTGACGCCACTTTCCACACATTCGGAAACTTTTACTCCGCCTGTTTTGAAATAGCGCGCGGATCTTCTCACGTTCGGCGGCAACCTGAAAAGGAAGACTCAAAACAACCGACCGTCAGTCATAACGATAGATATCGGAGAGACCCTACAAATAATCAATACCTCTAAAACATCAATTTGTACAGTTACATTTCGATACGTGATCAATCGATGCGATTTCTCAAATTATTTAAAATTTTATACCCTTGACGGAAAATCATGTTGTCTACTTCTATCTAAGAATCATGCACAACGACAAGACGTAATATCAAAATTATATTAAAATTATTTTTAAATCCGTTAACAGCTCATTAACGCAGTGTAGGAATTTAGTTCACACGCATTAAGGAATACAAAAATAGATCATGTCAATTGACAAATTAGAAATTTAATTACGACTATACAAATTAGGTAATGAGATTAATTTCGGTGTATGTTAACAATTAACACTGCTTATGAGATATGCTATACTATATAGTTGAGAAATACATTATCTATCGTTCATTATGTTTAAATAATTAATCTGTAGGCCTACTTTAAATTCAATTCGCGTAAATAACTTATTTTAAAAAAAACTACTATAGTAAATAAAATTTAATTTAATTTTTCTTGAAGAGAATTCAGAGTTTCTCTAGATCTGTAAAAAATAAAAACAAAAATTATTTTCATAAACGTTTCAAATTCCTTTAAAAATCTTGTTAGTTCAGTTCACAAGCAAAGAGAAATTTAATCTAACCAACAATTTTAGGAAAACAAATTTAAAATATAAAATAATTTTAAAAATTAATATACATTTTGAAAGTACAAGAACCACACGGTAGGCTATACTAAATATTGCCTTATTTTATATTTTACCCTTTTCTTAACTGATGTAGAAATTATTTAAAAAATCAAGAAATGTTAGCAAGTGGTTTAGTAATTAACTTATGCCACATTTTGAGTACAAAAATCAAAGAGGTTAGCAATTTTTATAACAGATTTGCCATGACAATGAAAACAGGTTGAAAATTTATTAGTCCTTAAAAACCTCTACTGTAACGTTAGAGATTTGATCTCCAGTTTTGATCTAAATTTACACACGTTATTACTTTTAAACAAATATTCTAAATAAAATATAGTCCTTATTAACTTCAGCAGAAGATAAAGTCTAACAAAAAAAAATCGAATACTAAAAATCGGTATGTCAACTTTTGTATGCAATATAAAAACTTAACTGATATATGTTAATTTTACGATGTGTTAATATCATACTAAAATTACATTGACTTACTGAAACGAAGCCATCCTACGGGCTTATTTTAAAGTAAAAAAAACACATAAATTAAATCTGCAAAGTATTGGGGAGTTTTATCGATCACGACATATTGCAAATAACTCATCTACATATTATTTTAAGAATGTATTGTAGATTTTTCTGTAGTAATAATATTAATAAAATGTACTACCACCATGATATCTGGCCTGATTAAAGGTCTAAAAATAATCAGAAGTTGAAATATCCCCAAATATGTCTACGGTTTAAATAGAGGTCCAAGTATCGAACTTCATTTTCCTGAGGTATTTCATTGTTATCCAGGTATACAGGCGGACAAGTTCTTCTTCTTAAAGTAAATGTGACGCACAGATTTTAGCGGTTTAATTTTCATTCTCCAGTTTTTGAGTCATGCAGATACTTCGGACAAGTAATTTTGGACATATGTATAAAGACGTTTCTTCTGGATATTCACTGCTGCATAACAAAATGGTATTATTTTGTGTACGCTGCTACAAACATGAATTCATTTTCTGGGAATTCAAACGTAAATTTGGAGTACAAGTAGGGAAATAATATGGAAACTTGAGAAAATCTTCTTCTTCTTCTTCTTCTGCCTTTCAAGGATTAGGCATCTCTGCCTGTTCCGAACCTCTCAAATCTGCCCATCTCTTTCTCGGCCGTCCTCGTACTCTCCTGCCCTCCGGCTTATAACCCAGTGTTTGCTTAGGTATCCTTCATTCTGTTCACATGCTCTAACCACTACATTCTGCTTTGAGATATTCTGTCATTTATAGAGAAGATGTTGGTTCTGTCCTTTTCTCGGTATTCCTGTAATGATCTTCTCTACTACATCCATACGTATGTCAAAGAAATTTCATTTCAGATGCTTGCAATCTACTCTCCTCTTGCTTTAAAAGCACCCAAGTTTCACTGCCATAGAGTAGGGTCGGCACTGCTTTTTTTTTGTAAAATCTCACCCTCCTGTTTTTGCTGGTGTTAATTTTTGGTTCGGTGAATAGTTTTGCATATTTGCTGAAGTCAGTGCATCTTATTGTAAGCATCAAAATGTAAGCATAAAATCCGGCTTATAACCCAGTGTTTGCTTAGGTATCCTTCATTCTGTTCACATGCTCTAACCACTACATTCTGCTTTGAGATATTCTGTCATTTATAGAGAAGATGTTGGTTCTGTCCTTTTCTCGGTATTCCTGTAATGATCTTCTCTACTACATCCATACGTATGTCAAAGAAATTTCATTTCAGATGCTTGCAATCTACTCTCCTCTTGCTTTAAAAGCACCCAAGTTTCACTGCCATAGAGTAGGGTCGGCACTGCTTTTTTTTGTAAAATCTCACCCTCCTGTTTTTGCTGGTGTTAATTTTTGGTTCGGTGAATAGTTTTGCATATTTGCTGAAGTCAGTGCATCTTATTGTAAGCATCTTTATCCTGTTGGTGCGTAATGTTGCAACCTAGATACTAAAAGTGGGATATCTCTTCTAAAATATTATCTATAACAATTTTTTTCTGACTGGCTCCTTCCCCCTAAATGCCATTACCTTTGTCTTCTTCATCAAAACTGTCAACTTATAGTCTTTGCAGAATTCATTATATTCTTTGCACTCTTCATGCTGAACAAATTCTGCAAAGAACTTGTGAAACTCCTGCTTCGATATGCCTGGTATTAGAAAATTCCAGACCTTAACGCACAACAAAATATCTATCTTCTAAGAACGATCTGAGAATTTATCAATATGCATTAAAAATATAGATTTTAATCTATACAAAAGCTCGAAATGTCAAACACTTTTAAACGCCGAACTAACATAAACTAAATAAATAAAATTGGTGATTATAAGACTTTTTGGAATGATAAAAATTGAAGGAGACAAAAATAAATATTTATCATGCTATCCTAGAGAGTGTATGTACTTATGCTGCGGAAGTGTGGGTATTGAAAAAGAGACAGAAGGATTGCCTAAAACTGGTGGTGATGGGTTTCTGGAGATTGAGCTGTGGTGTGTCGCGGATCAATGGAATTCCAAATTTTGAAATTAGAAGAATCGGCGAAAGGAAATATCATGGATACCATATCCCGGAAGCAGTTAAAATGGTTTGGCCATTTACAGAGGATGGAGGATGGTAGGTGGCCAAAGAGGGTATGGGAGTGGACGCCAGCCGGTAGAAGAAGGAGGGGTAGCCCGGAAGTGACATTGGTGGACGGGGTGCAGGAGGCAATGTCTGTGCGGCGACTCTCCGATTGGGACTGGCGAGACAGAGAGAGGTGGTGCTTACGAAGCAAGATACGGCTGGGGCTGTAAATCTTCGCATGAATATTTATATAAGAATTTTTGCTTTATATTACTTTACTACATCTGGTCTCACTCAAGTATATCAAATCTTTAGAGATTTGAATTTTCTTCAAATCAATATTCTTTATGAAGTAAACTCTGGATGAAAATTCAGTTCAGTTAACCGTATATTTCAGATAATTATAAACCAACTAAAGTAATATAACATTTTAAGTAAAATGTTATACGCGATTCGTATAAGAAGAATAAAATCATGAAAGTGTAAAGTAATTTAATTTTAAAAGTAGAAAGATATGAACAACACCATCAATTTGGAGGCTACTTAATTTTATATCAAATATATTAAAGTATACTGTTCATTAGTTAGTACTTCAGTATGTTAGATTTAGATTGTTTCAATTATAGTGGCACTATATGAAAGAGAACATTATAGTTCCACATTTCGTGGTGTGGCCTACCAGTTTGAAATTGCAAGGCCGCTAATTATCTATCCCATTTACCATACAGTGCTGCATGTAGTATATAGTTCAAAATTAGACCAAGCCAAATGAGTTTACAATTGCTGGTATTAATGTGAAATGTACGCCTGAAATAGACCGAACCATGAAACACCTTCTTCGTTATTCAATATCAATTAGTGATTAGAACACATTATAATAGCTTATAATAACAACAACCGCGTATCTCCAAATAATTGGTTTTAAGCCTTAGACGTTCCTTTACCAACCACCTTTTTTCATTATCAACATCATTATTATTGCTACCAACATTCACTTTTTTACCTTAACGCATGTAATAATAAAAATAACACAAAATATTATAGCTTTATCGTAATCGTTACAATATTAAGTTAATCGGTGCAAAGCACAATTTTTTTTTTGCAAGGCAATGAACAAAACCGGATGATGTTCATAATACCATAAACGCAGCTACAAATATGTAATCAACCTTGAATCTATAAGAAAATATTAAAACTAATTATTTTTAGAACATATATATGTTTTAGAAAAATGTACCTTACTCACTTTGTCAAAAAATTAAAAATACTGATCTAATTTATGTATTACAACCTTACAATCCACCATCAAGATTATGTAGTACAATTAAAAATAAGACCTTATAACAGGTTTTATTGGACATTTTTGACAAGACATTATTGGACATTTGTGACAAGACACAAAAAGTTACGATTGAGGGATCAGATTGGAGTAAATAAATAAACCTTTTCTTTCATTTCAAATACAAAAAATGCCACGATTTATTAATTTAAGGTAAGTAATGAACTTGGAAGGTATGAAACTACACGTCAGGAAAAATAACTAAAAATTAAAATGGTTATCGAAACCATGCAAAACACTGTACAGTTCATGAAACTTTTTGAAATGAATCACTAATTTCTTTCAATTTTCTGGAATATACCAACATTGATAATAATAAAATTTGTATCAGTTAACCCAATATTATTGCATTTTTCTTCGTTCAACCAAAGCTAGGCACATACGTACGTTTGTTCCGAACTCATATATTCCCATCTATCTCTTCTTAAGTCTGCCAATGTCTCCCTTCTCCTTCGGATCATACCATCGAACTTGTAGAGGTATCCTTTTTGTAATAATAATAACATTTTATTTCCAAAAAAGGATATAATTATTAGCTTAAATTTTATACCCACGTTCATTCCTATTACCACATTAAACCCAATAACCAATGGTGGAAATTAACATATCCGATTAAGTCTAAACCTAAGTGCCTGGATATGTAAAAGAAAACATTATTTCACTCATTTTTAAACTTTGTACAACAAAAAATATGGTAAGTAAGCTCACAATTAACTTTACTTAACAATTATGTTAAGTAAAACATTTTTTGCCGACCGCATTTGCGTAGTTGGTAACGTGCTCGCCTCTCATTATGCGGTCCTGGGTTCGAATCCCACTCAGGCACGGCATATTTTCATATGTTACAAAAAAATCATTTCATCCTCATTACGCACAGTTACACCCCAACGTCGTCGCTAATGACCTTGCAGTTGATGCGACGTTAAATAAATAAATAAACATTTTTTTTTTTTATTTATTTAACGTCGCATCAACTGCAGTGGTCATTAGCGACGACGTTGGGGTGGAACTTTATGCGATGTAGGATGAAATGATATTTTGTAACGTATGAAAATATGCCATGCCCGAGTGGGATTCGAACCCAGGACCGCATGATGAAAGGCGAGCACGTTACCAACTGCGCCAATGCGGCCGGCAATAAACATTTTTATTGTTTATTTAAAATTTGTTAAAAATTACGTAAATATGAAACATTATCTTATGCCAACTTAAGTGGTTTACTTGAGTGAGCTATCAATCAATACCACAGCTTCGTCTTTTATTCACCTAGAGAAGGTCTTTTGTCAATGGTTTCTGAACTTGTGGTGGTATCCAGAAAATGAATTGTGAGCACATATTATTTTGTACAAGCGTGTTGGTTATGCGTCAAATTTTGAGTGAACTATATCGTAAAATTGTTTTGCTACTGTCTTGAATCGTAAAATAAATAAATAAATATAAAAAAATAATTTTAAGAAAAAAATTGCTTCAAAATTTCACTTTTCAAAAATAAATTTACCTACTGAGTAACAAGAAATTAACGAAGTATTTTTTGATGTAAATATAATAAATTTGACTACCGTAAATTATTTAGTACTGTAATAATTTAAGAGAAATTAAATAAATGCTATCGCACGCCATATAGGGCAACTTTTAAAATATCTAGTATAATTTTTACTACCCGCATAAGCATGTTCAAAACTTAATTATAAAATATGTTATGTTTTTAATAACTAACTAACTAACTATAAGCAGAATAAATTAATAAGTACCAAAGTAAAATTACCAAAACTTGAATTTTAGAAGTAAATTTTTTAAAATGAACAAGTTTTTCGAACATATAAATAAGATTTCTAAATCAAATCAGTTTATTAAGAAAAGAAACTGGTCCATTTACCGGATATGACAAAATATAATTTACAACTGCGTAGTATTAATTTTTGGTAACTTTATATCAGGGCACCCGTATAAAAATTAATATTCGAAAATTTGTTACAAATTTTTGAAAATAATATCTTAATATGTTATAATTTAGCAAGAAATTCCATATCCATTTCTAATTTGTCTGTTTTTAAGGAAAAAATGCTAATCTAAGTTTGAATTACAGGGCTGGTTTAGTTGGTTATATCTCAAATACAGTTCATCTAAGAAATTCTATACAAACGTGTTTTTATAAAATTTACAGAAAAATGTCCGTTAAAAAAATATATTGCAACGATGTGAAAGAATCAACAACTGGGATTAAACAAGAAAATTTTAAAACTATTTTAAAACATTTTGTATTTAGAAAAAAATGGTCGACATGGACTTATCGTGAACATAAAATATCTATATTAGTATATTAAAATTTCCAAACACAATGTAAGTAATTCTGCCCATTTATTTGAAGTAATTATTCCAAGAAAACCTGCGTTGAATTTTTTATATAATAGAAGAAACAAAAAATATATATATCTTATAATTATTCATAGTTTCGTCTTTTTCAAATTCGCGGAGTATGAAGTATTGCTACTTGTATCACAGTATTTTTCTTTCTGCATTTTCTAAAGTATGGATTATGTACTAAATACTGAATGTTTTTATACTTTTTTACAATGGCCCGCAATTTTTTTCATTAAAATAATTTTTTAATAACAATACAAAATAAATCAAAATTACTTGATGGCATTTTGTAAGAAAAGGGGAGTAAGACAAAATGCATCACTTTTTAAAAAAAGTATACTCTTAAGTATTAAAATACTTTCCAAAAAATAGGGATGCATCTCAAAATAATACCCTGTTTCCCGTCAGTCGTATCTTAAACAACAACAGCATTCCGAATAAAACAGAACTAAGTCTAAATAATACTCTGTTCTACTAAGACAAGACAAAAACATCTACAACAGTTTTTAGATAAAAGTGATTTAACTTGAAATAATACTTTTTTTGCCGACAATATGGTAACTTTTCAAAACAAGTAGTTTGGAAAAAAATTGATGTAAGTACCCTCTGGCAGTGAATTTAATAAACTCTTTCTCTTTTCATGGCAAATACTACTATAAATATTTTTACTTATCTATATAAATAAAATTGTGATTCTATCCTTACAATTTTTGAAAATGCCCCAAATTTTTTTCTACGCCAAATCTACTAAGTAATCACCGAAAATAAGTTCAGCTGAATTTTTGTTTGTTTGTATATTACGGCATCACGCAAGAACCGCTGAACCAAATTCAATGAATTTCAGTATTTAGGTTCTGGACATTACCGAAATGAAAATAGGCTGTAAATTGTTTTAATATCACAAAGGAATGGGGGAGTTCAGAGGGAGGGGTAAACAAAAAACGACGAATATCTCCATTAAAAGTCAGTCTATCAAAAAATGTTATATAATCGAAATGTTTAAAGAAAAATAAGTTTGATTACGTAAAGTTTTTTATTTTTATGCATAATAACGGATATACTACCAATTTTATAAAAATAAATATAGCAATATTATAGAAAACAGAATAAACAGAACAATAAATATAGGTCTACGCGCCGCTGATATTCATTCCGAAGCTCTGTACCCTATCCCTTCCACCACTACCTAACCTTACACGACACACCCGTTCTTGGTCACATTGTCAAAAACGAAAGACATTCACCTTAGTAGTTAACCATCGCGGAGTATTCCAATTGCGATTTACCTTTCATTTCAATTTTTATTGGTCTGTAGCGAATAACTAAATTACCTATAGTTACATTGCACACAGATTTGTGCGAGTTAAACTTCAAAACATTAACTTTCATTGTTCTATATAAATAGTAAATTTATTTATTTATGTAAAATAATTAACTACGCTTCTGACAATAATAAAGCGCTGCGTATCTTGATTTAAAAACACCTAGATCTCACTTTTATTTTACGTCCAACTATTTTGTTTTGTTATTAATAATGACGCTGACGGTGAAGGGAGATACGAATAGATAACAATGAATGGTTAAAGAGTATTAGACCTGACAGGATCAAACTCGGTACACCAACAGACTGTACACAGCACCAAGAAAACCGTTCGAAAAACGGGCATTTTAGCTAGTTATGTAATAAAACGACTTTTCATTTTTTTATGACAGTTTTCTTCGGGACGTATGAAAGTTACTTACATGACTTTTTTGACACTTGTAATTGAAATTTAGTATCTATTATAATATTAATTCAACAATTTCTAAATGTGAAGCTAATGTTCCAAAACTTAATTTACTTGAAGGAGCGTGCAGTCATCACCACAGTCCTAGACTGGCCTAGACTGGTTGGTGAAGAAGAACCCTTGGCCAGAGGCGTTATAATGTTGTGCTTAGTACCTGGTATCACCCTGTGTATATATTTTGTATGAGAGGGTTTTCATATAATTCAAATTTGTCATGCATCTTCTTGTATAGTTGTTTTGCGACATCAGTTACGTATGGGATATGTAAGTCTTCGTGCAACATTGAGTTAATGACGTAAAAGGAGCATTGCGTTATCGTTCATAAAATTTCGTTTTGAATTGCTTGTATACGATTTATGTGTGAAGGTTTAGCAGATCCCCAAAGTTGAACTCCATATGTCCAGATTGGTCTTGTAGATTGTTAATTTATGTGATATGTTTAATTTAGAACGTCTGTCAAGTAAGCGTTACTTATATAACTAACATATTAAATTACTTACATAATTCTTAAGATATTGTTATTTACATAACTACATCCAATATTGTAAACTAGTAATAGAATATTTAGAATAAAATTCATTACTCCACATTATTACGAGTATTCAAATTTTAACAAAATATTAAAACTAACGATAAAAACAAACATTTTAGACTAATTGAGACCTCCAAGAAAAGTTGCTGATTAATTTTGTTGCACATAATAAATTAATAACCACAATTCAGAAGTTAACATTAAAATATTAAAAAACAAGACAAAAACACCTGTCAATGAGATTTTAGTATTAGTAAAAATCTTGTTTCTTAATTAGCACTTTCAAAATTGTATTCAGTAAACCCTAAACCAGAACGCTTTATTAGATGTTACTAATAGATTAACAAAAAAATATTATAACAAATTACAGAAGTTAAGATTAAATTAATTTTTATAATTCTAAAATATTCAACTGAATTTATATAATACAGGTATTATAGATACTAAAAAATACCATTAATAATATAGTAAAAAATAACATCTATATCTCTATGTAATTATTTAAATTAAAACAAGACGAAAAGAGATGTAAAACAAGATAAATAATGATGTTATTGATTAAATACAGGAAGAATTTAAATTCTAAACACATGTTAGCAGTGGCTTTTGTAAAACAAATTGTTGATCTCATAAAAACTATACGATGTCAAAGAAGTTAAATAATATGAAATATTGTATTTCGTTTTCTTTTAATACTTTTGGTATTAAGAATTATTTTTTTACTTATATAATAATTACAAAAATAACTGACTCAATCATACTAGTACTATTTGGGCAAATTATTTTAAGTACTTATATACGTATTTATTTAAATGACTTCTTTGAAGCAATTGATTACTTTGTATTTTAATTAAGACCACCTAAGAATAAATTAAAATAAATAATTAAATGAAGTAAATTATTATTAATGTTCCACTCATTAAAACTGGTTCAAAATAATAAATAATATTCTAATAAACTGGGGCAACAGCTTAGAATCTTTTAACAGAAATCATAAATGGTTTGTTACGTTTGTTGTTGTTTAGAGAACATTAAGGTACATTTTTCCATGGAGTCCAATTTGTTTTCTCTTTCATAAAAAATAATAATTTTTATTGTCCTAAAAAATATAATAAACATTCAGTATTCAATTTTTTTTTTTTTTTTATTCCTAATTTGTGTACGTTGCAATCTGTTCAATTTAGAACAATAAGCAACCCCATGACCCAATGAGATGAGGATGATGTGTATGACGTGTAAATGAGGTGTAGTCTTGTACAGACCCAGGCCGACCATTCCTGAGAGAGTATGGTTAATTAAACCCCAACCATCAAAGTACACCGGTAACCACTGTCTAGTATTCAAATCCGTATAAAAGTAACTACCTTTACTAGGATTTGAACCAGAAACCTTCATCTCCGAAAATCAGCTGTTAAACAGCTGATTTTGGCGACGACTTTACCTCTAGACCAACCCGGTGGGTCCAGTATTCAATGGAACAATTATTTACGAGGTTCAGAACGGAACGCACTTAATACACTTTGTAACAATAACCGTTTACCCTAACTTGTTTTGTTTTACTTTTATTTGTTAATACAGACAGTACACTTTTGTAAAGCACCCAATTTTGCAAGTTTTTTTTATTTTTGTTTCTTGCATGTGTTACGTTTAAGTTAACAAGACACCTAGTTCGTGGCTGGCAGTCCACTCGTTACCGTACCTAGTAGCTTGTACAACCGGTGTAACATAACTTCTTGTAGCGAATTTTACAGATCGCTGAGCTAGTCCGGTGGTCTTTTACCCCTAGTTGAATTTCAAATATGGTTATTTACTTAGAAATGTTTTATTTCTTATTCAATAATAATTTAAACTCAACTGATGAACCAGCTAGATAAACTACAACGTATTATCCCGTAAATCGAATCGAAGTCAATCCTGGAGAAAGTTACTAGTTTATTATTGGTTTCATAATCATAGACAACCGAGTTTGAACCCTTGCATCTCCAAAACTGTGAGTCGGATTTTAACAAACTTTACATCACAATTTAGCACATTTTATTCTGCGATGATCTTTAATAGTCCTATATTTTAAATGTTTTTTTTAAAAATTGCCATATCGAGGTTGGAAGACAAAAAGACCTGGTTTTTTGCTACGGCAACAAATTTCATGCGTTTAGAGGCGTGTAACTCGATAATTATTTGACCGAAAAAATTAAAATTTTAACACAACATGGACAATTATATTCTTACAGCGTGTACAAAATTTCAAATTCGTACATTATTTAAATTTTGATTTACTACCAATATTCTGAACCCTAGCTATCTTGGTGACCGCTCGATCGTTTGGCACGGGCAAATTATCGTTTTATTCAGCGTAAAAAACTTAGTATAGATATGTTAATAACATGAAATAATTGTTAGCCAATGTTGTGTCGGTAATGCGGGGGGTGGGCGCTACTATCCATGTTGCCTAAATCTGACTGTTTACCTGCATTGACAATGCAGTCTGTCAATCAGGTAGACAGTCCGACAGGATGTCACGTACACAAGCTGGCTACATGGATAGTAACGAGCATTACCAAATCTATTTTATAAAATTTTAAAAATTCTAAAATGACGTATACGAAATCTGTAACATATACTGGGATTGGGATGGACGTGTATTAGGCGTGGGTACTTAAATGTCTGAATATTTAGTAAGACTAAGAAAAATTTCTTAAAACACTATATTTGGAGTGAAGCATTGTACGGAAGTGAAACGCGGTTGATAGGGGCAGTAGAAAGGAAAAGGATAGAAGCTTTTGAAATGTGGTGTTATAGGAAAGTGTTAAAGATTAGGTGGGTGGACAAGATAAGTAATTTAGAGGTTCTTAGGCGAGTGGATGAAAAAAGTACAAGGAAGCATCTTACCAGAAGAAGGGATAAGCTAGTAGCGCATACCTTAAGGCATCCAAGTATTGGTCTATCAATAATGGAGGATAATATTGAGGGAGTGAATCGTTGGGGGAGGTAAAAGGTTAGAATATATAAAGAAAATTACAAAAGATATAGGGTGTTACAGGTATGTAGATATGAAACGACTTGCGCAAGATAGAACAGCTTGGAGAACTGCATCAAACCAGTCGAGACACTGATGACAAAAATAATCAGTATGACAGAGAATAGAAGAAATCAGCACGTGTGCAACTCTTCAGGGAATTCGGATTTGATAGTGACATAGAGAAAACAGAAAAGACCCAAGACAATTTTTGACTAGCATCACTTTACTTCTGTTTCTGAATGCCTTCGACATTGATTTAACTATTTAGAAGACAGAATTAGTCCTGATAGCACACGTTTGGTAAGTTAATTGTAACTTAATTTATGAACCCTCCATAATAATACAATGGAGAATCATCAGAACAATTATCAAATTACCAGAACAATGGAGGAGCTCTGTGGAATACGGGCGTAATCCATGTTCTACCCTTTTTCCGTTCTACGCTTTTTTAGAATCTCTATAGTTCATTTGGTACACCTGAAAAGTTTTGTTTCGATATCATGTTCCTAGTGGTGGTGGCATTTCTTTTTCTGAGGCTATGACAGCTGATTTTAAGCACCACAGCTGGGTGATGTTCTTTCGTTTTGTCGTATTATATGGTTAGGTTTTGCAGTGGTATTTTACTATTGAAACTACTTTGAATATTATTAAATAAATATTTAAAACCCGTAAATAATAAAACATAAAATTATTTTTACTAGATCATTATTTTTGTTTTAAATCATATCATTCAGGCTGTTACTATTAGTTTCAAATATGCTGTACATACACCCAAATGTAGCATAATACAATTGCCCTTTTTCCATTCATTGGCTGTTGAATGGGAGAAGAGCAGTATTGACTTGGTAAACGGAATAAGGGCGGTTACAAATAAATTATTGATAAGTTATAAGATTATGTATTTATTGTAAATGATATATTTCTAAAAATTAAAATTTTGTTCAAAGCAGGAAATACTGAATAATAATACAGCATATTTTCAAGTATGTTGAAAAGAAAGTCAATATTTTATAGTCAATTAAAAACTTTAACGTTTGTTTTCTCAAAATCTCAGTTTCTGAATTACCCCCTTTTCCATCAACTCCTCAATGTGATATACCTAAAAACTATTAAAACAGTTACTTCCATTTTACGACCACATAAATGAGACGGAATCATCTTATTGAAACATAGTACACAGCTGTTCTGGCCTAAAAATGAGATTAAAATAGCTTAAGGAAATTTCAAATATTAAACGAACAGCATTAAATCTGTTTTATTAAGAAAGAGATGATAAATGTTCAGTGTACGAAGAATAAAGTTAAAGAGTAAAACTGGCGATTTACTTATCAGTAGATCAAATTCTGTAGAGTTGAAGAATGAGAACACAAGGAAAGTACGGATGGGTAAACGATGTGAAGAGGTACATTGTATTTATGTAGACGAGTTTGTAGATGAAATTTTAGCAAGACATCACGTAGACTTCAACAGCTATAACAATAAAATCATAAATTAAAGTAGAAGGCTGATGAGGGGAGTTCGAGAAGGGGGTGGACAGCGTGGGTGGCCGACTGGCAAAGCACGGGATAATCCGTAGCGTATACGGGGCCGTCCCCGATCATATCGGTGGCCTATACATTACAGGACCCAAGATATCACCAGCGTGATTAAAAGAATCACAGTTTATTATTGGGGTAACGCCTCCTCTCACGTTGACAGGCCCCAATTAATTTCTACTCGACCTATCTTCAATGGACCATCTCCATTCATAAAATGTAAATAGTTCTACTTTCATAATATCTCTCCCCCACCACTATAAATTATTCGTCATAGATTATTTAACTCGGTTTTATTTTATTTTTTATTATTTGTTTATTTATTTAACCCTTTCCTATCGATTGTTTGTTTAACCATCGAACAACACCCACAATACCCTTCGTACTCCGTGCACTTGCACGATCGTGACGAAATTCCGACCGATCCTTATTTCTTTATTAATTATCATCTGTTTGTTTATTTTTCGTCTTCCAATATAGATCCTCCCCACATACTAACACAAGCAGTTATTTTGTTCGCACGAAACACGTTTAAAGAACAAAAATCAACAATAGAATATTTTTACGTTATTTTTAATTAATATTTTCATGGATAATCTTTTATCATAATTCCTTACTATAATTTTTTACTACATTCTTTTTAAAACGTACTAAAATTCAATCTACTCAAAATATTCGTATATCTTTTTTTAGTTTTGTCTTTTTAAATTTTCAACTAGTAACAATGGATCTTTACGAAATCATTAGAATACTCATCTGAATGTACTGAATACAACTTTGGGATATTTTTGCAAATTTCAACAAAACATTTTTAAAACGATTCCACTCAAAAGTTATGAAATACAATTGAACATAACCAACAAATTCGTGTTATGAAATTTCAAGATTAAGACAGTAAAAACATAAATTTCAAAATTCAGGCTTTAACTTGACTTAGCACTTTAACGTGTTAGACCAGCACTTGTCTATGGCAGCGAAGCTTGGGCACTTAAGAGAGTGCATGAACAGAAACTCCACACTACAGAGATGCGCATGCTGCGATGGGCTAGAGGAGTCACATTGAAGGATAAGGTATAAGGGGAACCTTCAAAGTTGCTAATATAGCAGAAAGGGTGCGAGAGTCCAGGATGAGATGGTATGGTCATGTGCTCAGGAGAACGGATGATCATTTCATGAAGAGGTGCCTTTCCATGGCTGCAGGGAAGAGAGGAAGGGGTAGACCCCTTACCACGTGGAAGACGAATGTCCAAAGAGACATGAAAATGTTGGGCTTATCCGAGGAAGACGCACAGGAGCGTAACAAGTGGAGCTCTCTGATTGGGAGAGCCGACCCCGCGTAACGGGAAGAGGCGAGGCCAAAGAAGAAGAAGAAGAAGAAGAAGGCTTTAACTTTAGCTACATGAACGTTAAAATTTATTGGGAATCAATTTATAAGAAAATAGTTTAATTCAGAATCAAAAGTTCAAACTTTTGAATTGTTTGGTCTTGCCCTGTAGATACCGTAATAAAACGTTAGCGTAACATTCCTTACATTTTATTTATTTTATCTTATTTTAAGTTTTTTCTAAATACCAGAAAGGTCAATGTAATAAATCCAGTCAATCAATTTGATAAAAACTAATGAATTTTTTTGTCTTTGATTTTGATTACGGTACTGTACACTGAGCTGCCAATTTCTCTATAATGATATTAAATATTTAACAGACGGTGGGGAATTATACTTTTAGAAGAAGTCTTTAGTGTTAGAAGATACCTAATGATACACATTTTACATTTAGAAGGACGTGGTTAGTTTCTCTACTGTTGAAAGTTTTAAACTTAAACATCGTGGAGGGTTTTATTGCTTACATAAATAGGAACACCATAAGAAAGACTTAAAAATTTTGACTGAAAGGCCTGGATTTACTTAAGTTAGGCCTACTCATTGTTCACCATAAATCCAGATTGGTTGCAAAAGAGTTTTGTAAATTAAAATTTGGAACGGAAGTTGAATTTTTATCGAAGGTTTATAAAACAGTAGAGTTGGTTCTGGCGATGGGTAAGTTCTAAAAGTTTTGTACGCAAATGATCGTTTCAAGTAAGTCGTCTGTCAAGCCACAAGCCAAAATTATTTTTTGACTTTCTTTTGTTTTACTCTTGTCACCACATTAATTAGGGCTACCTATTGTTCAAATCAAATGAGAAGATGGTAATGCAGGAGTAAGCAAAACAAAAAAAAATACCAACATTCTTCTTCTTAGCGTGCCCTCTCCGACCGGAGGTTGGCAATCATGATGGCTATTCGGACTGCGGACAGCATTAAACAGTTCCGCTGAGGTAAAAAACGAAACGTATACCAATATTAGATGAACTCAAAACTAACAGGATGTCTTATTCTGTAAAATAAAATTATTTAGAAAACCTATCATTTTTCAATTTTTTTTTTCATCAACTTCTGAGATTCATACCCTACTAGCTAATTTATAATAATTTAAAAAATCTTTGTGTTTTAGGTCATCAGCCGAAAGGCTGGTTTGAACCTGAAGAGGTTTTACTAAGTAAAACTAGAAGTGAGGTGAATTACCTTTGCCTTCTTCACTGAGTGAAAAAGAACGCTTATCAGCGTGCTAAGCCCTCTGAAAAGCACAAATTTTTCACTCTGCAAATGCCACCTTCAATTCATTCATCCTCATCCGTTCACCACAGGGTCTGGCTGTATAATGAAATTCATTACTTTCAGAGTAGATAAATTCTGATTAGTGTCTTTTACACCTCTACCTCTTCTGTTCTTAAATAGTTCAGTCATATAATTGGCTGACCATGTGATAAGAAACAGAACTATTCATTTTAGCTCTGCAACGAACAGATTGAGTGTAAATAACTCTCCACCTGACTAATATGGGCAATCATTCTTATTACTACAATAAATCCAATAACCGATGGTGGAAATTAACATATCCAGTTAGGTTTAAACCTAAGTACCAGGATATGTAAAAGAAAACATTATTTTACTCATTTTTAAACCTTTATACAACAAAAAATATGGTAAGTAAATTCGCAATTAACTTTGAGTTTTACTTACCATTATTTTCATGTTTTTCATTGACATTAATTATCCATTTTTGCATTCCGTTCTTAAATTTAATTTCATTCTGTTTGGTTATACTTTAAAGTAGCAGATTATAAAATTTTGAGACCACATAAGAGAAGTGTCGCTCAAATCAGCGCCTTTTTCGCTTTGTCTGGAAGAAATCTTGTGTCGTTCTTATGAGATCTATTTTAGACGTTCAATTTACTCTTATACAACTTTCTCAAGATTTCCCTTAAAAAGAGTTTACAGCCATTCATCACTTGAAATTTTGCAAAAAGTTGGTCTGACAGAATGTGCGGTGGTTTTCTACTTACAACTTCTAAAATTATTTTTTTAACTACTAACAGGGAAGTCAGATAGCAATCCGAAGTAGGCCTACCGCCCGAGGCCACAATCCTGTAAGCCAAGAATTTGGGCTGAATCCTTCACTTGCTATCTCCTACCTTTACAATATTCTTTAATTTTCTCATTTAAGATTTCACGGTCCTAAAATAAAAATGCACTGGGTATAAGTAAATTTCTTGCCGAATAATAGGCTAAAAAAATCTAATAAATTAACAAATTACTTCTTTAGGTACTCGTAATACGATTAGAACACTACATCACTTTATCCATCAAATTTATCAGAAGTTCTAATTGCAATCTAATTAGATTCCATTAATTAAATAAACAATAGGCCTAAAAAAAAGTGTTGTTGTTTAGGTCATCAGCCGAAAGACTGGTTTAAACCTGTAGAGGTTTTACTAAGTAAAACGATGAGTGAGGTGATTTACCATGCCTTCCTCACTGAGTGGAAAAGTACGCTTATCAGCATGTCGGGCCCTCTAAAAAGCACATATTTTCCACTCTGAAAATGATACCTTCACTTCATTCACCACAGGGTCTGGCTGTATAATAAAATTCATTACTCTCACAGGAAATAACTCTGATTAGTGTCTTTTACGCCTTTACCTCTTCTGGTCTTAAATGATTCAGTCATTTAATTGGCTGATCATGTGATAAGAAACAGAACTATTTATTTTAGCCCTGCAACGAACAGATTGAGTGTAAATAATTTGACACTCCACCTGTCTGTTATGAGCAAAAACATGTTTATCGTAAATTAAAACATTGCTATCAATGATTTCTTATTAGTAACGGTTGAGTTAATTTTAGTACATAGAGCAATTTGAAATTAAAACAATAATAATAAATTGATAAAGATAAGATGAAAGTTGTAGTTAAAATTGAGTACGACTAATCAATATAATAAAACTGGAAGGCCTATATTGTTCACGACCGTTTGTTATCCAGTCCGGGGAGAAATCTTGACTCTTCTTCTTTTGAGTCAAACATGTTTTCTTGTTTAAGTAAAATTGAATAGAATTAAAATATTGCGTGATTATTACAAGATGGCGGTAACGTGTCATTGATGACCCTCTCAGATGAGGCTCGATGGAAAGGTCAAGCAGCGGTGTGAAACAGTGAAAGCACGACTAGTCCCGTTGGTCAGCAACAACCGATGATGATGATGGTGATGAAGATGATGATGATGATGACGATGAGTGGAAAAGAGAAAGAAGATGATAAGCGTATACTCCCCACCCACGCGGCGCATCTTTACCTACCTATAGAATAGCAAGCCTACTGTTCCTGATTTGTTTCAGGGCTGAGAGGGGTGGCTAGAAGCAATCATAGAAATAGAATAAAGCTGCGTGCGCAACTGTAATGGAAGTTAACTGAGCATATTATAGAAACTATAAAGCCAATAATAATAGCTATTGATTTCACAACGTTTATAACATTAGGAAATTATTCAAAAACATTTACTGCAGTTGTTAGACATAAAGTAATATACATTTCTAGTCCTGATCAATATATTTCTATCATAAACATACATTTTTATGTTTCAAGATGAATTTAAACGTCACAAAACTTTATTAAATTTAAGAATTGATTGTTTTTAATTATGTTAAAAACAAACCCGCCGCTAATTTATTTTTATTAACAAAATTCATCATCGTCTGATCTTTACAGAACATACATAAATAAAAATGTAAAACGTTAATTGCTATAAAACGTCACCTTTTAAAAAGAACTTAAAATACTAACGTTAAATCTGATATTTACTGCAAATAAGTAGAAGTAAATATTTATAAACAAAGGAGAGAATTTAATGTAGGCCTACGAATCAAATAATAATCAAAGCGGATGACTTTTTAATTGAAAACGCTGAATATTTTTACTTTCTCTTACCTATATGAATATAATATAGGAAGGTAACTATTGTTTTCATGTCGATTTTTTTAAATTGAGTTTTCCCAGGAAATAACGTTTTCAGACCCCCTGAACCCAAAAAACGTGTTTTAGCGATTGGTCTCTCTCTCTCTTTCTCTCTCTCTCTCTCTCTCTCTCTCTCTCTCTCTCTCTCTCTCTCTCTCTCTCTCTCTCTCTCTCTGTGTGTGTGTGTGTGCGCGCGCGCATGTACGCGCGCGTGCGTGTATGTGTGTGTGTGCGTGTGTGTGTGTGCGTGTGTGTGTGTGTGTGTGTATGTGTGTGTGTGTGTGTGTGTGTGTGTGTGTGTGTGTGTGTGTGTGTGTGTGTGTGTGTGTGTGTGTGTGTGTGTGTGTGTGTGTGTGTGTGTGTGTGTGAACAAAATATTTCAAAGACGGAATATCGTACGAAGTTGAAACCTAAAACTTAAGTTAGATATATCTACCGGACCCGACTCGAATAATTTCATCAAAATCGGTCAACCGGACGTAGTAGTTTATTCGTGTCATTTTTCACTTTTTTTGCGATTTTCTCAAAAACGGCTCCTACTATTAATTTTAAATCGCCATTTACTACATGTTTTATGCTCTACAAGATAAGCTGGGCGCCATATCTACTGAAATTCTTGGGAAGGTTGTTCTCTCGTAGAAATTTTTTTTTAAGATTGCGGCCTTAAAATGCATTTAGGGAAAAGTATATAAAATAAAAGTTGTAAATAATTTAAAAATCTAAAACTTTTATTTCCAACACTTTTTTGTATAACGCTTAGTTTAGCAATAAATAGTAATTTTCTAGTTTGTTTTCATGAAAATCTGTAAAATAAATGGACTTTTTAAGATTACGGCCTTAGTAATGCACTTTACGACAAAAGTGTATGTAATAAAATTTATAGAAAATTAAAAGATCAACAACAGCATGTTTCTATAAAAAGCCCTACTTTAGCGTCAGAGTGATTTTCCGTGATAATAAGGCAAACTAAGGTTGATTTTTATTTTGCGTCTTTCACTCATGATTAAAATTAGGTTATATTTTTTGTAGTTAGTTTTTTGTTTATTTCTAATGGTTTACTGCTAATATTAGGTTATATTGTTCATTATTTTTATTGGAAAGAGAAAATCGTGTGAGTGTTTCACACCTGACTTATTTTTTGTTTTAAAATAAGATACAACTTTGAACTCCAAACTGAAAGAACTATTCCGACTACTTGGACGCCGCTCTTCAATGACGCTAAAATCTAAACTACTACTATACAAAGTTTAATTTAAACAAATATGGATGGACCTATGGGCTACAAATTTATGCTGCAGCTAAACCGAGTAACCTACAAAAGTTACAAGCCTTTCAGTCAAAATTCCTACATTTAATTGCCTGCGCACCTTTTTATGTCAACAACAAAAGTCTACATGATGACCTTAATATTCCGTTTATAAGTGAAGTAGTTAAGTCCAGTTACAGTGTTGTTCACCGAAAATTGCATGATCAACAAACTATCGGATGCATCACTACCAGGGAATCCGGAACGCAGATGTAAACGTCAATGGGCCAGAGATCTTCTACAAAATGATTTATTTTATTTTTCCTTCTTCATTTCTTGTAATGTTGTTTATCATTCACGGATTTATGAAGATCTTCTCATATAACATACCAATGGGTATCACTGTTCTTTTTCATTTATTTTTCTTGTCATCCTTTCTTTACTTTTATCAAATTTGCTTGTTGTATCTTATTATATAGTTGCAAATAAAATTAAATAAGATAAATAAATAATAAAATTAAGATACAGCTGAAACGGTAAATTAATATGAGCAGAAAGTAGATAGATGGTAGGAAGTGGAAGCACTAACGTTAATGGGAGTATGTAAAGTTCTGTTTTTTCTTGATTTAGGTAAACTCTCATCAGTGTTTCAAAAGAGATCTCAGTTCCATCATCGCTTTAACCTTCTTTACAATTCTGTGGTAGGTGAGATTGTAAAAATTTACTTATTTCTGGATTTATATGATTAATTACATTTTAGAGTAATCAAAATTTTGTAACTTACTCTCTGCCTATAACTTGATGGCCTTCGGCAAAGAGAGCAATATACGCATTGTAAAACCATTTCAAAAATATTTTAATTACTTTTAAGTAGGCCTAACTAAAACTTGTCGGAAATGACCTATTTTTTAAAACAAAGTATTTTGCATGTTTTTGTTTTATAAAATTATTTCGAAAAACACGCTTAATGAGATAATGTATAATAAAGTAAAAGTTTTGTTTTTGAAGAAAAAACTGTCCTCCCAACTTAAAAAGTAAAGTTTTTTTTGTTAAATGTTATTGCATTATCGTTTTCCGTAATTACACAACAAATCTGCCACATATTATGTTAATCCGTGGAATAGTTGTCGAACAATGAAGATTTATTTGAAAAATACGGTTTTTTCTTAAAAAAGTAAAACGATCTCTTTGGTTTGAAATACCTTTTATTCAAACACTTATTTTCTCGTAGATTTTTAATTACATATTATATTTTTGTAGTGATGTTTTAAATAAGTTCTTTAAATAATTTTACAAAATAATTTTATTGACTAGTCTTAAACGGTCAAAATCCGCCAAGATAAAAAAGACTAGTTACGCTAATCCTGAAATAATTTTGTGATGTAAAATATGTTGGTATGTTTAACCGTGTGTTTTACAATATTGAAGTTTTAGTACGTGTGAAATTTACTAAAAGTGTATTGTTAATATTTACTAAATTAATGGAATCCATTAGAGTAATTTACTCAGCTATCATTCTACATTAGGAGAAATTAGTTAACGGTCTTGCAATAAATAATAGCTCTTCTATAACAAAATCTACTACAAAAGCTCTTATAACCGAAAGAGAAATTTATTTAAGCGATATAAATTTCTAACTGTGTAAAAACGAATTTCTAACTGGGTAGTTGGTCAACTAAATATAAGTGGAAATCAGCTTTTTTAGTTTTAATATTTTGTGCTACGAAGTAATTTGATGGGTAGTTTTTAAGAAGAAAACTAAGAAGAAGAGTATGTAGGTAATCGTAGGCCTTCATAAATCTTATTTTGTTACAATAAATCATCATCTAGCCCATAACAAGCAGATGGAGTGTTAAATTATTTGCACTCAATCTGCCAGTTCCAGGGCTACAAAAATACTTCTGTTTATTATCGCATGGTCAGTCAATTATATATTACTGAAGCATTTAAGCACAGATGAGGTAGAAGTGTAAAAGACACTAGTCAGAGTTATCTCCTCTGAAATGAATTTCATTATACAGCCAGACCCTGTGGTGAATGAAGTAGAATGAAGTGTCATTTGCAGGGTGGAAAGTAAATGCTTTTCAGAGGGCCTAGCATGCAGATGAGCATACTTTTTCACTCAGTGAGGAAGGCAATTGTAAACCACCACACTCATTTTACTTAGTAAAGCTCTAGAGGTTCAAACGTGCTTTCGGCTGATGACCTAACCAACAAACTATCATAATCTTGTAGCTCTACAGTCCTTGGTTGGCTTTGGCTTCCTCCATAATCCTCCTCCAATCCTCTCTGCTATGCAACGATCACCCATTCTCTCACACTCTATTTTAAGAAGGTCAATCCTTCTTCTTTTATACAATGTCTCTTTCCACATCATTATAACCATAACCTCTCTTATTAATCTTACAATTTACTCGCCACCAAATTTCCTGAAGGGACGCTATATAAATCTTTTACCTTAAAATCTCATCCAAAATTTTCCTCATTTTACCAGGTTGCAGCATGGTCCTCACGTTCCATGTTGCCACTATTATATATTCAGCTCTGTTTCTTTAGGCGTTGCGTTTCTGTAATTCGTACATTTTTCCGTCATTCGAAGCAGTTGTTTCAGCATCAAAACAGCATATTTTTAATGGTGAAAGGTTATTACCCCACATACACCTTCCAAACTGGAGAACCAGAAAACCTTCTGTCAAGATTATTATACCTTATCCAAATAATCACTGTTTTTAGACTCCAAGAACTTCAGTTTCATCGTTTTCCATCCTGCTACACAAGGCAACAACCCAATTAATTAATATTAACATTAACTTCAAAAATTTATTACTGATGGTCCTAAGTTTTCTGAAAATATGTTTTCTATTTAGTAACATTTAAAAATAATTTAAAATCATTCTTTCACTAGGTTGTTCGTACCACACGTAACCAGCCTTTTCTTGTAAAATTTATCAAATATTCATTACGTTTGAAATCTAGCTTCGATAAAAACAAATTTAAGAAAATTTGAAAATCCAATCAGGATAAAGAATAGGGTATTATTAAACAAGTTTACTTCATCAAAAAATAACTTTAATTAGGAAACTTGATAAAAAAGCAACCGTTTCATACTGTACTAAGACAAGTACGATATATTATAGTGCATGAACAAACCAGCACATGCGCACATCGAGGTTTTTTACTAGATTGTCGGAGAATAGAATAATAATAGACTATTTAAGTACTTGATGTTTTTTAATAAAAAAAACAGAAAAATAAAAAGTGCAAAACGAGAAAAAAAGTTTATTCTAGATAAGTGTACTAAATGACTGTTAATTAGAAAGAAACTAGTACTCCGGAGTAGGCTTAGAAGACATCGGTCGACATGAAATGTTCATTTAAGACTATAAATCAATAGAATATCAAGCAGGATATAACACATCTAAATAAAGAAACTAAACGTGGAATCGAAACGCGAACGCGATCGTGTAGATGAGTTAATTAAGAATTATTTAAAATACAAATTCAGTTGTTGATATAAAAAAACCAATTGACGTTTCATTACAAAAACTAAATACAAATAATCTTACAGAATTAGCAAAACAACTTTAAAAGTTACCTACATAACATATTCTACGTATACATATATATATATATATATATATATATATATATATATAATAAGGAACGTGTTCAACATGCATGAGAGTTAGTTGTTGATTGTTGAATTCGCTCATCGATTCCAGTTTTAAGCGTTTAGTTTATTTATGAGTTTTGTTGTACCTCCCATAATGTTTTAAAATTTATTTTCTACAAATTGATTCTTGTTTGTAACTAGTAACTAACTAATACGATATATAAATTATAATACATAAATTTATAATCTGTAACTTGTTTGTTAGTTTATTTATTTTAATAGGTAGGCCTACATATATGATTTTAACTAGCATTACTTAAAACAAAATATTATAATTATACAATTATTTAATACATGTAAAAATGTAGTGCACTTGACAGAAAAATTCAAATTATTTGTTTTCATAAAATATACAACTTAGAAAATTTAAACCGATTAAAGGGAAACTTATCATTATTACTGTTAGTTCTATAGGTATATAATCAACAAGACGTAATATTAAACAACAATGACCGCCTCCGTGGTATTATGTTTAGCATTTCAAACTAAAAAACCAAGCGTCTCGGGTCCAAATCTCCACTTCAGTTTGTGAAATTTTAACAATCCCTACCGTTTTATAACTTGATTAAGGGTAACCGGAAAGGAGAAAATTGAAAGTTTCACATTTCCGGTTTTTTGCACATTATTAAAATTCAGAGTTTTCAGCATCTAATGATATATAATTTGTTGGGGTTTTGCAGCTTTTATCCCCCCCCCCCAAAAGTAATTCAATACGTTGAACCCTTACATTGTTTTCTAAACGTAACCAGTTTGCATAAAAATCTCTGTTTTTTTATCCTTTATTTTGAATCTTTAACTGTACTATATAGAACAACCAAAAGATGAGAAAACATTGATATTAAATTACAAATAACAAGAACAGACATGATATAAAATTCAACATTCAAAATGTTAAATTTGGAATAACAATGAACGTAAAATATACAAAAGTATGAAAAGAAAAACAAAAAAAATCATATTGTCACATAAAAGTTATTACCAATAATAATAAAACATATTTAAAACAAAACAAAAATTACATCTAATATTTCACTATTTTTTTAATGATAAACGATAAATTAATAATTTTATTTATTTTGTACAATATTTTTTGTTTTAAAACTAACTAGGCATTCGACCAGTTGCGAAAGTAAAATTTGAGGAATTTCCAGATTATGATACTGGGAATGTATTAGAGGTAACTATTTTGCAATACGTAGGCCTATACTGTGTTCTTTTTTAGTTTTTTCTTATTTCTTGTAAATAGTAATTTTTGACACTTAAGGAACATTTTCTCAGCCAACTGTGAATGGATTTGAATGAAATTTTCGCCCAGCCTTTTATACCATAATATCAATGTACTGAGTTAGCACTACAGTAAAATAATGTTTTGAATATTTATTTCCCATTTAAATAGAAAAAAATATGATTTTCAAAAGTGGTAATTTCAAAAAAAAATCCGTATCTTTCTAACAATATATAAAAATGCTATTAATTCTAGGGTTGTAGAATAACCTGAAAATTAACCAAAAAAAAAATTGGATAAGATAACTCCAACAGTTTTTGAGAAAATGTTCCTTACATTAACGTTAGGGAGATAGGCATTCTGGGTACCCTTAAGTCATGATCAGCGCTATCGAATTCTATATTAGGGGTTCTTGGTTCAATTCTCGGCCAGATCTGATACTTTTCAGCATTGATTTTTATTATCACTCTTCATTGTTTACATTAGCATCATCGTACAAAACAGTCGGAACTAAGACAAAAAATAAATAAACTAAACTTTATAAACAATTAACAATAAACTTTATTGTAAACAATAAACTAAACTTTATATAATACAATTCCGGATTCCAGAATATATGGGAAATACATCTGGGAACACATCGAACATTATGAAACATAGAAAAATTCAAAGCCATCAGATAATAAAATCTAAGCACCGGAGATTAATTTTTTACGAAGTAATAACATCTGAACAGGATTCTAATTATTGGAAAACGTCACAGGGAATTTCGGTTATAAATAATGGGATAAGTGGTTATAGAAGATTTAAACTTGCGCACTTCATAAAAAAATCCGCTGAAATTATAAAATCCGTATGTCACCGCAAATTTTTAAAACCATCGGTATTAGCAAAAATTCAGCGTTTCCAATCAAAGCTTTTGTGAAGGATAGTTAACGCCCCTTATTATATAACCAATAAAATGCTACACTCAGACCTAAACGCACCCTAAATAAATGACGTTTTCTTAAAACTCAATACAAAATTTAAGGAGAAACTCGTGAACCACCATAACCCATTGATCTCAAATCTGGCTACGCAGACTCTCCCAAACAATCCAATAAGACGTCTAAAACGTCGATGGAGTCGGGACCTCATCAATTAACGTAGTACTATAATTGACTATCCGTTACAGTGTTCTAAATGCTGCACTTATCAATTCATGTCGGAGTTCTGTCACTGGACTGTGTCTCCACTCACGTTTATTTATCATGTTAATTTTTTCCATATTCTGTGTTATCACAATCACTGATTGTTTCTAACAGATTGTGAATTTCCTAAATAAAGAAAAAAAAATTAAAACAAATATTAAAAAAACAATCTTTTTTTGGTATCATAAGAAAAAGTAAAATTAAGTCTACTAAAAAAACTACCAACTTCAATGAATGTTTAGATAATTTTTTTGGGACAATACTTTCTGCTATATCCATGGGAGCTAAACAAGTTTTATTCAGTTTTCCAGCTCTTCTGTAAAATTTAAGGAAATGGTGTTAGTAGGTTAACACTTGTCACCGACGATATAATTTGACAATTTCTCCAACTGCTTTAGTAATTTTCTTAAAATACAGGATATTGAATCAACGTTATATGTATAAAGTAATCTTAAAATTGCAAATCACTGTTAATATTACTTATAACTCTCACGACCATTGTAAGTAAATAAGAAGCAAAATCATTGCGCTATGCATACAATTAATAAGAATAATATACCACAATGAATAAATTTATAGATTCATAAAGTCACAACAAAAAAAATAAGAAGAAGACAACGAAGCTAATCAAATGCTGAAGTAAAGGTCATTACAGATTGTGTTGCAGCATAAGGAAGTGAAGAAAATAATTTACGAATGAATAAGAAGAAGAAATAGAAGATGTAGATAGGTACACTTATTGTAATGAGGGATGAAGGACAGGTGGAGATCTTGACCCTTGTAAGATTGCTTACAAGTTGAGATGATCCCGACTTGATAACTTGGTTAATAATTCTGCCGTTGATGATATACTTACAAGAAGAAAATTACTTGATGCACTTACAGGTAAGTACTTAAAGGTGTTAATAAGAACTGAATTTGAATTTAAAATTGCGTAAGCCTAATAATTCATCAAGCAATAATAACTAATACAATTACCCGGTTATTACTAAATAAAAAAAATTGTAGTAAGTCCATTGTTTAAATACGGGAATTACTATTTTATAAACAATTTTAACGAAGTGTGAGTAAATTAGCATTTCCAAGAGCGTAGTATTTTTAAAAGTGGTCTGACATATTTCTGCATTAACTAGTAATATATTTGAACCTCCTTAGTGGCTTAGTTAGTAGTTTGTTCATCTCCTAAACTAACAGTCCAGGGCTCAACTTCGGGAAGGTGGCTAGGACCTGGAAATTTGTATACACAGCTACTTACGGTCCCATACATTTACATAACTGCGACAGTTAATCTAGAACCTATCAAAAGGGAGTGGTAATTGCTTAACTACTACAGAAATCTATAAAATAGCGTCTAGGAACCAAAATTTTATCTGTAGCGAGTATTATCTTTATAACAAATAACTTGAGCAGCCTACTATACGAGAAAATCTCAAAAAATCTCTCGTAGAAAATCTCAAAAAAGATAAAATAGTACAATAAACAGAAGCACAGTTAGTGAGCTAAATATAGTATGATTACCCACCTACTAAATTGACAAGAACTTTAATTGCCAGAGGTTCTATCATTTTAAATGAAGCAAGAAGGTAGAACTACTAATAATTCCAAATTAGTATTGACCTCCATACTTTGTTTATTTATTTATTAAATTTAGTTACATATACATTACAATTTATTACTATACTAAGCTATAAACAGTATTTTTAACTAAATATACAATATACGCAAAAACTCTTATTTACGAAGAGTTCCAGTATACCCAAATCAAGTTTACTTAATAAAAACCGAGTTTTCTTTCAAGATTTCACATACTTAAATATTTTCTCTTGTTCACATCATTGAATTAAGTTTATAACTCTACACAACCCGTATACGAGGTGTGGCTATTAAATAACGAGACTGACGTTGTAAAAAAAATTATTTTAATTTTATACATAATCACTTATTTTCACCTTCAATATACACTCCTTCTCTATCCCTAGAACGCTCCATGCGAATTTTTCATTGTTGGAAACAGTGTTGGAAGTCATCTTCTGTCAGCTCCTTCAGGACACGTGCCGCTTTCTTTTTTACAGCTTCCACAGACTCAAATCTTGTGCATCCAATAAATCCCTGCTCTCAAAATGTGCTTTTTAAATGCATCCAATATGTTGCAGCAACAAAAAAACCGGCTCTTTTTTCTTCTCATGCTGATATCGCAATATTAGTAAACACTAAAAATATAAAATTTACATTTAACAACGCAGATTGAATGAATTTTGGTGTATAGTTCGTTAAAATTGAACAAGCGGTTTTGATGAAAAAAGGTTCAAAATTCGGGTTTCTATAATAAATAAATCGACAGTAAATCACTGGTCACCAGCTGAAAGGCTGGTCTGAACCTGTAGATGTTTTACTAAGTAAAACAACGAGTTATGTGGTTTACGATTGCCTTCCTCACTGAGTGGTAAAGTATGCTTATCAGCATGCCGGGCCCTCTGAAAAGCACATATTTTCCACTCTACAAATGACACCTTCATTTCATTCAACACAGGGTCTGGCAGTATAATGAAATTCATTACTTTCAGAGGAGATATCTCTGATTAATGTATTTTACACCTCTACCTCTTTTGTTCTTAAATGATTCAGTCATTTCTGACCATGTGATAAGAAAGAGAACTATTTATTTTAGCCCTGTAACGAACAGATTAAATATAAATAATTTGACACTCCATGATTGCCATATCTAAATTTTTACAGTAGGCCTAAGTAAATAAGCAGACTCATCAAAATTTTAACCTGACTTTAGTCAAATTTAGTGGATGAACTGACCTAGATATTTAATAATGTCATAATGTGTACTTGAGATTTAGTAGAAAATATGTTTTACTCAAATATTCCTTTCCTGAGTTCATAATTGAAAACAATAGAATGGATATATGAATAGAATAATAACAGAATTTACATGTTAAAGTAACAGAACTTATAAAGGATTATACATGTGACACAATTAGATAATCTTAATCTACCAAGGTCATTATGAAGAGTTGAAGAAGAAGTAAGGAGACCCTTTTAAAATTTTGTATTATATGTTAATATAGTCGTGAGTGCAGTATTACTAAGCCAGTTATAGAATTTAATTGACAACGTGATAAAAACAGAATAGAATATACTGACTGTTCCGTAGATGTAGTAGTAGTCTCGGTAACCGGTACTTATATTATATTATATACAATATAATGAAATATATATTACATATATAATATATATATATATATATATATATATATATATATATATATATATATATATATTCTTTAAGCACGGCAATTATGTTATGTGCAAAATCATAAACACACAAACAAACAAACGGAGAATACCAAGAATATTGTCAAATCAAACACACCATATTATTTCATATTAGGCTACTCTTTGCAATTTAAATCTGTAATATAACATAAAGTATGACTAAATTTTATAATTTTTAATTTTACTGAAAAATGTTCATGGTCGAGGTATATTCTACCACAAGAATATTATTATATGTATATAAATAGTACTAACTTATATCATGTTTTATAATGTAGCTATGTCTACATATGCAGTAGGTATATCTATAATGTATAAAATACAATTCAAGGTAATTTAATTTTATATATATTACATACATACAATAATAATAATAATATTATAAAATTATTTAATAAATAAAATAGTAATAACTATATTATATTTACTTGATGGTAAGTGTTATGTACTATTTGTAATTGCAAACCTCAAAAGGTATATTAAATAAACAGATTTGTTTATTTTCCCG
The DNA here is from genome assembly GCA_035578175.1 of Catonia carolina. Classification (NCBI taxonomy): domain Eukaryota; kingdom Metazoa; phylum Arthropoda; class Insecta; order Hemiptera; family Achilidae; genus Catonia; species Catonia carolina. The sequence goes on from JAQMRL010000001.1 coordinate 262,233,600, forward strand.
GTTTTCCTGATTCAATTTCACACCCTAATTTAGCTAATTATTTGAACGTTTGCCTAATTTATGGGTCTCTGAAGAAATCGCCGAGAAAGAACAAGTATAAAATTTCTTTAAAAATTATTTACTTGAAATATAATTAAATGGGTCAACGGATAAACGTTGCAAGTAACAAAAAGCTTTTCACAGGAACTGAAAGATACCATCTGATTCTTAGCTGTATAACGATTTTGTATTATATTATGATGATTTTTTTTCAAGAATTTTCATGATTTTAGTTACAATTCTACCCATTAGAATTCACCATTATTATCAAATAGAGAATTTATAGAACGTATTCCACTGAAACCTCACTTTTGTAAATTTTGTCACTTGCAAGGTTTTTCTGTTGAGCCATTCAATTATAAAATTTTTTTTTTATTCTATCATCATACATTCTATGTATGTAATTATATTTTTGTCAATAGGTCATTTCTTAATAACTGCTTTATGTGCGGGTAACGCAAATGGATTATACAGAGTGATTCACGAAGTTTTACCGGCGCTTTCTAAGCTTACACTACAGGCCAAAAGAAAGAAAAAAACTTTGCATAAACATATGCCCAAAAACTTTTTGGTCGAGTTACGGCTAGCGAAATGTTTCGCCCGAACTTAGTACCCTCGATAAAATAAATACTTACTAAAATTCTGAGAAGGTAAATTAGGAAGCAAATTCAGTTTTCTCATATGGTTTTTAACCTGACAAATCTGATAACATAGGTCCCACAAATGTTTATATTTTTTAATATATTCGACGTAAAACAGAAAAAACTGTGCCTAAAAACACGTTTTTTAGGTTTAAACTATCATAACTTTGTTAAATGACTAATAAATACAAAACAAAATAACAACAAAACTTGTAAAAAATTTATTTCTGAACAAAGTGGTATAAAATAAGAAAGCCCCAGTAAAATTCGTGAATCACTCTGTATATTCGGTTCTAGACTAGTATATTGTCTACAAGAATAGAATACTGTAAATAATAGGAACAACGTACGAATTGTAATAGCTAAAAAATTGATCCCGAAAGTATTATGAAATAGAATATTATTTCAAAAGAGAAAAAAGATTCACCTAATTAAGAGGGCGTTGTTACTCTGCAATATCTTTTGACTAACTTAAGATATCTTACTAAAATTGGAAAGGATATTATTTTGAAAATTTGATTTTTAATCATGGCTTCTGAGGAAATAGCTGTCGTAAATACAGGTAAATAAATATTGTGGAGAAATAAACAGAAAAATGTAACCTTCCAAATTACTCCATCCTAGGACCTAGAATTGTTTTGTTTTGCTAAAGTGTTTTTATCCCATATAACTCGTAATGAACACGATATATTTTTGGAATAATCACACAGTCAACAGCCATTACTCTCATGCTTCGGATCTTTGAATTGTCAATCTTCAATAAATTGCTTCTTCGCAAGCTTGTAGTAAAACCAGTATACCTATGGCGAAAAGATCTATGGCTGAAATAAAGCAAGCAACCTTTTTGCCATCCAAGGGTTCCAAAACAAGTTGCTCAAGAACATTGTGAACGCTCCATTATATGTTCGCAACAATGACAATCAGGATGATTTGTAAGTGACTTCAGTATCTGAAGTAGGCCAAGAAGCACTAAGATCATCTTCATGAATAAAACATTCTGTAATTTCAATTACACAGTTTTAAGTAAATTATATGTATAACTTATTTATTATAGTTTTTTAATGTTAACCTGTCACTATTAATGCACTAAAATCTACCACCTTATTATTTTAGTCTCCTAACAGTAAGTTTTGCCCATAACGGCAGGTGGAGTGTTAAATTAATTGCACTCGATCTATTGGTTCCAAGACTACAAAAAATAGTTCTATTTTTTCCACATAGTCAGCCAATTTTATGACTACAACTATTGAACAACAGAAGAAGTAGAGGTGTAAAAGACACTAGTCAGAGTTATTGCCTCTGAGAGTAATGAATTTCACTATACAGCCAGACCCTGTGGTGAATGAAGTGGAGGTGTCATTAACAGAGTGGAAAGTAGATGCGTTTTGGAGGATCTGGCATGCTAATAAGCTTACTCTTTCAACTCGGTGATGAAGGTAATGTTAAACCACCTTATTCCTTGTTTTTACTTAGTAAAATCTTTAGAGCTTCAAACCAGCCTTTCGGCTGTTGACCTAAACAACAGCAACATTAAATTATTATCTAACTGTTGAAGTGCTTCAATGTTGACGTGGTCGTGAAAAGAATCTTCATACTTCTTGGCATACTGCTAAATAAAAGCCTTCATTAGTTTTTAATAACTAGATGCAGTAAATTTGAAATAAAAGAAACTTTCATACTTGTAAACCAATTAAACTTTCTTGATTTTATAATCAAACACATTACTCATAATTTAAGGTAAAATTTCAAATATATATAACACGAATATTGAAGAAATTAATTTATAAACAATATTTTTACGTGATTAGAAATATTATTAAATTTCAATTACTTAAAAAACCAATAATTATGTATTTAAATTTAATATTAAACAACTTTTATTAAACTAAACACATTCGTATGTTTATGTAAACATTAAAAATACAAGAAAGCTTATTATATTGGAGCGTGCTGGAGAGCAAGTACCAAGCAAGAGTAACTGAAGTAACCATATAACCAAGTCTAACAGCCAACTAGTTGTTAACCGGATCCGTCTTTATACATATATAAATATTTTATTTTTTTATTTTTAGTCTTACGTGGTTCTCAGAGGATTCACTTAGTGTGATGTGTATAGACATTAATCAATAAATAACGAATGTATACGAGGATAAGACTAAGCCCAAAGTTATATGAATTGAATTGGTATTCATCCAACGTTTAGATATATGCAAACTAATTGAAAAACATGTACAAATAAATAAAATAAATACCAGATACTGACGCTATGATTATTGAATATAATGTGGTAGAAATTTTTTTAATAAGAATAGCTACAGGTTATAATGAAACAAACCTTACGGTAAGTTGCCAATAAGATCTATATACATATACAGTATGCATAAGAAATAAGATAAAGAGAGAAATAGATACGCTGCGTTACAGGGTGGTTGAAAGAAAAAGCCGGACAAGTTCCACTTTGTTTTCTTTACTCCAAAACCAAAGAATATAATATTCACGATTCTTCAAAGAGAACCTTTCTTTTCAAGAATTCCATCACAAGGATTACTCAAAAATAAATTCCTTACCTGTTCACTTTCTGAAACCAGTCGATTTTACGTTGATTTCTTTTCCTCCTTTCCCATATCTTTGTCATAATCACTGATCTTTAAGATTCTCCTCTCTTCAACTTTCTTCCACCTTTATTTCCGCTAGAACATACAAATAAAATATCTTCATTAGGTCTTTGTCAAAGTAATTTTATTATTTTAACCTTAATTTTTTAATTGCTGTTCTTGTCTGTGATTGAAATTTCTGCTGGTTTAATCTTTGCACATGTCAAACATAAATGGTGGTTGAATCTATTGTTGTTCGACCTTCTAATGCGTCCGAAGAGTTGTGTTCTTCTTTTGATAATAGATTCTTCTATTGACTAAATTTTTCATAGACTTCCTTATTTGACTTCATCTTTGGATTTTGATTTTCAAAGTTATTCCCTAAAATGTTCTTCAATATTTTCCTACAGATTATCGAGATATCTCTCATCTTTGCCTTGGTGAATTTTCCCGTTTCCGTCCCCTATAGTAGTCCCTGTTTCATTATTGTCTCATAGTACCGGATTTTGTGTTATAATGGATTACTTTGCCCATAACGGACCGGTGGAGTGTCAAATTATTTACACTCAATCTGTTCGTTGCAGGGCTACAAAAAATAGTTTTGTTTCTTATCACATGGTCAAGCAATTATATGACTCAACCATTTAATAACAGAAGAGGTAGAGGTGTAAAAAGACAGTAGTCAGAGTTATATCTTCTGATTCATTACACAGACCTTGTGGTGCTTCATGAAGGTTCAAACTTCATGAAGTACCGAAACGTGGACTGTGCGACACTGAAGAGGAGGAGTCCATTGCGCATATTTTTGAAAGATATCCCTATTTTGGCCTCGACAGAATGGAGACATCTGAGAAGATAGGCGTTGCACAGTGGATTCCAGAGAGAGTAGGGGCAGAGATTCTGCGGTATGAGGGAGTTGGAAGTTGGTCACTCAGTTTACGGAGAGGGTGGTCGGAAGACTGCGGAGGGAGGACATATGGAGATCAGCGAGATTGCCCTCTCCCATAGTAAATAAATCCTGTCCCGATCTCAGTAAGTAAGGTAGGCACACTAACTTCCTGAGCTGGTGATGAAAGAGATGAATGAAAGTGAGAGAGTGAGTGTTGGTCGGTGGCAGCGAGAGAAGAATTAGGCTACGGTACCCTTCCACGCCCCACAGACAGTATGTGAATTTTTTTAACCCGACATTTCCCTTATAGTAGGCGTATTATATAAACAGTTCCGAGGGAGGTGGAGGGTTGTTTGCTAATGTCGGATCAAGTATTCTGGCGGCGAGTTTTTGGTTGGTAAGGCAGTTGCGGCCTCCTTGGGTTTGGACGAAGACGCCTCAATTGAGTCCAACACTACTTCCCTCAACGTGAGGGAGTGAACATGAGTTTTTCTCGCCACCTCGGATAAAAAAAGACCTTGTGGTGCATGAAGTGAAGATGTCATTTGCAGGGTGGAAAGTAGATGTTTTTCAGAAGGCCTGGCATGCTGATAACCACACTTTTACATTCAGTGAGGAAGGCATGTGTAAAACATCTCACTCCTTATTTTACTTAGCAAAGCCTCTAGAGGTTCAAACCAGCATTTCGGCTGATGACCTAAAAAAAACAACAACAACATACTTTGTTATTATCATTTCTAGATTAGTATTTAAATTATTTAGAAGATAATTTTCCCATGAAACTGTTCCAACAATAATAAAAAACCATTTTTCTACAAAAAACCGACACGTATTTTTCTCCAGAAATTCTGTTATTGCAATAGTAGGTACGTATATCTTATTGAGGAACCATTTGTACAGAACGTGGATCTGAAAATTTATCAGACTCCAAATCGTTAATTCTTTTATTACCACAAGCGTACTAGACAGTTTCCATCTTTTATGAAATGTTTACGGAAATTTGTGGTTTACAATATTTAAAAAAAGCTAATAATAATTTTTTACACACTCAGTATGCAATACGTTTAATAAGCCTTAAAGTTGGTTTGTATAGATTAAATATAAAACCAGTATAGGCCTAAAAGAAAAGATTAACCACACACTAGTTGCCAACCAATCAAAGGAAAAACACCACTCTTAACAAGCATCATTAACAAAAATAATAATAATATTTATTACAATCATTCTTTGTGAAAGTGTCATCAAATATCACTTTCTCCGATGTTAACTTTATTAATATCACAAGATAGTAGGTTACAACTCCACACAAAATCATACTTAATAATAATTTTATAAATATAAAATAATATATTGTAATAACACTGTCAACAAAAAATAAAAAAGGAAATTTCCAAAACTTTTATTTTTTATTTTACTATTAAAAATCTGCATTTCTAAGTTATTCAAAATTTGGTCAAAGTTAAAAAGCAATTACTATTTTTTATAATTTAACTCACCGAAAATTCAAAATTCAAAACAATTGTACTACAGGTTATCAACTTGAATTCTAGATGACCACTTTAGATTTTACTGAGTTAAACAAGGAGTACGAACGTTTAACAAAATTTACTTCCAAAGTTGATAATACTATTTACTTAACGACATCCTAATCTCCTAAAACAGTCTTCGTTCTTCCAATTTCATTATTTCTTTCTCCACTGCAAAGGAAAATTTTATATCGTGTTCAGCCAACCACCTATTCAGAGGCCTGCCTTTATCTTTCTGACTTCTTGATCTACATGGATTTTTTCTATCTGGTAATAAAACTGTTGAAATTTTTCCATGATAAGAGATAATGGATTTTCCATATCAATATAAGTAAAGTAATCCAGGTGTTGATCTCAGAAACTTCAGGAATCATGAGATAATTATGATTAGCACCGCTTACACCTCTAACTATTTTGTTCTTAAACGATTCCAAAACATGGCTGATTGCAATAAATAAAAGAAAATAGGAATATAACCAGTTTTTTTTATCCAGGAAACTGTGAGACAAACAGAAATAGTTTAATAATTGACCAGCTTGCAATGATAAAACCAAATTTAAACAAACAAGTTTCAAATTCTGAGTATAAAAATTGAAATTCGCACAAGAATACAAAAATATTAAAACATAATTACATTATTGTTAAAACTTCCATTTGTCACTGAAATAATCAGTTATTTTTAGGAACCATTCTTTAAATGTAATTTCACATCTTTTATTTATTCTTCTAAGTTCTCTCAGCCTTTTCTTTTCTCGATTATCCAGCATTTTACCATCAAGATTACTCGCAATGAAATCATTATGGCTCATAATACTCCCTATGCGTTTTGCCTTTCTTTGCTTCCAGCTCACAATGATTTCTTTCTTGCATCCTATTCCCAGAAATACTTCATTGTTCTTCTTTCTCTTGGTCCAATCAATCTTCCCTCACCTCCATAGTCACATTTCCATAGTTTATAATTTACCGGGTGGCCCATGTCACTTCCTCACATACGGAAGAAGTAAAACTGAAGGCATCCCAAGTTAACGGAATAAGAAACCTACAGGAAGAAAACAGATTTATTATTTGAACTGTACTTACATAATACCTTAATACCTTTGTTATAGCGGTTGTTCAAAACGTCCACCATTAGTGTCTATACATTCCATACAACTACTTAAAACTGATTGACAAATTTTCAACAATAATAATTTATCTTCTTTGAAGGTGTTAATTGAAATTTCTATTATGTATTTTAGTTTGGCTAGGTTTTGTGATTTTGAAGAAAACACCAACCCTCTATAATAGCTCATAGTGAAAATCACATGGGGTTAAGTCTGGCGAGCCAGCGGGACAATCAATTTGAACCACAGTGACCAATCCATTCGTTAAATTTTGAATTCAAACGTTCTTGAACTTAGATACCGAAATATGCTAGGCCCCATCTTGTTCCCAGATGTGCAATTGAAAATTGTAAACAGGATTGTTTTCAAGTTCGGAAAGACTAGTTCCTGCAGCACCTGTTAGTAACTTTCCAAATTAACATTTCTTTCAAAAAAAATAAGAATCTATCAATGCAGTACTCGAAATTTCTCCACTTACCATAACACCAGGCACATTAGGCTCTCTTGGTTTACCTTATGAGGATTTGCATCCAAAGAGTACACGCAGTTACGCCGATTAATACGTTCATTGAGTTTGAAACATGCCTTAACACACCACAAAATTGATCGCAAGAAATTTGGATCGGCTTGTGTACGGATAGCGACTGTCTCACAGAATTCCAATTGCCTATCGGGATCACCCAGGTGAAGAACTTGGAGTAAAGATGGACGTATAGCTTAGAGACTCACCTCACTATAACGAACAACAATTTACTGTTATACGTGGTTGCTGCTAACGTAACAATGTTAAAAACTTATTGATACAAAACATCCTATTTCATGAGGAAACTGACATATGGGCCACCCAGTATTATCCAGCCTTACCAAACAAGGGTTTCACTTACACGAAGTAAAACGCTTCAGGTAAGGTTATTCACAAAATGTTTCCTTATATCTAAATAAATATGTTTTTTTACCCTCAATTTTGACATTTATTTTTGAATTCTCGTTTAAAGCAATAGTAAACTACTTCAATTGTCACTGTTGTTAAACTTCCCAAATAATACTGCTACTTCAACTCTTTTGTGATCCAGCTTTACATTGACATAATAATTAGGCTTTAACAATCAAGGTTTTTTCATAGTTTTTCTTGACCACTCCGAAAATGTCTAGTCAGTCTCCTACTTTCGCTCTGTGTGGAATCTTTCCATTTCCTACTTCAAAATGTTTTGACTTTTTATTTATAATGTTGTTTAAGGTCAACAGCCGAAAGGCTAAACTGAAACTGTAGAGGTTTTACTTAGTAAAACGAGGAGTGAGGTGGTTTACCATTGTCTTCCTTACTGAGTACTTAAGTAGCCTAAGCTTATCAGCATGCAAGACCCTCCAAAAAAAGACCTACTTTGCACTCTGCAAATGACACTTTCACTTCATTCCCCACAAGGTCTGACTGTATGATGAAATTCATTACTTTCAGAGGAGATAACTCTGACTAGTGTCTTTTACACATTTACCTCTTCTGTTCTAAAATAGTTCAGTCATATAATAGGTGGACTACGTGATAAGAAACAAAACTTTTTTTTGTAGTCCTGGAGCTAGCAGATCAATTACAAATAATGTAACACTCCACCTGCCTGTTACAGGCGTTCATTTATAATATACATTATTTTAAGTAACAATAAAATATATTTTATTTACACTCAATCTGTTCGTTGCAGGGCTAAAATAAATAGTTCTGTTTCTTATCACGAGATCAGCCAATTCAATGATTGAATCATTTAAGAACAGAAGAGGTAGAGGTGCAAGAGATACTAATCAGAGTTGTCTCCTCTGAAAGTAATGAATTTCATTATACAGCCAGACACTGTGGTGAATGAAGTGAAGTGTCATTGGAGAGTGGAAAATATATGCTTTTCAGACGGCCCGGCAGGCTGATAAGCAAACTTTTCCACTCAGTGAGGAAGGCAATGGTAAATTACCACACTCATTGTTATACTAAGTAAAATCTCTATAGATTTAAACCAGCATTTCGGCTGATGACCTAAAGAACAACAAAATGAATATTTATTTAAGTCGTAGTGGTATCCTACATTAAAGCAACCTGACATTGGAGAGAGTGAGAGAATAAATTAATAAAAAATATTATGTCACTATAACCACTTGCGAAATATATTCTTTTAAAGAATTGTTATATTTTTTATATAATAATAAATAAATTTGTTAAGTATATTATACGAGCCACACTCACAACTTACAAACATTATTTTTAGCATTACATACTGAATCAAATTAAAACAAACATATTGTTCGATTTGAATGGTTGATAATTCTAAAGAGATACATTTGTTCATAGAGTAGACTAAAGGAAAGTCGATGACGACTCTTCTAATCATAAAATAAATTATATAATAAATTAGCATATAATAGAACAACATGAATGTGCTAATGAAAGTCAGATAGCAACAGCAGCCAAGATAGAAAATAAATAAAGTGTTGTTAAGGAACAATACACTATAATAATAACTTAAAAAAAGATTTAAACAAGAAAATATTTTTTAAGTATTCGATCTTTGTCTGTTATGCAGTGTAAAGGCCCACAATAATAAAAATACTAGAATCTGATTTTTATTACTAGTTTCTAACATCACGAGGTATGACATCACTGAAAGTATTTATTATAAAATTATTTTGTGGAGGTTGTCTACTATGAGAACCATAAAACTGAAAACAAAACACAACTGAAGAGCTTAAAGGATGTAGGTGATATGTTACAAATTATAGCTATGAGAATAATGCGATGAAAATTCTAAGATTTTAATTTTTTGTGAATTGTTTAATATCTACACCATTTTAATACCAAGATACCCTTTCATAAAAATATATTATGCAATTTACATTTTACCCTATAATCTAACTTTTTTATTCGTACAACACCACCATCTACTAAGTTTGTATTGTAACCTACACTACAGCCATTGTATTGTATCCTCTGAGAATAGATGCGCTTTATTTCAATAATACATGGGAAAAAAATTTCAAAAGAGAGTTTCTTTCTAAGAAATACATACTTCAAAACATTTTTACTCGTCGCCGTCGTCCACCATGGATTAGGCTGTAATTGAGCCTGTTCCGGTGTTCATCTCTTCCTTGGTCTTCCCATTCCTTTTGTACCCCCTTGGTTCATGAAGCCATACTCATAGGTAGTCGATCCTGTGACATTCTAAATAAATGATCTGTTCATTGTCCTTTTTATTTTTTCATGATCTCATTTAGTGGTTATGTTCCACATTCCTCTCTTATCACCTCATTCCTGATGTGGTCATGTTTCTGGCATCCGTTTACATGTCTAAAGAACCTCATATCTCCTGCTTGGATCATTGACTTTTTGTTTCTTGTTAAGCACCAAATCTTCACTTCCATACATCAGTATCTGTGTGGCCATCATCTACTCAGCTCTTCAATTATATTTTCATAAAAGTGTACCTAAAGTCCACTTTTGATTGTCATTACATCGATTTGATTGATCTCATTCATACATAAATTCCCATATCTTCATGTTATAAAAAACTAACTCTATTCTTTACTTAAATCTACAATGTCAAAAAAAATCAAATAAAGTCACCACTGGTATTATGAAATCTAGATGGATAGTACATCTTATTTATGAAACAAAATATGACATCCATTTTATATATTTATAAATTAGGTATAATTTAATAGGTTAGTTGAAAGTAAAACTTAAATTAATTAATCTTAAATTATTTAAAAGACTACCTACTAATTTATTGGATTCATGATTAATTTCTCAAAAACTTGTAGGAAGAATAAATGTAAAACTACACAGTAAATAATTTATGACGACCCCGTATACAAAGTGGGATTAATTTATTAACGCAAATTAATTTAGATTTGAGTTAATAATTAATTATTCCCATAATTATCTTATAATTTATTAACAAAATATAAAAGTTATTACTGACTACTCAGTAATTAATTTCATTTAATATGTTTTATTATAACTTTTTCTATTATTTTTATTTAATTTACTTCGGTGAAAATAGACCCAATAAATCTGATTTATTATTACTGTATGTAAAACAATCTTATGAAAAGTGCATACGACAGTAATATTTACCTCCCATTTCTTTTCGCTTTATTTTATGAAATATACAACTGTGCAGCTATGCACAACCAGTAAATATATTTGCAGCTTATTATATATCACTTTACCATTGTGACTATGTTAAACTATGAACACAACATAGTAACTATAGGCTAGTAAGTATATCACGTAGTAACTATGTGATGTTCTATCTTTGGTGGGTAATAGAATCACATAATATTACTAGGTACTCGTCTGGAACTTACAAAAGATGAAATTTGATTAACGAATAAGTCAGGTTTATGTTACTTAGCTTTTCTTCAATTTCAGACGGATTAATTGATATAGTTAATCTTGATTATACTTTGGATGTTATATATGTATAATAATTCACATTAATTGATCTAGGAGTTTGACCTTTCTTATAAAGCAAAGCACAACTTAATTGTTTGACCTCTAGGACTTAAGTCCCTTTAAAAAATTATTCTTCTTAGAAAATAAACATTCTAAAAATGAGCATTTAAAGCCTATACAAATCTATATTAAATCAAAAAATTAATAAAAAAGTTATATAAAAAAAATTAAAATAATAATTGAACGAACTTTTAATTAATAAAATGTAATTTGGTTAAAATTATAATTTAATTAAAAATAAATCATTCAACGCTCACATTGTATCATTACAACCTCCCATTTATTCCAACTATGAATACGCCAACATATTTATCAGTCAGGAATCAAATACGACTTCTTCATGTACGTTAAAGTAAAAAATTAAAGATATAGAATGGAAAAATTTGGTATTAATGTAGAGTACATAAATCACAGGTCTCCCATTCTTTTTACTTCTGCTCAAGGGTCATATCAGGCGTTTGAGTTGGTTTAAGTTATTTAATTTATTAAAAATAACAACATTAAAAAAGTTTAAGTAAAATAATTGAGAACTGTTCTCAACTATTTTTTAAAGCATAGCTCAGAGAATATATGAAATAGAAAATGTAGCTGCAACAGAAACACTAAAAGTGTAAGATATATTCTACTCCTTTAGAAAATTATCAGCGAAACCACAAGTTTAATAGCTAAAATTTTGGTGAAAATTCTTATAATTATTCGTTACGATTAAACTAAAGTTTTTACTGTGATTTTAACAAGAATATAACAAAATCTAATTTTCTTAAGACTCGTTTTATTCCTGAGTCATGCAAAGGTACAAAAATTTATTGAATTAAAATACACACCTGAAAATTAACAGAGCATCCTAAAAACTGAAAAACTGATCAAGAGTAAAATGAACTTTATTATCACATACTTATATATACTTATTATAATTATAGAAGTCCAAATTTGTTGAAGGGAATGAAAAGATTGAATTATTTCACAATATGAAAAACGGAGACTAACGAGACAGTCGCTAGGAATGTCCAAAGAAACCTATGTGAAAACCTAGACCAGGAATATTAAACATTATTCTTCTTTTATATTTTGTTCTTTATCCGGAAGGCATATAAATAGTATAACCATCCAAAAGTTTAAATAATTATTTTAACAAACAAATGATTTTTTTTACGGACATCTCAACAGAATGGGTGACAGTAGACTGACTAAAAGAATATTCACGTATTTAAATGGAGTTAAGACAACAATTGTATGGTTTCAAGAAGTGGAGAGAGATCCAGGAAATGGAAATACAGAAAAACACTATCTAGGACAGAAACACATATGGAAAGGCCGTAGACAAAAGGCGTAGTTTTTAAAGGCAGGAACATTGATTCTGAGGATTCAGCATATAAATGGTCAGACGAAAGAAATAATATATGATGAGTGAAAGGATAAAGAGGTTCTAAAAGGAAAGGAAGAGGGAACAGAGCATCACTTGAAAAGTTCAACGCGGTCCAAAGAAGGCCAAAACGTAAAAAAAACGAATGACGTGAAACCGGAAATTTTTTTTAAAGAATAGGTTGCAGTGGATAATTCAAGAGTTCCACAGTTTTTAATATTTTACAGTTTCATTTTTACAAGTTAAGTTTTATCAGCCTAAAAATCGACGAAAACGAAAACGGTTTTACTTTTTACTTTCTAAACGCTCTAAATTACCACTGCATCTTAAACTTCTTATTTATAAAGCTTATCTCCGGCCTGTTTGGATGTATGCCTGCCAAATCTATGGAACTGCTAAGGCATCCGTAATTTCAAAAATCCAGCGATTTCAGTCAAAACTCTTACGACAAATTACAAATGCTCCCTTTTACGTTACCAATGACTGTTTGCACAATGACCTCAATATTCCGTACGTGAACGACTTATTTCGTAAAATTTACACAAGATTCCGTATGAAATTATCACATCATAGCAACGAACTTGTACGCAACCTATACCTACCATACCTTCCCGGGAATCCCCGCAGACGTCTACACCGACGATGGAGTAGGGACATCATTTTGTAATAAGTAATTTCCGATAGTATACACTATTATCTAATCCATCCACAGGACATTTCCAGCTGGAGCCCACTGTTGAGTGGTGATCTCCTCTAAGTCTTAAAGCGCATTTTATTCCATTTCTTAATCACCTCATTCACTCGTTGTTATTATATACAGTTGTGAATTTTCCTAATAAAGTCAAAAAAAAAAAATCGACAAGTTCAATAACAACAACAAAAAACGGCCGCGCCTGTGATGCAATGGGTTAGCTTGCTAATTTACAAAGCGGAAGTTCCTGGGTTCGATTCTCGGCCAGAGTCAGGAAAATTATTGTATGTTAAAACCCACTGATAATGTACCACAACTAACTGCAATAACTAATAGACAAGCAACTGTTGCGACTTTATTAAAAAAAACTAAAAGAAAACCTTAACACGTATCAAACTAAAAATGTGACTAAACAAGGCACTATATTATACTTCAACAACCCTTCGAAGAAATTTTAACAGAATTTGATATACATTTTTGAACATAACTTTTAATAAAATTTGAACTTAAATTCATGGTAGTTTTATGTTAAATGTGTATTACAAATATGGATAAGAAATTGTAAATTAATATATTTTATTGAAAATTTGCAAATAAGCCTAGAAGTTCCTTTTTAATCATTAAAGAAAGAAAATATTTTATTACCACAATCTTACTCGATGAACAAAAATAAGGATTACAAGAAAATTCTTCATGACAACTGACAAGTATTATGAAACATTTCTGATGTCAGTAAATATTACAATGAATACGTCAATCATGTTATCAAGGAATGAAATACATAATTAGTTCATGTTCTTTTATTCGGAAGTTGCAGAAAAATAACAAAATTACAGTATTACAAACGTTTGAATAGTATAACTTGACCATAAATTAAAAGCATTTAAGAAAGTCAATATGTCATTTTTAACAGCTTGTCTAACTAAATTGATGAACTAACATAAAATGACATCGGATGGTTGATTTTTATGGAATCTTTACAGTAGCATAAAATATAATGGTATTTTGGGAATATGGTTCCGTTATATTTTGCGGGAGGTCACCAGTTAGTTATCTTACCGAAAGAATAGTGCAGGTATAAAAAAATAGGTTCTTATTACTTTAGGGATTATACTTTTAAATGGGAGCTAAGGACAGAAGAAAGGGTAACGACCCCGTTAGAATAACCAACCCTTCTAGGAAGGAAGGTACATGGGTATTTATAACTCTAAAAACCAGTCCGTTTTATTACGGTGAAATAAAGTTATGCTGGAAATACTTTCTTCGTAAAATTGTATTTAACTACCGTATAGTCGTAATAAAGACAATATAATGCACTTTTTAGAATCGAACTGAATGATTTTTTTTAAACTGATTGACATTATGGAAAGTGTTTCGAAATTATTTTCCCATCAGAATTGAATCACAGAGACTGTTAAGTGGTTAAGTTTTTTTTAGTTGTAAAAATTCATTGTATAAATTTTATAACTAAGTTATCGGCTTACAACGGGTATGACACAAAGCTAAACAAAACCGGCTAATTGTAGTTTAATTACGGTACTTATTCCAATATTCTTTCTCTAAAGAATTTGAAAAATTATTTATGAGAACTTATAAAACACGCTATCAATTGTAAATAAAATTGTGAAAATACTTTAAAAATATATTAATATTTTATTTTAAACTCTTAATGAATTTCTAGCATTTCAAAAATATTTATATCATTTTGTTTTTTTAATTTATAGCTACTATTACTACTTATTTATTCAAAAATGTTTTTAAGGTCATCAGCTGAAAGGCTGGTTTGAACCTGTAGAGGTTTTACGAAGTAAAACGAGGAGTGAGGTGGTTTACTATTGCCTTCCTCACTGAGTGGAAAAACGCTTATTAGCATGCCGGGCCCTCTGAAAAGCAAATATTTTCCACTCTCCAAATGACACCTTCACTTCACTCACCACAGGGTCTGGCTGTATAATGAAATTCATTAATTTCAGAGGAGACAACTCTGATTAGTGTCTTTTATTCCTCTACCTCTTCTGTACTTAAATGATTCAGTCATTTAATTGGCTGACCATGTGATAAGAAACAGAACTATTTTACCCCATTAACGAACAGATTAAAGGTAAATAATTTGACACTCCACCTGTCTGGTATGGGCAGTCAGAAATGTTATGTGTGATGAAAGTATTTTAAATTTGATCTATTTAGGGCTTTATAAAATCGTTGCCTTACGCGAAGATATCACATAATTACGAGGGAGTATTGAAAAGTAATGCCTCCATAGTTATAACTATTATAATGATCGGCCAGACTGTCTCAAAAATGGTTAGTCATGTACTGGAACTCTTTGCAAACAAGTCACCCTAGCGGCAATTCACCGCCGCAACCGAACAAAAATTCAAAACAATTCCGGGAAAGTCATGATTACCGTTTTCTGAGATTGTGATGGTACCGTTCATATGGACTTTTTTGGACGTGGCTGTACTGTCAACTTCGAACAATATGTTGCTACCCTATCAAATCTGAAGCGATAGCTGCGTAGGGTTGGCCAAACAAAAGGCCAATTCTGCATCATGACAACGCTCGTCTTCACACAAGTCTGAAAACGCGTACAGCACTAGAGAAGTTTGAGTTTCAAAACGTTATACCTCATCCACCTTATAACCCAGATCTTGCGCCCGGTGAGTTTTCCTCTTTCCGAAGCTTAAGGAACATCTCAAAGGCATGTGTTTTTCTTTGGATACAGAGGTGACAGCGGAGGTGAGGAAATGGTGCCGTACGTTAACTTCAGACTTCTTCCGTGACGGACTTTCCCAAAGCGCAGTACGAAGGCGTAAATACATCGCTGTTAACGGCGATTATGTGAAAAAATGATTATATTTGTGAGTAGCGGACAGTTTAATCTATCATTTCACACTAATATGTAAACATCACTAAATATATCCATTACTAATAAAGTTATAGCGATGGAGGCATTACTTTTCAGTACACCCTCGTACAAAAAAAACAAATAACAGTAAGTAAATTACACTAGTTATATGAAACATTTACTTCTGTCAAGCAAATCAAAAACTATTCCACAAATTACTTTTAAATCCCACGGTAACATATTATGGAATTTAATTGTGGGATATATCCAGCACTTCATATATTCGAACATTTACAAACAGAATTTTTGCGGCAAGCCCTACGAATTCCATGCGATAAAAAATGTTTAACAAGTTACAGCGAGCGATCACAGCAAATACTAACTAATGAAAAGTTCAGTATTTAAAAACCGAACTGTTTTAAATGTTCAGTTTTTTATTTAACAATGTGCTACATACAATTTTGATTTTTTCATAACAGGATTTATTCGTTTCTTTATTTGGTTTCAAAAACTTTCCATTTCTATAGATGACATTATAGGCCAATATTAGATCGTAGGTTGTTTACGAATAAACAATATTCCAGTTGTAAAACTAAAGAAAATACAAAATCTTTTTACTAAAAGTCATAAATTTGAATTTATTTACAAAACTGTTAATAATATCTAATCAAGTGTTGTCTTGCAATAGTGTTGGTTACTGCATTTCTAGGATTATAGTTATAAGAATTTTAACATATTGTTTTTATATGATTTTTACGAGCAGGACTATTGCAAAATTCTATTTGTATAATCATAACGAACTTCTAGTTCTTTTCATCTTCTAAAATGAACAGAATTTATATTTGTAAAATACACAAAATAGTACATAAATTATGGATTAATACTGTAGTTTGAAATTACAAAATTTTACAACTTATTAATTATCTTTTAAATACATATTTAACAATAATTTACCTTATGATTTTTTTTCTCTTATAGGTGTATAAATTACAAAATTATGAAATATGTAAACGTTGTTTTCGATGTGTGTTTATCCATTGAATTTATATCATGAAACCAGTTTTTATAGCATAATGTTATGTAACTATGATGAGTGTGACAATACTGAAACTGGTTTCACGCTAAATATTTTTATTTAAGCGTAAATCGAATGTCCCCTTTCTTTTAATTTCATTTCAGTTAAGAAGTATTTTTTTCAAAATAAGAAGCAATATTAGGTTGCACGATTCCCACGCAGTGTATCAAGACAAAAAAGGACATACTATAGTTTTATTTTAAGGATTATGAGTTTAATAAATAAATAGTAGCCTAAATAGAAAAATTGAATTAAATATTTTTATTTTAATATATTGGACCAAACTCAGTAACTTATAACGGAATTTAAGGTCTTCACCGAAAATCAAAATCTGAGCTAAAGATAGACGTATGAAAGAAGAAAAGCATAATGGGAAAAATTGCTAAAATTTTCCTCTTTTCTTTCTTTATCACGTACCATATCCTTTCAGAATCCTAGTAACCATCACAGCCAGTCTAAAAAGCTCACTTGTTGCTAAACCATACCCCAATCCTGTAGCTATGTTAGCCACAACTTTTTTCGTCAACCTGGACCACGTAGGGCCTATACCCACTATCTTACCTTCCATAATATTCTGAAAATACCTATCTAAATTTCTAACCTCTCACGAAGTAACCAAAGTATTCCGATTACCTTTTTAAATTTATTGTACTTATAATTTCAATTCTCTTATCTAAACGATAAAAGTATCTCAGAGTTTCGGATATTTTCCATCAAAGAAACTTCAACATCCTTCTGTAACATCACATCTCGAACTCCTTTAATCGTCTCATTTCATCATTGTTCAAAGTCCAAGCTTCAATATCACACAACATAATTAAAAATACATGGTAGCAAAGTAAGTTGACTGGTAAAAAATGTTGATGTCTCAACCACATAAAAATCTGCTCGTTTTCTTAAACGATATACGAGGCCGGTCTAATCTCCGTTCGACTGTCAGCATTGTTATTTAACAAACAAATTTAAATAATTTTTATTCAGTAGCTGAAGCATTGGGTTAAAAAAATAACAGCTTCCAATAAAGTTCAATGCTACGTTCACTGGAATTTCTTTTTATTGTTGTAAATAAATTCTAGGAGGGACATTTCATTTTCTCAGTATTTTTTTTGATCAAACGTTTAGGCCTACATAGTGAATGCCTAAAACGATAAAATAATTAGTTCTGCACTAATAGTGAACCTTATTCTTGGAATCTTTTATGAATAATCAGTTTCAGGGCTACCAAAAATTAAAGGTTATACCTCGCCACATCATGTCGCCATCCCACCGGATGACAAATCTTTAGTTGACGTGAATTACATTTTTCAGATAACCCTAATAAGTTCCGTTCCCAATTAGTTCGGATAAGTGAGTTTGCTGTGTAGGCTATAAAAGGAAACTTCATTTTATATCGAATACTTCCCGAATATATCTACGAGTTATGATATCTCGTAATAAATTTTTGTTTCAGTTAAAAATTATAAGAAATAGTAATTATCAACAGATCTTACAGCTACGTATACCTCACGCATAAATCCGTACGGTTCAATAATAATTAAGTAAACATACAGTAATGAAATAGATAATAAAAGATAATTCTTAGTATGGTAAAACAAAAAATAAATTTTAAATAGACAGTACAGTAGTTGATAGTATTTGAGAATGCTAGTATGTTAAGTGAACCGTACTTGCGTTGCAATCCTGTCTAATCCTAAATCCAATACAGTGTTGTTTGAATGTTGTCAGTAGAAGATACAGACTGCAGATGTGATCTTAATGAGATTAGAATACTAGTTCAACTTTAGCCTTTATGGAAGTAAAGAACGGTAAAGAAATGACTTGGTCGGCAAAACAGAAAACCGTGGGCTGTGGGAACAAAACAACCGAATGCGTGGGTATTAACGATCGATACCAACTAGTATACACCGTATTATGTTATTAGATTATAGTAGTATAACGATCGATAAGAAATTGCAATACCGATACAACAAAATTATCTGCATTTATTCGCAATTATATCTAAATAATTATTAATTCTCATGTAGGGAATTTATTGGCGAATTACATTAATAAAATAATAAAAGGAAAATCTAATATGAATCAGAAATTGTTCTTCACAGGGTTTGTAAAGAATTTGTAATGACATTGAACATTAGCAGTTTGTGAATATTAATGATTTTTAGGTGGCGGATTAAGGGGAGTGTGGAATGAAAAAATAAAAAAATGTATCGACTTTTTGTTAAAAATATAGTTTGAAATGTGCGCTTTAAAATGGTGTTAGAATCATGTTGCTATGCCAACTAGAAAACATTTTATTAATTTTTTGTGGTTTTATGTAAAAGCTTGCTTTTGCCATCTGCCACGAAATTTTACAATATAATTTTCCCTTACGATTAATATTTTACTGTGATTTATTATACCATTTTTTCACACTGCCGTCTCTCTTATTTAAGTTATTCATAGGTTGGCAGTATAACCTAAAACTTTATAACCTGCACTATTTTTGTTGTGGTCTGGTCTTTGTTTACACTCGTGTTTTTGTTTCTCAAACTTTAAACGCGAATATCTCAAAACTTAATTTTTATAACTTTATAAACCTTTCTCTCAGTTTCCACAAAAGGTACAAGGCTGAAATTTTAATGGAGTATGTTAATCGTCCAGTTCTATTGATTGAATGTGCCGTTTTGAAAAATATTGATTTTCGGTGATTTTTAGATTAAAAAATGGTCTCTTTTTAAAAAAAATTGTGAAAAACAAAATTCTTACCAGAATTAAATGCTACACATTCTAATTATGTACCAAAGAGTGGCCTTTCGTACAAAAAAATTGTAGCACTAGCTGTAGTGGTTGCTGAGAAAAAGGTACAAACATTGCTTAGGATAGGGATCCACACTCCCCTTAAAACTAATGACATTAAATTACATCAAGTCTTATCACAATTCGGACACGGTTTAGAACACCAATAATACCGTAAATATGTCACAACTTTAATTTTTTTGTAAAAGTAAATTGTTGAATTTATGTAGTTGGAAAAGGCTTTCCTCCTAGTTCCTCCTATTTATATTTTCTTCGAATGCAAAAAAATACAGAAAAATGTTTTGACTATGTAGTACGAAGTAAAATATTAAGGCTACAAAACAAGCAAGTAATTTAATAAATTGTTAAAACAATTGAAGAGCTTAATGGATGATGGTGCTATGTAAAAATAAAAGTAAATAATTTTGAAAACTGTGATAACGTTTTAAGGCTCCCACTTTTTGTGAATTATCTGATTTCTGCCGTTTTGAAACCTACATAATATATCCTTCATAAAAATCTATATTATTTGTTTCGATATCACTTTTTTTAAAACGTTTCTACGCAGTTAACACCTTATCCACGAAAAATCTTTGTTACACACTGTACCCTCTGAGAATGGATAGGCCTAAATGGTATTTCAACATACAAGGTTTTTCAGGTGAAAATTTTTAAAGAAATACTTAATATTAAATTTTACTGATAATAACAGATATTTACTACCGCCTAAATATTATTCTAAAATTATATTTTAGGTAGATTGTAGTATATTCTGAGAGAAGAAGGTAACATCCCAAAATGTTTTCCACTGCAAAACAGAAAATTAAGGAGTAGGCCTAGATACCCCCTTTTATCCACTAGTATTTCTTTCACTTACTGGGATTGAGTATTCTATGTTTTCTACATAGTTAAATAAATAACACCTTCATTAACTACAAAAACTCAGTTTCGGAGAAGGTGTTACATAGCACCATCCTCCATTCAGCTCTTAAATTAACAGAGATCTGATACACAGATCTACTAGGTAATACGCAAAGAAGACTTAAGAGCTGAGGGCCAAGAGACCCTGAAAACACTGATTGGGATACTTCAGCAATGTCAGCATTAATAAATTAATGCCAGTAAGGATATATCGGGTAAATATTAAGAAACTCCAAAACCATTCAACGCTATCAAGTCATAAAAAAAAATTATTCTTACAAGTAACTTATTATAAAGAACCCGTTTGTTTTACTAATAGTATCATTCATTACAATTTAGTTTAACTTCGTAAGCAAATATCAGGTAAACATTATATAGTAGGGCCTACACAAATCTTAATACAAAATTTTGTAAACACTTTCAACTAATTTTGTAAACTTACAGTTGCGATGAGGCCTAAATGGTAACGGTTACAAGATCTTCTCGCAGAAAATTAACGATTAAGCTTCAAAATAATAACTGTAGGCTTCACTAAGTAAAATTAAACATCTTATTTACTTCGTATTGTTAAAAAAATGTAAAATTTTAAATAAAATATAAACGAATTTTAAAGAAACTCCGCTTAATGTAGTTCCATTAACATAACCGGATACGAAAGAAAAGAAATTACCTAAAAACATTATTTTTTAAAAATTATCAGAAATAATTTTATTAGCCTACAATAGGCTATAGAAGAAAATTATTTAGGAAAATTTGGGGGGGGGTTCTAATATTTAAAAACATATTAGGAGACAAGTTATGTTGACCAAGAAAAAAATCAGCAAAATATTCAAACTATTTTAGGTCAGGTAAAATAAAACAAAAATGTAGTAATATAATATTAAAAGTGAGGGACATGAACGTACGGTTAGAGTAAAAGGTGTGAAAGAGACTTTAATGTGTGGTACAGAACGAAAACTACAATAGGCTCAAGAACAACAAGAAGAATAATACATACAAGTCAGTACGTTGAAGAAATTAGAAAAGTTTATGTGTAATATATGGCGATGTGAAATGTAGGTAGGACGTAAGTAAGTAAGCAGATAAAGGATTACGAAGTAAGAGAAAGAAAGATTTGGAGAAAAGAGAGGGAGTAAGATAAAGAAAGAGAGAAAGAAAGATATTAACATAGAACAGTATTATAGAATAACGAACAAGTGGAGGAGGAAGATCTAGGCCGTAGGGCTAGAAGGTGGGATATGGATATTAAACTAGTGGCGGGGTTGTACAGGTGTATCTTTTATTTCCCCTCAAACCTCCTCACCTTCCGATCTCCCCCCGCTCGTCTCATATACCACTACACATACTATGGTAGGGCTGAGCACCGGACTACGATGTTGATGGCATGTTCATTCTCGCGATAAACGGCGACTCGGCCGCTGCCCCACGTGGACGACAACAACACAACGTGCGATACCGTCAAATAATGAAGTTTATTATAGTGCCACTGGATAGACCTGTCGCTAAAAGAAAAAAGCCAGTAGCTGCTGCCGCTAAGTGAAATAAACTGGTGATTTTGTGCACACAAATTGACCGTACCGCGATATTTATTAGCTATCAACGTTGTTATTATACTTTTACTGTTATATTATTATAACCTTTTATTATTGTTATTATTATTATTATTATTATTTTATTATTATTATCCATCTGTGTCAGTGGTGGTTTGATTGATTTCGTTTGTTTATTATTTTAATACTCTACACGGTGCTGGAAAGGATACATATTACCGCAATTATATCAACATTATTTTAAAACGTCAGCTCCAGATTTATAAAGGTAAGTGATTAAAATATTTTCAATAACTCTTAGGTTAGGCTATATCATTAGATTTGATTCTCAAATTTAAATGGGCCTAGTGATAAACGATTCCATGTGATAATTACACATGTTTACATCAAATCTACAATTAGACATTGTTAATTTTAACAACGTACGTACATATTTAATTTTTGATAACAGGCATTTAGCTACTTACTTTTCAGTAATATTAAGTATTTGATTGAGATATTAAGTTAATAATTTGATTATACTTTAAAATGAATTTTAATTAATCAATAAACTACCTAAGCGGCCCAGAAATTAAGCATCATTCTGGTAAAGCTACAATAAATTAATTGTTGAGTTATATCATTCAATACCTGGATCTGGTATAAAGCTAAGCCCCTAAATTAAAATTAATTTATAAATATTAAATTTTAAATAAACTGATTACATTTAGGCTACAAAAATTTAGTTATAGATTAGAAATTTATTTAAAATAGGCCTATCAATATACATAGACTTAGAGCCTATCTAACAACGTTTATGCAGAATTTAAATTTTATAACTTTGTTATTTCATCTTAAATATAAAGACACTGTACTGAAAAATGTGTAGCCTACTACTAACTTATTTCAGTAACAAATGTATGAATACATTTTTTTAAACCTCTTGTAAATTTGTTACGATCTATCGTTTGGGTACAGTAGGCTTATTTCATTTACGGTGAAATTGTGACTCATTTTTTAACATAAACAGAGTATTAAGATCAGTAGTAAATCATTTTATTTTATTAATTAATTTAATAATTTAACTATTTAGATCCGTGACAACACTTAATCCCGTTCTTTTAGTTTTACATATTTTACAGTTCAATAATCGGTTATTGTCATCATCGGAGAAACTTGTACATTAATGATTCATTATTAGTTTTTGTATTTAAAAATAATTTTATATACTATTCTTGAAATGATGGACGGCAAAAGCTCCGTTAACAACCAGAATTCATTCAGTAGGTACTCGGTTTCCAGTTATTAAATTTTTCTGTACAAAACAAATAAAACAGTTTATTAAGGTTTCGCCCTAAAATACATTACATTCAAAAAGTTTTAAATTAATTAATAATTACTTAAAGATGGGTGTTCCATAGGCCTAATACACAAATAACTATAAAACTTGTATCCCCTTTTGCTCTTCAAGGAGGCGTAAATATAATATATTCCATTAATTGTCACATTGATCAAAAGCTCCTTACTAATTTACTTTTAATGTTTTCAATATTCAACAACTCCAAAAATTTTATTTTTAATTATCAACTTACTGAAAAACTTCAGAAGAATTTCATAATAATTATAACCAATAGATAAATGCTCATGTTGCACATAGAAAATACAAGAAAAGTAATAACATTAGATTATCACCAAGAATAGTTAAATTTATAAATATTTCAACTTATCAAACTTTACAGAAGTATTTATTTAATTGCTAAGTCCTACAATTTTTAATTAGCCTATATCAGTTATGTAAATTAATATACATCATTCGTAATAATTTTCTATAAACTGTATGTTAAGGAAAGTACTTAATATTTAACAATTATAAGCAGCCGTTAGAGCTAAATTTTAGCTAAAATTACAGCGTCGACCATTTTAAAAAAGTGATCTACCTTTTTATTCGGCAATATTTATTTTAATAGGTTTTCAACAAAATGAAAGAAATTATTAAAAAATATTATTTTGTTATAACATAAATTACAAAAATCAGTTATAAATTGTATGCTTGCTCAAGAATCTCACCCAATTATTTTGATCAATGCTCATCTTTTTTAGCAAAACGTATGTATTAACTTAAGGATCGTATTTACGTTAGATGCATGAATTATTCATTTGAATTGAAAGTTTAAGTTTTTAACTGAAAAAAGTTATTCTATGTAAAAAATTAAGAAGTAATTAGACCTATGTTTACTTTAGGACATCCACTTTTTTCTACCAAGAAACTTAATAAGAATAGTTCCTTCATTTAAAATTAAATGTAGTCAGATATATTGTCATCATACACAAATGAATAATTTTTATTACAAACCATACAGAAGGATCTTGTGTATGATTTCTACCTAATGAGAATCTAGAATCAAGACAATCATTGTCCATTAACAATGACTTGACATTGTTATGAACCTAATTATTGTTATAAACCTAATTATTTCATCAGCCAACAAAAAATAAAATAAAACATTTGGAGAATATTACAATTACATTATACAAACTTTAAAATAAGAACACATTAAAATTGATGTAAAAGTGAAATCTTACAAAGTAACTTTTAAAAAGTACTAATTAATAATTTATGAAAAAAACATAAAAATCGATTGTTTTTTCCAAAAAAAGAACAGTTATAAAGTTAGGCCAAATAATTAGCAATTAAAGATTATAAGTAATCGGGTAGGCCTACGTCTACTTTTAATAAAATTAAAATTACTGCAATTAATTACTTTAAAGTTTTCGTTAAGTTAGCAGTTTAAGTACCTGAAAAGGGGAGGATAAATTAAATGCTGGAATAAAAATTTGTATCAAGTATTTTATTACCGTTTGTACTGGGGATTCAATACAAAAACTTAAGTGTAAGAATTCCTTTTAAATGATAAATTTAGTGAATACAAAGCTAAATATTTTTATAAGTATTTTATTCAAATGCACAAAACTTAATAATAGTTCACCTAATCTACATTTCCATACGTTTTTTTTGTATCATTCATTGGAATAATCTCTTTTACAAATATTATATATTTTAAGCTTTAACAACATTTATAATTTTGAACTGGAATGTAAAAGTGTTACGTTTTGGGAATGTTGTATCCCTTTAACAAGATGACTTAGAAATACGTTTTTAACAATTTTTAAAACCTAAGAAGATATTTGCGAAAACTCCAAATGAAATAATACTCCTTATTCAACTAAAATAAAAATTATTATCTACACTAGCATGCATATCTAATTATTTAACTTCTTTTCATTTTTTGCCAGTTATAAAGTTAGATTACTTATTAATTTAATCGAAGTTTCAAAACTAAGTGCAAGTTCGAGTGATAAATTATATTTTGTCCATATTTTTCTTTTATAATTACAATACATTGATGTAAATTTAATGATAATCTATAATTACTTTAATAATTGTGATTGTGATAGAATATTGTTCTCACAATTAATGCCAAATTCTCACGTTATGAAATACTACCTATATACGACTTGTTTAACCCTGTACGTTTTTAATGTAATTGGACTACTGTTTATGAAATCTATTTACAATTTATCCTAATAAACAAAACTTAGAATGTATATAATAGTATTATTCTATTAAAGATAATAAAATTAAGTAATAAATTAGATCTACCATATGATAACTTTTGGATAAATTTGTAAACTTGATCAGATATCCTGAATAGATTTTGATTTTACGTTAACTGGGAACCTTAAAATCAATTTCATTTTCCGTTTTATACATTAAAAGAAAAAAAATTATTATTTTTTAAATGTTTAAAAAAGGAATTATACATAAATATTTTCTCAACAAAACGTTCTATGCTCTGTAATTCAATTTTATAAGTAAATTTGTAAATTGATCGTATGGCACTTAATAATTTCTTAAACTTATAATACAGACTTATACCGGAAACAAAATTTTCATCTACTAAACAAATTTTAGAACGAGAAGGATTGATTCCCTTAAGTAATCGAAAAATGTAATTTTTTATTGATATTAACAACTACTTATAATCAGTTTTAATTTTAAGTAGCTCAACTAACTAGTAAAAAAATGACGTTTGAGAAAAGGTCATCTATTGACAAACTTTCTCTATTATTTACAATTACTATTTTTGAAATATAACTTTCTCAAATTTTTTTTATCCTTTATTTTGAATCTTTAACTGTACTATAGCCTATAGAACAACCAAAAGACAAGAAAACATTGATATTAAATTACAACAAGATTGATAATAACAAAAGAAATAACGAAAAATTGATAATTACAAGAACAGACATGATATAAAATTCAACATTCAGCAATGTTAAATTTGGAATAACAATGAACGTAAAATATTCAAAAGTTTGAAAAGAAAAAGAAAAAAGTTCATATTGTCACAGAAAAGTTATTACCAATAGTAATAAAACATATTTAAAACAAAACAAAAATTACATCTAATATTTCACATTATATTATCTTTTTCTATATAAACATGCAGAAAGAATTAAAGATCTCTGCTCCATCTTCTTTTTTATCTTCTAATGAAGCCTGGCGGATTTTCCATATCACTGATAAGCGGATTATTATGGATTGGTAGTTTCGAGTAGAATTTAATATAACTATTTTTGACGATGTCGCAAATGAATGGTGTTTTTAAACCGGTGTGTAGTGTGTAATTTGAGAAATAGTATGGTGAACCGGTAATTATACGGAGAAAATTAGACTGGAATGCTTGAATAGTTTTTAAATTACTTAGCTCTGCGCAACCAAGAATTTGAATACCGTACATCCAGATAGGTTTTAAGAGAGAATTTTAGAGTAATAATTTCTGTTTGAGATGGGTGATGTGGTGTTTCCAGGTCATGCGCTGATCGAAATAAAGTCCAAGATTGCGAACAGTAGAATTTTTCGGGATAGGTGCATTATTAAGCGATATGATGGTTGTGTTAGGATGTTACTGCTTGTGTTGATCCGGACTAACCAAGGAAGTTTAAAACTGCTCACAAAGTACAGCATTTGCAAATATGTTTAACTGTGTAATTTGTGATATTGTTGAATGTCGATGATATTTGCATTAAGAACAGCGACGGCACCGGTTGTTTATTTAGAGTGAATGTGATGTGAACAGACTTTGCCGGATTCACCTTCATTTTCCAGTCCTTCAGCCAGTTGTCTACTAAATTTAGGTCTTTCTCAAATTTAAATCTAGAGTATGGTGACGCTTAAGTCGTTTCAGTACATTACAGTAAAATATCACAAAGATTGGATACATTAATAATAAAATTTATAAAACATTGTAGCATACGAGTATAGTATAGTACGAACTTTTACCTAACATAAGTAGTACTTTTGCGGCTTTACCACAACATTAGGACATTCAACAATATCACAAACTACACCGTTAAACATATTTGCAAATGCTGTACTTTGTGAGTAGTTTTAAACTTCCTTGGTTAGTCAGGATCAACACAAGCAGTAACATCCTAACACAACCATCATACACTCACTAAATAATAATAATAAAAAAAATACATAAAAATCTGTTTGTTCTTCCTGTCAGCAGAAGTTTCTCATCGTTGCAAGCTGATTTACTAAAATTTAAAACAAACTTTCAGAATTGCTTTCAGAACCAATCCATCGGGTTGGTCTAATAATGAAATCGTCGCCACGAGTCTCCTGTCAAACAATTGATGGTTGTATTTCAATTAACCATACTCTTTTAGGAATGGTCGGCCTGAGTCTGTACAAGACTACTCCTCCTTTAAACGTCCTACAATTCATCCACATCTAATTGAGTCATGGAGTTGGTTACTTCTCTTACATTGATCAGATGGTAATTTACACACATTAGGGATATTTAAAAAATTTCTGGGTGAAATAAATTTTAAAAAAGAAAACACAAATAAATAAAATAACACTACTACTTATTCAATACAGAATTTCTTTCTCCCTCATTTTTAATTTCCTAAAACATAATAAACAGTTCATAATCATCCAGTTTTAAACAAGGTAATCACTGAAATTCAGTACGTGAATATTTTAAAGGGAAGAGTCATTTAGGAGTTAAATTTTTTTTATTGCAAAAGACTTTTAGATAAAAAGGTCACTTTTGTAGAAAAAAAATGGTTATTAATTTATTCTGATAATTCTATAGTAGGCCTACCTTAATTTTCTTAAAATGTAATCTTTTTTTTTTTGGTTTAACGTCCGACTGCTCTGCAATTACTGCTAATGTAGACGGTGAAAGATGAAGTGATTTTTTGTAACGTATGAAAATACGCCGTGCCTGAATGGGATTCAAACCCAAGACCGTATGATGAGAGGCTAGCACGTTACCAACTACGCCAATGCGGCCGGCTAAAATTTAATGTAACCAAATAAGAAAATTAAAGTACTACTATTGATGAAATATATAAATAAATATAATAAATATAATAAATATAAATATATAAATATAATATGTAAAAAGGTAGTCATTCCAAATAGTAATAATTCCAAATATGATTATTTAATCATAGCGTATTATTAAATTCGCGTCCGCAGATTGTTAATTAATTACCATTACGTGTAATGTAACGGTAGATTTGAACATGTAATAATTTCAAGATTTTAGCTGGGGATGAAATGAGGGAACGTTCGCTTTTCAGCTTAGCACGCTTACAACTGCGCCACGGAGGTGGAGAATTCATTTTTTTAAATAGAATATAGTATAGCTAAACCGAAAAAAAAATCTATAAAAATTAACTTAACTGCCACATCGGTTAATTATTACTAAAGGAATTGACGTCGTTTATATTTCTATTCAATGACTACATAGTTAAGAAAATTAAGTCCAGATTTTAATAAAAATAAGTTATTAATAATATTACAGTTGTTAATGGCTACTAGATGACACAGCACCATTCTAAACAATATTTATGAAAAAAATTGTTATTTATTGTGACAAAAAATGTAATTACTCGTTTAGTTACATTATTCTTATGTGAAAACGAAATAAAAAAATTTATGAAATAACTAATTGTAATAGAGTATTTTTAATGAGCTTATTTTAGTTCGGAAAAAAATTAAAAAACCATTTTGCAATAAGTAGAACTGAATTTATTTTTATTATTTATGAAGCCAGTTAATTAAAACAGATATTTAGTTATGTCAATTTATGAACATCATTTTTAAATTACTATCGATAAATATTGTGTAGTGTGAAGAAACAGATTATAATGGTTAACTTTTCAACAAATCATGCTTTGCAAGTATTGTATTACGCAGGGATTTATGATACTTTTTACACTTAAGATTACTTTTTTATTAAGGATATAAAATCTTTTCCCTTATCACATCAAGGAACAGTTTTAATCGTAATTTACAAGCAAATAATTTTTCGCAAATCTGGGAAAATTATCTACTTTTCGGGTTTTCCGCTTAAAATGACTACATAATAAATAAAATTTAACATCAGATTCGCCAAATTCGTTGCATCACGATTTTTATAACAGTCGCTGATGTAAGATATTTGGAATTGAAAATTACGTTAGCCAATAAATAGTTTTTTCAATTAAGGGGTTCCGATTACAAGAAATAAAAACAAGAAAGAAATTTATTTTAAAAATGACTGTTTTCTGGACGTAACTCACAGGCGGATTTTAGTTCATAATTATTTTTACTTATTTAATTTTCCAACTGTGCAAAGACAACTTGCAAAAATTATCAAAATGTATACTGTGTGTTTACAGCGCATAAATTGGCGTTAATGGCTAACAGGAGGACATCAACCAGTGAAATTGCTCTAAAAAATTGTATTAACCTAAATTTTTAATAAAATTTGTACTAATAACGTTGGCTCATGTATCATGTCTCTACTTCATCGGCGTTTCAGTCGTCTTTCTGCAATTGTTGGTAGATCGGAAGAATTTATGTTGCATATTAAAGTATTTCTATGATTTTGGAGTTTGTCCCTGAGATTACGGTACTATTATAAAATTGTGTCGTGGGTGCAAAAACTCGTAGTCATCGTGTAATATTTGATTGGATATATAACTCGTGAAGATGATTCTAATGATTTTTTTGTTTATTAAATGTTGCATCAACAGCTTGGTTATTAGTGACTTGGTGGTTTTTGACTTGTAGGCCTAATAATTTCCAGACCCTAGCCGGGAATCGAACCCGGGTATTTAGGCTATTTTATTAATCGAAGAAACCAGAAAAGTTGGTTAACAATACGATTTAGCGTTTGAAATGCTCTTCCCAATTTCTTTTGTTTAGTGCAAGACGTAGAAATTTTTAATAAAATGTTCCTGAGTGTAGACTACACAATAAAAACGCTTATCTTTGATTTGACAGCTTATTTAAAAAATTGGCAACTTCAATGAATTTTTGAAAGTCAAGAACTGACTTGGTCGATAGGTCTTAATGGTAATTAAAATATACTGCAGAAGAAGACAAAAAGAGT
Source organism: Catonia carolina (assembly GCA_035578175.1). Lineage (NCBI taxonomy): Eukaryota > Metazoa > Arthropoda > Insecta > Hemiptera > Achilidae > Catonia > Catonia carolina. The sequence goes on from JAQMRL010000001.1 coordinate 262,264,548, forward strand.
ATGCTTATAAAAGATAAATTAGGGTAGATAAATTAGGATGAAAAAAAGAAAAGTACAATATTTTATCAGAGTTGTAAGACTAGTATTAATAGTAAAACGATTCATTTTTAAACTGAAACGACAATCGGTAAACATTAATTTGTACATTAACTGAATTTCTGGACTAGTTTACCAGCTGTGACAAGAACTTATAAAAGTTTACTTCACAGAAAAAAATAAACGTTGAGATCTGTATATTTTCCGTTAGTAGGCCACATTTTTGTGAAATCTATTCAGAATTTCTTATACAGTTTACACTGTAAATTAGTTTTCTATAATTTAGAAAACCTTAAATAGTACCTGTAGAAACAAGATACATTTAAAAATAATAAATTAATAGGCCTATCTGAAAATACAGAAAAGTTGAAATTTTGAGAACTGAAGTAGTCAGCCAGTCACTATTTGCATGATTCGGTAACCTCCTAAAAATTACTTAATAGGTAGAAATAAAAGTAAATATTTATTTATTATTGTATTTTAAACATTTTCTGTTAGTATTGTACGAATAAGATATAAATTATACTGATAACATCGATATTTTATTATCCAATGAATCTTTACTTAACTTCAATATTTTGTAATAGAGCATAAATATTTGTTAGGCCTGAGTATACTATATGTTCTAACACAAACAATTCGTACCAATAAAAAAGATCGGGAACTTTGAACTTTCGTAAGAAAGTCGGTTTGTCTCCATATGTCACCAATATTTCACACTCTGAACTTTCCCATTACAAGAAGCTTACCGGCAGACAAGAGATATTTTCTAACCCCACCTGAATATAAATTTAAACAACACAGATACACTGACGATAAAAAATTTATTACTGTATTTTTTCACTTATAATATCTATAATAAATATCTTGTTATTTAATACATCTGAAAAATACAGGCAAACCTACTTATTTTTATGATCAAATTAAACCAACGACGATTCGCGTAAATATTCCACTACCGTCTTTTATTGTTAATGTAAATTTTACTGCTGAATTTTATTAATTTTTAGTAATATTAAAGATATAAAAAAACTGTACAAAAGAAATATACCCAACACATTACTAGTGATGTAGAAATTTGCAATCGAAACTAAATAAGAAAGGAAATCTGGGAATTCATATAGCAGTATGTTTAACTTTTAATTTTGTAATAATTATTGATAGTTATGAAAATACCAAAGAACATTGTAAAAAATATTTCCTAAATCCAAAAATCACGTTTTTACCGAGTAGTGTGAGTGTGCTTGTTTTTGTGTGTTACAACAAAATTTCTAAAAAAATGTATGAAGACGTTCAAACTCGAAACTAAGTTAGGTATCATAAGGAAACCCGACACGAACATTTTCATCAGAAATGGTCAATCGGAAGAAGTAGATTACGCGTGCAATTTTTTCTTTATGCGAGTTTTTCAAAAACGGCTCCATCGGTTTTTTTTAAACCTCCTTGTTTGCTACATTTTTATGCTCTATGTCTGTTAAAACTTGTTAGGGGAGGGGACTGTGCTTTCGTGGTAGAATTTTTTTCAAGATTTTGGCCTTAAAATGGTATGTAATTAAACTTATAGAAAATTATAAACCCTACAACCTTAAATTCAATCATGTTTTTCTACAGCGCTTAGTTAAGCATCAATTAGTTATTTTCCGTATTTTGTAATTGATATCGGTATAAAATGAAATTTTCAGCCTTAATTGCAGAAGATTGCAGCCTTATTTATTTTACAACAAAAGTATACATAACTAACGTTACAGAAAATTAAAAAACTGCTATTTTTATTTCAAGCATTTTTTCTACAGAGTTATTAAGTTCAGCATCATTTAGGAAAGTCCAAAAGAGTTTGAATTCCATTCTGCGTCATTCACTCATGATAAGTTAGGTTATGCTTTTCAGCATACGTGCTCAAAGGCATAAGTTTTCATTTTTCATAATTTGCATTAACAAGAGAAAGTTGTGTGAGTGTTCGCACCATATTTTCAAAAATATAAAATTTATATCGACTAGATTTATTTATGTTTTTGTACTAAAATTTACCTGGTGGAAAGACTTGGCAGAAAACGTCGATGGTGTAGGCATATTTATACTAATGTAGCGGCAACTTAAATTTTTTTTTTTTTTTTTTTGAATAACTGTAAATCTACGATCTGCTCTCATAGAACAATGAGTAGATGTGTTGTATGTATAAATCTTGAGTAAGTAATACCCCTTGGTATTACTCTATAAAATTTCCCATTTTGTTGAAGTGATCTTGCCAGGAATGTAAAATAAATTACACAATCACATATTAAAATAAATCTGTAGGGTGTAGTCTGCATAGTCTTCTGTGTGTTCCACTGTTGTCTAGGAGATTGATGGCTTCTGGATTCTGATGATTTTCAAGTCTTGTTTGGTAACTGGTACAAAATTTCTGTATAGCTTCGTGTACCGTGGGAGTGTTCGTGTCTCTGTGCAATATAGTGTTGGATATGTACCAAGGTGAGTCCATGATGTTTCGAAGTATTTTTGACTGAAACCGTTGAATTATTTCAATGTTACTGTGACTTGCTGTGCCCCAAAGTTGTATCCCATATGTCCACACAGGTTTAAGTACAGTTTTATAAATTAACAATTTGTTTTGTACCGATAATTTGGATTTGGCAACTTAAATAGTGGAAATAATTTAATCGATTGGCGCCCAATTTAAATACAATGCTTAAAATTAGGTTTATATTAATATTTCTTTTTTATTATAAATTTGTGTAAGAAAATAATTTAAAAATTAAACTTGTTTTGTTTTCCAGTAGATACATAACTTTCTGTAAAGTAAATGCAGTAGGCTAGTCAACAAAAATTTTCTAAATTTAAATATCGAAAAATATCCCATTATTATACAGAAACAAAACAATTAGATGGAAATCTCCTAAAATTTATTTAAATATAAAATCTAAAATTTATATGCTTTTGGGTAAAAAATCTCTCCAAAGTCAAATATTATTCTATAAAAAATCAATGCCAAAACCTATCTGAACATATGAATACAACTGGGGTAATTCTGTAAATTTAAACGCGGAAATTTTAGAACGGTTTTAGTCAAAAAAAGTTATAAACATACTCTGGTAAAAAAGAAACAAATTTATTTTGGAGATCTTAACTCAAAGAAAATAAAACAAAAAAACTTCAGAATGCAGTGTAAAATATTTTGATAAACTGAACGATCATGAAAATTTACTAGCCTTCAATTTATTGGACAATAATTTAACTCAAAATTCAAGGTGAAAAAGATTTGATTACTTTTCTAATACAGTTCTCAGATTTTTTTAGTTTTTCTTGAGAATTTTTAATGTAGGCCTCATTATCATAGAAGCATTAAATCGACTGATGATAGCCTATTTGAATTTTTTTCGATTTTTAGACAATTTTCTACTTAACTAAGCTAGTTATTATTCAAATATTTTAATAAATTTGTTTACAGAAATTTAGCATTACGTTTAAAAATGTAGGGCCATTATTCCGTTAACTCGGCTATAAATTTTAAATCTATATTACTACCTAATTATAACTTCATACATAAGTAGTATTTTTATAAAATCTATTGGAAAAATCTTTGGGAATTACTAATTTTGGTGGTAAAACTTATTTTCTCTTACTTAATCGGGTAAATTATAATAACATTATTTATATACATTGATAATAAATAATAATAATAATATACCTTTATTTTTTAATATTTTTAACAATAGTAACCCATACAGATTTTTTACTAAAGTAATAATGCACTTACAATTCACATTGTGCAAGATGGAGGAAATTGATCTACCCAACTGCAGCTAAAAGCCATTCCTACGGTAGGTGTAATAATAAATAGAAACCGAATGCAACAATTATCCCTGTAAATTTTTTTTTTAATGAAAAATTTGTTCCTACGGTTACCCAGAGCTACATAATAATAAAAATAACAACCATAGCACGATCTTTGATATCTAAGTGCATAAAAAATTAATTATATGCACGTTCTTCAATTAAAACAATAATAAAAATTCCTCGTAAGATATTAAACAAAACGGAGAGAAGACGCAATAAAAAAATTCAGTTTTACTCACCTTGGCATGAGACACTTTGTAGCGTGCACTGCAGGGGTTCCTCTCTTCTCTTGGTCACTTCACTGTGTAGTCCACAGATAATCATCAATTTTTTTCATTATGAAAATATGTAGGCTATGATTCAGTTTGTACACGTTCCACGCAGGTAGTTATAATATTAAACTAACATACAAATAGCTTACAATTTTTTTATCATCGTAACCTAAATTTAAACAAAAAGAAAAATGGAATAAATGATTTAATTTAATTAATAGTATGAATTTATCACAAAAAAATCCTTTTATATTTTCTATTTCAAAACGTTATGAGCTTTCAAAGCTTTAAAGCTTCGTTTAGGATCTTAAGAACGGTTTTCGAACGGATAAAAATAAATAAATTTAAAAACATTGCTTTTATTAGGTGGAATTCCTTTGATCGAAAAACCTATGATTTTAGTACATAAATTAATGATACAATGATGTAATTCCATTTGTTTTCTTAAAACCATATTTTAGACATATAATTAGAGAAGACACTTTAATCACTTCCCCAGACCAAAAATGCCAGACAAGTGAGATCGAATATGAAGACGATAATCATTGTCTTTTCTCTTGTTCGAGGAATTGTGCATCGGGAATTTGTCCCCCCTGGCCAGACTTTTAAACAGCACTTTTATTTAGAAGTTTTAAGACGTTTATGAGAGAATGTGTGGAGGAAACGCCCGGTATTTTGGCAATCAGGTGACTGGTTCCTTCATCACGAGCCCTCACACACAGCCTTACGAGTGAACCGCTATTTGACTTCTCAGGGGTGGTCTGTTGTTTCCCATCCTCCGTATTCGCCAGACCTAGCCCCATGCGACTTTTTTCTATTTCAAAAAATGAAGAACAAACAAGGAAGCTTTTTTATGATGTGGCGGCAGTAAAAAAAGCTTCGCAGAGGGCTCTGAACGATATCAAAGTTGAAGAGTTCTAGAGGTGTTTTAAACTGTGAGAGAAAAAACTTGACAAGTGCACCGCATCTAATGGAGAGAACTTTGAAGGTGATTGAAGGATTTTTATAAAAAATGTAATAAATACATTTTTTATAACAAAAATCCGGTTTTTCTTGGGTCTCCTCTCGTACAAAATGTATAACAAACAGTACTTAACACTGGAGCCGATAGCTAAGCTAAATGCAACGTACAGTACTACATAACGAAATTAGGCATGTCCAGTAGTAGGCCTACAACAATCATATTGTAGGCTACTGTATTGGCCTATGTGGAATGTTCTATTTTTGTTATTTTTGAACAACTTCTTTGTTGTAACTTTTCCATAACTCGAAATTCTGTGACTCAAATTTCCCACCTCCATGAGGATTTGAATTATAGAAGTTCGACTGTATTACATTGTTACGGTACAGTGTATTTAATTAAAATATTTAGCGTGTTTAATAATCCGAACTATTTGATTATTAGAACCGCTCTGGTTCCAATACGTTTGGATATCTGATGTTCCACTGTAATAAATCTGAATAATTTGGTATATTGGATAAAATACGTAGATAGACCAACACAGAAATTTCAGTATATATTATTTTTATTAGTATTTAAATTTATATTAGTATTAAATAGTTCTGTTTCTTATCACATGGTCAGCCAATGAAATGACTGATTCATTTAAGAACAGAAGAGGTAGAGGAGTAAAAGTCACTAATCAGAGTTGTCTTCTCTGAAAGTAATGAATTTTATTATACAGCCAGACCCTGTGGTGAATGAAGTGAAGGTGTCATTTGCAGAGTGAAACATATGTGCTTTTCAGAGGGCCCGACATGCTGATAAACGTACTTTTCCACTCAGTGAGGAAAGCAATGGTAAACTACCTCACTCCTCGTTTTACATAGTAAAACCTTTACAGGTTCAAACCAGCCTTTCGGCTGATGACCTAAACAACATAGTATTTATAATACAATAATTATGTAAATTAATATTTTTTTATTTCTATTAAGGAAATTCACAATTTGTTGGAAACAATCAGTGAATGTGATGACACAAAATTTGGAAAAAATTAACATGGTAAATAAACGTGAGTGGAGACACAGTCCAGTGACAGAACTCCGACGTGAATAGATAAGTTTAGCATAAAGTGCAACATTTAGAACACTGTAATGGGTAGTCAATTACAGTACTACGTCAATAGATGAGGTCCCGGCTCCATCGACGTTTTAGACGTCTTATTGGATTGTTTGGGAGAGTCTGCGTAGCCAGATTTGAGATCAATGGGTTTTGGTGGTTCACGAGTAATATTTAAATTAATATTAAAATTAAACTAAAAACATTTTTATACATGTGTATAATTACAGTATAAGTTTACATTACATTACGAAATAGAATAACAATACCGTAAAAAAACGAATTGGTTATCGTATTAAAAATACTATACTAGTATTATAGTAATGTGGGACAGATAAAACGAGTAAAAAAATACATGCAACGCTACCTGTTGATGAAAATAAGAACTTTAAAACATATAACAGCGAGCTGATCGCATCATAGGCATACACTATTTATAAAATAAAATAACCAGCATTCCCGAGCATATCTTTGTTATATAAATAAATAAATAAATAACACAACAAGTTGGCAGGTTACAAGTGGAGTATTTTACAATTAATCGTGCAATTATGTACTATACTAGTTAACAGAGTAAACTACTCCATGAGAAAATAATATAAAATAAAATCGTAGTTTTAATCTATAATCTAAATGATAGGATGTGACTTTTGTCTCAATGAACAAACTCTGATGATACTGCTAGAACCACGGCAAAGTAACGTCTTTTCTAATTCTTTAAACATAATTATCACTCGGTACTAAATCTACAAAGAAGACGACAACTTTTAACTGAAGTATTTTATTTAAAATACAGAAATCCTTTTCTATTTATAGTAAACGTCAAATAATAAAAAAATAAAAAGTATATATACTGCTGTAAATAGAGATGGATTTCTATATTTTTTTTATTTTATTTTTTTTTCAATTCTTCACTCATCATGGACTTCAAGAATTTTTCACTTCTATCCATATACGATGAAAATTAAAACACATAAATAATTGCGGGTACTTTAAGTGGTTTAATAAATAAGTAATTCATCCAGACTATTTTTATAATAGATAAATACAGTTAGATATATATGTAGTACAACATATTTGTAAATACAGTATCATTTTAATACTAAAAAGTTAATTACTAAATTGTTATTAATATAAATTATTGTTAAGAAAACACGTCACATACCCAACATAACTCTTTAAAATATTATAGCATGTTATGTTTTTTTTTCATCAAAACCATAATTATAATAATAAATAAATAAATAAAATAAATTGTGGTAAATTACGAAAGAAAAAATAAATATGAAATTACCTTCGGCAAGTAACATGAAAATACAGTAAATAATTTTATATTTACGTAATACCTTTTCCCCTAATTTATTATTGTGTGAATAAACTTTTACGAATATATATAAAATAATATTTATTTCTTTAATCTATATTTTATATAAAAGTAAAAGCCTTTTTTGACTGACTCAATCATTCATGAATTCTCTAACTCCTCCGATAACCTAGAAATTTAAATACCGTAAATTTGTTTTTTTTACGGGTTGAACAAAAAATAAAGGATTTCTTCTTCGATCACCCACAAGATGGTGACAATCCTTTCAAAAATATAATTACATATTATATCTGTTGTTTAGGTCATCAGCCGAAAGGCTGGTTGAACTTCTAGAGGCTTTACTAAGTAAAACGATTAGTGGATGGTTTACCGGTACCTTCCTCACTGATTGTAAAGTACGTTTATCAGCATGCCAGGCCCTCCAAAAATTGTCACCTTTCCACCCTGCAAATAACACCTTCACTTCATTCACCCCAGGGTTTTGCTGTAGAATGAAATTCATTACTTTCAGAGGAGAAAACTCTGGCTTGTTTCTTTTACCTCTACCTCGTCTGTTCTTAAATGTTTCAGCCATATAATTGGCTGACCATGTGATAAGGAACAGACTATTTTCGTAGCTCTGGAATTAGCAGATCGATTGCAAATAACTTAACACTCTACTGCCTGTTATGGGCAGATATTCTTTCTATAATATTCAAACCGGTCTACACCTATAGTATTTAGTTATGGGACACATCTTGTAACTCAGATATCAAAATTATGCAGTGTTTTTAGTCGAAAGTCCTCCAAGCTCTAACAGGTGCGCATGTACCTAGTACATGGTAAACAGCATTCACAGTGATCTATCTATTTTAAAATTTAAAGAATAAAATAATTTAACACGTGCATAAGTTTCACAGAAATTATTTGGCTGTCAATTTATTGGACAATTGGGGAAAGCCATTGGACAATACGAAAACTAAAAACTATCCAACGGACTTATTTTGTTTAGTAAAGTGAGATTTCAGTCTTTTCAATTCATATTATGATGAATTGCAAAAATATTACTGGTTGTGCAGAGCTGCAGTTGTATTAGAATAGATAAAGTAAAATATATATATATATATATATATATATATAAATTAAAAAACATTATTTAAAAATATAAAATTTAATTAGTTATTTTCTTAAAATTATTATTACATTTTAAATAAATAGGTATATTTAATATCTTCCAGAAAAGAATTTATTTTGTATTATTTAGAAAATAATGGTTTACATATACTTAGGAGACGATATAACAGATCTGTTGGACTAAATTGAAAAAATAACCTCACTTCAAATTTTATTCGCTAAATATATTTGCAACACTGAATTATAATTATTTTTTCCTTTCAATTTGTTACATTCTTAATATTGTATATGTTCAAGATATTGTCTTATTTTTATTATTTTCATTTAATTAAGCTCATATACTAATTAATTACTTTTAAAGTAAATTTTTATTTCACTACCTAATAAATTGTTAAACTTACAAACATGTTTTAAATGTTAAAAACATTATGTTTTTTATGTATTTTTATGTTGGTTATGTTAATTTTTTCATAAGTTATTAGCTCATTCGGAGGTTGAACCGTACATTACAGTTCCAAATAGAGAATTACAATTTAAAGAAATATTTATGTATGTATTTTATAAACATTAAATAATATTTTAAAAATTTATCCTGTGACATTTAATAAACAAATGTTTCGTTTTTCTTGTGCTACATATTTAAATAATAGAAAAAAGGTAAAAAAATATGAAGATAATTTTTATAAAATCTTTTGTAGTCCTGTAAAATAAACGTTTTTGTATAGACAATGTGATTTTAAAATTAGATAAAAATATTCTACTGTGTACACTGAGTTGTGTAATAGTAGTTTCGCAACGTATACAAATCTAGTAGTCTAATAGAAAAATGTAGGCTTACGTGAACATACTATGATGTGCATAGACCTAACGTAACTTACTCATCTTTAATATAGTCCTTGTAACTTTAATAGGCACGTACGCGTATGGTTGAATTGTATTTTGGCGCTACCATTATTTTTGAGCTCGTTTCTTTTCTTCTTCTTCTTCTTCTTCTTCTTCTTCTTCTTCTTCTTCTTCTTCTTCTTCTTCTTCTGCTCCTCCTATTCCTCCTTCTTCCTCTCCTTTTTCTTCTCCTTCTTCTTCTCATTCTTCTTCTTATTCTTCTTCTTCTTCTTCTTCTTCTTCTTCCTCTTCTTCTCATTCTTCTTCTTCATCTTCTTCTTCTTCTTCTTCCTCTTCTTCTCATTCTTCTTCTTCTTCTTCCTCTTCTTCTCATTCTTCTTCTTATTCTCCTTCTTCTTCTTCTTCTTCTTCTTCTTCCTCTTCTTCTCATTCTTCTTCTTATTCTCCTTCTTCTTCTTCTTCTTCTTCTTCTTCTTCTTCTTCTTCTTCTTCTTCTTCTTCTCCTCATTCTTCTTCTTCTTCTTCTTCTTCCTCTTCTTCTCCTTCTTCTTCCTCTTCTTCTTCTTCTTTCTTCTTTTTATCGTGCCCTCTCCGACCGGAGAAGAATCATGACGGTTGTTCGGACCTTGGACACCACAGCTCTGAACAGCTCCGCTAAGGTACAACGAAGAAATTCTTCTTCCCACATCTCTGAACTCGTTTGGAGTACTTATTTGTAATAAAATTAATACTTTCAACAAGTAAAATAACTTGCTTTTTTATAGATTTATGTAACATTCTTGGAAATGGTAATCAGCCTACTGATGTTACAAAAATCACAGCTTATGCAGTGTAATTCATCGACATGTGGGTACTCAAATTAAATCGGTGTAAATTGAATCTATTACATAAAATCAATACAAAGTAACCTACTAATATCATTAGAAGTAAAATGCATCATTTAAACAAAACTAACTAGTTTTAGTAAGTCATTTGTACTCTTGTCACTTTTAAAATAAGTCCGTAGGATGTCTTCGCTCCAGTTGATGAATGAGATGCCGAGGTTATTTGTGTGTGATTCGAGTCTTCTTTGGTATTTTTTTCCTGTATGTGATGATTTCTTGTTGAAATATTAGAATGTGTAAATCTCTGGAAATATGTTTTTCTTTATATAGGTACTAAGGTGATGATTGTGCTCAATAATTTAGATTGTTACCTTTGCCGGATACCAATATTGTAATGACTTACCGAGCCCCATAATTGGACTCCATACGTCCAAAATAGTTTAAGAATTGCTTTATAAATTGTAAGTTTGTTGTTAAGATTGAGTGTAAAACGTTTATTCAATTTTATTTATCCAATAAAACTGTTTAAATTTTGGGTTCAACTGTTTCCTTTTATTCTGTATGTGTGTTTTCCAATTCAGTCGTTTGTCAAGATGTACACCAAGGTATTATTATCTTATAATCAAATTTTTGTCAAACATTCAAAACAATTGTGTATTACTTTGTCGTTTTGATTAGGCCTATGTACATGCTTTTGTACTTTTGTACTGTCTCGTTCGGTAAACCAAATAGTTCATTTTGTGCTTTCAAATTTTATTATTTATTCATTAATACGTGACGGATTAAAAGAATAAGGTATTAAGTTGCGTCGGATAACTGTGAGAATTCTCTTCGTTAAATACAATGTTCATAGAAATATGAGCAGGTGGGAGTTTCCTACTGGATTGATTTAAGATTTAATGGTTGCCTGTTAAGTACAGAAGAGTGGAGAGAGATTACCGGGTAACTTTGTTGTAAATTTTACTATTAAATCCAAGAAGAGATTAAATGAGTTTTCAACTAAAGATTAATTTTGATTTTATGGACGTCATTGTTTTACGAGTAGTAGACCGATTACGTCAACATTTATTTAAATACAGCCGTAATAATTGAAATAGCCTATTTAAGACATACTGTTTAACTACGTTACATGCAAATACATATTTCAACGTAAATTTATATTCAATTTAATAATTTTATGTGTTCTTTTATTAAATAAAAATTAATATTTATTGTGTACAATATACTTCGTATACAAGGTTCGGCCTCTTGAAATGAGGCTTTCGAAATAATACAAGACAACAGTACGGTATTTATTTATAAGTACACAACATATGTTCAGGTACATAGAAACATTCATACTTACAATACATGTCATAACTATTAAATTATAATTTTAAACGTGTAATAAAGTTGTAAATTTAATAATCGTTTTTCTGAAAATTGACTTTTAAATAGTATAACGAGAACGTTATGGAAAGTAGTTTCAAACAACTAGTTGTTTATTAGTTTATTACTTACTAAAACAGTCGTTGTACTTTATAACGTTAACTGCAATAAATATGAAATAGTTGATCTCCGATTTGGGCAAAAGTAATTTTATAATAAATAAATCTTCTAATGAATTTGTTAATCGTTTAGAAAAACAACATAATTTTTTATGGTAACCGTACCTACAGAAATAATATACTATATTTTTTATAAATAAACCAATAAAAAAGCAAAGTTAATTTAGGTAATTGAAATTTAAAACCAATTTACACCAATTTGTTTAAAAGTAAAAGAAAATATATCTGAAGAATTTGCCTGTCAAAACTTTTTTTCATTGTTTCTTATTTTATCCATTACTGAACAATACTAAATAATTAGCGAATGAGATGATTTAAATAACTAATATCTGCCATGGTGTTTTCGTGAATTACATAAGGCTCATCATTAGCCAAGAAAACAAGTACAGGCTTCTTACAAATCCAAATTCATGAGAAGGTTGAGGGCATTCCAAGATATGGTAAAAGAAGGATATACTGGCTTGCTATGCAAGGAAATAGTTGAGTAATACCTCGATAAAACTCTTTTGAGCAGCAATAGACGAAATCTGTTTAGCTATGATGATCGCCAACGTCCAGACAAGACAGGTTAACTGAATGCAAAGAAGAAAAATTAATTAATTAATATTACAGTTTGGAAGAGAACACCACACAATAGTAAAACTACGAAGGAACTTTACGAAATTGATGATTAGAAAACTATAGGTTATTTAATACGAATAATTATCTTTTAAAGTCGTTTCTCCAGGAACTTAATTTTTTCAGTTGAATTCTCATTTGTTCTAGACCCTTGTTATCTTTTTAAAATTTATTTTTAACCAAATTATATTTTTATTACATAGAACTATCAATTTTTTTATCTTTTATTTGAAATTTTCAACAGTAGTACATAAATATAGTCTACGACTACTATAAAATGTGATATACTTACATAACAAAGTAACATGAAATACGGAAATATAAAGACAAAGATTAATACCCATTGGTATGTCTTTGGGTACATTATTAAATATTAAATATAATTATTTAATTTAGTTTTACGTTTTTACTATTGATACCTATTTGTATATCTTTGGGTACATATTAAGGGTACCCGAAAGGGAGAAAATTGAAAATTTTCACATTTCCTGTTTTTTTGCAAAGTATTAAAATATAGAGTTCTCTGCATGCAATGATATATCATTTTTTAGGTTCTTGCAATTGTTACCACCCAAAAAAATAATATTTTTATGTTGAACCTTAAAATTATTTTCTAAACGTTTCATAAACATCTCTATTTTTGAATGACAAAAGATAAATTTTTATTTTTATTTTGTACGATATTTTTTGTTTTAAAACTTTTAAGTCGGCATGAGACCAGCTGTGAATGTAGCATTAGAGGAATTTCCAGATTATGATCCTTGAGTGTATTAGAGGTAACTATTTTGCAGTACTTATAATGCGTTCTCTTTTATTTGTTTCTTGTTTTCCGTAAAATAGAAATTTTTGACACATAACGAATATTTTCTCAGCTAACTGTGAATGGATTTTAATTAAACTTCTGCACAGTCTTTTGTATCTTAATATCTATGTACTGAGTTAGTATTACAGAAAAATAATGTATTTAATTATTTATTTTCCACTTAAATAGGCAAACAATTAAGGTTTTCATAGGAGGTCATTTAAAAAAAAAGTCTTATCTTCCTAACAAATTGAAATGCTACTAACTCAGTGGGTGTAAAATAGCCTGAAAAGTAATCACAACAAAATTGGACAGGATAACTCCAATAGTTTTTGAGAAAGTGTTCCTTACATTAACATTATGGAGATAGACATTCCGGGTACCCTTAAGTATTAAGTATAATAATTTAATTTAGTTACATTTTTACTATTGATACCCATTGGTATATCATTAGGTATATAATTAAGTATTAAATATGATTATTTAATTTGGTTATTTCTTAATATCAATAATAACGAATTTTGAACCTAACGTAGTATTGTAATTTTTCACACACCAAAAGAACAACTTTAAAAAGAATTTTTTTTACTTTTTTATCGGGGTGATATGGAAATTACATGCAATTGTTTTCAAAGTGTAAGCCTAGTCATTTTACGAAAATTAAAAAAATTGAGAATCTAGGAAAACTAATTTAAATACAAAATAAATAATTAAAAAATATCAGTAAAGATTAATTCTAAATGGAATGTCGAAGGTTATCACACAGTTAGGTCTTTAAATTATTGGCATACTTTCTCATTACTCCCCGCGTTATACTGTCAACACAATTCAAAAGAAAAGATAGCGTGTAAAATCGTCTTTTACAATTAAAATTATTTGCCGAACAATTACCCAACTATTTTTGCAATGATACGTCTGTAGATTTTAATGAATACTCCAATAATAATTCTTTTCTAAAAACTACCTTAAAAATTCTAGGTCAATAGGTACATTTTATCAACCTTTTTGAAAATTTTTACAAAATTATGTTATTAGATGCATCAACTAATGTATTAGATATCTTATTGATTAATTTCATCTCGTATTGTTTTTTTAATTTAAAATCGTTTTGCAGGTAAAAAAACCATTGGGAATGTGAAAAATTCTAGGATAGTAAATCAGAAATCAAATTTATCTAGCCAGTTAGGTGCGCTTAACAGGTTTAACAATACAGATCGATATAACATAATCGTAATACAGATTGTTGATATCATTCTTATTTATTTACATCTTTTGAAATTTCATCTGACTTATTGGCCATACTTCATAGCGGGAGTACAAAATATGCAATATTTGTAGCAAAATTAAATTAAGAGAAATATGATGAAAACCATTCGACAGGAAGGACAAATAATTAGCTATAATAGACTATGAGAAGAGAAGATTTAACTAAACTTATGTAGTACGATCAGTAGAAATCAAAAAAGTTAATATAAAGGACAAAAATCTGGTGTGAAACACTCACACAACTTTCTCTTGCCAATGTAAATAATTACAACATAACCTAATATTAGTAATAAAACATTAGAAATAAACAAAAAAACTAACCTAAAAAAACATAATCTTATATTAATCATGAGTGAAAGACGTAAAGTGAAAATCAACCTCAATTTAGCTTAAAAATGCGGAAAATCACTCTTTCACGCTAAACTAGGCTCTGTAGAGAAAAATTCTCTAAATAAAAGTTGTAGATCTTTTAATTTCCTATAAATTGTCGTAAAATGCATAATAAGGCTAAAATCTTTAAAAAATCAAATTTTTTATACAATTTTTTGAGAAAAAAACAGAAATCGCTAATTACCGCTAAACTAAAGCATTATACAAAAAATGTTTTAAAAAATATGTAGAATTTTAAATTCTCTACAACTTTTACCAAACACATTTTTGCGCTAAAATGCATTTAAGGTCGCAATCTTTAAAAAACAGTTTATTTACGAGAAAACAGCCTCATCAAGAATTTCAGCAGACATGGCGCCTACCCTATCTTGTAGAGCATAAAAAATGTAGTGAATGAAGCGATTTTTAAAAAAATCGTAGGAGCCGTTTTTGAGAAACTCGCAAAAAAGTGAAAAATGACATGATAATAATACTACTTCCGGTTGACCGATTTTGATGAAAATATTCGTGCTGGGTCTTCTAGTGGTATCAAACTTAAGTTCCAAGTTTTAAGTTTGTACGATGTTCCGTTCTTGAGATATTCTGTTCATACACACACACATAGACCAATCGCTAAAAACATGTTTTTTGGGTTCAGGGGTCTGAAAACGTGTAGATCCGGTGAAAACTCGATTTCGAAAAATCGACATGAAAACAATACTTTCCTTCCTATACATTCATAAAGGCAAGAGAAAGTAAAAATCGTAGTCTATTCAAAAGGGGGAAATTAAGACTATCGGAGAAGAAATTGAAAACAAACCAACGTACTGATGGGTAAGGGACCTGCCTTAGAGCAAATAAGACGAAAGTGTACATAAAATCTAGTCAAAGATCAACCCTGAAAAATTACCCACAAAAACCAAACCAATACATCTTATCAAAATGAAACACATGCCGAAATGATTAATTTTTTTATTTCCGTCTTACAAACAGAAAAAGTAACAATCATACAATTCAAACATTTGATTTATTATAATAAATTTTGTGATACCAGACGACGTTTGACAAGTGAAAAAAATGTCATTGATAAACAATAGAGACCCAAGGCCTATGATAAAATTTAGTGAAATTGACAAGAAGATAGGCTAACATTTTACTTACGTCATGTCACAGATGGTAAGAAATTTACCATATACAAATCGTATAAGCGTTGTATATTTAATTATTTATTTATTTATAATAGTTATTGTATTTTCATTCTTTTCTGGGAAGCATCAACCATTATTAATATTGTACTGTATTGTTTACTACAATAAACTTCATTTCAGAATGCATTCATGAATGTAATCAATCATTCCAGATTTATAAATCTTCATTGTTAATTTGTTTTGCTACTTGTAACCATCGGCATTAAAATTTTAATGTAAGTACCTACAACTACGTAACATTACTACGTATTATAGCAGTTGTATCGTAGTTAAATTTACTCGCGATTGTCGAGAGGTGAACGGTCAATAAAACTTCGTGCATCTGCATTTATATATTTTGCTTTTCCACTACTTTTACTTATACTTCCTGTTTTAAAACTAATTTGAAAGTTGATTCTTCTTATTTTTATGTGTCTTAACTGTGTGATATTCTGTAAGATAATACTAGCTCCCATTTTATTTACAACTATTCGAATCTCATGACTATTTGACACAAAATTTATTAAATTTTCTATTAATTTTGCCAAAGAGAAACTATGAATAATATACAATATTTTTTCACTTTTCTTTATTTCATTCACAACTTATTAACGGTACAATAATAACAACTGGTGAATGAGATAAATAAATAACTGAACGTTTTAATTTTAATCTTATATCTGGTACTCTACACTATCATAAATTCTACCGGGTGAGCATAAAGTCTTGCCCTGATTATAAAAATTTATTACAGAATAACTGTTTGACATAATAATTTAAATTTGATGCTGTTACATAGGTTAGTGTTAATAGTTTTTTTTAAGATTACTTACATTAGTAAACTTCAACGTGTGCCCCCTTGGTAGCTCGGAGAATGTCGAAGCGGTATTCCAGTTCCCGCCAGGTGTTTTGTAACATGTGTTCTGTCACAGTACCCACAGCAGCTTGTATCCTAGCCTTCAGTTTGTCAACGTCAGCAACTGGTGTGGCGAAGACTCTATCCTTGATATAGCCCCAGAAAAAAAAGTCAAGGGGAGTAATGTCTGGAGAGCGGGGTGGCCAGGGTGTTGGACCATCCCTTCCAATCCACCGATCCGGAAATGTTTCATCCAGGAAATTACGCACTATCAAAGCCCAGTGGGGCGGTGCCTCATCTTGCTGGAAAATTATCCATGGTTGATATTCTTCTAACTGTGGTGCAATGAACTGTTGCAAAACATCTAAGTAAATGTTAGCGTTAATGGTGTTTTCCGTGAAGAAAAACGGCCCGAAAACCTTATTATGCATGAGGCCGCACCAAACATTCACATTTTTGCTGTCTCGCTGTAACTGTACAGTAGCATGTGGATTCTCTGATCCCCATATACGGACATTATGCCTATTTACCATTCCACTGACATGAAAGGTGGATTCATCGGTAAAGCATATGCGATTTAAGTAATCGTTAGCGCCGCCAATCCTGTTGAGAATCTCAGTTGCGAATTTTGCACGTCTCAGCAAATTATTCGGTTGCAAGGCCTGCACGATTTGCACTTTATAAGCATGCAACCTAAGCCTTTTATGAAAAATTTTCACCACACTTGCTTGCGGTATTTGAAGTTCACGTGATGCTTGACGAGTTGATTTAGACGGACTCCGTTGAATCGATTCCCGAACAAGATCAACAGTTGCTTCACTCACACTAGGCCTGCCACTTCTAGGAAGATCTTCAACGCTGCCTGTTTCTTTAAACCTTTCATACCATCGCTTTATTGATTTAACATCAGGAGGGCTGCGTCCATAAAAAGCCCGAAAATTACGCTGAACACTGATGGGCGATTTCGTTTCGTGAAACCAAAGCACACATTGTGCTTTCTCCTGCTTCAACGCCATTTCGCCAGCAACTAACGTGAACTAACAGACAATGTCATTGTTGAGGAGCACTAGCGCCATCTATTGGTCACAAAATCTACTAACAATAACCTATGTAACAGCGCCAGATTTAAATTATTACGTCAAACGATTATTCTGTAATAAAATTTTATAATCAGGGTAAGACTTTATGCTCACCCGGTATATATTTTATTACTTTTATCTTGACGCGATGCGGAAAGTGGCTTCCGTTAAAACATTTCTTGATCTTATAAGTTTCAGTTTAGATGCTTAAATATAGTTCTGCTGAAATAAGAATAAATACCTACGAAATCATACTGGTTGAATTTTTTAAAGTAATACAACGATTCGGAAGTTTTCGTTAATTTGGAAACTGCCTCGCTGATAGATATTGAACCAGTTTGTTTGGACAAGTTTCATTTTTTTTGGAAACTTATCAAATATTTGAACTTAAATTATTTCTAAATCCTTTACTTAAGGTTTACTTACAGGTTTACGTAAACTTTTTGAGTAATAAAATTGAGCTTAAGTTGAAATAAAATACATTGTATACGATGTCAAAAAATTTGTGGTTAAAAACGAGAGGGTTATAACCACTGCGTAGAACGCAAAAATGAGATTGACAAGCATTCGCTTGGAGTGCCCATGGTGAACTACGCCAAAACCTTGAACAGAACAGCCAAATATTGTTTCAAAGATGAAAAATATTAATAAAAGCAATTCCTTGGAAAAGTACACAGTTCAATTCGAAAGGTGAGTTTCGAGTGCGGGAATTCGGAACAACTTTGCAAAAAGACCTAGGTTGCGGTAGCTACATACAGCTTTATACAGATGGTTATCAGGAATGGAAGAATACAGCTAATGAAAGTGCAACGTGGCGAGTTGCTGCTAACCAGCTCCAGGATTGATAGCTAAAGTAGAAGATATCTTTTAATTTTAATTAACCACCCAATTTGAATGGTGAATTCTGCTGGATTTTTGGAGTGAGTGGGCATAAATTCGAACGGAGTTTCCTATTGTTATTTGTTCGTTTATGACTCACTTGTCACCTTACAAGTCCAACCGGTGTTTCTTAATAACTCATTCTTAATAACTTTCTATTATGTAACTAACTGGGCTGATCCAGATACACTATGTATTAACCCTTTCAGTCCGGAAACAATTATTTAAAAGTTTGATCTTAAGTGCTATTTAATTTGAATAAGGGTGTACAAAAAGTGCCAGCCCTTATTTCGAAAACTCGCAGGCGCAAGCCTGCCATTGCCGGCCAAAATTTCAACGTTACAGAAAAATGAAAAGTCCTGCTAAAAATTAATTTTTAGTGTGTTCATAAAAAAAATAAATCGTTTAACACTAAAAATATTCAAAATAGTTTTTTTTAGTTTATTTAAAGTCGCATCGACAGCTTGGTCATTAGCAAATATCGTGGGTTTTGGTACCTTAACGGTGGTTTTAACGAGTTAAAATTTCCAGTCCCTAGCCGGGAATCGAATCCGGGACCTTTCGCTTTGTAGGCTAGCATGCTAGTCACTACGCCACGGAGACGGTTTCAAAATAAATTATTCCATTAGTTTTGTTAAAAAAATTTTTGGAAATGTTCGGTTATCCGGACGTTGACACTGTATGCTTAACTTATAGACATCCGGTAAACCGGATGTTATAACTTCGTAAAATATATCGACGTCCTGTTTTCCGGACGTTGGTACTGGAAGGGTAAAACTTAATAATAATTTTATATAGCCTATGTATTAATAGATTCCCTTTTCGACTGTAATAATTTATAAAAGAATTTTATTAAAAAGGAATTTAGTTTTTATATTAATATTTAATCAAACAAATTAAAAGAAAACAATTTAAAACATAAACCTTAATATATTAAATGAATGGATAAAGGAACCGTTTTGGAATGTACCTAAAGCATCGAAAATAAATCATAATAAATTGTCAATTATAAGAACATATAAGAGAATAAAATCCAGTAGTATATCTACTATAGAACAGAAATATTTGAAATAATTTTATAAAGAAATTGTACGAAAAACAAGGATAAATTCACCATTCGTTGGATTTAATTGAGCGTAAAGCAAAACATAAGAATTAATAGAGCAAAACACAGTCAAAGTCAAAGTGGTGTGGCGTTATATTTTTTCAAAACACGTTCTTCTTGACATTTTATTAATAAACTGCTTTAATTCTGGTTAATAACTTTAATTACTGGCAAATATTTATTAAGGTAGCTTCATTAAAATCCATACTTAAAGGAATCACAGGCTGACAATTTGTTTCTTTACATTATTACCGACATGAACAACTAACTAGGCAAACTTTTGGACTTACATTCAATTTTTATTTTCAATTGCTTATTTTTTGGTTTACAATAGATCAGAAAATTTTCCATAGTGTAGTCTACATACACACGATTAGCAATTGCGCTCATCCCTTATTTCTAACCCCGAGAAGAAAACGTTAATAAATGATTTTATTTTTTTCCTGGTTTCACTCTATGCTTAACTTTTTCTAACTATCACTTTAAAAACAATATTAATACCATTTTCAAAAATATTGCTTTTTGGAAAAGTACAATAAAACTTTTTGAGTTAGAGTAGTTAACCTATTTCTACCATGTGGCAAACGGTCGAATTCTAAAAGGATTGCACACCTTAGATATTACTTGGAAAATAGTATTGCCGATCTTCAGACAATATCTCTTTTGAAAAATGTTGAAATAAAATTTGCTGTTTTAGGGTAGTCATCCCGTTTTAACCTCTTGAGTTCAAGTTGTTTAAATTTAAATACTCTAATTTTACTGTTAACCTCTAAAGAGCTAATTTATCAAATTACTTTGTCGAATTCTAAAAGGATTACAAACCTTAGATATTACGCGTACTTGAAATACTTTTACCAATCTTCAGAGCTATAGCTCTTTTGAAAAATGTAGAAATAAAATTTGCTGTTTTAAGGTACAGTAGTTATCCCGTTTGAACCTCTTAAGTTCAAGTTGTTGAAATTCAAATACTCTAGTTTTACTGTATAACCCCTAAAGAGGAAATTTGTCAAATTTTAGCTGTATAGGTAATCGGGAAGTTAAAAACTTATGGACAAATTAGTTGAGGGTTTCATATTAATTACTAGAGGAAAAATGTTTTGTTGTCAGTTGGTAGATAGTTTATCTTAATTTTGTTGATTAATACCGTTCCGAACATCTCCATGGTACAGTGGTTAACATGCTAAACTAAAAGCGGGAGGTCCCGAGTTTGATACCCGGTTAGAGTCTAGAAAATCATGGCATGTTTAAACCTAACGATTCTTCACTCAAAATAGTTGCTAATTCAAAAATGCCTATCAACTGATAGGTGCATGTAAAAAATCTCCACTGAGAAATCCGGCTATTCAAATTCACTCCTGCTTTAAGTTGAAATTACAGAAAAATTAACGATCGAACAGGATGATTGCACTAGGGAACCTACAGTTTTGGTAACAAAAAAAATTAAGCAATAACATATATATTATATTCTCATTGTAATAATAATTTAGAAACTAAGAGTGGGAAATGAAATAAAAATGAAGAAAGAAAGAAGGTAAAGGTTCTCAAGTAGTAGCAAGGACGCGAAGACACGAGCCATGACAATACGTAATGGTATGGAAACTAGAACAGACATTACACGCACGTAATAAAATAGAACTACAATAACATTGTAATACCTTACAACAACCATTACTACTACTATTACAATAATTAATCATAAAATACGCATGAGTGCACCGAGTATGTGTAATACTAGTACCGAACATAACCTTAAATTTAATATTTTAAGGTTAGGTTATAAAAGAGTTAGGTTAGGTTTAAAAAAAACAGCCATAAATGTTTTATAATATATAATTCAATAATTGTAACGATATTATTACTACTGTTCGGGGACGGAAATTTTAGTTCTAATATTATTTTCACATAATGAATACAAATTAATCTTTATAAACGTTAATTATAGATGAACAGACCTTGGAGATGAAGTGAATATACCAATTATTGTGCAAGTAAATTAGTTCACGGAAGGGAAATATAGTTTAACGAACGTTCATCAGAATGTATCACTTGTAGTATCATTTTTCTACTGTTTAAGTCGATGTTGTAATACCTGCTGCGGTTTATATCAGGGTCACTCAAATGTTCTCATACAGATCTCTAGATATTAGTTACGCGCGTTTTAGATCCGGCCGGTGATAATTGTTATTACTTATTACTGCTATAACCGACCACATAACAACACTAACGTAATATAAAAAAAAACAAATCTAATATTATCTTTTTTGATATATATATAAAAATGTTATTAATAAAACCATTTATTATTTCGATCACATTTCGGGGTCGTTTATGTTATTGTATTGAGCAATCCTGTAAATGTGCTAGCAAAACTGTTTGTGCCCAATTCTTAGATGAAAACGTGCTTTGAAAATGTTTTAAAAAACAAAAATTTTCACTAGTTAGATATAATATAAAAATCGGTTTGAATTTAACAACGTAGGATAACAACGTAATCTTCTCTTAGAGCAATGAATTTCACTATTTACAGCCAGACCCTGAATGAACGAAGTGAAGGTGTCATTTGCGAGGTGAAAAGTAGGTGCTTTTCAGAAAGCCTGGCATGCCGATAAGCACACTTTTCAACTTAGTGATGAAGGCAATTGTAATCCACCTCACTCCTCGCTTTTACTTAGTAAAACCTTTAGAGGTTTAAAACCAGCCTTTCGTTTGTTGACCTAAACAACAACAACATCTAAAACCCGTTGAAGATTTTCTCTGTATAATCAAGTAATTGAATAAAATTTAATTGGTTTAATTGATAACATTAACGGTTCCAATATTAAATAGCAATTGAAAACTACATAACTATTTTTAAAAAGCTTAAATAAACGTACTGATATAATTGGAATTTACAGGACAAATATTCTTTAACGATATCTATCTACGGTATTTATCTAAAATTCAACATTACTTTAAATTTTTGCATATTTGATTGTAGTACAAACATTTAACGGTTTTTGTCGATTGAACCCGATTTCATTAGTATATTAATCAGTTATGTAAACAACTGAGCTACTGAAACTAGTAATTTTTAAATCGGTTAATTTAGTTACGATTTACATTTATATTCCTAAAAAATCGCCCATAATAAGCAGGTCGAGTGTTAAATTATTTACACTCGATCTGCTAGTTCCAGGGCTACAAAAATAGTTCTGTTTCTTATCACGTGGTCAGCCAATTATATGACTGAACTATTTACAGAAAAGGTAGAAAAGTAAAAGACACTAGTCAGAGTTATCTTCTCTTAGAGCAATGAATTTCACTACATACAGCAAGACCCTGAGTGAATGAAGTGAAGGCGTCATTTGCAAGGTGAAAAGTAGGTGCTTTTCTGAGGGTCTGGCATGCTGATGAGCATAGGCTACTTTTGTACTCAGTGGGGAAGGCAACTGTAAACCACCTCACTTCTCGTTTTTCTAAGTAAAACCTAAAGAGTTTCAAACCAGCCTTTCGGCTGTTGTCCTAAACAGCAACAATTTCTAAAAGAAATTTTTTAAATGTAATTTAATAACGTAATAACTTTTTAGATTAAAGATATATATTTATTTCATCAGCAATTCTAATAAATCGTTTTATGTAACTTTGTATTCATTCTCAGTATCGTCCATGAATCTCTACATATGGATTTTATACAGGCTACAACACAGAACAGACAATAATCATGCAATTCAGATACAGATAAGCTTCTTTAAGTACAAATAAATTGAGTACATTTCATATCACTGTTTATAACAAGTTGTACTGAAACATTATCCTTTAAACTGACTTAAAGACGTGACATAACCTACATTTTAGAAGGCCATCTTTGCTTATCACACACCCCTACAATACCTAATACGGTACGTACGAAGGTTTTTCTTCAAATTTCAACTCAAGATTTTGATGAGTCCGTCACATTCGTGACGTTGCATAAAATTTATAATCAATAAAATAAGTATACTATTATAAACATAAGAAGAGAGAAAAGTTTGTAAATAAAATACACTGAATTGTTATTACTTTCTAATTGGATATGATGTGACTTCTAACAACAGAAAGTTAATTTTTCTTTTCAACTGACTCGAGTGTTATTTAAAAAGAAATACGTTAATTTAAATACAGCATTATAATAACATTTTATTTATACATCTTCCTAGTTTTAATTACTGTATTTATACGAATCATAAATTTATTCCAATCGTAAAAATTTCTGCTATTATACTGAAATCTACGTAGTCTACTTTGTATTGTTTACTAATTTTTACGACTGACCTAATCAGCCGTAGTCGATCTTTTCCAATTAATGACATAATCACTTTTCATTTCATCTTTTCATACTTTTTGAACAGTTATAAATATGTACTAGAAAAACGCTGAGTAGAAGATATGATTTGAATGATTTTATTATAAGTCAACAATCTTTCCATTCCGGTACTTTCTACCATCAAACCGATTTTCTTACAATGAATAAAATGATAAAAATCTGGTGTGAAACACTCACACAACTTTCTCTTGCCAATGCAAATAATTAATAATAAACCTAACATTATTAATAAAATATTAGAAATAAACAAAAACTAACCTCAAAAACATAACCTTATTTTAATCATGAGTGAATGGCGCAAAATTACAATCGAACTCAGTTTGGCTTAAAAATACGGAAAATCACGCTTTCACGCTAAACTAGGCTCTGTAGAGAAAAATGCTCTAAACAAAAGTTGTAGATCTTTTAATTTTCTATAAATTTAATTATATACACTTTTGTCGTAAAATGCATACTAAGACCGAAATGTTAAAAAAATCGATTTTTCTCACGTTTTCGTGAGAAAAAAAAACAGAAAATCGCAAATTACCGCTAAACTAAGCGTTATACAAAAAAATGTTTGAAACAGAAGTTGTAGGTTTTTAAATTCTCTACAACTTTTATTATATAAGTTTTTGCGCTAAAATTTATATTAAAGCCGTAATCTTAAAAAAACAACGTTTTTACGTGAAAACAGCCTCACCGAGAATTTCAGCAAACATGGCGCCTACCCTATCTTGTAGAGAATAAAAAATTGAGTAAAATAGGCGATTTTAAAAAAAATCGTAGGACCAGTTTTTGAGAAAATCGCAAAAAACTGAAAAATTATACGAATAAACTACTACTTCCGGTTGACCGATTTTGATGAAAATGTTCGTGTCGCGTCCGGTAGTGGTATGTAACTTAAGTTTCAAGTTTCAAGTTCGTACGATGTTCCGTTCTTGAGATATTCTGTTCACACACAGACACACACACACACACACAGACCAATCGCTAAAAACATGTTTTTTGGGTTCAGGGGGTCTGAAAACGTATAGATCCGGTGAAAACTCGATTTCGAAAAATCGACATGAAAACAATACTTTCCTTCCTATATATTCATATAGGCAAGAGAAAGTAAAAAAGGAATAAGTAGGGCCTACTTCTTTTGTATGAACTCACTAAATAAAAAACTTTACATTAATTTACCCTTCTAATAACCTACAGTTTAACGTTCATTACATATTACGTTTACATTACGTTTTTATAACCCAATGTGTGTACATTTTTCAATTAACACGTTGACTGCTGGAGGCATATTTTTGTGTCTCAGTTCGTATTGCCAGAAGTGCTTATGAGACACATATGACTGTTTCATCAGTTTCATGTTGTTTACTTTATCTGGTATTAACAGTTATGCTGATTTCAGTAATAACCTATACTTTTTTCAGATATTTTATTTGGATGTTATTTTATTTTATATTTGGCATTGATTTTTGCACTTTTTTTATTACCTATTATATGTTATTTTTAAATCAATTATAGTTGCAATAATATTTTTTCTTGAGTTGACAACATAGTTATTTTATAATAAAACTGATTGTTTACAGTGATTAGCTAGCTTACCAAACGAAAGGTCCCCAGGGCTCAATTCCGGGCTAGTGTCTGGAAATTATTAAGCGTTAAAAGCCATTGTTTCATACCCCAAATTTGTCGCTACAAAGATATTGAAGCTACTTACAAATTAAATAAATCAAAATTCATAAGGAGCACAGAATATATTTTCTGTTATAATTTAAGTTACTCACAGGTTATGTTTTGAAATTTATTACACTACATTATTTGTAAATTTCGTATGTTTAAATATTTGCATTACGTAAAATGAAATTTGTTATATGTACCAATAAATTCGAGACATATTTTTGAGTCTCAATTTTTGTTTATTTTTATTAAAAAATAAAAGAATTAAATTTTTTGTTACTAGTAACTGATTTTTATATACTATACTGCATGAAAAGGGGAAAAACCATTGTAGCGTTTCTGGAAGGCTACTCATCAATCGATTATCAGTCGACCTGTAAGAACAATAAACTACCCCATAGCCCAGTGAGATGAGGATGACATGTATGACGTTTAGATGAGGTGTAGTCTTGTACAGACTCAGGCCGACCATTCCTTTGAGAGTATGGGTAATTGAACCCCTATCATCAAAATACACCGGTAACCATTTTCTATTATTCAACTCCGTATAAAAATACCTTTAGTAGGAAGTGAACCACGGAACCTTCGTCTCCGAAAATCAACAGTTAAACAGCTGACTTGCGGCGACGACGACTTTACCGCTAGACCAACCCGGTGTGTTGACATTAATACAGCACTAGCTTCCAACTATCTGCTAACCCTACACAATAGCCTATCTTAATAGATCTTCTGTACAGCTTAAGTTACGCTATATTTTATTTGTATATATTTTCAGATCTCAAACATTTGGTTTTTCTTTATATTGTGACAATTTTTTTCATGCATAATCTGTTGTATAACAATAAATGCAACTTATCGATTAGATTTAACACATAAAAAAATTACAATCCATTGGTTTAATTAGCAAATTATAACGTTAAAACATATTATACTATTCTTAATTATTTACAGTCAATTAGGTTAATATTTTAAGAAACAAAAAAATAAAAAACCAAAACACTGGCTTAAGAAAGAAAACGCCAAATGAGATATAACAAAAAATAATGAGCACGTTATTACAACATTCACTCTCAAACACGCCAATCATCCATATTGTGACAAACGCCGTCTGAAAAGTGTGTTTTATTTATGCAAATACTGGGGCCGCTAGTGTTGTTTTCTAGTATATGGTACAATATTTTACTGTGTTCTATAGCGTTATATTTTGTGTTATTATTTTATGATTTTCTTTATCCTTCAAGACAGCTTAATGGATGTTTATTACATAAAGCGGCTATCCTTTTCTTAGTTTGTTAGTGTTGGTTGAACGATTGTGAAGTGAGTTTGTTAAAAATTAGGTTTTGCCTTGGATATTGAGGCTTATTCTCAGTAAACGATCTATTATTATCAATTTTTAAGTAAAAAGCCATTAATTATTTGATTGTAAATAACAGTAGCCTATTTCTTCTTAGTTAAGTTTCAGAAAATGTTTTATTAAATTTAGTCTGTTTTTTAGTTAAGTTATCTTTGTCATTCTCTAATTTTATAACTGTAACAATTATGTAATAAATTTAAAATAAATATTTGTTTTAAATTTAAATTGAAGTTTTATTGTTTTAAAATAACTAGATCTTGAAAAATTCTTAATAAGTTATGAAGAATATCCTAATGTCACAATATAATTGTACTTTTTCACGTATAATTACAATTTTTTTTGTTTCTTCCAGGTAAATACCAGAACAATTCCTTTTGTTTCCGCTACAGTTTATGAAGTTGCTTTTAAATAAATCTACTGAATGATACGAGGTAAATAACTAGTAATTTTTTTGTTTATATTATACTTGTAATGAGAATACTTTTCTACTAACCAGTATGTAAGTGTATAAATGATTTTCATTCTTTAGATCCTATCGAACCGAGTTACTTAAACATAATAATAGAAGAACAAGATACACAATATCTTGCTAATGACATTATGTAAAACTAGCCAAGTATTTCAAAATTTTATTAATTCTTTTGACAAAAATTAGGGTGTTAAAACTATTAATTAATTTAAATTCATTTCAGTTCTTGAACATTAGTTCTGATATTTATTGAAACCATTATTTTATACTTTCGAGATGTGGTTATTCAGAGGAATAATTAGAATTTCATGGACACCACATGTTATGAGGAATGAGGTTTTGGAAAGTGAGTGCGGATCTTTAGGTAATGAGTATTATTAAATGAAGGATTATGACATGCTCTTCTCAGATCTCTTAAATTAAAATTTAAGAGTCTGAATTTGTGGTAAGACTTTAAATGGACACAAGAGAGTAATTTTTGGAAGAATTAGTATGTTTAATGAAAAAATAATTTAAAAAAATATGATGTCAAAACTCTAGATTCGTCTTCCGTCTTTGTAGGAAACAATGAAAAGGCATGGATGTACAATTTATATGAAGTTATAATGGTAGAACCTAGAGCTCTAAACGTTTACTATTGTCTTTCTAGATGTAATAAAACCAAAAATTAATGTTGTCATAAACTTACGGCATATATGACTAACAAATTTAATAGATAAATAAGAAAAAAAATACAACTATTATAATTCAATTTAGTACTGTAGTTACACGTAATCATGGGTCAGTACTGCAATTGTAAAAAGAACATGAAATACGACATAGGTAAAAGGCTATGCCTAAAGTGAAAAGTCATTCAATAATTTTAGTGTATTATAATAAAATTGCTACATGATAATTTTCTTATTTTATAATGTACTGTTTAAAACCAGATCTTTACGAGGATACGGATACATGAAAAATAGTTGTTGCAGATTAAGGGATAGTTATTGTTCCTTTCACGCAATAAAGTAGTTTTAACATAGTTTAACAGAATTATTATTATAAGAAATTAGAATTATATCTGTTTTTATAGTAGGTACTACAACATTGCACGTAGGTAAAATTTATTACAGAAAACAATAGAGTTAGACATTTAAAAAGTATGACTTCACATCACAATATTATGACGGAAGTAAACTTTACCAAAGATGATACCACTATTCACAATTTAATATCACACTTGCGAGGTAAAACCTCTGGCAGTAAGGAACTATTGTGGAAATTATAATGTTAGAAATATACTGATATTAGAATCATACAACTTGTACTTTTCCTTATTCTTCAGGAATTTCCTCAATTCTTTTTTTTTTTTTGAGTTACGTAATTTAACTGCTTCATTTTTATATCACATTTTTATTAAGCTGTATGAATAAAATGAAGCAAATAAAAAATAAATAGAAAGGTTAAGCTCCTGAATGGAGGATAGAAGTAAACTTCTAAAATTATTAAAATTGTTTCCGTTCATCTACTAAATTTGTATGATTTTTTAATTCTTGATTTAGGAGGTGATCTAACATTCAAAATATTTTTACTGAAATTAGGCTGAATTTATTCTTTTCTTTTGAATAATCTTTAAGCCGTACATGAGACTGTAGATGGCCTACACGCAGATGAAAGGTTTCTACAACAAAAAATGTATCTCCCGTAACACTAAATTAAGACACCTAAATACAGTAGTCCTCCCCCCAAGTTTTATACGCTGCGGAAACTTTGACATCCCACAGAAAAGGAGAAATTGCAAAACTAGTCAAAATGCATAGAAGATTCGACCAAACAATATTAGGAACGGTTTACGACCCGGAAACTAAAATACACAAAAAACGATCAAACGAAACAGTGATGAATTTCCTGGAAGAATCTTTGACTACGAAATTAAGAAAGCGACGACTACAATATTACGAACACTTAATGAGATTTAAGGACACAAACAACGAGACTGAAAAACTAATCAGGAGCCAAATCGGATTTAAAACTAGAGACAGATGGCTAAAGGAAATAGAAGAGGACTTAATAACACTGGAAATCTCAGGCGACGACATTATGAACGGAAATATATTTAAACACAAAATAAAAACTTTTGGGAATTTCCAGTCTGCTGAATCCAAAATTAGAATCTGGACAGAAGAAGAAAAACAAGTGGTGAGTAAAAGAATGAAAGAATACCACGCCAGAGGAGATAGCTCAAGAAACAACTTAAAGAGAAACTTACTTTACTTACATAACTAGTGCGTTCTTTATAGAACTAAACAATTAAAAAAAAACTAAAAAAGCCATACATTTTGCTCTCCACCTATAAAGGTGTTGATTTATTTTCTGTTTTTACCCAACGGGTTGGTCTAGTTGTAAAGTCATCGCCTCGAGCCAGCTGTTCGACAGCTTATTTTTGGAAACGAAGGTTCCTGGTTCAAATCGTTGTAAAGATAGTCACTTTTTTACGAATGTAAATACTAAGTAGTGGTTACCGATGTACTTTGATGATTGAGGCCAGGTGTTCAAAAAAATCAGCAAAGAAACAACTTTAAGAAAAAGTTGGGTGGGGATTTAAAACAGTTTCGAGGTAACTCAGTAGTCTAATATTATAAAAACAATATAATTAACCATACTCTCTCAGGAATGACCAGTCTAAGTCTGTACAAGACTCCACCTCATTCACATATCATACATAAATCATACTCATCTCATTGAGTCATTATGTTCCTTATTGTTTTTAAATTGAACATTGCAACGTACACACATTGGAATTAAAAGATAGTTTTCTTTTTCAGTCAGCTGTTTAATAAAATATTTTAATTCAATTTTTCTGACAAATTCTCATTATAGTTTTCCTAAGATGTAAATTAATACAAATGTATACTAGCAAAAGCTAATATAATTAAATGAATTATACACGATGTTTTTTTCTTAAGCAATTTTATCAAAACTTGTGCTATGATTAAACGTGAGTCTACTAATACTCAAGCTTAAGGTTACAGTTTTCAATAATTTGCTCCAAACCATACATTTTTGCTTTATGTTAATCAAAATAAGAGCAAAAGTTTCAGACAAAAAGAGTAAAAATATTTGCTCTGACCAGATATTACTGAGCATGAGCTTAACCTTTTTGTTGTTATTTATAAATGTTAAAGCGTTTTCTTTAGAAAAGTAGATGAAAGCATTTGCTTGGCTTTATTCTTACAGCCCACAATTTTATTCTGTCCAAATTCAATCAAATGATAAAATCAGGAAAGAAACAACTATCAAATTAGGTAAGGTTTCAAAATTAAACAGTTTCAAGCTATCTTAATAATATTTAAGTATTTTAAGTATTAAAAATATTTTAAGTATTTTAATAATATTTTCCTCCAATCAAATCTGTGTAAAAAGAAAAGAAACAGCTCTGAAAAGGGAGGTAGTTTAACATAAAACAGTTCTAGGAAGTTACTGGATTCGTAGTAATATTACTTGTATCTAAATTGTTAGAGTAAAACCAAGAAAACTGAGTTCACTTAATTCCAATAATTGAAATTATCTTGATTTTTTTATCAAAACGAAAACTGTTAAGATGGTCTGATTAAAAATGTAAGAGCTTAAAGCACATTTAATATACCACAGAAATTCTAGTCTACTACATTTTATGACAGACATAAACTAATCAGACCTAAAAAAGCCACGATAATAATTTTCTAACAATATCGTATAATTTACTATTTTTTTTATTCTACATAAAACTGAACGCCCATAAAAGACGCCTACAATGGTATTTTATAAGATATTAAAACTTAAGTAGAATATTGTTAGAATTCTACATTCCTATGGAATGGATAGGCCTAACAACAATGTATCTTGGATTACTACCACCATAACGTTGAGGCTATAGGCCTACTTAACTAGGTACAAGATTTATTATATAATTCTAAAAATGAACTTAAATAAACCCCGTTTATGTTTCAAATAAAATACGGTGTACATTTAAAAAGTAACAATGCAGCCATTAGTCAGCCTATAATATTTCACATTATTATTTGTTTACCAAGTATAAATTTTCAGGTAGACCCTTGTGACTAAATACAATACACATTTTCATTGAATTTACAATTTCTGTATATTAAGTTTAACAAAAATATGACCCCTTTATTTTAAATAACATTTTTAAACAGATAAACCTATATTAAATGAGTTCGTTTTTTTCTAATTATTTTTATTTTATTTTAAATGGCAGGTTCCCCGCTCAGCTGTTACGTTATTGAATTAAGGGATGCATTTATACAGGAGTAAATATAACCGAATGAATATAAAAATAAAATTCATTTTTTGATTTTGATCTTATCGATAACAGCACATTATTGGCAACCCCTATTCTATTCCTTATTTGCTTCTGATAACCTCAATTTTTGTTACATTTAGTTTGAACAGGGAAAACAACCAGTTTGTACTAATGCCTGACTTTCAACGGCTTGCTGTGGCAAATTACTCGTTTTATCAGTAAAACTTCGGTAGCGTCTTTTACCAGCTTATACTAGTATCGGGATGTTTCGATATTGTCAATCGTTACTTAACTCAATTTCTCTCTCGGTTTTGTAGATTGCCATGTAAAAATAAATGTTGAGGCCCTTGCTGATTCACTCTTTCACTGATCACTGATTCTTTACTTTCCAATCATCTGGAGAGCTCATGTTTTCCGAACTTATTCGTTACGGGCTAAACAGGAACAATAAAGCATTTACACTTCGATCACTTTATTTAAGGTGTAATAAGGGGTTGACTACCCTAAAGCAGTACAAATGATTTCCTTATTATTATTATCTTTCTGAAGATCTACATTTCTAAAAGTCACTTTATAATTTCTAATTAATCCTTTCAAAAGAAAAGTAAAATATTCGAACTTCAACTTTAGGAATAGGAAAGGTATGAGAAACAAAAACACAATAAACATTATTTTTGTACCTTCCCATGAAACTGAATTTCTAAAAATCGACATTAGTGTTCAATATAGTGATAACAAGAAAAAGTAAACTGTTAAGTTAAACAGGGAAATCCGGGAAATGCAATAAACTAGTTTACTTTCGAAAAGTTCTGCTAAATCAGAATAAAACATGACTGACAATCAATTAAAACTATCGAATTTAATATTCAATTCCAATTTGGTATCTTTTGTATTTATAGATATGATTTCTGATTGCAAAAATGGGTAATTTTATTGAAATTGAATTTAGCGCAAAACATTAATTTTCCTTTCTAATGATTTTTTTCTGTTGGTAGACATAACAATTTAGAACAATATTCCTTTAATATATGTATTTGAAGACAGTTATATATAATCAATAAAAGAAACTAACGGCAAAGAAATTAATTTTATAGGGAAATCTGATTGAAAGTAGTCATGCAGTATTAGAACAAATTAATTTTTATATTACAAAATGCAGATGTATTTCACTAGGAGAAATACAAAATTAATAAATCAGAATGGATTTCATTACAAATAATATCTATCAATCACTGATTTGAATTTATACGAAGGCACTATAAAAAATAATACTATATATTTTGTGTTGGCCTTTACATCCCCATTTCAGTCAATCCGTTTCACACCACATCAATGCAAAAGGATGGGAGGGTGATCATATCGAAGTATATAAAGTGTATTCAATACAGAATATTTATCGTTGGAAATTTTTTTAAAGTGTTGTACATTACGAAAGTTTTGTAATTCGAGAAGTACCGTAATTCATACTAACGATGAAAAAGAATCCATAATTGAAATTTGTACAAAGATTATTTTCCTTGAAAATTAAGGTCAAAATATTTTAATAGGTAAACACATAAATATTTATTGTTACCTAATATTGAAAAATTAAAATAGAAAATATTCACTAAAGTACAACATTATTATTCTAAAAATAATAAAATATTCGTACGCAACAACTGTTTATTTGTCAAAGAACTAAAGTGAAGTGTTCAATTAGTACTAAGAGGATTGGTGAACAAATCGTTGGAGAGAGAATAGCTATGTGGAGTGACTTCTGATTAAACAACGAGGTTGGTTGGAATCATCTAAAAAGCTTAGTCAACAATAACTCGTGTGGCATTGCGCAAAATGCTCTTCAGAACTAGAATATTAAAATAATACAACGTGTATTGATTATTTACCACTAAAATTTAAATTATTTATAAAATCGTATCAATTGAATAAATAAAACAATCCACAACAAAATCTAATAATAAATATACGTGAAATCTAGGAATAAAACATTATATAAAAAATTATAAGTGTTATAAGGATAATGAATAATTTATAAAAATAGGCTACTATAGTACTACATTTTTCTTCTTAAGTATTAATCATCAAATACCGGACTGCGAACCGGATTTAAAGTCATGACTGTTAAAAATAATGCTAGAGTAAGTGTATTACATTTGCTACTACTTCAGCAATTACCGTGTGAGTTTTGCAAGACAATAATAGCCTTTTCCTGTAAATTAGTAAGAACGGACATATTTTTGTATGTAAAATATTTTTAAATTGTATAAAATTGTTCTTTTTTTTTGTATAAGTTTTCCTAAAATATATCTTTCTTTTCTGAAACCGATCTGTACAATATGATTCTCACACGTACCCGATTAACCAAGAAATATTACTCCTGGATCACTTGAACTGAACACTTTGAACTACAGAGTGATTTTTTAGTCCTGTTACCCAATTGTTAATGTCTGGTAATATTTTTCTAAAAAAAAAAAAATTTTTGTTTTGTGACACTAAGTTGGTAGCCCTACTCAACCAGTATGGATATGGCAGTGTGAGTTGATTCTCCTTGAGCTGTGTAAAATTTTGTGCCATTTCCGGTCGTGCTACGAACAGAATGTCTTTTATCCTAAAACAATCTCTTGTTTAAATCTGGAGGCTGAAGCTCTAGAACTAATCGTATGTGATACGGATACAATTTCAATTTTTTAGCAGCTTTCTGAGCACTCGAACATGACAAATCAACATGCGAGGAAAGTTTTTGTAAACTTTTCTATGGAGAATTGAGCAATCTTGTTTTCACATTCTCTTAACGTCATCTGTCAAGAGAGTTGGTCGACCACTACGTTTTCTGCTCCAAACAATACCTGCCTCTAAAAATCAGTTAGCCTAGAAATTGACTAGAATAGATTGGAGGAACACCAAAAATTTAATTTGAAATGATTCTTTTACACTCGCATACGATTTTGTAGCAAAATATTGTTCAAGAATGAAAACCCGTTGTTCTAGGGTAAAAGACATTCTGTTCGTAACACAACTGGAAACAGCACAAAATTTTACGCAACTCAAGGAGAATCAACTCAAACTGTCGTATCCATACCGGTTGAGTAGGGCTACCAACTTTGTGGCACAAAATAAAATATCCCTTTCTTAGAAAAAAATTACCAGACATTAACAATTGTGTAACAGGACTAAAAAATCACCCGGTATAACGGACTTTCTCAGTAGGCTTCATTTCCACAGAAAATTAGCAATTCATAAAAACAAACTTATCGAGACAATTAGCTCAATTTTTTTACTGAAAGATCCTCCAAGAAAGCTAAAGATAAATTGGAACACAGTACTTGTTGCTCCCTAAATTCAGATGATTAAAATAAAATGTAAACACTTCTGCTAATTTAAATTAGAATGTAAAAACTCCATATTACGGGTGGTCAGCTACTTCATGCCGTTTATGTTATTATTTGTATCATAGTCACCATCAGTCTATTTGTTATTGTAAAACATCCACATATCCAGGAACAAATGGATAATAATGGAAAAAAAAATTGAACACTAAATCTCTCCGGACAAAATTACTCTGTATAAACCAATGCTTAAATCCGTTTGATCATTATTAAATACAAGTAAATTTAGGCAAACTCTGCAATTGCAAACATTAGAATTTTTAATGGTTCCAGCCAAAAACGAATAAACAAACCCTAGGAAAGAATTACATAAGCAAAAAATGTATTTTTAACTTTGAAACATTATTTTATTGCATTCCCACACGTACATGAATTTTACAGTTAACTAGCTTAAGTACCCGTTCTTTGAGCGGTTTTCATGGTCCCGTGGACGGTCGGTTGGGGGTACCGAGTACGATCCCTGTCAGATCTAATATTCTTTAATCATTCACTGTTATACTTGTACCTCTTTTCAACGTCAGCATTATCGTTAATGAACAAAAATAGTTGGACGAAAAATAAAAGTGAGATCTTGGAATTTTTAAATTAGGATACGTAGTGCTTTATTATTTTCAAAATTAATGAAATGTAAATCACAATAGGAACACCACGATGGTGACCACTATTAAGACGGCTGATTCATTTTTGACAATGTGACCAAGAAAAGGTGTATAGGGTACTGGTGGAATGGGTGGGTAGGTAACTGACTGAATGAATACGGGATTTACCGGC
Organism: Catonia carolina; assembly: GCA_035578175.1. Classification (NCBI taxonomy): domain Eukaryota; kingdom Metazoa; phylum Arthropoda; class Insecta; order Hemiptera; family Achilidae; genus Catonia; species Catonia carolina. Next base: position 262,300,821 of record JAQMRL010000001.1, read on the forward strand.
GCGTAGGCCTGTGTTAATTGTTCTGTTTATTTTGTATGTTAATATTCTTCTCAAAATATTGGTTTATTTTTTTTTAATTGGTAATATCTCCGTTATTATGCATGAAAATGAAAAACTTTACATAATAAAACCTATTCGTCTTTAAACGTTTTGTAATTTCGATTATACAACATTTTTTGATACATTGAATTTTAACGGAGATATTCTAGTTTTTTGTTTACCCCTCCTTCTGAACTCCCCCATTCTTTTGTGATAATGTAAAAATGTTTAGCCTATTTTCATTTCGATTGTGTTCAGAACCTAGATACCGAAATTCATTAAATTTTGTTCGGCAGTTCTTGCGTGAAGTAACATACAAATAGACAAACATAAAAATTCAGCTGAACTTATTTTCGGTGTTTACGTGGTAGTACATCTGGCGTAGAAACAAAATTGGGGCATTTTGAAAAATTGTACAGACAAAATCACATTTTTATTTATATAGATTACTTAAAAAAAGCTAACGGTTTCAACGAAAGTAACGTAAGTAGTCATCAAATTTCAAATTAATAATTTAAATCTGTTCCATTTCTTATCGTGATAAATAGATAAAAAGAGTATAATAAAATTCAGTAGGAAAATAACACTTTACTATGCATATTTCAGACATAAGTTCTAAAATGTTACAATAATAAAATGGTAATAAAATATAACAATAAAATCCATTTATTGAAGCGAGCGAATGTTAGGAGCAAGTGGTAATTAATAAACTTAAGCCGTTGAATGAGATTTTTATTCATTTGATTGGGGTTATAAAGGTATTAACACTCGACCAATAAGGTGATGCGGTGAGTAGTCCCAGTAGATTAGATAATACATATAATATAGTGGTGTAGATTAGAATACATGAAGAACGTGTAGAAGAATATTATAAAAGATGTTTATTGTATTACATTATAAAGTAGTGTACAAAGGGGATCATGTAGTTATTTAGTGGATAGTGTATACCATAATATATAGTGTACTGTGGTGTTGGACCACCGGCAAATACAAGAACAAGTAATGACAGCCTACAGACGAACATACTGCACGCCTTTCACTTTTGTTAACACCCTGAGAAACGAGCCAACGAAATAACAACCTATCAAGAAAAAATGAGCTCAAAATATCATTAAATGTTCGTTAAGGTTGAACTCGATATGAAAGAACTGAGATTTAAAGTGTGTTCGTATCGGTGTGTGAGTGTATTGGCTCGAAATGAAGAGCAACCTTTATTTATAAGTCATTTATAACGATCAAAAGTCGACAACATGCTATCTTCTACCTATGTGAAATATTAAGTGTTGAACGGGGCCCACATACATTTCGATACATCGTAAATATATCGGTACACCACTATCTCATTCTCATAGATACTATATACGTATAAGTGGAGTGAGCACGACCGTACGCACGCGCTCCGCCGTCACGATTGGATGGATCACGCAAGTCCTGTGTCCAGTCTTTTAGATTTAACTCGTTCACTCTCTCATTCACCATTAATATCTGCTTTGCTACAAGGAAATTTAGTTTATATACACATGTTCAGATATCTTCGCACCTAATAATAGAACGAATTATACCAATAAAATATCAAGGTCTTTCAATTATTGAACTTAGTTATTCTATACAATAGAGAACATAACACGACTACATTTACTAACCTAAATACTATATCAAATTTGTTATTCATAAAATATCATTGTGCCCATAACAAGCAGTTTGTATTTGATCTGCTAGTTCCAGGGCTACAAAAAATAGTTTTGTTTCTTATCACATGGTCAGCCAATTATATGGCTGGTACATTTAAGAACAGAAAAGGTTGAGGTGTAAAAGACAATAATCAGAGTTTCTCCTCTTAAATAATGAATTTCATTATACAGCCAGACCCTGTGGTGAATGTATTGAAGGTGTCATTTGCAGGGTGGAAAGTAGTTGCTTTTCGGTGAGCCTGGCATGCTGATAAGCATATTTTTCCATTCAGTGAGGAAGGCATTACCACGTCACTCCTCCTTTTACTTAGTAACGCCTCTACAGGTTCAAACCAGCCTTTCGGCTGATGACCTAAATAACAACAAAATAACATTAAAAGTTAGTTCACACATTAAATACTTTAACTGCAGCTTTTTAAAATGAATGCAATTTTCTTCTCGAGAAAAGCCTTTACAGACAATTTTTAAGGCAAACACATGTACATCCAGCAAGCGTACATAAGGGAGAAATAAAATTCGCTAAGTGTAGGGTGAAAAAATTATACGAAAATAATAGTACAGTAAAATAGTACAGTAGTAGTAAGATTGTTACCTTTGATTTGATTCCTACCTAGAAGTACTCGGTTCGATTCCGAAAATGGCTACACCATAGTTATTAACAATCAAGCAGTTGAAGCGACATTAAATAGGAAAATTTTAATTAATACAATAATATAATGACACATTAATACACTCTCAATTTATCCATTTACGTTAACCCAAATTCTGGAAATCTTAATATGTATTTGTTGTTTACTGAACACTTGAATAAAAAAAAATACATAAATAAACAGATGTAAATTATAGAATTACATAATAATTAGATGTAGATTGAATGGACGCCTACCTCGTTCAATGGTTATGTTAACAAATAAACACATTATAAGACGAGATGACCTTTATGATGATTAAATTTCCTAGTATTGTACTTCTTCATGTTAATGCCATATGTACCTATTTTGATTACATTACATGTTAATCATAAGAATAAAATTTATTAAAAAATCCTTTTAATATTCCCTACATAATATATTTCATTTTTACCATAATTGATTATACATTATGTTGAAAACCATGTAGGTATAATATTGTAATCAAAATTCTTAACTTCGTGTGTTCAATTCAGCTTTAGCTCTCTTATTTCTGTAGTTAATAAGAATTTGTAATACTAGTACTTATTGGCCTTCATTTCTAATAAATTTTTCATAGAGAATCAATTGCAAAAATTGTCCCATTAGATCTTAACCGATAATTTTTTTTACTTTTTAACAACATGATGGAAAATCAATTGCATAAATCACACCATAGATCTTAACCCACGATATACTTAAATTCTTGTATACTGTACTCCTATCATAGTAAATCAATTCATGTATCAGCAACAGTGGATTGTTGATATTTCTTGTGTATATTATGTAAATAATTTGTGTAATTATGTAAATTATGTATTTAAATGTTTTTAAAAATATGTTTGTAATCAGCTTGTTTTGCCATTACAAGTATTTTTTTTACATAAATTAAAAAAAACTCGTAAGGTTTTGTCACTCTGTAGTGATAAACCAGTACTATTAATTCCGTGTTAGCAATAGCCTAGAATTTTTCTTTTGCATTTATTTGATTAAAGATTTAATGCATTGACAATAGTTATCTTGTAGAGAGAATGCCTGAGGAAAGGATCTCTTTCAAAGTTTTTAAATACAGGCCGGTGGGGAGAAAAGTTGTTGGGAGGCCACGCAAGAGATGGTAATAATTCAATAGGTTTTTGTCGCTGTTGAGAGTCGGAACAGGTCTAAGCCTTCATTGTTAGAAGAAGAAGAAGAAGAAGAAGAAGACATTTATGGTAATATTGGCTTGAATTAAATGTATCTTAATGTAAGTATAATTCAGTTTTAAATCGTAATATTAATTTGATTAATTTCGACATTTTTTAAAAAGTTTTATCAGCTTTCCAAGGTTAGTCCCAGTAAAAACTCAGTTTGTTCTCTTTTGCTTAAACCATTCTATTAAATTCATTTATTCTATTAAAACAATGCGGCAAAATTTAAAGTTTGTAAGTTTCTGTGGTTTATGAAATGGTTACGATAAGTTTTAACTGGTTAAAATTTCCAGACACTATCCGGGAATCGGAACCGAAACCTTCCCATTTGTACTCTAGCACACTTAGGCTACTTACAAAAAGTAATTTTCCGGGTTCAATTAGCAGCGGTTCTTAAGACTTTTTTAATAATCCCGCTACATATATTTCTGATTAACATTAAAATATATTATTACGTGAAATAAAACAAAAAACTCATCTGTACTGTTTGCCGGTTGGTTCAAGACAACTTTATTTTTTACATTGTTGTAAATTACAACTTTGGAATCAAATAACGTCAATGTATAATAAAATAAAATAAAATATTAAATAAATTTTGAAAAATAATTTTGTTTTACTTTATTTTGGTTAGTTCAAAAAAAATTAAATATTTTGGGGTTTTTTTACTAGTTAAATTGAAATTTAGAGAAAAACAAATGTTATGTAAATTAAATATTTGCCTGCACGGGCCTTCGGGCCAGCCCAGTCACTCAGCTGGTAGAAAGTTGCTATTATTTGTTAAGTAACACCGGTTGGGCAAGCGACTTTATATGGTGACCAGTTGACAGCATCCATGAACAAACTCTACTGGGGGTCCCTGTTCAAACTCATGTCTAATCTACGTCAAAAAATACAGCAAAAAGCAGCGATCAAATTGGGTAGTTTTCAACAATGAACAGTTCCCAATAACAAATAAAAGCTAAAAAAAAAAATTTGCCTGCACTAATAAAATGTAGAAATCAGCTGTTCTAAATAAATAATTGCAAACTAACACAAAAGCTGATTGCTACAAATTTCCGGCTAAGGTCTGGATATTTTAACTAAAAAAAGCAACCAATTTTTTTCTATAGTACTAACTAAAACTGTACGGGTATATTTTTATGCAACCAGCAGTATTTATTATGTACTTATTTAATGTTCTGTTTTCGTCTTGTTGAGGAAATTACCAAAGAAGTCACTGGTTTTTTTTATATGATCCATATTTCAGCATATTTTTAATCTCGATAATAATAAGTGTTTAAATTTTGTGTTGATTTGTTTCCTTTTTGTTTGTATGTATGTTTTAAGTTCTGACGTTTGACAGGATGAATACCAAAGTATTTTGCAGAGTCTGCTTCAGTGTGTCGTTTTTGTACACTGACGGGCATGAGTCTTTTCTTAGTGTATATTTTACGAGCGTACTTTACGAGGAAAATAAGTTAATTATTTTAAACAAAATAAGTATTAACTTGCAGAAAAAAAAACTATGATAATTAAATGAAGAGGTCTTGTTAACACATTCAATGCTGAGCAATTATGAGGTATCTCTTCCGTTGGGCTGATTACTCGTGCAGCGTGTTCTCCGTTTGCTTTATGTAGGGCCTACAACCTATGTTACTATTGTTTTTATAGATTTATTTATTTGCGACCTATAAATGGATTTATGTTTTCTAATAACATAAAAGTAAACAATTCAATCTTTTTTGGGTTTATATTCGCCTGTTATAATAAATGTACTTTTTGTTCGAATTTCTCCATTTACCTTTACGATTTACGCGTAATTTGTTGTATAATTTTAAACTGTAAATAATATACATTTAAAGTGAATGTTAAAGTGTAAGCCACTTTGAATTGATATCTGCAAAGATACTAAATTCACGGCTTCAACTGCACCCTGAAAATCCGTTAAAAATATTAAACGAGTATGGTATACGAGGGTAGAAGATCGTGTAACGAAAATTCAAAAACGAACTGCAAGATTACAAAGGAAAACCCTTTCTGACGGCTATATAATAGCAACAAACTGATATCCGACAGACGGTGTCCCTGCGGAATTACTTACAATGATAACAAAACAGAACCCGCTAGGTGAGATGGCAGCCTGGCGGTAACACCTACCCATGACCCGCTAGGTGAGTCTTTAGCATTGAATGTGTTAATTAATAATATGCTTATGAAATACCTCTTGTGAAAACTTGAAACCCATAAAAAATTTACTGACATAAGTGAAAATTTAAAACAATTTCAAGAGAATTTTATTTATACAGGATTATATAAGTCACTCCCATTGTAGAGATAGGAACACATACTACTAAAACTTTAGGATTACAACCTACATGTAAACGATTGAACAGAAAAGGTTACTGAAATATTTCACTGTTAACAATAACAACGATTTAAATTTATTATAAAAAAATAGAATAAGCTACCATAGTTTTTTAATTGTAATTCTTGAATGAGGGTGTGGTTTATTTATAAATAACGTATGAATGTACCTTCTTGCACATATGGAGTACATACATGTATATGCACATGGCATACATATACGTGCACTACTCTTAGGTGTAGCTTATCCCTGTCTAGTCTAATACCTAGGCGGTAGACGTCGACGACGTGTCTAAACAATAGGAAACCCCACCCAGAGAATTCATTTTAACGGACAGTTAATAGAGATTCAATGCCAGATGAATGGAAGAGCAATACATAATACGGACTAATACAGATTAGTATTTTTTAACCTTATATTAAAACACAAAATAATTAAAGCCTTGAATTATTTCTGACTTCTAATACATAATCATTACTATTATTACGTACACTACCTATCCATTACCAGTTACATATTGTCTCTCTTTAATAGACAAACACACCAATCTATTCATACTAAATTATGCCATCCATGTTTTTCCACTCGTTTGAAAATTTTAATTGTTTCTTCGTTACATTGAAACTAACAATTTTAATTGATTAACATAATAATAGTAAGATGTTTAATTAATATATAATAAATTCATGGGAAGGTTATAACAGAATACTTTAACATTTAATTATCAAATATAGGTTACACAATTTAAAATGCGTTAATACAATGTGTAACGTGATAAGATAATTTTTTTTGTAGACCTACTGAGGTTATTTTTAATTTTTTTAAATTACAACAATAGCTTGTTTATTGGGAAAAGTTTAAAAATTTTAGAAGAGATAAATAATTTAAAAGTAGGTAAAGAAAACATACAGGAAGTTGGAGAATTCTGCTATCTAGGGAGTAAAATAACAAAGGTTGGTAGAAGCACAAGTGATGTCAAAAGTAGTATTGATCAAGCTAGAAAAGCCTTTGAAATAAAAAAACAGCTTACTGACTACAAACATTGACTTACAGATTAGGAAAAATTTCTTAAAACACTATATTTGGAGTGTAGCATTATACGGGAGTGAAACATGGGTGATAGGGGCTGTAGAAAGGAAGAGGATAGAAGCTTTTGAAATGTAGTGTTATAAATGTTAAAGATTAGGTGGCTGGACAAGATAAGTAATTTAGAGGTTCTTAACGAGTGGCGGAAAAAAGAAGTATAGGAAGCATCTTACCAGAAGAAGGGATAGGCGCAAGGGGAGATATCTTAAGATATCCAGGTATTGGTCTATCAATAATGGAGGGTAATATTGAGGGAGTGAATTGTAGGGGGAGGCAAAGGTTAGAATACATAAAGCAAATTACAAAAGATGTAGGGTGTTACGAGTATGTAGATATGAAATGACTTGCGCTTGGAGAACTGCGTCAAATCAGCGAGAGACTGATGACAAACAAAAAAATTTGGGAAAAGTAATTCCTTATAGTATTAGAGAGTTATAAGTGTGCAAAATTTTTAGAATATCCAGGACTCAACCCCGCGACTTTCAGCTCTATAATCCACGACGATATAACAGTCTACTAATGTCACACGAAGGATGTGACACGAAAGGTTTTTTAATTTTAATTTTTGTATGAGGGTGTGACTTATTTACATTACAAGAATACTTAAGAATTTGTACAGCGAGGGTTTGCAATTTTGTTTTCTTCAACTAACAGTAAAACTCTGTCGAATTCGATCATTGCAATAGCTTATTTTTTGGTTAACATGCACATGTAAGTGTGGAGAAGAAAGTACGAAGTCTTCAATATGTGGTTCAGCGAAATTCCTTTTTTTGTGTGCAATGGTTCCATTGCCCCTCATTTGGCCAATGTGGATGTATAGTACTTCGATCAAAGGTTCAGCAAAAGAAGAAAAATGGCATATTCAGTTATATAATCTTTACTACGAACCCAATTAATTGTTTTTATACATCAAAACCTCGGCAAAATACACACGACCATAAAAATCTAAACACTTGTTTATTATTAAGATTATAAAATCACACAATTCCAAGAATACGAACATTAAACATTATCACAACCAAATCTACCACAAAATTCACAAAGAAATGCTGGAATAGAGATGTATTATAAAACACTTCGTGGGTTTGTGATTTCCTCAACAAAAAATACAGGATATTTTTAAACATTGCTGGTCCTATGAATTTGCTGGTGCAATCAATATTAAACAAAAAATAAATGTCAAAACTTAAAATTAAATACAATCAAAAAATTTGAATACGCAGGCCTACTTTCTTATTTTATTAAATTCTTTTAAAACTTCAGCAGCAGCTTTTTTACTAGCGTTTGGTATGGATAACTTTACGGAATCAGTGGATTCTACTATTAATATTTTCCCGATCCTGGTAGAGAATCGAACCTGAACCTTTCGCTATCCAGTAGCCTATACAGCGCAGTTTACCGTTATAACAACTGGGCCATTTGATTTTAGACAGCTTCGTTCAGGGAAATAGTTTTTACTAAAAAAAAAAAAAAACAGTAATGTCAATGTTAAAATCCATTATTATATTTCGTGAACAATCTTTAATACTTCTAAACATTTGTTTAAATATTTAATGTCCCATCACTGGGTGGTTTATTCCGCTATGTCATTTATGGTAATTATTCTAGTTTTATTTTATTCCATTTTTATTCCTTGTGCATATTTGAACAGATACAAATTTTTATAAGAGTTAAAATAATATCGGTGACAAAAATAATTCAGATTATAAGCTAACTGTAAGAAAACTGGAACTTTTGAAAATGACAAATCATATATAAAAATATTATATTTCAATGTATATACTTCGAGTTTTTGTTAAACTGATTGTAAATAATCCATTCATACATATTATAAAGAGTTTTTTGTCATCAGTCTCTTGACTAGTTTGATGCAGTTCACCAAGCTGTGGCTGTTCTATCTTGCGCAAGTCGTTTCATATCTACATACCTGAGACACCCTACATCTTTTGTAATTTACTTTAAATATTCTAACCTTCACCTCCCCCTACAATTCACTCCCTTAATATTACTCTTTATTATTGATAGAGCAATATCTGAATTTTTTAATTCATTCCCCACTAACCTATCCCTTCTTCTACTAAATATTTCTCTCATCCACTCGTCTAATAGCCTCTAAATTACTTATTTTCTCCACCCACCTAATCTCTTAACATTTTCCTACAACACCACATTTCGAAACTTTTATCCTCTTTTATTCTACAGCCCCTATCACCCACGTTTCATTCTTGTATAATGCTACACTCTAAACATAATACGTAAGAAATTTTTCCTAATGTGCAAATCAATGTTTGTAGTCAGTAAGCTGTATTTCAGAACAGAACAAATATAGAGAATTACTTGTCCAAAATAAAAACCACATTTATGGTAAAAACATACTTAAATTTTCTCTAGTGCAAAGAATTATCTCATTTTCTAAGTAAACGCTTAAACCTATCGATTACGTAAAAATATTAAAATAGCAATTTTTATTCCGTCTTTTATGACACTATGACTGTAAAATTTTTGGTCCAGCTAAACCTGTGATTACTAATAAAGTAAAACGTACGTATCCAATCTAAAATGCTTGCACATTATTGCCAATGCCTTCTGGTTCAACAAAAATGAAATGTTACATTATAACCCAAAAAAACAACCCTATGTGTCACATAAAAAGTCTTTTCATAAAGTTTCATAAAAAAACCGACCAACTTCGATTCACGAAAAATATTATATATAATTTTTGTGAATATTGATTTATTTAATGTATTGGTATTATTACAATTAAAATTAAATGTTTTTAAACAAAATTTCTTTTTTAAAAAGAGTAAAATTATCTTTTAAAAGTACCATTAAACACGTCTTTATTATAGGAAACGAGACACAAGAAAGTTTTATACAAAGTAAATACTACGAACAAAATTTCAGAAATTAGGATCAAACTAATTTATGGAATATCTGGACGAACATAATTTTGTGAGATTAGTAAATCTTTCTTGGAATATAATAGTAATAACATTATAATATAGAGTTAACACAGAACCGTGTTGTTTTCGTGATTATTTACATGGTCGAAGTATATATAATAGCGCAGTAAAATGAGTTATTAAGTTAGTTTTGGCGGGTGAATATGTACACAAGGCGAGAGATTAAAGCGAGAGAGATAGGTTGATGAAGTAGAAGAGAGAGGTCGCCGTAAACAACATAGAAGATCGTCTAGAAAATATGCAAACCGTTTCGTGAAGGTCAAAAATAAAAGTATGAGTGTATAAAATAAAAAATGTTAATACTGCAACCCTACAATAAGTATAAATAATTTTTTCTAGAAGGTACCTTCCTTCTAAAGAGTATCGAATTATAATGGTTTTATTCTTGGTACGCGCGATATCCCCGAGAAATCAATTTATTGGACTCATTCTGAAATGGGTCCGTTCTGGTCCGGACTCGAGCGTCGTGTGAACTCACGTTCCAACTATTACGTGTACTGTCCTATTATTCTCGTGTACACGATCTGTTCTTCACATCCTCCTCGGCCGACGGTCGGTCCAAAGCGTCTAACTTGCACCACACCACTATCATTCTATATATACACACATATATAAACTCATCAACCACCTAACCACGCGGTAGATCTACCCGACCAGTTTTTAATAAAATGAGATGACCTGATTCACAACTTATGATGACCATACATTTAACCTGACCTGCATTTAAACCTCTTGTATACCTACCCTTTAAGTATAAATACAATATCCATTTTTTTTAATAATTTCATATTCAACGTGGTGCATAAATATCTTTATAATGCTACACAAAAATAACCTACATTATTATCCTCTTAAGTTACTTAACTATTATTTATTTTGATCACAAAAATTCTACAGATACTATGAAAGAAAACGTGACGTAGTTTAATATACGAACATCATATTATAAAAAAGATAAAAAATAAATAACAATTAACTTAGCAGTAATATTTTCCCTTTATTGATTTACTACTTGCTGTATAACAAAATATAAAAATTTAAAGCCCTAATTGGGAACTGGGTGAAAATTTTCATCTATCACCGTTCTCATCGTCTGCATTAGCAGTAATTGCAAAACAGTCGGACGTAAAACCAAAAAAAAAACTACTGCTAATTTCCCATATTTAAATTTTCACTCATTGCCTTATAGCTTCACAGTAATTAGTATGAATACAATCAAAAAACTTCTTCTACAAGCTCTCAGGAAAGTAAAAGGTAGAAGAAAGAGACCTGCGTTGGGCAAAGCCTCAAACACAACATCTAAACTTTCCTAGTTCTTTCCAAGTTCCCTTCGACTTGGTCTAATGACCAGCTGACCAGGATATTCTGACCAGCTGATAGCTAATAGAATATATAATAGGTAGATAGGACCAGGATTTCCGGGTGTAAGATGGAATATGAATGGGTTATGTGTTCTTGTGATTCGTTTTGAAAATGTTTGTAAAAGTGTTCGATCGAATTTTGAACAAAAGGTATTTAAAAATCTGTGTGTAAGGTTTCGTTACTAAGGTAACCAAGGTTTCGGAACTATGCCAGTCAGCTTTACTGCTGTGCAAAACCATCGGTATTAACAAAAATTCAGCGTTTCCAATCAAAGCTTTTACGGAGGATAGTTACCGCCCCCTATTATGTAACCAATAAAACGCTACACTCAGACCTAAACGTACCCTACATAAATGACGTTTTCTTAAAACTCTATACAAAATTTAGGAAGAAACTCGTGAACCACCACAACCCATTGATCTCAAATCTGGCTACGAAAACTCTCCCAAACAATCCAATAAGACGTCTAAAACGTCGATGGAGCCGAGACTTCATCAATTAACGTAGTACTGTAATTGACTATCCATTACAGTGTTCTAAATGCTGCACTTAATGCTACACTTATCTATTCACGTCGGAGTTCTGTTACTAGACTGTGTCTCCACTCACGTTTATTTATCATGTTATTTTTTCCCAAATTTTGTGTTATCAAATTCACTGATTGTTTCCAACCGATTGTGAATTTCCTAAATAGAGAAAAAAATATTCTGGAAAGTTACCCCTCCTATGCCTATAATATCATTTCAACACAGCTATCATCACATTTAATTATTGTAAAATTTTTAGTTCTAAATAAATCATTGAAGAAAAAAAATATTTTTATTGATAATCGATTACATTTTAAAACTAGAAAATCGTAGGTAGAATCATTTCAAAACATTTATCAGACGTCCTTGGTAAATTACAGAATAGGTAATTTTTAAAAAAACTAAATTAAAATAATCTGTTATTTCTAATCTAATGTTATAATAATAATTTTACATTGTAAGATAATGACAGGTAAGCTAATACTCTCGTAAAAATCAATAGAATAAAATTAATTTTATCTTAAGTAGCCTTCGTTTGTTAAAACGACTATAAACTACTTATAGACAACAAATAAGTATTAATAGTATATAAGTATCAACCAATATACAACAAATTATGCTCTGTAGAAATGTATAAAGACCCACATCTTAAAACCAAGTAGCCTGAATTATATATAGGTTACTATTAGTACTTGATACCGATGAAATGATCGTCTTGAAAATGGGTATTAATACAATAACATTAACATAATGTTATAAATAGCGGATTACTCTTGGGAAACTTGTCTTAAAATATCTGATAACAGTATAATAGTACGTACTATTAGTATATTGCGAAAACCTCTTTGCAAATTATATTGAATTTTTAACTGCCACCGTACTACTTGTTATCAATTAAATGATTCCGTTTTTCTAATAGACTGCACGGTATTATATTAATACTAAAAATTATATTATTATCTTAGTAATAGTACAAAATGTTACCTCCATGGAGCAGTGGTAGCGTGCTATTATCCATGAGTTCGATTCCCAGGTAATATCTGTAAATTTAAACAAGTTAAAACTACTGTCATTTGAAATAAGGATCAATTTAAATAGAGATTACCAAGTAACGTATGCTCATGTCTGGCTGTCGGTAACCATACAAAGTTACTCAACTATCAGGTGTTACTTAACAATCAATTACAACTTTCAACAAGGTGACTACACACCAACGGACTAAAGACTGCAGACGAGATCTAGCCAATAACATCCAAAGTCGGCTGTGAGGTTGCCCCTTCGGTAAGTCACACTCTGTTCCACCGAACTCCAGCTGATTTTTGTTAGGTATCCACATCGGGACCACAACGTGACAACGCAGGATACGATTAACGAAAATCAATTGGCTCTGTGCTGTGATCTAGATCTCTATGCTTCACCTTCATCTGCAGTCTCTAGTTCGTTAAGGTATAACTGGACTAGTCCTAAGCCCATCTATATTAAAATAAAAAATCTAGTGTGAAACACTCAGCAAGTTTCTCTTGCCAATGAAAATTATGAAACTATATAGGCCTAATCTATGTTTAATCATTAGTAAACAGTGTAAAATGAAGAAAAACCTAATTTTAATTATGAGTGATTACGAAAAATTAAAATCAATAAACTAGGCTCTGTAGAAGGTGTAGAAGTGCTTGAAGTTTTATTTTATCTATATTTATTTTTACACTTTTGTCTCAAAATTTATACTAATACCACAATATTAAAAAAGATCCCATGTGTTTACCGATTTTGGTTTGGAAAATAAAGGAAATTACTAAGTAACTGTAAACTAATAATAATTGTTGAAAAAATATTTGAAATAAAAGTTTTAGGTTTTTTTAAATTACCTACAACTTTAATTATACACTTTTTCCCTAATATGTATATTAAGGTTGCAATAAAAAGAAACATTCTTAATAACAAGAGCACAACCCCAAGAATTTCAGCAGACATGGTACTTATCCTATTTCGTAGAGCTTAAAAGTGTAGTAGGCTAAATAAGGCGTTTCATTGTTAATTGTAGGGGCCGTTTTTGAGAAAATCGTAAAAAATTACACGAATAAACTTCCGGTGACCGATTTTCATGAAACTTTCGTGTCCGATTCCCTAGTGGTACCTAACAACAGTTCCAAGTTTCAATTTCGTGCAAAAATTTGTTCTTGGAATATTTTGTTTACACACGCGTCACAATTTTTTTTCAGTGGACCTGAAAACGCGTATACTTATTTCCGGTAAAATCTCAATTTTTAAAAATAAGTTAATACAATACTTTCCTTCCTTATAATAAATTCATTTAAGGCAAGAGAAAGTAAAAATAAGTAAATAATGTACAAACACACTCTGACCGAACGATGAAATAGGGATAGGATTGGAATTTCAAGTGTTTAGGAGTTGTTTCTTCTGACAAGAAATATAAAAGAGGAGAGTACACTGTGGTGATATCCAACGTTAGAGGCGTGATATGGCGTCACATGGGATGTGAGAAAGCGGTTTTTTTCAAAATCTCAAATATATTCAGTACTTAACATTACATGATATTAGAAATGTTTGAAAATAATACGTCAGACGATTAAGCTAATTATTTTTTTTTGTTTAACGTCTGACTGTTCTGCAACTACTGCTAATGCACACGGTGATGGATGAAATGATTTTTTGTAACGTATGAAAATATGCCGTGCCTGAATGGGATTCGAACCCAAGGCCGCGTGATGAAAGGCGAGAACGTTACCAACTACGCCAATGCGGCCGGCCGATTAGGCTAAATTACATTATGTGAACTTAAGCAATTACAGAGTAAATCTAATTGCGTTACATTACTAACAATGATCACGAGGTGCAGGGAATTAACAATCAAATCTATTGGTAATTTGTAAAATGATATGTTAAGTACTTCAAAAAAATTCAGAAAAGTAAATTACAGAAACTAATGACTGTCTCAAATAAAAAAATGCATTGTAAATTGATTAATTAACACAGGATTGTTTGCTATAACTACTAATAATTTAAACAATTTAAAGAAAGTATTGCACGAATATGAAATTTCTAATAATAAAATATTGTACGAAAAAATAATAATGCAAATTGTTCGTCACGAGATTTGTTATGGAGCAAAATAGCTATGTGAAAATTTATTAATGATAATTTAGTTCAGAAAAAATATTTGGACTAATACACTTGTTTTTCAGCACGATGTTTCTATTAAACTTTTAATGTCCTTATTACCGATTTACTTTGCATTTAAGTAACCGATATAAATGATGTTAATACATTTCATTTGGGAATCAATTTGCCGTTAATGATTATTATATCGGATGGTTTTGTGTAGTTACATCGTGAGTTAAAAATTCTTTTCGTGCTATATGCTATGAAGTTTTTATTCTTATTTTTGTCTTTGTTGTTTTTTTTCATAAACTGAGCAAGTATTATTATAATCATTTAAGTATTCTTTGAATAAGTTCGTAATTATTGTTTATTATTTTCAAGTTGTTATTCTAGTTGATCACGAAAGTTCATAAAAACAAATTGAATACATTTAGTTTTGTAAGTATTGTTACACTTTATGAGAATGAAACAGCACAGAATTTTAAAAGTTTATTCAACATTCCATACAAGATGAATTTTTAAAAATTACACTGAAATTAAAGTAAACTCTTGTAATTCTGGAGTAGATATATTAAAAATAAAACTGGACGTAACTTAATTACATCATAAATACAATACATCATAAATAAATATATTTAATAATTAAATAGATTGTATAGATATTCTGTTATTATTGTTAATAAATAAATTTAAAAAATCAGTGTTAATTACCAATTAAAATAAACCAAATTTTATAGATTTATAAATAAAAATCTGGTGTGAAATACTTACACAACTCTCTCTTGCCCATGCAAGTAATTAACAATATAATCTAACATCAGCAATAAAACATTAGAAATAAACAAAAAACTAACCTCAGTAAACATAACCTAATTTTAATCATGAATGAAAGCCGAAAATTGAAAATCAACCTCAGTTTGGCTTAAAAGTACGGAAAATCACTCTTTCACGCTAAACTAGTCTCTGTAGAGAAAAATTTTCTAAATAAAAGTTGTAAACCTTTTAATTTCCTATAAATTTGATTAGACACACTTCAAAATAGACATTTTCCTCTACGAGAGCACAGCCTCTCCAAGAATTTTAGCAGACATGTCGCCTACTCTATCTCATAGAGCATAAAAAAATGTAGTAAATGAGGCGATTTAAAAAAATACACTCGTAGGAGCCGTTTTTGAGAAAATCGCAAAAAAGTGAAAAATGACACAAATAAACTACTACTTCCGGTCGACCTACTTTGATGAAAATGTTCGTGTCGAACGTCCAGATCCGGTGACAACTCGATTTCGAAAAATCGACAACAATACTTCGATTTCGAAAATAATACTTTCCTCCTATGCATTCATATAGGCAAGAGAAAGTAAAAATCAATGAAACTTCAACATATTGGTTATTATTTGGTCGAACTACTGTATTAGTAAAGCTAGAAAACGGTTTATAAAATCTCTTTACTGGCCCTAACCGGGTATCGAATCAGAGCTCTTCGGTAAATCTTTTCTCTTAACAGATAGCCCGGCTTTATTAGTAAATAAGTAAATATAAACAAACATTTTTTTGTCAATTTAACTATACATTATACTACTGACTGTTTTTACATATCAAACTTAGGAAGAAGAAGTGGAAAGGTTATCTAAAGACACTTTACTTTATTTACAGCTACTTTACAGAACTCAAAAAGGTAACTGACCAGTCATTCACTCGAAGTGAGCAAGGGAACTATTAAAAAACCTAATTTTAATTTTAGAATGATTAAGTACCTACTTTATTCAAGTTCCGTTTAAATGTAAGCTCGTTTAAAATTAACTCCACATAGTGTTGAGTATAAACCTATTAATAAAATTGCGTAAAGACGGAAATCGGTAAATAATAAATGAATGCAATAATTCAAACAAGTAAACAATAAGTTTGATTTTAATAGCAAACATAAACTACGTTTTATATAAATGTTTAAGAAGTAAAAAAGCAGTAACATATTACAAAAGACATTTATTTAAATAATTTGTTAACAATTGATTGTGAATTTCTAATGAGATGAATACGGGATAGATATTAAAGAAAAATGTTTATTAAAATGGAATATTGATTTTAGATGTGTTTAAAACTTACAACGAATCAATAACAGAGAGAATGTAGTAGTAGTTTTTTCTCTGATTATGTTAATAAAGGTGTGTAAAATAATATTTTGTTGTATTTCTTTAAATATTAAAGAAATCTTTCTTTTTAAAATAAAGTAAATGTCAAGTTTACTAAAACATATAGGCATACAAAAATAAATTTCAATAAAACACGACGTTTCATCTAAACCTGACGCAAGACAAATATATCAAAATTGATTGCATGTATTCTTCGGTGTGACTAACTACATTTTTTTTAATCTAACTGAAACTGCAACTTTCCACTGAAACGAATGATTCCATTTATATGCAAGCACGTCTTTCGGCTTAACTAAAGATTTCTTGTACTGTTCTTTCTGACAAATTCGTCAACAAATGACAAATATTTTAAAGTATAAACTCGTTCCTAAGGAATGTTATTTACACAAAATGTTGTTGACAGTGTTATAAATTGAGAAAAATATAACCTTTTATGGTACCTAGTCTGAACATTAGTGGGTGTAGACTTTTAAAAAGAATTCTTCGGTATTTAATGTAAAAATACAAACTCAATAATAATTTGAATGCATCTACAAATAAATTACAATACTTTATAAGGTCTATTTGCGACAAAATCAATTAAGTTCTTTTGCTAAAAATAGTCGATTGATTTATTCAACAGGTGGGGTGACCATCAATAAATTCATTTGTGATTTTTAGCTTTTATTATTTTGTTTTATTTAAATCAAGTTGAAACGATTGTCAGATAACACCATAAAGTAGACCTAACTTCGTTCTCGAAATATGTATTAGCATTTTATTCGCTTCGCCACCGTGTTCATGATCATGGAAAATTAAGGGTAAAGACTTTAAATAGGCTCTGTTTTACTGTTGTAAATACACTTCGTGAGTGTATTTTTAAAAGAAATTTTATTTAGGACTTCGTACTAGTATTTTAAAATGTATTCTATTTTTATATGGTTTAAGGCCTTAAGCACCATGTTAAGTAACTTGGCATATTTCAGAAAAACTGTTTATAACCCTCACATTCCCAGCATTCTTTCTTAGAAAATTGCCTACTTTCTTACGTTTAACCGATGGTCTAATTTATCTCTCGGTGGAACACCTGAAAATGTGTAAAGGTAATCTACATTTCGTTAAGTCTAATAACTTTTTCAATTTTTTCCAATTTTATTTTATTTTTTAGATTGTCCTCACTTTATTAATTTTTTATGTGAAGTTAGTTAATATTTTAGTGTTGACACAAAATATGACAGGTCTACTCGTTTCAGTTGTTTCTACATTCCTCCTAAGCCTACGGTGTTCAGTGCAATGTAAATAACATTTTTGAGTAATTAAGTTGAAACTAGGTATTAAGTACTAAACATCTTTAAGGAACATTATAGGTAACTTACGAATTTTAAGTACAAATTCCTCAAGGTATTGACTGTACCCGTGTTTATATATGGAAGCAAAATAAGGACTGCGGATTCAAGAGAAGAAAGTAGGCTACATACTACAGAATTATTTTCCTTGGACTGTCAAAAGTTGTTCCAGATTTTTAGACCAACTTCGGGATGACGACATTCGAGCAGAGCTGAGAGTCCAAACAATGAACATTAATTATAAGTTCGTACAAAAGGAGATAGAGGGATCATGGTTATTAAATACTCCGAGGAATAATCCCTCTCGAAGCACAGAAGTACAGATCTGAGGGAAGTAAGGATGCGTGTTAGAGAAGATGGAGTCGGTTTTCTGATTAGTGTCGACCCGAACAGGCATAATTTTCTATCCGTGGTGGAATAAGAAATGCTAATATCCATATAATTTAACTAAGTACTGTGTTACAAAAACTAAATCTAAACTAACTTACCTACATAAGTTGATTTGACTACATTTGATTTAATTTAAGTTTTGAGATTTTTATTTTTTTATTTTTTATTCATTGTTTAAGATTTAAGTTTGATTTAACTACATAAATTATTTTTTGATGTGACTAATATGATAATAACAACTATGCTTGTTAATAGCTTGATATATTATTCATACAGCTTCAAAACATTTTATCTTCGGAGTTGAATGTAAAAACTAAAGTATTTGTATTTCGAATATTTTCGTTTATAGGGTAAAACGGAGTGACTAACGTAAAGCGTAGGCATACTTTTTATTTATATAATTTCTCGAACAACTAAAGTTTTTAATACAACTCCTTATTTTCAGAATGATGCCTATAAGAAATAAAAATTTGGCGTGAAAACGGGAAAGGCAATAAATAAATAAGTTAATCCACCACTTTAAGACTAGGAATTGTGTATGATAATACAAATTGTAACGGAAGCGGTAAACTGTAATTTATTATAATTATTATTCTACACTTTTAAATTTTTAATGCACCAGTAAAAAAGCCCTTTTGTATTTAGCAGTATATTAAATACATTTAGCAGTATATGAATTTAATACACTTAGTCTATATCAAAATCTACTGTAAAGATGTGCCTTCTAATGTAATCTAGTATCTCATAAACTAAAATTAATTACGTGACATTTTGTACAAAATATTCTTCTCAATAAAATTATGATCATAAATTTCAATATAATATAGTAGAAATAAATAAATGTAATTAACACATTTAAAATACCACAAAATAAAAATGAAGAAAATCCACAACCCTAAGTACGGACCTTGTTCAAAGAAACAACACTCTTGTCAAACATTACCAATACAAAAAAAAACTAAACTACAGAATAACAAATGCTTGTATAATGGAATTTTATATTAGCTTGGTAATTGGATTTCTAAATGTATTAAAAATACAAAAAAAATCTATATTAAGTGATTTGGTATCCTTAATAACTTCTTAACGTTATGTATATCCGCAATATCTGATTAAAAAAAGAAACCTTACATTAAAATAATGCTAATCGAGAACCTATGTTATTTAGTAAAAGACCTTCCATGTCAATACGACTGAAAAGCGTAACAGATCAAATTATTTGTTTATAGAAGTGTATAGACCAATTTTTATTTAATGGAATGCCGTTTTAAATATTTTTGAAATGTATTAGTACAAAAAAACTTGAGTACTTTTTTAGGGTTTCTTTGTAAATCATCCTATGCATACTAATAAGACGCGTTAATAGGCTTTTATGAAATTAACTAAAATAATTTATAAAAACAAGTATATTTTGTATATTTTATATTTTTTAAATGTATTAAGTTATTCCAAAATATTTTATAAAAGCTACTTACATGGACAAAAAATTATTATCATTACACAAGCGTGCTGTATAAATATTAACACAAATTAAAGTAGGTACATTGTAGATTTTATCATTTAAATTATAGCATGTGATTTTTAAAAGCCGATAACAGTTTTAAATAATATTTTAGGATTGCTTTTTATAATTTATATTTTTTAAATGATTTCTAAAAATCTTTAACAGAAATTGAATAAATTGCACAGTTCTTGAGTTGTAACAAAATAAACATTAACCACCTTCGTGACGTAATAGTAGAACGTAGACTGCTAAGTGACAAGTCACCGGCCTAATTCCTGACTAAAATCTGAAAATTTTCAATCCCACTAAAAACTTTCTTCTTAACTTTTTGCATTAGCTAATAATCGAGCAGTTGACTCAACTTTTTTTGGTTTAAAAAAACCACTCAATTTCATCGCTGCATTATGCTGAATATTTTAACAGATAAGTAATGGTGTTTATCCATGTGTGGATGTCAAATGTCAACATACATAATCACTCGTCAACTGGACTTAGCCTACTTAAGAACTGAAAATGAATTCCTACCAACTGGACTGAACTTGCTCAAAAACCTAAATTTAACTAAAACCACACAAACACAATGTCAGTCCTAAACGTATGTGAGTATGTGGTTATTAATGTGTAAAACATCTCATTTTCAGATTGTATGGACAACAAACCAAATAAATTTATCACAATTGTACGCAATTAGCTATTAATAAAAAATACTACATTTTGTTTTGCATTTGTAATGTGTGCCTGATGAAGTAAAGTGGCTTCATCTGTGCGGATCCAATCCATCAAGTTTCATAATTATGTTTTCCATTTTTCAACTTATCATTCGCTTTCCTTCAACTTTGCCTTCCTATATCAATTGAATTTGGCTAAGTTCTCATTATGTGTCCAAGATATGCCGTAAATTTTATCATGGCAGTCCGATACAGACATGTAGTCTACAAATTCTTAAAAATACCTTTTTGTTAGTTGTTTTACTTGTCCAGCCTATCTTTACCATCTTGCGACAAAGCCAAAAAATCGTCCATCCAATGGTAAACTCGCGAATGTGCAAATTCTCAGTTTTGCAGGAAAGCAAAAAACAAATTCAATGCTTTCTTTAACACACTTCGTGCATTTTCGTAACTTTACAAAGATTGTATCTCCCTAATCGAACAAGAAACATATTCGCGAGTTTACTACAACATGCGTTGGGTTGTATACATCAGCATACACTAACAAACTCATATTCGCAAAATTTGCACATTCGCGAGTTTACCATTGGAGGGACGAGACATCTCAAATACATTTAACTTTTAGATAGCTATATTCTTGTTTAAGGGTCTGTGTAATGAACCTGCGAATTAAGAAAAACCAAACATAACATTTCACAATTTTTTGACAACCGCTAAAAATTGTTACCACTTTTCTTCAAAAACTTCTTTGAAGATCCTATTCTACTTAGAAAAAACTTTTAACAAGATTAAAGTTACTGTACATTAACTTTCTTAACAGATCTAATTTCTAATTAATACTATTTTTCTATGTAACAACAGAAGTATTGTATCCAATACTTTATTATTCAGACAATAAATTTCTGAAAAAATAACAAAATTACATAAACCGATAAATTAATGAGTAGAGAAATAACTTCAAACATACTTTTAAAATATCGAAAACTAGATAATTTTCTAAAATAAATCAAACAAAGAAAACTGACATTGCTTTCTAAAGTGTAATAACCGACCTGACGAGACATGTGACATTTTATATAATCTTTAAAAATATAAATTCAACTTTCAGTAAAGGACATAAAAGACGATTAAATTATATTTTGGTGCTTTAAATTGTTATATTAATATGATAATCCATAACAATATTATAAAATTTGAAGATATTCTAGAATTATAGCCTTAAGTTAAAGATGATGAAGTAAAAAAATCAAATAGAAAGGAGAAAGCTGAATTATAAGTACGCTACGTACACTGGGTTAGTGCGAGGAAAGAGTAAAACGGCTACATCGTCGTCATCATCTTCAGTAGGCTAAGTAATATCGGCTCAGGATCCAACTTTTAATATTATAAGGACGAGAACAGGACATAGAATGGTTGTTTTGTATTTACTTTTACTTTTATTTAAAATTACCTTACCTACCTTTGACCCTAACATCTGATATTTGACCCCACAATGAAATAAAGTAAGAAGATACTTGCTTCGATGTAAGCAATCCACAAATAACTTACATATACATTTTTAAAATAACGAACAAAATTTAAAAAGTTAACGTTATTTTAAAATACTTATTATAAATAACTTTATGATGATGATTATGGTTTATAGCGAGTATAAAAAAATAAATTATAATAAAAATGTATTGTAGATATTATTAAAAAATTATATAAAAAATATTATGAATACATGTTTTAAAATGTTAAATTTAATCGATTGTTTAAATTACAATTGGTACAGACTGAAATCATCACCATCGAATAATTATTAAAAATTAATAAAAAAAACCACTGAAATGTATAATGGCTTTCAGAAAGTATAAAATTATTCTCGAATATTAAAAAAATAAAATTTAAATTTTGATTTATTTTTAACGTTTAATAGACACTTATTAATTAAAAACTAAATTGCTACAACTACCTAATTCGGCCGATGTGTAAATACAATAAACTCCTGGTTATCCGAATCCGGGTTAACTGAAACCCGGGTTATCCGAAAAGTAAAAAACAATACGCAGTATTTTAATGTTTTTAAACAAGTCTGCAACATTACAATTTGTTTACATGAAATAGAACAATTTTTAATTTAGATAAATGTTGATTAACATGATTACAATTTCATTATAATGTTAACAAAATTGACAATAGTAATAAATTAATATTTTTGATATATACACTGATGATTTTGAAGTATATCAGTTAGAAATAAACGATAATAAGTGTAACAATGTTCTTTAAAACCTGTAACCTAAATCAAAAACACTGTTTTTTCAATCTTGAAAACGCGTGTCAATGTTATTTAGCAGATTCAGAGCCAGGAAGTTTGGATGATGGTTGAGTCTTTCTTTATATTTACGGCTGAATTTTGATATAGTTTGTTTCACTGAGTCAATATTAAGATCAGCATATAGATATAGGTGTTTTTGATGTACCACGGAATTTGCAGGGCCCACCGCAAGAATTTTGACTGAAAATGTTCGGATATGTTTATGTTTAAAGTGCTGGATGTACCCACAATTAAATGTAATATTTTTTACAAATAAATTTAATAAACAAGAAATTATGCCCATAACGGGCAGGTGGAGTGTTAAATTATTTGCACTTGATCTGCTAGTTCCAGGGCAACAAAAAAAAATCTGTTTCTTATCACATGGTCAGCCAATATTATGACTGAACTATTTAAGAACAGAAGAGGTAGGGGTGTAAAAGACATTAGTCAGAGTTATCTTCTCTGAGAGTGATGAATTTCATTATACAGCCAGACCCTGTGGTGTATGAAGTGAAAGTGTCATTTGCAGTGTGGAAAGTAGATGCTTTTCAGAGGGCTGGGCATGCTGGTAAGCATATGCTATTTTTCATAATTCATAAGACCATAAGTCCAGATTGGTCTCAAAAGGGTTCTGTATATTAAAATTTTGGAACGGAGGTTCAATTTTGAACGAGGGTTAATTAAGCAGAAGAGTAGCTTGTGGCGGCAGTTAAGTTCTACACGTTTAGTACGCAAATGATGCTTCCAAGTTAGTCGCCTGTCAAGCCATAACCCAATATATCGCACCACTCTGGCTTGGGGGATATGAATGTTATTCAGCATCACAGGTGGACAAATCAGGATCTAATGTAGAACACCAACGAGGGTTTGTCACTGGGTGATTTCCTCAAGAACTAACAGTTGTAATGTCCTAAGCACTAATTTATTTTTGTTTTATTGAATAATCTAAAGCAGATTGAAATTTATTTGATTTTCTTGTAAAATCCAGTGATTTCCGTGGAGCTCTTCCTAGGCATAAGGTCCAATATTTCTTATATTCAACCAACAAACTTATTCTGTGGTTAATGCCGCAAAGTCCTATTACAATATTGTACTTCGTAAACAGATCCGTAATAATGCATCTCCTTTAAAAATGTTAACTATATAAATAAAATTGGTTGACGACAAGTACCAAGAAATCGGTAGAAATCTAATGCATAAAATCCCATAGACAAAACTAATAACATAAAGTCAATTACCTAACCACCGTATTATAATAAACTGTCTTTACAGTAGACAAGTCACCGTGAGAAAGATATAACAATGATCTAATATACTGTACATCCCCTGAACATTACTTAGCCGTAAATAATTATTGCTTTAAAAGTATTAAATTACATCATTATTGACACAGTATAAAACTGTTCTAGGAAATAAAGATCTATTAAATCCTAGATGACGAACAACTTTAATACACTAATTCAATAAAATATTAACTTTTCAAGATAACACTTAAGGTTTTCAAAATAATGCTTTCAGTGAATCGAGCTATTAAATGAGTCAATAATAATTTAAATTTATTTAAATACACTAAGTAAAATTTATAAGAAAGTACTTTAATATAGAATCGGAAAATTGTCACCACTTCTGAGATTGGATTTTGGCTAACTTGGTGAATCATCAAGTAAAAGATACTCTGTCACCGACGTCTCCTTTGATTACGTACTGTGCTGCCGGCTACAAAGCTCCAAGAGGGAGCCGCCAATAGTCCCGAGAGGGGCGGTAGGCTTGTGTGCGTACTGACAGAGGTCTTTGTCATCAAGGCCGAGCCAGGAACCGCCCTCTACCACAGTGCTCTCGGCAACTATATAAAGAGCGCTACACTCATCAGGGTGATTCAATTCCGATCTAGACAGTAGACAAGATATCCACCATCGGCAACACGGCTACCGGACTCCAGCGAAGACTAATCGACGACCCCGCAAGAAAGAAGATGATGCTTCCGCTCGCCGACCCAACAGCGTAAGCCGTCGACCGGACCGTCATCGCCCGCTGCCGCGAGTGATGCCCACAGCGGTCCCTTGACCGAGCCTTACGCCCACCGGATCCGACGAAGCAGCCATCGACCCACTACTGCGAGGCAAGAAGATGCCGTCTCCGCTGGACGACGACACGCAGTGTCACCCGGCCTCTGACCGCCACGACGACTACGACCGACGCTTCCCATCAAGACGACCACCGCTTATACGGCCCTTTTCAGGACCACCAAAATGCAAAGGTTTCAACTCGCCACTAATTGTCGCCATCCGGTGACATCTCGTATCTTTGAATTTCTAAGTCGCATCGGTTGGGTGAGTCATTTAAGAACTATTCCACGACGCTACTACTAGCTGCCAGTCTACTAGCAGCTAGTTAACTAAGGTTAGTAACTGACCGAACAACTAGCAGTTAGTTTAGGTAAAGCGCTAGTATGAACTAGCAAGCTAGTGACAAAAAACCTGTTTGATTTTACTAGCGCTAGTAGGGAAGAAAAGGTCACGTGAATGACTAGCGCTAGTAAACTAGCTTGGTGTGAACGTTTGGAAACGTTACTAGTTACTAATAACCTGCTAGTATTAGCAGCTAGTAAACTAGCATCGTGGGAATAGGTCTTTATTATGGTGACCAGCTGATAGCCATACATTAACTAACACAACAGAAAGTTGGTATTTTAAACTTTTTGAATACGGACCAGAAATCAAACCCGAAATTTATAGAAATCAGTGCGCTGACAACATTACTGCGAACTTCATTCACTTTAGATGTGGAAAAAGAAAAACCTGTAGAAATCCAGCAATAAAATCGAGTGGATACTTTAAAAAAGTAAAAACAGCTGAAATAATGAGATTTTATGTTAAATGGAGAACATCTCACTCCCTCAATGTTTTCTCAACCGGACACCTTCAGTAGTCTGATTCTGTGAATTTATTATCACGTCATGTTTCATTAATAGCCTTTGAGAACGTTTTTCCTATTTTTATTTTTTTATTAATTTTCACGGAATTATCAGCTTTTAATCGTATTAATCAACAGTATAGGAGGGTGGTCTGCGTGTGTGTGTGTGTGTGTGTGTGTGTGTGTGTGTGTGTGTGTGTGTGTGTGTGTGTGTGTGTGTGTGTGTGTGTGTGTGTGTGTGTGTGTGTGTGTGTGTGTGTGTGTGTGTGTGTGTGTGTGTGTGTGCGCGTGTGTGTGAGTGAACAGAATATCTCAAGAACCGAACATCGTACGAACTTAAAACTTGAAACTTAAGATAGATACTACTACCGGACCCAACACGAACATTTTCATCAAAATCGGTCAACCGGTAGTAGTAGTTTAATCGTGTCATTTTTCAATTTTTGCGATTTTCTCAAAAACGGCTCGTACGATTTTATTTTAAATCACCTCATTTACTAAATTTCTTATCCTCTACAAGACAGAGTAGGCGCCATGTCTGCTGAAATTCTTGGGGTTGTTTTCTCGTAAAAGAATTGTTTTTTTTTAGATTGCGGCTTTAATATGCATTTTTGCACAAAAATGTATATAATGGAAGTTGTAGAGAATTTAAAATCCTACAACTTTTATTTCAAACATATTTTGTATAACGCTTTGTTTAGCGGTGATTACCGATTTTCTGTTTTTTCCTCACGTAAACGTGTAGAAAATTGATTTTTTTAAAGATTTCAGCCTTAGCATACATTTTACGACAAAAGTGTATATGATTAAGTTTTTAAAAATTAAAAGATCTACAGCTTTTACTCGTACATTATAAAAATATAGTATAACCAATCAAAAGTTTAAATATCATAAACACCAAGATGTCCAGTAATTCAACCGTGGATTTTATTACCACTGCTAACTGCATAGAAGAGAGGGAGGAGATACATAACAAATATGTAGGAAAAAGCTGTAGAGATAAAGCATTTTTCTCTACAGAGCCTAGTTTAGCGTGAAAGAGTGAGTTGCCATATTTTTAAGCCAAATTGAGGTTGATTTTCATTTTACGTCTTCACTCATGATTAAAATTAGGTTTTGTTTATTGAGGTTAGGTTTTTTGTTTATTTCTAACGTTTTATTACTAATGTTAAGTTATATTGTTGATTATTTTCATTGGCAAGAAAAAGTTGTGTGAGTGTTTCACACCAGATTTTTTTTAAGAAAAATTAAAACTCCGTATTCTGCTAATAAACTGCTTAACGACTAAACTAAATAACTCTTCAGTTTGATTCCCCATCAGGGTCTTGAAAATTTTACAAATTGAGTTAATTAGTTTTATATCATTAACCGCCTTAGTTTTGAAGAACAAATTAGTTCATACGACAGTAACTTATTAACAATAAAATAAAAATTAAATATTCTGCAGGAGAGATGCACTATCAAAATGTTATTAAAAAAGTGATTCCACTCCTTATTCTAAAGGAATATGACTTCTAATACCTAAATTAAAATAAATCATTATATAAATTAACAAAATTCAACAACACTGCTCGAGTTAACCATAAAATATATCATGTAGACATATTTACTATGACGTAATCAGTTTACAGATATAAGACGAGATCACATATTTCTGTTAACTAAGAAACTGTAAAATCGTTCTAAATGTTAAATATTATTTAACACATACGATTTAAAGTACAAATACAGAACCGTGAGATAGGAGATCGTATTTTAAATAAAAATCTAAAATATTTGGAGCAGAAAAAAGTTGTACCTTGTTAAACCAGTATTAACTCCAATAAATTATAAAATGCCTGGCTAATCTTATCAAGCAAAATCGTATCTTATAAGTAAATTGCATGCAGATTTAAATGTATAAATGTAATTCCATTGGTTCGAGATATACCGCATATTTTGATTGGTTAAAAGTTTCAGATTTTATAAGCGGCAATATATTCAAAGACCTCAACAAAAATTACCACAAATTTAGTCCACTTCTCATCTATAATTGGATTTTATTAAATAATACTACTTGACTTCGATAAACAACGATAAAAAGTGAATATTAAATTTTTTTAAATACTGTCAGTTGAAAGATTAACGAAATTAATCCCTGATATTA
Source organism: Catonia carolina (assembly GCA_035578175.1). Lineage (NCBI taxonomy): Eukaryota > Metazoa > Arthropoda > Insecta > Hemiptera > Achilidae > Catonia > Catonia carolina. The sequence continues at coordinate 262,329,206 of JAQMRL010000001.1, forward strand.
TCACCAATATCAGTTTAAGTTTTTTTTAAGAATTCAGTCAAGCCAGTAGAATAGATTATTTTAAGACAAAATTCAATTTGCCTTCTCCTTCTTCATCTGTTTCATGTACCTTTTAGGACGTAACCGTCTAAGCAATTAGCACATTATTAGCAGTATGTCTAAGAAGCGCACTCGTATTTACACCATAACAGTCCCGTAGATTCTTTTAGCCCAAGACATTTGGCACTTCCACGTGGTTACCTATTATTTTGCCTTGTATGGTATTCTGCAATAATCTGTATTCTTCACTTGTCCAAAGTATTCCAGTTTCCTTTTTTAATGGTACCTATAACTTAAATGCTGTTATACAAACGATTAGTTTCCCGGAGTTGCAGGGTTCTTTTATCCAAGAAACTTTTAACATTTTTCTGCAGCACCGCATCTCGAACGCTTCATGTCATCACTGTTCAATGTTCAAGCCTCAACACCTAAGCGAACTCAAAAAAGAAATTTCAGTCTCTACTACAAATGAATCTGCTCATCTTCCTTAATGCTATACAGGCTTTTTTATTTTTGAATGAATATCCACGACATATAGTAAAAACATCAAATGCTTCTGTCTTCTTTTAATTTTTTTTTAAATTGTTGTCACATTAATTTTTTTCAAATAAAAAGTTTCGGTTGAAAAACTTCTTATTTTCAAATATAACTTTCCAAAGCAGTGCCTACAAAATAGTCAAATATCTTTTCAGTTCTTTAAATAGGTACGCTAGTAACAGTGGCGTAACACGATATTTCTCTGTAAATAAATCCGAAAGTTCACAATGAACCACTCATCTATTCCTTCACTGTCACTGCCACTAGGTTTATAACTTCTTGGTCATTTAGAGATCAAATTCGGTAAATATTTTGCTTAGAGGTTGAACGGAAAGACTAAATCATTTGCATTTCTATCAACTTGCATTTAAGAAGTTAAAAGGGATAAGGAGCTGCCTAAAGAAGTATTTAAAGTATTTTGATACTTTCCTGGCGGGCTATAATTCTAACAACCGGTACGCATTCTTCCTAACGGGTAGGTACTCAGAAAAAGTAAAGTGTGGAGTGAAACCGGGAAAATTTTAGACCGTAGTAATTGGCTTTCTGCGGATAATTAACCATACTGTTGTTACAAAATTAATTATAAAAAACCTGTTGAAATGAATAAAAAGAATTACTAATTCGTTGAAAAATAAAATAGATTAAAGTAACAAAAATAAGTAAATACGTAGAAAAACAGAATGGAACGTTGACAAGGTATAATAATAGCATTAAAACATAATACATGCGTATAATATGGACATAAAAATAGAAGAGAGGTTGATGGTATTATTTGAATAATTTCTCTGTCAAAATCAACGAACCATAACATTACTACAGAGAGCAACTAGAGCGGCGGAACGCACAATACAAACAAAAACATACGTAATACTAAATTCCCACCCGCACCATTGTTGAGGCAGTCCTCACGCGATCATACAAGGCCGTCTGTCGTAGTAGCAGTCTTCGTTTGTTGTATTTTGTACAACAAACAAAAAAAGTAGGTTAAATCAGGATTTAATAACCTATATGGGAAAATAATAATACTGATAAAACACAAAAAAACGAAATACAACTAAATTTAAATTATAAAAGCAAGTTTAATAGCCTACAATGTTTACATGAATTCATTTAATAATTGCTCTAATAACAGAGAAACTAAAATTTTTTATAATGCAAATTTTCAAAATATTATATAGAAGTAATTATTCATATATATGTGAATATTTTTCCCCAAACCAAAATTTTTTACAACAAATACCATAACTTTCTTTCAAAAAAAAGTCTAATTTTATATTTATTAGCTGTATTGTTGGAATTCTGTTTGATATAGTGTACGTCATACCATTGTAAGCTTCAACGTCTAGCATTACTAACAGCTACACCTCGCCTCTCGTGATCCAACGTTGCTGCGTATTCAGATAAGTAAAGGTTATGTAAGGATATGGCGTTCAATAAACAACGAAGTTTAAATCATAATGAACTGAAAATCAAAACAATTGCAGGGTGCGGCGCGGAAACTTGTTGATTTGAAAGTAAAAAAAAAGTAGTTAAGATATTATTATACAGTAATATAATTTTTATTGTGAAATACATCACTTGAATTTTTTTATTGCTTAGTTTTAAAGATGACATCGGTCAAATGACGGCTCTCATTGTCAATGCACTGAGTTACCCGATTTCTGAAATTCTCTTCAACTCGTTTAAGCACGTTGACGGGTATGTTGGAGATGGCTTGGCGTATGTTGTTTTTAGGTCAGGACCGTCCATGGACGGTCATTGTAAACAATTGATTTTTAATAACCCCAAAAAAAATCACACGGAGCCTAATCGGGGGAACGGGCCCGCCAAAGAAGGACACCTCTCAAGAAGATGAGGCGCTCTGCGAAGTGTTGTCTCAAAAGATCCATTGAACATCGCACTGTGTGTGTCGTGGCTCCATCCTGTTCGAACGAGACATACCCGAGATCCATATCTACCAGGTTAGACAGAAAAAACCTCAATCAATTCCGTGTACCGAGCCACATTTACCGTGACTGCGCGTTCAATTTCCTCATAGAAATAAGGACCAATTATGCCCACTCTTGTCACCGCACACCATTAGAAAAGTACGCCTCGACGGCAAACGCACGTTGCTAGTTGGTCCAACGCATGGCGACAACTGACTAGGCTGGTAACAAAACTTTATGACCTTGCCTTTCGAATGAAATTCTCCCAACGTTTTCCCTACATCATCTCGCCGCTTAGCGTGAAATACAAACTAGCAAGTTTCCGTGCCGCACCCTGTATAATACATCAGTAACTATCGTGTTTATAGGTACATACTAATTTTTGATGCGCTTGATTTCTTTTGTGAGTGAAGTAATCATACAATCAACACATGAAAAACGCGATCTGGCAATATTTTAACTAACACTGTTGTCATTCAAGCTCTCAATGATATGACACATGGTGTAGTACTGTAATGTAATTCAAATGTCTCCGATCTTCTTCTTTATAACGTTTTATCATAAGCATTTCTACAATGCAGTGCTAATAGAAAGTGGCTGTAAAGATTCACCAGTTAAGTAGGCAACTATAAAGTAATAAGTTGTATTAACAACCAACAACAGAGATGAGACAATACCAGTTACTTTCTTCAAATTCAAACTGCGTTATTTCAAATAAAACGTGCAAGAATATCATACAATGAAGTTTAAAATAAAATAGTTAATGACAAAGTGCATATCAAATTACATAATTAGAGAATAAAAATAATATATTGCGAAATTGTGGGACTTACTATTCCTACGACAATGTACCACCACAGATTCTGAATCATTGACTTTTATATTTTAATTTTAGTTTAATTGAACGTTTTCAACTCAAGTCACAAGGAGATAAAATCTTTAACTAATTTCATCTGACCATACCTAAAACAAATCTTTTGTTTTCTTTCATTATGCTCAGTTAAATCACTGAAGTATTTTAAAACGAAACAGATAGAGATGTAAATGATTCTAATCAGAGTTATCTCTATTAAATGTAACATTGACATAGTGGTGAACGAAATCAAAAGGTCAATTGCACAATTGAAAAGCGTCTACTTTTTTTGAGATCTTACCGAGAAGCACATAATTTAAACTTTACAACCTAGTGATAAAACCGATGGTAAACGACTTCACACCATTTTTACTTAGTAAAAACCTCTGAAAGATCAGAATAGATTACAACAATATTAATATCAACACGAGATTGCTTAGTCCTTTCTTCAGAAACGTAATTATATTACCTAATTCATACCAAATTAAGATCTGTTTTAATTTCATTCAGAAGCGGGCCCGGGATATAAGCAACCTACTCGGCCGCGGGTGGCGCCTTGCGAAGAGGGGCTCCTCCGCCGACCGGTCTAGCCTTACATCTTGTCTTTCATAACCAAATCTGGTTATACGGATACTTTCCTAAAGTTTTGGAGAGCGCTAAAATACTGTGTGTTTACACCAGATAATAACCTAGGGCCGGCACTGATTTCACCCAAATTGATATTTTATACACCGTATTAGTTTTATTAGCATAGTAGACCTGTGCAAATAAATTCGCACAACAGTGCGTTTTAAACCCCTATCACTAAATAAATGATTTAAGTTAACAACAAACTTAACGGTTCTTAGAAGAATGCTGAATAACAACTAAAGCACAGTAGTACGATATTTTCGTACTGAAAACAACGGTTTTAAACTAAAACTTTAAATTAAACAGCGTTAACGAACTGTTTTATACCGACTGACTGTGTTGTGAGATTCTTATAGAATATGGCTATGGAGGAGGTAAATGTGGGAGAACCGCATTACATTGCACTTTATTACCGCTGCTTGGTAAACAAAATTTACTCTTTTTCATTTCGTAAAATGAAGCTCATAATAGCATGAATTTCAAGTTTAAAACTTTTGGGCCAGTCAGGAAAGAATACTCTTTAAAACCATGAAATTTTTTTTTAAATCTGTTCCGTAGAACTCTGTATTTAGGAGTTAATAGAACTTCTATTTAAAATACATTGGAAACGATTTTGAATTTTAAATTTATTGATACACCAATTAACAATATTCTGTACAATAATACGTTACTTAAATTTTGTTTCATATTTAGTCTAATGGATTCCAGACCTTGTGGTGAATGTGAAGAATTAATTATTGTAGGGTGGAAAAGTTGATGGAATTAAGAAGTTCGGGGCTACTGATAAATCGTTACAGTGTTCATCCATTCCGAAATCCTCATTCTTTATTTAAATCATAATCCTCGAGAGAATTAAAACTAATTTTTATCGTATTGACATTAACAAAAACAAGAAAATGACTACCCGTTTAAACTTATATTAGAAAGTTCAAATATTATAAAGATCATAGCAAAGTAGATACATATAAATTGAGAGAAAATATTAACAGTTTTATTGTAGTTGTAATTTCGTTAAATATTTAGTCTAATAAATTATAAAAGAGGTTGGGAGTAATACTCTAATAGATAAATATGAACCGGTAAAGCGATACAGGGAAAAACACTTTCAAAGAAATGATACAGCTGAATATATGCAATATAATATATCATAGTAATTTATTCCTGTACAAACATAACATAAACATGCTCTTTATAAAAGATGAGTACTACAATTCGATTAATAAAACTAGTACACAACCTTTAATAATAATAACGATTTATTTGCAAGAAATTTTTATGTATTTTTCCGGTGTTATATCAGCAGTAGTGTGTGGAACTACCTACCATTAATGTATAAACTTAGTGTAGTCACTAGCATCGATTTATATAAACATAAATTACAACTTATTATGGCACGAGCCCTTTAATATATAGCTTCGCTAAACGCACTAATATTAAAGGAATGCATCCTTAAAATTGGTCAGAACAGGTTCAGCTTTCTTCAGATAAAAAACCAGGCTTTAAATTTTTATTTTTTAACCTCTATCTCACTCGATCATTTATATTTCCACCTTTTTATTTTTAACCGTTTGTTAAGTGAATTCTATGCCATTAGAAAATCACACAAATCGTGTAAATTATAGTGAAATATATCAGTGTTACCAACACCGCAAATTTCATGAATTGTGTAAAAATATAAAATGAATAGGTCAAACGATTTTTCATTCAAATTCAAATTTATAATATAAATTTAAATTGTTATAATAAAATATAAATTACTTAACATAAATGTGAATAAATTTAATAAAATGTAGGATTGATGTATTAAAATTTATGAATTGGTACTTATAAAAAAATATTCGAATGAAAATTTGTAGTTTTCATAAAAATTTTAATCCGATCTAACCATAAATCATACTATATTATTTTCAACTGCAGATTCAAAGAAAGACTAATTTTTATTCAATACGAGATTTCAAAGAAAATCATCTATTCATAAAACTAGTGTTTTGTATGCCATCCAAAAATCCATTATTAATAAAATAAAATATCAACTTTTTTGCTTATTTTAAAAAAAATTCCAACTGTGTAAAGCGAGCTAGCAAAAACTTGTAAAATTAAATTACAAAATCGTTACTATCTTAAAGAAGAACACCACCCAGTAATATTGCTGCACAATTAAAGCGTGTTAATTTAAATTTGTAATTAAATTTGTACTACCATTGTTGTGTTTATCTATCAAGTATCTAGTCCATCATACGCGTTTCAGATGTTGTGGCGTGATTCCTGGTATATTAAAGGAATTTGTCATATTAGGTATTATTATGATTTCGAAGTCTGTCTCTTAAACCGACGGTAACATTTTAGAGATGCATCCTTAACGAAAGAAATGTATAAGTTATCTTATTAACCAATTTGGGATGAAATATTGAGTAGATCTACATTTAAAAAATAATAATTAAAAGAAATAATCATGTCATGTAAGGTATTATGATATCGAAGTCTGTCTCTAAAACTACGGTACAATTTTAGAGATATGGCGTTACGCAGGAGATGTATAAGATATCTTAGAAATCGATTTGGGATGAAATATTTAGATCTTATTTAAAAAATAATAATTAAAAAACATCAGAAAAGTTTAAAAAATATACTTAAAAATCGAAGCGGTTAATTATTCTACCATTATTATCAGGTAACCCATTCCGGAACCCTATCTCAGAAACGGAAGTGAACGATGTACAATTTATAAAATCTGCTTTTATTTTTAATAAATAAATTTTTGTTTGTCAGCGACCAAACAAGTAATAGACAGCGTCAATTAGGCTACATTAAAATTTATTTTAACAAATAATTTAAAAAATTTTATTTTTGTTTTCAATCTAATGTAATATTCACTAAAAAAAAATTTGGACATTAAATTACTACTTAAATTTGGCTAAAATTGTACATTAGAGACCTTAAAATCGGAACGGTAGACGAAACAATAAAGAAACTGTACAGAAGTTTACGTAGCAAACTACACTATCACACAAATCCACAAATTCAGTCATTGCCCGCTCCTCACATACCAGACAACACACCTAGAAGGCTGAAGAGGCAATGGAGTAGAGACTTTTGTGAATCGTGTTAAGGGGTTGCCGCTGGAAGACTGCCTTACACAAGTGACATGAAGACAATTATATAAAACTATTGACATTATAACTGCTGGTTGTGTTAAATTGTTACACAGTTGTAGTTTCTTTTTCTTAAATAAAGTCAAAAAAAATTATTTACATCGGAATTTTAAGTTAAGTTAACCTTCGTAAATTACAATATTTTTTTATATTTAATTTCCTTTCATCTTTTTAAAATTCTACCGTAATTTTATTTTAATACTTCCGTGTTCCAGAACTTTCTCGACTTCAACTGTTCTCAAGTCTCACAACAATATTTTTTAACAATACTGAAATTTGATTTGAGACAAAAGTAAATTATTTCATACATGAAAATGAAAATAAACTAAATGTTTAAAATGCTAATAATATTAAAGGTTTTTCTAAATAGAAAGTAGTACGGAATTTTTTTTTTCATTCGTCTTACAGATTATTAATTTACATAATTAAATAACTAATTTCCCGTTGATTTTATCTAGAATCGATCTGAAAATGTTATGTAGATATATTTTTCAGAGAATATCAATACTCAATGTGAGAAAATCAATACTTATAAATTATAATAGTAAAAGATCTTAAAAATGTAACCAACAAAATTATTTAAAATGATATTTAGATCATTTAAAAATTCTGAAACTAATTGAAGTTTTTTTGGCTCTGTATAAAATGATTTAAAAAATTAAATCGGTAAATTAAATTTTCCGAATTTAAATGAAAACCAGTAGTAGTACATTAACTATTTGTCAAGTAAATAAATTATCACAATTTCTTGTACAATTCTCAATATTTAAAAGCAAATGAATAACATAAAAAGATTAAAGACAATATTGTAGGTGTTTATGCCTAAACAATATCAAAGTACTACTAAATATCATCTTAAACAATATGTGACAAAAGATTTTTCATTGCATAATTATCCAGATATCAAATACTAATAATAATACCATAAAATGAGTACCGCGTGGGCAGTTATCTTAAATTACTTGTAGATAGAATACAAAAAAGTAATGGGAATATGAAAAGAGCCGTAAGATTTTAAAATACCAATTTAAATGCAAATTTTACTTTCATTCCATTCAAAAGGTAATATTATAAAACTGTTTATTGCACAATTTAAAATTAAATTATTATTTTTAGGTAGTAAAATTTAGCCTAGATTAAAAATAGAATACTTTTTATTCGTTTTATTATTGTAATAAATAAACAAATAAATAAATACACACTGTTAAGATTGTATTAGTTTTTCTGTTGTTAATAAGTAATATCTTAACAATATTGCAATTATTGATATAAGTCTTACAAGTTTACTAAATTTTTTTGATAATAAATTTCTAGATTAATCTTTAGATTAGATTAAATAGACTTAAAGGGCAAAGTATTTTATTATATTAAATTGAATTTGAATCATGAAGGACACATTTTGCAAATAAAATATTAACAATACAGTACTTATATTTTTAATGGTTTAAATTTAGCCTTTAAAGTTACTTCCTTTTCTAAATCCAATCTGTAATATTTTATTGTAAAAACAAGGAATTTAGATTTGTTTAGTTACCTAGTTTAAATTTGCAAAATTTTAACAGATCTATGACTAAATCTTATATTTTTAATTAAACAAAAACGTCTAAAAATTTAAATTTTTGTTGTATTATTAATTCACTTAAAACAGCTCGGGAAAGTTTAAAAAATATACTAAAAAATCGAAGCATTTAAATTACATTAGCAGCATTATCAGGTAACCCATTCCGGAGACCTACCTCAGAGAAGTAAGTGAACGTTGTACAATTTCTAAAATCTGCTTTTATTTTTAAAATAAATCTTTGACAGTGGCCAAAAAAAAAAATAGACAGCGTCAAATATAGTAATATACATTAAAATCTATTTTAACAAATAAATTTAAACAATTTTATTTTTGTTTACAATTTAATGTAGTATTCACTAAAAAATATAATGTACATTAAATTACTATTTAAATTTTACTAAAATTATACATTGGAATTTCAGGTTGTTATTTACCCTATAGGTAGTCTACAATCATAACAGAGGATAATCCACGTTAGAGTTAATTGTGTTTTTATAAATGATGTGTGAAATGTGTTCACTTCAAGTGAAATAACTTTGCAAAAATTAAAATTGTATCATAATTTAAGTAACAATTTTATTTAGTATTAAATGTATTCATAGTTAACTTATTCATAGGTTCCTACCCAAACAGAAATAATATTATGTATTAACCTTTCGCTGTTTATAATTAAGTAAATTATTTTTCCGGGTTATTTTCCGTTAACGAAGATTACCTTTATCTCGTTATTTAAGATAGCTAGAATTTTACTAAAATTTGTTTGCCTGTGTGGGCGGGTTCGCCCGAGACCGCACAGAGCGTACCCATTAAAACGGCGGTGACGCTGCCCTATACCTGGTTTTTGGGATGAATGTATTCAGTCTTTAGTAATGTTGTGTTCAGAAGAGTGTAGTGCCCTCTCGAGTTGTGCTGTTACGGCCCGGACGGTTAATCATTTAACGTAACAGCAGAAACCCAGTTGACATAACTGTGAAATGGAGTGAGAGAAGTGAAAGCCTTGTAGCCTCAATCTGTCTTTTGGGTTATGCCTCTTAGTGGTAGGTTTGACCTGGGTAGAAAATTTATCCTTAAAGGATGAATTAAGGATAAAGGATAAATTACATTTCAGATTGATAACTAAAGGTTATCATCCTGAAGTAGATGCCGGGATTGTGGTGGCGGTATATCCGTTGTAAATGTACATCGTTGTGTCAAATTTGGGTTTTTGGAAAAAAAATCCTTTTTTGCCTTCCATACGGTGGTAAATACCGAACTCAGTATATTTGTATACATAATTTTTTCTCTGCCATATCCTTCCATTATACTTTGATATTTCATTAATAAATTATTTGTTGGGAATATTACAGCGAGAAAATGAGGACTATAAAGTCAATACCAGCAGCGAATCATTGAAGTAAGTGTCATACGGAAGTACCATACAAAATGTATAATAAAAAATAATAATCTAGCTTGATAATAATTATTTATAAGATACAACAAATAATAGCAGATACAACTGTTGAAATCTAGTTTAAAATTGGCAAATCGCCTATAAAGATAAAAAAACAAATAAAAAAGAGAGAAAATTACAAATACATGTACAAGCTAATTTTGATATCAAAACATCGCAATAACCATAAGGCTTCTACAAACAGTCTCTAATAATATAAACCTACGCAACTTTAGTAAAACCAGGTTTGTAATTGTCATTTTATACACCTTTTGACTATTTAAACGTCTTTGGAAGAAGTAAAAATCAACTTACCACTTCATATTAAACTTTCCTCCGCACTTAGACAATCTGAACGGTTTGAATTCATGGCTTTGCTAATGGAGTGTACTTTCTTTTAAAAGAATAATGGTATTTACCAGACGAGTCTATTAATGTCCTCCTTATCACAGTTACAAAATAAATTTATTTATTAATGTAAAGTATTACATACTTTATAGTCCTACGATTTCTATTTACTTTTAGTAATTACAATATTTAAACTAAACAAATATTTACTAAATTTTAGATGCTTAGACTAATTAACCCACATTTGTTTTCAAATAATACACGAATTTTTTGTATACACAGTTCAGATATAAATATGTGGGTTATGTATTGTAAGATACCCTTCATTAACAAGTGATTTCAAAAGCATTTTTTTTTCAGAATTAAAAATAACATTAGTTATCTTCTTTTATGTAAACACAAGCATTGGCGGCCGCGCTGCGCGTGGGCTTGTCGCTAGCATCCAAGTTGTTGCATAAAAATTTCTTTTGCGAACATCTTCGGGTGAATAAAAATTATTTGTAGTTTAATACGCAAGCTAAGTTTTAGAAATGTATCTTTTCTGGAAGGTTAAGAGATAATATTCCTGTATGATAGCTAGCCCTGATCTACCGCTTAGGTGTAACTAGTCAATTTTTTAAAATTTTTAAAATCTTTATTCACACTGTACAAACAACTTGCAACCAGTGAATATGATGAAAAACATACAAATATGACTTTATTTAAAAACTTGAGAAAACGAGAAGAACACCACTCACAAGTCGGATTTGAACGGTATTTATTTTATTTGCTTATTGTTTTTTAGATAGGAATTTATTAATTCATTTAATTTTGTATGGTTTTCAGGAGATTTATTTAATATCTTTATAATTATTTATTTAATTTTTGATCGAATAAAAATGTTCAGTGTTCCTAAAAATCACGTGTAGATTACACATGTCGGTTTTCAAAACTATAGCTTTTCGGTAAGCTACAAAAATTAAATATTTTTTGTTACATTTACGAGTATTTTTTTTACATTTACTCATATCATCCCTTTTTCACAGTTGTCCTGAAAAATTAATCTTTACAACCATGTTAATTGTTTTTAAACCTGTTAAATAGAACCTGTGTTTTAGGACAAACAGAATCTCTATTTAAAATAAATTGTCTACCAGATTTGCGGTTTAAATATACGATTATTATAGTACAAATTAAAAAAGATTGTTACAAAAAACATAATTCACTTCATTAGTATATCGTAACACGATTTCTTAGTTTTCCTTCATGTGCAAAATCTGAAAGTTAATTTTTATTTTATTTTTAATCCCCAGTGTGTGTACGTTGTTTGTACATCAATCTGATCAATTTAAGAACAATAAACAACCCCATGACCCAATCAGATGAGGATGATGTGTATGACGTGTAAATGCGTTGTAGTCTTGTACAGACTCAGGTCGGCCATTCCTGAGAAAGTATGGTCAATTGAATCCTAACCATGAAAATATACCGGTAACCATTTTCTAGTATTCAAATCTATACAAAAGTAGTCTTTACGAGGATTTGAACCACGGAATCTTCCTCTCCGAAAGCTGTTTTAACACTCGTATCTACGACTTTACAATTAGACCAACCCGGTGGGGTAGAAACTGAAAAAAATAATAAATTTGTTTCTACAAACATACATAGTGATGTGTTTTTTGGAAAAATGTATGAAATATTTACACAAACATCCGGTTTCATTTATTAAAATGATTTCTTAATAAATGACGAAAAAATGAATTCCGGTAGTTTAGCTCTATATTTATTTTTTCTAATTGCATGTTTTTTATCATGACGTTGAGTAGATTTAATTATAATAAGACCTAATTTGTATTATTGGCAGTGAAAATAATAATAAACATGTTACGCTACGTGATCCAACAGAAACTATGGGATTATTTCTGTAATTAAGCAAAACATCCTTGAAAATGCGAACATGTTACTATTTCTCTTTTATCATTGAGACACAATAATGATACGAAATAATTGAAAGTCAAGTAAGCAATCCTAGTAACTTCGTTCCTAGTAACACGACTGTTTGTTTAATTAACAGTTTGTTTAATGGGAAATTTTTGATGGGATGTAAGAATATTAGTGTCATCCATTAATAAAAATATGAGTACGTAATATATTAAGTTATGGGCGGAGCCACCAGGCCACTTTCGGCAGTCCGACTGTTGTTGTTTATAATTGTAAATAGTCTGTATCAGATAATATTAACTCAATCGTGTTTGTCTAAAACCTAATGTAACAAAAATTGTGATTACGTTGGTCTGATATTTTTGAAAGGTCTATGGTATATGATCTCAGCTTAAAATCGCTAAAGCAAGTTTAAGAAAAACGTTAATTAAGGAAGGTAAACCAGCAGTCCAAATACAAAATGAATCAAGTACAGACTGCTGATACTGAAGCAGAGTACTGAATGGACCGATGAAAAAAATTCAACAGTGAAAGAACACTGAGAGCTACAAAAAGAGCTTTCAGAAATTTCTTAAATATAGTCTAAAGTCAGTTAAAGAACACTGAGAGCTACAAAACGAGCTTTCAGAAATTTCTTAATTTACTTAATAGCCTATAGTTTAAAGAGGTCATAAATGAAAGAAACCACTAGGTATTTCAATTTCTTTATGTCTCAAACCTTTTACAGAAAATCATTTATCAATGAATCCAAAACATGAATAAAAATATTCTTACTAGAATCATAGATGTAGGTTTCGCGTTGATTTGAGGTAAAATCCCAAACTCTAATTTAACAGAATTTTAACTTTCAATATTTACAAGAAAAAGTAAAATTTAGTACACGAAACTGCCAAATTACAAGTCAATACTTTTTATCATTTGTTTTGCTGTAAAAGAAGTATTTTGTAACATAAAATTAAGTATCTATAAAAAATTCGTTTTAATTATTAACATAAGGGTTAATCTGTTATAAGTAAAATGTTTTTTTTAATATTATGAGACACACAGGCTAGTAAAATTACCTAAATAGTATTTGAAAAGAAAAATCTCAGTCTATCAAAATGATAAATTCAAAATGGGAATACCTTTAATCTCAATAGTTCTCAAAAGTTCAGATAATTATATGGTTTCAAAAACCGATTTAAATCAAATAACACATCCAGCTCGTAAAATAAACGTCTACGTTAACCATGCTTGCTGTTAACTGGCGATCTATTTACAATTAAATTATGTCAAATGAAAACAAAAATTGATAAATATTCATTTGTGGTTAAGTTTGTTCTATTCTGAAAAAAACCTTTGATTAATTTCTTTTCATCATTGATTTACTAGATGGATACTCGGCTACGCTACTAAAATATTAATCAAAAATAAACAAAAAATATTAAACAAAAATACAATACTTCCGAAACCACTACGATGGCTGATTGGCCAAAAATTGAATTAGCCATCTAGACCGAAAGCAAACAATTTGATTCTTGGCAAAGTTATCCCAAGACTTTATCTTTCATCCTAGTCATTCAATTGAGTAATAAATTCCGCTAATGTGTACAGCCTATAAACTTCTTACAAAAAGTTTGTAAGAACACTTCTTATACACAATTATTTGATTCGAAATACACCAAACCTAATATAACACAACATCAAATGTAAATACTCAATCAGATATTCAAATTTTCAAATAATGAAATTACTATACATAATAATTTTTTATAGTACAAAATTGCTCTATTATTTGCTCAATATAATGACACTGGTCCAATTCCAACTTATTAATAATGATGTAATAATAGGTAATTATGTTATTAAAGGTATTGTTATAATTTTAAGACAATTCAATTAAGCTATTAAACTATAATTTGGTAATTGAAAGGTGCCATTTTAATTAATTTAAATTTTAAGTACTCTCTTTGTATACAATACGTTGATAAATCAAATTCGCCAACCTACAAAAAAGCTCACAAAGCATATTTATAAGCACTGTACTTATACATTTGACAATAAGTAATTTCAAGTTTTTAGGCCGTGCTGCTCTGGTGATGGGTAAATGTGCCGTCGGTGAATAAATTTCATATTTATAAAAAGGTGGAAAATTTTCACTATAGTTACATTTAAATTCCTATAAAATAACAATAATTTTTAATTAATTAAATTTAGATTAGGTTTTGGCTCTTCTCCTCAAGGTTTTCGTAGTTTTTCTTGGGCACTCCAAGCGAATGCCTGGTTAGTCTCCTTTGCGCGTTCTGTTCAGTAGTATAATACAACCTTTTCCATTTCTTGATTTATCTTACACACTACCTATATATTATTTTACATGACGATAAAGTGTATTTATTTATCACAATAACCACACAAACAAATTTTGTAATAGTTTTTAACTACGCAAGTATGCATGTATAATTTTTCTTTAGATTAATAATGATTGTTAACAAGAAATTTAATGAATTATTTACGATATTTTACGATAAAAACTAATAATAACAAAGGAAAAATAAAAATAATATAATGAAAAATAAAATAAGAGGAAATAATCGATGATACAAAACTGGACTGTGAAAAAGTATAGGTGAATGAATTATATAACTATAACAGTATCCGGATTTGTAGAAATAAAATAAGAAAAAACAAAAATAAACTTGGTGGTAAGAGAGCAACTTTTTAAACATATACACTAATAAAATGTATTAGTTTATGAGTTTACAAAAAAATGTAGCATCCAAAAGCCATTTGTAAATAAACACAGAGCCGCCAATTTCAATGTTATTTGTATTATTACTATTTTTGTTTTTAAGGTAACACTATTTAAAATTTTATCGATACGTACCGGAGTATTTTTGATTTTACGACTAAAAGTTTAGTTATATTTGACTATATATCACTGTAGGTGGGATACAACGTTAGAGCGTGTGAGCCGTGTTTTATTATGCCTTTTTAACGTTTTATTATAATTTATTAGATCTATTCTGAAATTTTATAGAGGAGATGTTGTGTGTTTTATCTTGGATGAGCACAGGTAAAAGTATTTATAGCCCTGTATACATTTAATCTTATTTAAAACGAGGTTGACTGCAGCTCATTTACATGCCCGGCATGAGCTTCGCTGTGGTGGAGTCCTCTTTAGCCGTTGTCGGTCTTATGTTCCGAGCTTAAAAAAGCTCATTTAGTCCTTCTTCTCCATCATCTTATTCTTAAAGACTAAACCTTTAAATGTCAACTTTTAACTTACTAGTTTCTGAAACGCCCGCTGTATTACTCTTCTTATTGTAATGACAATTTATAAAATAGCCCTGCCTACTGTTAATAATATTTATCCTTATATACAATACAGTTGAACTCGTTATTTTGTAACGTTTAAAGCCCTGATCGTGATCACCGTTGTAAAAAAATTATCCTAGCGTTATTGAACAAAATAGATACTAAATTAATTTATAAAATTTCTTACATAAACTAAAAATCTGGTGTTAAACACTCACACAACTTTCGCTTCCCAATGCAAATAATAACCAATATAACCGAACATTAGTAATAGGTACAACATTAGAAATCAACAAAAAACTAACCTCAAAAAACATAAACTTATTTTAATCATGAGTGAATGACGCAAAATGAAAATCAACCTGTTTGGCTTAAAAATACGAAAAATTACTCTTTCACGCTAAACTAGGCTTTGTAGAGAAAAATGCTCTAAATAAAAGTTGTAGATCTATAAATTTCCTATAAATCTGATTATACACTTTTGTCGTAAAATGCATACTTAGGCTGAAATCTTTATAAAATCAATCTTTTTACATAGTATTTTCGTGAAAAAAACCAAAAAATTGCTAATTACCGCTAAACTAAACGTTGTACAAAAGAATGTTTGAAATAAAAGTTGTAGGATTTTAAACTTTCTACAACTTTTATTTACCATTTTCGCGCTGTAATGCGTATTACAACCCCAATCTAAATAAACAATTTTTTTACGAGAAAACAGCCTTTCCAAGAATTTCAGCAGACATGGCGCCTACCCTATCTTGTAGAGCATAAAACATTTAGTAAATAAGGCGATGTTAAAAAAATCGTAGTAGCCGTTGTTGAAAAATCGCAAAAAATTAAAAAATGACACCAATAAACTACCACTTCCGGTTGACCGATTTTGATGAAAATGATCGTGTCGGGTCCTCTAGTGGTATGTAACTTAAGTTTCAACATTTTGCGGTGTTTCGTTCTTAAGATATTTTGTTCACACTCACACATACACACAGACCAATCGCTAAAAACATGTTTTTTGGGTTCAGGGGATCTGAAAACGTTTAGATCCGGTGAAAACTCGAAAATGACATGAAAACATTACTTTGCTTCCTATATTATGTTCGTAGGAAAGAGAAAGTAAAAAACAACCATTTATTTTTTATAGTCACATTTCAACGGAATTCTTGATTCCATGACAAATCCAATTTGAATTAATTCTGTTTCTTAATCCGTTTTAAAAACATGTAACAAAAATATCAAGAATCACTCAAGAGATTAAACTTTTATTGTTAAGTTTAAAATTTAGGAATTGAATTTGAACCTTTACACATTTTTATAAATAAAATTATGAGTGAGTTAATTTACTGCTGTCTTCTAAAAAGCATTTAATTTTCCATTATATAAACTCCATCTTTACCAAGTTTACTCCAGGATCTGGTTTATAATAATTAATATAACTCATTAAATTCAAAAATTACAAATAAGTACAAACTACTCAGCAATATTACCTGTTCTTAATAATGCTCATAGGTTAGATCACCTGAACCGATTCCAGCATCCATCTCTTCCTCGGTTGACCAACAATTTCTCTTCCCACTGGTTAATATTGCCACGTCTGCAAAAGTAAAACCGTCGGTATTAGCAAGAATTCAACGCTTTCAATGAAATCTTTTATGGAGGATAGTTAACTCTCCCTATTATGTAACCAATAAAACGCTACACTCAGACCTAAACGTACCCTACATAAATGACGTTTTCTTTAAACTCTATACAAAATTTAGGAAGAAACTCGCGAACCACCTTAACCCATTGATCTCAAATCTGGCTACGCAGACTCTCCCAAACAATTCAATAAGACGACTAAAACGTCGATGGAGCCGGGATCTTATCAATTAACGTAGTATTGTAATTGATTATCTGTAACAGTGATCTAAGTGCTGCACTTATCTATTCACGTCGGAGTTCTGTCACTGGACTGTGTCTCCACTCACGTTTTTTTATCATGTTAATTTTTTCATATTGTGTTATCACATTCACTGATTGTATCTAACAGATTGTGAATTTCTTGAATAAAGAAAAAATATCTAACTATCAATTTAATTTTTAATTACATTTTTCTTAAAAAACATAAAAATATAATCAATTATGAAATAAAATTATTAAAATCTAGTTTAAGTAAGATTTATTTTTAAGTAGGTCTAATAATATTGAAGCTATGATAGTTTTACGCGGTAAGGTCGATACGAAGGCGTTATTGTGAGGTCATTTTCTCAGTTTGTATGCTGTGGATGACACCTCCTCCAGTGGCCAAGTCGTTTGTCTCAAGGCGACACGCATTAGAGTCAAGCATCAGCCTTTAAATCTAAAATAATATAAAAAAATCTAGCCTAACTGTAGTAAATTGTCAAATACCCATCGAGTGTTAGACCTTGGTTTTAAGAAATGTAGTAGTAGTAACAATAATAACCACGCACTTTAGTTAAGTTACTACTTGAATTAACTATCGATGATATACTACTACTGAAGTCAATTGCATTATAAAATATTTATTATACTAGAATATTAAATTGTTTTGAGTTCCGTAGTTTTATTTCAGTAACGACATTTTCATGTTACGTGTTTAAAATATAATTTATCATCAAAATTACACTCCCTAGTCTATTACTATTACGGATAAATTACTTTTATTTGTAATATTAACTGATTGACGTAATATGACCAAAATATATTTTTAAGTGTATTCCTTGTTAATGGTCTTTAATTTAGGAAGAAAAAATAATTCTTACGCGGTAATCACCTTCTGTTTAATGGACGGAAGTAGTTTTTATTCACTGCGATATTTTTTGTGAATGGTCATCAATAAATTAAATAAAAAGAACAAATTTATTTTTTACTCGGTTATTTGACGAACGATTTATTCTTTCATTGTTAACATTTTTATTGTAATAAAATCGTTTACGTACTGAATTTTATGAATGACTTCACAAATAATTCGGAAAGTAAAATGCCCTCTAGACTTTTACAATCCAAAGAATATACAATGTTTTATAAAACTTAATACAACGGTTTTAAAAAATATTTAATCAGAAATAAAGCTCTTTAATCTTGAAGTTAAATTAATTTCAGCAATTTTAATGCTTCATTTGAAATATTGTATTAGTTTTCTTGTTAGGTATTTGCTGAGCTAGGGAAAACTATATCTTCTTTATAAAGAAGGGAAGTGTTATAAATTTTTATAAAGAAACTTGGTAATTGTCAGAAGATGAAAAAAGGATGGTTTCAGCCGTGCAGAGTGACTTTTTGAGAAGTTGTCGGATCTCAAGGTTGGACCATATGAGGAATGAAGCAATCTGGAAAAAGGTAGAGAGACCAAACAGTATATTAGATGAAATAGAAAAACGAATTATACAAAAAATGTAATTACAATGTTTTCGTAAAATAGTCAAAGGTAATGGCATTTACTGGTAAATATCCTACCACGTCTAAAATTGTGGTAGATGATGTAGTGCTCAAACAAGTATCGCAATACAATTATTATTATTATATAGGTTATGACATCGGGTTTGCTCAAAATTTGGACATAGAGGATAAAGTTGGAAAATTCCAAGCAGTGTGCGACAAGATTAGCAAAACCGTAGGCAGGAAAACAAATAAAGAAACCCAGATAAAATTTTACAAGGTGATGGCTGCCCCTGTCCTAATTTATGGAAGTGAGACGTGGATTGGTACCAGACCGCAGAAGAGTAGAGAACAGGCGGCAGAGATGTGACACCTGCAAAGAACAACGGGCTGCAGTCGTAGGGATCAACTAAGAAATGAGGACATAAGAACGGAACTGGATGTTTACAACCTAAACAGGAAGATTCCAAATATCGAAATCGATGGAGGGAGCACGTAGAGAGAATGCCTGAGGGAAGGAGCCCCTCAGTGTTTTGCAATACAGACAGGTGGGGAGGAGAGATATTTAAGAGCCACACAAAATATGGTAATAATTTAATAGTTTGTCGCTGTTCTGAGTCGGAACAGGCGGAAACCTAATCCTTGATTGAAAGAAGAAGAAAAAGCATTATTGTGGTTTGAACACCTTCCTCGATGAACGACGACGGTGTCCAAGTAGAATATTGAACTGGAATCGATGGAGTAAAAAATTAGGATGATCAGCATAGTAATAGATGAATAATGTAGAATAGGATAGTCACAGATGTGAAAGCCAGTAGAAATCTGCAGGAGGGTGATTGGATGGTTAAAAGAACACCATGTCTCTCTAGGCTAGGCGTTTGGAAGACGAAAAACGTCAAAAATAGCTTGGAAATATCAAAGAAAAGAAGAAATGGATATAATTTTTATCAAAAACAATTATAGATGACAGTAGAAGGTAGACTACATATTCTATGGATTACAATATTAAGAACAGTGAAAAAATACTATTAGCAGCCAGTAGGGAAAAAAATTGGAGAACATGATGTCAACAGATGTTACTTAAACAACCGTCTATTTTTATATTTGTAAAGTTAATAAGAAAAAAATCCACTTAAATTAAAAATTGCCGTGAAAAAATGAAAATGTAGACCACTATAATTATTAGAAAAACTAGGGCATCTTAAAAGCCTTTTTAAATACGTGTAAATAATGTATCACGAATTTTGGGATAACGACTGATAAAATTCAATTATAGTTTTTACTAAATTTCATGAGAACAGTACGACACGGCCATCAGGATATAAATTAAACTACAGTTTTACCTTTTACGATATCAATATAGTTTCAAAAGAAAAATACAGCTCATAAAATTGGTATAGTCTATTTGCACGTTATTGAATCTTAAATGAATCTTGTGTATATAACTAAAGAGCCTCAGGTCAGACAATAATTTCAAATGTACATACATAATATTAAAGAATTTGTAAATATGTTTACAAAAATCAATATATCAGTATTTCACGCATGATTTAACAAGTAAAGAAGTAAATAAAAATAAATATGAGAAAGAAAAAATAATGAGTAAAGTGTTGAGGTGTTTGCTGGAGGCGCGATTAAAACTGATGATTTCGTGAGTGGAAACTGGCGTTGTTAATGCTACTTCTATTAATTTCCCACTAGATTACTAGATTGATGGTACATAACTTACATTAACACAAAAACAGTACCAGCAAACAAACTCACCTTTTATTCGTTTTAAAAATTAACGCAAATCTAGAAATTTATTATACTTGTACTAAAGTAATTAGTACCGAGTTAAAAACATTAAAAACTCAACAGTAATTTTATACATCAAATTTTAAAATTACTCTCATTAAAACGAAATTTTAATTATATATAAAAATAAAACTTATGTTCCCTAACGTCATAGGTACCTCAAACCTCTTTTGTATCTCTCTTTATAAGATTAATTAATATTCTTATAAAACATTCAAACATTTTTAAGTTTTTGAATGATTTTTACGAGAGAAGAATCTTAAGTACCATGCAATTCCGTGGACATTTTCTTGTCAGATCTAAAATAAATATAGACAATATAATGATACAAAAAAGTTCATCTTTCAGATTTTTGGGATGTGACTTACCGTGTGCTTAATAAGCTTGAACGATATTAATTAAAAGAGTACTAAACAAAAAAGTTAGACTGGAAACGGTGTTGCAATTTTACAAATTTTTGTCGAATCTTACCTGTCTATATGTTTGTGAGACGTGGATGCTTACAAGCCAACACACACAAAGATTATCGAGTGTTGAGATGCGAATGCTGAGGTCTTTGGCTGAGTTCACCAGATCGAATAGAAGAAGGAATATGGGCATTAAAAATGAACTGAATCTTCAACCTCTAATTGATAGAGCCACGAAGTATAGAAGGAGATTGTATATACGCCATATGAAAATAGAATTCCCCGTCTGGTTGATGATGAATACGTACTACAAGGATCATAAGATCGGGATGGCCGACGGGCACGTAGCCAGGGAGGCTTGAAGCCCCCCTTGAACGGAAAATTCAAATCTCATACTAGATTAATATACCGCGAGTTCCTGATTCGATTCTTCAGAATCAGGCCCTGAACAAAAACCTGCTTGCCTGATGGCTGATGAAACGGAAGCACCAATTCCAAGAACGGATGACGTAATAGGGTTCCAGACCATTTTTGATAACTTTGTAATAGTTGACTAAGTCATCAGGACACATAATGGTTTTTTTTAAACAATACTTTAGGTGACTGCCGCTGCCCAGTTTCTAGGCAATGACCTAAAAACTTTCATGCTAAACAAAATTGATACAATATCCTATAAAGTACTGTAATCGGTAATGGTCAGATAGTTGATACAACTGAATGAACGACACCTGACAGGCTCACTGAATTAATTATTGGTGGTATATCCAACTGTGACGCTGAATCTTGCATTCTCCAGTTAAGTAACTGATATTGATCTTTAGTTAAAGTCTCCTAGCCTAATGACCCCGGTTTTGTTTTTTTTTTTAGCATTAAGTAATCAATGAACATATATTCAAAGAAATAATACAAGAAATAAATAATAAAATAACTAATAAAAATAATAGTATAAGAAATAATCTGTAAATCCACAACTTTCATTCTTTTATTTCATTGTACTTTTCATTTCCGATAATAATTAATGAAAAAAAATTAGGTTATCAAACATTTTAACAGTTTAAGCAAACGAAATCTGTTCGTCATTGTCGTCCATCATGGATTAGGCTATAATTTAGCCTGTTCTGGCATCCAACTCTTCCCCAGTCTCCACACTCCTCTTGTGCCGCTTGGTTCATAACCGTACATGTCCAGCTTACTGGAGGGTCTGACTCTGAATAAAGTAGGGGTTGGGCGTAACCTATTGTGAGACGATAGGATGGAACCCCGACACGACGCGTCCCAATGACTGCTGATAAGAAACGCTCCTTAGATATGCAGGACAGGTGTGAATAAGGCAGGTCGCGTATCAACTGGGGCAAAAATGAAAACGGTCAACGGCTCTAAAGACGGTTGAGGAAGAGATTCCCTACGACGGAAGAACTGGGGGAGTAAACCCTGAGAGCTAATCCTGTTGGTTTGGAAACAGTGAGGTGGCAGTCCCTTTACCACCAATACATAATATGTATGTTTACTATCGTGTCTACCTCAGCGCAGCGTTTGTACTGCGGCCTACGGACTTCAATACTACTTGACAAGCATCAAATAATAGCCTCGAATCAGGAGTAAATGGGAAGAAAATAACGACATCTGTTAAAATAGTAGTTAATTTTGTTTACAAAATAAATTTCTTGTCTTTGTATAAAATGAAATTACAATACCTCCTTGGTCAAGTGAAGAGCGCTGGTAAGTTGACAATGCAAAACAAATGATCCTAGGTTCAATTCCTTGTTAAGATCTGGAAATTATGAAGTTAAAACCCACCGATTTTGTACCATAATCCATAGTAATCGCTAATAACCAAAATAGTTGATGAAACTTTAATATTTTTAAATTACACATAGGCCTATATAATTATGTTAGCCTACTAAATTAATGGCAAACCGTTTTTTGAGATGATTTATGTAGATCGTTAAAATGCCGAACGTTTTATTTTGCATTGTAATTAAATTGATATCATAAAACAAGATACAAAAAGAAAAAGATTTGAATGAGGATATTCATACATATGGTATTAATTTAACAGTAACTATTAAAGTATTTACGACTTATACAGTTAATGTTACATAGAATTTAATTGCAGATTACTCTTAATTCAAAAATAATTAATTTATGAATTAAACTAGTAGGCTATAACATTGATATTTTTTTAGTAATTAAGGTTTAAATTCAGACCATAAGGTATTGAATCTAAGCCTACATGGACGATTGAACGTAAGACAATACAGATTTTACGGAAAGCGGTGAATCCAAAAGACGTAACATAACTATACTACAAGATTTTACATTAACGTTATAATTATCTGAATATATTTAATTACGATTTATTACATTTACAAACGTACCGAGGAATAATTAAAGAATTAACAATAATTGCCTACATAAAACAAAACATAAATTTTAATTAAATAATTATATACGTACCTAATTAAAATTTTACTTTAATACAAAATTGTATAAATTTATTATGTTGAGATACTGTAATAAGAAAATATTTTGAAAAAATTATTGTTACTTAGATAAATTATTATATATCTAAGATAAATATGTTTTTAAAAATATAAATTTTACTCGTATTAGATAACATATTTAAAGAAGTTGGGTTGATATAAGATAAGAAAATTATAAGAATTTGGGATTTTATATATTTATTAAATTTGGAAAAATAACTTAAATTGACATTGTAAATATCGTTATAGCAGAGTAATAAATAGTAATATCATGTCTTGAAAACAATTTAATTAGTATTGTTCACTAAAATAAGGCATTGTAAAACGGTCACATTACCAGAGATAACATATGCAAATGAAACCACTTTCAACACGAATCACTCAATTGAAGTAGATAAAATTCTTAAGTTGGAAAGAAGAATAATTAAAAAATGCTTGAACAAGAAAACATGGGAAAATGGCCACTGGAAGTTAACATCCAATGAATCCGTATATCAAGAAATAGAACCAGTAATAAACACAATTAAGAAAAAGAAAATCTCCTTTTTAGGACATATAAACAGAAAACCGTAAAAAAATCATAGAGGCGATGTGGAATAAGAAATACAAAATGAAATGGATCAAGGAAGTTAAAAATGATATGGAGGAATGCATATTGCTCTGGAAGTTAAAACTAAATTAGAAAAAAAACTAAAATATTAAAAGAAAAACACACTATTTACAAGCTAAAATTAGAAAATTCACGGAAAGGATGTTTTCAGATTAAGAAAGAAAAGCAAGGTCCGGTAGAATGGAAAAATACTGGGAACAAAAACTTCAAAAGAGATCCCAGAAGTAAATGATTAAAGTGATTTAATGTGGTCAAACAAGAATAATAATAATGAAAAATGTAGTTCGATATAATATTCAGTTTTACGATGTTTAGTTTAGCACATAACTTCTTTCCGGAGGTATATCCAGAAGTTAGTAAATTAGTTACATAAAAAACTTATATTTTGTATATTTTTTCTTGATAAATAAATAAAAATAACATAAGGATTTTATCATGTATTATTTTAATATAAATTGGATAATACCATACATGAATGATGTTTTCAGTTTAAACTAAAAGATTTTAAAGATAAAAATGTATAATCTAATAAGAATAAAAAGGTAAACCACTTGGAACAAGTAGTTGTGCATGAATTGTATTGATGGATAAAATACTACGCGGAAATAATTACATTAAATTAAGAATGGCGATGACATCAGCTAAGTTATTCAGTCGAATTTGTAACGTTTTTCTTTTAAAAAAAAGAATGTTCAACATTTACTGTATAATTATAATGTAAATAATTAATTATAAATACTCGCAATTTCAAAAAAATAAATAAAAAACCAGAATATAAGTAAATAAATAACACCGGTAACTTTTGCATATACATTAAAATGTTAATGTTTCAATGTTTATTAAAGGTTATGTCGTATTTAAAAATTGTATAAGTAATAATTATTAAAGTAAACATAAAAAAGATAATTGAAATTATTATTTCATTATTTAAGATATCGCCAAACTATTTATATTCCAGAATATTATTTATATTTATTTTTACTTAATACTATCCCTTACCCTTATTAGCCCCTGTGTAACGAATTCATTATTTTATACAAATTATTTTTCGTGAACAACTGATTCCCGGGTTTATAAAACAAACGATTTTGTTTCTTTTCTCTTGAAGGTGAATTGAACTGAAATAATTGAAGTATTATGATAAGTAAGTGAAGTTAATCGAATCTAAATCCTCTGAAAATTTGAATTAAATACACCGCAAGAATTTATGGTAAATGATGTGAAGCTGGATTATGCGGAGTGAAGTAAAAGCTTTTCAGACGGTTTAGCATACTGGGGAATCATAATACTTTCAAGAATTATTAAGGAAGGATAGATCAGATCACTCCTAATTTTATTTAGGAATGTAAACAACACTTTAATTGAAGACAAAAAACAGTAATCTTAATTTAATTCAAAAAGTATCCAAAATATTAGTTCCCGAAATGTAATTACAAGACTCGATCTGTTAACTGCTATTTTAACAAATTTCAATTAATTTTTTGTATAAAAACAGACAAAACCGAATACATCTTCTACTGTCTAATTCACACCAAATATATGCCAGTGACTCGATTTTATTGCGTTAGAGGGTTGAGGTAGTTCTTTCAGTTCCTTAACAAATTCAGCACCGGAGATTTCCTCGGATCCGTCCTTGTGCATTGCTCATTCAGGAAACAGACCATTCCCTTGTTTTTATGAGTTTTAGGAAACTGCCAACTAAATCTTCCTGTGGAAGATTGCCTTCTAACTTCATTCGTCCGAAGATTTAATGTCTCCTGCCATTGTTTTTTTTATAATTAACTGATTAGCACATTAA
Source organism: Catonia carolina (assembly GCA_035578175.1). NCBI lineage: Eukaryota > Metazoa > Arthropoda > Insecta > Hemiptera > Achilidae > Catonia > Catonia carolina. The sequence goes on from JAQMRL010000001.1 coordinate 262,355,367, forward strand.
TCTAATGAAGACGATAAAGAGTGATAAATGAAAATGAGCGATGAAAAGATGATGACCTGAACAGGAATCGTAACCGTGAGCCCATGTTACATCATGGGGATACTGAAGATCCCCATGTTACATAGATGTCTCCTAACCTGACAACAGGCCTACAACTATCCTTACTGTGTTCTGCTTAGGCTATAAGACCTCTCTCCAATTTAGAATGATCCCCAAAAATGTATCACTAAATTAACAGAATTATCGCACAAATGTGAAAAGCGCTAATCCAATCGCAAGCTAAACCTTGACTAAAACGTTTATATAAAGTAGTTTTAAAGTTTGTCATAGAGTAAAATTAAAAAGTAACTTAAGTTAAAAATAAAATCGAACCAGCTTATAAAATACTTGAAGCAGACAAATCAGAATTAGTTCATCATCAAATTATGAAAAGCTACTGAATTATTGGTCATCATCATCAGTCAAGGGTTAGGGTCAATGGCCTATACCGGCATTCATCTCTTTTTAGGTCTTCCCAAGCCTCGCTTCTCTCTAGGTTTAAATTTTCATAATCATAGAGGAAGTCTGTGTGCTGACCTGCGAAGTAAATGGTTGTACCAGTTTCTCTTAACGTGTTCTTAATATTTCACACAGTGACTAAACATTTAACTTGGAACGTATAGTTTCGTTACGTACTCTATATAACCGGGTACAACCTTTGACTCCCCACAAAAATCTCATTCCAGCAGCTTGGATAGAAGATTCATTTCTCTGTAATGACTCCCATGTGTTAAGAATGGTACAGCCAATGCACTATGAAATTTAATTTGGGTGTCCTGTCTAGTTTTCTTTCCTATTGTCCTGCGAATGGAACCGCATTTAGCTCAGAATTTTGCCACTCTCTCACTTGCTCATTACGAGTATATTCTCACTTACTACTCATTATTGGTTTTACAATAATTCAATTAACTATTAATTAAATATAAATAATATTTTAGCTGAAAATTTAAAAATGTTTTACGATCCCTTTCATTATTTTTTAAATTAACTTTTTCCAAGTTTCTGTAACAAAAATAACGAGCATTCATACTTCCTATATTACGTAACGAACAACAAATAACGTGTTTTGATCAACTTTACAGTAAAACAATTCTGCATAAAAAATAATTATGAAAACAAAATTTTTATTTAGTTATAATAATAATGCTAAAAAAGATTAACTTATTTTAACAAATTATGCCAAGGTTATGATTATTATAATATAATTCATCCTTGATTTACAAAGAAGTATAATCCCTTCTGATTACATTAACATTAATGTTAACATTACATAGAACATAATACGGTAATATTATTTAAAGGAGAGGAAAAAAATAACCATAAACGCTCTTCATTCTCATCACAGCCTTGAAAAAACTGCTACTTAAAAGAATGTTACATCAAAAATAATTTTAAACTCATTATTTACTTATACACATATTATAATTAACTTTACTGGGATGTGTTTAATTTTATTAGATTATGGATTTTATAAGGTAACTCACAACTTTCATCCGTTAGGCTCCACGACTGTATCTTATCTGTAGCTTACATATAATTTTTAATATTTTATTATATCTCGGTTAGTTATGAGCATACCTTGTCTAAGATTTCATACAAGTCACGAAAAATGCTTACAATACTTATTACTTATTTGATTATCCATGCAATATATAATTACAAATATAATTGTTTTGTTCATAATTTTATGATCGTTTTCAATTTATAGAATATTATAATTGTGAAAAAGTTTTATTATAATTCGATTTTTTTACAGTGGCTTACTACCGACAGTTGAAAATACAATAGCATATTTTAACTCGTATATTATACTCCTTGGCTGCCTACGTGGGAGAGTGGTTAGAGGAGCTACGCTTCAAAATTGAGGTTCCATGTTCAATTCCCGGCCAGGATCTTGAAAATTATTACAAGCTCAAACTCACCGTTCCTCAACCCAAAGTAGTAGCTAATAACCAAGATGTCGATATGACTTACAATAAACTATAGTCCTCGTAGATTTAATTGGAAGATGATCGTACGGTTACCTTACAATTTTTGCCTCTGTTTAGCGTATTAACTTATCATTATTATTGAACTTACATTATGCATAAAGAAATTGGCATCCTAGGGCAGTACTAAGATAAATATAATCCCTAAAAAATTCATCTTTAACGGAATTAATAAGACCTTAGAAAGAATCAAATGAATGGGCGAAAGAGAGGTTTATTTTAAGATACTGTATACACTGGCATAGATAAAACTTTTGTTCGGGGAGTCTCACTTTTATCATCGTTTTTCAAGGTAAATTTCAACTTATAATTTCCACTCAGTATTTTTCTCCTCGTATAGGGCTAATTTTAGATTACATGAGGTGACTTTTGATGTTTCTACAAGCTCTTTCTGCGGCTCTCTCAACATTCGCTCACTATCTGAAACTGTCCGAATTTGGTGCGGTTCATTAAGTTTTCTCGGTTTATTCCGGTTTTTTTCAATATCCTTTATGACTTCTTTAAACCATTTATCTGACATTATCCACACCCTCGGTCTACTGTTTAGTGTCTTAGAGTTTATTTTTATTGTTTCACTTCAGACAGTTTTGCTATTACTGCTAATGCAGACGATGAGAAGATGATAGATGAAATGGGTGATGAAAAATTGACAGACATGACCGGGAATTGACCCGGTATAGAAACCAATTAAGTTGGTCACAACACCATCGGCCGACAATATTTTTTGAGATAAATATTAATCTAATCTCTCTACGGTTACAAGTTTAATTAATTTTAGATAATTCTTTTTAAAGTGCCGACCCCGTTAATGAGGGTTGGCTACAATACTTTAAAAAATCACTCTCTATACAGAACCCCATTCAAATTTAACTGTAACACAGCTGAATTTATTGTCAAATTTTAATATTTATTTGTCTTATTTGCAGATGAATCAACAGTGCAAAGTGTGTGGGGAGCCTGCAGCAGGATTTCATTTTGGTGCTTTTACCTGTGAAGGTTGTAAGGTAAGTAAAATTTCAAACACTATAAAACATTAATAAAAACCTTTTACTAAATTTGTGACGTTTGGGTGTAGCTAATGGTCAAAAGTTTTGTAGTAAATTAGTTATAAATGGTTTCATAATTTGAATTCCTACTAAGATAATAAAAGAAATGGAAATTATCCCCCGTTTATGAAGTAGAAAGAAAATGTAGTAAAAATTATTTTAAAATAAATTAAAGTCCTTAATTTAACGCAAAAAATTATTAAGTGACAACAATTTGATTATGTGTGAATGGAAAGCAGACAAATGGCCTTACTTTTATTTGGTTTATTTGTCATTTTAAACAAGCATCATGGTTCACCGATTAAGCCGTTGACCCCGAAAGGGAACCAAATTACTTGGAAGAAAAATTAAATTACGCTATAATTGTGCAGTTGGAATTTATATCAAATTTCATTGAATTTTTTTTTCTATTAAATAGATACTTTACTATTATTATCCTTTTACGACCAACTGGATAACTTCAGTCAATTATTTCTTGGTTTTCGTTTGAAATTTATTTGCCCAATAGGTTTGCATTCTATCAGACCTCTCTTCCCTTACTTCCTGTTGATCGCTTATTTATTTTACCTGAAACACAGTGTGTTTATCTTTTAAATTTTCAATTAGTCGTTTTATTTTAAGACATTGTGATTCGTAATTATTTTATATCTGTTTTTAACATCTGTTACTCATCTGCTAGTTTTGTTGTTGTTGTTGCTGTTTAGGTCATCAGCCAAAAGGCTGGTTTGAACCTGTAGAGGTTTAACTAAGTAAAACGAGGAGTGAGGTGGTTTAACACTGCCTTCCTCACTGAGTGGGAAAGTACACTTATCAGCATGCCGGGCCCTCTGAAAAGCACATTTTTCCACTCTGCAAATGACACCTTCACTTCATTCACCACAGGGTCTGGCTGTATAATGAAATTCATTACTTTCAGAGGAGATTAACTCTGATTAGTGTCTTTTACACCTCTACCTCTTCTGTTCTTAAATGATTCAGTCATTTAATCGGCTGATCATGTGATAAAAAACAGAACTATTTATTTTAGCCCTGCGACGAACAGATTGAGTGTAAATAATTTGACACTCCACCTGTCTGTTATGGGCAGTCTGCTAGTTTTATTATTCTAAAAATTTTTGAAAGTTTTTTAATTTTCCGGAGTTCTAAATAAAATTGAAAAAAGTATTATATTCTTTTTTCTTCATAGTGCTTAATTAATATTGGTTCTATTTCTTTATAATCAGTTTTTTCTAATGCTCATTTTCTTGTTTTCTTACCAAAGCACGTTCTGATTATCTTTCTCCTTAATTTTGAAATCTTGATCGGTTCCTACATTGTGTTTTATGTTAAATATTGTTTCGCTGGCATATATGTGATTACTGACTGTGTAACTGTTTCATGATGATTACATTTTCTGGCAATCGATAACCATTTTTTTGTTGTAGTATGTATTTTTTGTTAGCTGTTGCGCTTTTGAAAGTTAGTTAACTATATTTCTCATGTAAATTTCTCATTAAGATTGGATGTAACGATTTCCTTTAGTTATTTAAGTTTCTCTACAAATTTATTTTTTTTTTTTAATTTTCAATTGTTTTCCCTTGACGATTGGTGGGTCAGTGATTTCAGCTTTTATTAGAAAATTTATTCAAAACTTTTTTTTAGTTGAATACTTTATAATAATGCATAATGTAACAACTATGACTGCTCTTTCTAATTCATCCAAAACAATTGTAACTCCTTAATTACAGGAGAAAAATCTTTTTCTTTAAAATAACCTAATGACTATGAATAGTACAATATATTCATAAAGATTACGTTAAAAACCGTTCGTCGTAATGACCTTAAATGATTAAAAACTTCTGCTAGAAACCAAACTACCTAGTTCAAGAAAATTTCCGACCACCCGCGTTTTAACTAGGCTGTTAACAAAGCACATTATTCCCTGAAGCTCAACATAAACTTTTTCTACCTGTAGACTCAAACACCTATTACAGAATCTGGTTATGGCACTTTATATTTATATTTACACTTTATATTAGTATATTATACTCCACATAAGTATTTATACTTATTCAGCGCACTGGATCGTAAACAAAAACCAATTTTGGAATACTATACAACAATAGTACTTTCAACTTATAAATTTATTCATATTTATAATAACAGTGGCTCGTAAAACGTCGTTTGTAAATTAATTGTCTTCTAAATTCTAAATAAATTAATAACCAATTATACCTGATAAAGCCATAGCTTAAATTATGGAAAATAACAATTAATTAAAATAAATTACAGTATTATAAGACGTTCACTCTTAAATGACAAAACTGTATAAATGGTTATGTGAGACGTATACAAACGATTTTGTAAAGATACACTCGTGTGTAACAAGACTGGGGATAATTTATTCTGTCACTAATTCAAAAAATTAAGATAGGAATAGTGATAAATTACTTTAAAATTTTGCTTGTTTTTTATTTGAAACAACCATTATTTTTTTATTATTAAGCAACAAAATGTTTTCATAACTATTATTAGAAATCCTAGTAGAAGATGATAAGAAATGCATTTTCGTACACAATATAGTACTTTTTTAATAACAGTACAAGAGTGTATGTAGTAACATTTAGGCAATTATATTACATTTTGCAGTTTTGCAATATTGAAGAAGACTTTTAAGCCTATGGCCTGGATAACATACGAACAAAATTCTTTGCAATTATTCTGAAAATGATAGTACACTTGTGTATGGGTGAGAGAATATAAATTTTAAATTACAATAGTCTATGAGACGTACAATAGAAGTTAACCGATTCTGTTGAAATATTTGTCGGAAGTCGTATTTAAAAGGACGATAAAGTTAACAATTGTCTTATCGATAGTTATCAGTAACAGGTAAGCTATTTAATGGGCGATGTAGAAAATAAGTAAGAAAATGTAAATAGTAAATAGTAAATAGGCCTAAATCCGAATGAGTCGAGTGTTCCGTGGAGTGTAAACAAAAGAGTATGTTTTGAAACGGACGTCCTTCAAGGGGTATTGCTAAGTAGATCGGAAGCAAACTTTCGCTGTTGCCTCCATTGGCCTGTGTAAACCCAATTGTGCAATTATTACACCCGCTTTCATTACAGACAGCCACTAAGGTCAGTGTAGCTCTGTCTTGCGTCCAAATAATTAGACTTGTGCACGCAATGACCCTCCCCACCCTCTCGTCTACCACCAATTATTTCGATAACCGCTGAATTAATAAACACACATACGTATAAACACGCACGCGCTTTATTTTTATTTATAAATGGTTCACCTTACGTCATGCAAATAGTATGACGTAATATATTGTTGCTAACATAAAGAATATTTATGTTTGAATTAAATCATTTTGTCTTCGTACTGGGTCATTTTTGATCACGTAAAATAAAATTGACATTTCTAGAAGCATTTTTTGCACCCACACTTTCATCGGTTTATCGCTGTAAGCTTTTCTCCTGTCTTGAAAAGATCCGGTGTTCTAATTTTCTTCTTCGTGGAAGCCCTTGAAATTAGTAATCAGTATTCTAAATTTGAATCGGTCCATTATGTTTTCTCGATTTATTCCAATTTTCTCAATATCCTTTTAGATTTCTTTAAACCCATTGATCCACCTTTAACCATCTTAGGTAAATTGTTTTGTATCTCAGTTTTGTCAACGGTTTATCACGCATTCAGTATATATGTCCACAGAATAAAACTAAAATAAATATGGAAATGTACATAAATATTTGAAGTTTTTTTTCTTAGTTGTCTACTCGTTCTCATTGTTGGTTTTCTTTTTATAGTGTTTTTTTCTTCTTCGTAACCTGTACTGTCCGACTGCTATTTTCTTACCCATTATCATGCGAAGGATTTTTCCTCTAAAATTCTCTCCTTTTCTTACACCAGCTTTCCTGAATTATAATTAATTTTTACACGCAATTATATCTCTTTTTATTAAAATTCTACACATATTGAAACGGAAGGAAGTTAAGGAAACCTTAATTTTTTCAATATAACATAATTTTTATAGTTTATCGCAACGGAAATCATTAAAATCCTCTCATTCAATCTCTGCACTATTTATTTGAAATATTTCATGGTTTTACCAAATGAAATTGTTGAAATGATACCTCCCAAACGGTAATAAAAAAAGCTAGGGTCTTTTCTGTTATTCCCCCCCCCTCCAAGAATAGTTTGTCACATTTTGTGAATATTTTTTATATAATCTTACAGTATTTTTAACGATAAAAAGGGGAAAATATTAAGAAAAATCCTTCATCAATATTTTTCAAGTTAACGTTAAATATAGGCCTACGTAGAGTAAGTACAGTGATGTGAAAATAGTTTAACTATTAAACGTTACGTTACACTGGATATTGAAAGTTATTAAATTATTTTTTAATATTTAATGTAAAGATGTTAATTTAATTCAATTATATTAAATTAATTTAATGACATCAAAAAATTTTATATTTTACCGATTTAAAATTAAAAATAAGCTGATAATTTATTTTTATTGACCATTACTGTGTAACATTACTGTGTACTAAAAATTAGTATAACAAATCAAATGAAAATAAAATATGAGATAAATACTAAATGGGATTATACTTCATGATTTTATATACAGTAAAAATATTTGAAAAAGCAATCTATTTACCCTATTTATATTTAACCATAACTTGAAGAATATTGGTGAAAGAGTTTTTGGAATATTTTTCCCTTTTTTATCGTTAAAAATAACGTAAGATTCATACGGAATATCCACGAAATGTGACAATTATTCTAGGTGGGGGGGGGATAACAGAAAAGACCCAAAAGCTTTTTCCTAAATATTCTGTGAGGGATTGCATTTCTATTTTTTTCAAATTCGTTAATCGTTCCAACAGATAGGTATCACTAAGTCAGTTAATAATATCGGTATTAGTATATCTATCTGATTAAGATGGTAAAATCTGCAGGGACAGAATTAACAACTCTATATTTAAAAGACCACCTTCAACAAAAAGTATTCATTAGGCTATCTGAAATTCGTTAAAAACCGTTTTTAGCGGTATTTGAGTATAGTGCCTAGTTATTGTTGCTACAGATTGGGAGGCACAAAACACAATGTGGAAGAGAGCAGTTAAAATAATAATGTTTAAACGTTAACTAAATTATAACCCAATAAGTTTTTTGTAGCGTACTAACATCATCTTATGTAAAAAAATGTTTAAAAATACGAAATTAGTATTTATAAGATAATTCGATTACATCTTTTATTATTGATAGAGAAACAAATAATTTTTCCGGCGAGTCCTAAAAATTCCATTGTATATTAAAATCAACAATCAACATAACATCAATACTGTCAAACTAGTAATATCAATATTCAGTTCTGAATTTACGAAAAACGACTCAATGATCACATGATTTTCTGGCTATATACCAAACAATACTGATAACGGTTTTACTAGATTGTAAAAACTGTGCATAAGATTTTAACAAATATTGTTCTAATCTTTGTCTCTTTTTATTTAGGACAACAGTAAAATTTTCATCTTCTTCTTCTTCTTCTTCCTTTCACGGGTTAGGCGTTGCTGCCTGTTCCGAACCTCCACCATCTGCCCATCTCTTCCTTGGACGTCCTCGATCCCTTTTACCCCTTGGCTTGTACCATAGTTCCTGCTTGGGTACTCTTTCATCCTTCATTCTACCTAAGTGATCTATCCACTTCTTCCTGCCCTCCATTACTTTATCATTTATGGAGAAGATATTAAGATGTTGTCGTATCTCCGTGTTTCTGTATAGCGTAAAATTTTCTGTAAAATTTATATACTGTATTATTATATACTGTATGTGTTAAATACTGTAAAATTTTCATCAACTGATAAAATTATAAACTTGTAGATTAACTCTTATTATAAACTAGATGACCCTTAGGAATTAATTCCCAAAATAAACTAATACTAATTTATTCTTAACAACCAATAGATATCATAATTATATTAAAACTTAAATCTTACTTTGCCATGTTTGTGTTATTAGTACAAATTAAAAATTCCACCTAAATAAACGATTCCCGTCATTATAACGACAATTAAAATCGAACTGAAATCTTATTTAGTTCGGAAAATCTCGTTTCGCCTTTTATCAACTTTTATTTTCCGATTTTTCGAAAATCCCGAAAGCGTCCTCTTTACAATCATGTACATTTCACCGGTGGATTTTAACGTGTTAAAATTTCCAAAACCTAGCCGGGAATTGAACCGGGGACCTATCACTTTGTTGGCTAGAGCGCTAGTCAATACGCCACGGAGACGGTCAAAATACAAATTTGTTGTAGTAAAACAAAATTTTTTAAATTTACAACAATTTTTCTTTTATTAAAGAATGTGTAATATACAATTTTCAGTGAAAGCTAGGGAAACAGTTTTCCTTAGTTCAACCTTGAAACAGATTAATTACGAATTAAAAAATCCCACGATTTAATAACAACTCGGCCTAGATTTTTATTAATTAATCACATCTCAATTGTAATAATTGGCATTTTAATAATTAAAAATAAAAAAATAAATAACAAATGATATTTTGTAATTATTAATGGTAATACAGTATACTAATTAAGAAAGGATACTAGATTAATGGTCTATAACAAACCGAACCCTTACATCATAGCAACAGTACTGTAATCATTCTGACATTGTAACCATGATTGTGTATTGCCCCTACCTAGTTTATCGTACAAGAAACATTACAGCCTAGTATAAATGTGGTAAACAACCGTGATAAAAAAAGTTCTATTTTAATACGTGATACGTGAGAATAATACTTAACTTTTATTCAGAAAGAAGGTACAAATGAAAAGTACAAGGAGAAGTTTGTTCAATTAAAACTTATCCTTCCTGAACTAAATAACTTCTGGTTTTATCGTTTTAATTTCTTTTAACCTACCCTTAGGTTAGATTAGTCATCTACTAACCAAGGTGTTTAAAAAAATAATAATAAATTCAAACTGTGAAATATTTTTAAAAAGTATGAGTGATGAAATAATATAATTAATTTCAGTTTAGAATATAACTCGGTTTCAAACAAACACCTACAAAAATTTTCAATTATAGATTGTTGCATTGCAGTTGAATTCAATATCTCAAAAACTAAGAAACAAGAATAGTCGGAGATTAGCAAAAACCTACTGCTATAAAGAGGAACTACAAAAAGTAAAATTTTGACGCCAATAGTTTTAAACACTGAAGTGTTATTGTTGGGTATTATTTTAATTACTTATTAATATACAAAAAAAATTTCTCTTTCTAGTTTTCTTCCCATTCCGTAACATATTGTCATGTCTTTTCTATTTTATATTTTAATATGTTTTGGACTCTGCAATTCATATTAAACAACCATATTTGTTACCTCCAATCTAAACGACTTTTTTTATTTTTATATCCGAATCTAAAATACTTAAAAATTTTAAAGGAATCAGACAGTTCGAAAATTGTGGGAGCATTATAACTTTGATCTTAGCTACATAGCAACTTCATCCACTAAGCTCCCACAATTCAATTATCGAAACCATGTAGTTAAGATATTTAAATACTGTGTGGCAAAGATTTGATTGCCCCTTGCGGAGAGGAGCAGAATCGGCCCACTACTAGCCTTCTCAATAACATTTCATTACGTACAAAGTCCAGTGTACTATTTAATAGTTGTTATGTGTTATATTAATTGTTAAACGTTAGATATAAAACAAAAAATACAACATATTATATCGTAATATTATTATGTTAGTTATATTTACTATAGGCTACATATTTCATTTACATACATATCTACAGACTGTGAATACACTAATCTACAATCAGTAACATTTTCAAACGCCAATATTTATTAGAGGTCCTTCACTTTTGTAGGGGTCATCAAAATTGCGTGATTCTTACACGAAAAATAAGTTCACTTTTTAAACTACATTTCGTACGCTGCATGTAAATATAAATAATTATAAGCCGACAACTTTCTCGCGACAAGACTTTTTCAAGTCCGGGCGTACTTCAATCAAACTTTTTTACAAAATTAGTGATTACAGTATTGAAATCACTAACATATATACATTTTCATTTGATCTGTAAGTGTTCTCGGTATATCCTGATCGTATATGAAATTCTTTCACTGTCAGACTTCCAGTTAATACATACATTATCATCATGGAAACGAAATATCGTGCTATTTCACGGCTCTTATTTTTTTTTTCTTAAAAGCACTAATAACTTTTAAACCGTTTCATTTATCGTAAAAGTTAATAGGGGAAAAAAGATGCGTATCATGATTTTACATAAGACTTAAGCATTTTACAGTGTTATAAAAATGTGTTGTTTAGGTCATTATCCGAAAGGCTGGTTTGAACCTGCAAAGGTTTTAATAAGTAAAACGAGCAGTGAGGTGGTTTACAATTGCCATCTCCATTAAGTGGACAAGTACGCTTATCAGCATGCCGGGCCCTCTGAAAAGCACAAATTTTCCACTCTGCAAACTGACACCTTCACTTCATTCACCACAGGATCTGGCTGTATAATTAAATTCATTACCTTCAGAGGAGATAACTCTGATTACTGTCTTTTACACCTCTACCTCTCCTATTCGTAACGATTCAGTCATTTGGCTGACCATGTGATAAGAACAGACCTATTTAATTTACCACTGCAACGAACAGATTGAGTGTAAAAAATTTGACACGCCACCTGTATGTTATGGGCAAGTTTAAAATAAAGTTATAAAAATATTTTTTTAAAAATGACATGTTATTGAGAAGACTAGTAGGGGCCAATTTTCTCCTCCTCTCTACAAGTGGCAATCAAATCTTTGCCACACAGTAGTTGAAAATATAGTGAGGTTCATGTATGTGATTATTCTTGTTAATTAGGATTAGAAAAAGTGCGTAAATATTTTTATAAATTAAAAAAAATTAAGAATAAATAACAAAATATCAAATGAAAGTGATTAGCACATAAGCGTGTAATATGTATCCGGCCGATACTAAAAGGCTCCGTTTTGATACACTTTGATGAGTGAAGAAACGAACCGTGAAACTGTATTAATTCAACCGAGCGTCTATTGAAACTGTTGATAGTAGTCTAGTCCAGTGTTAGCCTGCAATGAACGAACAGAAGTCCATCCGTCAGTCCTCCATTAATAAATTAGTAGAGTAACCAGAGCAAAACTTTCATAACACTCCCCCACTTACAAAACCCATAATCTTTTATCTATTAACAAAATCCCTACTACCTTAACCGGTTGATAAAATATTTCAACAAATTGTAAAGACACCACGTGATTTTTATACTACGTCATTCATTGTTTACCGGGTAAACAATATTACGTAAAAACTGTATTATTCAAACCGTATGCACTTGACTGCCTGCATCTTCCTTCTATTTTAACCTGTTCTGCAATTCCATAATAGTTTTGTATAAAACGAAAATAAAAAAAAACATACGACCTTGATCTAGTTCCGCAGTGAAATGGAAAAATAGGGACAGTTACTAAAATACAACATGTACCATTAGTATTTTCTATTGTTTCATAATACCTACTTAAATAATTGTTATATCTTTTATTACAAATAGACCTAGAATCATTGTTTTAATTTTGTTTTTATGGTTAAATTAATAGATACACTATATTCTATTATTTTCCTAATTATAGTATAACATAGTATGTAAAACATATCCGTTCTTTTTTGAAATAAAAACTTATAATGATAAGACCTTGCGCTAGTTAAATTAGTTTTAAATAAAAAAAACTATTATCCAATTTTATAGCACATGTAAATCACGATTTTTGTACATTTAAATGTGAATGCTTTGTCCTTATTTTCTTACTAAATTCTTTATCATCATTCGGTAAAATTACCAATTTTATACGACCTTTCTAAAATTTTCTAAGACCTGCTCTAATAAAATATTTACATAGATATATTAGACTAACGCAGATGATTAAGAACAGCTATTAATTTTAAATATTAAGTTAGTGGTAAATGGTGGATAATCCCTAACGTCACAAGGAAAACGAATCGATAATAGACACCATTAGAAAAAGGAGAGTTGCTTTTTCCGTCACCTCTCCAGACTACCTGATACAAGACTCACTTAGCAGCTCCTAGGTTACCAACTCAAAAACAAGACCCAAAATAAATGGTTCCAGGAAACAAAGTCCGACATGAAAGACTTAATCATAACTGAGGAAATAATTCAAAACCGAGAGGAAGAGAAAGTGTTAAGAGATAGTAAGCTTTGCCGACTCCCCTTCAAGGAAAGAGAACAACTCAACATTATCATAACATAAAATGACGGCCGCTAGACCAAAAAATACAAAACTGGTATGGGAGCAAAAGAGACAGCGCAAGCTAACTCCGTTCCCCGTTCTTCAAAGATATAAACAAGGAATGACTCAAGTGCTCCAAGGGGCGAAAACTAAAGAAGAAGACTAACGCAGCGCGTAATTACAAGAAGGACCACGACATTATTTTCATTTCGTACAATATTTCCGGGATTTTCACTTTCACTAAATTTTTAATATCATTACAAAAAAGTTCGTCAAGTATGTATGAGTAAACTAAGAAGATCTTTGTGTACTTTTTTTGCGTTTAGATTAGTTAATCAACAGCTTCGTCATTAGCGATTATATGTTGATACGGGAACAGTATCGAATGTTTTTAACAAGTAAAAGGTTTGTAGGCCTTACTGGGAACCGAACTCAGGTGTTTGCAGTTCAGTGCAGTAGTCTAACGAGCTAAATCACTATATTACGTCTTGCCTCACTTCTGATAAAGTGAAATCTAGGGTCAGAAAAAATTAATCACTTAAGAGAGAATCATACAGAAAATCATAAAAATATTCATTCATATCCGTGGTACGTAACAATTGCATAGAAAATATGAAGAGAAAAACAAAATTGATGTTTACACTTTTACAATTTGATCTCTAAATGAACTCCCTCTGTACGTGACCCAATTTCCCCTGTTAACGAACTCATCCTTTTGATTTCTAAGGGAAATCTAAACCAAGAGTTTGGATGAGATCAGATAAAAATTACGGACGCTTTTGGGAAAATCCTGTCATGGTGATGACGTCAATAACTGATGTTGTATAGGGAATCTGCTAATAATATATATTTCATTCAATTTATTGATGAAGCTGAAATGAAAGTTCAATAACTCTAAAAGCACCAAGAGGTCCAAAAACGACGCTTTAAAGTTACAATATTATTAAGGTTTGTTTTGAATCATAATTAATCTTAATTTCTGTTTTGTTTGTTACAGTCGTTCTTTGGAAGATCGTACAACAACCTGAGTTCGATATCAGAATGCAAAAACAATGGCGAATGTGTAATAAATAAAAAGAATAGGACATCTTGTAAAGCGTGTCGTCTAAGAAAATGTCTTTTAGTTGGTATGTCAAAAAGTGGTTCAAGATACGGCCGCCGATCAAATTGGTTTAAAATCCATTGTCTCCTGCAAGAACAGCAACAAAATCAACAGAAAAGTAATGGCGGTGCTCGGTCAGAACCAACAAATAACCATTTACCTTCACCACCAGTACATCTTGACCCAAGATTACACATGCAACTGATGGCACGAAGTAAAGATGAACTTTTAATGTTAAGTTTAGATGAATCATCACCTACGATCAGTTCACCAGAATCTCATAATTCAGACTCATCTGTTGAAGCCGGTGACGGACGGAGCAGAACAGGAGATCGGCAAAGTGCACCGTTTTACAAACCGGCACCGGGACCATTTCTCCCGTTTCCATCCCTTGCGTCACTTTTACCACACCCGGCATTTTTCCCTCCAAATTTTTCACCCCATCAACAAAGTCCATTATTATTTCCTTCTCCTAATTATTTATTTCCGACAAAACCTAACGCGTTTAATTCGCCTCACATCGAAGACGATATCTATAACAAAAGGTACTATTTAGATCACGTACTTAGGTCTCAAAGATCACCACCAAGAAGAGACAGCGCAGGAACTCCTGAAGACTGTACTGAAGAAGAAGAAATAGAAAACGATGTACCAATTGATCTCTCTGTCAAAAGTCCTAGAGCAAAATCAGACGAATCATCCTCGGATAACGACCAATCAGACGAAGATATAAATGTCGATGAAATCAGGGACGAACAACCTACGATAGTTATTCCAGAGCAAGTAAAGAGGACGACACCTTTAGATCTTACCACTAAAGTCTGATTAATAAAAAACATCAAAACACATTACCAACTTAATAATTAAAAATGTGTTACTGTAACAACAACGCGGGTGCAAGTGTATATGGTGCGTCATGAAAATTAGTTTAATAAAATTTTGGCCGGCCAAAATTATTTTATAAATCTCAGTACCATGTACGTATCTATGAGAATTGAAAGTGTTATTATTATGGTGCAATACAAACTATTTAATGAGAAATTGCATCAATTAGTTTGAATTAACTAATCAACACACGAGTATATTACTTTATGTTCAGAATAACCGAGATTCTGTTTATCCATCTAAATTATAATACAAAACAAAAGATAATAATAATTTGTATTTTTATTTATTTATAATTTTTTTAAACAGTTAAAATTTGGCAGTAATGAATGTTCTAGTAAGAAGTTCTTTACAAAATTGTACGTAGTAAAGATAAGCTATCCAAACTGCAGATCTGCTGTAATTAGCGGGAAATCCACTAATTCACTAAAGTAGGTATATTAACTGGAGTAATTCAAGTGTATTCCTTACTTTGATTTATGTCTTCAGCCAGAACTCTTGATCAATTTTCATAAATAATCTTAATTGAACTTTACAGTTTAATGTATTGATGTAAATTCAAGCTAAGAATTGACTTAATATTAAATTCTTACGGGGAAGTCAAACCGACTCACAATCCGTATCAAAATCAAATTAAATCAACATTTTGTACACGTTAAATTCTCTATACTCAAAAAGAAAATCTATACCGTTAAACGTTGAATAGTTATTTACGTTTTATATTTTAGATTAGGACAAATTTACTTATTTATAAAATCTACAAACTACCAAAGTGATATTAATATCACTATTTAATATATTGTAATTGTGGTTTTAAGTAAATAAATTGTATCAATAAATCGAAAGTGATATAAAAATACTTAATAAATACTAAATAACTTAAGAATTAAATTTTGTCATTTTAACGGACTTTGACTTCTCTTGTGTAAGTTATGTGGCGGTATATTTGAAAATTTGTTATTGACCTGTTTAAAAATTAATAGCAACAGGCAGATCCGTACATTATATTTATGTAAACTTGTTAACCTAAACTCCTGGACAATATAATATTATAAAATTAATATATGTTAATAAATTAACATGTAGTAGTACTTAATTATTTCAACACGAGAAAGAAACCATTCATTATGTATTTGAACATAATTTGTTTGGTTTAGCAATGATAAAAATCTAAATAAAAAATAATAATAAAACAAAATGATTTTGTTATGAGAATTTTTTTTGTCATGAAAAAATCAAATTTTAATGTTGATTTTAAATTTACAACGATGATGTATAAAAACAATACCAGAAATTTGTATAAATAATTAAAAAAATTTAAATATTGTAAAAAATTAATTTATTATTTTTTTATGTATTTATTATCATTAAGTAGTATAATTATTATGTTATTTGTGTATATTAATTTGATAAAAAAATTTATGAAGAGGCATTTAAAAAGATATGTGAAAATGGATATAATAAATAATTATTATACGGGCATGATAAATGATTATTTTCTAGTCAATTACAGTAATTATTTATCAAATTTTAATTAATCCACAATCATCAGAATTGTAAATAGTTAAAAGTATTATTAACGCAGATAGAAAGATACCAAATCGGATTTCTTCTACTCTTTTGTTTTGTACCTATTGAGTTTTTAGAGAACAAACTATGTGAGAAATAAATTTATATGACAAAATAGAATGACCAATAAACTGGAAGAGTTACAAAAAAACAAATCCTTTAATTGTGATCAATATTTTTTAGATTTTTATAGCTAAACAAATAATGTCAGAAAAAATCGAAGATCTAATCGGCCAGTACAGGTGATGTGCCAGTTAGCGATGAAAAAAAATAGTTAAATATTTGGACGACATTCTAGATAAATTTTAATTTTCTAGATTAATACTGATTCCTGTATGGCATAAAACAACAGTTCAATCGCATCTCCTTTTTATGGAATTGTTTATTATTCTAAATTTATCTTATTTTCAAGTAATAAACATAAAAGTGTAATTTTATCTGGGTGTCCCACGGAATTTGAACCATAGGGAAATAGCATTGATTTTTATTTGTTTGGTAATATTTTCTTCCCACAAATAAATGAAGACTTGTTATAGTCAGGAATAATTAGAAAATTTTACCTTTTGAAAAATAACAATTTTGATACATTTTAAGCTGTTAGCTTAAATATAAAACTACAAAAATTTGTAACCGTTTGCCATTTAAGTATTTTAAATTTTATCAACCTTTTGCTTTGTTATGTTAGTAATGATAACGTTCCGGTCAGGAGATGTAAATATAGGTGAGTCGAATCCAACAGCGGTTAAATTTTTTTATTTTTCAAAAAATTTGGAAATATTAATAAAAATTAATTATTTATTTATTTTTTAATTTTGACAATTTATTTTATCATTTAAAATTATAGCAACAATTAGCTGTCTCTGAAAATTAAATGTTGCTAAAGGAAATATTTAGGTAGGCCTATTTAAAATAATAACTGAACTTGCTTCCAAAAAAAAAAAATTTTAAGTAAATAATTTTAAATGATAAAGTTGTCAAAATTTAAAAAATTAATAATTAATTTTTGTAATATTTCCAATATTTTTTGAATAAAAAAAATTTTACCGCTTATGGATTCGACCCTCCTATCTCTACATCTCAGGACCAGAGAGTTACCATTACTCCAAACATAACAATGCGAAAACTTGATGAAATTTACAATACTTAAATGTAAAACGGTTACAAATTTATGTATTTCTGCATTTAATAAGCTAAAATACAGCTTAAAATGTATAAAAATTGATATTTTTTTTAAAAGGTCTAAACATTTTCTAGTGATTTCTGATAATGGGAAGAAAATATAACAAACTAATGAAAATCCATGCTATTTCCCTACGGTTGAAATTCCGTGGGAGTATGTAAATTATAATCAATCATTTGGAA
The DNA here is from genome assembly GCA_035578175.1 of Catonia carolina. NCBI lineage: Eukaryota > Metazoa > Arthropoda > Insecta > Hemiptera > Achilidae > Catonia > Catonia carolina. Next base: position 262,373,645 of record JAQMRL010000001.1, read on the forward strand.
ATATAATGTAATTAGTTATTTTGTATTTTGTTTCTGTTTTATGAATAGTAAAAAGTTCAGTGAACTATGAGTAAAAATTAAGTATTTATTCTATATTTTTTTAAATAAAAATAAGAGAAGCATTTACATTTTAATTACATTACAAAGGTAAAAAATACTATAATTTTTAAGGTAACGTTAAATTAGAAGGTCGATTTTGTTATTGTATTGTATGGTGTACCATGCGAAAGAGGTGCCCTCATAGTCAGACCCTGTGAATGATTGAATGAATCTAACAACAGTCATATCTATGCGGATGGATATACAGTACAATAAGCTATCCAATAGCCTACACAATAAGCCGTGCATCATCGTTGAAAATGTTAAAACCGATGTCTCCTTTCACGTCTGTAACATTTAAAATCCGTTGGATTTTCTCTATGGGTGGCTTTTTATTTCTTTATTTCTTCTCTTTTTTCTTTGCCTTTTTTATATAAGTTATTTTATGATAACAACGCCTATTATTTCCAAGAGTTTAGCTTTGTAAAAATAAATTGTAGTTGTAAAAAATAATTATCTTACTATAACCGTGGCTATAAATATTCATTTCAATAAAAAAAGAACTATCAAAGATATAAATTTTCTAAATAAAATTTTATAATTTTATATAAAATTGTGATGTTATTGCGCACACATACAAAAATATTACTTAAATAATAAGATAGAAAGTTGTGTAGTTAACATTACAAGAACCTTAAATGAATCATGTATTAAAAATATAAATAACTCATTATCAAGTACGAAATAAATTATCTATCATCAATACAAATTTCAGAATTTAAAAAATATTAAATTTTGTTTTATTTTATCTGTTTAGTAAGAGTATATCCCTCTGTTTTCCTTTATAATAAACAGCTACTTCAATCCTCAAATGTGTATTATTGGATTAAATCTAAACAAACGACATGAAATACTCAACTTATACTATTTTTCAAGGCTGATGAGCTCTGAACATATGCATTGTTAATACTTGCTCTTGTAGTTCTATTAAATATTCTGTCAGCCATTTTTTTGGTCTTTTAATAACAATCGTAACCCATAAACATACAACCAGCTGATTATATTTTAAAGTATTGCATGTTAACGCACTCTATAATCGATATGTTCAGTACGAGATGCAAGACACGAATGAACTATTGTGGCTCTTATACGCATGCGCGCGTAATGTTTGTCAGGTATAATCTGACAACGCTGGCAAACGTTCTAATTGGTCTAAACGTGTGGAACAGCAAAGCTCATCATCCGTGAACAGCATATTAGCTATTAAAATTACGAACATTGGAAGACTGACCAAAACTCTTAAATGTTTTATTTCTCAATGGTCTAAATAAACTTCTTTCGATACCGTTCTCAAAGGTGGTTGGCAACCATGACGTTGAATGCTGCAGCTCTTAACAAACCAATTAACTGCACCTGAACCACGATATCAAGTTGTTCAAGCAGAATATGTGTCTTCCACCCCGACATAGTTTTCCCCTGAAATTATGGAGTAAGCTGCACTTTTCCCCTCTAATCACATCATGACTCAAGTATTGCAATTTTTAAATGTTTATGGTTTTTACAACCACTTTCTTCTGTTATATCATTCCGATAGAACCAGCTCAAACTCAAGATCCTTCAATATGATAAAATTTCGTTAATGTTATTCTTCTAAATTATTTACCAATCTTTAATTAAAAGTGTATAGGTAATTTCAAAAACCTATCTATCTGAACCTATCCGAGATAAGCATACAGCTGTGGAAACCCCTTAATTTTAAGATAGAAAACCACACAGTGTATTACAACTGATAGAGCATTACATTCACGGTTTTACAGTAGTATCAATATTAATATTAATATCGTTTGTTAACGTTTCCGTGTTACTAGCTCCATTATGCATCATGATCTACAAATAGTATAAATGTAAATGCTACTTTTCTACAAATTGTACAGACTTTCCAGAAAGAAATTACTTCACAATCCTACTTGACGGATACATAACTTTTAATCTAATGATCTATCTGTTAACCCATATGGACTTTTCCGACGTTCCTGGATCAGGGACGTCAATAGGTAATAATTTTTGATACATTTAGAAATTTTTATTTTTCTGATTATCATCTATTTGTTAACAGTCCATTAATAATTGTAAAGCAGAGTTGTGTTATTCGGTGGTATTTTCATCTAAAAAATAATGTCAACTATTACTAATTTTATTCACTAGTTATTGGTATTGTATAATTGTGGATAAAATAAGGAAAAGTTAAAAAAATATTAAAAGGTGTGAAAATTAATTAATACAAGATTTAATCTGTTAACAAAAGACCTTTGAAATCGCAGGAATTTTTTATTACAAAACAAATATATCTCCATTAAGTCAAGAAAATATTAAAGTACATTTGCAAATTATCATAATAAATAATAACTTAATTATATTTCAATATTTGTTATATAATTACTTATTTATTTTTAAACCAAAAATTTAAATTTAAAATACATTCAGCTAGAATAATATTACAAAACGTGATTGATGATTTATAGTGATTGATATCCTGAATAGAAAATAATGATTTACATTAAAAAATTTAAGATATTGTGAACAAGATTAAAACATAAAATCGTGTGAATAAAAATGATAAAAATACTATTTAAGTGATCTAAATCAAAAATTTAAATTTTTATGTCAAAGGTGAAGAAGAGTGAGTGATATTTTAGATCAGATCTTAACAAAATATTTATGATTATTTGTTTTAACATTTAAGAATAAGAACGGGTAATGTTTTAATGAACATTTTAAAAATGTTTATTGATATCTGAAATAAGATAAAGAAGTGAAGAAAGCGAATTTGAATGGAGTTATTTGCAATGTTTGCGTCATGTGGATTATAAGTTCGGGACTTGAAATAATATATAAAACGCTACTGGTTTGACCATAACAGTAATTTGGACTAAACACACGGGGCATTGTAAAAATAATTGGCAGTCTGAATAAAAAAGGATAAACGAAGAGGTTTTTAATAAGAGGCTTGTAGATAGCAAAAGATGGACGTATATTAAATTATGTAAATTAGATGTAGAAAGAATTGAAAGAGTTAAATTTCGGCGGGTGAAATCTTGATCAAGATGCAAGATGAAAAGCCCAAGTACCTACCAGATAAAGACATTCGGTTACGAATAAAAATGTATGTGACCCTCAACGCGTTCATAAAGATCACTCTCATCAGATCTGAATCAAAAGATACGACTCAGTTAATATCGTTAATTGCGAGATCTCAAATTGCATTTATGTTCTTATGCGACATCGATAGATCGATCATGTCCTTCTAATTAGACGAAAAACATTTTAACACCTGTCCATCGAGACATTTCAATCATTGTTGTTTTGGTTTCAGCCGTATAATAATCGTCATTCTGTAGTACTGAATACTCCATCTTTCTTTCACAACTGAATATCTCTCTCAGCTTCAACGCAATCAAAATGTAGAATATTATTATACTTGTCCCGATTTGCTAAATGAAAATACATGATGTTCCATGGCCTGAATGTATTTTTATAATAATAATTATTATTATTATTATTATTACATTAAAGAGATAATGTTAAATGAATTCCAACAAATTGAGTTCAAATCAAATTTAACCAGTCTAAATAAATAATTAGTGATGACCTCTTTAATCGAAACAAGTACTTCCAACTACCAATATAATAATAAATTTCATTCCTTTGACCCATGCCTCGTCATAAATATTGATAATTTATGTAAATACTAAACTTAAATCGTATTTCTTTTTTTTTAGCAATACGAAATAATATTATAACAGTTCCTTCGTACAAAAAGGAACTTTCTTTCATGTTATTCTTAAAAATTCCAAAGAAGTAAGTAACAGTTATTTAAGAGAAATTACAAAAAAATTATTTATTTTTCATTTCAAAATAAACAATTTTGGTATAAATTCAATAATTTGGTTTAAATTGATACCATAATCAGGTGATCTGCCTTTGCACCAAATTTCTCTCTAACATGTTCTGTTTTCCACCAGTGACTTAATTTGTTGATAACGAGTACAATATTTAAATTGTCTATGACCTTTATTCTTCGATGTCCTCTTTTATTTTTGCCGTTTACTGATCCCTCTAACATAGCTTTAATAAAACTTTCAGTATGCTCTTACCAATTGTATTTCCTTCGTTGAATGAATTCCATCAGTTGTTTTTTTCTTTACAATCTTCACAATAGGTCTATATTCTTCACACTGCCGATCAATTTGGGTCTCTTAAATCTTCCCGACAATCATTTTTCATTTTAAATTGTGACATAACGTTTACATTAAAAAAGATATGAGTAGCTACTTCATTAGCATTTTTTAAATTAATTACAAGAACTTCTACTTAAAGAAGGATTTTTTTAAACCAACAAAAAGAAGTTCTCGTAGGCTAATCATTTTTCGAATAAAGTAAATCACGGTTATCAAATTTTCTAATTTTGTTTTTAACTGTAATATTTTAATTTTAACAGTTTTTATAACTATTTACAATCAGTTTTAAACTTCAAGGAAATGAACTAGTAACGTTTGAAAAAAGGGCGTCCAGTGAAACTTCTATACTATTTACAATACGTAATTATTGTTTGTACTACTAATTTTCCGAATTTAATTCTAAAATACAATGCTGTCTTAATAAGTCTTCTCACATCGTCATTTAAAAGATTTACTACCGAAAATTTACATAATGTTCAGCTTTTTTGATATTTTTACTAAATTTATTAATTTAATTTTTTAGTGATGGAACAAGATCATAGGCTACTATATTTGAACGGCATTTTCTATAAAATATTAACCTAATTTAATAAAATTTGTTTTAAATTTAAGAACCATTACACTAATTAAAAAGGTTCGTTAAATATAATTAGGTTGGTATAAATACAATGTGAAATTGTGCTTAAATGAATACATGAGATTATAAATATCTATATTACTTTTAATCAGATGTAGAATACGGAAACCAAGAGTTGGACCCTTAAATTACAAAGAAACAAAGAACTAAATTTATTTATATACACTTGATAACTATTGTAGATACTGGTGTTCTACTAAAGAATAAAAAAACAAAATAATAATCATAATTTTTATGCAAGTCATTCGCCAAACATTGTTTACACGTATAAAATAACAAGTTAAACAGATTATTTCTAATCATGAATCGTAGTTAAGTTGATTTTTTAAAGCAAAACAAATACAGTAATAATAGTAATGTATTATTAATATTAAAGAAATATATTTTAGCTTGTCTACACTTTAACCAAAGAAGAGGGCGGAGATCCATCAATATAAGACAAACACAAAAACTATTAAAGATAAATATTTTTAGCCACTACCGGATTGCTAATAACACAACTGGTCGTTTTGATTGCTTTGCTAATAAGATATGGACCTCTCTTACAATCATCATTTTATTGCTTGTTTATTTCTTATATTTCGTGGTCTTTTGTTTTCCGGTAACTATAAGTATTGCCGTGGCTACAGGAGTAGATGTATTCTAGTTTATTTAGCTATAGAATATAGTCTCACTAATCCATGTTTATATGAACCGTGTCCTCTTGGATTATTGGAAACAAACAAATTAAAATAATTAGATGGGCAAAAGATGTATTTAATTAATTTAGGCTTACTAAAGTAATGAAGATAAGTACTTCACTTAGTATGAGATAACTCGCCCATTTTATCCTAATATTACATAAAATCGTAAAGTAACATGACTTAGTTTATTTTTAAAATAGTCTACCATATATTTTTTGTTTTTGATATATTACAAAGTTTTTTGCTTAAGATTACTCCATCTTTAAAAAATAATATGCCACTTCAGGATGTTTTACTTTCCAGAACACGATTAATATACGAGTTACACCCCTAATATATTTTGTTATAGTCTTAGAATTCTTTTTTTACTATTCAATAATTACTATACACAATCAGCAAGAAGCTACTATAAGTGAATAATATAACACAAAATAACATGAAGAAGAGGGCTTCCATTAAAGCCCTTCCATAAAAAAAACAACTACAAATATATTTTATACAATTTAACTTATTTTTTATTCTAAATTGTTGTTTAAAGTCATTTGTTTTTTTTTGTTTTTTTAAATTTATTTAACGTCGCATCAACATCAAGGTCATTAGCGACGACGTTGGGGTGTAACTGTGTGTGATGAAGATGAAATGATTTTTTGTAACGTATGAAAATATGCCATGCCTGAGTGGGATTCGAACCCAGGACCGCATGATGAGAGGCGAGCACGTTACCAACTGCGCCAATTAATACAAAGTCATTTGTATTAATAAAATATTAGGCTGTTAGTTAATTATGTTACTTATTTTTTTATTTTAGTTTATTATTTTTTATTGTTTTTTAGTTTTTTTCTTTATAATTTTTACGTAGATCCAAGACATGATGCCGTTTTAAACGTCTGGGGGTTTGACTATTGTCTAGGAAATTTAGCGCCTAATGATTTATATGTGTTGACAATTGTACGTGATATTTTTCGCTAAGCCATCTAATTTCTTCTTAAACAAATGGAGTGTTTAAGTACTCATTCACTTCAGTGTTTCTTGCATACCAAGGAGCATTTATCAAATTTCTTAATATTTTATTCTGAAACCTTTGAATAATATTTATATTACTGTTACTAGCAGTCCCCCATAGTTAAAGGCCGTACTTCCAGACAATAGCCATAGAATTAAATTTAATTTAATTAGTTTTAAGCAAAAACACGAATGTAAAACCACTTCAAAAATATGCCTTTCAAATATACTTTACGATGTTGAAGAAGATTATATTTGTTTATATATTACTGTATATTTATGATTGATACAGAAATTCAGTTCGGATTATAGAAAAATTAGATTATCAGAAATTCGATTAGAAGACAATACTGTAATAATAACCAGATTCTGTAAATCAAAAGAGATAAATAATTTATCTACCATCAAAAACTGTATGTATCTCCAGGCTGCACACAGAAACAAATATTTAGCTTTTAGTTTTATCAGAATCAATTTTCAAAAGTTTGGGAATAAACTTATAACAAAAAAAAGAAGAATTATCTGCTTTATGACAAAATTTATTGCTATTGTTTAAATCCTATCGATTTTTTTTAAATCCACATTTCTATAGCTAAAGCACACACAAATAAATCCCGGTTTCATTAATAATACAATTTCATCTAACCTATCCAATCCGGACGTTGCCGAATATCATGGCCATGCAGACTTTGTTTAATGCAGCTCAAAAGAGTTTCATCAGGGTAACACCAAACAACTTCCTCTGGTTAGCGACCCACGATATCCTTCTTCTACCAGTTCCTTGAATAGCTATAATTTACCCTGAATAGCTATTTAAAGGAGTCTGTACTAATACAAAATTCAGAATATGCTATAATTTTGCTCTTCCATCACTAAACCATTTTCGTCTTCTCCAATTTACTTATCTGACAATTAGTAGAAAATTGTATTCATTTCAATTAATTGATCAGGTTAAAATTACGTAATAAAAATAAGTGAACTTCAATCTTAGATTTTTACCTAGTTCACAAGCCAATATTATTTTACTAAAAGTTTTATTAAAATACATAAAAAGAAACATTATATTATATTAATCTTCCTATAATTCTTGAACGATTTTACAACCCAACAGTTGTGGCAATATTTACAATCAAAACAAAAATAAATCATGACTTAAATAAATTTACTCGATTAAAATAAAACAATCGTTTCATAATCAACTGAAAATCAAGATGGAACTTAGAATATAATCATAGCAATAATAAATAATTTAATATTAACGTATGTTACAATAATAATAAATCATTATTAAATATGTTTCAATTTATTTTCAACATTACAGCTTATACATAGATTATTATAACGTTAATGAACATTAAAATAATAAAAAAGTTTACAATACTTGAAATCTTTTGCTGTAGTTCTTTTACAGATAGTAGAATATATTTTTTTTTAGCAAAATACATTAATAGTTCCGGTTCAATAAATTAGAATTACGTCCTTAAAAACAAAAATTTACTTGATTAAGTTGTGAAATTTTGAATTAATTGTAATAAGACTTTTTTTGAAAATTAATTAAATATGAGATCGGTTTCGTAGAAAATAAAAACTTAAAAGCCAAAACATAAATTTCAGAAATGAATAGTTTAATAGACTACTTAAAATTTTGGTAGTAATATTTGCCGTACAATAAATTTCACCATCTTACTGTTCTAAAATAGTCATTTGGTTTTTCTTTAATACAAATTCCGTATAATTATTTTACCTAAACATACCGAACCGATTTCTTTGTGTTTCATTTAAATAATATTATCTTATATTTATAGATTTCTTAACCGTTATTATTTTTAATACAATCGTGTATTCCTGTGTTTTTTAAAGAAAAGCCAAATAAATTCCATTTTCAACTATTCGTAGGTATTTTAAAGTAAAAAAGTACTAAAGTGTGCGTCATATCATTTTAGCTTGAATACCTAGCATTACTAATTGCTCAACCTTATACGTCGTATTCCGACGTTGCCGCGAATACAGAATAGATTAAATTACAGACATGTATAAAACGCCTCTGGCCAAGTAGCCTTCTTTGGTAGGACCAGTTATAGGATTGTAGTGATAACGGTAAATCAAACAAATAAATAAGGTTTTGAAAACAAAGTTGGGAAAGAGCATATTCTAAACAACTAATAAAAGTAACGCGAAAAACTAATTTTCTTCTTCTTCTTCTTCTTCTTCTGCCTTTCAAGGATTACGCATCTCTGCCTGTTCCGAACCTCTCAAATCAGCCCATCTCCTTCTTGGGCGTCCTCGTTCTCTCATCCGAAGCATCATGAGGTTTGCCAGTAGTTAAAAAAATTCTCTGACCCCGTTACGAGCGCTGCGCAGATTAAGCTCATTAATGGGATTGCCACATCAATGCATATGAGCCTGCAGGACAGTTCCTTCGAGATGCCGCTTTAGACTCTTCCGCCTGTTCTGTCGTTAGAAATGTCTTCCATGTCTGCCTTTGAGCCGTTGACCATCTTCACTGGTTTTTATCCACCCTAAGTATTTTATTTCCTCAGCACTCTCCTACAGAGTTGACGAGTGTTTCCATCGCCAGGGGCCGCCCCCGATAGAACACCCAGCAACAGCTACGGGAGAAAAACTAATGATTTTAATAAATAATATAATAATTGTAAAATTTAAATAAATAATAGAAGAAAATAATATGAAACTGGGTTAGACACAACTACTTCTGATTCAAACAATACGAATCATTTTAGTCTATGTAATATCAAAAGGCGGGTGACCATTAGAAAAATGCTGCAAAAACTTATCAAAAAGCAACTAACAAGCTACATGCAATTTGTGACTACCTATATTTTTGTGGCCAAGTGTCGCGTACAATACTCCAAATATGCTATTTACAGCCAAATTCAGTTAACCATATGCTTACCTGTCTGTTAAATTTAAAGAAATTAAGCTCATCTACATAACTTTATCCTTTAAGAAAGAATTTACGATGAATTAATTTAAAACATTAAACTTTTCTATCGATTTCACTATATTTTAATTATATGAAGAATTTAGAATTAATAAGAGGAAGTTTTAAAATAGGTTTTACTTAAAAATAAAAAAATTCTAAATTATTAATTTATTAAATAAAAATTGATTCTAATTCTTAAAATGTGTACGACTGAACGAGATGAACAATGCAATTTTATACAAATTAAAAATTTTGTATGTAGCTATGTATATGCGAATAAATATGCAATATGAAAATATGAATTAGATAAATCCTATTTAAAATTTTCTAAAATCATGAAGAATAATGCATATCAAATAATATACATAAATTTTAAAATAAATTATTAATTTAAAAAAATCAAAGAATAGTTTTAGTAATTATTTTATGTCATTATAATAAGTAATTGTATATTAGCTAAGAAAACTTATTTTTGGGTATTGATTCCGAAAAATATATAATATAATGTATTTTATGTAAAGGGACTTTATTGGCCAGTTAATTATTATTTTATCTGTGACACTTCAGTTGTAAATAAATGCAATTTATATAAATATATATAGTGTATATTAATTATTATATTATTTAAATAAATAAAATAAGGAAAATAAAAAAGACAATACGAGATGGATGTAATATAATATTTAGAAATTGTAAATTTATTTTTTATTTGTTTACAATAATTATTAAGTATAATATCATATATTTTTATGTAAATATAATGAAAATAAATAATGTTTTCAAACAATTTTGTGTAACTTTATTTAATGTTCGTATTCTATTTTATCATTTGGTATGGGCATGTGAGGAGAGAAAATAGATAGTGCGGATAAAGGATTGGAGTCCAGTGAGAGGGTACAAGGGGCAGATCTCGGCGGTCCTTAACAGATGAGGTAGAAGAAATGGTAGAGGGAAAACGACTTCGGGAGGAGAATAGGATGGATTGGATAGGAAAGAATTGAGGCAGAAACTAAGAGAAGAAAGGCGGTTACCAACGTGGGAAATATCTAAAATAAAAAATTTATATATTTTATGTAAATACTAGCAATCCCTAACTTGATGGGCTTCACGGAAAACCAAACCTAATGCATTTAATGGGATACGGGAGTCCTATACTTCACCATACTTACTTAAGGAACCATTTCTCAGCTTGTACTGCTTAGAACATTATGCATTTCTTCTTACAACATTATTATGCTTTTATATACATTTTGAATATTATAGTTTTGTAATATTGTGATTTTCAACAAAGATAACAAATTAAATTCGGCTCACCTTTCAGACCTATGAAATTTTGAATTTTTTGTAGCTGTAAAATAATTTATAAAACATTTTTTATACATGTTATTCATAGAACCTACGCATCCTTATGAAGGTTAACTACCCTAAAATTTCATCAAATTTGGTTGAGTGGTTGCTGAGAACATGTTCCTTTTGTGCATATAAATGAATTTTTCGAAAATTAATAAAAGAAACCGAAAAATTTAACTTACATTAGTGCATCCCAGCTTCATAGTCACTACGTTTGTATTAGCAAACTTGCTTCATACGGTATGAAGTGAGCTGTTGAAGAGGCTGTACTTGAAAATAGATTGATTGTAACAACGAAAATAGCAATTTATCTGCAGGATTCGACGGAACCAGGTAAAAAGGGGCTATCAGTCACTAAATGGAGTAGTGTCAGCCACTAGTATTGAAACAGGGAAGGTCCTAGATGTGTCCATACTCACAAAATTCTGACTGTCTTGATAACTACTGGGACACTATAAGGAAGTTCTAAAAAATAATTCTAAACAAAAATCATCACGCTACCTTAGTTCTAACCAAAGTTACAGCAAAAATTCGAATTAATGTCACAAATACGTACTGGAGAAAAGTCTATTTGCAGCACAAATTTAAAAAAAAATTATTTAAAACAGGCAGGTACGTCGAATAACAATAGTAAATACTTCAAATTAATCATAAGATTTTGAAATATTATAAAATGTAAAAAACCAAAAACGTTCAAAAAATAAAATTTTCGGACTCCTGACTCCCCTTAACTTCACACGCTCACATTACATTCGCCCTGCGTCTCAAAACATGTCCCCCAGTTTACGTAAAAAAATACACCCATCAGTGCTGTATTTAAGACAAAAAAAGAAAGGATAGGCCTATTATACCCTAACGATCTAAAGACTGCAGATGAGATCTAGCCAATGACAGCCCAGGTCGGGTGTGAGGTTGCCCCATTCACTAAGTCACACGCTGTTCCACCAGACTCCAGCTGACTTTTTGTTAGGCTGTTAACCACAGCGGTACCACAACGTGACAACGCAGGATACGATTAACGAAAGCCAATTGGCTCTGTGTTGTGATCTAGGTCATTATGCTCCACCTTCACCTGCAGTCTCTAGTTCGTTAAGGTATAGAACATGTTCTAATAAAGAAGTAGTAATCAAACGAATCGGAAGTAATCAAACTTCCGATTCGAACTACTGTAAATACATGTTGAGACTAACGCCATTAGGAAAAAGACTCGTTAAAACCAGACAAAACAATGAGTTGCACGCTGACTCACACTGTTGACAAATAACCGTCATAGTTGAAAATACATACAGTTGTCACTAAAACAGATATGTGATTTCAACCGATGTTACTACAAACGATATATTTTATATTGGGCTTAATAGCGGACCAAACTTTCCACCGAATATTGGTCACTCTAACCAATAGGTCATTGTATCCGATGTCACTGTATGCGACAACTACTGTAGTTTATTATAAAATTGAATGAATTTCCCTATTTATTTTAGTCATTGAATATTTATATAATAGTTTTGCAATGATAAACCGGATCATTCATCGCAGGTATTAATGTTTGTAGGATGCTCTTTGATTGACTACACCTGCGCACTACAAACTATTATTCATATGACCTTACATCATCAACTTTCTTCTTGTGCACCGGGCTTTGTACTGTGCAAAATTTTTGCCCAAGACAAAGATATAATTTGGAATGGGAAAACTAATATATCATTACATTTTCTACCATGCATACTTATTTATGGAATTTAACCAACGAATGTGGATTCTTTCGTTAACTAACGGAAATAATTTACTGCACTTATTCGCAAATAAATTTAATATTGTATTGCAGTTTAATCACCAATATTGCAATTAAAATTCAATACACATTCCAGAACGGTTCAACAATTTCTTCATTAACGTAACTTAATTAGCCATTAACTAATAAACCAATAAAACTAGAATAAAATTCAAATGGATGAATAGGAATATAAATTGAGAACTAAAATTAAAATAAAACTTTATCAGAAATGATCATTCACATTCCAAATAATTTATAATATGATTACAAATATGACTCCATGTAATTTCCATTTCATTCAATTTTGCCACATACTTCGCCAGTTTATTACTCTAATATACACCCATTCTTCATCTAACAACACATCATCTTCGTCTCACATCATAAATATTCATAACATCAGATTTCAAGCAATATTACAAGAAATAAAATTTCGATTGGAATTAAATATCGTTAAATTGGAGTCAGTAAGGTTTATTTAAAAACCTTTGAGAATAACGTTGTAAAATATTTCAGATGCCAATGTTTATAATGGTTTAACTGACTAAGGTTTACCCCTAGCGAGTTATTATTCTGTCGTACTAATCATACAAAAACGAGTTGCAACTAACCGATGAGCGAAAATGTAAGAGTAACTAAAGAAGAGTACACGGTAAGCATTTCCACCGAACAAAACTTAAGTAAATAATATTGTCAAATATAAAATTATAGCACTTGTATAGCAGAAAGAGATTCCTCCGGACTGTCAACGGTTGTTCCTGATTGGACAGGCTTCAAAATGAAGATATTCAAGCAACGAATGCTGAAAACGGTGAGTACAGAAGGAGACGGAGGGGCATGTTGATCGTATACTCCCAGGAAGAATATCCCTCGAAGCATTGAAGTATTGATCTGAGGGAAGTAAGGTTGTGAGTATGCCTTGAAAGAGATGATCAGAGTGAGTTTTGTGATCGGTGTTGACCGAGAAAGGAATTTTTGCATAACCCATAAAAAAAAGAAGAAAAATTATTAAAATACCTATTAAAACAGGACGTGATATAACAGGTAAAGTTCAAATGATTTGATTAATATGAGTAGTAACTAGTTAAAAAACATCTACTTTGACTCCGCACGCCACATCTCTCCAAAGTCACCCAATTTTCAGTTCAAAAGAACGATTGCAGCAAAGCTTGAACTCGTCCATTACCACGTGTATTCGAAAATCACATAAATATTTCTTTCATGATGTAGTCTATCAGTTCTTAACTGGCATAGAGTTCACGTTTCGCGGATACGCAAAAATTATCAATAGTAAAGTTGAAATAAGTGTAGTAAAATATGCAAAGCACTAGTTCTACTTCAATACTACAAGGTTAAAGTTTTAACCACTGTAATGGTGACAACGAAAAAACTTAATTGTCAATGTACTTGTAAATTTGTAAATAACTTCTCTTACTAGATTTTCGTAAACTAGGGATAAGGAACAATTTATAGAAATGGGTTTAAAAGGAATAAACCAGGAGAAAATATTGGGAATATTTTAGAACATGCTATTTTTAATCTCTACGGTAAATTATGTAAACTGTTAATTCCCTCTGAAACAGATGTTTTGGGGTTTTTTCACGACAAATAACGCTGGCAGCTTAGTTCCTATTAATTTATGATGAATTTAATGAAGTACATAGAACTATTATGATGTAAAATTGTTCCATTCATGCAAACATTTGGACTGGTATTCCATATGACTTGGCATCTTGTCATAATTTAAATTGGTCAAAACTTTCTTGCTGGAAAATCAAATTGATCTGCTTGATTGGCCTGGAAATTGACCAGACTTAAACTTCATTTAAAATTTTGAAGAGACGTTTGGGTGAGATGAATTGTACAACAAAAGAACGCATGATAACTAATGCTACAAAAGTGCCGTTCCATGATGATGAAGTCAAGAAAATGTGCACTAATCTAGTAGAGTCAATGCCAAAAAGTCTTTTTTTTGTTGCAATTAATTTTCACAGTATAGTAGCTACATATAACAGATCTACAAATACTTTGATTTCTATTAGTGTGTATAAAAAACAACTTTCATAAAGTATTTTACCTGTATTTTTTTTTCTTTTCATAACCTTTCACAACTTTTTACCTGTATTATACCTGAGTGGAGTATAAAATAATATGCCCTCGATCTGCTATTTCCAGGGCTACAAAAACTAGTTCTGTTTCTTATCACACGATCAGCCATTTATATGATTGAACTATTTAAGAACAGAAGAGGTAGAGGAATACAAGTCAATAATCAGAGTTATCTCCTCTGAGAGTAATGAATTTCATCATAATACAGCCAGACCCTGTGGTGAATGAAGTAAAGGTGTCATTCGTAGGGTGGAAAGTGATGCTTTTTGTAGGGCCTGGCATGCTGATAAGCATACTTTTTCACTCATTGAGGAAGGCAATGGTAAACCACCTCACTACTCGTTTTACTTAGTAAAGCCTTTAAAGGTTCAAACCAGCCTTTCGGCTGATGACCTAAACAACAATTATAAAAGAATATTATTGTTTACAAAGCTTTCACTTCTGCTAGTAACATTTTTAAAAAAACAGAAAAAAGGACAGGAATATTCACGAAATAAATGAATGCTAAAGGGGTAGGCATCTATACTGGCACAAATAAGCAATAATATGCAGCAAATACCCGGCGAGGTTGATTTTAATTTGGCGTCATTCACTCATGATTAAAATTAGGTTATGTTTTTCACTCCTAATTAAATTGGTAAGAGAAAGTTGTGTCAGTGTTTTAAACCATATTTTTTTAACCTCTTGAGACCTGACGGTATATTATACTATACCATATAGTTACATTGATTGAAACCGAGCAGCTTTTTACATGGTGCCTGGCTTTGAGACCTATGGTATAGTACACAATAACAGATATATTGCACTGTTAGAGTCCTGATGAGAAAAATTGCGATGCTTTGGTTGAGACCAATGGTATAAGATACTACAACAGATATATTGCTCTGTTAGAGTCCTGATGAGAAAAATTGCGATGCTTTGGTTGAGGCCAATGGTATAGGTTACTATACCAGATGTGTTGCCCTGTTTGATTCCGGATGAAAAGAATTGCGGTGCTTTGGTTGAGACCAATGCTACAGTAGTCCCTACACTATACCAAATGTATTGTTCTGTTTTAATCCTGATGAGAAAAATTGCGGTCTTTGGTTGAGACCAATAGTATAGTATACTATACCAGAAGTATTGCCCTGTTTGATTCCGGATGAGAAAAATTGCGGTGCTTTGGTTGAGATCAATGTTACAATATCCCCTACACTATACCAGATATATTTCTCTGTTTGAGTCCTGATGAGAAAATTTGCGGTGCTTTGGTTGAGACCAATGGTATATTACATTATACTTTGATTCACTGGCATTTCACGTGCGTATTATGTAATACATTTGACTTTTAACAGTGCACACCATCTTTTGGATCATTGTTGTACTACAAATGATGTTTTCCTTGTATTCTGTTTATCCCTATCAAAATGGCGGACAACGCTTCAACTCCATCTACAAGTGGAAAATATTTCTCAGAGCTCAACCCTTCCACCATCCATAGAGGTTTCTTACGGGTTTCTACCAATGCAATCACTACTGATATGTCAGGACTCAACTAAGTATATTATACTATACTATAGCGTAGGGCCTCAGTATATGCAACCCAAAAAAATATCTCAGGTCCCTAGAGGTTAAGTCAGAAATACTGAGGAAATATATTGATAAATACACGTACACGTTTTCAATGAAATCAAAATCTATCACAGAGCTGATCTATCAATACTTGTTTATAAGACTAGTTTTAAAGAATCTACCTCATTCTGTCTCAGTAATATTTCTTCCATCTTTTTCTATGTATTAGTAAACTCCATTCGTCATCCTGTCATCTCTAGGTCAATCATAAATTAAAAATAATAGATTAATTATTATTAAGCCGTGCCTTACACATATGCACACTGCAATGGATTAGTTTACGTTACCGCATTATAATAGTAATACTGTTTCAGTTAATATATAATATGTAACTCAGTCAGTACTACCTTAACGGTGAAATATTCTGATAACAATCCAGTTAACATATCTGCGGGGTACAATTTACAAACAATATCATTTAATTAATTATTGTAACAATAGACGCCATTCAATATTGATTTTATTTTTATATATTGTTACTTAAGTTATTTTGATATCTACTTAACAATGAGGCAATTATTAATAAGAATACTGTACTAACTTTTATTGTTTCGAGCAAAACATTGCACACGTCGTTTGTATTAACTACAACCTCAAATTGTTTTAAATTGAAAACGTGTTTAAAGATCCGTTGTTATACGTTTCAAATTGATACACAAATGATCATAAGTATTTCTACTTATAACTAAGCGAAATATTTAATTTCAACAGTTTTCTTTTCTTTTCACGCGTGCATGATTGAAAAAACGAAAATATAGAAAAATCAGAAAACGCTACTATTTGATACCATTTACCCAACTCGTGATGTACGAAGTGAAGTACAATTTAGTATTACGCGTAGCCTGTCTGGATATATGGGATACAACTCTGGGGGGACAAAAAAAATTTCCAATACTGATATTTCAGAACGTTTTCAGGCAACATTTTTGCGAATAGCTTCTAATATACCATGTAATATTCGAAACAAATACATCTATAACGACTTAGGATGTAATTCAGTAAGACAGGAAATTACACGATTTAGCAAAACATGTAGCATTACAAATGTACAAAGTGATAATAACCCTAATACAGGTTAGCCAACCATGTTTTTATAATCTAACTGTTATTGATAATATGTAAACATTTATAATTAAATTCTTGCATTTTGTAATTTATTAAACGGGCTAATTGTAATTAAAATATTATTGCTAAATTATGAAATTAAATAAATCAATAATCTCAACTAATAATTAAAAAATCAGCTGTTAATAAAGTGATGGAAGTTTTTATGTTTAAAGTGAATCAAAAGAGAGTTTAAAAGGTTCAAAAAACATTTTATTAAAATTTTAATATAAAAAATATATAAAGAAATACCTACACGGTTCATCGAATAAATTTACAAGACATATTACAATACAAATTTATATTCTACTTGAAGTTTTTAAAAGTTATCAAACGAAAAATAGTTAATATGAGTGTATTCATATTGAAATTTGGTTGTGGCTACGATGAGCATGATGTGTTCCAGTGTTTGCGGGTGAAGTATTCGATTTAATTTGAAAGAAGACAAGAATAATTAGCAGTGGCTTATTTAAATTTCAGTTGTTCCATATTAAAACTGTTACAGTATTTATTTTCTTATATTACATTGAATTTTTTGTTAACCGCCCCACTTTCAAATGATTAATTCATGAATTTAATGTTTAACCTAAAATATGGACATGTAATGTGTATACAGGTTCAGTATTCATATTTCAAGTAATAATATAATAAATCATTTACGAAAAGTTACAAACATGCGAACAAAGAGACAGGGACATCCGAATTATTTTATGTTAAACGTAATGAATAACAGCGACTATAATTTTACTAGACTTGATAGATACTATGTGTGTGACTTAGTACCAGATTTGATAATAATTAAACTTTAAAGTTTATTACAGAAATTTACTTTATTTAAAATTCTTTCATTTTTTTATCGATTGTCTGTGAACGTGTGTGCGCTTGCGCGCGTTTGTGTGTGTGTGTGTGTGTATTTGAACAAAATATCTCAAGAACGGAACATCGTACGAACTTAAAACTTAAGTTAGGTACTACTACAGGACTCGACACGAACATTTTCATCAAAATCGGTCAACCGGAAGTAGTAGTTTATTCGTGTCATTTTTCACTTTTTTGTGATTTTCTCAACAACGGCTCCTACGATTTTTTTAAATCGTCTCATTTACTACATTTTTTATGTCATAAAAATGCTTGATTTATGTTATAAGTCAAAGGAGTACACTCAGAAAAATATAAAAGAGTACTTTTTAGAAAATAGATGAAACTATCTAATGACTAATTATTGATTAATGATTTAATGATAATGAGTAGAGAAAACAGCGTCTCATATTTAGAGGTACACAAAATGTTTGTAACTAAGAAAGTTGTATATAAGGAAAGTGTCGTGGTACTTTCCTCACAAAAACAGTCCTTAAATTTGTTAATAAAACTAAGTGAAGTAGATCGTAATGCGACCGTAACCTACAAAATCTTTAACTAGAAATTTAAACCTTTTGGTAGTGTTATTACCAAGCGTCACTTATATTTTTTTCACATATATTTTTGTTCTATTACAGAAACATACTGTTTTCTTAATATGCAAAGTAGAACGGATATGCTTCTTAAAAAAAATATTATTGAAAATCATTCGTAAAACATGTAAGAGTTGAACCTAATAATTAATAAAAATTCATTATTGTAAATAAATTTCAAATAAGTTACACAAAGGAATTTAGAATACCTACTAAAACAATATAAAAAAGTGAATAATTTTAAGTTGGCATCGGTGAAATTTCACAAAAAATACCATTTATCTGCCAAGAAATGCCGACGTGTAGAAAGCAGCCTTTTATAAATAGTATACTAATTAACAATATTTTTAACAACTACATTTTACACATAAATATCAATAAAATAAAATACCCGAATGTTCGTCCATCACTGACAAGTAAAATGATGAACAAATTACATTGGATCTGTTGGTTTGTGGCTATAAAAAATATAGTTTTGTTTCTTTTCTTGTGCTAAGTCAAATGAATAATAAAATTGAATCATTACGAAACAGAGATGAAGATTTTTTTGTACGTTTTACTAATACAGACGATAAAGGGTGATAAATAAAAATAAGTGATGAAAAATTGCCAGACCTGACAGGGAATCGAATCCGGATCCTGGTGTTGAGTTGTATGTAGAGTTATCTTTTCTGAAAGTCCAAACAGTCGAATTTAGAAGCCAATACTTTATTGAAAGTAGTGGATATGTATTTATTCGGTGAGGCGTTGCGATAAAGTAACATATAGGCCTATATCGTTTCCAGGGTGTTAAAGTCGCTCAGGCAGTTTTTTAATACCTAATTTAATAAACCACGATTCCATTTTCCTTTTAGTCTTCTTAGTAGAAGTATATTTCTTCTTTTAAGTTGTTATCAACTCCAAATATCTCGGGCTAAATCTTGACAAACGCCTCACTGAAGAATACATATTTGGAACAAAAGGAAACAATAAAACCTCAAATTTTCACAAAAATACTGAATTCTAGAAAAAAATCTAAATTATCTCTCGAAAATAATAAATTCACAAGACACAAATCAGTTCTAAAACCTATAATAGAGTTACGGTGTACAGCAATGAGGATCATCAGCAATGTTCAACATCAACATTATACTACTGTTCCAAATATTTTAGCCATAAACTAATTACACAACAGTAACGAAATCGAACAATTACGACGACTACTTACAATTACGAGCTGCAATTACTTAAAACAACAATTTCGTATGTAATTTTTAAAGAAATTTGAAAACATCTTTTCAATTCTGTTTGTCAAATTTTTTAGGGTAACTTATCTACTAACATTGTTCCACGTGAAAAGCTTGTAAATGTTTTGAAATAAATTAAAAAACAATTGTTATACTAAGGAATTCGGTTGGAGGTTTAGGCAGATAGGAAATGCTGAATAGTTCGATTGAGCAACCTTATTCATTAACTTCAGTTTATACTAACTTATTTTATCCAAATTTCAATAAAAACTATGCCTTGCGTATAAAAAATAAAAAGTATACAACATAAACATTTTGTTTTTCAAATTACGGGTTCAGTTATAAATCATTTCAATTCTCGTTCATTCTATTATACCTTTGAATTTACACTAAATTCATACACAGTTATTAATAAATCTCTAAAATATATGTATACAGTAAAGAGAAAATTATTATCAAAAATCTAATAAGTAAGTTTTAAAAGTTGGCAAATATTTGGTAACAGATATCTTCATTCTTTATTTTATTATTTAACGTGCCGTCGTATATATTTCACAAAATAATTTATTTCTATGACTAAATTTAAGAATATGTCCATTGTTGCTTTATTTTCAGACCTCCTTCACATCAATCAAGTGTTGTGGTCACATAATATCAGACACATGTTAAAGTGTCTAATAAAACAGAAAAAACTATTTGAAAATAATATATTAAAAATTCAGAACTAATAATTACTAAATATTAATTAGTCTATCCCGGTTAAATAACACACTTATTAATTATTTAAAGAAAATAACGAAGGAGTGGGATTCCATTAGAATATTGATTGATGGTAGTTAATCACGTTTCAAGACTGACAAGTGCCCATTGACTTTAAGACAACCCTGGGACAAACCAGCAGGAGGTCTTTGCTCTACCTATTTGAGTACTCTATAAAAATAAATCTTGTTAACATCGGCTCTTTATGTTCATTTTTTAATTTCTTTAGATTAATAGTTGTATATTTTGTGATAAATTTGTACATATATTAAGTTCCAATTTGAAAAATTAAAGTGTCTGTTATTAGGCCTACACTGGTTTTAATAGAAGAGGCAAGGAAATCTCAGAATATTCTTCATAAAATAATAAGTTATTTAATGTGGTTTCCCTTTAACAAAAATACAAGATATGAAAAATGATTTAACTTTTATTTTTATTTCTTGCCTGTTTTTCAGTTTCTCTTATTATCAGTTCTAGCAGTTTTCACTAGAAAAAATTTTAATTTAAGATGAACGTGAAAATCCATATATTTAAAGGAATAAAAGTTTTTCTGGCCATTTTGGTTTCAGCTCCCACTGGACAGATTTTCGTCAGCCGTTTTTGTTGATGAAGCTTTCTACGTATATATTTGCAATCACCAGTCGTTAGCTTATTACTTCAAAATTCCCGATTAACTAAACAATAGAAATTAACGTGTTCTTTTAACTCACTGTTATGAAGATTCTTCTACACCGTACTTAATCACAATATGACTTCTATTAAGATTAAATGGTGCTACTTTACTAGAAATGGTAGTGGTTATTGTAGTTCTATAGGAGCTCACCTTTTGACTACGTAGGTTGAATTTAAAATGGAAATATGGTAGTACAAGAGCCCTTTGGGTCTAATTGTAAAATTTTTTTAACCTGCTACAATATATAATCAATCAGTAGGTAACACAAATAGTTGCATATCGTAAAATTTTTAACCTGAAATCCCGAAGTAGAAAATAGGTACTAATAGTTAATACAAAAATAGTTTTATAATAAAAATTATCAATAAAAATATTCGGTATCTTTAGCTGTATTTCTTCAGAATGTTGCTGTGGACATACACGTAAACCATAAGCGACGACTTCTAAATGACAGATTAATACAGTTAAACAGACTATTAGCTAAGCGATCAAAACTACCCGTGACTTCGAAACTCTTGACGAACAAGTGATGCTCTTACCGATTTGGATAAATGTTAGTCAGATTTTATGGTGCAGCAAAGTTGTTAGTCATTTCACGAACACAGCGTTTCCAAATTTTAGCAACTCATTACTATGGCTTAACAAACTAGAGACTGCAGATGAAGGCGGAGCGTAGTGACCTTGATTACAGCACAGAACCAATTGACTTTCGTTAATCGTATCCTGCGTTGTCACGTTCGGTGGGACAGAGGGTGACTTAGCGAAGGGGCAACCTCACACCCGACCTTGGCTGTTATTGGCTAGATCTCATCTGCAGTTTTCAGTTCGTTGGAGTATAGTGCCCCGAGTTACGTATCCAATAAAACACTATACGATGACTTACGCGTCCCTTACGTCCACATCATATTTCTACAATTGTACCGCAGGTACAGAGACAGATTTCAAAATCATGATAACCACACAACATAAATTCTCCCAATCTACCATGAATCGCACAAACACGACTGAAACGCCGATGGAGTAGAGATATGACACATTAACACAACTCTCAAGTAGTTACAAATGTTAAATTTAACACATTTTGAATAATTAACTAGAGCACTATTACTGGACTATGTCCTTCTCAAACCCATTAACGCGGTTATTTCTTACTGAATATTAAGTGTGAACATTTTTGCTGGTTGTATTTAGACAGTTGCAAAATAAGATAAGTTAACAAAAAAATCTATAACCAAATGATTTAATGGACAAATAAAATAAACTTATAATTTAGAATTTTTTTTGTCATCAGTCTCTCAACTGGTTTGATGCAGCTCTCCAAGGTGTCTGTCTTGGGCAAGTCGTTTCATATCTACATACCTGTAACACCCAACAACTTTTGTAATTTGGTTTATATATTCTAACGTTTGCCTCCCTCTAAAATTCACTCCCTCAATATTACCCTCCATTATTGATAGACCAATATCTGGATGTCTTAAGATATACCCCACTATCCTGTATCTTCCTCTGGTAAGATGCTTCTATATACTTCTTTTTTCATTCACTCGCCTAAAAGCCTCTAAATTACTTATTTTTATCCACCCACCTAATCTTTAACATTTTCTTATAACACCAAATTTCTAAAGCTTCTCTCCTCTTCGTTTCTACAGCCCCTATCACTCGCGTTTCACTCCCGCATAATGCTACACTTCAAACGTAGTGTTTTAAGAAATGTTTTCTAATCTGTAAGTCAATGTTTGTAGTCAGTAAGCTGTTTTTCATTTCAAAGGCTTTCTAGCTTGACCAATTCTACTTTTGATATCACTTGAGCTTCTACCATTCTTTGTTATTTTACTCCCTAGATAGCAGAATTCTCCAACGTCCTGTATGTTTTCGTTGCCTACTTTTAAATTTCCAGTTACAAGTAATGTTATTATTTTGGAATTTAAAAAAACAAAAACATATAGCGGTCATTTTCATGGTTTGGTAGTGATAGTTTCCACAACTTTATAGAAGCAATGGTAGATTCAGTCTGTGAAGAATCTTTTGGATTCAATTACTGTGTCGTATCTGGAAAATTTCTCTTACCGTTTGTAGTGGTACAACATGTATGGAAGGTTTCGTAGTTTAATCTTAATAAATATTATGTTAACTAAACTACATTATAGTAATTAAAAATACTATTTTTAATTAGTATTTAAACTGTTACTTAATTATTTTTATATATTTGTTGAATGTTTTCGTTAATAATTCTTTGATATAATATTAATATTCATTTTAAATGTTCATTGTTTGAAGTATTGATATGTTAAGAAGAATAACTTTTTATACTGATTTAATTCTAGAGTTCAAAGAGTATTTAATTGCCAAGGGCATATAATTTTAATATTTGTACTTTAATTAAGTAAAAATTAATATTGTAATAATACATAATATATATACATGTCTGGAATACAATAAACAATATAAATTATTTTGTTCTGACTTTATTTATTAATCAAAAGAATTTTCTATAACTTTCAGAGTAAAGATATAATTATTATGTAATAAAAATAACCAGCCAAGGTGGAATATTGCACGTTTAAACCCACCATCACTTTATTAGTCCAATTAATTTGTTCAGCATAAAATAAAAACAACGTAGTTGATGTAACTTTGAAATAAATTAAGATAAAAAAATGGTTTGAAATAGACTACCTGGTAAGTGAACACTGGTAAAGTTAAAGAGCTGACACAGGAATAATTTCTATGATAATAACGATCACAGATCTACCTTTAAGTAGCAAATTTAAAATAATGGCTCTAGTACAGATTCTTTCAATAATTTCAATACTTTAGTCTTTAAATAACAAAATAATATATTAACAACAACTGGTATTCACATCAATTACGAATTTTAAAACAATTTCTTTTATGGTTATTATAATTTTAAGTCAAATAAAATCCGGGTAGTAGATGTTTCTGGGTTTCTTTATGTAGGAATGATTAAAAAAAGTATTACGGTTGTTTATTGGGACATTAAATTGGTGGCCAACCATAACAGCGTCCATGTGGTGTCGCTCATATAATGTGTACAATGTAACTCATAGCGGGCAAGATTTTATCTGGATTTAAAATCAAGTGGCTGATAAAAAAGAATCTAGCTAAAGGTACAGTTCGAGTTGTAATGAAGTGACAAACTATTTTAACCCTTATTATATTTTATCATACGACTCGATTTAGTGTAACCGACGTCAAAAACCAAGCGTTCCAACACAATAACATACCGAATACCACTTTGGTCGATTTACAATGTAGAACATTAAGCATGAACCTCACTTAAAATGTTAATTTTCTTTTCTTTAATGGTTCTACATAAGTTACATCTTGTTATTTTTATTTCTTTAACATAGAAAGAAACTTTACTCGTTTACTGTTAACGTTAATAAAATTTATTTTTTGGCTTTAAAAAGATAAGTTTGTATCCTAACAGCGATTCAACCTTTCAGAAATTATTATCACTGATATACATTATTGAAAATCTTAACGCAACCTAATCTGGCAAAAGAATTCATTTCATGAAAATTAACATAACAAAACAAAAACTCTATGGATACAATGTAAAATAATTTAGCCTTGTGGCTAGAGGTACTTTTTAACAAAAAAATTGTAAGAATAATTATAAAATAAGAAAAAGTAATAATATTTCGAATAAGTAAACTTCTATGTAACGAAAAGTAGGCGAAATACATTACATATTGAGCCAAATTTGAGGTATTTTAATTTTTATTAAGTATTTATTTCATTTCAGGTATTTGATTAGCCTAGGCTTCAAAATAATTCCTAATTTTTTTTAGTTTATCTTAAATCACATCAACACCTTGGTTATAAGCCACTACTTTGGGTTAAAGAACGGTGGATTTGAACGTGTAATAATTTTTCAGATCATTGCCGGGAATCGAACCCTCGATCTCCGTTTTGCAGCGTAGCACGCTAACCACTGGATGAGAGTGGCAACCAACTCCTAATATTTTAGCATTTACATTTTTCAAGTCAACGTATTCTTTATTTAACACACTTTCAATAGCAAAACAAATTAAACACAATCACGACACAACAAAACAAAGTAGCTACCTATTTAAGAAAAACCCTTTATTTCTGAAAACAATTTTGAAAATTATTGATAGAATTCTCATATGAAATTAAGATCAAAAAGTAAGAAAAATGATGATTTAGCTGTAAGCATAGCCATGAATCAAAGAATATAAATGTCTGTGCTAATTTAACAATCTCTAACGCCCAAATTGAGAGAGTCACGTGATAAAAATATCTATGGGCACGGTTCACTGAAAATAATAATCAAACTAGAGAAATTAAAGAAAGAATAGAAACAGTGAGACAAATGTTTATAAAAATAAAAACGTTCCTATGCTGCCGAGACGTTGATTTGAATATGACACTGAGATGTTACGTTATGTTTTCTTCGTGTTTCTGTACGGTGTGGAATCATGGACTCTTAAACAGGGAAACTACAGGGAAATTGAGATATTTGAAATGGTGCTATAGGAGAATGTGGAGAGTGTCATGGAAAGAGAGAGTGACAAATGTGGATGTATTGTTGAGAATGGGTAAAAAATGTAAATTGGTTAAGACTATAAAGAGAAGAAAATTGGAGTATCTGGGCCATTTTATGAGAGGAGATAAGTACTTATTGCTGAGGCTTATTGTCCAAGAAAATATTAAGGGAAAAAGAAGTAAGTGTTGGGCGTAGAAGACTTTCCTGACTGTGAAATCTGAGGGAGTGGTACGGGTGTAGTTCGGCGGAGCTGTTCAAAAGCCGCGGTCGACAGGATCGAGATCTCTGTGGTGATTTCCTACTTCCGTTAAAGGACAGGAGGAAAAGAAGAAGATAGCCTTGATGATTTTTATTAATACAGAGCCTTTGGTAGCTTATAGAGGAATCTTGAGGATGGTCAGAAAGTCACCAACACGGAAATCGTACGGAGAATGAATAAAGGCCCGGAGGTAATAATATCGCCAATTGTCGTAAGTTTCAGTACCTCCGGTAAATCATAAGGCATCAAACAACAACATACGAAATACTGCAACACATCCTGCAAGGAAAGATAAAAGGAAATAGAGCTCATGGCAGAAGAATTTCCTAGCTCGCTAATTTGAGAACCTATTTTGGTAAGAGCTCCGCGGAGTAGTTCCGGCTAGCTACCAACAAGATCAGAACAGCCCAGAAGCCCAACATCTGAAGCGGATAGGCAACCTATGAAATTGAAGAAGAAGAAAAACTGACAAATTTTACAGAAAATGTACAAAGCTAGCTTCTTTAATTGTAACGTATTAAAACAAAATATTTAATTACCATAAACTTACTCGATGAACGAGTACAACCGAACTATACAGTCACGCCCAGTTTTTTCAGAAAATGATTTTAGTGGACATTAAAGGATTCGTTAATATTATCAAATTGATTGTGGTCGTCTCCGAAGCGTAGTGGTAGCGCGCTATCTACAACGCGGAGATCCCGGATTCGATTCCCGTCTAGGGTCTGGAAATTTTCAAAAGTTTAAACCCACCGTAGTCGCCAATAACCGAGCTGTTGATGCGACTTTAAATTAACTAAAAAAAATTGTTTTCTCGTAGAAACTGTTTATTTTAAAACTGCATATAGAAAGATTTTGTAAGTGTGTTGGTAGAGTACAAATTACAACGAAAACATAATGAAAATTTCCAATTTCAAAAAAATTGAATAAATACATACAGTTCACAATATAAAATCCGGTTGTGTTTCCATCGTGAAAAACTGTTGATATTGTTTAGGTCAACAGCCGAAAAGCTGGTTTGTACCTCTAGATGTTTTACTAAGTAAAAACGAGGAATGTTTACTATTGCCTTCATCACTGAGTTCAAAGAGTATGCTTATCAGCATGCCAGGCCCCACTTTCCACCCTGCAAATGACATATTCACTTCATTCAACACAGGGTCTGGCTGTATAAAGAAATTCATTATTCTCAGAGGAGATAACTCTGACTAGTGTATTTTATACCTCTACCTTTTCTGTTCTTAAATAGTTCAGTCATATAATTGGCTGACTATCAGATAAGAAACAAAACTATTTTTCGTAGCCCTAGAACCTAAAGATCGATTATTTAACACTCCAAATAATTAAGCACTCCATCTACCCGTTATGGGCATAACGTGAAAAACTTTGTGAAAAAATTACATGTTTATGAAAGTAAAATTCATTAAGAAGCGTATTAAATTTAGATTAATAATAATTACTGCAGGAAAAGAATATTGATTAATACGTTAACCATGTTTCATAAACATGTCAGATAATTAGTTTTTTCTATAATCAAGATTGTAATAGTGCATTATAGATTTATGAGTGCGTTGAAATTAAATTAAATTAAAAAGAACGTTAGTTGGCTCAACTAAAGCACATAACCTATGTTGCTTATACATTACAATATCTTTTTTGTTATAGCCAAACCATATCTTTGTCACGTATGGGTAAGAGCACGAGATCGCCATGGAACAACCTGAAGTAAAAACTAATGTATGGGACTAGACGCGACGCCCTCAGGCGTCGCATTTATTGGCCTCAACTAATAAGTCAATAACTAAACCGAGCAACAAAATGTAATATCTAGACGCAACTAATTTTAAATCGGTTAATATTCTAAATCAATTAATAATTACCCCGTGCACCTTATCCCATATCCCACATATCTCAGGCCTACCCTTTCTTGTCTTTATGACGGTGAATATTTGTAACCTAATTATTTATTGGCCTAAACTCAGTTTATTTTATTATCTTATAATCGCTGTAACGAACGAGACATTCAGTTCAGAATGTAGCAAGTTTATAGCCGACGTAATTCCTAATATGTAATTAAGTTTTCTCGATTTAATTAATTCTGCTCCAATCAAATAAAACGTACTGTAGGTTATGAGAATGAAAATTACTGTGCTATACGCGTACTGGAATTTTATTTTGTTTTGTAATCTAGTAATATCAACAATATTACAACGATCTATAAATGACGGCGAACCGCGATGACTTCCTACCAAATTGTCAACTAAAATGACGATAGTAGGCCTACATATATTTATCGTTTGGTTTTTTAACAAATTTAATCAGGTATCTCCTGTGTTCCAGAGAGATTACACGAAATCGGTCTTTTGCCGCAGGGACAACAACTGGAACTAAGAAAGAAACTAAGAAAGAACTAAGAAAGATCATTCAGTGCTTTGTCTTCTCCATATTACAATTAGTGTTGAAGCATGGACCCTATCCGACGACTAAAAAGAGGATTCATGCTTATGATATGTGATTGAATCGAAATATTTTGAGGATCTCTATGGATGGTCACATCGCTAACGAAGTGGCTCTTCAGAGGATGGATATCGGCCTGAGCAGGCGTTGACAATGAGACAAAAACACAAGTGCGAACTCCTTCAAACCGCAACACAAGGTTAAGGGCATTCGAGGACTTGGTAGACGAGTGATATCCTTACTCGCTAATCTGAAGATGAGATTTGGCAAAGATCGAAAGAGTTCCGAGGAACTCTTTCGATTAGCTGTAGACAAAAAATGGATCGTCCTAATAATTGCCAGAAACGATAAACCTAAAAAACCGCTATGATCATCATTGTCCGTATCGGACGTCGATAGCTGAAGAAGAATAATCTGTCACAAAACTGTGTGACTGAATCAAACAAAATAGATAGAACTATTAAATAATTAGATTAAAAAAAATTATAATGAAGGTGAAAAAACGAACGGAATTTGGAAACCGATGCACAAAGAAAAAATCTACAGGAATACAAAACCGCTTGTGGATAAAATAAGGAAAAAGAGAATTTTCTTTTTCGGCCCCATCATGTGGACGAATCCCTCCAGAATGTCCAGACAGATCATTGAATACTTTTAAGTAAAAAGACCCAACTGCACTGGTTTCACAAAATTAAAGAAGACCTAGAAGAACTTCAGATCTCACTTGAAGAGTTAAAATCCAAGACAAAAAATTATTATGAACTGAAAAACACGAGACTTCACTAAAAGAAACCAAGCAAACGTCCAAAAGCGGTGTACCTGAGGAAGAAAGGAAAAGAAGATCTAACGCAATGAAAGGATTTTGGAAAAAATCAAGAATAAGAACATCAAGAAAATGGATAAGATCCATAAGACGAAATTAAAATTTTTCCAAACGTAAAGAACTTATGTAGTCCTATGAGGCTTCAAAAACTAACAACAAGGTGAAAAAAAGCGGTAAACTTCGAGTAATATGGGAAGCCATACAGCCAAAGATTGGCGAAAAAGTAGCTATCAATTGCAGACGAGGAAAGATGGCTATTGCAGTCCAAAAAAACTCAACCTTTTCAAGATAAATAGTTTTTCAAGAGAAGCCAAGATTAGACCATACTACTGTAATAAATCATTCGTGTTGTACGTGAGTACAAACGTGTGTTATGCGAGTACAAACAAGGCGTGTTTGTACGCCTGAAACTGCCCGGAAGGCTGGTCTAAAAGCAAAGGAAAAAATTAAGAGAAAGATTCTACGCAGGACAATGGGACCGAAATTTTGTAATCGTAGTGTAAGGAATGTAAATATTTCTGGAAATAAATTTAATTAGGCTTAGGAACTTTAGGGTTCCTAGGACCTTTTTATTAGACTTAGTAAGGAGGTTTTAGGGAAACTCGCAATGCTTTAGAATAAAATATATTAAATGCCAAGCAGATTTGAGCGAAATATTTATGTCATCGTAGGTACATATTAGAGAGTGTGAGTGACAGGTTCCGTTAGCAAACTTAAAAGAATCTTGAAAATTTGGTATGAAACACTCACATGACTTTCTCTTGCCAATGCAAATAACGACTCATATAACCTAACATTAGTTATAACACGTTAGAAATAAACAAAAAAATTAATCTCAGAAAACAACCTATTTTAATCATGAGTGAATGATGCAAAATAAAAATCAATCTTAGTTTGGCTTAATAATACAGAAAATCACTCTTTCACGCTAAACTAGGCTATTTAAAGAAAAATGCAAAAAATAAAAATTGTAGATCTTTTAATTTCCTGTAAATTTGACTATAAGAATTTTGTCGTAAAATAGATAGCTACTAGGCTACGAGCCGAAATATTAAAAAAATCAATTTTTTACACATTTTCATGAAAAAAAAACAAAACGTCACTAATTACCGCTAAACTAAGCGTTATACAAAAATATGTTTGAAATAAAAGTTGTAGAATTTTAAATTGTCTACTTCTATATTACATTTTTGCGCTAGAATGCATATTTAAGCCACCACAATCTTAAAAGAACAAATTTTACGCGGAAACAACCTTTCCAAGAATTTCAGCAGACATGAAGCCTAACCTATCTTGTAGAGCGTAAAAAATTTAGTAAAAGGCGATTTTTAAATAAATCGTAGGAGCTGTTTTTGAGAAAATCGCAAAAATGTGAAAAATGACACGAATAAACTACTACTTCCGGTTGACCGATTTTGATGAAAATGTTCGCGTCGAATTATCTAGTGGTACCTAACTTAAGTTTCAAGTTTCAACTTCGTACGATGTTCCGTTCATGAGATATTTTGTTTACACACACACACGCGCGCGCGCGCGCTAATCGCTAAAAACATGTTTTCTGAGTTCAGAGGATTTGAAAACGTGTAGATCCGATGAAAACTCGATTTCGAAAAATCAACATGAAAACAATACTTCCTTCCTATATAAATATTCATAGGCCTATAGGCAAGAGAAAGTAAAAACAACACTTTTTGTTCATTTCGAGTACAACGTTTATAAGCATACTAAGTTTACTCTAAGATAACAGAAGAGAAACAAACCGCCACATTAATAAATCTGAATGGATTATAAAGCTTTTTACCTCCTTAGATAAATTCCCATACTAATACACATACTAAACAATGTGAGGTATTAAGTATAGTAGGCTAGTATTTCGGGTACTGTGTAAAATGTATGAACTTCATTCCACAGCGTAACGAATTAAAAACAGCAATCAAACAATACATCTATCACGTTGGTCTCGCATAGTACTTAAAACTCGTACTATACCGGCAACTTAGGTCAAGTTACTGTAGTAATAGTGAACCTTTCAGAATAACGTGAGCTCTCTATTGCGTACGCTTAATAAATGAAGTAGACCTACATGAATCACTAAGTTGTATTATTATTTTAGCATGTACTATATATGTATATAATGAAACTTTGCCAACTTCAATTAACATTTTTACTGCAATGGATTACAGAAAAATGCCTCTAATGGGAGAGAGGCTTTCGTGATCAGAAACCAACGTGAAGTTCAGTTTGGTGTGTAAAAGTGACATTTCTGTATCATAGCAATTATCTACTAGGAACGCTTACTTTTCCAAACCAGTTAAATTAATTTTCAAATGGTAATTTTAATTCCAAATGAAATTTTATTTAAAAAATAATACAATCAATGTTATGATTGTATTAATGCTTATATAACTTTTTGCTTTATTCCTTAAAAACGTTTCAAGATATCACAACAAAAATTTTTTAAGAAGTGGAAGTAATAAGAAAACCTATGAAAAGCTATTCTTACCAGTTCAAATCACACATACAGTGTAACCTACCGCAGGTTACTGTGCTTATGTAAGGAATGTAAGGAATGCGCATGCAGCACGTTCATGACAGCTAAGGGGTTCAGTGGCGCACCGATGGGGTACGAACGGGACCGGACCCCCCTCCCAGCCTTTTATTTATTAAAGAGGAGTTATTTTTCATAAATTACAAAAATAGTAAGCAATTACTAAAATAATAATATATTCTTGAAGACGTGTATAGAATAATTTTGAGGGTCAGATATGTATTAAAAAAAGTAATTTTTTTAACTCTAGGCAGGATCCCTCACCTGGGAGATATTCCGAAAAACTACAGATGATTTCCCCCAGAAATCGCCTGAACGTACACGAAATTTAGGTACCAGAATAATGTAAAATGTAATTTCAAGGTATTTTTTTTAATTTTCAACATTTTTCCGGGGGAGGACCTCTGGACCCATTTACCTGGGGGTATTCCATACCCGAGATCCCTCGGTACATCTGACCCCCCCCCCAAAAGAAAATTCCTTCGTGCGCCACTGAAGGGATTATAAGTTAATACTTGGCATACTATTACAAACAAAACCATTGTTTGTTAAGGAACGAAGAGGTCACGGTAATGTTACGGGCAGAGCGGCAGAGTAAAACAATATTGTCATAATGAACAATAGTACTTATAATTGCCATAGCTACCAACGAATTATAAAATTTTACACTAAAGTGTGTGTACTACTTTGCAATCAGATCAATTTTAGACCAATAAGCAACCACATGGCCTAATGAGATGAGGATGATATATATGACTTGTAAACGAGGTGTAATTTTGTACAGACTCAGACCGATGATTCCTGAGAGAGTATAGTTAATTAAACCCTCAACCATCAACGTACACCAGAAACCACTGTCTAGTATTCAAATCAAGTATAAAAGCACCTTTACTAGAATTTGAACCGCGGAACCTTTGTCTACGAAAATCAGTTGAAAAACAGTTGACTCGCAGTGACCACTTTACCGCTAGGCCAATCTAGTGGTTTTATTATAATGACAGCGTGGAAATGACTCGAAACCCGCAAAAGCATAGTTATGAAAATCTAACCTAACATTTACATTTTTGTTGTTTAGGCTATCAGCCGAAAGGTTGATTTGAACCTGTAGAGGTTTTACTAAGTAAAACGAGAAGTGAGATGGTTTACCAATGCCTTCCTCACTGAATGGAAAAGTACGATTATCAGCATGCCGGACCCTCTGAAAAGCACATATTTTCCTCTCTCCAAATGACACCTTCACTTCATTCACCACACTGTCTGGCTGTATAATGAAATTCATTACTTTCAGAGGAAATAACTCTGATTAGTGTCTTTTACACCTCTAACTCTTCTGTTCTTAAATGATTTAGTCATTTAATTGGCAGACCATGAGTAAGAAATAGAACTACATTTACATTAAGTTCACTATAATAATATCACTATAATAAGAGAAAAGTGCGGATTGGTATCGTTACCACATTGTGTTAAGAGCGAAAGTATTCCCTTCCAAAAATTATATTTTTAATACGTTCCTCGCCTATAAAATATTTATTTTACTGCATAATATGACAAAAAGTGTGAAAACCCCAAATATATAAATTACGTTTCAAGCTTAGTTCGTAATTACAGATTTATTCTTTGATTATACGTTAACATGCACTGTAGGCGTGTTCAAAAGCGAACACTGATGTTCATCCGCATGGTAAGTAGTTCCAACGAAAGTATTCAAAAGTAACAAACTTTTGATTGTCTTACCATATTTCCATTTAATTTTTGGGTCTTTTCCGTTTTCTGTATGCCACTATCAAATTCGAATTCCCTGAAGAGTTACACAATTCTCCCACTCCTGCGTCTAGCGTGTCAATCTGACTAGCAACATTCCTGCGTAATGTCAATCACGCCGATTTCACAGTTAATTACTACAGAGTCAGCATAGACAGTCTACTATGAATTTTGTAGTTACTTAATAATATTCGGATGGAGGATGATGCTGCAGAGTTCCTTTAGGAAAGGGAGTTATTGCAAAATCCCAGAAGATGTGACAACTAAAAAAGTCTGTGTGAAACACTCAGACTTTCTCTTCCCAATGTAAATAATTAAAAAATATAACTTAATAGTAATGTAATAATAATTTATTGTAAAATATAATGTAAATACTTAGAATAAGTTTAAGTAACCTGTAAATAAAATATATAAAATAATAAAAAACTCAAAATAAAACAATCTTAATAAGAAATAAAACAACAGAACGAATAACATAGTATTTGTACTATAAACTGAGACTGGGAAGGACGTATGTACACGTGCGTGTGTCTGTCTCAGTTTAAGTTTCAGTAAGGCAGTAAGTGGGAGAAATGAACACTAGTGCAACCTTCAGGGAATTCGGATTTGATAGTGGCGTACACAAAACGGAAAAGACCCTAATTTTTAAATAACAATTTACAAAAAGACAAACTCATGAGGACACTACCTACCATTTACACTGCATGACAAATGAAGCGAACCTCATAGGAGGTTGGGCTGAGGTTGACGAGAGGCGGAGCCCTTGTTGTAAATGGTCAAATTTTACAAAACTCACAATACAGTTTCTTTTTTCTTTTAGTTAAACTTACATGAAAAGATAATAGTAAATTAATGAGAAAATTACCTGTAACTTCATAAAATATGTAACATAAAATTTCCAATCCATATTTTTTATTTAGTCCTAATTTTCCACAAAATTTATTGGTTGTATCAACAGAATACAAATGTTAATACTTCCAGGCTTTTGCCTACGATGAAAATAGGCATCCGTTATCCTACGTAAATGGTAATTCAAGGTTTCACCTTCAATTTTTAATTTTATTTCTATAATTATAAATTAAATAAATAAATTAAAAGAGGAGAACAAACATATTGACTGATTGATTAATTGACAAAAAACCTCAGCAAGGCCAATAGAGGCCTAATAACCTATAAGTCGGTAGGTATTTAACGAAATAAATGATAGGCCTCACATAGCCTACATTAACGTAACTTATGATAGAGTCATCCATAAACTATAAATTAACCTATTAGCAATAGTATTACAAATATCCGGTACTTTTTTCACCTGCCTACCATAACAAACTTGCTATCATAAACAATAGCTCCCTTCAACAAAAAAGTATTTTTATTTATAAATTTTGATTAATTGATAACCAATATTATATATTATTAAACGACGATTTATCTTATTTAAATATGTTGACAATTACGCAACTTAGGAACCACAATTATCCGCACGTTAAATTTTGTCAATATGTTATGAAAAGGATTTTTTAGCACGACAGTAGAATAGGCCTACTGCATATATGCAGAGGCAAACATATCGAAAATAACACTGAACATAAAACTGACGTGTGTTGTTGTCTAGAAAAAATCTGGAGATTTTATTCAAAGTAACATACTTTTACTCCTACCGTAATAAATTTTTAAAAAATCTCATTTTACCTTTCTGTTACGAAATCATGGTATCTCCTTTAATACTGTTTATTTGTTGACAATCAAGTTTTAATAGCTGAGTCAGAAGAGAAACTCCAAAGATCCCTTTATCTTTTCCAGAATCTATGGATCATGTGCACCACAAAAACTAAAGTAATTAATTTTGCCGGAACTGACCCTGTAAGATCTAAAGTTGTAGTTAATAACTGCCTTATAACGTAGGTCAGAATATTTAGTAAAATTTGATCTGCCAAATTGGTTTTGACGGAGTGCTTGATGTTAACAAAAATTACAGTTTTCAGAGAATGTGGGAAAGAACTGCAAATAAACTGAGGAGTAGAACTCATAATTATACATTGATGAAATTTTTGACATAATTAATATTATGTTATCAGTTCCGAATCTTTTGTATGGCAGTGAAATTCGGACTATTATTTGGGAGAAGAAAACTCTTACTAGAGATTGAAATTATGTTTTCTTCTTCTTCTCCTTCTTCTCCTTCTTCTTCCGCTTCTGCCGATCCGTACCAAATGTTGGAGATCATCATAGAAAATTTTCCTTTGTAACAGTGTGAAATTATTCTTCTGAGCTTTCTCCATACCAAATTCTCAAGTTTCGATACCACGACATCCTCCTTCTAGCAGGTCCTCTTTTTCCTAAGCAGAATGGTTTCAAGTAACGAATATCTGGATTCATTCCTCATAACACTCCCAAGTACTGGATAAATTTTTAAGGTGACTAAAAAAACTATTTATTTACAAATGTACGAATTACATAAATACACATACAACAAAAATTTCCGTGCCTTTGGCAATTACAATAATAACAACACATTTATAATACAAACGTATTATAATGTTAAATAATACATATTTAACTTTTCAAGGCCAAAATTACAAAAGAAAACTTTCCTTTACTGATCACACTAACATACAACCACAATCATTTCGGCCATTACAGAATAAGGCATAAGGGAGGAAGGAAGGGTAGTTTAGTTTTAGAATGACGTTATTAGATTATATTCCCCCAGTAATACGATGAGCGATAGAAAACACAACGAATGAACGAACATCCTTGATATAAAAATAATATTTACCCTTAAATTAGTAAAATCCTATTGGTGGAACTTTCCCTAATTGTTATCATAAAACAACAAGTCCATCATAAATGACACTGAAATAAGTTTCTCGCCAGCAACTGAAGTGATTTTAAAATTCGTCCAATCGTTTAAATTTTGTAACAAAATTTTCCACGTCCATTATGAACACAAATTCTAATTCTATATTATTTACTAGCAACTCGCTGCGCTTTACAGGAAACTGAACTTAAAGCGTTTAATTTTTTGCACAACCTTACACGTTGAAAGCCAGTTCACGACTGTAAAAAAAAACAAATTCGTACTGAAAAAATGAATTTTGTTGATGTCAATACGAATCACCAGTTGAAGGGGAGAATTGCGATTTTTTTTTGTCTTTAATTTTTATATGGTACTGTAAATTGAGCTGCACAATTTTAGTAAACGAGTTCAGCGGTGGGGAATTTTACTTAAAGGAGAAGAGGTACCCAGTGGTACATTCTTCGTTTATGACTACGGGTGTTGTCCGTTATTCAGACTAAAAGGTCTCTATTTCATTTTCGCTTTAGACTTTGGAGAAGTTCCTTGTAGCTAGATCACGGGCTAATGGTTTAGATGGTCATCTAGTCGTTCGTGAAATTTACTGGAAAAGGACGCGATTACTGCTTTATTGTCGGAATTTCGAAATCGTCGTGGAGGGTTTTATTGCTTACATGAAAAAGAGCGCCTAAAGCAAGTCTTAAGAATTTTGATTGGAAGGCCTGGATTAACTTTAAGTTACTCTCTGCCGCTACTACAAAGAGCTGGTCACCATAAGTCCAGATTGGTCTTTCAGATTGAAAGGGGTTTTTATACTAAAATTTTGGAACGGAGGTTTAATTTTCCATTCAGCTGTGTACGGGTGTAGTGAAGAGCTATGAAAGTTTTAAATACCTGGGAGTCATCATTGATAGGTACGGAACAAGTGCATCGGAAGTAAACAGCAAGATTTCGCAAGGGCGAAGGGTTATAGGGCAGTTAAATTCTGTCCTTTGGAAGGAAGCAAAGATAAATATTTATTACGCTATCCTGTAGAGTGTGTGTACCTATGCTGCGGAAGTGTGGGTATTGACAAAGAAGCAGAAGGATCGCCTAAAAGCGGTGGATATGAATTTCTGGAGGCCGAGCTGTGGTGCGTCGCGGATCGGTCGAATTTCGAGTTCTGAAATTAGGAGAAGAATCGGTGTTCAAGGAAATATCATGGATACTATATCACAGAAGCAGTTAAAATGGTTTGGCCATTTGCAGTGGATGGAAGATGATAGGTGGCCAAAGAGGGTATGGGAGTGGACGCCAGCCGGTAGAAGAAGTAGGGTTAGGCTGGAAGTGACATGGTTGGATCGGGTGCGAAAGGCAATGTCTTTGCTGCGGCTTTCCGATGGGGACTGGCGAAACAGAGAGAGGTGGTGATTGGGAAGCGAGATACGGCTAGGGCTGTAAATTCTCGCATGTATACATATAGGTTCAATTTTGATCGAGGGTTAATTAAGCAGAAGAGTAGAATCTGGCGGCGGTTAAGTACTAAACGTGCGCAGATGATGCTTCCAAATTAGTCGCCCTGTCATTTATTTTTAGTCGCCCTATCAAATTATTTTACTCCCATGGTTTGAATGGTATAGCCTCTATAAAATTTCATTTGTGTGTCCTTTCTCGTTTTCTTCCCTATTGTCCTGCGAATAGAACCGCATACAGCGCTGAGTTTTGCCAGTTTTTTACTCACATCATCTTTGTCATAGGAAATCTTGCATCCTAAATATTTAAAATATCGAAGTTTTTCTATAATTCGGTTCCCAAGTACAATTTTTGAACGAACCGGCCAATTTCCCTTGAATGCCATAACCTTTGATTTTTGCGCCGATATTCTCATGCCAAACTCTGCGCTAATGTTGTTAACTTATAAATGGCACATTGGAGCCTGTCTTTTGTGTCAAAAATAACAACAGTGTCATCTGCATACAGCAATGAATTTAGGAATACATTATTCCAAAGCTGAATGTCTGAATCAACTTCTGTTTGCAAATCGACGTTTTTTAGTAAAAACAGATCCTAATTAATTTTTAATTCTCAATAATTGCATTTGTTAAAAAGTGTCGATGGGAGCCTTCCACCTCACGCAGGACGGAAAATTGTGTTTTAAATGGTACAGGCTTAAGTTATAAAAAAATTAAATAGTTTTAAATAAGTGAAAACAGATAATAAGTAAAGGATTCAATTATCAAGATAATCCAAAATGATGACCTTTCGTATATTACCATTACCAAATTGATGTAATTACCTCTCACATAAGTAGTGTTTAAAAGGCTATAATACTGGGTTGGGTTGCAATCATCATAAATGATGATCATTTTATAAGTTTTCCCTTTATCAGAAAGATGAGACAAGTAATGTATCAAGTAATGTAATGTATCTGTGAACTTAAAAGGACTGTTACTACAATTCGTAATCATGGTTCAACTGAAGGAAATACAAAAAAAGCTCCAACAATTTAATATAGTAGGGCTATTATTAAGTAATGCTATTAAGAAAGAAAAAATTTAGGAAAATTATATTTTGAAGTTGATAAGGCGATATTTATAAAAAAAAATTGTTTAAAACACTCACACGAATTTTTTTGCCAATGTAAATAATGAAACATGCAACTTATTTTTGATCAGGAGCAAACAGTGTAATATAAAAACATAACCTAATTTTTGATCATGAGTGAATGACATTAAATGAAAATCAACCTCTGTAGAATTTAAAAATACGGAAAATCACTATTGATGCTAAACTAAGCTTTGTAGAAAAAAGTCGTAGGTTTCTAATTTCCTATAACTTTGATTCTATATGCACTTTTGTAGTAAATGTATACTTAGGAAAAAACCCATTTTTACCGATTTTGATGAGCAAAGTACAGAAATCACTAATTGACGCTAAACTAAGCATTATAGATAAAAACGCTTGAAATAAAATTTGTAGGTTTTTTTATTTCCTACAACTTTTTTTTACACTTTTCCCCTAAAATGCATATATTAAGGCTGCAATCTTAGAAAATAAACATTTTTTTACCACAGGAGGACAGCCTCCTTAAGAATTTTAGTAGACACGGTGCTTACCCTATCTTGTAGATAATAAAAAATTTAGTGAATGTGGCGACTTTTTAAAAAAAAACCTTAGAGCCATTTTTGAGAAAATCTTAAGAAATGAAAAATCACACGAATGAACTACTACTGAAGGTTGATAGATTTTGATGAAAATGTTTACATCCGGTTTTCTAATGGTGCGTAACTTAAGTTCCAAGTTTCAACTTTGTATGATATTCCGTTCTTCAAATATTTTATTCACACACACACGCGCGCGCGCGCACACACACACACACCAATCGCTAAAATCATGTTTCTGAAGTTCAGGAGGCCTGAAAACATGTATTTCCAGTGAAAAATCGATAAGAATATATTCATACAGGCCAAGAGAAAATAATTATAACAGCTGGAGAAATCAGTAAATATATTTTAAAATTTTAAAGTCAATGACTACAAAAACAGAATGAAAAAAGAAAAGAAGAAAGAAAAGTTGTTGAACAAGGTTTGTATTTCATCAACCACAATAAGAATTACAATGAAATCATAGAATTCATTTTACTCGAGCAAACCGAAAAGAGTAAATTAGAAAAAGAAAGTTTACATGACCATACCGGGGTAATAGGCTAAACTAAAGCCTACCTGCCGACTGTTGAAATATGACTAAAGATAATTTAAAATCAGTAATTAACTAATCACAGAAAACATAGAATTCAAGTCAATATATAGGGTTATAATGTAGTAGTTGTTGTTAAATACATCAATTTCACGCTAATGAGATTTTAATTTGACATAAGACCTATTAGTATTACTCATCATTAATCTCAACTGATTGAAATAACGGTCTAGTATAATTAACGAATGGTCATTTATAAAATATAGTTTATATTTTCTTATGTCAACAATATGTCTTGGTTCTTGAACATCCGTTTATTTACTAATTTCTAATATTTAAATTTATGAGAAACGAAAAAAATTACATAACCCTTTTGAAATGATTGTTTTTTTTTTTAGCGACTTAACTAAAAAGTTACTTATGGATGTCCCTCGATAACATAACTGAAAGATTTGTAGGGAAAGATACAGTAGACAAAATTCTACATTAACTTTTTTTTTGACTCGAACTTTACTTTTATTTTACAACACTGTCAATTTTTTTAATAACCACTACAGTAGTAAATGTAACACGGTAATGATGTTCAGTAACAATGGTGTGAATGTGGATCAATCCAGAGATCAATTTTGTCGTGAAATTGTACAAGAAAAAACTTCATTAGTGAAATTCATTAATCTCAGAAGAGATAAATCTAACTAGCGTCTTTTACACCTCTATCTCTTCTGTTCTTAAATAGTTCAGTCATATAATTGGCTAACTGTGTGATAAGAAACTGAGTCAACCCCTATTTATTGGTTTTTTTTCATCCTTTGACTTTAACTTGATTTGGTTTCATATATTATTATTAGTACAAAATAATGGTCATGAAGCGTAATGGCTGAATGAACTCGGCAGCCAGAACCCCAGCCTCACTTCTGCTGGTTGCCTATGATATACAGGATTAATTAATTTGTTATGAATTTACTACCAAGATACGCGTAATGAAATCATTTTTTAACGTTGATAATCGATGTTTTTTTAAATGAAATGATTTTAAACATGTACGGGAAGTTGTTTGTAGGTCAACAACCAAAAGGGTGGTTTGCACCTCTAGAGGTTTTACTAAGTAAAAACGAGGAGTGAGGTGGTTTACTATTTCCTTCCTCACAGAGTTGTAAGAGTATGCTTATCAGCATGCCAAGCCCTCCGAAAAGCACCCAATTTCCATCCTGCAAATGACATCTTCACTTCATTCACCACTGGGTCTGGCTGTAGGCTATAGTGAAATTCATAAATCTCAGAAAAGATAACTCAAACTAGTGTCTTTTACATCTCTACCTCTTCTGTTCTTAAATAGTTCAGTCATATAATTGGCTAACTATGTGATAAGAAACAGATCTATTTTTTGTAGCCCTGGAAGCAACAGACCGAGTGAAATTAATTTAAGACTCCACCTGCCCGTTAACACATTTCTGCCCATAACAGACAGGTGGTGTATCAAATTATTTACACTCAATCTGTTCATTGCAGGGCTAAAATAAATAGTTCATATAATAGAAAATCGCGTAGTTGTCTGCAGAGAATTGAAAAATGTAGCAAGAGATGACTTTAACTTCATCTGCAATGTCTTAACCGGTGATGAGACATGGGTGTACAGTTATGACCCTGAAACTAAGCAGCAGTCGTCGCAGTGGGAGGAGTCACCCACAATTGAGAAGATTCAGGAAGAAACGCAGAATATGCTTTGGAAACTTACACTTGCAGACTTCCAGGGATGCATGGAGTCATGGAAAAAAATGCTGGGATCGCTGTATCAATGCCCAAGGGAAGTATTTTGAAGGAGATGGTGAAAATTAGAAGTTATGCTAAGCTATTTTATTTGTATGGTGAAATTCCTCGAACTTTTGGGTAACCCTCGTATAGACTTTAGATGAAACAAACCCAATTTCAAAATAATTAAAATAAAACTCGAATTACAATCTTCTAATTTAATTTCTAATCTGAATCGGTTTATATTATCTTAGAGAGGGTTTAAACTAATTATAAAATTGTTCAAATGAAATTTATAGCTGTTTAATATAATAAAATAACTGACAATCATATTTTAATCTAAATTCGTGTCCTATTGAAACAGTATTTCTTTATATACAGTTATTATTCAAAAGAAAGAGACTGAAGAAGGGTAGTTACTCTATCTATCTAATCAGCAGCGTGACTAAGAAGTGCACTAGAAGTAATAGAACAAGAAAGAAAAAGAAAACAGTGGCGTAAGAAATAAGAAAGAGTAGCTTCAATAAAAGTCAAGGTATTTAAAGTTTTAAAATACACATATATATATTTATATCGATAAAATGGCGAACCGAACGATAAGTACTTGAATTATCTATGTTATTAATATTCATTTTCACGACTAAAACAACCGGCTAAGTCGTAATTTACACGGCTTATTTACGTAAAGTAACGATATTCTTCTTGGTTCTTTTATTCATTCGTGAAATATCCTTTCCAGTAATGTCTAAGTATTAATCATTGTTTGGGATGATGCGGTTCTGAATTAATTATAGTAAAAAAACACCTGAGAGAAGACAAAAATACTTGTATATATGTATATATAAATACACAATTTTTATAATAAAATCAGTCGTGATGACCATGAAGACCAAGTAGAAGAAGAAGAAGATCCAACTCGTCTTACATTTTACGTATTTATCGATAAGTATTTTTAATAAGATTAAAAATTAAGATGGCTCCAGTTATATTATATCCAAGGTTAATTCTTCAGGCTAAATTCAACTTTATTGTGTAAAAAAATTACTTCAAGATTAAAAATCGTGTTTAAAAATTTTTAGTCAATAATTAAACTAATAAGTTTACTAGTCAGTCATAATTTTTTTATATCTATGTGTATATGAATAAAAACGTTATTTTTTTACTGGTACGACAAATAAAGAAATTAGTAACACATAAATTCATTAGACAAAAAACAACATTTATTTACCAGTTTAAATGATCACATGGTACAAAAGAAAGAACTAAACATCAGTGAAAAAACATCTATGGTGTATTCAAAAGACGTACTTTAAAAAATTGTCAAAATAGTCACGAATTTCAGAATCGGAAGACTACGCTATTAATAAAATGCATGTACATATATATTTATGTAAGGACCATCTTTTATGATTAATTTGTAAACAAATTTTTATTCAATTTATTTAATATACGGGAACTGTATAGTAATTTTATCATAGTCCGTACAGAAACAGAAAACACTTTTTTTAAATGAGTAAGAACGCCTTCATAAGTTTCACTGGTTTTTACTGCTACTTTTATGTTAAGCATGTTGCCTAACCATTAGGAACTTGTAAATTTCGGTTACCTTCATTGATTGTAACGTTTCTATTACTTTCTTTGTCACATAAACAAAGCGGTTATTAGTGACCTCGTTGGACTGGAACTCATATAAAATCCTCTTCCTATTTCAAAGAATATAATAGATTTTTAAGATAAAATCTAAAAATGAGGAAATAAATTAGGAAAGTTATAAATTGAAACTAGAAAGAATTTGTACAGTTAATTGGATTCTGCGGCACTTTTAGTTAACGCACAAAAAATTACAAACGTATTAAACCTAGAATAGCCATCAAATACAACGGTGTGCAACTACATACAAACTCGCTGATCCGAACCTCTTTAATCCGAAGTCACCAATAATCCAAACTATCTTTTTTCATATAACTTTTTTTTAATGCATAATTTGTTGTCTATCAATAAATGCAACTTATCAATTAGAATTAACACATAAAAAAATT
The DNA here is from genome assembly GCA_035578175.1 of Catonia carolina. NCBI lineage: Eukaryota > Metazoa > Arthropoda > Insecta > Hemiptera > Achilidae > Catonia > Catonia carolina. Next base: position 262,417,887 of record JAQMRL010000001.1, read on the forward strand.
ACAATCCACTGGTGTAATTAACAAATTATAATAGTAAAACATATTATACTGCTCTTAATTATTATTTACAATCAAAATTAGATAGGTTTAAAAAATAAAAATAAAATAACCAAAACCTCCTTTAAAACGAAAAAAACAGAATGAGAAGTAATAAATAATAAGCACATGATTCCAGAATATATGTACACCGAACTTTACTGAAGATAATTAAAGATTTTCATTCAGTTATTTATACATTCACACTTAAACACGCCAGTCATCGACAGATATTAACATTATATTATTTACAATGTAAAATCACACTACCAGAATCAACTGGAAGATCCAGTACTGCAGCACGTTTTAGACTATGAACATCATTGTTGTTGTCTAAGAGATTCAGTGCTAAGTGATTTACGTGGTTGTTTAGACGTTTGATGTATTTACAACTGCCAAACTATCCTAAATAAAAAAATTTATTTTTATGTAGCGATGATGATTTCCTATGGTACGATAATTTTTTAATGTGTTAATACGGTAATCAGACGCCGAAATCGTAAACATGACTCAGCAGAATGATGATGATGATGATGATGACGAAAAACTACCGAAAATAAAATAAATTATGATGTGGCAGTTGCAAGTTTTAATAAGTACTATATAGAATGGGCTAAGGAAACCAATAAGCCGTTTCATAAAATATAATTGGTTTCGCAGCTTCGAGACGAAGCATTCGAATAAAGTTTTGCTTCTAAGAAATAAAAGAAAATAAGTGACTTTTTTGTGTAAAAATAGAGGTAAGTGAAAAGTACGTATTTTATTATTGAATTAGGTTATTGCAACATTAACAGTTGTACATTTATTTTAATTAACTTACTGTATGTACTGTATTTACAATTTTTTTAATGTGACTTTTTTGTGGAAAAAACAAGTAACGTCAGTTTATTGTACGTATATTATTATTAGATTAGTTTATTCCAACATAAACAATTGTATTTTACTCATTGTTTTTCTTTGTCTTTAATGTTTATTATGGTACTGTACATTAAGCTGCACAACTTCACAAATATTTGATATTTAAATGGCGGTGGGAAGTTTCACTTAAAGGAAAAGAGGTACCCAGTGATACATTCTCCGTTCAAAACTTCGGGTATTGTCCGTTATTCAGAGCAAGAGGTCTCTACTCCATTTTCGCTTTAAACGACGCACAGTTACTCATTGTAAACATGAATATTGCATTTTAAGACAAAAATTCGCTAATCCAAACTTTTCGGTAATCCGAGTAGTCGTGGTTTTTATTAGTTCGGATTAGCGAGATTGTACTGTATTTGATTTCAAACTGCAATTGAAAATGAACGATTCACGTTTGAAATTCTTCAGAAGGTATTGAAAACATATTATTATAATATTTTTTTTTTTAAACTCACCTTTTTATAAACATGGAATTGGCTAAAAACAGTAATGTCGAGAGTACTTGTATGTTATTCAGTATTACTTTGATAGGTAGAAAATCTTAAAAGGTTATGTCGTGTAAAAACGTATTATTTCTTTCTGTATAGGGCCGATTTTAGACGACGTAAGGTGAGTTCAGACGTTTCTGGGAGCTCTTTTTCGGATTATATTGTTATTATTTGCTCACTGTATGCTTTTCTCCTTTCTTCTATCCACCTGGTGTTTTGTTTTTGCTCTACATGGATACTCTTAAAGTATATAATTATTTGTCTGAATTTGATTTGGTCCGTTAAGTTTTCTCGGTTTATTCCGAGAATTTTTTCTTAATATCCTTTCTGGAATCTTTAAACCATTTATTTGACACCTTAGGTCTATTGTTTATTGTCTTAAAAATTTGTTTTCTCAACCGGTTGTCATTCTTTCTACACAGGTGTCAGCAAAATCCTGTTTTCTCATTTATTTTATTAAGAAACAAATATTTTGTTTTTGTTTTATTTTAACCAAGTATTTCGTTAAAATTAGTAATGTACCATACTAAATAATTTTTTTTTTTTTTTTTAGCTTTTATTTATTATTAGGAACTGTACATTTTTGACAACTACCCAATTTGATCGCGTCTTTTGCTGTATTTTTTTTGACGTGAATAAGGTATCAGTTTTAACAGGGACCCCCAGTAGAGTTTGTTCATGGATGGCTGTCAGCTGGTCACCATACAAAGTCGCTTGCTTAACCGGTGTTACTTAACAAATAATAGCGACTTACTACCAGCTGACTGACTGGGCTGGCCCGAAGGCCAAATAAAATTAAAATTTTTTTTAAATATAAACTTTGTTTATAAACATTTTTAATTATTTTTACTAGTGGAATGCGCTGTAGAAGTAGGGAGAGAACCTCATGAATCATCCCATGTATTAAATTTTAGTAAAATTAAATGTATATTGAATTCGAACCAATATTTCGGACATTAGTGGCTTCAGTAGGAAATGGAACAACAGGTAGTAAAGTGTTGAAAATTTCCAGACTCTATCCAAGAATCGAACACGGTATCTCTCACCTTATATTCTAGCACGTTACCACTACGCCAAACAACATAACTTTTATTGTAACATTATCGAAGTCAAGTTAAAACGAACTAAACGACCGAAAATTTGTAACCCGGAAGAATGTTGCCGCACAATAAAATTACCATCAATAAATTCAGAGTAGACCGAATAAGTAACTAATTTTTTTTTAAATAACAAAGTACGTAATGTAAAATATTATATTTATTTTTTCTGGTAGAACATCATTCTATTAAATTAAGAAAAAAATATAATGTGGATAGAAATAATCTATAACTTACGTACAAACTGTAGCTAAAATTTTATTTCTAAAATAAACCGAATGAGAAATGGACGAAAAACAGGGCCTAATAATAATAATAATAATAATAACACAAACTACAGAAAACCTTGGATAGTAATAAAAAACTTCCCGCAGGTTTTGAAAGTTTACAAAATTATTGCCAGGTATAGATTGTCAATATCCAGCCAAGGAAGAAGTTTGTTTAGCATAACCGTAATGTACTGAAAGTATTTTAAATACAGAAACACACACTAACATTATGAGAACAATGGGACCAAAAGATTGCATCTCTTTTACGAAATATAGCCTTACACCAAAAACTGATTGTTTAGAAGCGGAGTTGTAACCGTCTATACATCTAGTCGCAGATCTTCACAAAACAGGAAAATATAAATCATGCAATTCCATACAAAAATAGAATATCACAATACCTTATTATACGTCATACTAGCAATCGCGCCCGCAATTCGCGCAGTATTACTACCGGAATCTGCAGGATGCTTAATGAAGGTGCGAAAGTAACTTTGAGAAATCAAGAAAAAAATCGAAAAACATTTGTTAAACCAATTTTGGCTTCAATTGTTGTACTCATTTTCTTCTCAACGTAGTTATTTCAAACAACTAAATACAAAGGGCACCGCTCTTTGTATTCATTTTCTTTGTATTTATTGGTCCAAGAAGTAATGAGACAGCATTAGTTAAAAACCAATTATTTTATGCAGTAACGCGTGAACCATTGCTGAGTAAGTATCAGTACCTAGTAAATTAGGTCTGTACATAACGCGGAACGATTGTAGCAGATCTTCGTCAACAGCAGTTAGTGTTCAACTGTTGGTTTAATAAGTAAGACTGAAAAGACATAGTGCTTTCGATTTATATTGTAGGTTTTAATGAACATTGTTACAGTTATTATCACTTTTTTCTAACTGATATATTTTCTTTCTTTCAAAATAATCAATATATTTCTCAAATATTAATTACTACTAGTTCAATTTCATTAACAGATATAATTGTAATCATATTAATTAACTTAAAATTAATGATTGTTCTATTTTATGTGAACAGATTGTATTGTGGCAGACTTGTAAAAAGAATAAGTAAGCATTAATTAATTACTTGTTTGTAAATCATCACATTTTCTTTTTACTTAAGTTTATGGTTTTTGTCCTTAATAGCTTTTAAAAAAACATTTAGTCTGTTTTTAAGTAGTTTAATTGTAAATTATTATTAGTTATAACTACAATAATTTATTGTAATTAATTAATTAATTTGTTAATTTTATTATAAGTTTAAAAGGAAGTTATATTATTTATTAATAACCAGATCCCGAAAGAAGCTGGAATAAGTATTAAAATAAATTTCCCACACCCTAACTAGACATCAAATCCAGTATTCTTTAGCTGTAGAATTTCATATTGTACCACTGCACCACCTTATTTGGTTGATCTTTTACAATTATGTAAAGTTGCAAAATTAATATACACTAACATAAAATATAACAATTTTATTTCTCATAATAGAAAATGAGGGAACAGTTGTTTTGGATGTACAATTATAATAAGATATAGAAAAGCCCAATATAAATAAATCAATGTGCTACATGTGTGGTCTCGTTTATGTATGGCTGTAAAGGTTTGTTTTAAATGTTTATTTTTCAATAACACTGTTACTGATACAATTAGATAAGTAGACTGGTTTCACTGACAAGCGGTTGTTACAGAATAAATACACCAGGGGGGAGGCTGCAAGTCATCCAAGCCAGACTACTCTACCTGTGGTGTTTTGTATGTTTTTTTGTTTTACAGGCGTAAGTTTAATTGAATATAAAAGAAACAATGTAATACTAGCAAGTATCAAAAAAGCTATTGCTTACTCATTCCTTACCTTTCACTTGATAATTAAAACATTTATCAATGAGACGGCTTTACTCCTGCATCAGGGACATTAAATAAACCACCACATATTTACACAAACAAAGAATTAACTCGCCAAGAATAAGCTTAACAATGTAGAAGCTAATACTAAAATTGATGTTTGGTCGATAGACAAATTAAATTTAGTAATGGAATGGAAATTAAAGAAAAAAGTACAGAAGGAAACCAAGATTTTTATGTACTAGTTCACTTGAATCCATATATAGGCCTATATTTCAAACACAAATATTAATGCAGAAAACTGTTTTCAGTTTTACAAGGAACTTTTTACTTTTGACAAGGTTACAAGGAACTTTTGACTTTTGACAAGGTTACAACAATGTAAGTGTTAAAAGTTAAACAAGTAAAAAACGACATAATAAAAATTTGATTAAAATAAAATATCAAAATTTAATTAATATTAACTCGTATCAGAAAGATGATGTGGACAATAGAGATGGTAGTAGTTAAATATAGAAAGTTTGAAACTTCTCTGTTGTTTGTTATTTAGGTCATCAGCTGAAAGGCTGGTTTGAAGCTTTAGAGTCTTTCTAAGTAAAACAAGGAGTGAGGTGGTTTACCAATGCCTTCTTCACAGAGTGGAAAAGTTTGCTTATCAGCATTCCAGGCTCTCTGAAAAGCTTCTACTCCACCCTGTAAATGACACCTTCACTTCATTCACCACAAGGTCTGGCTGTATAATGATGAAATTCATTACTGTCATAAGGGATAATCTGACTAGTGTCTTTTATACCTTTACTTTTTCTGTTTTTAAATGATTTAGTCATATTATTGGCTGACCAGGTCATAAGAAACAGAAATATTTTTTGTAGCCCTGCAACTAGCAGATCGAGTGCAAACAATTTAACACTCCACCTATCTGTTATGGGCATATGCATCAGATTGAATTAATCAAAACATGTAGCTAATTGCTGAACATATTATAATATATAAAAGTGAGTTCGGAACAGGAGCCTAATCCTTGATAGCAAGAAGAAGAAATTCCTACAATGCGAAGGTCCTGGGTTCGATTCCCAGCTAGGGTCTGGAAATTTTCACAAGTCAGAACCCACTGCTCCAGTTGCAAAATTCACCTAAGTCACTAATAACCAAGCTGTTGATGTGCCTTTAAATAAACTAAAAGAATAAAATAAAAAAAATAAGAAATAAGAAATTCATTAAAGGAAAGAAATTCACTACAATGTATAGGTTAGTGCAACTGACTTCTGTGCTGGTGTCTCGCGTTCGATTCCCATTCTGGTAATTTTTCATCTGTATATCACCTCGTATCATTACCTATGTACATCCCAAGGCTTTTGCAGGCATCATAACTCAACAAAATAAATAAATACAATAAATGTTTAACAAATTAAATGTATGTAATAAAATACATGCCTGAAAACACCTGAGGAAAGCATCCTCCTCAACATTTTGAAATACAGGTGGGGAGGAGAGATATTGGGAGGCCACACAACACCTATATATCACCTTATATCATTACCTATGCACAAGCCAAGGATTATGTAGACATCATCACTCATCACCCAAATAATAAATTTTTTTTCTAGGAAAAAAGATATTATTATTGCATATTTTTATTTATTTATTTTTTTATTGTTTGCGTTACAATTTTTATTGTCACCATGTGAATTAGGTGCCACACTTGAACTTAACACTTTAGTTAATTAAGGTGTTTAAAGTCCACGTTCCATGATAGGTGTGCAGCAAATTAAGGACTTCAATCTGTTCTGCTGCCTTTTTTCCATCAAGTAGGGCCGTCACACTTCATTGTTTGTAATGTATTGCTTCTCAGGGGCTAGGGATGGCTATAAGGGGTGATGTGGAGGTTATCAAAAAAAATTATTATTATTATTAAAAATATAATTTTTTTTTAATAATATAATAATAATAATAAATAAATAAATAAAGATAATATAATACACCCCTCTGAAACTAGCAATTGACTCATGTGTACCATGAGTGCAACTCTAGACAATCAATAAAGCATTTTTCAAGAGTCTATCATTATAATATCTACATTTGTTTACAAATCAGTAACTAAGGTGTTGTTACAGAATGTTTTATCAATAAAGTTGAAACCAGACTGTTTTGTTTGTTTACATATTAGATATAATAATTTTATTTATGATCTAATATGCCAATACTAATTAAGGATTATACGTGGAAACAAACAGATGAAAAAATAACAGTTCGTGTACCAATAAAAGGTGTACTGGCTTCCAAAGCAGATATATTTACATGTGATAATTTTATTAAGGTTAGTGCTTTGATATGCTTAGGCCTACTCATCTATTTGTATTATTAGAGAATATAACAAAATTATTGTAAAATTTTAAACAAGTAGATGCAACGCACAGAATAACGCTTTCTAGATGATGTACAGGATCAAATCAAATATAATTTCCAAGAAAATACAGGTTTAATAAAATTGTTATATCATTATAGATTAAAAGATTTAGCTATACAGACATTTTACCTTGTGAAGCAGTTTGTAAACAACCCAGATGGGCAAAGATTAACAAATATTTTTAGAAATTTCATATCAAATTATACGATTACCTGAAATGAATTCATGCTGTGACCATATACAAAACACTCCTGCTCTTTAATAAATGGTCATTTATCAGAATCTGATTTACATCAGAGTTAGGACTAAAAATAATTTCTGTATCAATAAAAAGTTTGTTAATTTGCAATGTTAGAAGAATAATAAAATTATGGACAAATTTAAAAGGAGATGTATTCATTGGCCCCTTCTCTTGTTAGACTCATAGGTTTAATTTTATGGGATATCATGATATTAAACTGTTGTTGAACTCACAAACTTTATTATCATATAGTTATCATGTACTGATAAAATTACATAAGAAGGCCTGTAAAAGTTATTTTACTCCAACAGAATTTTTTGTCATTACTTATCTAGCCCTGCATGGTGTTGTTTTTAAAAGCATCTGTCTTTTAAGACAAAACCGTTAAACAAAGAACAAAAGATTTAGGCAGGTTGACTTCTCGCTCTTGTATCCCTTCCACAACCATGTACTCCATGCCGACCGCATTGGCGTAGTTGGTAACGTGCTCGCCTCTCATCATGTGGTCTTGGGTTCGAATCTTATTCAGGCACGGCATATTTTCACACGTTACAAAATATCATTTCATCCTTCATCGTCTGCATTAGCAGTAATTGCAAAACAGTCGGACGTTAAACCAAAAAAAAAATGTACTCCATGTCCATGTCTGTACTCATGGACTCCCCTTACGCTCACGCTCGTTACACTTTTACAAGAAGTACACTGTTTTTACGTGTTACATTAAATAAAAATAGTTAATTCACTGTCATTTTTCATTTACTGCAGTTGAATGATATATTAATTTTAATAAAGTAGGCCTATAAATAGAATTGTATGACAGGTATCCCGATAAGATAGTTTGATTTACATAAAAATTAATGAAACACTGAAAAAATAATCACAACCAACTGAATAACTCTTAAGGATATAATAACCGAATTGGACTTCACGTCAAATAATCTTTTCAAGACTAAACGCCAACTGACCAATCAACAGGCTACTTTGTAGGCTATAATCATATTGTTTTGTTCTCTATTATAATATTATTGACTATCAATAATACAGTAGATTTATAAACTCATTATTGTGTGCGGTTATAAACATACATAATAAAGAAATTGTATCATTGTAGCAGCATGGAAGCCAATAAATTATTGATGTAGATAAAACTTCCATTGCCGGGCGACTCGCAAATAATAAACAGCCTTCCGTATTTTATTTTCATCTTGATTATACAGTCGTAAACAAACTTTTACATTACATCACATTATAAAAATGTTTATACCAAACTTTCTTTTTTTTGTAATTTTGAATCCACGCAATTGAATTATATTTTGCAAAGTTATATCATCAACAATAATCGTAGGGTGTGAAACTAAATGTAATTTACATCTTGTTTTAATTTTCGTACAAAATATAAACTTAACAGGTAATAAAACATATGTGCAGTAGTCCTGTACTAGATATTATAGGTGGAACACATTTTTTGAGCGTAAAGGGTGAAGTAAACTTTAAAATAAGGTATAAGTTTCAAGTCAACGGAAGCAGTAAGAGAGGAGAAATGGTTCGACTGGTGGGAGTGGCGAGGTGAGGAAGTGGTGAAGTACACACAAACTCCCACCCGCCTAAATTTATCATGCTTATTATAGTGAGAAAAAGACATCAATAAAAATAAATTTATTTAATAAAAACTTACATTAGGAAGATTATAAGAACATCTATTGTAAGAGAACAATTTGTTATCTATTGCAATAACCGTCATTTTTCTTGAACACTAATATACTGCTTTTGAGCCTTAAGTTTTAGTGGGGATTGGTTCCTCAGTAACCACCCGATTTGACATCTTAAGGTGGTTTTCATTTTAATTTAGGTTCATTATACACCTTTTCTATTTGAAGTTTGCTTAAGAGATGTAATCAATGAGGATGAAAGTATCTGTAGAGTTGCAAAAGATGAAGTAATATTTGAGTTGGTAAAAGAAGAAAAAGGATCTTGGGATGTTTTGGAAGCACCACTGTCAAAAGCAGAAATTCTTAAAACTAAACAAAGAGCAATTGATATAGCTCACCAAAGAAGCGAAGCTCAACAAAAGAAAAAAGCTGGTGAGTTGTGTTTTTCTTAATTTCTGTTCTTGAAGTTTTACACGAACAATGTTTTTGCAAATTTATACAAATGTTACTGTAACGAGCATTTGATTTCTATATCATCCAATAATAAGCACAGCATTAAGGAAACAAAACCATCCAACTAACAGGGTTAGATATGACTGATCCCAGGTTCGATTTCCAATCAAGTCTGGAATTTTTTCATCACTCATTTTCATTTATCAACCTTCACCATCTCCAATGGTCTTAATATAGGTAACAGTCAAACATGAAGCCCCTCCCCAAAGAAAAACTAATAGGTTGATAACAGACAAGGTAATTGCATCAGTCATTAAATTAATTTTAACATCTGATTTAATAAATCCATGATTTCTTCTTCTTTGAGTGCCATAACCTCAGTGAACAATGGTGTTAATCATGGTCCATCAAATCCTACCCACTACAGATTGAAAAAAGTTCATTGAATTAAGATCAGTTCATTGTCTCAAGGTTTTAAGTAAAACTGTTCATCTTCGGCCAGTACTCCTTCTCCTTTTGATTTTTCCCCGCAGCATCAACTTAATAACAAGTAGTTTTCACCCCTCTCAAGATACAACCAAAGTAAGAAATTTTTCTTCTGTTAAAAGTGCTCAGTTTTCTTCTTTTTTGTTATACGACTGACTGTTTTGCAATTTCTGCTAATGCAGACAGTGGATGATACATGAAAATGTGTGATGAAAAAATTCCAGACCTGACCGGGAATCGAACCCAGGACCCCAGCGTAGAATCCAGTTACTCTAACCACTACACCAACGGGCCGGCCTCAAAAAAGTGCTTAGAATCTCTCTTTCTTTTTTTATTCTCTCTAAAAATTATTGCTACTGGTGCATACTGGAGATTTTGAGCATTTATCAGTAACACCACGTGGTTAATGTTTAATTAATGTTTTATTTGTGTGTGAATGTGTTTAGTTCCGATAATGCGTGTGTGTGAATGGGCGCTGGCTACTGCCATGCGCGGAGCTAGTTCGAGTGCGTCGAACAGTGCGCAGGTGAGAGTGAGTGTGTGCTGAACGGTGATACAGTCCGCTTGTGTTCGTGTGCGTTCAATAAAACATTGTTCAAAATTCATACATTGAATCATTTATTTTGTGCATTTATTTAACCACTCATTCAATTAACCACCACGTTTTGAAATCAATGATATATAAAATTCATCTTAATACCGTAAACACTTTGCTTAAAGATTAATGAAAAATACGCTGCGAAATCTCAAATAACTGCTGAAATAAGCATTAAAAACCATGTGTAATGAATTGTAACCTAACAGCTAAATAGAGTTGCAGAACACTCTTACATGCTTATTTATTTATAACACCTATAAGCTACATAAAAGTATATAACTTCTACTGTCATCACTGCCAAGCTGTAAGAACAACACACCAAGAGTTGAGGACAGGAGGAAGAAACATTATTGACCTATTATCAATTTTACAGTGTTGAAGGTGTTGTAGACCAGTGTGATACACTAATCTTTGGTCTTGAAGGGATTAAACAAACAATGCAATTTCATGTACTGAACCAGGGGTTGCTATTATTTTATTGGAGGTTATCTTTGGTTATCCTGAAATGTAATAAAATTCTAGCAGCACAATTAGTCCTTTGGGTTTATGTGTAGCCCTAAGTGGCTAAGTGCAAGTTTTGAACCCACCACAATAACTATTAACCTGTAATTAAGATTAATTATAATTTTGTGTATTGTATAGATATGATTATTTGAGGTTATCTTTGGACCACCTTGAAATATAATGGAATAGTGGCAGTACTTGATCCATTGGGTTTATGTGTAGCCAAAAGTGGCTAAGTGCGGGTTTTGAACCCACCACAATAATTATTTACCTGTAATTAAGATTAATTATAATTTTGTACATTGTGTAGGTATGATAATTCAGTATTTGCCATTTACATAACACAAACATTTTAAAAAAAGTGTGTAAATGTTAAAGTGAGTCAGAAACTTTTCTTAGATGATTTTTTTTCACAGAATAATTATAAATAATTACAGATATATTATAATTTGTTTAGTCAAGTTTAATCATTTATAGCAAATTTATATTTTTATTTAAGTAGTATAGTTTGATTATAACTAAGCAAAGTAAACTATTTTTTTCCATTGTATAGAAAAGAGGCAGAAAATTAGTAAGCTTGCAATCCAAGAACAAATTGATCTCGACACAAAACAGAGAAATAAAATAGACAGTTTAAGAGATCATGAAAGAAATGTTGCCATGAGAGAATTTGAACAATGGAAACAGAATAAAAATACTCAGGAATTCAATAATAAAATTAGTAAGTATCGCTATTTATTTTATGACAGTTAATAGTACACTAAATTTAATTGCTGAATATTTGAAACAACTATTTTTGTAAAAATTATACTCAGACACTTCTGGAGTACAGCAGTATAGAGCTAAATTGTAAAGAGAAAAGTCCGCAGCTCGGTTCATAACAAGTCTAGAAATTTTCAATTGTTAAAACCAATTGATACTGTTCCTTAACCAACTTTAGTTCCTAATAATCAAACTACTAATGCAGTTTGAAAAAGAAGTTCACCAATTTAATTACACATTTTAGTGTCTTAGTACTTCACTTTACCACCAAAAACATTTTCATCATGGTTCCACTACTTTGTAGAATAACAAGTGTTTGAAAATAACAAATGACTTACAGTCTTTACAGATACATAAATCCAATTTGATACACAATTAGAAACTGATATGAAATTTTGATTGAAACAGCATTTTAATCAAGTTTGGCAGAAATCAATCATTTTAATCATTTATAGCAAAAGAAAGTCATTCAATTGTCATATTGTCATTCAATTTTTTTACATTTCGGATGCATTTTGACGATATATTTGCAAATTAATTAATACTAAAAATTAAATATTTAAAACAATAACTTTATTTTATGATTTTTAAGTAAGTATATGGAAGTCTCTATTTCATACTAACCTGAATTCATGGTTGTTTTTTTATATATAGAAGCCATAAAAGAGAAAATAGAAAACAACTCAGATGTTTCAAAAGAATCAAAACCTGCTTCACAACAAAATGAAACACAAAAAACAATAAAAACACAGGACAAAATAAAATCAACCAAAAAATTCAGTGATAAAAATATATTTGATGAACCATCAAAGAAATTAAAAGACAAAAATCAACAACAGGATATACCAACACCAAGAAATTCTGGAAAAATTGGTGTAACGTTTACACCACGTGAATTTCCGACACCAAGCAGGGAATCAAAAGCTGAAGAAGAAAAAGAGGTAAGATAGCGTTATTTCACAAACACCTAAATATCCAAAAGATTCTCAGGGCTCAGAACTTAACAATTTTGCTGGATATCTACAGGTTTTTGATACAATATTGAATTCTTATAAGAAAAAGAGTTGGTTTTTGAGATGGTTTTGCTTTAACCAGCAAATCTACAAGTTCACATTATTAAATTATATTCTAACCTTTACAAAAATTCATCACCAGCTACTGTGTAGCGTAAAAAGATGGATGAGGACATATTGTATTGCATTGTTTACTGAAACAAGATACTCTATAGATCCAAGCACTATTTCAGGACTCACTACAGCAGACTGTCATTGTCTAGAATAAGAAGGCCTGGGTTGCTTTGAGACCCACCTATAGTTGGTTCTTCTACTAACAAAGCAATTGAGAAACTTACTCTTCTGCTTCCTGAACATTTATGATCTTACCCGTTTATGGTCATGACTTTAGAGAGAGGAAAAGCATCCTTACTTAGTAATTTACAGGTAATCAAGTTATAATAACTGATAATGAAGATGGTCTGCAGCAAAACATCCAATTCCAGGAATTACTATTCCAGAATCCAATTGTTTTGTTGTTTATGTCATCAGCCGAAAGGCTGATTTGAACTTCTTGAGGCTTTGCTAAGTAAAACAAGGAGTGAGGTAGTTTACCTTGCCTTTCTCACTGATTGAAAATGTATGCTTATCAGTATGCCAGGCCCTCTAAAAAGCATCTACTTTCCACCCTCCAAATGACACCTCCACTTCATTCACCACAGGGTCTGACTGTATAATGATGAAATTCATTACTCTCAGAGGAGATAACTCTGACTATAATGCTTTTCATCATTGATTAGCTCTGCTGTTCCACATGTTTAGACCAATCAGAACGTTTGCCAGCATTGTCAGATTGTATGAATGTATCGGCCTGACAAACATTACCCATGCATGCGTATAAGAGCCGCAGTAGTTCACTCGTTTCTTGCATCTCATACTGAACACATCTGACATGTCCTATACTCCTCCTGGAGTCTCCAGGGCGCAAAAAAAAGAAGAATATAAAGCGCGTTAACATCCAATACTTTATAGTATAATCAGCTGGTTGTATGTTCATAGGTTATAATAATGTGTTATTGAAAGACCAAAAAAATGGCTGACAAAATATATAACAGACTACAAGAGCAAGTATTGGTAACATTGCTGGCACATTGGCTAGCTATGAAGTGGGCAGGGGGCAATGCAAACGTTCAGAGCGCATTAACTTTGAAAAATATTATAGTGTCTTTTACACCTCTACCTCTTCTGTTCTTAAATACTTCAGTCATATAATTGGATGACTAAGTGATAAGAAACAGAACTATTTTTTGTTACCCTGGAACTAGCAGATCGAGAGCAAATAACTTAACACACCACCTGCCTGTTATGGGCAAAGAATCCAATTTGCAGCAGATAATTCTCTTTGGTACTTGAAACACTTAGAAAAAGATGTCCCTCAAAAAGTTAAAGTTGCAGAAACACCTGCAACTCTAGGTCCTGAGTTTAATTTTGGCTAGGTGTGTAGAAGATTGTCACACATTCGGACCCAACACAATCTTAATAAAAAATTAATTGCGACATAAAAACCACTCAAGTAATTTTAGATAGAGTAATAATAAAGTTTTCACATGCCTTTCATAGAGAATAAATTCAGAACAGCACATAAATGTTGTGTGTTTAGGTCATCAGCCCAAAGGCTGGTTTGAACCTGTAGAGGTTTTACTAAGTAAAACGAGGAGTGAGGTGGTTTACCATTGCCTTCCTCACTGAGTGGAAAAGTACGCTTATCAGCATGCCGGGCCCTCTGAAAAGCACATATTTTCCACTCTGCAAATGACACCTTCACTTCATTCACCACAGGGTCTGGCTGTATAATGAAATTCATTACTTTCAGAGGAGATAACTCTGATTGGTGTCTTTTACACCTCTACCTCTTCTGTTCTTAAATGATTCAGTCATTTAATTGGCTGACCATGTGACAAGAAACAGAACTATTTATTTTAGCCCTGCATCGAACAGATTGAGTGTAAATAATTTGACACTCCACCTGTCCGTCATGGGCAAGTACATAAATGTTAATCTAGGTAATATTGTTGTATAAAAGGTACCTACTAACAGTTTGACTCCCTTTCAGTGGCTTGCAAAGCAAGCAGAAGCTAGAAGAAGAACTGGATTTGTAATTGAAGATCTTCGGCCAGAAGAACATGACCCTATCTGGTTAAAAGATAAAGGAGAGTAAGTTAAAGGTTTTTCTACATTTTATAAGTAGGCCTACATATCAACTTTGAAAATATGAATTAGATAACCTGTAGTTTTGAGAATACTTTGTTATATTAGGCTTGATATCATAGTGAAAGACAATAAAACTCTAGAATTGACAGCAAGTGTAGCTTGAAACACGAGTCAATCCCACTTGATAAGAGATTAATAATACAACATGTTCAGTGTTTTGGTTCCATTGTAAAATACATATCTCACTACTGAAGACATTTTAAACAATAAAAGACACAGTTTATAATTACAAGACAAAAAAGAGCTCTAAATTATTAGAAATAAAAAATAATAATTTTTTTCTTCTGCTATGTAGCCTACATTGTATAGGTAGAAAAATATATAGGTATATATAGATATAAAAGGAAAATACTTTTCCTTCTAAATGTGAGTATGATGAAATCTCAATGATTACACTATCAAATCAAAGAATTTAGTTGCTAGGAAATCCCTATTTCTCGTGCTTCATTTCAGGGTTCCCGCTTAGTTTTAGCTAATAGTTCGATGAAAAGGTTTTTTAATAAAGGAAACAACATGTAAGAAATTCTTAAAATTACAAAAAGTAAAACAATGGAGCAAATTCAATAATTTTTGTTTCTAAGTTTATTAGATTTATTTATATTAGATTCATTGATAATTGGGAGCTGCCCTGATAATAGGGTAACATATCTTAGGTAAATTTTATACTAGAATTGAATTTTAAAAAAAACCAGAATTCGTTTTCATGTTGTTGACTCGCTTGTGTCAATGGCACAAGCGTGTGTACTTATTAAGCAATATTTATGTTAAAAAGTTCCATTTTACTAATGTATATAAATTGTACAAATTATTTTTTTTTTCAGTTCATTTTATAAAGTTGGTAATTATCTTGGAGCTATCAGTGCATACACTCTTGGAATAAAATTGAATCCGAATCTCCCAGCCCTTTATTCTAACCGAGCTGCAGCGCAATTGGCTTTGGGAAATTACCGAAGAGTTATACAGGATACCACTAAGGTACTGCTTTTCAATTTTATCTTCATGCACTTACTACAGAAGTAGTGGTGTGGGATGGTATTGGAATAGAAGAAAAGTTAACTAATAGCAAAATTTTCTATTAGTTAACTTTTCTTCATTTAATGATTGAGGAAATGGATGTATATTTCTCTGGTCAATTTTTTTTAAATTTAGATTTGAATTCATTGTTTGCTTCAATTATACTGACTCCTTTAACGATTAATTTTTTTTAAGTATTTTTAGATACTATTAATAAAAACCTATTATTTCAACATTTCTTGGTTTTCCCATGTTTTTGAGATTTATATTTATCTCAGCAACAGTACAAATGGTAACTACAGTACAAATGGAAAGGTAACTACAGCAACACTGTACGTATATTAACCTAAAATTTATTTAGCATAAACAAAGTTATTCTGTATGAAAGTAATGATTCTCCTTTGTAAAGTTAGATTTTCACTTGGAAATTCTTTAATAACTATATTCTTTACATTCACTTGCAGAAAAGTTAGCATGTGTCTGTACCTAAAACCTGAAGAATTTAATCAAGGTTGATTGCGACCTTTTTAGCTCTTTCAGATAGTAAATTGAATAATGCTTCATACTAACTTATTGTCTGTGATAGTGGCTTTCAACAGTCTCGGCTTGTTTGAATATCGGCTATAAAATGATAAGCGTTAATCATCTGTTCTTCAGAAACATCCTGTGATTAACAAATTTATTCTCAAAGATAATTCAATTTTGTAACACATGATAATATATTTTACAGGCATTAGAACTGCTAACTCCATGTGTTGAAATGAATAAAAGTTCAAGATCACTGTGCTGTGCAAGACGTGGAACAGCACTTTGTAAAATAGGAATGCTTCAAGAAGGTTTAGGGGAATTAGAAGAAGCATTCAGACTTTGTCCTGATAACAAAGAACTAGAAGAAGATATCAAAAATGTTCAAACTCAACTTGAGAATTCAGAAGATGAAGAATCAATGGCTACCACTTGGGATGAGCGGGAAGAAGTAGATATCACGTAGAAAAAATTTTAATGATAAAATTGTTTCAATAATTTCAATGTATTTATTATTTGACTAACTGTGTAACAAATTAATAAAATAGTTATTTTGAGACCAAATATTTTTGGACTTTATTATCTCCTCTTGTATTATTTGAATACTGTATATTTAAGATCCAATTACAACTAAGAGCACAAATTACAACTAGATATACATACAATAAGAAGTCACTATCAATCCAGACCAAATTAAGACATTATAAAACAGTAGTTCAGCCGGAAGCTACGTATTGCAGTGAAACCCTCTTCAATCTGAAAGGCTTGAAAGGCAAAATAGAAGGTGTCCTGAAAATAGAAAGAAGGATTCTAAGAGCGTGTATTGGTAAGAAACACCAGAAAAACGGGATGTGGGTGCTGTTGCCAAACAAGCAAGTATACAAACATACGGATTCAATACTAGACAAGATGAGAAAGAAGAGAGTTTCCTTCTTCGGGCACATTCTCAGAACACCAGAGACCAGAGTTTTAAAACAACTGGTAGAAAGATTGATTACATCCAAACAATATCCAAGATGGATAAAAGAGGTCAAGGAAGACATGGCGGAACTACGGATTACAGAACAAGACTTAAGGCAAAAAACGAATAAATTGAAAATATTACACCAAAGTGAGACTAGATTTAAAGAAATAGAAATAAAGAGGAGAAAGGTGATTTATTCGGAAGCAGAACGGGAAAGAAGAGCCCAAGTGATGAGAGATTACTGGGCTAGGAGAAAAGCCTCCAAAAATTGATTGAGTGATCTAATATGGCCGTAAAAGCAAAATAAATAAATAAATAAGATCCAATATGATGAATTGTTTTGAGGAATTTATTTCAGGCTCTGTACCAATATTTAGAGGAACAAGAGAATAAAATAAGAATGTGAGTGCCTGTATCAGGACATTTTGACAACACTTTGTCAAGCCATATATTTCCAAGATCATAAAGGTTCACCATGTTCCATCATTTACTAAATATTTTTCTTTTTCAGTCAATACTAGTGGGAGTGGTGGTGATGATATACTATCATCACCACCATTCCTCCATTGCTCTCTTGTTATCACATCTTTTTTCAAATTCATCTGTAACTGAACCCATTCACTTTGCTCTTGAGCTGTCCCTTGATGTTGTTCCATCTATCTCCAAGTACAGCCTCCATTTAGGTGTCTACCTTCCTCGATCCTATTATCATGACTAAATCATTGTAGCTTCTTCTGGCCAACTCTCCTTGTCAGGCTGTCCGTCCTCAATTGTTCCCTAATTACATCACTTTATAGTTAATTTGTAATTCATTTGTAAACTTGTTCTTATGCATTTTGTTTGTTTTTTTTTATATAACCATCGTTTATTTGAGTTGGTCATTTATTCCTAGTAGATAATATGTAATTTTGTATTTGTATAAAATGGAATAAATAAATATTATTATTATTTCTCGCTCCATATCTTCTCATCTTTTCCACCATTTATGGATAAAGAGAAGTTAAATATACATTCACTTTATGAGATTACTATTTCCTAACAGTTAACAATGAAAACAAACTCTTAAAACTGTAAGAGCAAACAGACTCTCATTGACTAACCCATAACCATAGCTTCACAGTCCCTAAATTCTTCTTCTTCTTCACTTCATGGATTAGGCAGCTCAGCCTGTTCCGGAAACCATCTCCTTCTTGAGCATCCAAAATTCCTCTTACAAGTGGGTTTGTACTTGTGGGGTGAACGGGCAAGTGATCCTCCCTCATCTGTTGGTTAGTGCAACTGGCTTCTACACCAGGGTCCCAGGTTCGATTCCCAGTCAGGTATGGCATTTTTTCATCGCTCATCTTCATGTATCATCCTTCTAACCATCTGCGTTAGCAGCAATTGCAAAAGTCAGATGTAAAGCAAAATAAAACCTATCTGTTCCAAATGGCTATATCGGTATCTCCATGAATTTTCATTCTAGGCTAGTAATCCCCATCATCACTTATATCTGCATTCCTTAGCCTATCCTCTTAGGTACACTTCTAAGAAACCTTATGTCTGCTCCTGCAACCTATTTTGTTCCTGCTTCAAAACTACCCACAACTCAGTTCCATGTAGTACCACAGGTACCACACCATTGGTTCATACAACTTTAAAGTGTGTCTTTCCTAGTCCTGTGCTTCAAATTTCTATGTATCACCCTGTAAATATTCTTAAACTTATTTAATTTATTCATCACATCCTGCTTGTTTGAGAAAAACACATCACATAGTTAAAATTAAAAACCATAAAATATTCCATGGTATGTTCATAATGTATAACAGGCATTCACATAATTTCCAAGGAATATTTATGTTCTACTTGTACTTTATATAATGTAGAAAAATGAAAAACTTCAGCATACAAAAACTGGTGAAGCTGAAAGTGTGAAATATGGTTTGAATGTTCTTAGACAACTCGGCGAAAATAATTTTTGATCACACAGAAAACTAGAACATACCAAGAATATTCAGAATAAGTAATTCTGTAACCATTAACACTAGCTGAAACTCATAAGTGTTTACTAGCCTATGTAACTTTGAAATGTTTTTTTTCACTGATAGAATATGTCCCGAAAATTTCTCTCCGTGGGATATTATACTCTTACATAAAAAGAAACAAAACTTTTGCGTGGTTTCTCTTGGCTAATCCACAAAAATTCAAGGTTAGTGTGTTTTATTCTGTACTGTATCTATCATAACCATCCCACTTTAATTTAGGCCTACTAGCTTGTAGTGGTCAGAGCACCTGGCTTCTAAGCCAGGGGTTTCAGTTTGATTCCAGATGAAGTCTGGTATTTCTTTACTAGTTTACTTTCATCTACCTATCACCAGCTGCATAACCATCAATGTGCAGAATGATCAAACATAAAACCAAAACAAATTTTATTGGTCAGTGCAACTGGCTTCTATGGCAAGATTCAAAGTCTGAATGCCAGTCAAGTCTCACATTTTTTTCATATGTATATCACCTCATACCCTTACCAATGGGCAAGTCCAAGCCTTATTTAGGCATCTTAACTCAATAAAAATTAATAAAAACAAAAAACCTAATTTCTATCTGACAAATTAAGAACATTTTCTGATTTATAATGTATACTGCTTATAATCTCTAAAATATATTTCCATTGGCAAATACGAAGCTATAAAACTCCTATCTAATCTTATTTTTCATTGCTCTCAATAACTTTTTTAAGGAAATTACTCCACTTACAAATCCAAAACGTTTTCATCATGTAAAATATCTGAATCGTTCACTGAACGAATCATAGTAAGCATGGTATTTTATTGTCATCTAGAAATGTAACCACCAAGAAGTAGTCCTTTCAAAATTATTGTTTTCTTATGTAAAAGTATTCTTTTAGTAAGTTAGTTTATTAAAGTTTAAAGTCAGTCGCATCAACAGCTCGGTTGTTAGCGACCATGCTTATATAACAGTGGGTTTTAACTTGTGATAATTTCCGGACCCTAGCCGGGAATCAAACCCAGGAATTCAATGTTGTAGGCTAGTGCACAACCACTATACTATAGAGGTGGCCAAAAAACAACTTTTGCACCTAAAAAATATTTTTTAATACAAAACAATATTAAAAACACAATAAATGATTACAAAATTAAGTACCAAAAATATTCACATAATATTTAGTAAATATTTAATATTCCAGCAAGTTAAGTACATATTTCTAAAAGAACATAGCCATTATTTAAAAATACTCAAAATTATGAATTTTGTCAACCCACAAAAAGTATATTGTTTACTGCACATGCAGGAGGCTATTAATTTTTATGTAAAAAAAATTATTCATGAAGTTAATAAAATAATCTGTTTTGTTTTTCAAGAGTATAAGCAATATTAAAATACATCTGTGAAAAATATTTTCATACGTTACAGAAAATAATTTCATTCTTCACAGTCTGCATTAGCAATGATTGCAGAACAAAAATTAAGCAGTGATTGCAGTGAATGTTAAACAAAAAAAAAAATCTGAAAAATTACCTAGATAAATGAGTAAGCTGAATGATTTTGTGAATAGTGTAGTAAAATATAACCTAAAAAATATAATGAAAATAGATTTATAAAATTTTATACATGTGGCAGTGAAATCAACAATATTTACTTATTATCATGACACATGTTTGATTGTTTTAGGGAAAAGGAAGGAGGTAATGGATTTAGCCATGAAGATCAGCAAATCATCCAGAATTAGAGTGACACGCTCGATCCAATCATCAAGTAGTAGAATAAAAGTGAAGTTTATCAAGAAAAAAATTATTCAGAAGCCAAAACAAATTAGAAACACATGCAGATGTCTCTGCAGTGGTAATTATGATGTTTTTGAATATCCAAATGTTTGGAATGAATTACGACAAAATAAACAACTCTGTGATGGCTTAGTAAAATGTTCAGATGGTGCAACTTTTAAAGTACATCGAGCAATATTAGCTGCTGTTAGTCCATATTTCAAGGCTTCTTTTGTAAACAGTTTAAAAGGAGAATCATCCGAATTATCAGAATTGGCTTTGGAAGATGTAACAGGTGACATATTGGATTTAATTCTAGATTTTGCATATACAGGTCAATGCAAAGTAGATGAAACAAATGTAGAAAAGTTATTACCAGTAGCGGACCAATTGGACTGTGTTGGTGTCGTCCAAAAATGCTGTCAATATCTTTTAGATGAATTAAAACCGGATAACTGTTTAGGTATATTTAAATTTGCACGTGATTACTTTTGCAAAGATTTACAAGATAAAGGATGGAATTATATAAGAAGCGGTTTTATGGACGTTATGACAAATAATTCGGAATTTGAAGATTTAACGTTTGAAGAAATACATAGTTTACTGTCAGATGATCAGTTGAATGTCAGATGTGAAGAGTCTGTTTTTGATGCGATATCAATATGGGTGAATAAAAAACCAGAAGAAAGGAAAAAACATGTTCATAGTTTATTTCAATGTGTTCGATTTGGTCTCATGAATTTACAGTATTTTCAAACAGTAGTCAAGGCTTTCCCTCATGTGGATGATGTAAGATATTGCTTTTATTTAAATCAGTCTAATTCTTTAAATTAAAGTTATTTTAGCATACAACTAAACTAAGTGAACTATTTAATTGGCAAAATTAGGAACTAATTGTGAGTACATTCATGTGATGAAACAATACAATGACAATTGCTGCACTAGATTAGTAACTACATATCTATACAGCATTGATAAGTACCAAGTATTCGCTACTTTTATATTAGTAGCCATCTCACAAATAAATTTTTGAAATGCATTCTGCCAACCATTAATATAAATTACAGTATAAATGAAATTTTATCACCTCACCCTTGGTTGCTTTCTAAGTTTAAAAACTTACACCCATTTCAGTGGTATCACCTTTTTCAGAGCAATATTATTAAAATTAAAATTTAGAATGGTGTTTCCATTCAGTCATTTAGATTAAAACTATAAAACTAGATTAAAACTGTTTTAATCTAAATGACTGAATGAAAACACTGTTCTAAATTTTAATTTTTAATTTTAATAATATTGCTCTGAAGAAGGTGGTAACACTGAAATGCACGTAAGTTTTTTAAACTTAAAAGTAACCAACGGTGAGGTGATAAATTTCATTTATACTGTAATTTTTAGCTACCATCTCTATCACCTAAAGACAATAGTACTGCTAACAATTGAATACTTTGCTTGTTTAGGAAATGACTATTAATAACTTTGAATAAATAATTATAAAAAGTTAGTTATTTTGTAATACTAGTTCATTTTACAATTGTAGAAAAAAACCTAGTCTCCCTATTTCAGTAAATTTTACAATAATTTTTCTTCAACCAAAGGAATTCCACTTCATAGCTGTTTTTGTTTTTCTGGTTTTACACCCAACTGTTTTGAATAATGCCAATGCAGACAGTGAAGGGGCATGAGTAATGAAAATTTGCCAGACCTGACCAGAAATAGGCCCTGGAACCCCTGGCACAGAATCCAGTTGTGCAGACCACAATACCAGTGACCTGGCTTCTACATAGTTTATTATAATACTAAAATTATTTAAAATTTTGTCACAGTCTTAAAAACCTAGAACATTAAAATGTAGGCCTATCATTTAGAAATCTTTGAAGTGAACAATTTAATAAAAAGTTAGTATCCTAAATTACTCGTATGCACAATTTTTCAGTGTTATAATGTTAAAAATAATTTTTGGCCATTACAGGCAGGTGGAGTGTTGAATTATTTGCAATTGATCTGCTAGTTCCAGGGCTACAAAAAATAGTTCTGTTTCTTGTCTCATGGTCAACCAATTAAATGACTGAAGCATGTAAGAACAGAAGAGGTAGAGCTGTAAAAGACACTAGTCAGAGTGTTGTCCTCTGAGAGTAATGACTTTCATAATACAGCTAGGTCCTGTGGTGAATGAAGTGAATGTATCATTATTGATTCATCATTCATTATGATATATATTATAGATAATTTATATAATATTATATTATAGAATATTATAAGCTAATATTTTGTTGATTAGGAAACAAGAAATTTACTGAACACAGCTGAGATATTATTACAAAGTATAACAAATAAGCAACTGGTAGATCTTGACTGTAGTCATCCTTTAACAAGGCCGCGTATACCATATGAAGTACTTTTTGCAATGGGAGGTTGGAGTGCTGGAAGCCCTACAAATTTTGTGGAAACTTATGATACCAGGTAAGACAAATTAAATCATAAATTTTTTATAATCAATTATTTATCTTGACTCATACTTAGTTGTCAGACATTTCTGCATTTGAGTTTCAACATTAAGTTGACAGTTACAACAGTTTTTTTATATATTTGATTTGTAAAAGGTTTAGTAATGTTTAGCATCACTAGATTCAGTTGTGAAATATAAAATATAAGAAATATAAAATATAAGGTTAACTTAACATGTGATCACAGATTCTCTTAATTTTGTTTTTTTTTTTATTAAATCAGCATAACTGTAAAAACTCCTATTGTACTTATAAAATAATAAAAATATCTATATCAGGCGTCAATAAAAAGATAAAATGTTAACTTAACTGCTCTGTTTTAATTGAATAGGCCTAAATAAGAAAATTAAGAAAATAATAATGATAAATCCTTCATCATGCTCTCACAGTGATGATCAAATAACTCTATGCTGTTAAAACATCCTCGACTAAGTTAGGGGAACACTAAATCTAAAAAATTTGTTTAAATCAATTTTCAAATTTCGAAGGCATAGCCTACTTTTTTAGAGTAATTTAATATAAACCATATAGTTTTACACTAAAAATTATGGAAGTTATATGGGTTTTTATGAAGTGATCTCAAGGTGAAAAAATTCCCTAAACGACCCTTCAGAGTAAATGTTTTGATAAAGTTTTTATTTCTCTCAGAACAATTTTGACAAAGGTTGGCAACATAGCAGCTGTTACTTATGTGGCTTCCTATAAGGTAAGGTTAGTTTGTTATTGAACTTTTGTGTTTTGCAGAAAAGTTTTTGAAAGGTCTCATGAGAAGTTGTAAAATATAATATTCATATTATTGTGGTGCGCCAATTTTCTTCAAGTTAAATTTTTTACAAAGGTACAATTTTTTCAAAAATTATTCAACTTTGAAGGTTGAAATTTTCCTTGCATGTTCCCTAGTGCATATTTGATGTATGGAACTAAAGTTATTGCTGTTCTACTAATAAGTCAGAAACTAAAAATAAAAAATATATTAAAAAATAAAACAAATTTTAAGTTTCACAAAAAAATTTTTTAATTGTTTATAGTTTCAAATTTAATAATTTTAGTTCTAAGTACGATAGAAATGGCATAGATAAGGCACAAAAAATGAAGTCTCTAACTCAAATGGTTTGTTAGAAACATGTACCTCAGCACACCAAATTTAACATGCGTAAGATAGGAGGTATGGTGCCTCCTTAATAAAACTAAGCTGTTTTTCACTTTTTTTTGACAAATTACAAACGTTACATAATGTCATAATTTACAGCTTAATGTTACTGAGAAAGCTTTCCAGTAGTGAAAGAATTTTTAAAGTAGTTCAATTTTTAAACTTAAGTAGTTTCCGACATAACCTTTTGCAAACAAATGTTACTCCTTTATAATAGGCCTGCTAGTTTAGATAAATAGTTTTTTACAAAATTATGACTTTTTGCGCAAACTTTTTCAGAACCATTATTAGAATCACTGATGGTATTACTTCTGGGTTTGACAGATCGTCATTATTGCTCAGTTAGGAAATAAAATAGATCTGTGAATAAATTGGCCGGCCCGTGGTTTAGTGGTCAGCGCAACTGGCTACTATGCTGGGGTCCCGGGTTCGATTCCCAGTCAGGTCTGGCATTTTTTTCATCTGTAAATCACCACATATCATTACCTACACACAAGCCCAAGGCTTACGTAGGCATCATCACTCAATAAAAAAATTAATAAAAAAATAGAACTTTGATCTGTTCTTGTTAACAATATGACACTTGGTTCTACACAAAGGCATTGAATAGTATAGTGTTATAAAAAAAAGTTTTTGTAAATTTATTAGAATATTTTTGTAGAGAACCTTATTTCAATAACTATTTTGGTTAAAAGTGTGGCAGGTTGATAGTCCCTTAGGCACCATTTATATTAAGGTGATATAAGATAAGCAATATACGATATGCACAAACAGATACTTGAAAACTAAAGGTAGGCGATAAAAAAGGTTCACAGCTGCGGGGTTGCACAACATATCACAAGTGATATATCTCTCGAAGTACCACTTCAAGAGATTAGTATTATATGATATTTCAAGTAGTGAGTATGATGGGAAGAAGAGAAGACAATTCTGCAGTTCCTTTCATTAAAAGCTCATCAGTGCATCTGGAACTTTTCCATTGCCAAATTGGAATTCAATTCGATTGCCCCACTGCCGCAAGAAGGTGATAGGTACAATGAAAAAACTTATACAAATAAAACTGCTAAATTTGATTAATACCACTGTTTCTCTTCATATCTACTTACCACCTTATAGTAATCACAAGTTTTTTCATCTGGAGAAATAGCCTTGTGTGTATCTTTTTTCAAGGGTTCTTGACCCTAGGTTTCTCAGAAAATGAAAGTTTTCAGGATTCATTCGGTAAAACTCCCTGAATTTTTATTCATGTTGAGACAGCTCTCTAGAAACAACAGCCAAGCTATGGTGCACGTTGGTAAGATTGTAGGGATGTACCCAGTATTTCATTTTTCTTCTCATCCTATGGCTGAACCAATAAGCCACTACAACATCTTCCTCATTTGAGCTCATATTTGTATCTGAAGTGGTGAGAATTGTTTCCACCAAATTTTTATTGCCTAGGTAGCGTCAATTTATCACCCGTTGTCATGAACCTTCCTAGCAATATATTTCTTACTATATATCGCCTCAGTATGAACGGTGCCTTACACTTACGCTCTACAAGGATCCATTGTGTTGTCATATTTCCTACCAAATTTTATTTACATAGTGCACAGTTCTGGATAATATGACAGCAACCTGTGGAACAGTTCTTATTGTATATTCACTTAAATAATTTCCACAGTAAACTTAAATAAAAAATTATTGATAGTGTTCTTTAAAGACATAATTTTATTTTTTCATTTTTTATCAGAGCAGACAGGTGGTTCCTTAGTGTACACACAGACACAATGCCTAGAGCGTATCATGGATTAGTATGTCTTAACAATCTGATTTATATGATAGGAGGATTTGATGGGGATGATCATTTTAATACAGTTCGATGTTTTGATCCAGTGAAAAAAGAATGGAGTGAAAGGGCCTGCATGTATCATGCGAGATGCTATGTGAGCGTTTGTGTCCTTGGTAAGTTAAATTTTAAATAGTGCATTGAACTAAGTTCAACTGTAAATCTTTGTATCAACTCGCTAAGAAGCAATTCATAATTTAACTCATATTAATTAAGCCTGATAAAATTCCTTTTTAATTAAGGTTACTATTCTACAACTCCTAATTTTTTTAATTATCAAGGTGAATTTCTTTAAGATCATATTATTATAAAACATCTGATATCAGGATAAGTATAAATACTTTAGTCACGAGATGGCCTGTGCATATGGATGGGCTGTAAGGAAGAGAAGTAAAAATTTGACAGTGCTGCCAACCTCAAGAATTAGACACTACATTTTTTACTACCGTGCAATTTCTACATACATTTTATAAGTTGTGGTTTATTCCAAGAAAATATTTTCTTCATAAACCTTATGAGAAACAATCTGACCAGTAATATTGCCTGTAGCTTAATAACAAGACTAGAAATTTTTGATTTACTGTAATTACCAGCTACCTTATTTGATTGGAACAAAATCTTCTACGAATGAAACACCTTCTTTACTATCGCTATCAACTTCGTCTTCACAATCTGCTCACAATCAATCTCACTACTATCTACCTAACCCTTTTTTTTACCAGGTGTTAACAAAACTGTTGAAGAAGAATAGCTTATTCACATTTTTAATTTCCTTTTTTATTTTTGAATTGTGGAAAGAGAAACATCACAGTAGTTACCCACTCGCTCACAACTTTCATTAAGAGGCAAGAGAAGGCATTTTTGTTTAGCTTCAACTGCACAACATTTTATTACAGTACATATTAAATTTCATTCAGCACTTTGAGTAGTCAACCACGCTTTTGAGTAACCAACAGACATTTCTGCTTACGGTAACAACCAGTTTTATTCGTACAGTTAACCTACAAAAAGTTCTGTGTTATACTGTATGTGCTCTTGGTATAGTGTACCTACATTGTTGTGTTGGTTTTGGTTGTACTGAAATTAAAGCAGTCTTGCATGCGCACTGATGCTTTTCCTCCTTTACCCCTTGTTAACCAAAGGCAAACTCGTGACTCAAGTAACTATATTATCAAGACGTTTGTTGTTGTTTAGGTCATCAGCTGAAAGGCTGGTTTGAACCTCTAGAGGTTTTACTAAGTTAAAACGAGGAGTGAGGTGGTTTACCAACCTTCCTCACTGAGTGGAAAAGTACGCTTATCAGCACGCCTGACCCTCTGAAAAGCACAAATTTTCCATTCTGCAAATGACACCTTCACTTCATTCACCACAGGGTCTGGCTGTTTAATGAAATTCATTACTTTCAGAGGAGATAACTCTGATTAGTGTCTTTTACACCTCTACCTCTCCTGTTCTTAAATGATTCAGCCATTTAATTGGCTGACCATGTGATAAGAAACAGAAATATTTATTTTAGCCCTGCAACGAACAGATTGAGTGTAAATAAATTTGACACTCCACCTGTCTGTTAAGGGTAAAGACGTTTGTATGATGAGCAATTTTGATAACAGAAAGCACCACTAAGTTCATCTGAATAGAAACCAAGTTTTTTCCAGAGAAAAAGTTAACCCTCCAGTTCCCATAGGTAGAATAAAAGACAAAAGTTTGTAATTTTTGTGATATCTTTTTTATTTTATCAAATTATAACCATTAGTTAACATTTTTTGAAAAAAAAATTGTTAGGTCCTACAAAAAAGCCCTGTCACCTGTAGGTGACGTTGGGCGTAATACACATAACTTAATGTCTAAACTGATTCTACAAATAACAAATAAAAATTACAAAAATACGAAGTTACAACATTGCATAGATACTAAAATAAAAAATAATAAGCAAGTGTCTTTTTCTAAAATTATTTTACTTAATTTTTGAGTGAAATTCATACCAACAATGGATATGCAACCCTACATTGCACTTCCTACAAAGAATTCTAGTACGTTCATGACAATGGCCACAGCGCCGCTGAGAACATTTTTCTCTTGTGTGTTCATTAGCATCACTGGAGAACCGTACTTCTATAGGTGTTCTTTTTTCAACCGAACCTCGATCTGTATTTTGTTTAGGCTTTGTTCCGTAGAGTCCACAATACACCTGAACAATATTTCTCCGGAAATCGCAGTAAGTTATATTTGTGTCTTGCCTAAGTGATTTATATATCTGCCATGCATTTTGACATGACGCATCTAAGCCAAAGGTAAAAAGAGGGAACCACCATTTTTTTCCACGGAAAGCTGTTCTAAGGGCGTCAACATTTTCGTCAAACCTGTCGACGCCTCCCATGTAAGAGTTGTACTTTGCAACAGCTGCTGGGCAGTGCACTTGAATTTTTGTTCTCACTCCATTTATTGTTCCAACTCGATCTGATTTTACTAATGGAGTAACTCCATGGCAATTAGATGCTATCGTTACAATATTATTATCATGCCACTTTATGACGGCTAATGAATCGCTAACTTGAAATGAAAAATTTCCTCTTTTCTCTTTCTTCAGTTCTTTACTATTTGCTACAGGGCACCTCTGAATTCTATTTTCTCTCAGTGTTCCTGTTCCTCCACTGCCGTTTTCAGATAATTTTTGTAACAATGGGAGAGAGGTAAAAAAATTATCGAAGTACAAATTGTACGGACCCTGAGACTTCGGTAGACGACTTTCCATTTCCAGAACAACACCCCCTCCCAAGCCGTATTTATCTTGCATTGGGAGAGGCGCACTTTTCGATCCTTGATATGGCTCAAAGGTTACTAAATAACCTAATCTTGTTGCACAAGACCACAATTTATATCCAAATCGTATTGGTTTGCCGTGGATATGTTGCTTTAGGCCATGATGGCCGTAATATGGTACCATTGTCTCGTCAATGGATAAATGACTTGAGTGTACATGGTCAAATCCTTTCATAAAATTTTTGTTTAGAATTTGAAAATACTCTCTGACTTTTGAGTATCTGTCATTTTCAGGCAAATTTAGGTTATCACACAAATGTATTATATATTGCTGTATTTCAAAAAATCTATTTCTGCGAATAGACTCCGAAACTAAAATATTGTGACTGTCTTTTTTGGTCTCCCAAAACATACGTATATAACGTGGTGTCATATAACCTGTCAATAAAAGTACTGCTAAATAAACTTTTAGCTCGTCGACAGTCAATAAAAGGTTGTGATTCCTTTGCAGTGCATATAGATTTGACATGCTAACTAGTAGTTCTAATATCTCATTTGAAAAAATATTTTCAAAGCATGTTACTGGTGTTATGTCAGTAAATATGTGATTTTCATCACGTAATTCATTGAAGTCACCTACGCCAGACTTCTTTACAAACATATTTTCGTCGCTTGACCAGCTAATTTCGTCAGTAGTTTTGATCTTTTTAACATTTGTAGGCCTAGTTACTTTTTTACGTTTGCCTGAAGATGTAATCACAGGTTCAGGCTTGGCATTGTTATTGTCATTTAAATTTATATCAGTGGTTTCGCTTACCGGAATTGAGGTTGATAATGGTAGACTTTGATTTCTACTCCTTCCTTTACAAAAATGAGGATGTATTTCCACATCTGTTAATAACATACGAGGAGGAAGATGATCGAGATCTCCTGGCCCCTCTTCACCGCCACTTTCCTCATCAGTGTTTTCTCCATCCACTGGAGGGACAAGGACAAAGGAAGCATTTTCTAGTTCAAGCGATTTTTTATAATCATCTTCTTCATCTAATCTAATTAACTCCTCTGCAATTTCATGAACTTGAAGCCTAAAAACAAAGAGAATGTGTAAGCAACATCATACTGAACGGAAACAAAGTTAGAGGTATAATACCCAACGTCACCTCTAGGTGACACTTGGTTTTTGAAAGCTAAAATTACAGCAACTACAAAAAATATTCTAAATGTAGAAACAACAGTACAAAGTACAATCTATGTAAATATAATTCAACAATAAATGATTGAATTTACTTACGTTTTAAAGGATTCATTCGTAAATCTCTTGTTAGAAGTCTCGGAATGCATGTTACTGCCGTGCGCCATCTTGAATTGTAGTTTACAGTTCAGCCACCAGTTGTACAAAACCAAAGCTGACCTTACATTGTCACAACATAGGTTAGTTCCACAAGAAAAACCTAGAGATCAGCACTTATCATTTATACCTTAATTACCAGAACCCTTTGAAGTGGCGTCACCTGGAGGTGACGTTGGGAACTAAAGAGTTAAGAACAACAAACTGAAGTGGAGCAATGAAAGAAAGCATTTAAATTAATGAAGAATGAAAACTCAAGCTCCAGAATAACAAGTTAAGCAAGAAAATTAAAGGAGTAACACTTGATGTTTATTTTAATCAAAAGTTGTCTAAAACATAGAGCAAAGAACAAGATATTTTTCAACTTTTTACACCAAGTTAAACAAACTACAAGCAGTGCTTGTTTATTAACACAAGGAAACCATTAAAAAAATTATAAAAACATGAAAAATATGTCACCAGATCAAACAATAACTCCCTTGTAGAACAACTCAATAACGCAAAATTTATTTCCTACCAGTATATATTTATCCAGATATTTATCCTATCAATACTTTTGCATTGATTTACAAAATACAATAAAATAAATTGATAATGGGTTTAAATATCAGAAAGTTCAGATATTATAGGCCAACGCATGAGGGATTCTATTGTAAATCAATCCTTTCATTTATGTAAATAAAAAAAGAAAGAGAAGACCAACAATCCGAAAAAATTTCTTAGATGTAGTAGGTTACTTTAGACATTCTGCTAAGGTTCTCAAAGTATTTCTATCGTGATACACAACATTCAGATTACAGAAATCATAAATAAATTTGATTTTCTTAATAAACAACAAACGGTTGATTTCTTAAGCTGTTGTGCTACACAATAGAGGCAAGATAATTCCATTTTGTCTATTTACATGTTTAGTGCTTACTTTCTGAATTTTAGATGGTGAAATTTATGCTATGGGTGGTTTTAATGGACGTACAAGAATGTCTTCAGTAGAGAAGTACAACCCAAATAAAAATCAGTGGGAATTAATGCCTTCTATGAACAAACAAAGATCTGATGCAAGTGCTGCCACATTATATGGCAAGGTATGTATTTGAATTTATTATGACTCACAATCCATTGTTAATTAGTGTCTAAAGTTGTAAAATAAAAAGTACTAAAGCTATTTCTGTTAATAATCAACCATTCAATCAAACATAATTCTTACATAACAACCCCACATACTACCAACATAATACATTCTTCTTCAGGTGCCCTCTCCATTACGAAGGTTGGCTATCATCATGGTCAGTCGCACCTTGTCCACTGCTGCTCTGAAAAGGTCATGCGACTAGCAGTTAAACGCTTCTCTCAGGTTTCTTAACCAGGATATTCATCTGCATCCCACCAAGCGTTTACCAACAAGTTTCCCTTGAATTATGAGATGCAGAATCTCATATTTAGGCCCCCTCATGATGTGTCCAAGGTATGTCAGTTTTCTTATCTTTACACTCTGCAGGATTTCCAGCTCTTTCCCCATTCTTCTGAGGACCTCTATATTTGTGACCCTGTCTGTCCATGGTATTCGAAGCATCCTCCGGTAGGTCCACATTTCAAACGCTTGTAGACGGGTCTCACATTCTTTGGTGAGTGTCCACGCCTCTACCCCATACAAGAGGATGGGAAAGACGTAACACTTCAAGAGGTGGGTCCTGGTTTCGAGGCTCAAGTCGCGGGCCGATAGAAGAGGTCTCATTTTTAGGAATGCTGCCCTGGCCTTTTCAATTCTGATCTTTATTTCTGGCAGGTGGCTACATAACACATATTTACAGATAATAACTAATTAATTACATAATACAGTAAAAATTATTTCTAACAAATTTAGTACCTACCTACTCAATATAATTATTTAAGAAACAAGTTCACATCATAGCAGTAGAATCCATATTGTTTGTATTTTTAATTGTTTGAATCACACCATTGACAAAAAAAGATGCAATCTTCATAATTAATTTCTAGTTATCAAAAGCTATTTATTACCTGAAGAAGCGTAGCGCACCGCAAAAGTGCTTGTAAGGGAAAAAGTATAAGAGGCAATATAAAGTTTTTTTTATACATACATAAAAAATCATTAGTACTCAATACCATGAAAATATGAGCTTTAAACAATTTCCTATTTTCTACACCTTTTTACACTAAACATACTCCCTTACAATCTTAATAATATTATGAGTTATAAAAAACTTTTTATATTCATCTTTACACTGCTTCTTTTTCTTTTTTCTTTACTCACAAGTACTTTCATGGTGCCTACCAATTTATCAGGTAATATCACAAAAGGTTCCAGAAATATTATGAAGAATGCATCTTCCTTTATCAAAGTTTGATTTCAGACTCTATCAAAGTATTTCGACTCTATCCCTTACAATAATTTTATAAACATCTGCGTTAGCCTTAATATGTATAACAGCCAGAGATATAAGAGCTGAAATTTGTTCCTTAAGAGTTGCCCAGAAAAGCAAGAACCTTTATTTATTTCAATCACTTGGATCTGAGGGGTAGAAAATGGGTGGCTACCCTAAAACAATACATAATATTTTTACACCTTCTCTAAGAGCTACAGTTCTACAGATTGGCAAGCATGTTCAATAAGTAGTTATATATTACTTGTAAATATTAATATATAAGTATGTGATCTAGGCCTAAACTATTGAAAAACATAAAAAACCAAAAATCGAAATTTTCAGTTAAAACCATCGTGCAATCTCCCCTTAAATCTTTTTGTAAAGAACAAAGCCACTTAACCCTTTCTAACCCAGTGCGGCATAGAAGTCATATTGGAGTGAAATAACAGACCTCAAAATTTTAGATGTTAGAGACAACTTTGGATTAAAGAATGCTGGGTCTGAAGTGTAATAATTTTCTGTACCCTAGTCAGGATTCGAACCTGAAACGTCCACTTTGCAGTGTAGTATGCTGACCAATGCGCCACGGAGGCAACCATTAATTTCTTTTTAAAGTTAATTTTGGTTTTAGAAGTTTGTGTTCACTTACTAAAATAAAGTAACATTTCTTCAAATATGTTGTATGTATGTACAAATATATTTTCTAAACTGTTACTAAATAGTGATTTTATCCATTTTACCAATATTTTTTAATTGTAAAATTTTTGAAGTCTTAAATAATATTAAAATCATACTTAGTGTTTTTTGCAACAAATCTACGTAAGAGAATACATATTTTGTTTAGGAAGCCTGAACATGATTTGACTTATTCTTAATGTTTGGGAACTTTCATACCATCAAGTCCTAATAAGGCGTATGTGTAACACTTTTTTGTAAGGCCATTAAAGGGGTTAAAGGTCTAACAGTGATTTTATTACACTTAAATATCAGTAAAATGTATAAAACAATGTACACATATTCTTTTGTGTACAGTTTAAAAATTTGGGATTGAAAGGGTTAAATAATTTTATAATTTGATTTATTAGTATGATAAAATTTAATAAATTTTAATAAGAATGTTGTAATTGTTCTTGAAAACAGATTTATGTAGCTGGAGGTTTTAATGGAATGGAAGTATTAAGTTCTGCTGAGGTATACTGCTCAACGACAAGGCAATGGACATATATAACTCCAATGGGCACAGCCAGATCAGGAGTTAGTCTCGTTGAACACAGAGGATATCTTTATGCATTAGGTGGTTTCAATGGTGCTACAAGACTCAATACAGGTATAATACCTACAGGTACTTTCTGAACTCTTCGTTAAAAAACAAAAAAATTACTAGTACAAGTGAATGTCTTTGTACATTTTAAATCGCAGTTTTATTTTAAATTTTGTTAGAGATTTTTGTTTGTTTCATTCAACTACGGAATACAACCATCATACATGAGTCAATCCTTTAATTAATTTTCTTTCTTAAGTTTAAGAGCTTAAATTAAGTTCTTAATTTCTTCTTTTAATTATGTTTCTTAAATGAAGTTCTTACTTTAGAGCTTAAGTTTCCTTTCTTCCAATTTTTACTCTATTAGTTCGGAAATACTTTGTTTCTTTCATTGCTCCATTATGTTATTTTTCTTAACTTTTTCCTCTGAAAACCCTTTTTTTCTTTTTTTTGCCATCAGTCTCTCAAGTGGTTTGATGCAGTTTTTTTTTGCGCCCTGGAGACTTCAGGAGGAGTATAGGACATGTCGTCAGATATAACACCTGAAATACATATAAGAATCACACAATGTATCACTACTATCAAGAAAGAAATTCTTGTACGCTATAAAAAGTTTCACTGATCAAGTCATTTTTCAGATTTTTTTTAAAGGAATTCAAATCCTCACAACACTTTAAAGATTGGGGTAATTTATTCATGAATTTTCTCCCTGCATAAGTAGGTTTTTGTTCAAACAATTTTGTGGAGTGATTAGCCACATAATAATTATTCCTGTTTCTCGTGTTATGATTGTGAACATTGAAATTCTGCATAAAGTTATTTTGCCTAACATACATAATCACCTCAAAAATGTAGAGGGAGGGAACTGTAAGCAATTTAAGCTCCTTAAATAGTGGCCTGCATGAGGTTAGCTGGTTAGCTCCCACCATACACCTAATAGCTTTCTTTTGAATTTTAAAAACCCTATTTATATTACCCATGCTAGAATTACCCCATACTAAAATACCATAACGGATATGAGACAGAATGAGGCCATGATAAGCTGCCATTAGTAATTTTTTATCATTTAATCTGGCGATTTGTTTTAGTGCAAATACCTCAGATGATATTTAACTACAAACTTGATTGATATAGAAGTCCCAAGACAAAGATCTATCTAGAGATACGCCCAGGAACTTCACTGTTTCTACATGCTCTAAACTATTATTATGAATAAATACACCCACTTCTCTACTTTCTTTAACGTTATGTTTATTTTTTAACTGCAAGTACTGACACTTTTTCCCATTAACTGTTAATAACATTTGATTCAAGAACTGTACTACGGACTCTATGTTAACATGTGTATTTACTTCAAGAGCATCTACCAGTAAACTGTTACTGATTACTGAAGTATCATCAGCAAACAACAAAGCTCTGCCATCAGGTATGACTTCTGGTAACCTATTAATATACAATAGAAACAGAATTGGACCTAAAACTGACCCTTGTGGAACGCCTGCTTTGACTTCAAGCTTTCCAGATACAACCTTTGTAAGTTTACCTCTAACAACCCTAGTTAACTCCACACACTGTAATCTATTAATAAGGTAAGATTGAAACCATTTCAATTCTACATCCCTAACGCCCAATGACTCTAGCGTTTTCAATAAAATTTCATGATCAACACAATCGAAAGCTTTACTCAGATCCAGAAACACTGCCAATGCTTTCTCCCCAGCGTCCAAAATATCAACTACTTGCTCCACAAGTGAAACAATTGCAGTTTTAGTTGATCTACCTTTTTGATCCTCTGAGATGATTAGGTTTTCAGTCAAGAAACTGATTAACCTAATAAATACTACCTTTTCAAAAATTTTACTGATTGTGTTTAGAATACTTATGGGCCTATAATTTTCAACTAACTGGCTATCTCCATTCTTAAATATAGGCAATATTTTAGCCTCCTTCAGTTTGTTTGGAAATACACCTGCTTCAAGTGAGAAGTTAATCAAATGAAGGAGAGGAGTGATTAAAAGATGTTTACATTCTTTAACAATTATACTAGAAATCCCATCTAACCCACATGTTTTCTTACTTTTCAAACTATCAATAACTGATTCTAATTCCTCCCTTGAAACTAGGCTAAATAAGAATTGATTAACTACCTTGTTACCTTTTGGATCATAACATCCCACTGTTTCCTTAATCTGTTGTTTAAGTTTTAAAGCTACTTCCTGGTAATATATGGTAAAATAATTACAAATTTCTATACCATTCTCTATAAGTTCATTGTTTTTGTTAACAATATTAGGTATGTCAGTAAAACTTTTGTTGCTAACTACACCTCGATTCTTATTAATTATTTCCCATATTGCTGAGTTTAGATTTGGTGATTTATGAAGAACTTCTCTGGCATAATGTTTTTTAATAGTTTTGTACCTTTGTTCGTTAAAGGTAGTCCTATGTGAAAGAAAATCTGAGTATACATCTCTAACTTCAGACCTCATTTGCAAAATTTCCCCTGTGACCCACACATCTGTTTCCCTGACAATATTTTTTACATCTTTCTTTTTAATTGGACAACTATTATTATAATGAAATTTTAATGTTTCAATAAAATTATGATATTTCTGATTAATGTCAGAAGAATTGAAAACAGTCTTCCAATCCTCTTTGGATAAACTGTGTAATAAACAATTAATATTCCCTTGGTCTTCCTGCCTAAATTCTTTAATAATTTTTTGATTAGGGACATGACTACCTAAATCTTGAATCTCTAATACTTGATACCCGTGATCAGAGAGCTCTGAACCCTTTAACCTAACCTGACAACTCACCATATTTGTTAAGATATTATCTATTATGGTTTGTGAGTGACTAGTAATTCTTGTATAACCTTTAACTTTTACTATATCAAGATTGTTCATCTCCACAATATCCCTAAACTGTTCAGCCATTTTATTTTGAACAGCAAGATTTACATTAAAATCACCCAAAACTACCACTTTTACATATCGTTCTGTTAAAACTTCCAGTAGTTCACTGAACGATGAACAGAACTGACCTCAGTCACCATTAGGGGATCTATAGACACCCACCACAGCCATCTTTCCCCTCTTTTCTAACCTAACTTCTACCCCAGCCACTTCAATATCCATTTCCCGAGAAAACCGTTCTAAATAAGGTAAGTTACGAGTGTCAAGTTTCTTACTTGCATTAGCTAATATACAAACCCCCCCACTTTTGTGCATTTTCCTACAATATGAATCAATAATAGAAAACCCTGAAAAATTTATTAGTGACATCTCATTACATTTTAACCCGTGTTCTGTAAATACCACCATATCTGGGTTCTCAGAACTTAAAAATATATCTAACCTACCCATTTTATTCCCTAAATATTGCATATTTTGATGTAAAATAGAGAAGTGGGATGCATTATTTTCCTGATTATTTTGGTTATCTACAACTGTGTTGACTCCTATTATGGAAGCTGGTCGCAGCCTATTTACTAACTTGACATCATGTATACCTAACCTACCGTTACTGTAATTACAAACGTGTGATCTCTTCTTCAGTTGTGTTTCACCAATAAAACCTAGCCTTATATTTCCTATCTCTTTACCCCTTGTTTCAGCCAACTCATTAAAAAAAATACTCTTTAGCTTTTAATTTGTCAGGGAGTTTACAAGTGACGAGGGATGCTATCCTATCACACAACACGTTTTTACCAGACTGATTCAAATGTAACCCATGATTAGTGTAATTAGTACGATTAAGCCTTTCATTGATAAAATTAATTTTAATCCTGTTTACTGTTTTATTTTCTAGGCTATTAATTTTTTTATGAATATCACGGTTTAGTTTATTTATTACTTTGTTTAGTTCTGGCTTGTCATGTCGAACGGGAATTGTATTTATGATTAAATTTGTTTTATTGCTCATTGGAACCAGTTCTTCAATTGTCTTTAAGATTTGAGTATTTTGGAAATTTTTAGAACTGATATCATTGGTTCCTCCGATAATTATCAAATTATCATTCTTGGTAAGGGTTTTTAAATCATCTTTAGCTGATTTTACTACTTCTTTTAAAGGGGTATTTGGCTTAAAAACTACACTAACATCAAAATCATTTAATTTTTTACTTAACAGATCACAGCACCCACGTCCGTGGCTGTCCGCAAGCACCAAGACCTTGTTTTTATTCTTATTGTTTATTTTAGTAGCTTTTTTAGATCCTAATGCTTCACTGTACAAAAGTTTCTTTGGATCATTTTTTACCATTGAATTAGATTTGGTTTTAGGGGTATTATTTATTTTCCTGTTATTATTATTTAACCCTACCACATTTTTTAATTTTAAATTAACTAATTTTATCTCATTTTCTAAAATTTTATTTGCTTCCATAAGTTTATTAATTTCGACTTTATGATCATTTTCATTTATTTTAATTATCTCTTTAAGTGAAGCTATCTCTTGTTCCAGTTTATTTCTTATATCCTCGTTTAGTTTATTGCTATTTATTATGGATTCCCTAATGTTTTTTGTTCTTCAATTAATTTAGCTACTTTACTTTCAAGTCTAATGGGGGATGTTATGTTTATTTTCGACCGCGTAACAGGTGGAGAGGTCTTGTTTTTACCTAATGTTCCAATTTTACTGGCCATTCTTAACAATATCTATTTAATTTTAAAATATTTTATATTATTATAAAAATTAAAACAAACTTTTAACGTTTTATTGGGTACACAAACTTTCACGGAGATCACAGAGATATTACGGGTTAGACCTAACCTCAAAATTACGACTAACTTTATTTTGTAAAAATTAAAAAATATCGCTGAAAAAATGGACAAACTAAATTACTATACGTGAAACTAGTTATTAAACTTAAGTTAGAATACAAGATAAATACTTATCGATACTTTATTTCTTTAACAGGAGCTACAAACACTACGTCCTTCTCACCAAATACTTACTTCGTAAATGTTCTCCAAATCAGTTCTCCAAACTGTTCTATCTTGCGCAAGTCATTTCATTTATCTACATACCTGTACCGTCTGCATTAGCAGCAATTTGCAAAACAGTCGGACGTTAAACCAAAAAAAAAAAAAAAAAAAAAAAAAAAAAAAACACCTGTAACACCTGACATCTTTTGTAACTGACTTAACATATTCTAACCTTTGCCCCTCCCCCTACAATTTTCACTCCCTCAATATTATTGATAGAACAATACCTGGATGTCTTAAAATATGCCCCACTAGTCTATCCTTTCTTCTGGTAAGATGTTTCCATAAACTTTTTCCATCCACTCCCCTAAGAACCTCTAAATTACTTTTTTTATCCACCCACCTAATCTTTAAAATTTTCCTGTAACACCCCATTTGAAAAGCTTCTATCCTCTTCCTTTCTACAGCCCCTATTACCTACGTTTCTTAACCTTATGTTCTTCAATAAAATTGTTTTTCTGAATTTATTTCAATCTTCTATTGCACCTTTATCCGAGTGTTTAGTATCCTTTTCTGGTATTTTTTCTGCTAATATGAACCGTTTTGGTTTATTTTTGTATTATTTCAGCTTTTAAAATATTTGTTTAGCATGTTTTTCTTGGTTCATCCTTAACAAATGTCTGTAGAATCTCATTCTTTTCTTTCTTATTTCATCCGAAGATTTATTTTTTTATATAGGCTACTAAAACTGTTTTTAATTCAGTAATAAAAAGTTAAAATAATATTTTATACTCCTCTGAGCTAAAAACACACCTTAATTATGTATAAAAATCTTAAACATGATATCTATTATCATAAGTATATCAAGATGATAGTTTGAAAGACAGAATTGTTCAAAACATAAGTTTTTTTAAAAAACTTTATGAAACATTTTACAAGTTAGAAGACTCTCTTCATCAATTTTTCTGTAAATATAGCCCTCACCTGTTTTTATAAAAAAACAACTATAAAATACAAAATATATGTATGTACTGTACACTATCATTTAAATACAACATGATTTGTGTGTAACATAGAAATTAGCGTTGCATTTAAATGTGCTAGAAAACTAATGTGCACTGTTAATTTATTACAGCTTAATTGCTACCTAGTAATTAACGAGAATTGTAATGTAAACTCCTGGAATTTTAACAAAATTATAAGGATTTTAGAAAATAATTATTTATTGTGAATAAAACACAGAAATTTTCTGAGAAATTGTCTGAAGGATTTTTTAAATGTATTTTTTAGAGAAATCAAATAAAAAACTGAATTTTTATAATGTAATTTACTGGTATTGCGGAGTATGTTTTAAATTAATTTAACATTTTACAGGTGAAAGATATAACCCATGCAATCCATATCACTGGGAGCCAATTCCAAGTATGGCATGTTCCCGCAGTAATTTTGCAACAGTTGTAACAGATGATCTGATTTTTGTCATTGGTGGTTTTGATGGTAATGAGAAATTAAGCATAAGAGTAAATTTGATTCAAAATGTGTATATTTTACTGAATTGTTTTAGGATCATGGTATGGTTTCCACAAAAGCTCTCATCCATTGAACAAAAATTATGTACACAGAATTTTTATGAAATAGTAATTACAAAATTATACTCTTTAATAAACCTTTATCCATTAATTTCTAATGGAATGTCACCAGATGGCGAGATGAAACCTTTAATTGTTGGTGGCCCTGAAAAGAGCCGTTTATGTGTACTTGTGCCGGGGCGGACATAGTTGGTAGATGGCCCTGAAAAGGGCCAGTTAAAACCTTTGTGAATTGGTCCTGAGAAGGACTGATGAAGGCAGCGCATGGCTGCGGAGTCGCTTGCTGCTGAGTAAAGTCCTAAAACATCTTTTTTCTTTCTCTCGTGGATCCAGTCTGTCGATCTTGATCACAGTTGTAGAGCGCAAACACGAACAACTCAGTGCAGTGCATTTATATAGTCACCAAGAGCACTGTGGTAAGGAGTGGTTATAGGTGACAAAGGCCTGTGTTGGTATGCCGTTAAAGGGTCTGTCGGTACGCCGCCAAAGGGTCTCCTGTGCTGATAAGGGTCAGGAGAAGTATTGAAGGCCGGCAACACAGTAAATGATTTATTAGAGGGGGTGGCGGTGACAGGAAATTAATGTAAACTAATTAATAGAAACATTTTGGTATCCACTTTTTAATATTTGGGATTTGACGTGTCTTTCGCTAAAAAGCAGAATTTGACAAATAACCTAAGTAGGTTTAGGAATATTTGCAGGACAATACATCAAATGTTGAAGCACAGGACTAGGAAAGAAACATGTTCAAAATTGTTTAAAATATTGGCGATATCTGTGGTAATATATGGAGTGAGGTGTGGGCACTTTCAAAGCGGGAACAAAATAAGTTGCAGGGGCAGAAATGAGGTTTCTAAGAGTGGTGAAGGGCTGTAACTGGGAGGATAGCTAAGGAATGCGGCTATACTTGAGGAGATGGACATTACTGGCTAGATGAGAGAATGAAAACTCAAAAGAGGTACTAGTGCAGCCATTTAGAACAGATGAGAGAGGATCACTTGCCCTGTTTAGCTTAAAAGTACAAAACCCACCGATAAGAGGAGTCTTGGACACCCAAGAAAGAGATGGTTTTCGGAACAGGCTGAGCAGCCTACTCCATGAAGTGAAGAAGAATAACCTTTATCTCAGTTGTTACAATGTTTCCATAATTTTCTTTAAAAATGGACACTAGGAACAATTAGTTTAGTTTATCTGAAACAAGTTAAAACATTTTTCGTTGGAATGAAGAAAACCAAAATTAGTGTATTGTAGAATGCTGTATAGAGTTTTGCAAGTAAATTAAACAGGCGTCACAACCAAGATGTGTTCAGAAAGTAAATACTGTTTTGTTCTGTCACTGGTGACAGAGGCTCGAAGGAATTTTCAGAAAATTGCACAATGGGGTGACCAGATTACTTATGAGATTACTATAAAATATCACACATACAGGTCATTTGTTCTAGCTAGAAGCTCTCCCACCAACGCTCTGTGTCGCTGAGCTGTTCTGTTTAGTGGTGGGGGAAGCACCTCGAAGGGAAGTGATCAGTCTCTCCATAGTGCTAGCAGCGTTAACAGCCTACGTTTACTATAAATCCTAAAAACATTGACTGGATGTTGTAATTATGTATTTTTGTTTTTCTATTCCCTTCATAAGTCTTCAACTCGTGCATTCGGTAGTAGGCCTACTGTTTTATGTACCTATTGTTTTTACTCTATTGCTGTTTGGTTTTGTTTATATTAATTTTTTGAATGTATTCTTTGTTTCGTTTCTATTTTTTATTTATTTAGTTATTAAAATGGAACCTAGTTGTAGTAGTGAAAATTCCAGCACGAGTGCTAGTGTAATACGGAAAAGGCAGGTAATACGCGGTCAGGCTAGGGAGTATATAGTCAGTGTATACAATTTTATGAAAAAAGAAGCTGAACAAAACTGACCAATTTTACTGACTGATGTGCGAAATCGTGTAGCCAGAGCTATGGGGATTTCGTGTAGTACAGTTCAAAGAATTTTGAAAGAAAAAAGAAAAACCCTGATGTGCTAATCAGAACACCAAATAAGAAAAGAATGAGAAGGAAAGTGAAGAGTGAAGTGGACGATTTTGATAAGTGTGCTGTGAGAAGAACAATATATGATTTTCATTAAACAAATGCTGAATGGCCAACTTTGAATTTGTTACTCCCCGTTTTGCGGGAGAAAATTAATTTCAAAGGAAGTAAATGGTCGCTGTGGAAAATTATTAAAGATATACGATTCAGATGGAAAAAGGCAAAAGACAACAGAAAATATAAAGTTTTTAACTAGTTTTTAGAGTAGCGTAGTAGTTGTAACAGTTGAGTAGTATACAGTTAGAAAGAGAGGGAATGATCATTAAGTGAGGAGACACAACACTTGCCCCATTGAAACTATTCCTACTCTACCTACTCGCCCTCCCCTTACAAGCTTCTTCCAAAAACAAATGCACTATACATTCATTAAAGATTATTCAGTGGGAGGAGGGGAGGAATTCTAAGTACAGGCAAATTTAATGAAAACTAAGTTTTCAATACATACTTGTTTTTAAAATGTAAAATGAAATAATAGTGTACAATGTATTTGAGTTACAGGAACGACAACTGTTGCTTACACTGAATGCTATGATGATGAAAGTAAAGAATGGTTTGAAGTAACACCAATGAATCTTAATCGTTCTGCACTAGCAGCTTGTATTTGTAAAGGACTTCCAAATGGTTATGAGTATTCATACACAGCAAAAACATCTCCCCTTCATTCACTTAACCCACCAAAACCTAATAACAGTGGTGATGGACACGCCATACAGCAAAATACCTCCACTAAACTAAATTGTCAACCGTGAACTACAATAAGAAAGGTAAATAAAAATTTCACTGTAAAACTCAAAATTTTATCCTACAAAAAGTTATGTAAGAAATAAATGATACAACAGGTTCTTATCCCACCTTAACTTTATAGTTCCTGCTGCAAAAAATAATTAGCTAACATGTTAACATTTTTTTTTAAATTGGCCTGGCCCATTGAAGTACTGAGTGACAAGCTCATATTATCTCAGCCAAAAGCAGAAGTATGGGATG
The DNA here is from genome assembly GCA_035578175.1 of Catonia carolina. NCBI lineage: Eukaryota > Metazoa > Arthropoda > Insecta > Hemiptera > Achilidae > Catonia > Catonia carolina. Next base: position 262,461,990 of record JAQMRL010000001.1, read on the forward strand.
ATAGAAAGAAACTGGTTTTGCTTGCACAAACACAATGTAGGAGGCAAAGTTACATCAATGACATACAATATAATGAGTCATGAGAATACCTTTTGCATATGGATGGGCTGTGAGGAAGGGAAGAAAAATCTGACAGTGCTGCCAACCTCAACAGAGGGACACTATACTTTACTACCATCCAATTACACAGTTTCTTAACTACATGTTGCCTTTCAATTAATATGCGTCGTCGTGACACTTTTTCCACTTAAACCCCATTTCCTTTAAAAATTTTCTTAATATGAATCTTTCCCATTAAAATTTAGCCTCTTTCAAAACCGGTAATAACGTTCCACATGTCTGCATCACTTTCTTATTGATATAAGTTTCCTTGTTTTACCAGGTGACAAAATAAACTTGATGAACAATTATCTTGTTCACTATCTTTAACTTCCTTCTTTATACTTTGAATTGTGGAAAGAGAAACATCACAGTAGTTACCCGCTCACTCACGGTTTTTGTTAAGACGCAAGGAAAGTTATTTTTGTTTAGCTTCAACTTCGCAGCATTTTATTACATTACATATTAGATTTCGTTCAGCACTGTGAACAGTTCGATCGCGTTTTCAAGAAACCGACATTTTTACTTTCTCTGGCCAATATGAATTAAAAGCAAGGAAAGAATTGTTTTCATGTGGTTTTTTCAAAATCGAGTTTTCACCGGATCTACGTGTTTTCAGAGCTCCTGAACCCAAAAAACATGTTTTTAGCGATTGGTCTGTGTGTGTGTGTGTGTGTGTATGTGAACAAAATATCTCAAGAACGGAACATCATATGAACTTGAAGTTAGATACTAATATCGAACCCGACACAAACATTTTCATCAAAATTGGTCAACCGGAAGTAGTTAATTCGTGTCATTTTTCACTTTTTTGTGCTTTTCTGAAAAACAGCTCCTATGATTTTTTTTTTAAAATCACCTCATTTACTAAATTTTTTATGGTTTACAAGATAGGGTAGGCGTCATGTCTACTGAAATTCTTGGAGAGGCTGTTTTTATGTAAAAAAATGTTTTTTTAAGATTGCGGCTTTAATATACATTTTACTGCAAAAATGAATTAAATAAAAGTTGTAGAGAATTTAAAATCCTACAACATTAATTCCAACATTTTTTTGTGTAACACTTAGTTAAATGGTAATTAGCAAATTTCTGTTTTTTTCTCACGACATGTAAAAAAATTGATTTTTTAAGATTTCAGCCTTAGCATGCATTTTACGACAAAAGTGTATTAAATCAAATTTATAGGAAATTGAAAGATCTACAACTTTTATTTAGAGAATTTTTCTCTACAGACCCTAGTTTAACGTGAAAGAGTGATTTTCCGTATTTTCAAGTCTAACTAAGGTTGATTTTCATTTTGCATCTTTCACTCATGATTAATATTAGGTTATGTTTATTTTTTGTTTATTTCTAATGTTTTATTATTAATATTAGATTATATTGTTAATTATTTGCATTGGCCAGAGAAAGTTGTGCGACTATTTCACGCCAGATTTTTGTTTACAGTAACAAACAGTTAACCTACATCAGGTTCTGCAATATACTGTACGTCCTCTAAGTATAGTTTACGTTGTTGCGGTGGCAAACTGATACCAAAGCAGTTGTGTATATGCACTGGTGCTTTCCCCCCTTAACCCCTCATTAAAACCAAAGGTAAACTCGTGACTCAAGTAACAATATAAACACGTAAGTTAATAACTTGTGAGCGGTCAAGTAATATGTAATACAATAAAGTTCATTATAAATAACTTTTATCTAAAAAAAATAAAAATTTAAGACTTTTTGATTTGTTTTTTCAGATATTTGAATAAACAGAAGTTTGTTAAAATGTTTGTGAGTAGTTAATGCTATGGATAGACGATAACATTACCTTTTACCATACCTGCTTCTTCCCTCATTCTGGTTTTTTGAGTGATCTTCATTTTTATACAGCTTTTAACATTATTATAAATGATGTATTATAATGTTTTTACTCTGTTTTTATTTTCAAGTTTTATTGAATCGTTTTTATTTTATTGTTCTAGTTGCTGTTTATGTTTTTAATTTTGTTTTTACTTACATTTTATCTGCAATTACGCTTAAATAATTGTTTTTATAAAGAAAGATTTTTAATTAACTTTGTACATTTTTCAAAATTCTATAAGTTTTAAAATTTTATGACATCATAATTTGTTTTAATTGTAGATTGCAATTTATTTTTAAAATACAGAGTTTTAATTTATATATATATCTTTTTTGTAATAAATTTCAATAAAACTATTACTGAATTTTTGTAATTTGTAATGAACTACATAATACAGTTGCATTTATAACATTTGATGAAATACCGAAACAAAGAACCTGCAATCGTTACAAGCCTACAATACAATAACTCCACTTATTGTATTGATCTTTGGTCTGGTGCATTCTTTAACATTAGTGCTCTAATCCCAGCCTTACACACATGCACCTACTTTATTCAGACTAAGATCGGCCATACACATTGGTTTGGCTCTGCAGAATTGTTCCAGATAGCAACCAACAGTCAGAATAGCCATGTTGATCACCAAAATCCAAAACAGAAGGCACACCAAGATTTAGCTTTTCATAAATAATGCAGGGAAGATCATGAGAAGGAAAATATCTTGGTAAGTGGTTGCGCTGCTCTTCAACACATCCAACTTCTGGCAGGACATGAACTAGAAGATTCCTCCCTCAAATACATGAACAAATTTCTCCAATATACATGAACTACAAGATAAACTCAAGGTAAGACGAAATCCCTATGTTACTACATGTAAACAAAAGGAACATTTTCTCATAAACTACTGAACCAAATTACTTCAAATTTTTACAGCAGTTTTATTGGGGTTTGTTAAATATGCTGAGGTTTTTTTCAGTAAATTGTGAAGAAAATGAAAAAAGTTGTTCGTTGGACTACTTCAATTTTCATAATTTTTGTAAATTTGTCGCAAAATATTGTGTTAAAGTAGAATTTATCATTCCAAAAAAAACTTTAGAACTTGTGAAAATTTCAGAAAGATTGATCAACCGGTTGCTGAGAAAATGTTTTTATGTATTAAAAAAGCATATTTTCAGTAAATGGCAAAAAACTTAAAAATGTCGGTAAATGAGTTGAACTAGGCGTTGAAGGATTTGTAAATTTGTTCTCATCTTTCTTCTTACGTCTACAAATCCCTTTGCAGTTTCGCATTAATTTATTATTAAAAAATGTGGCATTTTTAACTAAAATATTATAGAAAATACTACATTTAAAATAACTTTATAACACACTACTACAAGATACCAGTTTACAACAAAGATTAGTAAGTTATAGCCTAACCTCAAAATGTAAACAAAGTGCCAGAATGGCTGTAGTCAGTCATCAGTACAAATATCAGTATGACCAACATGTTCAACGTGAAATATCGCGCATTTTTTAAAAAAAAATCATGAAAATCAATGAATAAATAACAAAGTTATGCATGTTTTTGTGAAGCGGTGATAATATAAATGAAAGAATACAAAAATTTGGTATACAATACTTTTTAAGAAAATTAATTACTTTATTAATCCACTGTATCTCTGCCATTGCCGGTCACAAGCCCGGGGCCTCATCTGGCAAGTGATGAGGAAAGAGGAGTGGGAGGAGTAACAACCTCGTTAAAAAACCAGGGTCCATCTGGCTCCGGATGGTAGCACCCTGTAAGGGCCCCTGCCGAGGGTTACTAGGTGAAAACCGGTCAACGGCCTCGAAGGCGGATGAGGAGTAATCCCAACGGCGGAGAGGGCGGATGAGCCTAGGGAGAAAACCCAAATTAAATCCAGGGTAGACTTGACTCGCAGCTGTGGTGGAAGCACCAAGTCTAAGGGAGTAAACCTGATAAAAATCCTGCAAGTTTGGAGGCAGTAAGGTGGCGGCCCCACCATCAAACTTAACTTGCGCAGCGCTCGTACCGCGGCCAAGGGATTCTTCTACTACTGATAAATTGCAAACAGCCTCGGATAGGACCGGAAACAAGGGAAAAACAAAAAGGAATGCCAACAAAAAACGATTTGGAATAATGGATACGATGATTTTTGCAACTTGGAATGTGAGAGGTGTGAAGGGAAAGGAGGAGGAACTGATGCGTGAGCTAAAACAGAAAAAGGTAGACCTAGCAGTAATCACAGAGACAAAGAAAAAATTGAAGGGCACCAAGGATTGGGGAGATTATGTGGAATTATGGAGTGGTGTAGAACAGAGCAGAAGAGCATGTGCTGGAGTGATGGTTTTGGTCAATCGGGTATGGAAAAATAAAATAGAAAGCTATACATGGGTTAATGAAAGAATTTTGACAGTTCGGATTAAATTAGATAGAGGTTTTCTAACACTGATAGGTGTATATCCTCCAGAAGAAGGGAAAAAAGAAGAGACTATTGAATTTTACGAGATATTGCAGAAGCAACTGACATCATGTAAGAAATTAGATTATGTCATTGTCTCTGGAGATTTAAATGCACGTGTTGGTAATCAACCGATTCCACAAGTGGTTGGAGCATATGGAGAATGTCATGAACGAGAATGGTAGACAGTTACGTGATTTTTGTACATTCAATAATCTGAAAATCACAAATACCTTTTTCAGAAAAAAAGACATCCACAAATACACTTGGGCAGCAAGAGGATACAAGTCATTAATTGACTATGTTATTGTGAATAAGAAAACTGCAAGCCAAGTTCGAGATACCAGAGTATACAGAGGAAGCGATATTTCAAGTGATCACTACCTAGTTGTTTCAAAAATACAGTTATGGACCAAATGGAGAAAAAATAAAAAAGTCACAAGAAATGAAGTTTATAAAGTCTACCTCCTGCAGACTGAGAGTGTCAGGACCCTATATCAGACAAGATTAACACAGAAACTTTCTATGAGGCCCACAGCACCGACAGTGGAGGAAGAGTGGATCAACTTAAACGATACTTTAAGAGAAGTAGCCTATGAAACGCTGGGGACGAAAAAACTTGTAACAAAACATAAAGGTTTGAAAATTTGGAACGAAGAGATTGCTGCAGCTATTAAGGATAAGAAGATTGCCTACAAACAATTATTGAAATCACCTACAGATCAGGCAAAGGAAAATTACAGAAGACAACGTAATGTAGCTAGAGCCATTGTTAGGAAAGCTCATGAGGATGCATGGGATAGGTTCATTGCAGGAATTGAAGATGATCTACATGGAAGGCAAGAGGTTGCCTATAAGTTGATGAAACACCTCAATAATGATGAGAAGGAGATGGCTAAAATAGACAATATAGAAAGACAAGAATGGATTGAGCACTATAAAAGATTGTGGTACAAAAGCGATTTACCATTCATGGAAGAAGCAAAACATGGTATTGATCAAATAGCTATTGAGGAATTGGAAGAGGCATTAAAACAAACAAAAAATAGGAAGGCAACAGGATTAGATCATATAAATTCAGAACTATTGAAATATGGTGGTACACTACTCAAATTTCGCCTGCTTCACTTGATGAACATGTGTTGGACTTTGCGATACATTCCTAAAGATTGGAAAAAAGCCATAGTAATCTCGCTGTTTAAGAAGGGTAACAGAAAAGATACAAATAATTACAGAGGAATTAGTTTGTTGAGTAATGTGTATAAATTATACAGTAAAATCCTGAACAATAGACTCAGAAAAATCTCGGATGTGTTATTATTAGAAGAACAAGCCGGCTTTAGAAAGGGCAGGTCTTGCATTGACGATGTTTTTTCTTTAAAGCAGATAATTTCAAAACGAGTTGAATTCAATTTGGAGACACACCTTGCATTTGTAGACTACGAAAAAGCGTTTGATAAAGTTGATAGACATATCCTGTTTGATGGGTTGGTCAAAAGAGGCTTTCCAGTACACTTGGTGGAAGTTATAGAGAGTTTGTATCATGGAACAGCTGTCATCTTGAACTGTTCAGGCTCTCTCACAGAGGAGGTTCGTACAAATGTTGGTATGAGGCAGGGCTGCCCGCTCTCACCAACTTTATTTAACATTTATGCTGATGATCTCTGTAGAAGATGGAAGCAAAAAGTCCACCCAGGCATTTGGATAGCCCCGGAAGTCTCCATCAGCTCGTTGTGGTTTGCTGACGATCAGGTGATACTGCAGGAAACAGAAGATAATCTCCAGAAAGCATTACACCAATTGAATCTTCTCAGTGCTGAATATAACATGAAGATCTCATTCAGTAAAACGAAGGTGATGGCTTTTGTGGGAAAAGATCCAATTCGGTCTAAGATAGTTCTTGATAACAAAGTCCTGGAACAAGTATCACATTTCAAGTATTTGGGGTGTGATATCACATATGAAATGGATCAGGACTTGAGCATGAAAATAAATAGATTCCAAGCTATCTGTGGAACAATCAACAGGACCTTGAGGAACAAAGCCAGAAGGGAAACGAAAATGAAATTCTATAAAGTTATGGCTATCCCCACTCTTTTATATGGTTCTGAAACCTGGGTACATAAAAAGAAGGAATGGAGCAGGTTACAGGCTGCTGAAATGAGATTCCTAAGAGCAGTGAAGGGTTGTACTAGGGAAGACAGAATCCATAATACTGAGATCAGAAAAGAGCTCAACATACCCTCCATATGGCAGAAAATCGAGGAAACCAAACAAAACTGGAAGGATCATGTGGAGCGCATGGAGGATGGAAGAATTCCCAGGGCAGTCATCTCCTATCAGCCAGTAGGAAAGAGAAGTGTGGGCAGGCCTCGTAAGAGATGGAATTGTTTAATAAAGGAGTTTGCAGTCGGAACAGGCAATGTGCCTAATCCTTGAAGGAAGACGACGACGACGATTAATCCACTGTCAAAAAAACATGTATGGCACACCACTAGATGCAGAAAAACTTTTAACTATTGATTGGCACTACAAACAAAAAATAAAAAATCAATTTTTTTTGATTCCATCTTACCTCAAATTTTCATTGTAAGCACCCAACAAAATTTGTATTTCAAACTTGTATATTACAAACTTGTAATGTTTGTGCTCTCCAGTATTACTTTGACTTGGAGATTAAGGGAATTAAACTCAAAAATACAGTTCATTATAAAATTTTAATAAATCTGGTACAGTATATTTTTCCAATAAAGTGTAAACACAATAAATTATTTAAAAATTAATAAATATTAATCAACAATACATTACTGCTACCCTTAAAAACCTATGAAATAATTACAGGAAATAGACTTAAAAACTGCGTTCAAGCATTAAAATAAAAAAATTGTTTATTTTTATTCACATTTTACTGAATTTTTAAAAAAAATTATTTAACCTGTTAATATTTTCTTTATTATTGCCATAATTTATTAATAAGTTCAAGCACATAAATAATATTACAGTATTTCTTGAAAGACGAAATTTGTAAAACAGCCTAAAAAATACAAATACAAAAAAAATGTTTAATTGCATAAAATAAGTAATTATATTATCTCATAACTTACGAGGGCGAATCAAATATAAACGGTAATTTTGCTGTTGACTGTACCAAACACGTTCGGACCAGATGTGACGGTGAGCAGTTGTTGTTTTGTTTAATAGGAGTGGGGGGAACAGCTTACTTCGCAGCATTGTTGCGTTCTGCCGTCAGTACAGCCATGACCGAGCGAGAGGTACATCCATCTGTTGCGCAACGAATCGTCATAAAATTTTTAGCAAATGAACGTGTTAAGCCTTCGGAAATTTTTACTCGTTTGCGGGCACAGTTTGGGGACACTACTCTGTCTAAGAATCGAGTGTATACGTGGGCCAGAGAATTTAGGGGTGGGCGAGAACGTGTTGAAAACGAAAGTCACCGTCGACGCCCAAGGTCAAGTCTCACTCACAGATGACAACATTAGTGCCGTTCGGGAGCTTATTGAAGGTGATCGCCGGTTAACTGTTCAAGAAATCTCGTCAGAAATTGGTATTAGCTACGGGAGTGTTCAGTCTGCAATCACAGACCACCTTGGCTTCAGAAAGATTAGTGCTCGATGGGTTCCGAGGTTGCTGTCCGGAAATCAAAAACAGGTCAGGTCGGAGATCGCCGGGAGACTTCTGCATCAATTTCAAGAAGAAGGTGAAAATTTTTTGAGGCACATCGTCACATGTGATGAGACGTGGGTCCACCATTACACTCCCGAATCGAAAATGGCAAGTAAGGAGTGACGAAGGAAGAATGAAGGCTGCCCAGTGAAAGCCAAAACTCGTCTCTCAGCCGGAAAAGTTCTTGCAACAATTTTTTTTGACTCAAGGGGAGTTCTACTCATTGATTTTCTTCACGATCAACGAACAGTGAATGCGGCTTACTACTGCCGGCAAAAACCAGTTACCGAAACAAAAGACGAGGTGTGCCCATTAGAGATGTCATCCTTCTCCATGACAACGCAAGGCCTCACACCGCATTGTTGACAAGGGATAAATTGGAAGAAATGGGCTGGGAAACTCTCGAACACCCTCCTTACAGTCCAGACTTGTCCCCTTGTGACTACTTTTTGTTTGCGCGTCTGAAAGAATCACTTGGAGGAAAACGATTTGAAAGCAATGAAGATGTCGAGAAGCACGTGCGCGATTGGTTGACAACTCTCCCTCAATCTTTTTATGAACAGGCAATATTCAAGCTTCCAAATCGGTGGCAGAAGTGTGTAGATAATGCAGGAGACTATATTGAAAAATGTTGAAGGCATAGTTTTTGTATAATATTATTCAATAAATATAATTTTAAAAATTACCGTTTATATTTGATTCGCCCTCGTACATTATAAAAATATAGTATAACCAATCAAAAGTTTAAATATCATAAACACCAAGATGTCCAGTAATTCAACCGTGGATTTTATTACCACTGCTAACTGCATAGAAGAGAGGGAGGAGATACACAACAGGTACAATAAGTACCATTTCTATAGGTATTTTTGCTCTATAAACGAAGCATGACCAAAGAATACAATGAATAATTTTATTACAAACAAACAGCTGATGCTATAACCATTTGAAGTAATAAGATGATAACCTGCTTCTTTGTGACAGGGTAAGTTTGAACAAGTTATATGTAAATTGTTAGTTGGCTTCCAGAGCCAGAAGAGTGAGGTCGTGTTTACCATGTCTGTCATAAGTTTTTTGAATAAGTTTAACAATAAGTTTTTTGAGTTGCAAAAAAGTTTTTTGAGTTGATTGAAGATTAGCAATGATTGGGACTGTAACAGTACATATTTTATTTAAGTTATTAGTTATCATCATAGCAGCAGAATCCATTTAAATATAAGCTTTTTAAAGAACTTTTAATATTCACCTTTTTTCCACTGGTTTCCTTTTCTTTTTTATTTAACTTCTTACGAGTACTTTCGCGGTGTGTACCACTTCATCAAAATTATTGTGAAGAGTGCATCTTCCTTTTTCAAAGTTTGAATTCAGATTCAGAGTCTGAATTTAAACAACAATGGAAGAAGCATTCTTCACAATAATTTCTTGAAGCTTTATGATATTACCTGATAAAGCGATGCACACAGCGAAAGTGCTTGTAAGAAGTTATTGAAAAATGGAAAGTAAAGCAGTGAAAAAAGGTGAATATTAAAAGCTTTTAAAAAAAACTCATTTTATTAACAGTACATATGTTGCAATGTACTTGAAAAGTTATTTAAATTAATTTAATTTCTATTCAGTTTATTTGAAGTTCCATTGACAGCTTGGTCATTTGTGACTACTGTGGGTTTTAAAAAGTTAAAATTTCCAGATCCTAGTTAGGAATCGAACCCTTCATTTCATTTTTGTAGGCTAGCGTGGTAGTCACTATGCCATGGAGGCGGTAAGTTTAAGAATTTTATTAATATGTTTAATTATTTTAAAATATTTTTATTCTTTAATTATTCTGATACGCAAAGTATGTATTTTAATTTATTTTGATAAATATTTAAGGACCACATTAAAACTAAATAATAAACATTTAATGATTATTAAAATATATAATATCTGAATTATAAATGTATCTATTTAAGTATATTGATCTATCCTAGTAAAGGTAGTTATTTTATTGTTGTTTAGGTTTTTATTTTTTAAGTTAAAAGTTTTTTTAGGTTGTTATTTTATTGTTTCAACAGCCGAAAGGCTGGTTTGAACCTCTACAACCTTTACTACGTAAAACAAGGAGTGAGGTGGTTCATAACTGCCTTCCTCACTGAGTTAAAAGAGTATGCTTATCAGCAAGCCAGGCCCTCTGAAAAGCATTCACTTTCCACCCACCAAATGATACCTTCACTTCATTCACAACAGGGTCTGGCTGTATAGTGAAATTCATTACTCTAAAAGGAGATATCTCTGACTAGTGTCTTTTATGCCTGTACCTCTTCTGTTCTTGAAAGTTCAGTCATATAATTAACTGACTATGTGATAAGAAACGGAACTATTTTTTGTAGCCCTAGAACCAATAGATCATTATCGGCAGTTATTTTATTATGGATTTGAATAATGTACTATTTTTTAAAGTTGATAAGCTCTGAACATACACATTGTCCCCTACCCACTTTACTTTGATGGTTGAGGCTCAATTAACCATACTCTCTCAGGAATGAACGACTTGGGGTCTGTACAAGACTACACCTAATTTACAAGTCATACACATCACCCCCATCATCCAGTAGAAAAAAAAAACAGGATGGATACCATAATAGGTAGCAACAAAAGCCCAGTTGTTCTTCAGTGTTGATTTAAGTATTTTTAGATGTTATTTGCAACTTTCCATCAATCCTACTGGAAGGTGCAAGTAACATTGAGCTATACAAGGCAGAAACCCTACATAAAATACTGGCCCAACAGTCTACCTCCATCCTCCGCATCAAATAAACTTTTTTAACTTCAACGAGTTATATATATTTTAAAAAGTATTGTACTTCAAACATCACTTCATTCATTTTAAAAATTGTCTATCTATACAACATTAATTAACATTTACAATAAACACAATTATTTTTTTGTAGTTAAACTAGGTTACTATACTTTTTATCATGACTAAAACAGGGATAAAAACCACAACGAAGGCGTTGAAATTTAAGGCACTATTATTATTAAGAGCCACTGTATTTTAACTTAAAATACTTTCTAGAAGAACTAATTAATACATTATACATAAATTAAAAACATAGTTATAAAATTAAATCAATACTATGTAAATGTGTCACACATATATTTTAAACTAGAATCACTAGCATGCACGCCTAATCCATTTAAATAATTAAAAAATCTATTAGTCCGTTTCGTATGAAGTGCTAAACGAACTTTTTCAACACGTCCGAAGCTTCTGAGTGTTGGAAAATAATCAGTATACACAGCATCATGTGAACAATGAATATTTAAAGGAAATGCTGCCATAAGAACATCATCCATTTTTCTTCCATGACTTGGATTTCTAAGAAACAAAAAAAGTAAATTATGATAATCCTCTGTAACAGGGTTTGCTTAATAAAAACAAGTATACAACTAATCAATACAGATCAGAGAACTGGTTTTTAACATATTACAGTTGTTCTAAATGGATCACAAAAATTCTTTATCTGGCTTTATGTATAATCAATTACACTTCTAAAGCACTTCAATAATTACAAGACAACAAATAATGCTTTTTGTTTTTCCTCTTTATTTAGGTTACGACAAAAAGTACAGGCAGTGGTACACAAGAAACTATATTGTGTCGCCAAACGGGGTTGATGACATGAGGCAAAACCTCACCTTGCAAAATGGGTGGCCCTGAAAAGAGCCGTTGTTCTGTAAATGGTGTTGGTGGTGGCCCTGAAAAAGGGCCATTGTAGGTGGCCAGACACGTCAAGCCGGTGTGTGCATTGCGGTGTCCGAAGGGTGACGGCTCGGCCACCAGATTCAGGCCTAGCCTTTCCTCAGCGACAGTTTGGTCCCCACCGCAGCAAGACAGTGGTGGTCCCCAGAGCCCCACAGTGTCGGGTCAGCCAAGGTGATTCCCTCTTTGAGCTGGACTCACTCTTCACCGTGGTGCTAACGGGCACGCACGGGCTTTCTTCGGCTGACCTGACCAGTGCAGGAATGTGATGTCCGCCACTGGTAGTGTCGACCAGGGATAGCTGCGTTTGGTCTCGGCTGAGCTGTTCTCCTTCTTCTTGTTTCGTGTTCTTTTCTGGTCGAGGGCTGGATGGTGAGTGCCTCTCGCAGTTCAGTGCAGCTGTTTAAATACCCTTCCAACAAGTCCACTTCATGTTGGTGGGGAGGTACTGCTTGCTGCATGTCGGGAGCACTCCCAGCGGCAGGCTCCGGGACTGTCTGTAGCCACCAAAATTTGTGTGGCAGTCTGCGACAATTGATACACGAGGGATGTTCAAAAAGTTCCTGGAATTGCCTTCCCATTGCCAAACAAGTGATAAGATAGCTGAATTAGCAACATGATTGCGTGGACACTCTTGGTTGAACATGTTTGGACAATGCATAGTGATGTCAGTGCTCCGTACAACATGGATGTGAGTGGTTGTCAGTCAACACAATGTTGCAGTTTGAACAGCGTGCGAACATCAAGTTCATGTGCAAATTGGGAAAGTCGGCTTCAGAAATGCTGGTGGCTCTGCAGCTAGTTTACAGGGACAATGCACTAAAAAAATCTACTGTTTATGACTGGTTTGCACAGTTTAAGAAAGGGCAGGAGAAGTTAGAGGACAATGAGCGCAGCGGGAGACCGTCAACATTCCGACATGATTACAAAAGTGAAACAACTGATTCCAGATGATTGAGAAATGACAATTGTGGAGTTGGCAAATGAAGTTTATACCTCACAGGGATCAATTCATGCCATTTTACATGATGATCTGAAGACGAGATGAGTCAGAGCGAAGTCTGTTCTGAGGCTGCTAAACATGGATCAGATGCTGGCGAGGTGTTTAAGACAAGTTCAAACAACCCTACATTCCTCCAACAGATCGTCATTGGTGGTGAGTCTTAGGTGTTCATCTATAACCCGGAGATGAAACAGCAATCATTGGAGAGGCAAACAATCATCTCCCAGACCACAGGACATCAAATCAAATATGATGACTCAACTCCAACAGATTCCAAAAGAAGCCTTCTACCGCTGGTTCCAAAAATGGCAGGAATGATGAATGAAATATTTGTGTGTGCGCACACGGGTCCTTCTTCGAAGGTGATTACGTAAGTATTGCTATACGTCATAACATTAGCATGCAGAGCAACCATTCTGGGAACTTTTGGACGCCCCTCGTATTGCAATATATTGATTTAGTTTACATTTTAAAAAATAAACGCATAAATTTTCAGTGATTTGAATTAAGTGGTGTAATTTCTATAAGTGTGAGTGCGTGTGTGTTTGGTTGCGGCAGTATTATATTTTAAAGACACGTTTTTGTTGATTACCTACACGTTTAAGATCTTTATTTTTATATTGTATACTACTATTAATAAGATATTCATAACCCAGCAGCTCAAATTACTGAGATGACACTACATAAAGGTAACACTAATGCTAATACAATAACATAAGTGGTCCATAGATATTTTTTTAACAGTTAATATACTCTTATTAAAAATAAACAACTGTACTTAACTCATAATTTAAGAAAGGTTAATAATACCTCCTCAATGGCAAAATTTGAATTGTTTTTGCAAAAACTCAAAAAAATCACTATAAATTTAACATGTAAGAGAAATTGAGGAAAGATCATGATTCACATGGAACATATCAAGTGAGATGAAGATATTTAAAACTACTAACCTCAATTCTGATGTGGCGCATGTAATAACAGAACCATATAAGTAATCTGCTATATCACTACTTAAATTGTTAACATTTAAACTATTTGTATTTTCTAATAAAGAGGTACTGTCTTCAGGAAATACTTTGCATCGAACTGGACAAGGATCTCTAAATTTATCCTAAAAACAAACAAATAAAAGATCAACAATCAAAATCAATGAATTACATATACACATCAATTCCCTGGTGAATTCAGTGAATTAACCCTTGCTAACCTGGAAGCAGAAATCAGGCATGCGCCATCACCTTTCTTTAAAACTTAATTTTCATCGCAACTATTGATTATTTTCTAACAGGCTTAGTTTTTTGGACAGAGAATTTTCTCCTCTTTAATTTGATGTATCTTGCATATTTGTACAATGAAAATTGACAATGTGGTGTTATGCGAAAGAAAGATTTTTTTTGACGAGCCAGTATTAAAATTTTAGCGTTTTCATCCATAACTTTTCAACAAAAAGAGGTATTTGTTTAAATATGACATCATCTGTTAGCTTGAAATATTATGGTCGAAATCAATAAATTAGAATTGCCGGCGACAAATTTTATGACTCTAAAACCAAACAAAGAAGGTTAACACTACCTGTCTCGCCTATCTCTCAGTTAAACCTTACTATTAGCGTCAAAATAAGCGATAACACATTTTGATTTATGGTAACATGTTCAGAAAAGAATAATACACAAAACAACGTGCTGAAAAGAGATAGATACTTTCATAGAAGAGAAGTAAATAAAAATTGAAAAGAGACGACATTATTTTGAGGCGTTTTTTTCATCCAGCACGTTACTTTGTTGAACAAAAAGTGTGATATCTTTTGAACACATCTATCAATTTGCAATATCTAAACGTTATTATTTTTACAATGAATTGCTTTATTTATGTATATAGCTAAACATATTGTTTTGTATTTTTTAGTGATTTAATGACACTTTTTCGTAATAAATTAATTGATATTTCTAAAAGAAAATATTTCTTAATTTTCAATTTTTATTCTGGTCGTAAATGAAAACGGAAAAATTTGGTCTAAGCGTCGTTCTAATAATAAATTCTTTATAAATAAATGTTAATTTTTTGAAATTTTTAGGAATGAAACTGAATGAAATAAAAGAGTTTTTATTAGGCGTAAAATGACAGTCCGCGTGATCGTTAAAATCCCAGTTCTCGTCGGGTTAATATCACAATTGGATTCACTAGGGCAACAGTGGCTAGGTGGTATGCCAAAACAGGTCCTGGGACCTAATTCTTTAATGGTAGAAGAAGAAACAAGTCAATTCCTTGTATCTTAACAAAACAGAGCGAGACAGTCACAAAAAATACAAGTTCCAATCTCAATCAATGATCATATTTGAAGAACCTACAAACCAAGAAAGTGTAACTTACGATCCACTCACAAAAACTTGTGATTGAAAATGCTGATCATGTGAGTACAAAAGGAACCATTAATAAGGCCTCTATTAATCATACTTACGAATTGAAATAATGAAGACTGCACAAGTAAATCATGGGTGACAAGTGAGTGTGTTAAACGTACTGCATTGTTCAATTCTCTTTTAAGAGCAGATTTATGAGCGATTTTATCATTTGCTTCTAATATTTCATCTTTTTTATATGTTATATCTTTACATGCAATACCTGACACCCAAACAGGTGAATCACTGATTCCAGGCCAACAACTCTTCTCCGATGCCTGAAAGAATAAGAGTTAAATTAATTAGGTATGTTTTTCAACCTAGTTTGTAGTGAGCATTTTTAATTAATATTTTTTGTGAACAATGCATAAATAAAATAAATAGCTGAAATCGTAGCTGTAATAACAGCTACAATTTCAGCTATAGAATTCAGAATTCTATAGTGAATTCATTTGACAGAAATTTTGATTTTATTATTAATTTTTCATGAACAATGGGCATTTTTCACATTATAACCACACTGTCATTAAACACAACAAAAGTGATTCAGTAAAGTTGTAAATTCTATTAAGCTTTTTTTCATCTACGCTAACAAAGGTAACCTAATATTACATGAAAACATAATTTACGCAGTTTTAATGACTATGCTGTATTATTTACACAGTTAAAAACTGGTAAATGCAAAATACTATAAAATAAGATTAAAAAATTAAATTTAAATATAGAACAAACTGGCGTGACACACTCACATGACTTTTTCTTGCCAACGTAAGCACAAAAGTACAGCCCTCCATAAATTTCAGCAGACACGACACTTACTCTATCTTGTAGGGCATAAAAAATTTAGTAAATTAGGCATTTTTTAAAAAATTATAGTCAAAAATTGCTCAAATAAACTACTTCCAGTAGAATGATTTTGATGAAAGTGTTCGTGTTGGGTACCCTAGTGGTGCCTGACTTAAGTTCCAAGTTGGAATTTTGTATACATTCTAACCTTGTGATATTTTGTTCATGCGCGCGCGCGCACACACACAAATAGGTAAAAACATGTTTTTTTTTTTTTGGTTCAGGGGGTCTGAAAACGTGTATTTCCAGTAAAAACTCGAATTTTAAAAATGAAATCAATACTTTCCTTCCCTGAATATATATATAGGGGAACAGAAAGTAAAAACAATAATTTAGTAGGTTACGTTACACCATTATGCCATTGGCATTTTATGTGGCATATTTCCAGTTTAAAATTTATGGATGAACAAACTTTTGTGAACAGTTTGGGATAAATCAGATATTACAAGCCCATCAAGTTTATCAAAGCCAAAATCTGTTGTAAGGATAGTAATGTCAGTCAGGATTCATTGTATCAATTTACTCAGACAGGTCAGCTAGTAATCTTTATAACAACAATAAATATACAAACAATACTAATACAAACCGCATAAGACTGTACAAGTAGTTGTAACTGAAGAAAACTCTTCCGAATGTCGCAGTTACTCCAATGAACTAGTTTCTGTGCTTCTATAGAATCTAACTGCAAACCATCAGCCAATGCAATAAGCTGCAGCCATAGTCCTAGGTAAAATTATTGGCATAAGTCATTATTTTGAAATAAAAAACAAACTGACAATGTGAACATTAAAAATCCCTTTCACAAGACAATGCGTCTCATGGCTGATGCCAATTTTTAAAAAGGCTTACCTTTGACCTACGGCAAAAACCATTAGTAGTTAGCGATTTCTGTATCTACTCTTAAGAGGAATCGAATGACACTATTTTTGTTTCCGAATTCCGTCTTTGATCTCTTCCGGTCGAAAATGGAATGTAACCCAATGATTTCTGTATTTACTCTGAAAGAGGAATCGAATGACTATTTTTGTTTCAAAATAAGACTTTGATTTCTTGACTTCTGGTTTTGGGCCACTTTCGGTCCAACCGGAACTTCAAACCCAAGCCAGGTTCACTAATTGTTTGTGTAGATTATGAATACAAAAACCGTTTGTTGCTAATCTCTTGTAGTAACTAACTTTGATTTTTTCACTTCTGGTTTTGGGCCACTTCTGGTCAAAACTGGAACTTTAAACCCAATATAGGGCCACTTAACTTTTTGTGTGGATTACACATCCGAAAACCATTGGTTGTTTCTGTCTCTTTATAGTTTCTAATTTTTTGACTTACGGTTTTGGGCCACTTCTGGTCGACACCGGAACTTCAAACCCAATTTACGGCCACTTAACTGTTTGTGTGGATTACGAATCTGAAAACCGTTTGTTGCTATCTCTTATAGTTTCTGATATCTAGGTGTGACAGACGGAAAACAGAAGAAGAAAGATGAAAATTTTAAAAACTGCCACCAATAATACTATAATTTTTTATACCTCTGTAAAGAAAAAACTGCACTCAATCACTTAACAAATAAATAAAAATCTGGTGTGAAACACTCACGCAACTTTCTCTTGCCAATGCAAATAATTAACAATATAACCTAACATTAGTAATAAAACATTAGAAATAAACAAAAACTAACCTCGATAAACATAACCTAATTTTAATCGTGAGTGAAAGACGCAAAATGAAAATCAACCTCAGTTTAGCTTAAAAATATGGAAAAATCACTCTTTCACGCTAAACTAGGCTCTGTAGAGAAAAATGCTCTAAATAAAAGTTGTAGATCTTTTAATTTCCTATAAATTTGATAATACACACATTTTCATGAGAAAAAAAATCAGAAAATCGCTAATTACCGCTAAACTAAGCGTTATACGAAAAACTGTTTAAAATAAAGTTGTAGGATTTTAAATTCTTAACAACTCATATCATATACATTTTTGCGCTAAAATACATATTAAAGGTTCAATCTTAAAAATACGATTTTTTTATGAGAAAATAACCTCCACAAGAATTTCAGCCAACATGGCGCCTACCCTATCTTGTAAAGCATAAAAAATTTAGTAAATGACACAATTTTAAAGAAAATCATAGGAGACGTTTTCGAGAAAATCCCAAAAAAGTGAAACATGACACGAATAAATTACTACTTCCGGTTGACCAATTTTTATGAAAATGTTCATGTCAGGTCTGTTAGTAGTATCTTAACTTAAATTTCAAGTTTCAAGTTCGTACGATGTTCCGTTCTTGGGATATTTTGTTCACACAAACACACACACAGACATTAGTCTGTGTGTGTGTGTGAACGATAGATGGACATTGAACATTGATAGATGAACATAGCTTGTAGCGATCACGCTAAAAACATGTTTTTTGGGTTCAGGGGGTCTGAAAACGTGTAGATCCGGTGAAAACTCAATTTCGAAATATTGACATGAAAATAATACTTTCCTTCCTATATACAGTAATCCCTCGTTATCCGCGGGGGTTACGTTCCGGAGGGTTATCGCGGTTCGTAAAACCGCGGATAATGATACCTTATATGAACGAAAAGATGGGGGTTAAGTTCTGATGGAAAAGTCCTGTAGTCGCTTTAAGTGTTTAATAGTTTTAGGAACATTTTTCCATTATTATTATTATTATATTATTTTCTATGAATATTTAAAAAAATATATGTAGTACCGTACGCATACAAAATTTAAGTTGCTTTAAAATAGTTAATTATGGCTGTTTGCTTCCTCTTCTTTTCAAACTCCTTGTGGACTTCTTCGTATGGTATCATCAGCTCCTGGAGTCGTCTTTTGAATTGAAGGGCCCTTTCCATGATGGCATCCGCCTCCAAATCGTGATCAGCGAGCTGTGTTGCTGTGCTGATGATCTCGTAAATCGTTTGTGAAGAAATGCTTGACTTCGTTTCAGGATCATCAAACAAACAAAAAAAACTAACTTATTCGTACATATGTACGAATAAGTTAGTTTTGTACATACGTGTTTTGTTATGTACGAATAAGTACGTACGGAGCCCGGTACTCGGTGACACGCTCACTATAGAGTACGTGAAAATCTAGCTTGGCTCATGGTGGCTCTCACCATACTAGTGTTTAACTCAACATGATACGAACGACAAAACATATATTCAAACACGAAGGGTGACACATGTTTTCGGAATTGTACAACTTCCCCACCTTCCACCAATTACGGTGTACACAAGGTGAGATTACGTACGTATTTTAAGGTTTTAGGCCCAGAGACAAAGTCCGCGGATACCAAGGGATTAATGTATTCATATAGGCAGGAGAAAGTAAAAAGAGGTATGTAAATTCTTACCAAGCTTAGCAGCTGAAGGCAGGCTGAAAAATAATTTCAGTTGATTTAATCCTATCAACTTAGTCAAATGAGGTGCATTAATGTCATTCACAACCAGTACCAAGGGTCTTTTTGAAGAACTTACTAGATTGGTAATGGCTGCTACAAAACCTTCATCCTTGTCATTAAATAAGAGATCAGCCTGAAAATTACAAATTTTATGATATTATTACACAGTTTAATTACAATAATATAAATTACATAATGATTTACATTAAAATTTCTGGTAGCATTTCTCTTTTTTTTGCTATAACAGCCTTAGAGACAGCATAAATATCAAAAAGGTGGTTTCCGATTTTATCGTTATTATTTCCTATTAGCCCAGTAGTTCTTCATTTTATCTAAATGAACCTTTCGTCCTTTATCAGATACCGCTTCCTCTTGTGTTGTTTTTCCATTTTCAAAGCAATTTCCATCTCATTGATATGATGTCTAAAAGAGTTTTGTGAGCAAAACTGAAACTACGAGGGCCATCCGGAAAGTAGTACCCGTTTGTGAAATAAAGACACAGAAGTAAATATTAACAAATGTAAACATTTTTATTGAAAAGAGCATACCTTAAACTACTTCTCCACATAATCTCCAAGCAAATTTAAGCATTTGTCATAACGTGTGACGAGTTTTTGTATTCCAGCATCATATTCCTCCGCCGCCAGCCGATCGAAATACGTAGTCACACCTTCTTTAAGTTCTTCATCGCTGTCAAATCTTTTTCCCGCCAAAAACTCTTTAAGTTTTGTAAAGAGATGAAAATCTGAAGGGGCCAAGTCCGGGCTATACGGTGGATGGTCGAAAATTTCCCAATTGAATTGCTGCAGAAGTTGTTGTGTTATCCCCGCTGCATGAGGCCTGGCATTGTCATGGAGGAGAATGACGCCATCAGACAATAGACCTCTCCGTCGATTTTGTATTGCCCGCCGTAATTTCTTTAATGTTTCACAATACGCATTAGCGTTAATAGTGTCTCCACGGGCCATAAAATCAATAAGCAGTATACCACGTCGATCCCAGAAAATGGTTGCCATAAGTTTCCTGGTGGACAGAACAGTCTTGAATTGTTTTGGTTTCTTTGGTGAATGAGGATGATGCCACTCCATTGACTGTCGTTTACTCTCAGGTGAAGCATAACAAACCCACGTTTCATCACCAGTAACTATGCGATTCAAGAACGCGTCTGCTTCATCAGAATAACGTTCCAAAAATGTTAATGCAGCAGCCATACGCTTGGTTTTGTGATCATCTGTAAGCATGCGAGGGACCCACCTTGCGCAAATTTTTGAATAATGCAGATGGTCTTTGACAATTTCATGAAGAATTGTGCGAGAAACATTAGGGAAATGTTCACAGATGTCATCAATTGTAACGCGCCGATCGTGCCTCACGAATTCGTCTACTGACCTCAGCAGTTGATCTGTAATGACAGATGGTCTCCCTGAACGCTCATCGTCGCGTGTGTTCCCCCTCCCCAAGTTAAAATTACGACACCAGCGCCGAACAGATGACTCATCCATCACATCGTCTCCATACACTTCCTTTAATTGGCGATGAATATCACAAGGTCGAACGTTTCTTGCATTGAGAAATTTTATTACAGCCCTCACTTCACAACTGGCGGCGTTCTCAATTTTTTTAAACATTATGAACGGTCACAGAAACAAGACAGGCAATGCTAGCGTCGCGGAACTTACAACAGAGAAGGCAGACAAGCCACTGAAGCGATCTGACCTTGACCGGCGGCTGCTCGCCTCGTCAGCGCCTCATGCGGCGGAAACGGGTACTACTTTCCGGATGGCCCTCGTAGATGGATTCTTCAATGATTAGATAAAGGTTTAACAATGTTACCTACACATTTTTTAAGAGAAAACTTTTTAAGTGCAGCTTGCACTCTTTCTGAACCATGAACATAACTGAACTGTCATACATCACACACAGGAATGAAAGGTTATTTTTATTCAACTTCTTAATAGGAAAACCCAAATTTCTTTAATTTAGATTAGTTTAATTTAATACACATATAAGCCTAATCAGTGTAATATTTAAATACGGAACAACGCTTGACAAATGAGTAAAATTAAATAAAACATAAGTTTGTTTTATAAACTTTCAATAATAATTAACATTAAAAATCTTATGAGTATGTCGTAGTTAATATAAACCTACTTTGAAAATTAAAATTAAACTGTAAACATTTATGAAATACTAATTTATATAGTATTAACCCTGTTCACACTGATAATCAAATTTTAGATGATTCTGAATGGATTGTGGTTGGTGTGATAAAATATGCTTCCGCAAGGTCAGTATAAGTCGGAAACCGGTAAATATTGTACTCTTCTAATAGGGCATTCTTTAACGCATCTAATAGTTATTACAGAAATAGAATATCATAACAGGGAAAAATTTTATTCCCTCGGTAGTGTGTAGGTAGCATTGATGGTTTGGGAATTGTTTGTTTTGAATGGAAATGCGGGTAGCTCGTGTGTAAGTCAATGTACGAGTATATGCATGTTCTTTAGTTTGTGTTGAAGCTATGATGATTCTGTTTCGGTCTTTGCCCTTGAAAAGGAAAGACGAGTCCATTTTACTTTTCAGGAGGAGGTTTACCATCACAGAGGCAAAAAATTTGACACTGCGGGGTTGCAAAGGACATGTAACGGCTTCCTTCTAACCGCACCTACAGAATTTTTCAAAACACTTGGTTGTAGGGAAAAGAATTTTCTACATTGCTTTGCTTACAGCTGTAACCTAAATATAATAGTGGCTCTGTGACATCACCGTAAAGAATGTAAAAAACCATTCCTTCATGCTCCCTTGTGATGTGAAAATGGACTCATGTTGAACATTTTGTAACTTCGTCAAATATTTACGGAAATTTAAATAAAAAATAACATTTATTCCAGAAAACTCTTGTTTACAAAACATGTTTTATAAATTTTTTTGCTAAACTTAAATTTAAACCCGTTATAGTAAAAAATATAAACACAAAAATTTTCGCAGTTGAAAATTTTGCTCACCTAAACGCAAAGAATTATCAAGCAATTTTGTTGTAATTATATTCAAAAGGCGCGAACGTATCATATGAATCAACTGTAATATTTTCAGAATTTTTCATCAGTAGTGACATTAAATAAAACAGTTGTTTTTGAGCGTGCTTTGAATTTATAGTTTAACGAGTAACAGTCCGTTTCCAAAGGGTTAATAATAATTTATAGAGTATATTTGTTACAAATAATCTATGGTAAATACAAGAGCAAATCAAATATAAATGGTAATTTTGCTGTTGACTGTACCAAACACGTTCGGACCAGATGTGACGGTGAGCAGTTGTTGTTTTGTTGTTTAATCGTCATAAAATTTTTAGCAAATGAACGTGTTAAGCCTTCGGAAATTTTTACTCGTTTGCGGGCACAGTTTGGGGACACTACTCTGTCTAAGAATCGAGTTTATACGTGGGCCAGAGAATTTAGGGGTGGGCGAGAACGTGTTGAAAACGAAAGTCACCGTCGATGCCCAAGGTCAAGTCTCACAGATGACAACATTAGTGCCGTTCGAGAGCTTATTGAAGGTGATCGCCGGTTAACTGTTCAAGAAATCTCGTCAGAAATTGGTATCAGCTACGGGAGTGTTCAGTCTGCAATCACAGACCACCTTGGCTTCAGAAAGATTAGTGCTCGATGGATTCCGAAGTTGCTGCCCGGAAATCAAAAACAGGTCAGGTCGGAGATCGCCGGGAGACTTCTGCATCGATTTCAAGAAGATGGTGAAGATTTTTTGAGGCACATCGTCACATGTGATGAGACGTGGGTCCACCATTACACTCCCGAATCGAAAATGGCAAGTAAGGAGTGGCGAAGGAAGGATGAAGGCTGCCCAGTGAAAGCCAAAACTCGTCTCTCAGCCGGAAAAGTTCTTGCAACAATTTTTTTTGACTCAAGGGGAGTTCTACTCATTGATTTTCTTCACGATCAACGAACAGTGAATGCGGCTTACTACTGCCAGGTGCTACAGTCGGCAAAAACCAGTTACCGAAACAAAAGACGAGGTGTGCCCATTAGAGATGTCATCCTTCTCCATGACAACGCAAGGCCTCACACCGCATTGTTGACAAGGGATAAATTGGAAGAAATGGGCTGGGAAACTCTCGAACACCCTCCTTACAGTCCAGACTTGTCCCCTTGTGACTACTTTTTGTTTGCGCCTCTGAAAGAATCACTTGGAGGAAAACGATTTAAAAGCAATGAAGATGTCGAGAAGCACGTGCGCGATTGGTTGACAACCCTCCCTCAATCTTTTTATTAACAGGCAATATTCAAGCTTCCAAATCGGTGGCAGAAGTGTGTAGATAATGCAGGAGACTATATTGAAAAATGTTGAAGGTATAGTTTTGTATAATATTATTCAATAAATATAATTTTAAAAATTACGTTTATATTTGATTCGCCCTCGTATAAGTCATTACTTTTAATTTCAATGGAGTACTTAATTAATTTAATGAGCAAACTTTTAATTGGAATTTTCCTGAAGCATGTTTATTTTTACCAGTAAAATTATGGATCATAAAATTTCAAAAGTCATTTAATAAACCAATGCAGTACTTATTCTGATACTATGAATAGAATTAATAACTAATTAATAACTTACATCTTCAATGAGAATTAGTGATCTCTTCTTTGATTCTTGTTTAACTTCATCTTTATGTTTCTTCTTCTTCTTTTTCTTCTCTTTAACTTTACCTAAAAAGAAATTCACAGAATGTGCTAGAAAACAACTGTCAAACTAATAAACAGTAGTATAAACCAAAGTACATAAAAAAATTTATTCTTTTTTTTCTAGTCTGAAATAACTTGCACACCTTCAAACCTACGAGTTAAATTTTTTATCATTATATAAATGATACACTATTATACCTCTTTTTTTGCTTTTACGGCCTCATTGGACCAATTTAATCAAATTTAGAATACTTCTAGGTTCAGTTTTAGGATACTTACATTTTCCAAATAATTCTTCATATTTTGGGATCTGATCTATCTGATTTTATCTGTACACATCATTGACGATGGAGTTTGAGTTTTTTGATGAATCTTGTGTCTTTTTCTTTAAGCAACTTAAGCTTTTCACAGATTTTTCTAAAATATATTGCTGTACAATGTTAAGTTTTTGCATATCTTGCTTTCTTTTGGCCAACCACCTGGGAGGATTTTTCCATGAGTTAATTATAAAAATGAGTCGTTTAGTTACTCAATTGTCCGGTATTCTAAGTAAATGTCTGAAGAAAGAAATTAGTTTCTTCCGCGTGATGTCAGTAATTGGCTTGATTTCATGGTAGAGTTCAGAATTAGATCTATAGGGTGATTCAAAAAGAGCGCCGGTTTTTAAACGGCTGGAAAATTTTTGTTTATCGGTTGGCAACATTGTTTGACCTCATTTCTATTTCGGAGAACATTCCGATTGACGATTCAGTTGTAGTTTCTCTTGTTCGCAGTGTAGTACTCTCGCAGTCTGTGTCTAACCATGGAGAAGTTTACTATTGCGCAACGAGTGTTAATCGTCAAAACATTTTACCAGAGTGGAGAGAGTTATGCGGCTACTGTCAGGTGACTTCGCGGTACTCTAGGACGTAATGAAGCACCGAATGAATCAACAGTCGACCTTAAAAGTTCTGGACGTCGTCGTTCTGGCCGAACTGAGCAGAACGTTGCGTTGGTTCGTGACAGTGTGGCTGTTAGCCCAGCAAAATCAATACGTCGCCGTTCTCAACAATTGGGTTTAAGATGTTCTTCTGTACGGAGAATTCTTCGGTACGATCTCCAATATCACCCGTATAAAATTCAGTTGACGCAACATTTGAAAGTGGCAGACCACCAGAAGAGACGACAGTTTGTTGACTGGGTATTGAGAAAACGGCAGGCTGATGACACCTTCGCAAACAAACTCATTTTAAGTGATGAGGCGCACTTCCACTTAAACGGTTTTGTTAATAAACCGAACTGCCGTATGTGGGGTTTAGAAAACCCTCGCGTGGTTAATGAAAGGGAAATGTAAGCACAGCGAGTGACAGTTTGGTGCGCCTTTTGGTCGGGCGGTGTCATCGGCCCGTACTTTTTGAAAATCAAGAAGGGCAAGCCGTGACAGTAAATGGAGATCGATACCGTACGACGATTAGGGAGTTTTTGTGGCGTCATTTGGATGGAATGGACATTGATGAGTTGTGGTTTCAGCAGGATGGTGCCACCTGTCACGCTGCACGAGAAACAATGTTGTTGCTCCGTGAACCGTTCCAGAATCGCATCATTTCTCGTAATTCCGACCATCAAAGGCCACCAAGGTCGTGTGACTTGACGCCTTGTGACTTTCATCTTTGGGGTCATCTGAATTCATTAGTGTATGCCAATAAACCCCTAAACATCAATGACTTGAAGGAGGAAATTCGACGGGTTATCGGGCAAATGGAAGTCGAAACTTGTCGTGCAGTAATATCCAATTTCATGGACCGAGTTGATGGGTGTCAGCGCAGTAGAGGAAGACACATGCATGACATCATTTTTCATACATAAAATCGGAAGGTAAGATGAACTTGTTGATGTATTTATTTTCAGTTTTTCAATAAAATAAATCTCTTAATTTGATATATCAAAACCGGCGCTCTTTTTGAATCACCCTATATTATTATACCTCATTTATAATACCATATTTACTGTAACTGTTTCTACAAACAATAAATTCTGCATTGGTTGAAATACCTGTTACAGACACTGAAGTCACAAGATTGCCTTTTGCGTATGGATGGACTGTGAGGAAGGGAAGTGAAAAATTGACAGTGCTGCCAACCTCAACAGTGCGATACTACTCGTACATTTCACTACCGTGCAGTTTCTACATACATTTTGTAAGCGTGGTTAAATCCGAGAGAATTTTCTTCAGAAACCTTATAAACAATAAATCTGACCTGTAATACTGCCTATAGCTTAATTACATGACTAGAAATGTTTGTTTTACTTTAATTACCAGCTACCTTATTCCATTAGAACAAATTTTCTACGAATATATCGCCTTCTTTATGATCGCTTTCACCGGCATCTTCACTACCAGTCTTGCTAGTCTACCTAACCGCTTCCTTTTTTACCAGGTATCAACAAAACTGTTGAAGAATAGCTTCTTAATATCTTTAATTTCCTTCTTTATTTTACGAATTGTGGAAAGAGAAACATCTCAGTAATTAGCCACTCACTCATGGCTTTTGTTAAGAGGCAGTAAGAGGCATTTTTGTTTAGCTTCAACTTCACAGCATTTTATTATACTGCATATTAGATTTAGTTCAGCACTGTGAATAGTCTGCCCACATTTTCGAAAAACTAACATTTCTGTTTACAGTAACAAACAGTTATGCCTATATTTGTACCGTTAACCTACAAAAGGTTCCATGATATACTGTATAGGCTATGCTCTGGGTATAGTAAAAGTTGCTATGTTTGTTGTACTGAAATTAAAGCAGTCGCGCATGCGCACTGATGCTGTTCCCCCTGTACCCCTCGTTGCAAACTCGTGACTCAAGTGACTATAATAAGGTATTCCATTTGATTAAGTAATTTTTGGCACTCTAACCAATAAAAATAAGAGATTATTTTTATACTTATGCAAAAGTGTTTTGGAGATGAAAAACCAAATTTAGTTACTAACTTACCTTTTTGAAAGAAGTTCTTTAGAACTTGAGGGTGTTCAACTTGATGAGACTGAGTTGCCTCTGACAAATCAGTCAAAACTCTTTTACCATTGCGATTACATGAAGCATTAACTTCAAACACCTGACAAAAATTAACAGACATTTAACTCAGTGATATACTTTTATTGGTGCTAAACAAAAATCAACCATTTCTACAGCTAAATCATAAATACCGAACTAAAGCTCGAGTCGGAAATAATTTAACATTATTATTATGCCAAACTGTTTTTAATTCACAATTGTCACCAACAAGCTTAGAAGTTGAAGTGATTATATTTCAATTTTAAAATCCTAACACTTAGCCTGCTGAGTCATTATGTACTATTCTATTCACTCCAGTGTACCCTATTTCTGTAAAATGTCAAGTTTTTGAAATCACGCAGTAAATGTTGTATTATAGTTATAAATTTGGTACTTACATGGTTTTATTCTATGGAATTTTTTCTTTAAAATGGTGTAATGCACTATACACTATGTTAAGTTATTAAAACACTATAGTCAATTACAATTCATTGGTTTTTGACATTTTCACCGCACATAAATTATGTATTCATAAATCTATGTATTCCGATATTTCTTTATCGGTTAGACGATCCATGTTAAAAACAAACACTATACACAAAAATAAAGAAAAAGAATCGAAATTAGTTTATGAAATCACAGTTAGATCACGACAACAACGCAAGATGTACAAACAATGCGGACACGCTACGATGTAAACAAACAGACATAACCTACGCGCTTGATTTGACCACATTGTACATGAAATACAAAGAAACTAAAAGTTAAACAGAGACATCTAACGGAAGCACTAAAATATCTAAACTATTCGTTCAAAGCGATGTATCGTCATCATATAGCGACGTAGTCCAATTATAAACAACTAAAAATGGTCGTCGTCATAAATATGACGACATCCACAGAAATCACAAAACTTTGTCCGTCGCCAATTGACGACGCTCGCAGGCTAAGTGATAATATTAACTAAACAGAAAATTCAATAAGCTTACCTCTCAAAGAATAATGCTTAAACTGGAAAAAAGGAATGATGAAAAAGACTAGTAAGGATTTTATTTGTTTGCAAGCTGATATGAACAAAATAAAATCATAAAACTGAAATCATATACAAACTGATGAATCTACTTACCTTATACCCCAATTCATTAGCGATTGCAAAAACTGCACTTGTTTTACCACAACCATTTGGTCCATAAATTATACAGCTGCTACCTTGGGAATTTGACTGCTCATCAGAACCAGAATCAACAAAATCCTCTCCACTGCTATCTCCATCTGCTCAAGCACAAACATACAAAAGAAGATTACGTCAGATATATTGTTATTGTTATTAGGCAAACAAAAAATTTAAACTAGGTTATTTTCTTATTTTTTTGTAAATCTAGGAAGCTTTTAACAAATGTCAAAACAAAATAAATTATAAAAAAACAAATTATACCACTGAACTCACAATTAAAACAGAGTTAGAACACATCGTACTACCCAACTCCTATTTTTATTATAAAATTAAGTTGACTCCAAAATTACTGGCAAAGTTGAAAACCAGCAAAACTAAAAGAAGCCTGTGTATAGAACACTGCCAATTAACTTTTTAAGTAAAGCCATTTTTTTATATTTTAGGTGTACATTTATTACTTTACAGACAAGTTGCATAAACTGCTTACATGAGGTTAAATAATTATTTAACATCAAACTCCAATACTAACTTACAATCAGTATTAATTTACCACCTATTTCATTTACATGAGTATAATTACTCAAAAATTTACACTTTACTCTGATTTTTGTTAAAGTTTCAATTCTATCTATTCTCTCTCTCTCTTCTTCTTCAGCTTTTCCCTTCCTCAGGGGTCGCTGTTCCTTATTCTTCTACTCCACTCTCTCCGATCCACCACATCCTCCTCGCTCAGGCCCTTCTCCCTCAGGTCGTACGCCACGGCGTCTCTCCATCTTCTCCGGGGTCTCCCCCTCCCTCTCACCCCATCCACCACCAATCCATCCACAACCCTCCCCACATACTCCTCCTCCCTACGCATCAAATGTCCATACCACTGCAGTCTTCGTTCCTGAACCTTCTTGGACACTTCTATCACTCCCACAGACTCCCTTATTACCTCATTCCGTATCCTATCTTTCCTAGTCTTTCCCTGCATCCACCTCAACATCCTCATTTCCGCAACCTCCAACTTATTTCCCTGTCTCCTCGTCATAGGCCAAGTCTCACTACCATATAACAATGCCGGTCTAATCACTGTCTTATATATCTTTCCCTTCATTTCTGTCCCAATCCTTCTGTCACACAATACACCTGTCGTTCGCCTCCAGTTATTCCATCCAGCTTGTATTCTATGGTTAATTTCCTCCTCCAGTCCTCCACTCTCGGTGAGGCATGAACCAAGGTACTTGAAACACTTTACCCTTCTCACCACTTCATTCAGCAAACACACCCCTCCACTCTTATCCTCACCTCCAAACCATAGGTATTCAGTCTTTTCCCTGCTGATCCTCAGGCCTCCCTCCTCTAATACCTCTCTCCAACTTTCCAGTTTTCTCTCCACTATATCCCTGGTTTCTCCCACCAGCACAATGTCATCCGCAAAAAGCATTGTCCAGGGTGCCTGCTCTCTCACCCCTTCAGTAAGTGTATCCATAACCAAGTTGAATAGATATGGGCTTAAAGCAGAGCCTTGATGCAGACCCACAGTCACTGGAAAACTCTCTGTTACTCCCACACAGGTTCTTACTCTGGTGCCCACTCCATCATACATGTCCTTCACCAATCTTACATACCTCTCAGACACCCCCTTCATCCTCATGCATCTCCATAGTTCCTCTCTTGGGACGGTATCATAGGCCTTCTCAAGGTCTATAAATACCAGGTGCAGGTCCCTTTTCTTCTGGCCATATTTCTCCAGCAATTGCCTTAAGGCAAAAAGTGCATCAGTCGTGCTTCTTCCCGGCATAAAACCATACTGTTCCTCACCCATCACCGTCTCCTCCCTCACTCTTTTGTCTACTATTCTCTCCCATAACTTTAGTGTGTGTGACATTAACTTAATCCCTCTGTAATTTTTGCATTCTTGGATATCACCTTTCTCTTTATATATTATGAATATATATTATTTTTATTTTATCATCAGTTATATTATGAATATATATTATTTTTATTTTATCATCAGTTATGTTATATTACAAGCTTTTCTAGTCCATTCAATTCTATCTATTAACAAATATTTTAAGGTGAAGTTACATAATTTTTAGTTTCTGTTGACCTCTTAAAGAAAATATCCATTGCATCTAATGATCTACATTTTATGCCCATAACAGACAGGTGTAATGTCAAATTATTTACACTCAATCAGTTTGTTGCAGGGCTAAAATAAATAGTTCTGTTTCTTATCACATGGTCAGGCAATTCAAATGACTGAATCATTTAGGAACAAAAGAGGTAGAGGTGCAAAAGACACTAATTGGAGTTGTCTCCTCTGAAAGTAATGAATATCATTATACAGCCAGACCCTGTAGTGAATGAAATGAAGATGTCATTTGCAGAGTGGAAAATATGTGCTTTTCAGAGGGCCCAGCATGCTGATAAGCGTACTTTTCCATTCAGTGAGGAAGGCAACTGTAAACCACCTCACTTCTCGATTTACTTAGTAAAACCTCTACAGGTTCAAACCAGCCTTTTGCCTGATGACCTTAACGATCTACATTCATACCAATTTTTAAGCACGTGTGTAAAAAATATTCTTAAATTCTAAAAGCCCCAATTGGAGCACTATAGTCAACTTTCAGTCTTTAGCAGATCATTTGATTTGTTTTCTTCTGTTTCACATCTTTTATATATTCTCAGATCTGGCCCTCCTCTGCTCATCAGTTATGTTATATTACAAGCTTTTCTAGTTATTAGTGGCAATTGAATTTTTGGGTCCTCGAGTATAGATCCATCCTCCATTCTCATCTTAGAATCATGTTGAACGTTATATTCCCAGGGTGTTAAGATCATTGTTTATCTTCTGTAGCCAGCCATTCTGTGATTTGTATTGCATGAGCTGATTGAGAAGTTTCTTGATAAGCCTTGTTTCTGGCATACTGATTACTGACTGAAGAATGACAATCGTATTTTTCTCATTGCATCTGTTATCTGTCCGTTTAAATATAATATAAATTTCATTAATCTTTCCAGCTGCTTTGAATCTTATTAAAATTTATATTATATAAAATAGAATTGATTTAAAATAGCAAGATATAAAATAAAAATTTATTTTTGAATTCTTAAATTACCTAATCGTTCACAACGTCGATTTTTTAGTGACTCCATCCAATACTTAAGTTTTTCAATACAATCACCATTGCCAATGAAATCACTACTTTTCCTGGGTTTATATACATCTGGCCAAATATCAGAATTAGCAGCAGCTTCTCTCATATCTTTAATAGTCTTCCAATGTTCACCTACTTCAAATGTTTTTTTCTAATAAAAACAAAGAAATAAACAATTACAAAAAAAAATCAGTTTCATACAAATCACACTACATACATAAATTTTTAATGATAGGCTATGATTCCAATATACAGTAAAATTCAGTTATAACAAGGTCGGTTGTAAAAAAAACATTCAGTACTAACGTGTGAAAATAGAAAATTTGGTTGGTTTTATAAATGTTATTAACACATTGTTAAGTCTAATAAATGAAATAAATAAATAATAATAATTTATTTATTCCCATAATATTACACATTACACAAAAAATAAATTACGATAATACAAAATTTCTTGCAATAAACTACTATCCTATTACGCTAGAGGTGGTGGAAATTACCCCATCCAACTATGGACAAAACTATGTACTAGGATGGGTTAATATAATGAATGTACTAGGATGGGTTAGGATGGGATAATATAATGAACATGGAATCCGGTAACTAACGAATCATCTTCCTTGAAATAAGAATAGACAAAAATGTTCTGTGAAATAAAAAACAAACAGTTTTGCGATAAGTACATATTAAATTTTGGGAATCACCTCATCACAGATTTTTGGAAGTACTGTGCACACTTGAAACACTTTTTTTTTAAGTTGCATCGACATCTGCAGTCATTAGCAACTACTTTGTTTTTCTCTACATTGGTACGTTGGGGAGTTATCGGTAAATTGCTGTATTATCCTGATCGCCTCAGCCCAGACCTACCGGGAATTGAACCCAACGCTACCTGTTTTATGCCTACAACAGCTGACAACAAAACTTCACCAACCGTTTGGCCCCGGAGGTAGTGTAAAAGATTTTTATTTATAATTTTTTACTTAATTAAGTATTTACACTAATATTCGTTATTCCAGTAATTGGCTGGGCACATAAGATAATACAGTAGCGTACTACATAGATATTGAGGCGTATAGGCCCATTCAGTTACAACGAATAAATAATGCCATCCCTTGAAGTTCGTTATAACCAAATTTTACTGTATTTTGAAAACTATACAGATTAAATCTTTTTTTTCTGAAAAATCCATTTTTCGTGAAACAGGAAATGTTAATTAAAGGTCTCGAAGCCTGAAGTGTTAACACCATAATTTTCAGATCGTGTTAAGCAGTCTCTGCTCCGATCTCCCGGTAAATCACTTTATCGATAGTCTCATCAGCTTGGGGCATCTTACTCAACATGCCCGAGAGCCACCAAACATCTGAACTTGCGGCCATACCGAGTTCAAGTAATCCAAGAACTGCATAAATAAAAGAGTTTCATTATTCATTGAGTATTTGAGTTCTGACTTACATGAATAACCCTGTATTTACAAGATTAAGGAATACAACATGCAAGAAGAAATAAAATTTAATTACGGTATCAATAACAACATAAAACTTTCTAAACATAGACACAAACTTACAATCTTTTTTAGTTGTTTAATAATTTCTTTTTGATCACCAACTCTAACCAGAACTTGTTTACTATTGTTTGATTTATCTGAAGAAGTCGCTGGCTCAACCTTACTTGACAATGAAGACCACGTAATCGACAAAGAAGCAATATCATAACATGGTGCTGGAAGTAATTTTATGGTTGTCGCAGGTAAATTCCAGATTATGTGAAGAGGATTACGTTGTTGTACATGACTAATCTTTGGGAATGGTGCTAATGATCCCAATATCTTTTCACTGCAACAATTTTTTAAAAGAAAAATAATATTATTTTCAAATGTTTTAAAGAAACGAACGTTGGATATGTCAACACTTTTAAAACTACAAAAAATAATTAAATATAACATAAATATGGCTTCAGAATGATAAACTCAACGTCAAACAAATGTTTAGACAATGAGATAGTGCAGTAATTATTTTAAGTCACATCAGTGACTATGAAAATGCTCAAATCAAAAGATAACCAAATCCAAATTATAAATATGAAACTAGGAACTTCAAGCAAGTCATAATAATAATTTCTCTGCTTAAACTATCTGTAGAAAATTTTATTGATAGAATCATATAAACTATAAAGAACTACAAAGAAAAATATTCCTACTGTCATTGATCCATGTACAAGATGAACGCATTAAAATTATTCCCACCGATAAAGTTAATGGTGGATATAAACTATTTCATTTAATTATTAAAGCCATGAGCTAAAACCATCATGTAAATTATAAGAAAAAATTTGGACTTTAAGAAAGTATTATCATCCCACATTATTTTCAGAAAGGTATCAAATTGTATCAAATAGTAAACATATTAAAATATATTTTAAAGGTTTTTTCTTATTATTACTTTCTCTTGCCCTATATGAATAAATAAGAAAGGAAAATACTGTTTACATGTCGATTTTTCACCAGAAATACATGTTTTCAGATTCTCTGAACACCAAAAAAAAAAGGTTTACTCAACTGGTTTATGTGTGTGTCTGTACATGAACAAAATATCTCAAGAATGGAATAACATATGAAGTTCAAACTTGAAACTTAAGATAGGTACCACTACGAAAACCTGACAGGCACATTTTCATCAAAATTGGTCAAGTAGTAGTTTATTCATTGAAATTTTTCACAATTTTCTCAAACAGCTCCTCTGATTTTGTTTAACATCGCTTCCTTTGCTACATTTTAGGTGCTCTACAAGATAGGGTAAGCACCATGTCTGTAGAAATACATGGGGGACTGTGCCGTCACAATAAAAAAATCATTTTTTTAAGTTTACTGCCTTAATATTAACTTTAAAAATTAAGTACTAATCAAAAGTGTATGTAATCAAAGTAGCAGAGAATTGAAAAACCTACAACTTTAGTTTCAAACTTTTTTTCCAAAACACTTAGTTAAGCATCAATTAGTGATTTTTCATATCTCCTCATTAAAATCAGTAAAAAATGGGTTTTGTTAAGACCGCCATCTAATGCAGCTTACAAAAAAAAGAGTATTTACAACCAAAGTTATAGAAAATTAAAAAACCTACATCTTCTATATCAAGAATTTTTTTTTACATTGTAAGCAATATAGAAGGTTAGGGTAATTAATGATTTTCGGTATTTTGAAAGTTAAAAAGAGGTTGATTTTCATTTTACATTGTTTATTAATGATTACGAATTGGTTATATTTTTCATTATTTGCAATGGCAATAGAAAGTTGTGTGAGTGTTTCAAACTAGATTTTTTACTTTCACTTCCCAGAGGTAGAGATCTAAGTGACACTAATCAGAGCTGTTGTTTAGGTTAACAGCCGAAAGGCTGGTTTGAACCTCCAGAGGTTTTACTAAGTAAAAGCGAGGAGTGAGATGGTTTACAATTGCCTTCCTCACCGAGTTGAAAGAGTATGCTTATCAGCATGCCAGGCCCTCCGAAAAGCACCCACTTTCCACCCTGCAAATGATACCTTCACTTCATTCATCACAGGGTCTGGCTGTATAGTGAAATTCATTACTCTCAGAGGAGATAAATCAGACTAGTGTCTTTTACTCCACTACCTCTTTGGTTCTTAATTAGTTCAGCCATATAATTCGCTAACTATGTGATAAGAAATAGAACTATTTTTTGAAGCCCTGGAACCAACAGATTGAGTGCAATTAATTTAACACTCCACCTACCCGGTATGGGCAATAATCAGAGTTATCTTCTCTGTAAGTAATGAATTACACATCCTGATCCTGTTGTAAATGAAGTGAAAGTATAATTGGCAGAGTGGAAAGTGAGTGCTTTTCAGAAGGGTTGGAGTTCTGATAAATTTTCATACTATTCAAACCAGTAAAGGAAGACAAAGGTTAACTAAATTAATCCTCATTTTATACCGTAAAAACGTTTAGGCATTTACCCCAGTCATTCGGCTGTTGATGTAAACACACGTTTTCGCTTACCAATTTCTAGAATGACTTATTAAACATGTGATATACACTCTAGATATGTAGAGACCGATAAATTTAAAAATGTTAAATGGTCGCCTCCATTGCCCAGTGGTTAGCATGCTACATTTCAAAGCAGAGGTCCTGGCTTAGTTTCCTGACTAGGGTCTGAAGAATTATTACACGTTCAAACCCACCACAGTTCCTCAACCCAAAGTAATCGCTAGTAATCAAAATATTGATACGAGGGTCATTCGTAAAATAAGGTTCCCTAAGCTGCCGAGACTGAATGCAATGTGCTGGGAGAAATCTGGCAACACTGTCTTACTCATCAGCTCTCCCTCTCTTTTTCCGCACCACTCCCGCCTCGCTACGTCGATCAGTGCCGGCCTAGCAGCCTTTGAAGATGGAGTTCCCTATCGCTGTTACCGCCAGATGCGAAATTCGCGCTGTGATACATTTTTTAAATGCAAAACAGATTTCACCTATTAACATTCATCATGGAACAACAGTAAACTCTGACAGATATTGCGACACATTAAGAAAACTCAGACGCGCGATCCAGAACTGCCGGAGAGGAAGATTGTCCAGTGGCGTGAGGCTTCTCCATGACAACGCTCGACCTCATATCTCCCACCAAACTCAAGAACTGGTGACAGATTTTGGCTGGACTGTTGTGCCCCCCCCCCTACAGCCCGGACCTAGCCCCAAGTAATTATCACTTATTCCCAAAATTAAAGGAATACTTGGGTGGCCTACGCTTCAGTACCGATGATGAAGTCAAGGAAGAGGTTACTTGATTCCTCAAAGGATTGGCGGCAGAATTCTACAACATGGGGATAGAAAAGTTGGAGCATCGTCTGAAAAAGTTTTTGGACAGAAACGGCGATTATGTAGAAAAATAGCGTAAGTTTTAAGCTTTAAATTGATGTATAACACTAAGATAAAAAATATAGCTGTCTATTTTTAAAAATCATGGGAACCTTATTTTACGAATGACCCTCGTATGACTTTAAAATTATTAATTATTAATATTTAATCAAATAAAATAGATATCTTCAAAATTATTTACCTTTGACTGTTTTCAGATTTCTGCCTGATAACATCTGGAATTCCGCTTTCTAAAAATTTTTGTCTCGCTTTTAAAACAGCTGGATCAATTATAGGTTTAACTATATCTTTTGTGGACCTCCCTAAAAATTTTGCCATTAAAGTAGCTCCTAAAAAAATAGAAAATAAAATAAAGCAATACACTTATATAACAAAAAACTTATATAAAACAAAAAAAGAAAATATTTTAAAAACAGGTGTTCTGAAATCAAACCTCTATATTTAATGTATAAACATCATTTTGAAAAGCTAAAAGAGTACAATGGCTAAATCAATTTATCTCAAAATTTTAGTTTGTAACAATTTTTGGAACTTTTGATATTCCAATAAATTTATGTCTCAATTTTTCTTGGAGTTTCAAAGAATAATTTGGTACAACTCTTATTAAAAGTGGTTGAGCAGTTTTCAAGTTTACAACAGACAAACATAAATACATACACAACTTGACCAATAAATACCGGGTATCTTAAGAAGAGGTTGCTTTTTTTGAATTAATATGCCGGACGTATCGCACGCTGTCGTTGGATACGTTCTCTTGTTAATGACAACGGTGTTGAAATATTGGATCGTATTTATTTCAGTGACGAAGCATGATTCCACTTGGATGGTTACATCAACAGCCAAAACTGCCGAATATGGAGTGCTCATAATCCTCACACATTTCATGAACGTCCACTACACGCACGTAAAATTGGTGTTTGGTATGCGATCTCCCGGTGTCGGATTGTTGGGCCTTTATTTTTTGACACATCTGTAGATGGTGTGGTGTACCGCAACTTAATTGAACAATTTATAGCGTTGTAGAATTGCACGATCGAGATTGTTGGTTTCAGCAGGATAACGCAACGTTCCATACTTCTACTGAAACGCTGAATATGTTACGAGAATATTTTGCCCATCATGTGATATCAAAAGGATTGTGGCCACCAAGATCCCCAGATCTTACTCCTGCGGAATTTAAAGAGTAAGGTTTTTAAAAACAATCCTCATACAATTGCAGAATTGAAGGCTAATATTGAAAGTGAGATTACAAACATTAATGAGCAAACACTACGAAAAGTGGCTGCAAATGTTATGAAACGTGTCCGAACTTGCATTACAAAGCAGAGGAAGTCATTTTGAACATTTATTGTAAAGTTTTAAAGGTAATCTGAATGTTATAAAGGTAATAATTTCATACCGTATAATTTGTAATTACTTAATGTAATAAATTAGCGTTCTCAAACTTCGAAGTGCGTCCTTTTTGAAACACCCGTTATATATTCACACAGGCAAGAAAGAGTAAAATAATATACTACTACATGACTTAAATAAATAATAGAGCTACAAGATAATATCATATACTATATGATAATACTGTATTATTTACCAGAAGGAGATTTCTTATTTTGTGTTGTTTTAGAATTATTGGATGACGATCCTTTAGCTGGTGCACATTTAACCTCTATTACATCATCACTAGAACTGTCATCACCCAGTTTACTGGAACCTGAAATTAAAAAAGTTTTAACTGTCTCTGTATTTATGAAAATTTTTTTCAAAACCTCAGATGGACAAAATATTTCAAATCTTTCATTTCATTTTTCTGATGATTACAAATTTTGAAGGGTATAACGAAAAGTAAAAAGAATCTAATTTTTTTTTTATTTTGTGAGTAGCTAAACAGTACTGCTCATTGTTTAAAAATGCAATCTAATCATATTGTGGGAAAATATACAACAAATCATGAATTATCAAGAATTTCAAAATTTTCAACAACTGATTTTCCCCCAGTATCACTAATAACATTGAATTTTTAATGAATTTACATTCATACGCCTATATAATATAGAAGAACCCACCAAATACACATTAGATGGCTCTTTGCCAGATTATAACAAAAGGTAACAAGATCCCTTTCAGATGTTGTGTAACCATCATCAGGTATAATACAAATATATAAATGCATGCTCACTTTCAGAAAATTATAAACCAATATTTTTTAACTAAATTAGTAATTAAAAAGGTTACTAAACTGTGAACTCCGCTTTTAAGTACTCCATACTATATGGTATTGTATCACAATGGGGATTGGTAGAACGGCTTTTTTTCGTTTGGATAGTACGTTTTTCTATATTTGTCTTTGTTTACATTTTGCAACAAATGTTGTAGATAGTTAAACATTTAAAACGTACGTATTCTGTGCAAGAAAACAGCATCAAAATCTGGTCAAAATTATTGTCCTTAATAATTGCATTAATAATAATACTGTCTCTCCATAACAGGCAGATGGAGTGTTAAATTTTTTACACTCTATCTGCTACTTCCAGGGCCACAAAAAATAGTTCTGTTTCTTATCATATGGTTAGCCAATTACATGACTGAAGCATTTACGAACAAAAGAGGTAGAGGTGTAAAAGACACTAGTCAGAGTTATCTCCTCTGAGAGTAATGAGTTTCATTATACAGCCAGACCCAGTGGTGAATGAAGTGAAAGAATAATTTGCAGGGTAGAAGGTAAATGCTTTTCAGAGGGCTGGGCATGCTGATATGCATACTTTTCTACTAAGTGAACAAGGCAAAACCACCCCACTCCTCATTTTATTAAGTAAAACCTGTAGAGGTTCAAACCAGACTTTCAGCAGATGACCTAAAAAACAATAAATTATAATTTAGTCCCTGTTTTCACTAACCTTAATCCTTTTAATGGTGCTGTAATATAATATTTTCATAATTTTTATTTTACTTACAAGATTTTGGTGGATCATTCATTATCAAAGAATATTTTATGAAACTGAAACTAGACGTCAAAACACAATTATTAAAGAATAAATATAAGGATTTTCAAACAAAGAAAAAATACAATATACTGAAGTGGAGTGAAGAAAGAAAATATTTTCGGAACTAATAAAGAAAACTGAAACTTCAAATCAAGAACTCAATAAAAAAGTTGTAGAATTTTAAATTCTCTACATTTTTTATTATATACATTTTCGCGCTATAATACATATTAAAGCCGTAATCTTAAAAAAACACTTTTTTTACGTAAAAACACCCTCACCAAGAATTTCAGCAAACATGGCGCCTACCCTATCTTGTAGAGAATAAAAAATTGAGTAAAACAGGTGATTTTAAAAAAAATTGTAGGACCAGTTTTTGAGAAAATCGCAAAAAAGTGAAAAATTATACGAATAAACTACTACTTCCGGTCGACCGATTTTGATGAAAATGTTCGTGTTGGGTCCGGTAGTGATATGTAACTTAAGTTTCAAGTTTCAAGTTCGTACAATGTTCCGTTCTTGAGATATTCTGTTCACACACAGACCAATTGCTAAAAACATGTTTTTTGGGTTCAGGGGGTCTGAAAACGTGTAGATCCGGTGAAAACTCGATTTCGAAAAATTGACATGAAAACAATACTTTCCTTCCTATATATTCATATAGGCAAGAGAAAGTAAAAATAATAATAATAATAAATAAAATATAATATAAATATATAAAATTTCGGAACTGATAAAGAAAACTGAAACTTCAAATCAAGAACTCAAGCAAGAAAATTAATGAAAAATATGCATGATTACAGTAGGCCTAAGTTGATTGAAAAATTGAAACTGAATTTAATTTGTTAATTTGTTTAAATTTTATTCTTCAGCTATTTATATTAACATACACATATTCAAAAAAAAAAATTAAAAATTGAAATTAGTAAATTTTATAAAATATCTATAAACTCTGATGATGGAGGATCCACTGAAACTTAGATAACTAAAATACAAAATAGAAAAATGGTTCCCATTACAGTTACAAACTGAAGGATGCATTTCAAAGATTTATTTATATTTACTCTACGCAGGTTATTTTAGAAGAAAGAAAACTTTTCCTTATAGAGATTATGCCAAGTGCTCTGATTACTATTAGATCACCAGAGATCTCATAAATGGTCTGCAATATGAAAAATACATAAATACACACCATCATCTATTTCTAGAACTTAAATAACTACTTAACCAATGTACCAGTAGGTTTCTTTTTAGTTGATGATGTCCCATTAGATAATTTTTTGTATTTATTTCCAAGAAATACTTTTTTCTCATTTCCATTACATTTTTTCGCTTTAAGTTTATTTTCCTTCGCCCCTTTTGAATTATGACTATCATCACAAAATTCCGAGTCATTGTCATCGCTATGAATAACTGGAAAAATAATTCACAAAATAAAATAAATTATTACAAGCACAGTATCTCTGATAACAATTTATTGAACCATGTTAGTAATAGATGACCAGATTAAAATCATTACTGTTTTTTACAATGCAAAAACTGCCCCTTCATGCTAGTATCTTTACACAACATAAAATTTGGTACCTGAAGATTTCTTTTCCATAGATTGCATCCTGTTAAATAATTCTATAAATTTGTTACCAAGGACAATTTTTTTCTCAACCTCTTCTGCAAATTTATTCCTTTTTAATTTTACTCCCTTGTCATCTTTTGTAACATGAATATTATTCAGAGACACGTTACTCCCAATAACTGAAAAAATAAACAATTTTGTTTCTTGAGTTTTGAAGATTGGAAACAAGGCACAACAAATGTCAAGAATTGTTTTGTGTTATTTAAAGTTGCATCAACAGTTTGATTACTGGCGACTACAGTAGGTTATTTAGCTTTAATGATGGGTTTTGACTTGTAATAGTTTCCAGACCCTAGCTGGGAATCGAAACCGTAACCTCTGCGTAGTATGCTAACGCGCTGCCACTAAATTACAGAGACAGCCTCTAGAAATTCATTAGCACCTTCAAAATAATTATCTAAATGTAAAAAAAAACATCTAAGTCATTGTCTACATCAAAAAGAAAGGGAACTCAAATCTTTAAGCAAATATGTACTCGTATTTCAAAAACAATAATATAGACGACTGATTTGATTTCGTTTACAAAAAGATTCAAGTTAAACAAAACAAATAAAACCAGCAAATGAGCTTATGCTGTGGATGAACTTATTGCTAGCCTCAGAGAGTCTGCAGATATCACAGGAATTGGTTATACCACTTTAGTTTGCGAATTTTATGAATACAGCAATAATAGTTTAATTCTTGAAATAATAATCAAAAGATCCCTTACCAGTAACTCAAAAAGTGGTGGCACATAATTAGAAAAATAAAACATAGAAAATCAAACATAATAAACAATTCCAGTAAAAAAATGAGCAGAAACAAAAATCACATTAATAAAAAACATGATAACTAGTCCTAACCACAAATTTTAAAAAAAT
Organism: Catonia carolina; assembly: GCA_035578175.1. Lineage (NCBI taxonomy): Eukaryota > Metazoa > Arthropoda > Insecta > Hemiptera > Achilidae > Catonia > Catonia carolina. The sequence continues at coordinate 262,503,888 of JAQMRL010000001.1, forward strand.
TAGACAAAATAAATAAGTAAAAACAAAAAAGTGAAGGCCATTTTGCTACTTTAATTTTTTAAGAATATTCTGAAAAAGCCACAAAACTAGTATATCCCCAAATCAATAATGATTTGAACTTTTTTGGTCACATTTTTACAGCAAGGACTCGAAAGATTGGCTCTGCAGGGACATTTTGGTTTCTAGCACTTAAAAATCTATCAAAATTCAAAATCTTTGAATGTAAAGAGATGTTGAGTTCTTCAAAACTGTATAACTTCATGTAAAACAAAAAACTCTTTTCAAACTGCATCTCTTGATCTTCTTGTAGGCCTCAAATTTATTTAGTATTGCATCAGTGCACCAAATCTAAAAAAACCGGGTTATACAAAATGGTAATTTTCTATTTTTTACGGAATCAGGAATTCGGGAAAAAAATTATGGGCGATGGAAAATCTACATGTAGAGAACATTTACCTGCACTTAAAAAAAGGTTGACCAGATCAGTCTCGTGAGAGATGAGGCCAAACTAAAAAACTCCCTTACCCTTTTTTATTAGGTGATGATGCACATTAGCCTTTGCTAGTGGGTAGGTTAAGATATAAGATAATATAAAGATGAAAAAATGCCAGACTAAATCAGGAATTAAACCCGGGACTTCTAGGATAGAAGCCAGTTTTACATACATAGATATAACAAATAAATACTGTATTAATAGAATACATTCACTCTTAATTTTTTTTATAATATTTTACCTGTATTACAATTACCAAACGATTCTGGTTGAACAATAAAAAAAAAATTTTTTTTCTCTCAAGCAATGTGATACAGTTGTTCTAATGATTTACAAGAATTTACAAGAAGTTGTGTAAAAATAAAATAGCCTGGATAGTGCAAACAAATCTTATTTTAGATGATACAGAAATAATGTACTAATTACACAAATAATGTAACTAATTTATACACTTATTAAAAATTTAATGACACCCGCATTAGTTACAGTAAACTGAACACATCATAAATTTTTAGTATAGGTATTTATTTTGAAATCTTTGGTGTAATGGAAATCACAAACCGTATTAACATACCTTGAACAGCATTTTCATTATGGGACCCATTTAAAAATGAAGATTTTTTCAAGGATTTACTGGAAGAAACATCATTTTTAACAGGATCATCCAAACTCACTGATTTTATTACTTGTGTATTTTCTCCTTCAACAATACTGTCATCAGATTTTGATAAAGATGAATCATCTAAGAATAAAAACAAAATAGTTTAATAATAAGGTAATAATAATAATATTTTAAATAAATTTAAAATAAATATGTAAATCTATGGAAAAATTCTTTATATAAATAAAGTTTAAAATAATTGTTTAAATATTAAATTTTAAAATATAATCAAGGTCATCCAAGATAATTACCCCTGTTACAATTTTTTACTTTTTTTAGTGTATATGGAGCTGAATTATATTCTTAAGTGTTTAATAGTAATGTTATTAATTTGGGCCTCCAATAAAAATTATGCTTGACACCTAGCTCAAGCGGCCAACCTGATTCTTCTTACTTAATGAGTAAAAATTGATTAGGACACCTTAAGACAAGAACCATAATCTTTAGATCCAAAGGTAAATGCTCCACTGTTGTGCTATCCTATCAAATTTAATTAACATAAGCCTTATTTTTCAGTAATATACACCTGAAAGTAAAAAATTTAAATAAGTTTTTTATTGAAGGAGTTAAACTTCATCATTATTATATTTTAAAAATGTGTTGATACTTAGGTCATCCGTCGAAAGGCTGGTTTAAACCTCTACAAGCTTTACTAAGTAAAACGAGGAGTGAAGTGGTTTACAATTGCCTTCCTCACTGAGTGGAAGGTATGCTTATCAGCATACCAGGCCCTCTAAAAAGCATCTACTTTCCACCTTGCAAATTACACCTTCACTTCATTTACCACAGGGACTAGCTGTATTGTGAAATTCATTACTCTCAGAGGAGATAACTGACTAGTGTCTTACACATCTACATCCTGTTTTTAAATGCTTTAGTCATATAATAGGCTGAACATGTAATAAGAAACAGAAAGTTATTTTTTATAGCCCTGGAACTAGCAGATCTCGAGTGCAAATAATTTAATCACTTTACCAGCCTGTTATAAGCATTTTAAAAATGTAAGAAACAAATTTATTATAAATATAGTTCATCAACGTTTAGAAAGGCATAAACAAATTGACACATATTAGTTTGATCTTCAGTAATATCTTGGTCAAAGTTTTCACAGTTTACCCTGGCTGCTCCAAGCAAATCATCCTCCAAGTTAATCTCCTTTTTGTGTTCTGTGCATAAGTACAACCTCTCCATTTCCTACTCCAAATTTATTTGACTTGATAGAGTATAATGTATATTATTTTATGTGACAATAAAGTTTATTTATTTACTGATAGTACAATGGAGTGGACAAAGGGATATACAGTAACATAAAGCACTTACTAATTTTTAAACTAAATAATGTAAACATTGGTAAGTGTTTTATGTTATTCTGGTGGTTAGAAATATATATTTCAATTTTAAATAATACGGTTGTTTAAAATCCTACATAGGATGTTTGATAAAATAAATAAAAATAATATACATACATAAAAATCAATACATTAATAAAAATAGATAAATGTACATAAAATGAATAATATAAAAATAGAAGAAAAACAAAAATTTAATAAATGAGTAAAAAAACAATATAAAATTATATACAAAAACAGAAACATTTACTAGACAAGCATTCAAGAGTCTATGTATAGTATTGGTTTGTGTTGATAATTCCTCCCACAAGGCCAGTAATAAACCCCAAATATTTATCAACTAAGATTTATAATCTTTGATAACTTATACAGAATTTTAGTGATACTCTGAATATACAGTAAAATCTCTCTATAGCGGAATTGAAGGGACCATGAGGTACCGCCGCTATAAAGAGAGTTCCGTTATAGAGAGAGCGAGTAATTAACGGTGGGAGGGAAGTTGGAGTACTAATTTTTCTGTACAAAATAACTTATATAGCTACGTATGTAAATGGTGCATGGAATAAGTTTTTGAAATACTACTGAATAGATAACTTTATGACGAATGTTTAATACAGTAGATTACTTCAATACAGTAAGATATTTAAATTAATTGCATAAAGTGTAGGTTATTAACTTAACAAGAAATTTGGATACAAACTAGTTTTATTAGATGTTGTGTTACTAATGTTTAACAATAGAATTTCACTTTTCGTATTGAACTTTTTTCAATAATCATTCATACAGTACATACCGTAATAGATAGCCTAAAATTAATTAGCACTGAAACTCGTTTTTCACTGAACAGTAATAGACATACATACATACAATTAAAATCTAATAAAACATAGGCTACACAAACACAAAAAAATACACAGTACAGTATATATTTTTTGTTATTAAGGAAACAATAACTGTGAAGTACATTTCATTTCGTAAAATAAGTTGTAAATTTTGTTTCGTTTTCAATTCATAAAACATGTCTTCAATCTCATTTTTAATGTTTAAAACTTGTAAATTTTCATTTACATATTGGCAATGACAGTACGTGGAAACAACAAGAATAGCGTCTAGTGCCTGTTTACTTGAAGGGACAACATTTCTGTTTCCATTTCATCGTCATCTTCACTTTCTTGCTCGTTGTTTTGGGCTAAGACATTTTCGATTATTGCATCATCGCCAACATCTGCTGAAGTGGCTAAGTCATTGTCTGCCCCTACATAGGCGTCTAAATCCATATTCTGATGTATTGTTTTGCCGCTATAGAGAGATTTTTGTGCCGCTATAACGAGAGTTAAATACATTATCGTAGTATACGAAAGGGTCGGGGTCGGCAAATAATGCCGCTAAAGAGAGATTTCTGCTATATAGAGTTCCGCAATAGAGAGATTTTACTGTATTAAGTATAATAAAAATAAATTCTTTTTAGAGTGAAACTAAAAAACTGTTTGTTCTTTGGAATATCAACTTCATACAATAATCATAATACTAAAAGAGATCAGAGATCAAAGTGTTAAAGATCATTTTGCATCAAGGGAGTTCTCCATTAAAATAACAGGACTCGACCAAACGATGCTCACATTTTTTTTCTCATCATATCTCCTGCACAACAGAGGTCGTAATATATTAATTTAGTTAATCAAAGAAAGTGATAAATGAGTGGGTGGCTAACATAAAAATATTTCTAAGATAAGAAACAAAACAAGATAAAAATCTCACCAATTGATTCATCAATTTTCTCTGATTTTGAAGAAGAAAGCATGACACGCATCTTCCAAAAATTTCCAGATACTGGTGTTAGTGAAAGTGTTGATTTATCATTAGAAATAGTATCAGTAACATCTTCAACTATTGCACGGTCTTCCTCACAGGTTTCAGAAATAATCTCAGAGCTGATAACAGTAATTTCATCAGCTGTATTTAATATGTCTTTCTTACAGTGATTTTTCTTCTTAAATTTTTGTGATGTTGAGTCAGTTAACTTATCAATACTTCGCTTAGATTTAGTATTAGGAGGTGTATGAACAATCGCTTTAACTTGTATTTTTTCATTTACTTTAGTCGACTGGAAAGTAGCTTTATCAACTTTTGTATAATAATTAAATAAACTGTTTCGTTTTTCAGGTTCTTGTTTTTCTATAGTTTGCTCATTCGAATTAATTGATAACTGTAATGAAGTATCATCACTTTCTTTTAAATTATTAAAAATATTTAAATCAGTAGTATCTAATAATTCATTATCATTTAATTCATTAATTGATTCAGATTTGTTTTTATGTTTCTTCTTTTTCCGACGTTTTTTGTCTTTGGAGTTTTCTTTAGTGACACACTCAGAGTCAGAATTGTTATGAGTACTTGTAGTTTTAATTTTATCCTCTGAACAACAACACTTTTTACGTTTCTTTTGTCGCGTAGATATTTTAACATTACCCATGTTCTCATTAAATTCATCAATAAATTCATTTTTTTTACTTGAATTACTTGTTTCAGGATGTACTACTTCTGATATATTAACAGAACAAGCTGATAAATTTTCATTATCATGATTTTCATAAGATGAAACTATTTTTAATCTACCTTTTAAAATTTTCCTTCTTGCTTTTTTGCTTGGTTCACTTTCAGAAAAACTACATTTTCTTTTACGTTTCTTTTTCTGACTACTAGAAACCCCAGAATTATTTTCTGATTCATCAACATTTTCACTCAGATTGGACAAAACTGATGAATTTAATTCACCATTTAGTGATGTGATTTCATGCTCTAGATCAATATCACTGCCTTCTTTATCGTCAATTAACAATTCACTTTCACATTTATTTTTCAGTAATTTCTGAACAGATTTTGACTTCTTCTTTGGTTTTCTTTTCTTCAACTTTTTATCACTTTTAAAAGTTTTGATTTGATTAGCTTCTTCATCCAGAGTAACATTACTGTCACTTTTTTTATCATCAGAAGGAGGTGAATTAAAATAATGTTTTAAATCCTTCATAATAAGATTCTGAAAAAAAAGCAATCAGATTACAATAAACTATGCACTTGAGTATATAATTATCAAATGGTAAAAAAAGTAACTCTAACATCACTATTAAAAAAAAGATCAGAATCAATTATCTTGAGTTTGTGAATGATCTACCTTTCTTAGCTAACAACAGATTACTTTCCAAAAAAAAAACCTTTGAAAACTGGTCTTCATACATCTTTTGAAAAAACAGAATCATGCACACCGATCTTTCTCTTACAAGTCTCATTGCCAAAAGAAACCAGATATTCAAAATTACAAATAAATCAAAATACCTTCAGGCAAAACAATAACCTACAACGTCAATGAAAAGGAAGCGTGTAATATCAGGATAAACAAGTTGACAAATGCTATAACCAGAAATACATACAACAAACGCTACTAAACTTAGACACTATAAACTAACATAAATTGACATGCTTAAGACAGAGGTGTAATAACAAAATGTTTGTATATGAAATGCCTAAAAGATAGTCACTGAAGAATTGCTACAAACGAAGAGTTATATAAATATGTACGATCAGTATTAAGATTAATTAGGAAGAAGAAAATTTCTTTCCTTGGATATCTTACTAGAATCCCAAAAACAGATTTATTTATCTTTAATGTGTGTATAATGTAATCTGTTCAATTCAGAACAATAAGTGACCCAATGAGATGAGGATGATGTTTATGACGTTTAAATGGGGTGTAGTCTTGTACAGACCCCGCCCGACCATTTCTGAGAAAATATGGTTAATTGAACCCCCTAACCATCAAATTACACCAGTATCCACTGTCTAGTAATCAAATCCATATGAAAGTAAATACCTTTGCTAGAATTTAAACCAGGAACCTTCGTCTCTAAAAATCAGCTGTTAAACAGCTAACTCGTGGCAACGACTTTACCTCTACACCAACCTGGTGGATTAAAAACAGATTAAGTAGGAAAATCAAAGGGGAAACTCTGGGATAATAAAATGTTAAATGGTTGGATCCAGGATATTACAGAAAATATGAGAATTTTCAGTTTAACATCGCAAACGATTTAAGAAACAAAGACAACATAAGCATTCTTAGAGATGAACAAACTAGATTTCAAATCAAAACAGCCACAATAACTAAAATTAGGTGTTTTCAGACAAAGAAAGAGAAAAAATATCGATCAGAATGAATAACTATTGGCTGAAGAAATTGCAAAGCCCTTCTCGTAATTTGGCTAAGTGGAACCAAGTCAGCCATAAAATTAAAAAATAAATAAGAATAGGAAACTACTCAACTGTTACTTAATTATTTTTTTACTTAAAAAATTGCTAGGTCGTTGAACGATAACAATCATGAGCCCTTATATAATGGCACGAGATACTATACACACAGCTTTATTTAATAACAAAGAATGTAAACCAATAGTCCACCAATTCTAACACATATATTAAAAAGCACAATACTTTCATGATTTATTTTGGTCTTAACCAAAATACTTGCTCCTGAAAGACAAACAGTAAGATACATAAAAGCAACATAGTAGGTCTTTAATCTCTACAATCTATTCTTATAATAAAGAGACACTCTGTATATTCAGTACACATAAACAGAAACCAAGTGGAACTAGTTAAATCGTTTAAATATCTAGGCGAACACATAACACACAACAATAAAGAAAACATAGCGTGGGTGGAGAGACGGAAAAAATTATCTAAATCATAACAAATATCAAAAACATATACAACAAAAAATGCTTATCAATACAAACAAAAATTAAACACTTCAAGACAGTCATACAACCACAAGTTACATATGGCAGCGAAACATTAACAAAAGTGACAAAGACAAAAGCAATAAACAATATCCTAAAACTTGAAAGACAAATCCTAAGAACCTGCATAGGAAAGAAAAACAAAGTAGATGGGCAATGGAGAATTCTTACAAACGAACCCATAACAGATAAAATAAAGAAGAAAAGGATATCTTTTCTTGGACATCTTACCAGAACACCTAAAGACAAAATTTTAAACAAGATGATTAGAAAACTTTCCAATGGTAACATTAGGAGCAAGGATCCAAAATGTCAAAGAAGACATTATCGAATTCGGATTAACTTTCGATGATTTCGAAAACAAAACAGAAATATTAAAAAATCTTAAGAAATAAGGAAAGAAGATTTGAAACAAAATCAGATGGAAGAACAAACCCAAACAGGAAGAAACCGGTGGTTTCAGAGGAAGTTCGGCATACACGATCAGTCCGAATGAAGGAATACTGGCAGAACATCAAGCTAAAGAATATGAAAAGGAAGAAGATTTCTAAATTTGACTAAAGTGATCCAATGTGGTCATAAAAGACAAAAAAAAGAAGTAATATTTGTTAGTTTTTATGGGGTAATCTCAGAAACTCCTCAACCTGATTTAAAAAACTCTTTTGTTACAATGAAATCATCTTTTGGTTAGTTCTTTTACCTACGCACTCTATTGTACACTATGTATTGTATTATGCAGGTATCAGATATGGTACGCTACCGATGTAAAATTTATGACATTATCAGTTTTCTTATTTCCCCTTAACTTTTAAAAAATTATTTTATGGAACAGATATAAAAAAATCCGCATACGATTTCCACCTAGAAAGTTCTGTAAACCTGTTGTAAAAATTAAGAGATAGTACCATAATTTTTAAGAAATATATTTTACGTACACCTACTTCTTAAAACATATTCCGTTATTACCAGGTCATATTTTCTTCCCTCCCACTAGTGATTCACACAGATGTCAGAAAATTCCTGTTTTCAGTAACTAATATACTAATTGGTTTTATTAGTAAAGTCCTTACATGGCTAACTCGTAAGATTATGTGAAAATATTTAAATTTAGTTTACTGTAAAGCGTAGTTTATCGACGGGTAACTAGTAGCGATGGGAAATACAGTTTTTTTTTTTTAATGTACTGCTGAAAATAACAGCCTGCTTGATAAGAGTATTCTATAACCAGTAACTAAAATAACACCGTTATCGTTCAGCCTACAATACAATGTAGTAATAGGTAATAGGAACGACACATACGGAAAAATGAACTAAATTATTCACCAACAGGTATAGTATTCAGACGAGCTACTGTCTTCTAGCCGTGAGAGTGAGAGAATGCATAACGCTCTCACTCGCACAAGCCATACGCGCCATTCCAATAACATTACTCATTGTTGTAAGCAAGCGTTTATGCAAGCAGTAAAACTAACAAGCAAGATAATGACTGTAGTATGTTTTCAGATTTGGATTACAACGGTGAAGACCTTTGAGCGCATGCGTAGTTATGCCACATATCTCCCTCTCACTCGCTCGGGTGTGGGACATTAATTCATCTGATACTTATAGATTTTCTGTACAAAGGTTTATTGGTACAAAAAATGGTAGTCAAAACCGTCCAGCGGTGATATCAAGACTTGCTGGATGGTTTGTTTTTAGTATTGACTTGTTTTGATCCTGATGACGCCGATATGGATGCATGGCTTCTGACTTCTAGGCTCAGTGTACAATGTTTTAACAACTGTAGTGCCTTGCTATGTCTCCATGAAAAATTCAGCATGACAAGCCACCCTTGTATTAGCAAAAAATTGCATTTGGTTTGCTGTATTGGATTTGGTTACAGGAAATAGTGCTGTTTGTCTTAACTTTATTTCCATGAGATATTCAGAAATTTGCCACCATGTGTTTGTGTTAATAACAGTATAACAGTTAAACTTAAAAGTGGTGTTAATAGACAAAAAAGTTATTGATAACTTCATTTAATTTTAGCAGTCTTATGCTGTTATAACAGTCCTTACTGCAATAACAGTCAGACAAGCGTCATTCGTACATGAGTTTATTAAACGGCTTTGTATCACGGTGTAATAAAGTAACAGCTAAGAGGGTGTTATTAAAAGAACAGGGCGTTTTTAATAACCTGTTATCACGAAACTGGCTCAATCCAGTAACCATGTTATTCATCTTGTCACGTTAAATAAGCCTCATCACTAGCAGCTAGCCCTACAACATAACCTTCCTATGTAAAAGGATACATCCTGCAAAATTGTCACCTGCCCCAAGAATAAACATCACTACTAATGGGTACACAGTATACATGATTATCTTTCTATATTCAAATGCTAAAAATCCATACAAAGGTTTCATTTTTGAAGCTCAAACCTAAAAATTGATTTTCTCGAATTAAGCATTTACCATTAATAAGAATATTACTCAAAACTAATGGACAAAAAACAAATAATACTTCTTATTCAATAAAAAGCGGTCTGTTAGTAGAAGCTCAATGCACGAAATCTCTGGCCTTACATGCACATTATTTAATAATTTTCAGCTTATTTTTTTAATAATTTTATCCAGGTCCCTTTGATTAACTTATTATTAGGCGATAATGCTAATTCAAGTAATTACACAGTATGGTAAAATATAATAAAAAATTAAGTAAACAATTTGTCATGATAAACACTTCTGTTGTATTATCAACATTTGTTTTTAAATTTTCGTTCTCAGTGAATAGAAAACCGTTGCAACAGTAAAGTGAGTAAAATAAAGAAAGTAGTTTACATTAGAAAACTTACAATACCCCAAGTATATTAATTAAACATTCTATAAGTTACCAAGTAACACTCCATTAAACAATTTATGAAGTAACAAATGACACAGAAAATACAGCATTCAAAGAATGATCGTAGTTTCTAAACTGCTTATTCAAATCATACCTGCATCAGGAAAACAAATGAAAACGTAGGTAAAACAGATACATAACGTGTATAAAACAAAAAGAATTAACAGTAAACTAAAGCCCCTACAAAACCTAAATTAAAAGCAAGAACGATCGTTCACAATACATACTACATAACCTACACAATGCCAACAGCCATAGTACACAAAACTGGCGGGATATTTTTGTGATCTTACATGCACGGCTTCCTTGATAATTTTGTGGACAAACGCTTTTGATGCTGCAATTATGATATGTATAGTACAAAGGCGTTTGTATTTATTTTAGCAGATATATTAATTTATTATAATAGCTATGAAAACTGTTTAAAATTTTTTGAACAACCAGCTTTGAGCATACTACATGGAGAAAACATTTCCTGTACTTGCCGTGTCTTACAAATTGCGCAACTTATTACGCTATCTGTTTCTTTCTAACAAATCTTCTCTCTCCTCGCTCTCTGTAGTATTTTATTTATAGTATACCTTGCACAATTTGAATTGGCACAAGCAGTTTCGGTGTTAATCTCATAGACGGTCAGCTGTATACATGTTTACAGTATAGTTGTGTTTTTTATAGTGCTACTCTATTTGAAGAAAATTTCTTTATAAACTGTCAGTTAATGGTAAAAATATACCTGTTAAATTGGGCAACTGTCTACAAGAGTTTTTTTTGATAAGTATTTAGTTTTTTTTTAGATAATAATAATTGTTTTTGAATATTTTGTTATAAGCTAGAGGTTAGGTTGAATCTAAAAATTTAACTATAAACAACAATGTACAATGGGCTGAAACGCCCTTCTAAAACGCCAACTAAAAGATTTATTATTCACTATAAAAAATAATTCTTTTCGAACCTTTTTAGAAAATTTGTCTCCCAACGAAACAACAGATCACTCGTTATGGAAAGCCACTTCTAAAATAAAAAGACCAATTCAACATACTCCTCCACTCCGACGTGATGATGGGAACTGGGCTAGAAGTGATGAAGAGAAAGCCGATTTGTTTTGCGACTACCTAAGTGATGTATTTCAACCTCATCCTTCTGTCGGAATTGACGAAAAAGAAATTCATGAGTTTATGGAAATACCAGTGCCTATGGACTTACCGATAGAACCTTTTACTGTTGGCGAGATACAACAAGTAATCAATCACCTTCCATCAAAAAAGGCTCCGGGATTTGACTTAATTACGTCTGAAGTCATCAAACATCTTCCTGTCAGGGCATTAACTTATCTTCAAATTCTATTCAACAGTATCTTGCGAACGACACATTTTCCTTGTCAATGGAAAGTCTCGCAAATAATAATGATTCCAAAACCAGGTAAACCACCAAATGAAATGTCTTCATATAGGCCAATTAGCTTACTGCCTCTTCTTTCCAAGGTCTTTGAAAAATTGTTTTTAAAGAAGCTTCAGGGGATTCTAATGCAACAGAATGTTGTTCCAGACCATCAATTTGGATTCAGAAGTGGTCACTCTACTGTGGAGCAAATACATCGGGTAGTGAATATGATATCTGACACATTAGAAAGGGGAGATATCTCCTGTGCTCTTTTTCTAGACATATTAAGAGCCTTTGACAAAGTGTGGCATATTGGTCTTTTATACAAATTAAAAACAATTTTACCTTATCCGTTTTATTTTGTTCTTAAATCTTTTCTGGAAGGTAGGATATTTCAAATTAAATGCAGAGGTGCATACTCAAAATTTGGAGAAATAAACTCCGGGGTTCCTCAAGGATCTATACTTGCTCCAATATTATACGTAATATTTACCGCTGACATGCCTCTAAACCAATCAGTACTTACCGCTACGTACGCTGATGATACAGCAATTCTTTCATCTGACAATAATGCTACAGAAGCATCAAATAAAGCTCAAATATACTTAGACGAAGTGCTAATGGTTGAACAAATGGAGACTAAAAGCCAATGCAAATAAATCCGTCCAAGTTACGTTTACTATGAGAAGAGAGGAATGCCCATCAGTACTCTTAGGTAATGATGTACTCCCACAACAAGATCATGTGAAGTACCTTGGCTTGCATCTTGATCGGAGATTAACTTGGCGACATCACATAGTATGTAAACGGAACGAGCTTAATTTAAAATATTTGAGGTTTAACTGGTTGTTAGGAAGAAGATCACAATTATCTGTTGAAAATAAGGTCTTGATCTACAATACAATTTTCAAGCCTGTTTGGAAGTATGGCGCTCAGCTTTGGGGTACATCCAGCAGATCCAATTTAGAAATGATACAACGCTTCCAAAATAAAGTATTAAGATCGACGAGTAACGCTGGGTGGTTTATAAGAAAATCGGAAATACATGACCATCTTCGTATCCGTACCGTAACAGAAGAGATAAGAGAGCTGAGCCTCCGGTACCAGCTAAGATTAAACAATCACCAGAACCACCTGGCATTAAATTTACTGGACAACAGTGAGGAAACGAAGCGCCTCAAAAGACATCACATCCTCGACTTAGACCAATGATTTTAATACATACACCAAGTTAAATTCACCACTCATCCTCATCACACTTTTTAATCTTAAGTGAAATTTAAAAATTTTATTTATTTTACTTTTTTATTGTTAACTTCTTTTGCATTGTTTACTTCATTTTTTTTTGTTTACTTCTTTTACATTGTTTTTGTTAATTTTGTAACTTTACAACATTTCTTAGTTTTTATTAACTTAATTTTCTAATTTTATTTAGTTGAAGTGAGAGCAAAGGCTGTCTACTTCACTCACGTAAGTTTAGTTCTTGTAAAATGATTTGCTTAAAGCCACATTGTAAGGCTGATTGTAAATAAGTTAAAAAAAAAATCTCATAGACAATATAAATATAGAATATATATATATATATATATAGAAAATTATAAACGATATTCCTCAAAGCAGACTTCTGAAAACTATCAAGATTTGTTTTCTTTATTTTCCGATCTCGAGTTTTGCCTGGTGTACTGAATGTGTTATTTGCCCCTAATTTATTTGATTCTGTGATAACTTTTCTTTTTGTGTGTACCGATATTCCATAGTGATTAGCCACGCACTTATTAATATCGGTACGTTGCATACCAGGGTTTTCTGCTGAAATATTATATACTCATAACTATCCATTTACTCTGGCTTTTAAGAGCAATCGCTGCTCCCAGACGGCGTGTAGATCTTGGTTGAGGCATTACATAAACAGAAGTGTAAAGTATTGAAAAATACTGTTTAAATACCACAGTCATAAAGCAGACTTCTCTAGTAAGCACATCCACTTCTAGGTATTCCATCGAACACCAAACGGTTCCCCTATACCTTACTTTTATCACGTCTACCTTCCCCCTCACCATTCCTACTCAATAGGCGTACCGAACTAGTCTTCTGCGCATCTTGAAACTACGTCAGGATAACTTAGAAAACCTGTACTTACTTCAGTTACTGAATATTAACTTGGTTACTAACTTAGTTAGTTTCAATAAAATCCGTAGTTGTTGGTTATACGGATAGTTTTAAAATTCTGATAGAGCGGTAGCTATACTCAGATAGTTTCAGTAAAATCGGATAGTGAGCTAGATGCACTCAAGTAGTTTCAGTAAAATCCTATAGATAGCATTTTTAATAAGGGCCCTAAAATTTTTATTCAACGGCCCTGCACACCTGTCAAAATCGTATGTGGTAGACCGAGTATGCTCAATATTACGCGGTCTGTCTCTCTCGCACAATTTTACCATTTTTGGCCGCGCTATGCTAAACAAAACTTCCTTTTTTTGTTTGACCTATAATAAATTAGTTGTAGCTAACTGACATATTTCTAATTTCTTCTGCGCTATCGTCCTTTAGTCTATCTTCCTACTGCAACTTACACAATAGAGAATTCCTTTTGTACAGAACACGATTTCCCAGGTGTCGTAAATAATTTAGATAGTTGGTACCTATGATTTGTAATATCGTGAATCACAAATGCCGTATATACCAAACTCACAGCACTATACCCCACTGTTTTTTAAACTAAAATATTAGAAAAGTCTAAATGAAATGTTTCATAGTAACAATAAGAGAACACAGTTGTTTTATCTTACCTACTACTAAAATATTTGCAAGCCCAATTTTTCCATATCAGGGAATACAATCACAAACTAGTTGTAACAGACTTTAGTTACAATATACGGGCGAATAGAAACCAGTAACTCTGAAATCTGTGAAGTTTTCAATGGGTCTCGTTTAACTATTATGCTCACTTTCAAACCGTTAGATGCTGCGAAGATTTAAATTGCAAAGTTATTTTTATTTTGTTCATATGGAGTAAGGGATACACTGCTATCAACAGCTCACTTGGAATGTGGAGATGGACCACATTCAAAGTAATTCTAAGGTTCTTTTCAAACTGTATAAGTGTGAGTAATGTGCGCATGACTGGATAACATGGTTTGTGATCTGAAACAGCCTGTCCGTGGAGGGTCAGAGAAATAGAAAAACTATGATTACACTACTATTTTCCTCTGCTAAATATCATGTCTGCTACTTAACACCTACGGTATCATAAAACTTACTTTTTGTCTATACATTTTAATCCGGTTGCATCAGCAGAACTTGCAGATCAGATGTAAAAAAAAAATTAACCTGGTTACTACCACAATTTTAATTATCATCCAGACCGACCTTTTATGCCATTCTAAAAACACCTTTTTTGCATTCAATTTCATTCCTAAAATTTCAAAAAATTATAATTTATTTCGAACAAATTTTTCAGTTATTTACGACCCTAAACAAAAATTTTAATCAAAATAAATTTTTTTAGAAATATTTATATAAGTAATGAAAAAAATCTGCTAAATCCATAAAAAATATGTTATTAGGCTTTGATCGACTTGTTCAACAGATATCACACTTTCCAAGCGTTCAGTCACACCAGGTTTAGTTTCAGTTTTATTCTTTTTGCTTACTATGAAATATTTCATCTCTCTCGATGTTGCTCTCTTTATTACTCAATTTTTAAAAGGATAGCACATACAAAAATTTGTTATCATTTTTGTTTGATGCTAGTTATAAGGTTTCAACCTAAAGTAGAGAAAACGTTATTTGTTTGGTTTGAGAGCTAAAATTAGTCACCAAGCAATGTGACACACGAAAAATCAAGAGAATAAAACAATGAAATGAATATAGTTTAAGACATAATGATTAGGGGTCTCTAAATATTTTTTTATAAGAAAATCTATAAAAATTGGCTTCAAAAAAATGTCTCTTTTCTTTCCTACTTAGGCACTACATAGGCGATTTTCAACGTACATATATGCAACATACATATAGTTATACAGGAGAAAATTCTCTGTCCAGTGCAAGTTAACCCATTAGAAAATAATGAATAATTCCGTAGCAAAATGAGTTTAAACAATGTCATTACGTTACACCAGAATTCTAGTGTTTGGGTATAACCAGGTTAATCAAATACTGGCACACTGGCAACAACAATGTCCTATAGGCATTCAAACCCATTCTTTAAATGTTACAGTGAAAGTCATCTTTAGTTCTGTTAGAGATGTGGCCAGAAATTTTCTAACAAATTTCAGATCTGAAATTTGTAGATCACTGGACAACAAACAAAAGCACATACTTAGCTGATGAATTTTTGAATAAATAAAATAATTCGTGTATATGGATTATGCTAATCTGCTTCACCTTATTTTTCACTGAACTACTATCTGTTCGATTATATGATCGAATATATATAATTATATAAACTATGATAGTTCTTGCCTCCATACTTTATGTGTAAAACTGACACACATTTTAGATTACTACAGTTCTTACAAATTCCTGCAGCGCAATAAAGAAAAACTGGAAGATCACCACAGAAATAAAACTCAAACTTACATATGTATTCACTTCATCACAGATAAAATTCAACGACACACCTCAAAAACTAATTTCAATTCTACAAAAAAAAAAACAACTAAAAACTAAAAATTCAATCATGCACAATTAAAAAAACAAACAAAATAAAACAAAAGCAAAACAAAAAAATATTAGTTTAAAAATTTTATTTAACATATATTTCCCTTGGACCAGTAATGATAAATTTGATACAAAATTAAACACAGGTAACAAAAACTATTAAAAAATATAGATATAATAATATAATCTAAAAATAATAATAATAAAATAATCTAAATAAAAATAGAAAAACAAAACCAAATTTTGTTTTTCATGATTTTTTATCTGATATGCAAATATTCTCATATTCTTTAGTGCGAGACTAAAGAAAGTGTATTAATATATATATAATTTAATAATAATAATAATAATAATAATAATAATATTATACCTAATTATATACTTTTGTAACTGTACACAATATAGTAATAAATATAATATACTATCAATCAATAAAAATTATTCACAAAGGAAATAAATGATTAAATATACTCAAAAATGTGATTAATAAAAATGTGATAATGAAATAATAAACTCAAAAAGGCAAATAAAAAATAAATAAAACTTAAAAAAGAAAAACATGCAAATATTTTATAATGTACGAAATTTATCAATTAAACGTTCTTATACAAACTATAAATAGAAGTAAATAAGGCAATAACGCATTAATGTTAATAATAAATATAATTTTTTTATTGATTTTTATAACATAATAAATAATAAACCCAAAAACACACATATTCGGAGAAAAATATTTTCACATTACATTCAAAAACACAACAGACTTACAAAATATGACACAATGTTATATATTTTTATAAGCAATTTAAATCAGCTTTTTTAATAACTATCAGCATAGAATTGGCCAATACTTTTTCAAATTATTTATAAATATAACTAATATTAATAAATTTAAATAAATCACAGTTTTGTTAATCAACCAAAATAATTATTTCATTTAAAAATGTAACAAACCAAAATTTTCTAACCACTAAAAAAAATTGGATAATTTATGCTGTCGATATTATGGAATCGAATACTTTTTATACAAGAAGGATTTAATGGAGAAAATTTTACGGTTTCATTAATAGAAAAGCTTCTGTCGCAAAATTATAATACAACCAAAATTTTTAAATTAAATACCCTAAATTTTTAATTTGATTACCCTATTTCTTTTATTTTTTACTTTGATTGTATTAATAAAATAAAAGATGATAAAATATTTTAAAACATTTAAATTTTTGTTACCTGAATAAAAAAACGATGTAAGCATTAGAAAAGATATTACATTAGTTTAAATACACAAATCATAAAAAAATCAAACAAGTTGAATATTAGAGCAATTAAATGATATTAATAATTGTTCAGTTTAATCATTTTATAACAATGAAGTACTGATTAACTAACATAAAAAATTAAAAACACACATTACAATATGACTAAGCTAATTATTATTTTTTTTATCAAGCAGAGTAGAACCTTAGTAATCTGAACCAGAGGAATACAAAATTTCAGATAATACAAACACCTTTTATTCAATAAAAAAAGTTCATGTTTATTCCTAATTTACACGAAATATTAAAATTGGTATTAAAGAATGAATGCAGCACCTAAATAACTCATGCTCAAGATCACTACCCTCAACTTGTTTGTTTACAGCTCCACAGTACAATGTGAATCACCGCTAGCTCTTTCTGTACTTTTTCAGAGCACCTGAAATCATTGATTTACTGCAATTGGTATATCAAAAGTATTTTTCTGAATTAACCAGAAACAGAGGTAAGCCCCAATTAGTTCAGATTTCTGAAGATCCACTGTATATTTAATCAATGAAACATGCAACAAACAAATGAAGATTCTCAATTCTTTAAACGTATCTGATACACCAAAATATCTTCAGTTCCAAAACTGAAAACTAACCCCCAAAAAGAGTACGATTTTCAATTAGTAAATAAATTGGGATCACACAATTTTCAAGATATTTATTTTCAAATTGGAAAACATAAAAAATACATCAAAATTTATTTATTTTCGAAAAATCAATTACGGAGGCACTAATGTCAAAATCATACAAATTAAAACTGAATTCATTGCCATACGACAAAATATGAATAAAAAAAATTCAATGTAACATTAAAATCCCTCTTAGAATAAAAGATGAAAAGAAAAACTAATTAAAAAAAATTTTTAATAATAATTTATTGAAAACAAAACATTAACACACAGATAATTAACAATATGATTGATTAAATCATTTTTTTTAAACTGTTAAGAGTTTCCTATAAAAAAATAAATTTGTACTAGTATAAAACAATGTACACAAATGACTACCTATGTAGTAAATAGCAAATAAAATATTCTACCATACTATTTATAAAAACCGCATTTATAATAATAACAACACATAATAAAATTTATATATCACAAAAACAAACCAGACAATCAATAAAATAATAAAGAAAACTATTAATACGATAACAAAAATTATTTTTTATTTTAAGACATAGGTAAGGTTATGTATGCTGATACTTAATAAGATAAAAAAAATAACCATGGTGAGAAAACCCAAGGGTCTTTTTACTATTTTTTTTTTTTTGTAATAATTCATGGACAGCCAGTGATGCAGAATTTGAGATGCATAAATTTCATAAAATCTATGCTCTTTGTATTGAAATATATGCTATATTGACATCTTAGAATGCTAAAAATTGTATTTTTCATAATTTGATTTGTAATTACTAGAGGAATAATGCAAAACCATGATGTGAAAATATTATAACAGTTTGTACAAGATAAAATAGAGCAGAATGCCATTTGCATAGTTTATCACCCAACAAAAATTGCTTAAAGAATTCATTACATATTTGAAGCATACTATACAGTAATATATTCCAAATGTCATCATGTTTGTCATAAAAATGTAATACATGTTTTGTGCTGCAATGGAGAGGAACTATTCAGATAAGGCTAGCGGAGAGAGAGGATGTTTGAATGATATAAAAAAATTCTTTAAAGAAATGGCTCTTACTAGAGTTATTACTGTGTATGAGGATACATTCCACTTCTAAAAAACATTTTTCGAGAAAATCAGAATAAAGATTTGTAAAAGATCTTTTGAGTCTTTTCACCACAGTTACATACCCAATAGGAAAAATTGAACGAATAACTTATTTCTGGACGATTACAGCAATAGATTGTTAAACACGTATATTGAATATTGCATAGATAAAATTATTATATTGTAGCTACTAATAAGATTATTTATATACATATATGTATATAAATAATCTTATAATATATATATCATAAAATAATAGTATTATTTTTTTACAACCCATTTTTCTGTATTTATTTTATAACATAAAATATGTCACATTTAATTTATTTTTCAGATACAATAATATATTATATTAATATATACATAAATAATTAATAATTATGTTATACATTATTACATCTATTAAATATGTATTTATTATAACTATTTTAATAATATTTATGTACAATTCTTAACTTAATTTTCATCAGCCATTAAATATAACCCATTGCACATTACTTTATAAGCTATTATAACAGTAATTTCAATAATGATAATAGCATTCAAAAAAATGTTTACAAGAAAATAAAAATTTAAAGAACACATCTTAATATGTTGGATTCTCAAAAAAAAATGTTTTATCGAATACAAAATGTTTTTCACATTTATACTGTACTGATTTAATTTTAAAATGTACTTGACAAACGAAATGCTTTTAATTTATTGTATCAATAAATTGTGAACAGATTTAGAAACGCTTTTGTTAAACATGGTCAAGGAATTGTATACAAATAAATAACAAATACCGTTTTGACCCATAAATAAGACGATACTTTTTCACAAAATAATCTCAGATTCAACTCTTATTTGCCCATATGG
Organism: Catonia carolina; assembly: GCA_035578175.1. Lineage (NCBI taxonomy): Eukaryota > Metazoa > Arthropoda > Insecta > Hemiptera > Achilidae > Catonia > Catonia carolina. The sequence goes on from JAQMRL010000001.1 coordinate 262,523,999, forward strand.
GAAAATTTCAATTATAATGAAATAATTTCCATACTAGTAAATGTTGATTAGACCTCAATTTGAAGAGAATTACTTGGATACTGGAGGGTTGCCTAACGAGTGACATATTTTTTTGAATTGTCATTGCTTCATAGACTTAAAAAAAAATCATTTAGGTTCATACAAAAAAAAAGAAGGAATGCAAATCACTCGTAAAATTATAACGTTAAAAGTTTGTTATACAAACAATGAGCTTTATTTATTTATTACTGGATCAATTTTACAAAAGTTTAGGCTGCTGCAATTAAGTGATGCAAAGAAATGGAATACATTATTAAGAAGAAAAACCTAATGATTACTGCAAAAATTGGTTGTTTATAAAGCACATATTGTCAGTCCAAACCGAACATCTGATGTGGGTGTTCCAGTAGATATGTACCTCCAACTTCTGGTTTTAAGAAGGCTATCAGCAACAGTTTTGTGCGAAAGGGTACTGAAAGTTTGGGAATGTTTTAACTGAAATTCAATTTTAAGAGATTTAAAAAATTTTGCATATTTTATTCAGTTTTTTTTAAATCTATGACAACATCGTACGCAGATCAATACTGTAAATCTATATAATTTTTTTAAACAGAAATAAAACAACCTAATGAAGAGTATCCTAAGAAACAATATAATGGAGTGAAAAAATCTCAAAAAAATTAGGAACATAATATTTGGTGCAAGTGAAGTTACCTGAAATATTAATTTAAAAAAGTTTATATATCAATTTTCAGGATCAATTAACACAATGACATTACTATAATGTACTAGGAAATGAAAATCACAAATATAATGGTTGATTTTGAACTTAGGGGCAGAAAATTGATTATAAATATTTTAACTGAATCACAAGATTGTAACACACACTAAAAGAATTTAAAAATTTAGTAAAATACCATTATTAATAGTTATATTTTTGAAACTAAATTTAATGTTTTACAGTAATATGTGCTTAAAATTTAGTTACATGTATTAGAAAGAACAATATGGAAGAACCACTGAACCTTAACTTTAAGAATTGAAGTAACAATTTAAGAAAAAAAACAAAAATATAGAAACAAAAATTAATTTTGAAAAAAATTATAAAACAACTTTTTATATTATAACATAAAAATTGATATATTTAAATAGAGAGTAATAAATATCACAAAAATATAACTAAAATAAGAATTAAAGGCACTTCAAATACTGTTTGTAGCTTTAAAAAAATATCAAAATATACAGTTTAAATAGCTGATAAACTTAAATTAAATGAATTTTGTACAATATTATAATTTATAGAAATATGAGAATCCAACTAACAGGGAAGACAGAGAAAACATTTCAAAATTGTATTACAAAATATTATTAAAAAATCATTTATGGATTAAAAAAATATATTTTAAATAAATATATATAATTTATATATATTTTTAGCAAACTATTATAAATATAGTTTGAAATACAAAGTGTTTATTGGACCATAATAACGCTTGTAACTAGATATGTTCCTTTACTTTATTTTCATTTTAAGAGAACAAAAAACAATCGTATATACAAAAAAACCAATATTAATATTACTAAATAAAAAATTGCCACAATAACTGCCTACAACATTCTGATTAAAATTATGATTTTTTTAAATAAATACTACATGCAGGCATCACTTACAGTTTTCAAAAAACACGGTGACCAGACAAAAGTACATTAATTTTTAAGAACTTATAAATCTTTAATATATACATGATATATATGTTTTAAATTATAAAATTCAAAATGCAGACGAGTGAAAGAGAATTAAGGAGAAAAGTAATGCTGAGTAAACAAATTTTATTTCAAATATTAATAAATTCAAATATGATTTACAAAGAGAAACCTTTACATCTGTTCACCTGACGAGTATTGAAAACCTCAAAAAAGTTCATGATTAAACACACAAATATAAATTCTTTCTAAAATAAAATCTATATTTAAAAATACTTTAATTACAACTTCAAACACTCATTACTAATCTTACAACTAAAAAACCACAATTATTCATATCCTTTAATTTTTTTAGCTAATTTGTTAAAGGATAAAAAATATCACATATGTTTATAAATCCTATGTCTTTTAATTACAATTCTATTAAATTACAATTACTCATTAATAAAATATTGTTTTATTAATAATTTACAAATATTAAAATTGATTTGGCACTCATAATGAATTATATTTATTTATACTGATTTGTTTCACTGATAGAAGAAAGAAATTTATAAAAATATTAATTCAAAAGAAATTTAATTCGGTGCTCTTTGTACACAAATTAAAAATTAAGGAAATAAAATTTATAAAAGTATCTATTAAAAGAAAAATTATTAAATTAATAACAATAAAAAATTGTGTGGATTCGAAGATAACAAGAAAGACTAGAAAATGTAAACTAAAAATTAAAGAATTTATATAAAAAATAATTTCAAAATACTAAATAAATCTGGTGCCAAAATTTAATAGAATTAGAAAACATGTTATAACTACATTTTTAATTGCAAAAAAATGTAAACAAATTTTTTATGAATCTTATAAACAATAACATTTTTTAAAATACATTTCTCTTGTAATAAATGAGCTGTGGCATTTAAAACTTGTATCATCCACGACTGCAAATTTTATAGCAACGGCAAAATTGTTTTGGTTATTTATTTACCCTATTACTAATTGAATTATTTTCTACAGTTAAAAAAATGCCTTAATGGTTAATTTGGCAATGTTTAAAATATTGCATTCATATTTTTGAAGTGATATAACCACATGTAAATTGGAACATAACAAGTTTTGTCACACAATTGAGTGAGATAAGGCTATGGAAACCAAACATGGAAACCAAACTAACATCAGACAATGAGTATACAACAATGAGTATAATTAAGAAAAGCAGGGAGATCAGGCATATTGGTATCTACAACAATTCTGTCATATGATTGGCTGTAGTGGATAAGACAAATCTTGAACTAGAATGGAAAATAAAATATACAGCAAGTTTTGCAACAGAACTGCATTTTAAAAAGCAATTATAAAAATATTTACCAAACGTTTTCATCTGAATGCAGATAAAGCACAAAACATTTTCTGAAAATCCAGTGCTATCAACAAAAGTAAACAAGGCAAGTTTGAAAAGTCACTGTGACTCATATAACAATCAACATAAACTGACATAAAATAAAAACATTAATAATACATTATAATGTGATGATTAAAAAATAAAAACAACCAAACCAATTTATTTAAATCTTTTGAATAAAATATTTTTGTTTAAATTGTACTATTCTTATAAAGGATTACATTGTACTCGCATGTAAATAAACTAAGAGCACCAATTATTATAACTATTAAAGATAAAATTTATTTATAAACAATATGACAAAATAAGAAAAATATTATAACAAAAATAAATAAATCGAATAAAATTCCTGAATACATACGTTACAATATATGCAACAGTATTTTACATAAACATATGTACATGCACAATAGGTATTAGAGGACATAATTACTAATAATATTAAGACTCTAATTGTAACTGAACAACACATAATATTTTTTCTTTTATTTATTTTTTCGGATGATTTATCATTACTGTAGGATATACATTACTGGATTTATTGGAATGGTTAGGTATTGAAAAGGATTTGAATATTACAGACAAATGATACAGTATTAAAATTCTGATATACTGTTTATTTTATAATGCCTGATAATTAACGGTAAAGTAATCGCATCATATGACTCGGATAAAATCAAAATTTAATGCATTTTTAATTACGGTGATAATTTTATAAAAACGATAATTAATATTAAAGAATTTAGGCCATATAGACTAAAAACTACAAAATATGATGAATTATTATTTATCCAATAAAATTACCCCGAAAATTTTGATTAGTTAATTTATCCGATCTTATAAAATAATACAGTATATTCTCATTACATAATGAATAATTTTATCTTATACGACAAAAATCGGTTCAGTTCGTTGATACTCAATATAACAATTCGCTTATTTATTATAAAATACACAATTTTGTATTATATAGTACAATATATAAAAATAATATTTATTTTGTATTAAATTCAATTAACAATACACTTTTATACCATTTCAGTTAAATATTTCTAAATTCAAAATATTACAGAAAATTTTTAGTCATAGGAAATGATCAAGGAATGGAAAAGAATTACATGAAGATACTTAAGGCATGATTTAAATTTCACATGCTTATATCTACAGTAACTTTTACATTCCAATGAAACACTGATTAGACTGTCATCGTACGTGTACTTTTAATATAGTTAATTATTCCACATATCTGACAATAATTAATAATATCAATACATTCAAATCTACGGGGAAAAAAATACAATAAAAACTCGCTTATCTAAGGTTCTATGTGAACCGAGGCAAAGTATCAGAATCTCCATGATTACTTTCATTAACCTTCTATTCTTTCGTTCCTCCCCTTGCCTGGAAACACAGTATTCGTTAATAAAACATACAACCAATAAATTATCCTGCCAAATGTGACACACATAATTTTCTTTCTTTACAGATTACATGAATACACTTTTGGTTTAAATAAATAACCAAAGAGTTTCATTAAAATGAAACAATGGCAAGTATAAGAAGTGACAAAACAAAAATCAATCGAAAAGATTTTACCAAAATCTTGGACATAAAATAAACTTGATTACAAGAATGATGGAATCTTTCACAATTATATGAAAAATTTTCTTTCATAAATTATTTTTCAGACATTAAGTTTTACACTATAAAATTTTCCACATCAAATACATCTGTTTTGTTAATATTATTACTAACCAATCCAGTTCACAGTATCACCTTTATTTTTTGTGAATTCTTCAATTAGGATGCTGGTGATCATACAAGCAATTATTAATATTCACAGGAGTAATATTACCGATCTCAAAGGTTTTTTAAGAAAGATATTTTTCTTCCAGTGTTCCTCTCTGCTGTTATTTTTGCCTGTATAATCAACAGCAGCACACGGTATTTCTCTCCATACATTAACCTGTCTGATATACACCAGTTTTCATTTTTTTGTCGTGTTAAATGATTGTCCTTTTTATCTGACGCAACATTTTCTCATTTTTCCTTTTACAAAATTAATTCTAATTGCAGAACTATTGAATGTTATAATTAATAGAAAACCTATAAAAATAATCTAAAGGTATGGTAATGATAAGTAAAACATAAATGTTTATAATTAGCTTAATAATATTCACTGTTTTCTTTACGGTGTTTATTGCTACCTAAAAATTCCTCGATCCTTATTACTTCAGATTAGCGAGTTTTATTACAATTAAAAATTTACAAATTTGAGGTAAAATTCATAAACATACAGTCAATTCCATAAAAACTTCTATCAAAAAACACATTAACAAGGTTAATAATTATTTTATACAATAACATTAGTGCAAAAAGCAGTGTTGGAATATTAATGATTGTTAATTACAATGATGACGTAATAATAAGAAATTAAAATATAATATTAAATATTCTAAAATCAATTACTATACGTGTAGATTGACGGTAGGATACAACTACGTAGAAAAAAAATATGCAAGAAAGCAATAACCTAACTTTGGAGTAACAAATATTACAATACGCAAATTAAAGTTTAATGTTAAATAAGTTTCTGGGTCAGACATAAATGGTGCCTATAAAAAACTTAACAATTGCTGTTTATTGAAAATAATACAAAAATGTCAATGAAAACAAACCTATATATTTCTACCTCAAAAAATCTACCACCTAATTTGGAGTTTCATAAAAAAATATCAAATACCCAAACACCACTTATTTGCTGAATTTACGAATATCACTACAAAAAAGTTTAATACATACTTAAAATAAATAAAGTAAATATATAAAATACATATTTTTTAAATAAAAAACAACAATACTTTTAGAAACACAAATAGATAAAAAATAGATTTTCCAAACTAAAAATAAAATGTATATAAAAATGATTTTAAAATAATTAATTGAAAATTTAAAACAATAATAAGTCAAAAAAAATATAAAATGGTTTAATCAATTATGATAAAATAATATTATAAGATACCATTAAAAGAGTATCAAAGAACTGGGCATAAAAACATTGATAAAAAATCAAATACAATAAAATGTCACCGATAAAGATTATTATACATGCAATTATCAATAATATTATATAAATAAAAATGATAAAATGAAATATTTATAATAAATTAAACAATTAAAACCAGTAATAACAAGTGGTAGAATATATTTATAATGTCATGAGATAAAAAAATTACATTTTTTTGTAGTTTGTACAATAAGTAACTAAGAGTTAAAGAATAATTATAATGATAATAAAAAAAAATTATGTAAAGGCAAGACATATGGGGAGAATTACAATAATTACACACCAGTAATGGAAGAGCCACAGACAAGATTTATAAAAAAACAAAAAACATCAGACCGATCATCTTAATTGCTTGTACTTAACGAATGAATTTTCCAACAAAACTCTACCACTTGTCAGTTAAAATGTCAATATACAAATAAAACAATAATTAAATTATTGCACATAAGATTGGGATAATAAAAAAAAAACATAAAATACTAATAAAAAATTTAAACAAATTTGCTACAATTTTATTATGAAATAAAATGAGATATAATACATGTATTTAGATTTTCATAGAAAACGCAGTTTCATCGCAACACAGTAGTGTTAAAAAAGTTTAAGTCAACTGCAAGGTTATCCATATTAAATGTTGAACAACAATCAAGGGAAAAATGAAGTACAATCAAATTCTGTGCCAATACTGACTTATGGAGTGAAAACATTAATAAGTAAAAGGAAGGCAAAGAATAGAGTGGAGGCAACAGAAATGAAGTTAAAAAGGAGTGTTAAGAAAGACAAGAAGGGATAAAATGAGAAATTAGTAATTGGAGTGGACATCCTGACTTAAGAAGAGTTGTACAGGAACGACTACTATATATTTTAAAAAAAAGTTGCACAATCAAAAAATAACAAAAGAGAAGTCTGTAGTCTACACACCAATTAAAACGAATATGTTTAGAAAAACTAGATAATGCAGCATTGTTGTTACCAACATAGAATCGATTAAGTTTACACTTAATCATAAAAAATAAATAAATTTATGTTCAATAAATTTGGCTAAATTATTAAAGACCCGAATATCACATTACTTTATGCAATCATTAATTTAGATATTAAAATAAAAAATAAAATTGCAGCAGATTTTAAAAATATAAAACATTTTACTAATAAAATTAAATTGATTTGTATTATTAAGGAAATAAAATATGAATAAAGAAACTTCAATTTTATAGTTAAATAATAAGATAAAGATTAATAACTCAGCTGGTAACTAATTATCGCTTATTAAACGCACACAAATTAACAAAATTCACATAATACTGAACATACGCTTCAGTAAAACAAATTTTATAAAAAAAAAAAAACTGTAATCTACATACAATTTAATATATGTACTTAATATATTACATATCCCTGAAAGAATGAATTCATACATATCAACAAATACGTATATATTATTTACCGTTTCTTTTTAAATGAACTTCTAAGTGGTAGATAATAACAAAGTGACATTCATGAATTTGTACTTTCATTTTAGATATTATTTGAAATGAATGAAAAAATTATTGCTGTAATACCTTACAGATATGAAGGGAAATTATATCATGCATGTACCATCAGTAATATTACAAAAATGTTTATTAAAAATTTAAACCTCGAGGATTAAGGAATAGGATCGGATAGGCATACATCAGGATAAAAGTCTTCCAGTTTCGAATAATCCCACCTACTCTCTCTTTATTATTGAAAAGAGAGAAACAGAGAGAGATAAAGAGAGAAAGTTAGGTGGGTGAATCGCTTCATCATCTTCCTGCAGCTTCTTCTTTACTCCTTTCTTCTCTACTCTCATCGTTTATCTTTTCTTTACTTATATCTCATTGATCTTTACGAACTTTTTTTCTGTTATTGCTTTTCTTAGAAGTTTTAGGTTCCTTCCATTTTTCAGGGCATGAATCTGTAATTTTAATAACATAAATCATTAATGTTTACTACACCCTTGCCAACAAGAGGGACAATCACGAATTAAAATTTCACGATGAATGCTAATACTGAGATTCTACAAGATGAAAAAACTAAACTAGAACAACAAAATTCATCTAAAATTTAACTCTTTTACAGGTATCAATATCTCGCCTTCTATATACTGCACAAACAAGGCAACGACAAGACCTCTTGCAAAATGCAGTTTAAACTTTGGTACGCTACAAATCAATAACTGTTGTATTAAACCATACAAAATAATACATCAATTTCAACAAAATAAAACAAAGAATTAAAATAATCTTGAGTGTTTACCCATTTGCAGACATCTTGTTATCATAAGATGTTTTCAAACTGGGGCAACGTTCTCCGCTTGACTATTCCAGTCATTCCATGTACGTTTTAATTTTTTTTCTACTCTATTTTTTTTCTCGTTTATAGTCAGCTTGAAACTTGAAAAACAGTCAGCTTTTCTACTGTCAGCTTGAAAAATTTTTGACTTTTTAACTTTTGGAGATATAAATTACAAAAAAAATGAAATTTCTCTCTTACCTATTTATGGTTGCATTTCAGTTTTCTTTTTAAAAAAACTTACGTACATTTCAATGGTACCACCTTATTCAGACTATGTTTAAATTTAGATTAAAAATTAAAATATTGAATGGTACTTCCATTTAATCTGTTCACACTGTTGATCTAATTTTAGGTGATGCTGAATTGATTGTAAGTGGGGCAATAAAACATGCTTCTGCAAGATCAGTACAAATCGGAAACCGGTAAATATTGTTTTTTTTTCTTGTAGGGAATTCTCTAACGCATCTGATAGTGTTTTCAGAAATAGAATATCATAAAAGGGAAATTTTTTATTTTCTCGATAGTGTGTCGGTAGCATTGATTGTTTGTGAATTGTTTGTTTTGAATAGCAGTTCGTGTGTAAGTCAACGTACATGGATGTTCTTTAGTTCGTGTTGAAGCTAAAATGATTCTGTTACGGAATTTGCCCTTGATAATGTTAGATGAGTTCATTTTACTGTTCAGGAGGGGGTTTACCATCACAGAGTCAAACGATTCATCACTTTATAAGGTTGCACGGGATTTGTAACAGCTTCCCTCTTACAGCACGTTCAGAATTGTTCAAAAAATGTTGTACAGAAAGAATTTCCTACATTTATTTGCTTACAGCTGCAATCGAAATGTAATAATGGGTCTGGGAAGTCACCATAAGGAATGTAAAATACCATCTCTTCACCTTCCAAAATGGACTCATTTTGAACATTCTGTAACTTCATCAAATATTTATGAAAATTTAAATGAAAAATATACATTTATTTAGTAAACTCTTTTCTACAAAACATGTTTTATAAATTTTTTGCAACTGAAATTTAAGCCCGTTACAGTAAAAAAATCTAAAGTGAACACAAAAATTTTCGCGGATGAAAATTTTGCGTCCCTAACGCAAAGAATTATGATGCGATTTTTATGTTATTATATTCAAAAGGGGCGTACGTATTATATGAATCAGAAGTATTTTTTTCAGAATTTTTCATCGGTAATGAAGTTAGATAAAACATTTGTTTTGAGAGCGCGTTTTGATTTTCGCAATTCTTCTGTTTAACGAGAAACAGTCCGTTTCCAAAGGGTTAAATAAAAATAAACTTTTTAAAAAGAAAACTAAAAGGCAACTAAACTATAAATAGGTAAGAGAGAAATTTCATTTGTACTGTAATTTAAACATCATATATTGTTAAGTTTTGTCAATAACATGGAAATAAATTTAATTAGTGTATCCCTCTTAAACCAGTTCAAAATCCAGTAATTTTTTCAGTACTTGTACGATGCACATAAATTTAAAAAAAATTTAATAACAGATTATGTACAAGACAATCATTTTTGTAAAATGATTCTTCTTCTTATAGAGACGACTCTATCACTGAATATTGGCCACAACTCTACGAAATCGCTCTGTCATAACCACCGTTAAAAAATTGTGCATACTCACGTTTGTCCAGTATCTAATATCATTAACCCTGAGCACTTCCTTTGCCAGGTTTGTGTTTGCCCTAAATTTTATCCTTGATGTACTTATAAATAACCAAGTTTTTCAAAGAACTGTAAAATTATTGACCAAGTTTTATTGTTAAATACATTAAGGTAAAAAATAGATTTTCTAGGTTTTCAACAGAAAATATTTGCATAAAAATTGTGGAGAGAAACAATATAATTTTTGAAAAAGTGTGAAATATGTCCAGACTATTACATATTAAAGCAACTACAAGGGGGTACCCAAAAATAACCGGAATAGCATTGCCGTGGACGGTGCTTGTGTAGTACGCATTTCTACTGCAAAGACGTGTATAGTGCAAATCATTGCAATTCAGTTCAGTGATTGCAACCCATAGTAAGTTCAATATTCTTCTGCAGTGATTGTTTTTGCTAGCGCTGTTTTGTTTTTTATGATGGCACGTTTAAATGAACAACATGTAGCTGTGAAATTTTGTTCTCTACTCAATAAAAGTGCAGCTGAAACTGTTTTAATGTTGAAACAGCTTACAAAGATGACACTATGGGAAAATCTTAAATATACGAGTGGTTTTCTCGGTTTAAAAATGGCGACATGTCGATTGATGACAAACCTCATTTAGGACATCCATCAACTGCCTCAATCAACGAAAATGTTTAAAAAATTCGAGAGCGTGTGCTCTCAGACGGTCGACTGACAATTTGAAAGTTTTAAGAAGATTGTGCAACAGTGTTTGTCAAAAAAGATCCAATTTGTGGCAGACAGAGACTGGTTCTTCCACCACAACAATGCACCTGGACACACAGCCATCTCGGTGAAAGATTTCTTGACTAAAAATGGCATGGTTCCGCTGCCCCATGCACCTTTCTTGCCTGACCTGGCTCGTGTGACTTTTTCTTATTTCCACACATGAAACGGGACATTAAAGGACACCGATTTGACAACATTGAAGCAGTAAAGAAAAAACAAGGGAGGAGCTGTCAGCCATTTCTAAAGATGACAACAAAAAATGTTTCGAACAGTGGAAGCACCGGCAGGATAAATGTATTAGTTGTAAAGGAGAGTATTTTGAAGGGGATAAGGTTGTTTTGTAAAAAAATTGAAAATAAACAACTTTTGAAAAATAATTCCAGTTTCTTTTGGATTTCCCCTCGTATAAAAGTGGAGTCTTGAAAGTGTTAATTATTAAGGCAGTTCTGGAGTTTGTATTTAATCCAATAAAAACAACACCAGACAAATACTAACCAGCGAAATCATCAAAAGCAGCAAGATTCTCTTCAGTAGCTTTTGGTGCAGGTTCAGGGGCTGCTTTTGGTGGTGCAACTTTAACTGAAACATAATCAGAAAAAAATTAATAAATGTACAAGTCCTTAAATATAAAATTATTATGAATACATTTTTTGATTTATATAATTATTACAAAATTCTGAAATCATATTTCAATTCTTCAGATATCATACTGTAATTTTTCTCTTTAGCTTGAAAATCTAAAAATAATGTTGATTTTTTTTTAAATTGACTTTTTTTCTAAAACTCACTCATTTTGAAATGATGAGGATGATATGTATGACGTATAGTATTGTATAGACTCAGGCTGGCCATTCCTGAGAGAGTATAGTTAATTGAATCCCAACCATCGAAGTAAACCGGTAACCACTGTACAGTATTATAATCTGTATAAAAGTAACTACATTTAAAAAAAATTAAAGTAACTACCCTGAAAAGGTAGTTACTTTGTATGAATTTAAATACTAGACAGTGGTTACCGGTGTACTTTGATGGTTGGGGTTCAATTAACCATGCTCTTTCAGGAATGGTCAGCCTGAGTCTGTACAAGACTACACCTCATATATATCACCATCATCTCATTTTGTCATGGGTGCTCTAAATTGAACGAACTGCAACATACACATAAGGGATAAAAAAATTGGATTGAAAATTAAAAATACAAAGGGATGGAGAATGAACAGAACAAAGGTATTAAATTGACACTATCTTCATAGCCTTTCACCACCATTTAAAAGGTCCAACCACCATTTGAAGGTTCAACCACATAACTTATCCACCCACTAACATCCAAAGCATTTTACTGTAAACCTCAATCAACTTTTAGATTAAGTATGAAAAACAAAACACAGCTTTAGACTAAAAAAAAAAACTGGTTTCAAATATACCATTTTCACTGTCATTACTGCAGTTGTCATTACACGAGGGTTGTTCAAAAATTAAAAACCGTTTGAATTTTACCGCCGCACCGGTGAAATATTCCACTAGGTGACAGAACTACCTTGTAGCTTCGCCTCTCCCCTCTAAAATGAGGCGTCGCGCACATCTGTACCTTTATTAGTGTGTCCTTGGCAGTCGTTAGCGATGGATGTACCAGTACCGAATCCCGCCAGTTGTGAAGTTCGCTCCGTCATCCGATTCCTTCACGTGGAAAAATTGCGCCCTGTCGATATTTATCGACGTGTGAAGGCCATTTACGGTAATGTAATGAATGAACGCAATGTCAGGAAGTGGCATACAGAGTTTTCAAGTGGCAGAACCAACGTCCATGACGAAGAAGGGAGGGGGAGGAAATCATCCGTCGACGAAGTTTCGACAAGAATCATCTTGTCGCATTTTTACCTAATGGCACCGCAATTAACGCTGCTCGGTATTGTGAAACTCTAAAAGAGCTTCGAAGAGTGATCCAAAACAAGCACCGAGGGAGATTGAGCAAGGGAGTCTGTTTGTTGCACGACAATGCTCGGCCCCACACTGCGGCGGTCACCACCGTGCTCCTGGATTCCTTTAAATGGGACGTTCTTAGCCATCCTCCTTACAGCCCTGATTTGGCACCGAGCGATTTCCATCTTTTCCTTTACCTGAAGCAACATTTGGCTGGAAAACGCTGCGAGACTGATGAAGAAGTCCAGGAAGAGGTGGAGAAATGGTTGCGGTCACAGGCGGGAGACTTCTATGACCAAGGCATTAAGAAGCTCATCCCCCGGCTAAGCAAGTGCATAGATGTTGACGGACACTACGTTGAAAAATAGTTTTTATATGTACTTACAACTCCATGTACTTTTTTTGTTAAAATAAAATTTTCCTGCTTTTTAAAATGAAAACGGTCTTTAATTTTTGGACAACCCTCATAGCTAAAATTTGCTGTAATTATAATACAACCCAAGGTTAAACCTTAAAAAAAAATTGAAATTCCCTTCCCAAAAATAATATTCACATGGAGACAGCTGTATGTAGCTTTCAGCCACGTGAAGTTTCCTGCAGATGTGAAGGTATTTATTTAAATAAAAAACAAACAAGTGAACAAGGTCATTAGTGTGATAAGGTGTACATGAAAAATCATGTAGTATTTGTAATGAAGTACGATTGTAAGAGGCTTCACACTATCAAGTACAAACAGCCTAAGGCATTTACTAGATTGGAATTTTTGTTCCAACCCGCTAGTGGTCCTTTAATCCTAGCAACTCTCAGTAATATGCATCTGGAGATTACTCATGTAACCATACAAGCAGAAGAAAGAATACTTGAACACAAATTAAAAATAATGACAAAATAAAATAGGCTTTTAAAGTAAAAATGACAAAATATTTAAAACATTCTGAAGATGTACCACCTTCTCATGGGTAAATTAAACAGAAAACTTTATAACAACCAGAAAAAGGTAAGAAAGAAATTTTGTATTTATAAATTACAAAAGTAAATAAAAACACAAATACAATTCTTTAAATTACCTTCAACAACTTTAGCAGCTTCTACTTCAACTTTTTCGGCAGGAGTGCTATTTTCAGCATCTTCCTTACCATCCTTCTTCTTCTTATTTTTTTTGCCAGCAGCTTTATCATTTTCATTATCAGCAGCAACTTCTGCTACTTCTTTAACTGGTTGTGCACTCCTGTAAGAAAACAAAAAGTGAAATTACAGACACCGTACGTGTGTACTAATAAAGCTATAAAACTGAAATTACAGTCATAAAAACGAAACATCTTTATAAAAACTTTGTAATGTATTAGAGTGACTTAACTAGCACCAAAACTAACAGAGCGATGGTTTCATTAGGAAAGAATTCAGTAAGATCCAAGATCATAAACAACAATACTGTGATTGGAAAGGTCAGAAAGTTCAATTACTTGGGCTCCACATAGGTTTTAACCCTTTCAATCCCAGCAAAAAAAAGTGACTTTCTCTCTGTGCCAGCCAATAAATGAATGATCTGTTTATTTCCACTCATTTAAAAAAAAAACACTACTAAACGTGTAGATTATAAAAGGTTATAAACACTGAACTAAAAGTTAATAATAATTGGTTAAGTTTACGCAGCAAATAAAATAACAACATATGACAACGAGCAGTGTGGTACACAACATGTGTTGTAAACAGGGAGATAGAAAATTCCCTGTTTAGAACGTTATAGTAGATTTGCCGTTGACAGCAGCTTGAAACTCAAGAGGGAAAAAAATTCCCTTTTCATTCTGAACAGTTTGATATGCAATATTAAGGGGATTGGTAGAACGAATGCTACACTACACGGCGGTGAAATTCAAACTGCATGCCGCGCGTTCACTCGTTCAAGGCACATCACGGAGTAAACTAGTTGTGCGTTAACGCGTCCATGGCATTGAAAAGGTTGAAGGAGAGACAAATAAAAACATTATTTTAAGAGAATACATAGAACGGTTACAACTAAGCTGAGGAAAAGAGCTCACAAACGTACACTGAAGAGATTGTGTAATGTAATGGGATTCCATTCTTTTTATGATACTGAAACTTGGGCTCTTACAAGAAGAAGCAAACAGAAATTAGGATCTGTGGAGATGTAATTTCTACAAAGGGCCACAGTTTGTGCGAGGTAGGATAGAATTATAATAGTGAAATAAGGTAAGAGTTGAAGACTAATAACTGTAAACAAGAGAATCAGTTATTATTGCAATACGAGGGGGTACCCAAAAGTATCCGGAATAGCTCTGCTGTGGGCGGAGCTTGTGCAGTACAAATTCCCGCCACTAGGCTGCTTGTAGCGCTACTCATTGCCAGTTCAATGCCATTTTGTTCGTTGATCTAGCTTGTTCTGTTCTCGTGCAGTGATTGTTCTCGCTAGTGCTGTTTTGTGCTCGTGTCGTTTTTCATGATGGCAAGTTTTAATGAACAACGTGCGGCTGTGAAATTTTGCTTCTTGCTCGGTAAAAACGCCGCGGAAACAGTTGTAATGTTGAACACAGCTTACAAAGACGACGCTATTGGAAAAACCCAAGTGTACGAGTGGTTTTTGCGCTTTAAAAATGGCGACATGTCGATTGAGAACAAACCTCGTTCTGGACGACCGTCGACTTCCCGAACAGACGAAAATGTTGTAAAAGTGAAAGAAATTGTACGAACAGACCGACGACAGACCATTGACCAAATATCACAGGTTAGTGGGTTATCTTGGAGCTCAGTCCAACGCATTTTAACAGAAGACTTGACAATGAAAACAGTCGCTGCCAAGTTTGTGCCTCGGGTTCTGACAGACATTCAAAAGGAACGTCGAATTGAAACGTGTAGTGATTTGAAACAACAGCTTGAAACTGATCCAGATTTCATATCAAAGATCATTACGGGTGACGAGTCTTGGTGCTATGGGTACGACCCAGAAACCAAACAACAATCCAGTCAATGGAAGACTTCATTATCACCCCGACCAAAAAAAAGTCGTCAAGTCAGATCGAACATCAAAACAATGCTGATTTGTTTTTTTGATGTGAGGGGAATTGTCCATTCAGAGTTCGTTCCACCAGGCCAGACGGTAAATCAAGCTTTTTATCTTGAAGTGTTAAGAAGACTATGAAACAGCATTTGTCGAAAAAGACCTAATTTGTGGCAGACAGGGGACTGGTTTTTCCACCACGACAACGCGCCTGCACACACGGCAATCTCGGTTACCCAGTTTTTGGCGAAAAACGGCATGGTTTTGCTACCGTACTCACCTGATCTGGCTCCGTGTGATTTTTTCTTGTTCCCACGCACGAAAAGGGGCATGAAAGGTCTCCGATTTAACAACGTTGATGATGTCAAGAAAAAAACGACGGATGAGCTGGCAGCCATCACTGAAGAGGAGTACAAAAAATGTTTTGAACAGTGGAAGCACCGGTGGGACAAATGTATTAGTTGTAATGGAGAGTATTTTGAAGGGGATAAGGTTCTTTTGTAAAAAAATTAAAAATAAATAGTTTTAAAAAATAATTCCGGTTTCTTTTGGGTACCCCCTCGTAAATATGTTAAGCATCTTCAAAGAATCAAGGGAGATAGAATTCAAACACAAGTTCTGGGATATAGACCTGAGGGAAGAGGAACTTGAGAATACCTCTAGAACAATGAAAGTAATTTATTATAATTATAACTTTTCAAAATAAAATATTATGATGCCGGAATAAGCTATGCCATGAAGAGAAGATAAAGACCTATGTTAACAGAATTTATACTAATTTTGAATCTAAAATTTTCAATTAATTCTGTATTCTTGGAATGTTTGAAAGAATCTTAATCCTTTGACTACCCGTGTCTGATACATCAGACATGGGTATTCAGGCCATGTGTAATCACTCCATACCCTCATCAAATCTATCCGACACCAAAAGAAACACGCATTTACACCATTATTTTCAATGTATTTTGGTCTGTATTTAGTCTCTCAATTCGTAAAAGATGAAATTCACGTACTGTTTGTAGATGTTGCAGATTCTTTGTTTCTTTGGTTTTATTTTATAAAATATCACAGCTGAATAGCTGCACGCTGAAGCGACTTTTTTCATATCCAATGCGAGTATTGTTTGTTGTGTAGTTGAGTTCTCTCGATTATTTTGTGATATATAGAATTATTTAATGTGTGTGCGTGATTTGTTTTAATAGTTAGAACGAGTAAAAGAAGTGTTTTTAATCGGATACTGACAAGTTGTATGACGTCTTGCTGCGTAATTTTTTTTTTATGGTTTAATGTCCAAATGTTCTGCAATTACTGCTAATCCAAACAATAAAGGATGAAATGATTTTTTGTAACATGAAAATATGCCGTGCCTGAGAAAGTATTTCATTTTAAATTTACTGTTTTGTTGGGTATCAAAGGGTTAAAAATAATCACGATAAATCACATTTTTATTTCAAACAGTCTGTATAAACAATAACAGCAATCATTTAGTTTTTAGGGTTTTACACACATTAATGATACTGACACTGACAGAAGTACTACATAAACTTTTTTATAACTGGAATTTCTTTCTTCCTAATTTCATACTGCAAAATGTTCTGATGACAACTTTTAACGAATCATAAAAACAGTTACTCTAGCTATATTTTTTTACTTTAATGTTATTTAGAAGAAGAAAATCATGTGCACGTTTATACTAAAAGCAATACATACTTGGGCTTGTCGGTCTTATTAGTTTCCTTTTTTGCTGCAGTCTTCTTGTTAGCATCAGATTCAGTAGTTTCACCAGCTGCAGCACCCTTCTTCTTCTTACCGGGACTAGAACTATCTTTCTTATTGCCTTAACAAAAATTTACGTAAAAATTAGTTCAATACAATACACCATAAAAACACTTTAAAAATCTTCATTTCAAGTTTTTAAATTAATTTTCAGAAAAACAAAATAAGTAATTGATTTCAAAAAGCACATAACAGGCCCTAATCATCAGTACACCAGCAACTAAAAACCAAGTTTTTACTTGACTGGTAATTTTAATCAGTGCAATGGATAGAACGTTATCCATAATATGATCTCAGCAATTCATTAAAAAGAACTTATGGATCCATGAGATCTTTTATCAAGATTAATCTTGACTCATAAGTACTTTTTTTTTGTTTTTACGAGAGGAAACCAAATTTACCGGTACCCAGGTAGGTCTTTACCTGGGGTATGCGGAGCTCTTTCGAAGCCAACTATCCGCTTTAACCTCTCAGTTCCTTTCCATCCCATCCCAACTTGCCGTGGGATCACCGTTAGGCATAATTTCACAACAAGCCAGAGGCTCTATATTAGCTGGATAATTTCTCTTCTTATCACCCATTTTCCCCCTTTTTGGGTGATTTATTTTGGGACTAACACAGCTGGGCTTCTCTGATTTTCATCACCTTCAGGATGAACTCCTCAAAGGCCTTCCAGCTTTTTTCTTCTGCGATCATAAAATCACAGATTTTCTGGAGAAATCAGCGACCCAATCTTGGTCCACATATCCTCCCTCTCTGGCATCCATCTTCTGCAACCAAAAATCAATTGTAATGCGCTGTCCTCCACCTCACAATCCAGACAGCTTGCTTCATCTGATCGTCTGAACCGGTGGAGATACACCCAAAGTGAAGTCCATAACTTTTATTTTATTTTGTTAAATAAATGAACATCTTACAGATCAACAATAATAAAGTGTTGTATATTTATTTATTTTCACAGAACATTCTGCAACAGAGTGACATATTAGCTTAATACAATGGCTACAAGGATCATACGGAAATTAGCATCTGTTCGTGCTGTATGGAGCTCTAGCGAACAAGCTATTTGCATGTTAAAGTCCAACGCTTGCAGTACCTTATCTGCCATTTGTGTGCACATTTCCATGTCTCTGTTTAAGTGAGTGTTTATTAGTAATGGGCATTATTTAACCCTTCTAAGCCGGATGGCCTGTATACGGTTGTTAGATGACGAGTGTGTAAGTACTCAACAGCTTATGTAATAGTGAAGTAATTGGACTACAGTGTAATAATTTAATTTACTACTATAGGACCTTTATAGAATCCAAGAAATTCGTAATTCAGTATTGTTTTGTGAACATTGACATAATATTTTATAATTAATTTGAAAGACGAATACACGAATCCGGCATAACCAAGTTTTCATAAATTAGAAACATCGGTTACTTTCAGGTTCATTTCTCTAGTAGTACAATCAATAAATCAGTATTTAACATTTTAATATTTAAGCCAGAATGGTAAAGTATGTGACAAGAAAGCAATTATAAAGATTGTGCAAACATGATAAGAACAACACCTCACGTACTAGGTTCAAAAACATATCTACACAACTGTAAGCCAAGCTTGGTATACAAGGACTATCATCTACATGCGATGTTTTCACACAAATCACTACCACTGAATATTAGGATTTTAATCTATTATTTAGAAAAAAGATAAATTATCATACCAGATTTTTCACCAGCAGCATTTTCGACATTTACGATACGGCTCTTCTTCTTATCTTTTCGATAAATAGCTTGTTCCCATTCACCTGCAATGGAAGAAAAATTATACTTTAAAATAATTGAAAAACAGAAAAGATCTGTAAAAAAATAAAATGCTAATTTAAAAAAAACGTTAGCAGAAGTTACAAGGAGTCAATGCCCTATTGATTAAATGATAAATTTAATAAATTTAAACCTAAATTACACCAGCTATTAATAAATACTAGACCTAAATTATCAATATACACATACAGTCCACAGCTCAGGAGGGTCCTGCGGAATCTTTCCCAATTGGTTTTCTCTCCACTCGGGGACAACATACTAACAGTCATCTATTTGTATTTGGTGATTTTTTTTTTATGATATATGAGACTTATTATTTAAATATATACTATATATACTGGGTGTCCCATGAAGAGGTTGCTATTTTTGAATTAATATGCCAGAAATATTACACACTTTAAAGACTGGAAACTTTACAGTTATATTAATAGATATGTAAAAAATAAACCCTCGAGTTTCATTTGCTTATGATTAATCAAAACAAAATGGCGGAATAACAAAATATCAAAAATGAACAATAATCTTGTAGATAAAACCCCTTATATTTACAATAGGATTCAGATAGAAAAAAACAGCTGTTTTTGCTGATTTATTCCAAATCGATCAGCATAGCTTTTGATGGACATCAGTTCGAATAAAGGTTATAGAAACAAATTGTGTACATGAAAAATTTATCACTTCCATATTTCTTTGTTGCCACCGGCTCGTAGTAGCACAATCCGCAGAGCTGTCATAGGACCGGCGTGGCATCGATGGTGTAATTCAAAAGTAAAACAGATGCTTGGGGAAGCCTTCGCCGCTACCTCAAAGAGGAGCAGCCGCTGGCAAGCAAAGGGGGAGGTCGTCTTTACCGCTGCCTAAATGATTAGGAGCCGTCGCCGACGTAGCGAACACCTTTCACCACTGCCTTCGAAGAGGAGCAGTCGCCTGTGAAGCGAAGCAGGGTCGTCTGTACCACTGCCTAATCGAATAGGAGCAGTTGCCGACGCAGCGAGCACCTTTTACCGCTGCCTCCGAAGAGGAGCAGTCGCCAGTGAAGCGAGGGGCAGGGAAGGGAGGTGTAGTAGCAGAAAGAATTGACTCAAAGTTGAGCTGCAATTCCTCTGTATCGACCTTCGATTACGTTAGAATCGATACTGCCTGGTCACCCTCTCAACTATCGCATCCGCCAGTGCGTAGATACATTTATTTTGCCACTTGGCACATGCACTGCGAGAGATGTGACCGCTGCGCTATCTATCGGTAGCAGCAACCCCATCACAGCGCCGACAATGGGCAAAATATGAGCTACGGACCGGCGTAAAAGTAGTATAGTATCATCTTTCATTTTATTACTTAAGTAACATTGTAACAAATCACCAATTTGAAATGGTAATGCAAATAAAATTACTTTCCGCCATTTTGTTTTGATTAATCATAAGCAAATGAAACTCAAGGGTACTTTTTTACATATCTATTTATTTTAACTAAAAAATTTCCAGTCAGTAGAGTGTGCGATACGTCCAGCATATTAATTCAAAAACAGCAACACCTTCAAGGCACATCCAGTATATATAATATAATTACTTAAATAATTTTTCAAAGAGCTGTTTTCTAAAAATCGGCATAAGTATTCTTAAAGTGACATAAGGGGTACAATGTGGTGTGGAATTACGAAAAGCAATAAACCAATTTTTTTTAATACGGCCCTCTTGCGAATAGAATTGCTATTATATAACTGAAAAGTGGTTAGAAAATACAGCTTGGAATTTTACCAACTGATAAAAAAACTGAGAAATTTCTTATCACAAAAACTAGCCAGGTCATACAAATAACAACCTTTCAATTTTTAATCCAACTTAATTTTATCAACAAAAAGTAACTACCATAATGAAAAAATGTTCATTAATTTGTTAAACAATTATTTTCTTTGAAACACTTAGATCTGATTATCAATACATCTAAAAATGAACACGCTTTCATTTTTAATTGCATATGTTTTTAAAATTAAGATAATTGCAACAGCACAAAAAACTGTGATGACACAGACACTAAATAAATTTAATGACTATTTTTTTACTGCATTCTACAAGGAAAAAAGTAAGTTATAAAATTAATATCAAACAAAAGTTCACTTAGCTTCTGATAAGGGCAACAAAAACTGCTTACTTATTTTTATTAATGATGCATTATATATAAATTGTTAATTTACAAATGTATTAAAATAAAAAAGGTACTAATCAGTGCACATGCTACAAATTTATTTCAAATAATATAAAATTTATCTATCTGAAGCTACAAATAAAAAAAACCTAAGGTCACAGATTAATAAAGTATGGTATTCAAATAAAAATATATGTTATCTGTAGTATATATGTATAACTTAATTAAATGCAAGCCTATATGAAATTCAGGGACATATTATTTTACCTCTAGATTAACATAGGCTTACGTGTACTAAATTTTAAAACCATTTCTAATGATCATGTTTTTTTTAAAAATTTGAGTAATCATTCAAGTAAAAAAAAACAAATATCAGCATGTAATAACTACATATTTTTATAATAAAATTTCTTTTACTACATAATATTTAATTTTTCCAAATTTTTTTTGCATGGTGTGGCTATAAAATAACGAGACTGATGCTATAAAACTTTTATTTTATATTTGTATATGTTTAATTATTCCCTTAAATGTACACCTCCTCTATCCCTACACTGCTCCATGAAAATTTTCTATTGTTCAAAATAGCAGTCTTCCTGTGAGCTCTTTCATGACACGTGCTGCTTTTTCTTTCTAAGCTTCGACGATCTGAAATATTCCTATTAATGCAGATTTGACTTTGAGCAACAGGTAAAAGTCACATGGTGCCAGGTCAGGCGAATAAGGCAGATGGTCTAACACTGGGATGTTTTACTAGGCTAAAAGTCTTGAAAAAATATGCTGAGTAAGCCACCATGAACCCATGACTTTTTCTTCCATAATTCGAGTTTTTGTTCTTATTTTTTTCAAGGAGTTGAGCAAGAAACTCAAAGTAGTAATGCTGAATACCAATTTGACTTTAACCCTTTCACTGCCAAATACGAGTACACACGTAGCGGGCTTACCATGTTTACACACCAAACACGAGTTAACTTGTTTCAAAGTTTTAAATTGTATTGTCAAACACAATTTAACTAAGCTGTCATGGAAAGTGAATTGCCTCCAGTAAGTGTTACCAACTGTATTTACGCATTTACTGTTGAATTTCTTTCTTCTTTGTCAATGAAATCAAGTACACAGTAAA
The DNA here is from genome assembly GCA_035578175.1 of Catonia carolina. Classification (NCBI taxonomy): domain Eukaryota; kingdom Metazoa; phylum Arthropoda; class Insecta; order Hemiptera; family Achilidae; genus Catonia; species Catonia carolina. The sequence goes on from JAQMRL010000001.1 coordinate 262,546,689, forward strand.
GAGATATTTTCATTTCTGCGCAGCCTGTTTTGTTTGGCTAATCTTGTTTTTACAGAACACGAAATGGCATCGACTACAGTCTAATTAACACATTTTTTCACAATGTTTTCTCATCTGATGCTTAGTTTAGTGTAAATTTACAACTGGAAAAAACTGTGTTAAATTAATTTTATCAAAATTAGTCTAGTCCTTTAAATTTAAGTGCCATCAGTACAACGACAAATGTGTTTTACCACCCTAATGAAAGTCACGCTATACACAATATCGTATTTGCCATTACTTTTTCTAACTTCTATTTTGTGTTGTTCTCTATAGGATAAAATATTTTATTGAATGCTTTCAGAAAAGTAAACAATGTCTATTCATTGTTTTTCTTTTTTTTTTGTATTTTTTTTTTTTTTTTGCTAATCGCATCCAGGTCTAGGATACGTCAAGAATAATTCTTGACATATCCTGTACTTGTCATTGGTGTCTTTTTTAAAGCTTTTAATTATTAAAAGCTCCATATAATTTTGCCTGTTAGCTGGTCTAAATAATAAAACTTTTAGCCAACATGAGGGTGCCAGTTTGTTTATATTTAGAAAAATCTTGCAATTTTAATGTGCAAACATATACTAATACTTTAGTCATGTATCTTACAATATTATAATCATTAAGTTATTGTCAGTGTTTTTTTGTCACTTTTTAAAAACGGTTTACTTTGTTGTAGATATAGAAACTTTAATGCAATTACAACAAATGACACCGACATAATATTGACAATTATGTTTTGAGTAAATTGATGCAAAATGGTCAATATTTTGAGATACGCAATTATAAAGCATTGAATGTGTGAAGATGCACAAAATTCATAGGTAAATAGAACTGAAAGCAGTTTTTTCAGAATAATACAAGTGGAAAAGATAACAAAAACTGCACAAAACGTAAAAAAAACCCGTGGAAAATTTTTTATTGTTTTATTGTAACATTATTCTTTTTCTCTTTTTTAGTTTATTTAAAGTCATATCAACAGCTTTGTTATTAGTAACAACGATGGGTTTTAATTTACATAAAAAATTTTCAGACCCTAGCCAGGAATCGAACCCAACCACATCGCAGGCTAGCGCACTATCACTATGCTATGGAGATGGCCACATTTTCCTATTTGATAATTACATATTTTTTTTAAAATGACATAAAAATTTGTTCGTTCACTGGACCAATACACTATTCTATGGCATTGCATACTCAAGAAGTTAGCCAAGGCATGTTTAATTGTCTGCAAAATATATTTAAGTATATATTACTAAAAAAAGAAGCATTTAAATATTTCAATGCGGTGTTCTACAATCTGCATTTTAACAAGTTGGCTGCAGTGAGATGCGCATGCGTCCTCAGGTGTTCCATCAAAACAGACTGTGAGGATCGCTGGCAATTCTCATGGGTTTATCCACTCACGCCGTGAAAACCATGGTGGTTCCTCAGACAACATTGTGATATTTCATCATAACTTTTGTAGGCCTGTTAAGAATACATTGACTTTGTCACAGGCCTATTAGGACTAGTGTAAAATACATCAGTATGCAGGCATCATCCACGTGCGGCAAAATTAGTACTACACAAAAACTAAATCAACTGATACTTTGGTTATGTTTATTCATGTAATTGTAATGTTGTGTTCATCTTCATTGATGATTATATGGGTTAATTAATGTTTGTAACATTGTAAATTATTTATAATACTGTTTATTTGTTCATATTCACGTTTATTTTTTAACTACTAATGTTAGTGAGGATCCCGTGCAATACACGCGGCCTGTTCCAAGAATATTTTTCCTGGTAGGCCATGAGGATCACAGGCGTTCCTCACCATTTTTTTTTTATTTATCTGTCATTGTATTAACTTTTTACTATTCTACACTCAGTAGATGATATGTTATTGATCATACTTTGCAATTTTTCTGTGCAGCCCCTGGTGAATGTTTACTAATTACGGTGGCCTGTGCGGTTGGCTTATCCTTATAAATTGCGGCAGCCAACCTGTCAAATAAAATATTTACGAATATGAAGCAGAGTGAGCATGAACACAAATCATTAAAACATGATTTGGTAATATAGAATCACTGCCCATTACAGATTGTAACAATTTTTTTTTTAAATCGATACTTTTTTGGGTGCTGATCCGAATATGAACTTATTTTTATCTGCATTAAAATTTTTTATCAGCTACAGCTGATAAAAATGGCTGCTAGTAAACACCCTAAATAATTATTGAAAGACTGAATATTCCTTACCTTCATCATCATCTTGCAATTTTTCTTCAATTTTCTTAACTTTCTGGGTAGTTTTCTCAGTATTCTTTTTGTTCTTCACCTCGACAGCAACATTTTCCTTGCCCTTATTTTTATTGGTTTGTTTTTTAACATCTTTATTACTCTGTTCTTGTTTCTTCGTTGGCTTCAATTCATTTTTATTTTCTTTCAACGCAGCTTTATTAACAATTTCAGATTTAGTCTGCTTCTTATCGGATTTACCTCCAGTTTTATTCGCTTCTTTGTTACCAACTTTCTCAACAGTTTGCTTTTCTTCTTTTACTGCTTTATTTCCAGATTTTGGAGTTCCAGCAGTTTTTCCGGCATTATTTTCACTTGTCTTTTGCTTTGGTTCCGATTTCTCACTTACAACTGCACTTCCATTCGCTTGTGATTTTTGCTGAAAACAAATACAATAATTAAAAATTAATATTAATATTTCATAAACATACTAACAATAAACAACATTGCCGGCCGCATTGGCATAGTTGGTAATATGCTCGCCTCTCATCATGCGGATGTGGGATCGACATAATTTTCATACGTTACAAAAAAATCATTTCATCCTCCTTTGTACACACTTACTCCCCAACATTGTCACTAATGACCGCTGCAGTTGACACAATGTTAAATGAATAAATAAACAACATTAATACAATGGCGGACCTTACACGTTCAATACGGATCACGATATTTTGATGCGATCCTCGAACATGATATACATTAACTGTGTATGGTCAAAGATTGATGGATTTTGTGGATTGTAATATGGGTCACAAGATTTCAAAAAAATTTGAAATTAATAAATATTCATCGTTAATATCGTGATACGTAATGAGCATCTAAGGTTTACGCGATCAATATGGCAACGATGACTTGTTTATAGTCTGTATCTTACCCTATAAGTGTAAGTTTTAGTGGTTAATTTACTGACTCATTCAGTATATCTTTTTTTTAAGTTTCTGACAGATATTAAAATCTTTATCATGGAGGTATTGAACAAGACAATATTTAAGAGCAACATACTCTAAGACTGCTGAGCAGTTAATTTTAAAAGAGTCATATCATCACATTCACGTTTGAAAATCTGCCTGAACTGTGGGACTCAACAAACCCAGTTTATGTCTGCATGACATTAACAGACACTGGTGAAAATAATGCTGAGAATTTTAAGTTCGCTAACAATCTTCCCATAGCGTAATACTTTTATGTAATCACAAACTTTGCTTTTGCTAAAATTGATTTTTTAATCACGATATCAGTTTTAGTTAAATATGGGTTAATCATTTGAAGTAGTTTTTCAAAACACACATCAGCCATATGGAAGTAATTTTTATAATCTTCTGTGTCTGTCAATTGAATCTCATTTAATAAATTTAAATGCGTATACTTATACTGTTTTCGTAGCCAATCTTTCACCCACACTTACGCTCAACTCTTCTTTTTGATGCCTGATCCATATTGAACGTGTTAAGGTTCGCCAATAAAACACTTTTTCAGTAAATAGTAAATAACAGATGCATGCCACCTGTGTTTTATTTTATTCATGATTTCAACCCCTGAGGGAAAGCTACACAATAATACTTTAAATATTGACCAGTTACATTCTTCAAATTGCACTATTTTATTGTCTCACATGCTACTTTCGTCACAACCTCATACTGAAGAGGTAGGTGGTACTGAACAGGTTCTACCAGTCAGTTTATCTTAAGTAGACAGAAAGTGGTATCCTGTCGCACCACAGTAAATAAGATTAACGATTTTCATTCTTACAATCTTGTTTTTGTTACACCTAGAATATTTTATACTTCATTATCAGCATGCTAAGACATATTTAGTAAGCCAAACATTTTAAAATGGACATATTCGCTTATGCTTCTACTTTTTGGTTTGTTGAAAGAACTATTATTGATTTAACAAAACTGAAAGAAGTCTGCAGCCATTTAAAATCATTATGATGAAATATAACTAATTATCAATGGCCTAATTCAATAAATCAATGAATATGGGGGGACAAATAACAAAGTTACATGATTAGTTTCTGTTAAAATATGTCTTAAATTCAAAAAAAATATAAGTACAAAAATTTAACTTTCAATTCGGATTTAATTAATTTAATGGTAACAGTAATAACAATAACTTTCAGAATTGGTGGTCAATACAACAAACCTGTATGTATTTAGGAAATTCATTACACATTTTTAAAAACCTATGAGATTAAAAAAAATCAAATTTAAATCATTTACTTTTTAAATGAAAATAAATTAAAACAAAATAGTAAAGTTTTTCTATAAAATTTAAATTTTGTAACTTCCAAAGACTTTCTATACATAATTTGATTGCTATCATGTAACTTATGCTAAATATAATTTAACTAATACTGTAACTAGCTGAAAATTGTTTACAAGCCCACATAAAAAAAATGCTAATATTTGAACTGCAAAAAAATAGTGCATAAGGGTTTAAACTAGTGATGGACATTATTAAACGTAACAGGATAAATAACATGGTTACTGGACTGAGCCAGTTATCGTGATAACGTTATTAAAAACACCTTGTTATTTAATAACACCGTGATTCAATGTCGTTTAACAAACTGACGTACGAATGACGTTTGTCCGACTGTTATAACAATATAAGAGACTGTTACTTTTTTAACTGAAGTGAAGTAATCGGAATAACCTTCTTCCTAACTATTTTTTTAACTAGGTACATTATAATACTGTTATTAACACAAACATAAGGGTGCCAAATCTCACGGACACAAAGTAACGACAAACAGCACAATATTTTCTGTAACCAAATACAACCACGGCAAACTAAACACAATTTTTTGCGAACACAACCGGTGGCCAATCACACAATCTTTCACGAACGCACAAGGCAACTAATTTAACTCATTTTTCATAACCAACTTTTTCAGCTCATGATTTTATACTTGGGTTGTACAGTTACTATCTATCTATCTATCTATTGCATAATATTTCAATTTCATAAAAAATATTATTAATAATACTGTAAGGCCGCTCACACTGGTGAAATTCAACCTCAACGCGATTAACATGACTCGACCTAAAAACGAGCCGCGTCGTGCATGTTCACACATCCGAGACTCGATCTCGACGCAACTGTTCAAGCTTTTCTTCGAATCCACCTACAGTTTGCAAAATGTCAAGTGATGAAGAAGACGTAGTTGTTGCTTATTACCATCTAAGAAGAAAACAGAAAAATAACGCAGCTGTTGGATGTCACCATATACAAGTAAAATCGTAATAGAGGAGCGTAAGTGTGTGCCTAGGAACTCTCCTGTGATAAATACAAATTTAAGTGTTTTCATCGGATGTCAAAAGAAAGTTTCCTACTATTACTTGAGCTTGTTGGTCCAAGAATTATAAAAAAGACACAAACTACAGAAGTAGTTTGTTTCCTGAGGAGCAATTGTTAATAACTTTAAGGTAAGTACAAGAATGAATAATATAAACAACACGTACTGTAAATATACTAATATATCAATAAACTATAAATAAATAATTTGAAATATATATTTCAATTTTAAATAATACGGCTGTTTAAAATCCTACATAGGATGTTTGATAAAAAATAAATATACTAACAATAACACAAGTAATATAAACAGTACAATAGCACAAAGGCTATGTTGGCTGCTTCATCTGCCATGATTATACGCTACTGGTCGAGCAGATGTTGGACAAACTGAGTCGCATGCGATCCGTTCGGTCATCGATCAGTTTGATCAAGGTTGCGTCCAGGTCATACTGGTGGGAGAGCGAACATATAAATATAAGAGTAGGACTCGTATCAGACATCGAGTCGAGGTCATGTCGTAGTCAAGTACCACCGGTGGGAGAACACCTAGTTTTGATTTTATACCTTCATTTTAAGAAATATCTGCAAGTATACATTACTGACTAACTTTTTTATCTCATATAATTAGACACTAGTAATATCGCCCGTGCTATACCCGATCATTTATTGCTAGCATAAAAGGGGTGGTTACACCATAGTAGTTATTAAATTAATTTTATACACATGGCAATAAAACGGCTAATAAAATAACTAAGCTCTTGTATGTACACTGACCCGAGAAGTCAGCAGCCATGCATTCCCATGGAGACAGCAGGATCACATCACGTCAAAACTCAAAATAAATCGTCTAGCAACTTATGTCGCCACCAGACGATTTGTTTTGACTACAATTTTCTGTACCAATAACAAAGCTAATACTTTGTACAGATTACTAAGTGAATATTTTAGTTCACTTCTTTTCCACAAATGTCATGCTATTACATTACCTATATTGTACGCTGGACGATAAGTGATCTAGCTTAAACCTAACAAAATTAAGTAAAAATTGTATTTTACTTTAATTTTTAGAATTGCAGTAGACAATATGACAGAAAAACCTACAATTTTGTTACAATAGTAACAACATATGGTTAGGAACAAATTAATTTAAGAATTAGACTTACTTAAAAATAGACTTGTTTTCTAACAATACCTCAAAAACAAGAAGATAGGTATACATTAACCCAAATTCTGTACTTACACAACTAATCGTATCATAAAATCATCCATGATTCTAACAAAAACAATACAACTGTTCAAACATACTGTAATGCTAAATAAACATAATATTTAATGATGCTATAACACAAATAACATTAGTAGTATGAATAAAATTTAATAATTTATGATTCTGTATGTCAATGTTTGACTGAGTGCAAATGAAAAATGTGTTTCAGACTGTGCTAATTAGGTCTAACCCACATGTGTAAATTCTACCAGATACTTCCAATTTAATACTAAGATAAGATCATATTTTAACAGAAATATTATAGTTTAGTACCACTATAAAGCCTAATATTATTCAATTTTTAGAGACACGTTAAATTCTTGAATTAGTGACATGAAAAAGGAAAGGCATATCAGTAAAATATGTAAACATTGGCCTTAAAGGTTAATGAATAAATTTAAGCAGGTTTGACGACAACATCTTGCCAATATATACAATAATAACTTAAGAATTTACTAATTAAATGATTCCTACTGCATTTTCTTCAAAAATTAAATACTTATAAGTAAAAATATGCAACCACTTTCTAACTTGAAAGATAGGGTTAGGCAAACAAAATACAATCGCAATTGAACACAATCGATAGCAGCACTTTAAAGGGATTAAAATTTTATTATTCAGGAGTTAAAATAAAGATACAACGCTATAATTACTTTATAATCTTAAACTATGTGAGAGCAATAACCTTTTTACCTTGTCCTTCACTTTACGTTTTTTGCCAGCTGGCTTCCGGTCGTCGCCAGTGTTTGTGAGTTTATTAAAAGGTGGTTCTTCCACAGTTTTAAATCCAAACGCAAAAACTAAACCTGCTAAAATTATAACAAATCCAACTACAATTCCAGGAAATAAGACCTGGGTACCTACAAGTTCTGATATCTCCATATTCTACGACCCGTCTCCGCACATACAAAAATACACATCAGCAACCGTACTCAACAGCGAGATCCAGATGATACACTTCACTTCAATCAGTTGATGACGCGTCGTTACGTCACATTCAGTTTGTGCTACGTTGTCATTAATTTTCCTCCCAACACTGCACCGTCATAATGTAAAACGTAAAATAATAGTTAATAAAAATTCACATTTCAGCAATCAGTGTACTAGATAAACAACGTGTACAATTTCATATTTTTAGTGAAACAACGGCATATAAAAAATCAATAAAAGATCATCATAAATTTTAATATCATTATTTGATTTTGTGTGTTTAATTGATAATAAAATATGTTTCAAAACTTCAGGCTTAAAAAATATTAATCCTACTTTTATTCTCGCGTTATAAAGGAGTTTGATATATTAAAATTTTATTTGCAGAATTTAGAATTAAATAATAATATTAAAAGAATAATCTTAATTTTCTTTCAGATCCAAAAGTCATGCGACGCCACAATACCGACCGCGAACTTCAACTCGACATGAAAGTAATTTTTTTAAATGTTTTAATTACCTAAGTACGTATTAAGGCATGGAAAAGTGCTAATGTTAAAAATATAGCAGTTTATTTTACTGAAATTGTAAAAATTTTGACTGAATTTTTTTACTTTTAATTTAGATAAGGACCTTTTCATGCATATTACTCCATATTTATTTTTTGAGATACATTTTTTTATTTAATTTAAAAATGCATCAATATCTTGGTTTTTTCGGCGACTTTTGGTTACTTTGGAACCTTGAGTATGAAAATGTAATAATTTTTCAGACCCTAGCGGTGAACTGAACCTGGGACCATCTGCTTTACAGTGTAGCCGAAATACGCATTTTAAAAATCTAAATGATATGTGCTAAATGTTACCAGTTAACAGGTTAACAGATTGGTTAGCAGTCTAACCACTGGGCTACAGAAGCAGTCAGAAATATTCTGAATCTTGTAGTATCTCTCTTCATCAGTCAGAGACAAAACATTATTATTATTATTATGTATTACTTAACAAATATCTATATCTACTAGCCTGTTTCTGGTCTTTATGGAGTGTTAAAAAATTATTTTTAACAAGATTAAAACCTCTCATAACTGAGTTTAATCTGATACCAGATCATCAATTTGGGTTTAAAAGTAGCCACTCAATAGCTGAACAGGTTCATAGGATTGTTCATGCCATCACTGTATGTTTAGACCAAAAAGAATATTCGATGCGTTGGTTTGACAAGGTTCTAACAGAGTTCACCATAGATTTGAGAAAATAGAGGTTAAAGTTTTAATTTCCTATAACTTTTTTCCTATAGAATTTAAATTCAAGAAAATAGGAATCCATTCTAATTATATGAAAATCTATGAATTGTAGTAATTTTTATAAATATATTTGGTTTGTTAAGAATTTTATGGAGTTGGGTGAAATGCAGTTAGAACCTTGTCATGCTGAGATGGGGTAGTCTCAGTACGACAAGGTTCTAACTGCACATATAACTTTATCAAACCAACATGATAAAAAATACATAAGGGATTGAAATAAAAAAGGTTGCAACTGCAATTTGTAAAATAATACAAGTTTTTTTTAACAGACAAAATCACAATTTACTTAAATCTAGTTGAAAGTAGAATATTAAAAATGTTATTAAAAGTTGATAAAATAACTAAAAAATCATGTTTTACTATAAATAGTTAATTACAGATGAAGTACTGCTTTATAATAATCCCTATCTTGAAGTGACATAAATGGGAATGCTGCTTTGATATCTTTCTTTTTTAAATCTGATATTTCTGAGGGACACTTTTGAATTTTTGGTTTCATACCAAGAACTGGTATACTCTACGATGATGATGATGTTCTGTTAGTTTTCTTGTTCTTTCTCAGGGGTGTCTCCAAAAACTTAATGTTAGCAGCATTAAAAGGTTCATGTTCATCATGTGTTGCTTTGTAAGAACCAATACTAATCTCCTGTGTAAACTGGAGAACTGCAACATTGAAGAATGGTATGGCCTTGTAGTTCAAAAATTTTGCTGTTGTTGAAAAATCTTTGAAATCATGTTGTTTCATTTGTATGATTTTGTAAGGATTGTATTTGTTAACTGATTTTAAAATTCTTATTAAGCCAATAGGCGAGTAAAAGTCATTGCCTTTTCTGTAGAGCTATGGGCTCTGTCAACCTCCTGCACACATGAATGTCCAGGCAGGGAATACTTCATTGTTACTTTTGTAACATTTGGGTGATCTCTTAAAAAGTCCATTACAGCATTGGCCATGATAAAGTTTCTGTTTTGAGGGGCGCATGAATCAGACCATGTTAACAGCTCAGTAATCTCATTCTCATCAAAAACATCATCTAGTATCCTTCTAAACGCACTAGTAATGTCATTACCTGCACGTCCTGACATAGTTTCTGGCCATATTACACAATACACTTTTTTTGTTACTGAGAAATAAGCAGTCAAGTTGCAGATATTCTTCTTCTTCTTCAAGTGCCGTCTCCGCGTCGGAGGTTGGCGATCATCATTGCTATTCTAACTTTCGAAACAGCTGCTCGGAACAGTGACGTGGAGTTGAGACCAAACCAATCTCTCAAATTCTTCAGCCAGGACGCTTTCCTTCTACCTGGCCGGCGCTTTCCTGCTATCTTTCCTTCCATGCAGATATTAAGTTTTCTTAAATAAAACAAACTACTTATATCTGCATGAGGTGTCAAGATGACATTCTGTAGATCAAATAATAATACAGGAGAGTCTTTGTATTCCTTTTCTTTCTTCCGAACTTCTCTCATGTGCGTTTTAAGAAGCTGGTGTTGTTCATAATCTTTATGTAATTTTTCTGTCAATGTTTCTGATTGCTGTGCTACTTTGAACATTTCAGTACTATTTAGGCTATTGTCCGACATTCTCAATGAACACAATTTTCTTTTCAGAAAAATATATGTACAGTTTACAATACAAAACACTTCAATCAATAAATTCCACAAAGAGAAATATATTTTTCACATAAACTAACCTCTCACACAAAGAATTAAACAAGAAATGCTGCTGAACACAGATGATGGTGATCAGCTGATTGCAGTTACAACCTTGTCAAATTGAACTTCATTATAAGCATGCTGCAAATACAACCATGTCATTTTAGTAGTTCTGTTATTTACCACTAGATTGCAGCCAGGGTCAGATCTATGGAAAGATCTTTTTAAGAAATGAACCATAACATCATAACCTCAATTTTTCCAAAATTGTCAGTTAGAACCTTGTCAAACCAACACAGCGTATTGTTAAGCAGTCTTTTTGGACATCATGCAGGCATTTGATAAGGTGTGGTATTGTGGTCTGTTATTTAAATTAAAGTGTTTTTACCTCAAGCTTTAATATCAGCCACACTTTTTTCAAGTCAAATTTCAAGAAGAACTTTTATCTTTTTACAAGATTGGATCGGGAGTGCCTGAGGTTCTGTTCTTGGATCAGTACTCTACTCATTATTTATAGCAGATGTACTCGAATCTAATGAAGCAATTACAGCTATGTTTCCTGACGGTACAGCAATTCTGACTTGTGAAGGTCCAAATATGGCATCGCAAAAACTCAAAACCAATTAAATAATATTTTGTGGTTTCAGAAGTGGTTGATAAAGGTGAATACGACAAAGTCTAGTCGTGTCAAATGTAGCATAAACCAGAAAATTTGTCCACCGGTTTAATTAGATAAAATCTTGCTTCAGAAAAGTGATGTGACATATTTTGGTTTACAAACCGAAAAAATCTGGTGTGAAACACTCACACAACTTTCTCTTGCCAATGCAAATAATTAATAATAAACCTAACATTATTAATAAAATATTAGAAATAAACAAAAACTAACCTCAAAAACATAACCTTATTTTAATCATGAGTGAATGACGCAAAATGACAATCGAACTCAGTTTGGCTTAAAAATACGGAAAATCACGCTTTCACGCTAAACTAGGCTCTGTAGAGAAAAATGCTCTAAACAAAAGTTGTAGATCTTTTAATTTTCTATAAATTTAATTAAATACACTTTTGTCGTAAAATGCATACCTACTAAGACCGAAATGTTAAAAAAATCGATTTTTCTCAGTTTTCGTGAGAACAAAAACAGAAAATCGCAAATTACCGCTAAACTAAGCGTTATACAAAAAAATGTTTGAAAAAAAAGTTGTAGAATTTTACATTCTCTACAACTTTTATTATATAACGTTTTGCGCTAAAATGCATATTAAAGCCGCAATCTTAAAAAGAAAATGTTTTTACGTAAAAACAGCCTCACGCAGAATTTCAGCAAACATGGCGCCTACCCTATATTGTAGAGCATAAAAAATGTAGTAAACCAGGCGATTTAAAACAAAATCGTAGGACTAGTTTTTGAGAAAATAGCAAAAAAGTGAAAAATTATACGAATGAACTACTACTTCCGGTTGACCGATTTTGATGAAAATGTTCGTGTCGGGTCAGGTAGTGATATGTAACTTAAGTTTCAAGTTTCAAGTTCGTACGATGTTCCGTTCTTGAGATATTCTGTTCACACTCACACACACACACACACACACACACACACACACACACACACACACACACAGACCAATCGCTAAAAACATGTTTTTTGGGTTCAGGGGGTCTGAAAACGTATAGATCCGGTGAAAACTCAATTTCGAAAAATCGACTTGAAAACAATACTTTCCTTCCTATATATTCATATAGGCAAGAGAAAGTAAAAAAGATTAACATCAAAGAAACACATTACAATGAAATGTAAAGAATTTGAAGTAAAATTTAATAAAATTTATTACTCGGCAGAAAGTCATCTCTCTCTTTGGAAAACAAAGTGGTAGTGTACAAAGCTAAGCTCAGCCCTGTCTGGAAATACAGCCTTCAACTACGGGGGACTAATAGCAAGAGTAACATAAATATTATTTAAAGGTTTGAGAATAAGGTACCCATAACAAAATTTTATAAATGCTCCATGGTATGCAAGAAACACAGAAGTTCACAAGTACTTAAATAATCCATTTATTAAAGAAGAAATAAGAAGATTTAGCGAAAAATATCAAGATAAAAAATCTGGTGTGAAACACTCACACAACTTTCTCTTGCCAATATAAATAATTAACAATAAACCTAACATTAGTAATAAAATATTAGAAATAAACAAACAACTAATCTCAAAAATATAACCATATTTCAATCATGAGTGAAACACGCAAAATGAAATTCGAACTCAGTTTGGTTTAAAAATACGGAAAATCACTCTTTCTCTCTAAACTAGGCTCTGTAGAGAAAAATGCTCTTAATAAAAGTTGTAGATCTTTTAATTTTTTATAAATTTGGTTATATACACTTTTGTCGTAAAATGCATACTAAGGCCAAAATCTTAAAAAAATCGATTTTTCACACGTTTTCGTGAGAAAAAATCAGAAAATCGCTAATTACTGCTAAACTAAGCGTCATACAAAAAAAATGTTTGAAACAGAAGTTGTAGGTTTTTAAATTCTCTACAACTTTTATTATATAAGTTTTTGCGCTAAAATTTATATTAAAGCCGTAATCTTAAAAAAACAACGTTTTTGCGTGAAAACAGCCTCACCGAGAATTTCAGCAAACATGGCGCCTACCTTATCTTGTAGAGAATAAAAAATTGAGTAAAATAGGCGATTTTAAAAAAAATCGTAGGACCAGTTTTTGAGAAAATCGCAAAAAACTGAAAAATTATACGAATAAACTACTACTTCCGGTTGACCGATTTTGATGAAAATGTTCGTGTCGCGTCCGGTAGTGGTATGTAACTTAAGTTTCAAGTTCGTACGATGTTCCGTTCTTGAGATATTCTGTTCACACACACACACACACAGACACACACACAGACCAATCGCTAAAAACATGTTTTTTGGGTTCAGGGGTTCTGAAAACGTATAGATCCGGTGAAAACTCGATTTCGAAAAATCGACATGAAAATACTTTCCTTCCTATATATTCATATAGGCAAGAGAAAGTAAAACTAGTCAAACCAACAGACGTTTGAAGCAGCATCACATCTTAGATCTTCACGACAGATTATGAAAAAAGAAAAACTAAAAACATTAATAGAAATAACTAGGTAATTAACAGGTTAAATATTTTCTTGGTACAAAAGACATTTAAAAACAATTTACAATTTTAAAAATTACTAGTTTATGAAGTCCCATCAACAGCTTGGTTATTAACAACTACAGTGGGTTTTAACTTGTGATCATTTTCAGACCCTAGCCAGAAATTAAACCCGGGACCTCCACGTTGTATATATATTTTTTTTTTTTTTTTTTTGGTTTAACGTCCGGCTGTTCTGCAATAATTACTGTTAATGCAGACAGTGAAGGATGAAATGATTCCACGTTGTAGGCTGGTGCACTACACTAGGCTATGGAGGTAGCCTATAATTACTATTAAATTGTATATAATATATTTTTAGTTGGTTTTTTATGGAAGGACTTTAATGGAAGCCCTCTCCTTCATGTTATTATGTGTTATTTTATTTCCTTGTAACTTCTTACCGATTGTAAATACCTGTTTTTCTATAAAAAAAATTGTTATTTTAGAACAAAATTAATAAAATTATGTACACATTAGAAAATAAATACACTGTTGCTGTTTTAACCCTGTAATTTATTCATTTGGTAAATTGTTATCATAATTATTATAACAAGGGAATAATGATAATTTATTTGATTGCACTCAGATGGTAAAAAAAATCACAAACAAAAGACACATGACTTTGTATATCTTGTAAAAGAAGAATAAGAAAAATGGCATTGCCTTTCAAACTGTTATCCATATTAAAAACTTCAAATAACAATATTGTACTTTTTTCAAAATGTTTTTATTTATAACAACCATTCTGTCATGTAGGCACAGCTTTACAAATAACTGTGTATAATGAGATTATACCTATTTTTATTATCCACATTAATTATTCATTTGGTGACTGTAAACTGTAATATTTCTGTAAACTTCAGCACTGAGAATACTTCAGAAACCATTAATAATATACCACGAGGTAAGAATAGTTTTGAGTTCAGTAGATTTTGAATCATACAATTTTATGTGAGCGAAAAAATTAATCTTATGATTTCATTCTAGCATATTATTAATTGTAGTTTGCTTGAATGTAATTGTTTAAACAACAAATAACCAAGAAACACTAGGCTATGTTTGTGTACAACTGCCATGGAATTACAGTATGAACTACCACAAAACATTCTTAAAATATTGTCCTTGCTTTATAAAATTTTTCTTGTGTATTATATCTTAATTTTACAGCTTGACAGTCATGTTTATTTTGTAAAAATGAATGTTGACAAATAAAAAAACTTTAATTATGAAGTTATACAACACTTCCTGATTTATTATTTTCCTTTGTTTAGTTGATATATATAAAGTTTTGCTAAAATGAGTTTTAAACCTTTTGATGTGTGGAAATGACTTAAAACCTATTTTTAAACAATGTTTTGAAAGGGACAATTTCTTGCTGGTCACACAGAAGTTAATATGTGTTACTGGCTTTCTGTAATTGGCTGAACAAACAGTTGTGAGTTACTTGGCTGAAATATTTCACATGGTGAAGAGGTTATAGGTGTGTATGTTCAACTATAAATTGTAAGATGATTTAAAAATTGGTTGAAAAGTAATTTCTGTAAATTAAAAGGTTTAAAAATAACTACTGGAGACCTTAATAGAGTAATGAAATTAAAGGTAAGTCACACAACTTCATATTTACAAAAATAACAGATGTGTTAGTCATATTAATTGATAACGTTAAATGTGTGAACTAGAATGTAAATAAATGGAGATTGTCTTTTTTGCGAGTTTGTAACATCTCTTGCATCCCATATGCCCCTCTCTCTATTCATCCAATCCTCCTCACTCAAATTCCTGGTGTGCATGTGACACCACATTTGACCACCCCATGATTTCAGAGGCCTACCGCGTCTTCTGCTCCCTGGTAACTCCATTTTATTATTTTTTTTGGCCATTTTTTATTCTCCATCCTGTGTACATGACCCAACAACTGAAGATTTTTTCTCAAACTTCCTTTATTATCACGTTCAGTTTCCCTAAGATCTCCTATATATCTGGATTCCTGACTCTCCATCCTAAATCTTCTGCCTAAAAGTTTTTTACTATAGAATAACAAAAAATTTGCTATTCATCTTACATGTTGAGGTTGTCAGTAGGTAAATGCCATTAATTAACCAAATAATATTTATACCAAATAAAAAAAATTGTACATACAGGTGAATGTTATGGATTTATCCAATCACATTGTATTAGTAACCATGTTTTTGCAAATCATTAATATTTATCTTTCAGTCTCTTCGGCAGAACTGCTAATAGATAAATAATTCACCAAAAGTTGTTCCATTACTCTTGACGTATACCTTCTGTAACTACTTGTTTGAAACATAAGTAAGAAGTGGACTTTCAAAAAGCATTATGTCTAATTTTACAATTTTTTTTTGGGACTGATTTAGCATTGTAATAATCAAATTGTACAGTTAATGCATTTATAAGGCAAATACATTTTTAAAGATAGAAAATACATTAGAAAAATTTACTAGATGTTGAAAATATACAAAAATTGAGAAATTTTATCAAGTGTTGTGGTAAAGAAAAAAACAGCTCAACACTCAAATGTTTTTTGTTTTAATACATAAAACTGATTTTTTCAAATAATACTTTATTAGTTCTGGAAATTAATTTGCTAATAGTAAGTCAATTAAATAAAGAAAACGTTATCCTATTTTTGTCAGTTACAAAGTAATAAAATAAACTGCTACTTTCCAGGTTCATTTACAAATAACTTTACTGAATATGAATTAGTGCATCCTCAAAAAGTATCTAGTAAAGGAGAATTTTTATCAAGTTATTTACCACATTTTCATGAAAGTACAAAAGATAGAAAAAGAAGAGAAAAGGAAACCGAATCTTTGCATTATCATATACCAATTAATGGGAAAAGAGTTCAAGTGGAACTTAAACCAAATGAAAATGTTTTTCCACCAAACATGGTAATTGAACATAGATGTATTCATTCAGATGAAGATATTGGAAATATACGCCTCAGAACGCCTGAGAAAAGAAATTGTTTTTATAAAGGAAAATTAACACATGATCCAAATTCAAAAGTTGCACTTTCGACTTGCAATGGTTTGGTAAATACATTTTTCAAATATTTAATCCAGTCTAGTTTAGTGTACATTCATAATTTAAAAATAAAACAAACAGGAGTTTTTTTTGGCTACATAGTAACCTCTTCAAAAAAAATGAAACATTTTTTAAGCCAATTTTATTTTACATGAAAGAGCATATTTCCTATTTCCTAACATGGTTTCCACCAATATTCAGACGTTTAGCTTAGCAGGTGACCATTTTATCCAAACTTTCCCCAAAGAAACATCTTGCCAGTGATGGTAGCCATAACGTCACAGTGTTTTCCATGTTCTCACTTTCTAATTGCTTAGCACTAAGCTCATTCTTTATGTGCAGAAACAAATGTTATGGATAGTGAGTCATTAGAATGCCTTTTGTGTATGGATGGGTTGTGAGGAAGGGAAGAGAAATCCATCAGTGCTGCCAACCCAACAGTGAGACACTATATTTTACTACCGTGCAATTGTACCATTAGTTAACCACATGTAGGCTTTCAACTGATTTTCACTGACTTTTTCCACTTAAACCCAATTTCCTTTAAAATTTGTCTTAACATACAAAGTTTCCAACTAAAATTTAGCATTTCTTCCAAAACCGGTAACAACTTTTCACATGTCAGCATCACTTTCTTGTTGATATAACTGTTTCTCTTTTACCAGGTGTCAAAAAAAACTGTTGATGAAGAATTATTTTCTTCACTGTCTTTAACTTCCTTCTTTATATTTCAAATTATGGAAAGAGAAACATCACAGTAGTTAGGTGCTTGCTCACGGCTTTTGTAAAGAGGCACACAAAGGTATTTTTTTTAGCTTCAACTTCACAGCATTTTATTACATTCCATATTAGATTTATTCAGCTTTGAACAGTTGGACCATGTTTACAAGAAACCAACATTTCCGTTTGCGGTAACAAGTAGTTATATTCATACCGTTAACCTACAAAAAGTTCTTTGATATACTGTATGTTCTCTAAGTATAGTTAACGATGTTGTGGTGGTGAACAGATACCAAAGCAGTCGTGCATGTGCACTGATGCTTTCCCCCCTTTACCCCTCATTAAAACCAAAGGCAAACTCATGACTCAAGTAACTATAGTCAGATGGTGCCAGGTCTGGGCCATATAGCAGGTGATCGACCTGAATTAGCTTTTGTGTGTCACCAACAGTATATCGTGTAGGAACATAATTCCTTTAGTGAGCGTTCCTCTCCTTTTGTTTTGGGTATCATATAACAGTTTCACTGTAAATCCCTATTATCTAACAATGAATTTTGGCTGGCTTAACGTTCCTAGTGCTCAAATCTGGAGAACAAACAGAATGAATCACACAGTTGGTGAGTTATCAATTGTTTTAAACATTGTAAATGATCACAAGAAACAGTGAAGAACAATGAACCAGCAGAAGCACTACAGTGCAATCCCAACAGAACACTACTTACTTTCCAGACACTCCTCACATAATGATTTTATATACTCTCCTCCTTCCCATTATTATGTATGACCTTTGTAGGAATACTATTTTAATCTCAAAATATAGATCCTAATAAAATGGAAAATTATTATTATTTTCAGTTTTTTTTTTGGATTTCATGTCATTGCTACATGAAAGATAAAAAAGTGCATTACAAATTTATTGTGATGCATTAACATTTGAAAACTAAATTACTCCCTAAATTTGAGAAGTTTTGGGAAAAAGAAACATGAATTCAAAGGTAAACAAATATGATAAAATCTTAAATCGAGCAATTATAATGGTACCCTAATACATAAGGATTTTGTTAAAATGAAAAACCTTTTAATAGATAAATTCTTGAGCCTTGACCTGAGATTGAGGATAGTTTGATGTTACAGCTTCTCAACAATGTATGAGGTGTGGCTATTAAATAACAAGACTGAGGTAAAAAATTTTATTTTTATTTTATACTTAATCACTTATTGTCACCTTCAATATACACTCCTTCTCTATCCCTACAATGCTCCATGCGAATTTTCCATTGTTGGAAACAGTGCTGAAAGTCATCTTCTGTCAGCTCCTTCAGGACATGTGCCGCTTTCTCTTTTACGGCTTCCATGGACTCAAATCTTGTCCCTTTTAATGCAGATTTCACCTTAGGGAACAGGTAGAAGACAATAACATGAGATGAAACGTGATTTTTTACTTATGATCCAGAAATGAAGTGCCAATCCATGCACTGAAAGAGCCGAACTTCACCGAGAGCCAAAAAAGTTTGAATGAGCAAGTCAAAATTTAAAGCAATTATGATTGTTTTTTTTTTGTTATCAATGGGATTATGTACCTTCACTGGGTTCCTGAAGGTCAAACAATTAATCAATATTACGACCATGAGGTTCTTTCTAAAAACTACGTCAAAGAGTAAGGAAAAAACACCCCGGAATGTGGAAGGACAAATCATGGGTTCTCTACCTAGACAAAGCACCAGCTCATTCCGCGTTATCTGTCAAGAGGTTCCTAGCCAAGTACAGCATCTCAGTGTTAGAACATCCACCTTATTCACCAGATCTTGCACCATGTGACTTCTACCTGTTCCCTCAGGTGAAATCTGCATTAAAAGGAATAAGATTTGAGTCTGTGGAAGCTGTAAAAGAGAAAGCAGCATGTATCCTGAAGGAGCTGACAGAAGATGACTTCCAGCACTGTTTCCAACAATGGAAAATTCGCATGGAGCGTTGTAGGGATAGAGAAGGAGTGTATATTGAAAGTGACAATAAGTGATTATGTATAAAATTAAATTTTTTACATCAGTCTCGTTATTTAATAGCCACACCTCGTATATGGTGCAGAAGCTTGGATGTTAAAGAAAATTAATATCACGAGAATTGATGCGTTTGAGCTTTAGCTGTACAGGCGCATGCTGAAAATACCTTGGATGGATAAAGTACCCAACAAAACAAGTCTCGCGGAGAATGGGAACATAAAAGGAGCTTGTTTACATCATCAAAAAAAGGAAAATGGAATATCTGGTCACATTATGCATGGACCAAGATATGAAATGCTTTACTTGGTAATACAAGGCAAGATTCAGGGGAAGAGAGAGGGGAAAAATCTTTGGAACTGGTTTCGTTGGACCTCAGTGAAGTTGCTCAGAGCTGTGGTGTCAAAGGTTTGAATAGCTGTCATTATTGCCAACCTCGGAAAGTGCACGATAAGAAGAATACATAAGGAGGCACTGTTTTGAATTATTTTAATTTTAATGGGATTCAGTGTTTATTAACAGTTCAGCGAATAAATTCAGAGAAGACTGCTATAAAAAAATTCCGAAACTTTTTTATAATTCACAAAAAAATTATTTTGTAATTTTTTGACAGGCAGGATATATAAGATCACAAAAAGAAGGGGAGTATCTGATTGAGCCAATTCAAGATTATGATCCCCACAATGAGGATCATCCCCATATTATTTTTAGAAAGAAATACGACACTTCAAAATCTAAGAATGGTTGTGGAGTTAAAGGTACGAGCCACTAAAAATATTTTCTGTTGATGCTACTGATTTTATTTGAGATAGGACTATAACATAATAAGTAATTATTTATTGTCATGCCAAATAAAATACATTCTTGGCTTTGATTCAGCATAGGTATGGTACAGGATATGTGTGGTGTTTTTCAGGAAATTAATATCCACACTTATAAAATTTATTATTCAATAATAAGTTGTTAAACTATTTTATTAATATTGGTTACATGAAGCCTTAATAGCTCTGCAAACCTGAAAGCTCCATGAATCATGAAGCCTTTATAAAAAAATTAAATAAACTCAGAGTAAATATTAGCATCACACATTTTTTTTAATATACGGTTTTTCAAAATATAGAATTTACTTATGTTGTTTAGGTCATCAGCCAAAAGGCTGGTTTGAACCTATAGAGGCTTCACTATGTAAAATGAGGTGTGAAACTGTTTACAGTTGCCTTCTTTACTGAGTGGAAAAGAATGTTTATCACCATTCCAGGCCCTTTGAAAAGTACCTACTTTCCACCCTGCAAATGACACCTTCACTTCATTCATCACAGGTTTTGGCTGTATAATGAATAAATTCATTACTCTCAAAAGAGATAACTCTCTAATGTCTTTAACACCTCTACCTGTTCTGTTCTTAGAAAATTCAGTCATATATTGGCTGATCTGTGATAAGAAACACAACTCTTTTTTGAAGCCCTGGAACTAGCAGATCAAGTGCAAATTTAACACCCCACCTGCCTGTAATGGGCAGAATTTACCTATAAAAATATAATTTTTAATTGTACTTTTGTTGAATACTCTTCACTACAGTCAGCAAACTAAATAAATTTTTTTTCAAAACAAAAATTTGCTTTTCTTTTGATTTTACCAAACACAACACAAGTGAGTTATTTATTTTAAATTTACAAATTTTGTATGTTTATATAGATGTAACTTTATATAATGGGAATTAAGCATTCTAAGAGACTTAAATTTAGTTCTGAATGAAGTTTGAAGATGTCTTCTTCAACAATGTTACTTACTTATCTAGTAATGACAACTTAGTCTCAGCACCATTGCCTCAAAGTACTTTGCACATGCTTTTTTTAGTCTTCTTTTTATATTCTACCTCATGAGTCATGAGTTTACCACCTTGGCATTCCTTCAGGTTTTCAAACCTCTGTTTCAGCGTCTTCAGTTTGTTTTTGCTTAGTTCTGTTTTAATTTTTCCAATTTTGGATTGTTGCAAACTCAAAACAGTGATTTTCTATGTTGATAATTACTATTATAATCATAATATAAAAAGAATCTGGTGTGACACACGATTTTCTTTTGCCAATGTAAATAATGCCAATCATAACCTTTGTTTGTTTAATCATCAATCAGTAAAAAATGTAAAATGAAAAACATAACCAAACTTTAATCATGGGTGAATGACGCAAAATGAAAATCAACCTCTGTTCGACTTAAAAGTACAAGAATTCACTAAAATAAGACTCTGTAGAAGAAAATGCTCGAAATAAAAGTTGTAGATTTTTTTATTTCCTTTAACTTTTATTATATAGGGGAAATGGAGGTAATAAAGACCAGTTTTTATTTGTTTTGGAGAAAATGTTCGATTTTGAATGTAGCATTGATCATCACTACATGTCACAAAATATGTTTTTTGTAATAAATTATGAGTAACTATGCTACAAAATGTAACTTGTTCCATAGACATTTTTTTTAATGTTCTGCACGAAAACGGGTTTTGGAAAGCAGGGAGGTAATATGAAACAAGTATAAGAATGAATCCAAATTGTTCTATTTAATTACTATGAGTGCTTTATTACTTTTATTATTACAGTTACATTCTTTTAAATGTAAAAACTTATATTTTTAAATGTTAATTAAACAGTGAACATTTAAAAAAATATAAACAAAACTTGCTTTAAAGTATTTTACGAACAGAAGTTGCAAATGAAAACATCATTTTCACACCCACTGCACACTACACAGCATATGAGCCCATTCCTGGCACATCCCACACTGAACCCAAAGTTCTCCAGATTTTGATTTCTTGAATGTCTCACCACAAATATCTTTCGCTGGAACATCCTGTCAAATAGGCTCTGACATGTTTGAGCTTCCCGAAGAAGGATACCTTCCCGTGTTTCCTCATCGCACAAAGTTTCATGTATATTTCTCCTCTTGGAAAATAGCCTTCTCATTTAATTTTGCTTGTTCTGAGTCGTTCTTTTGCTGGTTCCTGGTTAAGCCATCTGATTTTTATCCCTGATGGCTGCTTTCTACACTGGTTCCCCTTCTTTGCTGATTAGTTAAAAGTTTCAGTTTTCTCCTGCACTGCTGATATGGCATTAAACAAAGGTAGGCCTATCTACTGGTCACCATTTCTGCCATGCCCCTTTTTTTTGGTCCTAACTCGCTTCTTGGCATAGTGACATTTGAAAAAAGAGAGGTTGCATTAAGATGTCTGTTTCATATTACCACCTGAAGTCATTTTTCAAATTATCGCAAAAAACACAATGATGTATAAAGTATGATTTCAGATTATTATTCCTGACAATGTATACTCTAGTATACACGTACTAGTACTTACTCTGTAGACCAAAACAGACACCAAATAATATAATTACGATAGTTTTAGACAGATTGCTGCATTTGTTAAAAAATGATTCAGGCTACTGTTTCATATTACAACCCCATTTCAAATACCACCACCTTCCCTACACTGTTGTCACAGAATGGATGCATTTTCCGCATCAATTTTATGACAACAGTGTATATAATAAAAGTATAGGAGACAGCTTCCGTAGCATAGTGTTAGCGTGCTAACCTACAACGCAGAGGTCTCTGATTCAATTCCCAGCAAGGATCTGGAAATTTTCACAAATTAAAACCCACCATTACATAACCCACCTTAGTCGCTAATAACTGAGCTAAACTAAATTACTAGCAGACATGGCAGACATTAACTGTTTCTAGCAGACATGGCACTACTCTATCTTAGAGCATAAAAATGTACAGTACATAGTAAACCTTACAAAAACGTAAGAGCCGTTTTTGAAAAAATTGCATGAATAAACTACCACTTCCAGTAGACCAATTTTGATGAAAATGTTTGTGTCATGTTCTGTGGTGGTATCTAACTTAAGTTTCAAGTTTCAGCCTCGTATTATGTTCTGTTCTTGAGATATTTTGTTCATACACAGACCAATCACTAAAACCATGTTTTTTGGGTTCAGGGGGCCTAAAAATTTGTACTATACTATCTAGTGAAAACTCAATTTGAAAAAATTGACATAAATACAATACTTTCCTTTCCTAAGTATTCATATAGGGCAAGAGAAAGTAAAAAGTAGTAGTAAAATTCACAAATGTATTTAGTTAGGTTGTTTGATTCTATAGGGAATACGGATTAAATTGGCACTACAAAATGTTCTTAATCCTTTCTTCAATACTATATTGTTCTCATATTTAACTTCTAGTTATATTCATGTAGATACTTAATGATTTTTAGGTTAGCTTGTTAATTAGTCAATGATAAGTTAGGTTAGGTACAGTATAAGTTAGGTTAGTTATGTTATCTAAAAACCATTTATTTTGTGGTTCTCATTTCATATTTATAGTAAAACATAAAACGACGAAGCAAAAAGAAATTTCAAAAACTCAAAATAGTTTGTTTAATAAACAGTTGTTTCAACCACCTTCAAGTAAATCTAAAGACAAAAGAATTGAGATGTCATCATTTCCAGAGCATGATAAAAATAAAGATAATTCTAGTGCAACTAATGAAAAAAGTGATGATTATATCTATTCTGATTCAGAGTACACTACAGAATCAGAAAGGGAAATAAAAATAAAGCCTCGTAAAGGTGAAACAAAGGGTTCAATTAAATGTAAAGGCAAGGGTTGTACTAATGGAAAACATTATGATCAAGTAATTAAAAATAATAAAATGTTTAAAGAATACACAAATACATCTATGAGCAATCAGGATATATTATTAGCAGATTGCAAACCATCACCTGATAAATGTAATAAAAACAACATAGCTAATACCGCTAATACCGCTAGCAAACCACCTGATGATAAAAAAGAGAACGTCAAGAAAGCTCAAAGAAAAAAGACAGACAGAAAGAAATGTTTTAGTAATAAAAATAGGACAAAAGGAAAAAATGAATTAGATACAGAAGACAAAGAATTATACAAAAGTAAAGATATTTCTAAATCAGATAAATTAGATTCATCATTCCATGGCAAAAAAATTTTAAGTAAAAACATGCTAGATCATTACTCAGATTGGGATCATGTGGTGAAATCCATGTTACAAAATGATAAAATTGAAAACTTAAAAAGCAGTAATCAAAATTTAAATACTGACTATCTGGATAGCAGTTTGAAACATCATCATAAGGGAAATGCAAAACAAAAAATTAAATCAGTTCCAGAACAAGAGGATGAAGAAACTAATATATCTTCAAAAATTAAAAAAGATTTAAGAAAGAATATGATTATTGATTATAATGTAAATAATCCGACAAATCAAAACCTCAACGTGCATAAAAATTACAATTCTTACAATAATGCCAAAAAACGGGAAGTGATTCTCAGTAACGAGGTATTAAAAATTACATATTTTTATTAATAAATTTAATCATTAGTAAAATAAGACAAACATTATGACATTCAACTACTTAAAATCACTGTTATTTTTACTTATTAGTTGTAATCTTCACAGACAGTATATATAGGTAATCATGACTTCCTATTTGTGGTCTTTACTAGTTTTCTTTACATCTACTACATTGTTCCAGTCTCTATTTCCGGAACAATAATACATTAATATTCTAAAGGCTTTGTCTTTTCACTGCAACAAAGTTCTTTCCAACAACCATTTTTTTATGCTGACCTACTTAATATTGAATTTTATATTGTTGATTAACCCTTCTACATCTGGTTCCTTAGCCTAGAATTTCCTGTCTTACACAGCAACTTACTATAGAAAATTCACATTGAAATTGTTGTTGTCTAATACCTTCAATATATTTTGCCTTCCGTTTCAAGCTTACAATGAGTTCTCTTTTTAATCCAATTCCCAGTAATACTTCATTATTCACATTTTTCTTAGTCCTCTATAATAATAATTTTAGTTATTTTTTTTAGTAATCTCCATAGGTGAATCTATGGAGATATCAAGGACAGAGAATTTTGATATAATAATAAAATACAAAATCCTTCTTGCGGCTTCTGGATCAATCTTAACAAACTGTAAACAACTTGGGATTGAATAAAAGGTGTTACAAAAAGACCAAATATTTAAATAGGTACCCACTCGACTTTTTCACAATAGGCAGGCCACCGACTGATTTCTTCATTCACCTCTGTAGCCAATTTCCATTACTTCCATTCTTGTCCTTTCTATTTTTCCTACAACCATGCTTCATTTCTGTTTAGTAAAAAGTTCCAGATAAACATTTTCACAAACTATTCAATAAATTCAATGCTCATATTATTATTTGCTTTCTGTTGTCTCTTAGATTTACTTTTAATTTCTTTATTTATATATGTTCAGAAGTCAAAAACAATATTCTTATTTATTTTCTACGTTGACTTATGTTAAAATTTTTCTTATTAATGAAAGTATGTATTATTCTTATGTATCCATTAATCATATCAATGGGGCTTATAGTATTTTTTTAAATTACAGTCCTTCAATGTACATGATAAACAATGAATAAATGAACATTTGTTTATAAAAAAAATTAATCTAAGCCATGAGCTTGGAGATTTCGAAGTCTATTGTACTTACAGCACACAGAACTGGAATCTGTCCTCACGCAGAAATATTACAATTCCTTAAGAGACTTCCCTGAGAGACTTGAAGAGCGTTTCGTTAAAAAAAGCATCAAAAGTACCTAAACCTCTAGTGAAAAATATTGTATAATGACTGTGCTCCATGAGTCATATATATATAAATATCATGAAAACTTATGTTTCGTTGTATTTTAAGTTAATAATGAAATTAAATATATTGGTATTACCAGTTCAGTTTTCTTTTTTCACGTTAGTTTTACTTTTATTTTGTAGATAATTCATATCTTCTTTGAACGATGTACAAAAATGTTTTGTAAATAAAAGTAAAATTATTGTGAAAGAAGAAAACAACTTTACTGTAAGTACTAAATAAATATTTTTAGTTTACATTAAAACCTTTGGATGGTAATAACAGGAGTGTCTCGTCACCCCAGGAAGAGATGTATTGCTTCGCTGTTTCCGTAATACTGTTTGGCTGTCTCTAACTCCAGCTATTCTTTGCTTAGATAATTCATGAGTTCATATCCTTCAAAGTTTTTTTTTTGTTTTTTTTTACTGTAGGCCTATAAATGTTCTTGGGGTGACAGTTCAACTCTGTTATTAGTTTGCATGAATCTGACTGATCTGCATATTAATGCTAATGTAGACGATAAAGCATAACAGATGAAAACTGCCAATACTAACTGGAAATTTTATCAGCAATCCCAAAGTAGAAGCCAGTTACCATTACATTAACTCCATAACTATATTAGCGCAACACACTAAATGAGCTCAAAAGGGATTTGAAGTACTTTTGTCTTGTACCACATCCATGATAAACATGTTACATTCTCTACCTGTCTGACTACTGTGTCCTTTCTTTAATAAGCACAAAAAAATCTTGTGTTAGAGTGTGTTAGAAATAAAAGATAAGCCCCAATAATTTTTTAGTAATACAAAGAACTAGATAATATTATGTAAAAATATTCCATTGTGGACAGTAATTAGATAAACCTTTAAAGACTTCTTTCCAGCAATGTCAGAATCTAACACTTTGATAAAATGTGAAAGTACAGAGTGAATTTTTATTCCTGTTATCTAATTTGTAATGTAATTTATGAAATTGAAATGTAGATGTAACAAAAAAATTTTTTTTTTTCTTACAAAAGAGATTTAATAAAAAGCTACCACTACTTACATAATTTTTTTAAACAATATGTTCAAAATGCTCACCCCTTGTGGTTAAACACGCTCGGACTCTTTTCAGCATATTAGCAGAAACATTTTTAAGAGTTCCATTGGATACATTCGTGATTAAGTCTGTAATATGATGCGATACAATTTTAATTATTTAGCAGCTTTCCGAACACTTGAATTTGACAAACCAACTTGTGAGGAAAGTTTTAGTAAACTTTTCCGTGGAGAATTCAGCAATCTTTTTTTCACATTCTCTATAACCTGTCAAGAGAGTTGGTCGACCACTGCGTTTTCTGTCACAAACGCTACCCGTCTCTTGAAATACATTTGTTAGCCTAGAAGTTAACAATTTTTCTAGTGGAGGAACACCAACAAATTTAATATGAAATGATTCTTTTACACTTGTGTACAATTTCGTAGCAAAATATTGTTCAAGAATGAAAACCCGTTGTTCTAGCGTAAAAGACATTCTGTTCATAACACCACCAAAAACGGCACAAAATTTTACACACTCCAGGAGAATCAACTCAAACTGCCATATCTATACCGGTTGAATAAGGCTACCAACTTCGTGTCACAAAACAAAATTTCCCTTTCTCATAAAAAATTACCAGACATTAACAATTGGGTAACAGGAATAAAAAAAAAATCACTCAGTTTTATTTTATTACAATTTTCACAAATCAGGATTAATATCACTGTTATATACATGAACATCAACAGGTTATAAACTGAAATCAATATTGCTGTATTGTGCATAATCCCACATTTTTAAGAACTCATTAATGCATATAAAATATTTTACCAGCCATTTTAAAAGGCAGAAATCTATTTATTATTCTATTTTGTTTAAATTTGTAAAAAAAAGACTATTAAGACAAATTCTAATAACTATAAAATAATTTTGTATAATTTTATTTTCTATTTTTTATTTCAGACAGATTCTTCTGGTAAACCTTCGTATGAAAGCAGAATTATTAGATCCCTTTATGTTTCTAATGATGTACAAGTAAATAACACAAATGGAGAAACAAAATTTAAAAGAGCTATTGCTTTACAATATAAAAGTTGCAAACCACTGCCTTGCTGTAGAAATCGAACAGAATGTACACATGATTTACGTTTGCTGGTTGTTATTTCATACATATTCAGTCAGAATCATAAAGATATTGATCTTGAAACATACGTGTTAACACTACTAAACATGGTATGATTATGATCACAAACATTATTCATATTATTAAATACAACTATTTTTACTTTCTCTTGCTTATATGAATACATAGGAAGGAAATTATTGTTTTCATGTCGATTTTTCACCGGATCTACACATTTTCAGACCCCCTGAACCCTAAAAAACATGTTTTTAGCGATTGGTCTGTGTGTGTATACAAAATATCTCAAGAACGGAACATCATACGAACTTGAAACTTGAAACTTTAGTTACATACCACTACCGGACCCGATACGAACATTTTCATCAAAATTGGTCAACCGGAAGTAGTAGTTTATTCATGTAATTTTTCACTTTTTTGCGATTTTCTCAAAAAATGGTCCTATGATTTTTTTTAAAACCATAAAAATTAACTATGAAAACCGCTATGAATTAACTATGAGGAACCGCCTCATTTACTTAATTTTTTATGCTCTACAAGATAGGGTAGGCGTCATGTTTGCTGAAATTCTTGGTGAGGCTGTTTTCACGTAAAACAGTTGTTTTTTTAAGATTGCGGCTTTATTATGCATTTTACCGCAAAAATGTATATAAAAAAAGTTGTAGAGAATTCAAAATTCTACAACTTTAATTTCAAACAATTTTTTGTATAACGCTTAGTTTAGCAGTAATTAGCGATTTTTTGGTTTTTCTCACGAAAACGTGTGAAAAATCGATTTTTTTAAAGATTTCGGCCTTAGAATGCATTTTACGACAAAAGTGTAAAGTCAAATTTATAGGAAATTAAAAGATCTACAACTTTTGTTTACAGCATTTATCAAAACAAAGAAACTCTTCCACCGGCAACTGCGAAACTAATAAAATCAATTTATGAAGATTTGGATGATCCTAAACTTATGAGTAAATGTTTGCATGGAAACACACAAAACCCTAATGAATCATTTAATATATTTTTGGAGTCTTGCAATAAAAAAAATTTTGTGGGTTTGAAATAATTAAAATAAATGGAGTATATGATGCAGTGCTGGCATTGAGAAGGAAACAAGAATGATCCAAGTTCTACAAAATTTGAGCATCAATCTGGAAGAAAATATGGTTCAAGGATGTACAGTTTTGGACTAAAAAATGGATCAAGGAAGCTAGGAAGTAAAAAGGACATACAGAAATAAATCTGTGAAAAGGAAAGCCCTAGGATTAGAAGAGGAGAACTCAAATAATCCTGAATATGGGGGTGGGGATGCACTAACCCGAGGAGTCTCTAATTTTATCTTCATTGTTGTTTACTAAAAATTTATTTTTTTAAGATGTTTGTGTTGTTTTCTCAAAAACTACTCATCCCACAGTTACAAAATTTTCACACAAGTTCTGATAGGTAAGGATCCATATACTGAGTTTTTTCAGCATATTGATAACAATGGATATTTATATTGATAAAAACTTTCCAGTCCATAGTAACAATGGATGGAATACAAAAGATAGTGAAAAAGATGACCAAAGAAAATGCTGGGAGCTTATTTTTTGCAGATAATCCAGTCATATAAAAAAAAAACAAAGACGGAGGTGGAAAGGGCCTGGATTTGAAGAACGAAGAGATTGTTAAGTGGGATTTGGAATTCAGTGAGGAAAAGTAAAGTCCTGATACAGAAGAGAAGTGAGGAGTTAAGACAGGTATCAGATTAAGCTAAATCGTAAGGTGCTGGAGGAAGTTAAAGAACTTATATACTTAAGAACTTTTTTTCTCATCAGATGGTAAATCTACATAAGATGTAGATGTGAGAGCTAATAGATCTGTACTATTAACTCAATGAAAAAAAGGCCAGAAAACTGCAATAAACAACCACACAATTTTTTTTAAATTTTGTCATTAATTACAAGTTAGAGGAAACTTGTAATAGCGAACAATTTTGATTTTGTTTGTTTTCTAGATTTCAATAAATTTCCATGATGCGACACTGGGTATTCTAGTTAACATAAAACTCGTGCGAATGGTTTTTATAGAATACAAAATGGAAGAAGTAAGTTTAAATACGTAATGATATTATCTATGTAGAAAAACAACTCTGGTCAGTTTACCAGGTAAAACAAACATTTGAATACTGAACTTAGGGCTTCCAAGATTTGGGACAAGTTATCTTCATTCGTAGTAGCTCAAGCAACGTAGCTGAGATAAAATTTTCAAAGGTACTGGTAAGGATACCCTGGATTATTTAAAAATTTGCCTTTCACTTTTTTCCATAACTTCTAACTTTTCCTTTAAGGTCCATAAAAATTATACATGAGGATAAATTTTCTTCTATACAGGTAGAGATTTTTTTGTGCAGACAGCTATCTATACTCACTGGCTCTTTAGTGATAACATGCAAGGCACAGAACAGCTCTCAAATTTTTTTGAATTCAGTCACTGCAAAAAAGTAGTTTGTCTCTTCGTCATATGCATGAACAGAAATGATTGACTTTCCTTGTACAGTAATCACGAAATGTTCAAGTTTCATTGCCAAAGATGGCGAAGTGAGGTGTACCAAAGTTTTGTCTGCTACACAACCTACTGACATAATAATGTGATGATTTTTTTTTATAAATGAACTCTTACTTCGTTTTCTCTCAAATGAACCAGTGAAAAAAATATGTGGCCGCCCTAGTCAGACAATACTTACAAAATAGTCAGTTAAAAAAAAACTGTTAATTTATACAAAAAAGTGTGTTTGCACAATAATTTAACTGAAGTTTTGATAGACTGTTGTACCTATATTAGAAGCAATAATTTAGTGAATAATTTTGGCCATCAAGTTACCTTAACACTTTTTAAGTAAAGTTGGTTGAAATCATGGCTTTCCAAAGCATTTTTATTTAAAGCATATTCGAAAAAATATTAGTGCTTTTATATACCATCCATTGCACTATACCTTAACAAACTAGAGACTGCAAATGAAGGCGGAGCATAGTAATCTAGATCACAGCACAGAACCAATTGACTTTCGTTAATCCTATCCTGCGTTGTTTCATTGTGGTCCCGCTGTGACAGCCTAACAAAAAGTCAGCTGGAGTTCGATGGAACAGAGTGAGACTTACCAAAGGGGCAACCTCACATCCGACCTTGGCTGTTATTGGCTACCTCTCATCTGCAGTCTTTAGTTTGTTGTGGTATAGTGAAGAATCAGTGTACAAAGGAGGAGATTGTGTCTCTACAATTTATTTAGTAACCTACTGACCTTAGTACATATGTACTTGGATTTATTAGATAAATATTAACCAAAACTCAGACATTTTCTGATCTTCAGTAGGTAGGTTAGCTACAATTAATTTTTTTACTCAACAATTTTGATTTCAGCTGGATGAAGAAAAAAATTCTTTTGAGCAATTGTTTGAAAATTTCTGTGTATTCCAGTACAGAATAAACCCACATAGAGCCGATCATCCTAACCGACATGATATCGCAGTTTATATAATAAAGTAAGTTGCCTAAAATAAAGAATGAAATAAGTTAATAATAGAAGGAATAAATATAGTGTTTGTATAGAAAGTGATTTTAAGTAAAATAACATTGATTTGTAAGGTCTTCAAGAAAATAAAATTACACACCCAAAAGGTAACTGGAAGGTTGAAGATAAAAGATCAGACTGCCAAAAATGTAAAGAATGTTGGCTAAAAAACAGGAGAAACCATCAAAAGTAAAGTTATTGTTCGTGGTCCTGATTAGGCCGGAACGAATCAACACTAAAGGTAAACTACTATAGGCCTACCTGCAACACAAGAATGTAAGGTAATCATTATGAATGAATGTAATTAAAATTACTTACCTAAGTGCATTGTGGATAGTCTTACAGATAGCCATGTCGAAATTTATTAAGTTCCTATATTTTAGTGTTCTAAACTTATTTGCACACCTCTTATAGTGCGTCAATGCGTTGCCAGTTGCTTCTCAGGCGTACCGACGCATAAAATTCCAAGTCACAAGTGAACATATTTTTCTTTTCTCGAAAAATACCGAACAGCCACAAGATTAGGGAACTCAAAATACATTTTTTTCATATTTATTTTGTATTTAGCAGTAGTTACTTGTATGCGTGTATACGTAATGAAAATTCTAAGTGGATTTAATAATAAAACGAAAATTTTATATTAGCCATTACTTTTTATGATCCGAGGTAAATAACCAATGCCTACATATAGTTTTTACTTTCTCTTGCCCTAACTTCTAAATTAATATCTAGGGAAGGAAAGTAGACTACTGTTTTCATGTCGACATTTCGAAATCGAGTTCTCACCGGATGTAGACTTTTCAGCCCCATGATAAAAAAACTATGTTTTTAGTGATTGGTCTGTGTGTGTGTGTGTGTGAACAAAATATCACAAGAACGGAATAGTGTATGAAGTTGTAACGTAAGTTGGGTAGGCCCTCCCACTGCAGGACCCACTGTCGGTCAACCGGAAGTACGTGAAATTTATTCGTGTTATTTTCTCAAAATCGGCTCCTACGGTTCTTTTGATCTCAATTACTATACATTTTTAATAATCTACAGGGTAAGAATCATGTCGGCAAAAAATTCTTGGGGGGCCTGCGCTCTCGTGGTAAAAAATATTTTTCTTTTTAGGATTGCTGCCTTAATACAGTCTGTCTAACTTGATAGCCTCCGGCAAAACGAGCAATATGCGCATTGTGACACCATTTCACAAAACATTTCTAATTTTTTTAAATAACTAAAATTTGTCGGATATTACTTTTATTTACAAAACTAGGTATTTCGCATGTTTTTTGTTTTATAAAATTATTTCGAAAAACACGCTTAATGAGATAATGTATAATTTAATTAAAGTTTTGTTTTTGAAGAAAAACCCGTAATTTTTAAAATACATCATCATTGTTCAACAACTATTTCACGAATTAACACAATCTACTCGGCAGATTTGTTCTACAATAACTATGGGAAACGATGATGCAATAAAATTTAACAGAAAATCATTACGTACTTTTTAAGTTACTAGGTATTTTCATAGATAAATTTTGTAAGATCGCGAAACGCGACATAAAAAAGTCAGCATGCGAGAAACTTTTCAGTCGTTAAAGATAACTGTGCAAATGCAGGAAATGAAATAAAGAGAAAATTTACAGTTAACTATTAGTGAAAGAATTATTTAAATTGGATGTATATTAATTAGATATGTATGTTTTGTGAAATGGTTTTACAATCCGCATATGCTCCCCTCAGCGGGAGGTCATAAATTTGTAGACAGACTATGTAGACAGTTGTAGACAGGCTATGTATTTCAGGGAAAAATGTAAAGGTACCTATAATAATTAAGTTATAGGAAATTAAAATATTTATAACTTATATTTCAAGCATATAGGAAATTAAAACATCTACAATTTTTATTCCAAGCATTTTCCTCAACAGAGCTTAGTTTAGCGTCATCAGTGATTTACGATATACTGTTAAGTCGAAAAGAGGTTGATTTTCAATTTGCGGCATTCAATCAGAATTAAAATTAGGTTGTTTTTCATTTTAAATTGCTTACTAGTGGTTAAACAAAGGTATATGTTTCATTACTTATAATGGTAAGAGAAAGTCGTGTGAGTGTTTCACACCAGATATTTTTATTAGTTTCAATTCATTTGTATTACGTACCGGCTAGTGGAAAAGCGTCACGTTACTGAAGTGATTCCTTTGATGTAAACTCATGACATCACTAGTAAGGTAGTAGCGGAGAAACTGCAGAAACGGACTAGAGAGTAATAAAATTTTTGTCTGCGTTAAATGTAATAATCGCTTATCTGGTATTAAGTGACAAGTAACATATTGACTTAAAAATGTAAGTAGGCAGATTGGCAATGCGTCTACATACTGGACGTAAACTCTTTAAGTTAAAATTTGTTCCAGTGTAAATCAATGTGGAGGAAACCGATTTATTGGGATTACTAATAAAGAAAGCATTTGCCATTCAAAGGACACGTGTATTTTATCAGTGGACGATGGTCTCTTGCTTGCAAACATAATTACCCATCAACTTGGTCACAGGTAAAAGTAACCTCTGTATTTTATTAGGTATTGTGTTTTTAATGGTTCCTAGATGCATTAAATAGTTGAAAATGCTGCCATAGCAGCTTAAACAGTCACTTCCCCGCTTTGAATGGTTACATTACACTGGTTGAACGGGAGAACACCATGCTCATACTTGAATAAACACCACTGGGTGTCCCTGTCACAATGTCATGTCTTGATGTCTACATGTGCCAAGAAGTATTGCAAAACCATTTGGTGAAACTGGGTTATTGTCTGAAGTGAAGCAGTTTCTAATAAAAAGATTGTGCTAAATAAACAGTTCTAATGTATTATGC
Source organism: Catonia carolina (assembly GCA_035578175.1). NCBI lineage: Eukaryota > Metazoa > Arthropoda > Insecta > Hemiptera > Achilidae > Catonia > Catonia carolina. The sequence goes on from JAQMRL010000001.1 coordinate 262,581,646, forward strand.
TTAAATATTTACTTTAATTTTAATTAAATTCATTTGCTTAGCATTCTGTAGTTGCTAGTTAAATGGATTCAAGATGTCTACAATAATTTTCTGAATGGTGCTTTTATCATTCATTTTATTGATCAAAATTTAGAGTTAAAGTACGTTTTCAGGCCTATTTAGAAATCAAGAAACGAAATTCTGAAATTTTTACAAATGATTGTATACATCTACTTGGCAGTGTAAACTAATATCTATTTTTCTTTACTCTCTGTTATTAATCTTGTGAAATTAATTTATTTTCTAATCCAAATAAACATTTAAAAAATAAAAGTACTACTTTTTGTCTAACCTAACCATTTATCAAAAATATATTTGTATACTTATGTATGTAATCTTTAAAACAGTTTGGGAGCAGAACATGATGATGGAGGCCAAGGTTCATGCCAACCATTTGAACCAGATGGTTCGATATATTATTTCATGGGTCCTCAGATTACTCAGAATGCTACAGAGTGGTCAGTTTGCAGTAGTCAAGCTATCATACGGTTTATTCGGTAATGTTATGTTTTTGATTTTATTATATGTTTCAACAAAAATTAGAGAAAAACATTTTTGTGAAAAGATGTTTGTTGTTTATAAAATATTCTAACAAAAATGTTGATTTAGTTACTAATCTTGATATCTTAGTTGAAAAATTGCTATATTTTAGAACAGATACTAATATTCTTTCTCATACTATTACATTAATTTGAATCTTTTAGTGGGTAACCAGTTGTACTGCATTGGGTTTTAATCCATGTGGAAAAATATCTGATGTCTGTTAGCATCCTAACAGAGTCTAATATTTTAAAGTTTTGGAAAATGCTTGTCACAAATGTATTATTTTAATTATAATACCTACACTTTGATTTTATTGTTTGTTTTTCATATGTGTCCAGTTTTACGAATTTCTACTAATACATCTTTACTATAAAGTGTTTTGCCACTGATCTTTTGTGTTATTTGCGTGCATCCATTTTTGTAATTGAATTTGTAATATGTTGTTCACGTGTCAATGTCTCACTAGTCTTTACAAGTAATCCTTCTGTAATTGTTTCTGCCTTCTTTTAGTATAAATGTATAGTGATTTTTTTCTATACTAGGACAGCTTAATCAGAATGTTATAAATGTATACAGTAATTGGTAGACCATTGCCAGTGAATTGGCACCACTGCATAGAACACTGCTGTGATGAGGCAGTTGACAACAGGCCAATGGCCTTCAAAGCTTGTTACTCTGATAAAACGGAAGGAAAACTTACAGCGTACAAGGAAGTTCGAAAACAGATTGAAGAACACTCTGGTGAGCATCAACCTTTAAGCTTATGCTTTCGGAGAGAGAATGGTACACTAGCTGTGTACAATGAGGAAAATTGCAAGATCATAGTTGAGTACTTTGAGAAGTTGCTAAATTGTGAAGAACCCGAAGAGAAATGGGCAAGAAAAAATTCAAGGCGAAGAAACAAAAATTTATACCCATCAAAATCAAGAGAACTTTGGAGTGAACTCAATCACTGCATAAATGTAGAAAAATGGTGGATAAGTAAACATCCAAGCAATTAGAATTGAATACATCCACTGCATAAAAAAGGAGATGGAACAGATGTAAATGATAATTGAATCATTATTGATTAAATTAAATTAAATTATTGAATAAGGTTAGTGAAATTATTATATAAATTCATTATATAAAAAAAATAAATGATTATTGTGGAATTTCCGTTTTACCCATGACACACAAAGTACTCTCCAAAGCACTATTGACTAGACTAAAAGAACAAGTAGATCAGAAATTGGGTGATAATCAAGCTGGGTTCAGGTAAGGAAGATCCTGTATAGAACTGATATGGAACCTAAAATGAGTTCTGGAAAGTAATATTTCAAGAGGTATAGTGGTAGTAGTGTTGGTTGATTTTAGAAAGCTTATGATTTAGTTGACTATGAAACACTACTGAATATTTTAAAAGAATTTGGAGCGGACATCAAAACAACCACAATCATTATGGAAACATTAACACAGATAGGATCAATATAAAATTTCTTGGAGAAATCTCCTAAGTGTTTGAAATTAAAACAGGGGTTAGGCATGGTGATGGACTGTCACTGGTTCTTTTTAACTGTGTGCAGAAGAAAGTTATTCGAGGATGGGAAATGGAACTTATTGAAAAAAGATTGTTGAACCAAGTACACATTAGAGGATCAAAGAACAGTATGAAGATAAGCTGTCTTGGTTTTGCAGACAACCCAGCAATCATTTCTAGGAACATGGAAACAGCAATAGAACAGATCAAGTGTTAAAAAAACAAGCAGTACTACAGATTTCCTTCAAAGAAATTTTTTTGTTATCGCATCCAGGAGACTCCTTAGGAAGTGTAGGTCATATCACAAACTTATAATTTAATAATACTGAATACATAACAAACATAAAAACAACCCTGTGTCACCTGAAGACACAATGAAGAAAAATTGGGAAAGTTGATAGCTTCAAGTACATCGGGGAGATAATAAAACCAAAGACCACTGAAAAGGAAGGGAACAGCCACAGATGAGGATAGATGGCCAGTGCACTTTGATGAACTCACCACTTGTGTAAGACGAAAAAACTCTCAAAACAAGCCAAGATTAGACATTATTATATGATAAAACCTGTGTGTCTTTACACGAGTGAGTGCCTTAGAATGACCGGGAAGGCTGATCTAAGAGGGAAAGATCCTCTACAAGATAATGGTTCCGACGATAGTAGACGGAGAATACAGATTACCGGGTTGAAAAGAACTGTACAAGGAAAATGAAGGATTTGAAAAAAGACTAAAATTTTATGGTAGCCTGTGTAGAATGGGATGACAACTGGTTGAAAAAATTTTTTTTAAACACTAATGTATGTAAGGTGTTGGATAAATGGTTTAAGGAATTATTTTAAATTTTAATAACAGGATCAGTGGTATTATGAAACCATTTGTACCAATATTTATCAATGTCGTACCTTTAGACTAAGTAATGTACTTTTTTCTCATGGATAAAGATAAAATTTTATGAAAGAATCAAGAATTTACAGGTTTAAAAAATAAAAATCCTTATTTTTAAAGTTAACAAAACATACGTATGCGTGGATGTGGAAATACAATATTTACTTCTTTTCATTAAATATCAGACAAAATGTTGTCTTTATTCCAAAATGTAGTGTAAAAATTTATGAACATATTGTATTAGATGAAATCACTTAACAAAATGAGAAGTCTTCCTTCGACCGTTTTTTATGATAAAATCGTAGGTTTGTTAGCACATCAATATGGTAATTATTTTTACTATAACTTTTATTCTGCAACTTTGGAGCAGGGAGTGTAAAATAAACTTAAACAAACTTTGTGTTAATTTGTTAAATACTAATAAATTGTTTTTACTTTTTAATAAAATATAAAGGAATCAAGGTGACAGATGTTTGAAATTTTTTGCCGTTGAGCTTGATTTTGAGTTCCCGAGTATTCTTCCGGGACAAATATACAGTCCCACTCAGCAATGCAGTCTCAACTTTCGTATGAAGACACTTCCTTGCTATACTGGTGATGTAAGTAATTACTATATTCTACTGTATTTTATTACTATTGTTGTTTAGATCAACAGCCAAAAGGCTGGTTTGAACCTGTAGAGGTTTTACTAAGTAAAACAAGGAGTGTGGTGGTTTACCATTGCCTTCCTCACTGAGTTAAGGGATGCTTATCAGCATGCCAGGCCTTCTGAAAAGCAACTTCTTTCCAACCTGCAAATGACACCTTCACTTCATTCACCACAGGGTCTGGCTGTATAGTAAAATTCATTACTCTCAGAGGAGATAACTCTCATTAGTGTCTTTTACACCTCTTCTGTTCTTTAATGATTCAGTCATTTGATTGGCTGACCATGTGTTAAGAAACAGAACTATCTTTTGTAGCTCTGGAACCTGCAGACAGAGTGCAATTAATTTAACACTCCACCTGCCTGTTATGGGCATTATTTTATTACTATGAATACAATATTACTTTCTCTTTGCTTATATAGATTAGGGAAGGGAAGTACTGTTATGTCAATTTTCCACCAGATATACATGTTTCCAGGCCCCTGAACGCAAAAAACATGGTTTTAGCGATTGGTCTGTGTGTGAACAAAATATCTCAAGAACGGAATAACATACAAAGTTAAAACTTGGAGCTTAAGTCAGGCCTCACTATCATGCCCGACTTCAAAATCGGCCAACCAGAAGTAGTAGTTTATTTGTATATTTTTTCGTTTTTTTGCAACTTTCTTTAAATGGCTTTTACAATTTTTTTAAAAATCACCTCATTTACTACACGTATTGTGCTCTACAAGATAGGGTAAGTGCCATGTCTACTATAATTCTTGAGGAGGCTGTGCTCTTTTGTAAAACATGGTTTTTATAAGAATGCGGGCTTAATATGCATTTTAGAGCAAAAGTGTACAAATAATAAAAGTTATAGAACATTTAAAAACCTACAACTTGTATTTCAAACATTGTTTTGTACAACGCTTAGTTTAGTGGTAATTAGTGATTTTCTGTTTTTTCATCCAAATTCGTAAAAAAATGAGATTTTTACTTTCTCTTGCCTATATGAATATATAGGAAGGAAAGTATTGTTTTCATGTCGATTTTTTGAAATCGAGTTTTCACCGGATCTATATGTTTTCAGACCCCCTGAACCCAAAAAACATGTTTTTAGCAATTGGTCTGTGTGTGTGTGTCTGTGTGTGAACAGGATATCTCAAGAACGAAACATCGTACGAACTTGAAACTTGAAACTTAAGTTTCATACCCTTACCGGACCCGACATGAACATTTTCATCAAAATTGGTCAATCGGAAGTAGTAGTTTATTCGTGTAATTTTTCACTTTTTTGCGATTTTCTCAAAAACCAGTCCTACGATTTTTTTTTAAATCGCCTGGTTTACTCAATTTTTTATTCTCTACAAGATAGGGTAGGCGCCATGTTTGCTGAAATTCTTGGTGAGGGTGTTTTCGCATAAAAACGTTGTTTTTTTTAAGATTACGGCTTAAATAAAAATTTAAGCGCAAAAATGTATATAATAAAAATTGTAGAGAATTTAAAATTCTTTAACTTTTATTTCAAACATTTTTTTGTATAACGCTTAGTTTAGCAGTAATTAGCGATTTTCTGTTTTTTTCTCACGAAAACGTGTGAATAATTGATTTTTTAAAGATTTCGGTCTTAGTATGCATTTTACGACAAAAGTGTATATAATTAAATTTATAGAAAATTAAAAGATCTACAACTTTTATTTGAAGCATTTTTCTCTACAGAGCCTAGTTTAGCGTGAATGAGCGATTTTCCGTATTTTTAAGCCAAACTGAGGTCGATTTTCATTTTGCGTCATTCCCTCATGATTAAAATAAGGTTATGTTTATTGAAGTTACTTTTATTGTTTATTTCTAATGTTTTATTACTAATGTTAGGTTATAGTGTTTAAAATATTTTCATTGGCAAGAGAAAGTTGTGTGAGTGTTTCACACCAGATTTTTTAATATTGCAGCCTCAGTATACGTTTTATTACTGATATATATATATATATATATATATATATATATATATAATTAAAATTATAGACAACAAAACTATTTACAACTATTATTTCACACATTTTTTGGATAACGCTTAGTTTAGCAGTAATTTTTTGTCTTTTTCATCAAAATTGATAAAAGAAATAAATGAGATATTTAAGATTGTGGCCTTACTGTGAATTTTATGAGAAAAGAGTATATAATCAAAGTTAGAAATTAAAAAACATACAATTTTTATTGTAAACATTTTTCTGTAGAGGCTAGTTTAGAGGCAGTTACTGATTTTCCGTTTTTTAGAACTAAGGTTGATTTTCAATTTACATTATTCACTCATGATTAAAATTAGGTTATGTTTTTTATTTTATATTTTTTATTTATGATTAAACATAGTTTGTTTGTTTTATTATTTAAATTTGCAAGAGAAAGTTGTGTAAGTGTTACACACCAAATTTTTGATTTTTAATTTCTTTTTTAATCATCAGCAAACAAAATGGTACGCAGAGAGAGACGATGACTTATAGCAGATTGATACATTGATTTTCAATGTCTTTAAAGATATCAATATAATATATTAATAAGGTGAAATAATATTGTGTCGTTGTTTGACACCCTGATTTATTATAATTTCATCTGATAAGACATTTCCTATTTCAATCAGTGGTGTAACTAGGCCTTGGCTTCAATACTGGGGTCCTGGGTTCGATTCCTGGTCAGGTCTGGCATTTTTTCATCACTTATTTTCATGTATTATCATTCTCTACTTAAAAGAAACTAGCAGAAATTTCAAAACAGACGTAAAACAAACAAAAAATAGGACTTGGCTTTGGGGGGGATGGATATGATTGATGAGCACACCACGCTGGACCCCCGAAAAGTGGGGGGTTCGGGGGCCCTCCTCTGGAAAAATTGAGTCATTTTGTTTTCTAAAATGAGGTTTCAGTGTTATTAGAACAAAATTTTAGTCAAATTACAACAAACTCTTTAATAAAGTTTAACTAGAAAACTATAGGTAATGAAAAGTATCTTGACTTTTTTTAGAATAAAAAACTATGTAGTAAATCCTGCCTTCTAATAAAGTAGTTTGGTAATAAATTTTTTGCCAAATATTTATATGTTTCCTATTTTATAAATTTAGGAATCTACTCCTATTAGTTTTACAAGTGTATGACACCAATACCTTAACAAGAATTAAGATGAATAAATGAAATAAGAAACAATAATAATAATAATAAAAAAATTTTGCTTTAACATGAATGTATTTTAGAAAAACATGGCTGCATTTAATATTTGTTCCAGAAAGTTACAACAAGTAACAAGTAAAAGAAACAAGTTGAATTGCTGTTATACAAATATTTTTTTTATTTTTAGGGTTCTATCCTCCTCATTCTGCACCCCCCCCCCCATTTTTGCACGACTGATGTCAATTATAACCATAGAGTCAACCTACATGTATCCAAAAATGGCAGTTCTATCTTTAGGGTAGTAAAACGTGGGGTCTTACAGAGAGAAGGTAACAAATTTAAAGCTGCTAAAATACGTTTTCTTTGAAGGTCAAGGATTGTACAAGGGAAGGCATTATTTGAAATTACTATATATGCTGCGATTTGAGTTGCTATGGAGCTGCAGACAATAAGTGTAAATCAAATAATCAGTTTTTGTCAGAATGAGTACTGTAAATAATGAAATAATTTTTTACAACATGAAGAAATTTTCAAACATTTGATTATAATTCAGAATAATAGTAATTTATGTTCTCAATTAAAAATTCTGTTTAGTTATACCTTGGGCAATTCGAATTGGCACAAGCAGCTTTGCTGTTTATCTACTCCACTCTTCACCCCACGCCATGCAACAACGGTACAGTCACAGAAGTATACAATCGCTAATGTAATGTGCGACCCATGCACGGTCACTACACTTTGTTTTCACTGTTATTAATAATCTGTCAGATATAATGATGTGACTAATTTTTTTTCATATATGATTTCCTGTTCATTATATTATATTCAGACAAATTCTGCAGTCGGTTGCGTGCGTCTGTACAGTATAGTTTAGTTGAGTGATCAATTAATTACGTTAAGTTTCTTTGCGATAATTTTTTACTACATTTATACTGAGACAAATTAAATACATATTTTAAAATTAAATAATTATTTGTATGTTTGTACATTGAAATAAAGTTGTAGGCATTTGCGTACATTGAAATTTGTAGGCCTTGTTAAAAGAATAGGTTATGGATATACTTTACAAGGAACTGTTTGTACACATAGAGCAAGATTTGTACCAGTTTGAATTGTCCATAGTTTACTTGTACATAGAAAATTAATTTATATTTCTATAAAATTTACATTTACAGTTCTGCAAGTATTTGTATTGTCAAGCCTCTAAATATGAATGCGTAAGCAGATTGGTACCACCGGCTGATGGAACATTATGCGCTACTGGTATGGTCAGTGCCTTAATTCATAAATTTATAACTAAACATGAAAAAATCTACATTGTTGGACCATTTTATGTTTTTAAATATAGTATAATACTTATATTATTATTATTATTATTATACAGTGTTGTAATCAATACATTGGTCAAGCTCATGTTAGATGTGAAAAAGTATTTTTCATCATTTAGTTTCTTCAAGAAATAAAGTACAAGCCCACTGGGGAATTAAAAACATTAATTTAACATATTGAAGATGGATGCCTCTCGGGCGTCATTGTTCTTTCATATTTTTATAAGTGTTATATCTTTTCCGGCAGACAGTGTTTATTTTTCCCGCACAGTACTTCTGAAACATTTACTCTGCCCTGTAGTCAAGGTCATTTTAAGATACCATTAGCTCTTAAGATTTTTTCAATTTGGAGTGTCAGTTTATTCGTAATTGCTACTAGTTTCTGTGTTAAACAATTTGTTTTATAGTTGGGTTTTTACTATTAATTAAACATCTGAAGCTTTCATTTTAACAAAAAAAAAACAAGAAAAGCTTATTGAAATATTTTTTAATTTTTATGAATTTATGTGAATATAAGTCACATAATAAACCTGATTTGTTGATTTAACGGAGGTTCCCCGAAAGGTGTCAAGTCTCAGAATTTGTGTGAACTAGTGCATTACAGCATATAACTTCTCTAACTATGTTGCGTTCAATTAGTTAATACAGTTTTAAGATAGTAATTTACCTTGCAAATTGCGGTTGACAGTGATTAAAAACAAGGAATTTTAATTGTCTCTTGATTGTGACAATCAGTTTGTATTGAGATTTTAATCAATGTTAGGAACATGGACATCATGATGAAGCGAAATAAAACTGTCGAAATTGCGAATACTATGAAATGTCAAAAACTTGAGTACCTTGGTCATGGGATGAGAGGCGAGACTTGTATAATCTTGTAGAATAGCAGGGAGAAGGTAAGCGTGGTTCGTGTCTGTGTAGAACATCATGGTTGAGGAATCTTTGGATTTTGTATGGAGAGAGTTTGGTTACCCTTTTTCATTTAGCAATAAACTCAGTTGGTCTTGATAGTAGTCAATTTTCAAGAAGAAGGGACCTGAAGAAGAAGAAGAAGAGGAATCAATTTTATCAATATTTTGTGTAACCTCATACCACTTGAATAATTACATCATCTATGTTATATCTGAAACATTCTTTAGCATCTTAGTTAATCCAATTCATTACCTTCAAACATATTTATGAAAAGAACAGAAGTCATTATTGAGCAATAAACTGAATTCAACCAACAACAAACTGTAGAGGTATACTGTAACTGGATTATTTAACCACTACTAAATTTATATGTAACTACTGCATTATTTCAAACAGATTTAATAATTAAAATTACAATAGGACTTGTGTATCTGTTTTGTTCTTGATCTTACCTCATTTTAAGTATGGATTACCCAGTATTTTGAATTTTGGTTCTAGGGTTTGGACCATCGAGCTTGTTCTTTAATTTTTGGGCATGGAACTTGTGGCTTAAAATAGTATAATAGTCGTCTGCTAATTTGCTTTCATCCTCTTAATGTCTTTTATATTAGTTAATTGCACTTACAGGAGAGTTTTTATGTGCTTATTGTTTGTAAAATTAATATCTGTGAAATTCAAATATTCATATATGATTGTAGTGGTGTATCAGAGGTAACTGTGTAAGTAAAGGACGTTATCCAGGATCAGTAAATGGAGAATGGAGCAATTGGAGTGAATGGACTATGTGCAGCAGAAGTTGTGGAGGTGGAATACAACATTCAAAAAGAATGTGTAATAATCCACCTCCAGCTCTTGGAGGAAGGTACTGTGTTGGCGAAAGAATTCGTCATCAAATGTGCAATTATCATACTGTAAGTTTTTTTACTAATGCAAAATAAATATTAAGTTATAAATTTATGCTTCATGAATTTCCCTTTTCTGATTTTAAAAAGTCTTAAATCTTAATTTATGTTCGATACTGATGTTTATTAGCCTATATGTCTTATCTTGTCAGTAATAACATTCTGTAGATATAAGGTGAAAATCTTCTTCCAGCTAAGATAGGCATTTGCCTGTTCTAATTTCACAAAGTTTACCATCGTTTCCATGGCTGACCTACATTGCGTCTTCCAGATGGCATGTATTTCACTGAGGTATACAGTAGTTATGTATACAGTGTCATCAGATACAATAACCTATTTGTTTGTGTGACCAATATTTGATGGAAAGTTTGGTCCACTATTACGTGCAATATAAAATAATATTGTTCACAGTGATGTCAGTTAAACACATATCGGTTTTACTGACAACTGTATGAATTTTCAACAATGCCGGTGATTTTTCAACAGTATGAGTCAGCGTGCTAACATTGTTTTGCCTAGTTTTAATGTGTTTTTTCTTAAATAGCATGCATTTACTCAATGTGCATTTACTGAAGTTTGATTACTAATGGGCCTATCCTTTCGTTTGTGTCTTAAATACAGCACTGATTTATAGTTTTATTGTCCTGATTACTCAAGTTATTTCATATCTTTTGTGTAAACCCGTTCATTATTCATAGTATTGTCCAATATTTTTGTATTTAATACAAATGTAAATATGGCATCATCGTGTAGACATTTTACAGTGATGGGAAAATGCTCATTATTTGGTGTTTGGAAAATGGTTAAATGAACGAGGATATTGCAAGGGAGTTCAACGTAGGACATTCCACAATATCAGCAATTTGGAAAAATTCAGAATAGTTTTGATAAAGGTTAAGAGAAATCGAAGAGACGTTGCCTTAGTCAAAAAAAGATGTAGAAAAAGCTTTTAAAGTGGTTTACTTCGCAACGGGCAAACATGAGCGCCACTGGAATTTTTGCTAAAAAATAAGGCCATTGGTGACAGTGACTGTTGCTTACAGTGGTCGGAAATGGCTAGTCCCTTGGAGGTCACTGTAACTGACAACTACTGTATGATCATCTGCCATTCTACAAATATGACCTTTCATTTCTTGATGGTATTCAATGTCATGTTCATTCATGTTATACATGCCCAACTCCTTCCTTATCTTTTCATTGGGAATCAAGACTCATCTGGTATCTTGTATCTTGTTCATCTCATCTGGTGATACTTGTCTCAAGTATCTCCTCTCTGCAACTTAAACCTGTTTGCTGTTCTGAAAAGGCATTCAACACTGTTAATAAAATTTAAGAATATGAGAGTGGATGGAAGGCTACTAGTCACCTAACTGATGTAATAATGAAGGACAAAAATTCTTATTACCACGAGGGTGGGCTGATAAGCACAGGCAGGACTGCACAAAGATGTGGTGATAAACCAAGGAGTGAGGCAACGGTGTAGTATATCATCGACTTTTATATTTAATATTTACATTGACAATATTCTTAAAAAAAAATAGAAGAACATAGTTAAGAGGGTAGTGCTGACTGGCCATGATGATTACCTCAGTACAGTATTATTTTGCTGTTGAAAAGTAAATCATTCAGGATTCAGCTATTATTCTGTATGTTAAATAATACCTACATGCAAAAATTACGATTTCAAAATTTTCTGTCTAAAATCTAAAATAATGGTATTCAAAGAGAAATACGAGGGGGCCCCAAAAATAACCGAATTGAGAGCGCGCTGCCATTCGTAGGCGTAGTAGAAAGTTTTCCCACTACATGGGGTTAGTAGAGACCTTCAACAAACAACTGCCCAGGTGGTGTCAGTTTGTAGGTTAATGTTTGATCGTAGTGTTTTGTTTCCCTTATTGTTGTCATATTCTGCCTGTGACGTCATTAAGCTTCAAGCCAATCTTTCACTAGCTTGATGCTTGCTTGGTTTCTGGGACATACCTGTAACACCAACTCTCATTACCTCTAATGACTTCAAAAAGACGTCAAAAAATTTGGATCACTTTCAATCTCTTTTTCAAGTCCTGACTCAAATTCAATAAAATTGTTGATTCTGTTTGAGAAGGCGAGGATTAAATTTATTAGCAAATTAACTCAATTTCAAATCCTGTCAAAATCTACTGCCATGAGGTCCAACTCACGCCTGTCTTTAGAAATTTTGTAGATCGTGAAATGATGATCCTTGTTGGTTTTTTGGCGAATTTTTTCAAGCTTTCATCGCTTCGAGATGTTGAAGGGCACCCAAAACAAAGAAGGCCTTGAACACTCATCTATCTGGTGGTAAGTGATAAATTTATCACATTGGTGATAAACTTTTAGTTCATCAATTTTATCTTGACATGTCCTATACTCCCTTTGGAGTCTCCAGGATGCAAGTAACAAAAAAAAAACAAAAAAAAAAATCTCACCATGTTTAAGGCGCCCAAACCACTCGAATAGTACTTGTATGCAGCTCATAGAATCCTTCTTGAAGGCCTGTTCAAGCATTTGGTAAGCTTCTGTTCTCAAATTTTCAAACAGGAAACAAAATTTAAATCCCACTTTGTTGTTTTAAATCAGCCGTAACGAAGTCGCAGACGGTACGCGACAACAGTAAGAGAAAGACAACACTATGTTCAAACATTAACTTACAAACTGACGCCGTCTAGGTAGTTGTTTGTTGAAGGTCTCTACTAGCTCCATCTAGCGGGAGAACTCTCTACTACATCTACGAATGGCAGCTCATTCTCAGTCTGGTTTTCTTGGTCCCCCCCTCGTATTCAGTCTGCTCAAAGCTCGTATTGGAAGATCAGGTGCTCAAACAAGAGTCATATCAAATCTAAGATAAATATTTTATCTCATTGAGCTCATTAAACTCATTGAGAATATATTTTTTTTCTTTTTTTGTAATTCCTAATGTGTGTACGTTGCAATCTGTTCAATTCAGAACAATAAGCAACCCCATGACCCAATGAGATGAGGATGAAGTGTAAATGAGGTGTAGTCTTTTTCAGACTCAGGTCGACTATTCTTGAGTGAGTATGGTTAATTGAACCCCAACCATCAAAGAACACCGGTAACCACTGTCTAGCATTCAAATCCGTATAAAAGTAACAACCTCTACTAAGATTTGAACCAGAAACCTTCGTCTCCGAAAATCAGCTGTTAAACAGCTGATTTTGGTGACGACTTTGCCTCTAGACCAACCCAATGGGTTAATAGATATTTGGGAAATTATAATTTGTTGATGAAATACTAAAATAAGAATTGATGTTCTGTTTTGTGTGATTCTTGATTTGGATTTTCTTTTTTAATATATTTAAATTATATTCCAGCGATGTGATCGATTCTCTGGAAGTTATCATGATTATCAATGTACAAAAACTGAATTTATGCCATTCCGCGGTCAGTTTTATACATGGAGATCCTATCACAACAGCTTTGAAAGTAAGTAAAAATTGTGTTATTATTCTTTTTTTTCAGTGGTTCAATTTAATGAAGATTACTCAGAAATAACTCAGAATTTTCTCGTGTTTTGGATTTTCTTTTCTTGTGAAATTTGATTTTATTACTTATAAGACCAATGTAAATTATACCCCTTGTTCGATGCGGTAATCAAATGGTATTATGATTCCTACATCTGCTAGATTCGTTAAGGTGGTTGGATCGGTTACAACCTGGAAACAAAAGGCGCGATGTGACTTCGACGCGCACATTAGGCGTAACGCTTTGCTCGTTAAGGAATAGGGATGGTTGGAGGATAGACAGGAACATATACGGGGAATAACACTGCAATTAATAAGGAGTATAGCAGTACTTACTCGATTTTGAGTGCGTAGATTTCCCAGGATGCTTCAATTCGTGGACGCCGTTGTAGTAAAACACTAAATGTTCGATTAGATCTGTACAGATTTCACACAATAAACAAAGGCACGTTAAGAGTAAACATAAAGTACTGCTAACACTTGGATAATTGCAGTTAGGATAGCGGTTTACAAGTTCGAGACACGAGGTAACGCAGATTGCACAAAGTCCGGTAATCACTTGAATAATACACAACATGAATAGTTCGTTACATAATTATAAGTGCGTTCACAAGAATAGCTTCGTTGCTTGGGGCCGTAACTAATAAATTATCGGCAACATTAAGTTGGAATATCCAACGCGTTAAATGCAGGTGACGCCAGCACTCGAGGCTGCGAGCGTCCGTTGACACGACCGCACAGTTAGCTGGTTTGACTTAAAGTGAAGGAGATTTAGGAAGAAGGAACAATGGCGAGATGAGCGCAAGAAATTAGTCGAATTTTGCCATTGGCGGAGAGCGAGCCACGTGATCAAGGATCACACATGCGTAGGACTAATTAATGATGTAATCGTTACAGAATCAATATTACGGATGTAATCGAGCGGGAAGGATTTGTTCTAGAAGATCGACGACGCGCGGTATTCGAATCTATTGTAATACTGAACACCCCTATTAAGCGACCACACCCTCACTCCAATCAAAAGACCGCTGAGTAAAAAGGCATTTTCGTTTTTGGGCAACCATAAATTTTACGGCCACAAGGTTTAGGGAATTTTCAGTACTGTAGATGGACACCAATTGCACAACATGTTAGTTGTTTGCCTACTGCTATTCATTGTTAGGTTGTGTACGGAACAATCAGGCTTCTAAAATTCCAAGAATTTTGTTGAAATGATATTTTTGCATTTCTATTATCTTCTGTTAACGTCCACTGCTGTGTGCGGCAGGCATTCGAATTTGTGCTGTATATATTTATATAGTATACATATTAATTTCCTGTTTATTTTATGTTAATGGTTTTTTTATATGTATACTGTAAATATACACATACTACTGTTTTTGTTTTAGTGATAAAAAATACACATTACATACAGCGACTTGTTAATTTAGTTTCAATTGCATAACTGAAAAATTCATGCCTTTTTTACCGCATAGTGCATAACGTAGGCCTACAATACTTTTAATAAAATTCCGCCAACATTTCTATAAACCCCTATTTAGTGACCACTCCTTAAAAAGACCAATTTACTCTTGAAATTGTGGCGGTCGCTTTGGAGAGGTTTAACTGTATGTAGTTCTGTTATAATATCACAATACTTCATTTTTTTGCAGATGTGGCATGTAATCTTATTTGTGAATCAAACACTGGTATTATTGCTGTTCGTGAACTAGTTGCACATGATGGTACCCCATGTAAACCTGGAACGAAAAATGTTTGCGTTCAAGGAAAGTGCACGGTAAACATTATTCAGTTACGTGATACAAAATTATAGAATACTTCAAACATATAATTGTCCAATTTATTAGTTATCTAAATCTTGAAAAAAAAACTTTTTTACCATAAGAGCACAACCCTTTCATGAATTTAATCAGACGTGCTTCTATTACCTTCTATTTGTTGTAATAAATCATTTTATACTACTCAAACCATAAAAATATGAGGGTTATACAAATTATAATTACATTCATAAGATTGATGATCTGCAAAAAGCAAAACCAAATTTTTTATTTTTCTTGCCTTATATGAAATATAGGTAAAGTAAGTAAAGTTTTCTTATCAAATTTTTGAAATGGGGTTTTCTTTGGAAGTATGTGTTTTCAGCCAAAAACAGTGTTTTTACCAATTGGTAAAAATATGTGAACAAAATAACTCGAACAGAAAATAATGCGAAGGTGAAACTTGGAATTTAAGTTATGTACCATGAGAAGACCCAACATGAACATTTTAGTCAAAATCAGTCGACAGGATGACAGTTTATTCCTGCGATTTTTTTACTTTTTGCAAATTATTGAAAACTGATACCTACAAGATCTACAAGATTTTGTGCTCTACAAGATCGGGTGAACAGCATGTCTGATTAAATTCATGGAAGGGTTGTGCTCTTATGGTAAAAATGTTTTTTATTCAAAATTGTGGACTTAATAGTATCCATTTTATAGTTTTCACCACGAAAGTATTTTATTGTGTTCAAATTCAGAAACTACCCACAGAATGACTTTTAACTACAAAAAAATTAAAATGATGCACCAAATGAAAGCTTATCTTTACTGTGGTGATGTGTTTGAAAAGTGTGGTAAAAACACATGGTTCAGTCCAAAAATTATTTTCCTATCTATGCACGGGCTGAAATAATTTTAGTTTAGATGGCATGGCTGCCATATGAAAACAAAACATCAAAGTTTACTTTAATGATATTCACTTTATAGAGAAACTGTGATCTTTAACATTTGTGAATGCCAATTATTTATTTTCAGCCTGGAAGAATAAACGTTTAAAAAGCCCATTTATGGGAACCGGCTAAAAACTGGGTAGGTTTACTTTGTGTGTGAAAACTTCCCTATCTCCAACTAATTTTTAAATTTAAAAAATTCAGTCAAACAAATCAATGCAGAAACAAACAATTTTATTCAGTGTATCATTTAAATTTTCCTGTTTGATATTTTCTTTAATAGAGTTTTTCAAACACAACAGACTTCTTTTGTGGCAAGGACTATAAGACAGAAGTGTGTGTATTCAAATCTATAAACAATTAAAAAAATGTAAAACTTTTATTTATACAGTGCATAGTTTAGTATGAATTTGTGATTTTTCATATTCTGCTCATTGAAATCAGTAAAAAATTATTTTCAAAATGTGAATTTTTTAAAATATTTTCCACGAAGGTCTAAAGCAAAAGGAAAAGGAATTCCAAGAGGAAGCCTGCAAAAGAAACTGAATGCCTGGAGGAAGGAAATTATTGAAGTGGAGGTTTTTTATGAGAACTGATTTTTATTCAGAAGTTTTTAGAGATTAATTATTTTTAATAAATTTTATGAGATGTAGACAGTAAACATATAAAATTAATTATTCATGAATTTTTTTCAAGATGTTAGTTTCAAACGTACACAGGTTTTTTATTTGTAAGGTTTAACAATAAATTTTGATTTTTAAATATTTTCTTTGATCAACTTACATTTTTCAAATGCAAATAAGGCATGTTTTATTATTAAAAACTATTTCAATTTAATTTTTAATTGGTTTAACAAAACAATATTTTTCTTGAAATTTTGTTTTTGTGCCATAGCCCCTTTCGTTATTTACCCAGGAACTCAATTGATTAGCTAGATTTGTAACAAAATTGTTTTGTAATGAAATATATTTATTAATATTTTACTTTTTATCATTTTTAGGAGATCGGTTGTGACTGGGGAGTAAACTCAAGAGCTTACAGGGATGCCTGTGGTAATTGCCAAGGAAATGGTACAGAATGTAGAATTATTCAGGGTATCTTTGAAGATAAAGGTGGCAAAGGTAGAACTTACACATATATTCTGATTTATGTTTGGTTCATTATTAAAACTTTTTAATTTTACTTTTTACATTGATGAATATTAATGTGATGGTTGTGGAACAGTGTCCTGCCTAGAAATTTATTAAATAACAGTATCAAACAAAAATATTATCATTACTCTTAAAGCTAAAACATTCCAAAAATTATTTGTTATATTTATAAATCAGTCTATTCTATAAATTATTTATAATTACAATCATTTATTATTCAAAACTGAAAGTTTTTCCAATATATATTAAATGTGTATTCTGTGTACCCTTTAATACAGAGTTCCACCAAATGGATTTTATATAATTGTAAAGTGGCTGCTTCAGGATTGTGCAAACAATCCGTAAATTGAAATTGGTAAAATCTATAACGAGATTTTGTGAAGTAGATAACAGGAATTTTATAGATGCAACTACTCTATATGGTTCAATTGCTAGCGATTTTAACACTTGCTTATTCCTGGAGTCCTAACTAGTCAATTTTTACAATTCTTGTGGTGATAGGATTTTTGTATCCTGCTGATTTGCCAAAAGTGTTAAAGTACTGTAAATTTGGGAAATTTATTAAATTTTTGAAAAATAAATTTTAAATAATTGAACCATAGGGCTGGTATAATTACTCTGGTGCCAATGTTGTGAAGTTCAATTTATCGCATAATTTTTGTTCTCCACTACAGCTAAGCAGCCTATATGAATGTAGTTCCATGGTCAATGCAACTGGGTTCTTTTCCTTAATCAGGTCTAGTATTTTTCGTCATTCATTTTCATCTGTCGCCCTTCTCATCGTCTGAATTAGCAGTAATTTTGATGAACCATCGAACGTAAAACAAAAACAAAATAGACTGACAAAATATTAAATTTGTATCATGGATTTAAAATGTAGTAAAATATTTGACTGCAAAAATGATTACAGCCTGTGATTTAATATATTATTCATTTTACTAAATATAACCACAAAAACGAACTTTGTTGGAAAAAATTAAACTGAACTACACTAAAGAAATCCCAAAGTATTGCTGTGCTAGACAAACATAAATTTCGATATAACATGACTTGCCACTGAGGCCTGGCTGTCCAATATCGGTTTCTGTCACATTAGTCTCGTTCTTTCAAATGCACACTAATATGATTTGTTTACTGTTAACACCAGTTCCAAAGTTAAGTGAAATAAGGTTATATCCTTTCATACTTATACTGTTGGCCAATTACGATGGCATGTAGGGAGGGTAGTGAGACAGAGAGAGAATGTGTTGCGTTCGCTGTTCCCCTCAACTCATTTCAATCAATGCACGGTGTTCAAGCAGAATTGTGACAGTACGCGATAGGTACGGCACTCTACCAGCCAGTTTCGTTCACTACACTCTAACAAGCTCATTTTTCATCAAAAAATTCTGAAAAAATTACTTTCGCTTCCTAATGAAGTGTATTTTATTGCACTATAAATGTTGTTATTATACTCTGATATTTAGTTAGATACACTCGTTCAAAGTTAGATGTTTAAATCTCATCACATTTTTTGCGTATCACGTAATATGCGTTTTATTATTTTGTTATAAAATATCAAATTTTATCTGTAATTTGATATAAATGTTGAGTCATATGTTGGGCGGAAAAAGTAATGATAAACGAGCGTGAAAAAAATCACTCTGAAGGGAAGTCAAAGACAGATCGTCGAGTCTGGTGTCTCCTTCCTGTTAGTATTCAAAGAAGCTGAATAATTTTTTGTAGTTGTGAACTTTATACCAAACATACATCAATTTTTAGAAATCAACTACACACGCACAATATCAGTTGTATGAAATTTTAACAAAAAGAACCGCACAGTAAATATAAGAGAAAGAAGGTATTATGTCCCTCTCTTTCGGGCCTGTCAAAATGTATGGTACATCATTTATAAAAAAACTTATTGCCTATTTCCCCAAATTGAATCACAGACATTTTCCCCCCTAATTTTGTGCGCCCGCAACTAAATGGCTTTCGACAGTGACTCAAATGACAAAACGATAACCGTACAAACACAAGAGTAGTGAGTACTACTTTAGAGGCAGCCTGTATCTTTAGTTGACAGGCTACGGTGCCATGGTAGGGGATCTACTTACTGCACATGTGCGACCCGCATGTTACCGTAGTTGGTCAACATTATACTTTAAGGACTTTGTAAAAAGAATCGTACTAAGCAGGGAATCATATTAACCATGAGCATATTAAATGGATTTTACAGTAATTATTTATTTAGAATATTTGTGAAGATACACCAATGTGTCAAAGTGTCTGGATTATCGTGATTATTATGTAGTTGCAATGGTTATTTATGTATAGTCTACTATTTTGAATTGCTTCACTTTTATACCTATTAAATCTTTTGCATTTATGTAGTAGTTTTATCGTATTATTTTAATTATGTAAATTAATTTCATTCTCATTTAGGAACTGTGCCATTTTTGAAAATTCCGAAAGGTTCTGGTATGATCTATGCTCGAGAAATAAATCCTTCTGATGCACTTCTTGTAGTTTCTGGTTACGATGGAGAGACATATTATCTCAATGGTCCTGCGTAAGTAAATATTTTATTATTTATTATTTAAAGGGCATTGTCACCTTAGGAAGCATCTATACAATATGGGTATCTTCAGTGGTGACTCAGTATGTAGATTATGTGGAAAAGGGGAGGAGTCTGTCTCCTGTATTATCTTCAAATGTTAAGTTTTGACTGAGGTATTTAATCTTTGAGCAAATAAACCTGGAGGGCAATCTTTCACTGGAAGTCTTGGTAAGCAGTCTCGTGAAACTTTTGTAAGGAGGGGTCTTGTTGCTGAGTGAACAATTAAGGAAGGGATAATACTGGCTCTCTAGAGCTGTAGGGTTAAGGGACTGAAAGAACTACCTCATCCATCCTATTGTATAATAATAATAATAATAATAATCTTAATGTTTACTTGTTTGTACAATTGTATGTGTAGGTACTATATTCAGTGCGTGTTCCAGCTATCACCGGGTCTGGGTGTTCACCAAGTCTCTCCATTTTCTACTATCCATCCACCATTTCTCCTCCTCTATTTGTTCCCAGTTGTATCTCTGTCCGTCCACACTCCTCTTAATTTCATCCTTCCATCTTTTTCTTGGTCGTGCTCTTGATCTTGTTCCGTCCACCCTTCCTTCTTCCATCCTTCTAGGCAACCTTTCCTCCCCCATTCTCTTCTCATGGCCATACCATCTTATCCTCATTTTCTCCACCCTCTCCCTCATACCTTCCACATTTAGCTTTGCTCTAATCTCGGTATTCTTTATTCTATCTCTCCTTGTCCTACCCTTTATTGCTCTTAAGAACTTCATCTCCCCTGCCTGTAACTTACTCCAATTCCTCTCATTCTTCCCCCACGTTACCACTCCATATAGCACTGTTGGTGCATAATACAAAGTATACATCATTAATTTGGCCTTCTCTGGTATCTTTCTGTCCCATAACAAGTGTTTTACCGCTTTGTATAAATTTCCTCCTTTTTGCGACCGCTTTGTTATCTCCCTATCTATCTTTCAATCTTCTGAAATCTCACTCCCTAGCTATTTAAAATTTTTCATTAGCCTCAATGCTTCTCCTTCCAGTGTATAAATCCTCCCAGTGTTTGTACAATTAAATTAATTTTTATCCCTGACCCCATGCAATGAGTGCCCCTCCAAACTAGATTCTAAATGAGTTATTAAATATGTTAAAAGGTTGGGTAGTAAGGTTACCAATACCTGGAAAATGTTATGATTCTATGTAAAATTATTTTTGAGCTACAAGCTCTGGGAAACAGATAGACTAAATGACTTATCAGAGTTATGACTGTGTCTTAACATCTAGAAAATTTGAATTGAAAACTTTTAAGTTTTATTGACAGTAAATAATTTATAAATGCCAGTTCATGATTTATGTTTTAGGCAACTTCTGGAACCAAAGCCAGCTGAATATAATTTTGGCGGTGGTACAAGAGGCGTGTATAGTATGCGAGGCGAAATGGAAAGAATATATATACCCGGTCCCCTAGAAGAAGATCTTATATTTCATGTCAGTTGAACAATATTTTAATTCATCTATATTCAGTGGAACCTCCATGTAATAAAATTCAAAATAAAAAATTTGTTCCCCTCTGTGGCCCAGTGGTTAGAGCGCCAGACTGTACTACCCACTGCAACATAGAAGGTCTTGCCATTAATTCCCGAAAAGAGTATAATTGTTACACATTCAAACCAATCAATTCTGTACCGTAACCTTTAGTACAAACTTTTATCATTGTAGTTGCTAATAACCAAAGCAATTGATGCGACTTAAATGAAAATCCAAAATAGGAAGTTATTTTTTTAAATAATTCTATAGAGAAAAAACTAAACTAGTAAATGTATTTTTATACTTGTTTTCATGTTATGCCTAAAAGGAATAATGGTGTACATTGTATTTCAGAAAATAGGACTTAACCATGTACATGAAATGAGTTTAGGCTATTCATAACGAATAAAAGTATGTTTCTTAATTTCTTACATTTTCACTCACGCACATCTTAAGAGAAAAAAAGACAAAGGCTTGAACCTTGGAAAATGTGGTTATGGAAACAATTTAAGAAAATTAAATGGAAAAAATGAATGGAAGAGAAGAGAAGTTTGATTATAACCATTTGACAAATGGATTTTTTTAATTTTAGCCATGGAGAATTAGTAACTTAATTTTATTCAAGGTTCTATTTCTTATTGAACACGTTTTCTCTAACACGGGGTGGTAGTACAACAAGTCAAAAATCATTGCTTTAATTATTAGGTATATACTTCAGATTGTCAACAAGATAAGGTGATATACAATTACTTTTTATTATTAGAAACATTTTTTATACTATTAACCTTTAGAAAAATAGGCAAACAGATAATGATGCACCTGCATCAGAAACCACGTAGGCAGAGGCATCTGTAAAATAAAAATCATATACATCAATATTAGAATAATATAAACCAATTTTAGAAAAATATTTTGTAAAGATTTTCAATGATTGAATCTGTCAAATTGATTTTTCTGCTTATGCGGCCCCATTATGGTGCCACCTGATGCGACCACCTCTCTGTATCATCATAGCATGGCACAGCCCTGGTAGAACTTACCAGAAAAAAATATTACTCAAAATTGAAATTTTAAACATCCATTGTTGTTGGCGTCAATTTTTAAAATTGTCATCTATAATTTTGTTTTGCCCAGCCGTCAGATGTCAGAAACTACAAGAGATAGCAACAAATGGGTTTTGGATACGTAATCTATACAAAAAGTTTGTGGACCTAAAATCGGTTTGAAGTTCCGGTTTCGACCAGAAGTGGCCCAAAACCAGAAGTCAAGAAATGAAAGTCTGAATTAGGAAACAAAAATAGTGATATTTGATTCCTCTTAAAAAGTAGATACAGAAATTATTGGGTTTGAAGTTCTGGTTTCAACCGGAAGTCAAGAAATCAAAAAATGGAACTACAAGAAATAGCAACAAATGGTTTTCGGATTCTTAATTTACACAAAAAGTCTAAAAATCAGTTGGAATTTGGAAACAAAAATATTGTCATTTGATTCCTTTTAAAGAGTATATACAGAAATTATTAATGGTTTTTGCCATAAGTCTAGGATAAGCCTTTTTTAAAATGACCACCAGTCCTGACGTGGATTGTCTCATGAAAGGAATTTTTGTTGTTAATTTACTTAAAACTGTTTTGTTTGTGCAGTTGTAACAGCACTAGTGTTGGATGTTGACTGGGTTGACAAACTTAAATTTAATTTCAAAATTAGGGATTGTTTTTATAAATTCATTGTGGAGAAAATTGCATTCAGAAACGAAACATTTATGTGAAGTTTAGGATTTTGAATTGTATGTATTTAAATTTGAAATTGAATATATATTTTTAACCACCAGAACATGGTAACAGTAAACACTTTTTTTTTTATCCGAGGCGGCGAGAAAAACTCATATTCACTCTTCTCCCTTATGACAGGGGAAGTAGTGTTGGGCTCAATTGAGGTGTCCTCATCCAGCCCCAAGGAGGCCGCAACCGCCTACCAACCAAAAACCTGCCACTGGGCCACTTGATCCGACATCAGCAAAGAACTCTCCACCTCCCTCAAAACTGTTTATGTAATACTACTAGGGAAATGTCGAGTTAAAAACTTTACATACTGTCAGCAAGGCGTGGAAGTGCACCATAGCCTAATTCCCCTCTCGCTGTCACTGACCAACACTCACTCACTCACTCACTTTCATTCATCTCTTTCATCACCAGCTCAGGAAATTAGTGTGCCTACCTTCTGAGATCGGGACAGGATTGATTTACTGTGGGAGAGGGCAGTACCGCTGATCTCCAGATGTCTCCTCCCAACCACCCTCTCCGCAAACTGAGCGACCAACTTGCTGTTCTCCTCATCTCGCAGCATTGCTGCCCCTACTCTGGGATCCACTGTGCAACGCCTATCTTCTCAGATGTCTCCATTCTGTCAAGGCCAAAATGGGGACATCTTTCAAATATATGTGCAATGGACTCCTCCTCTTCACTGTCGCACAGTCGACATGTCAGTACTTCATTAAGTTTGAACCTCGTCAAATAAGCCACAAAGCAACCATACCCTGTTAGCAACTGCGTCAGTTCTTGGGTGGTACCACCAAATGTCCTCCTTATTCACACCTAGACATTCGGGATGAACCTCTTTGTCCTCTCCCCAACCGTAGCTTCACTCCATCTTTCTTCCACCTGCTGAATAATTGACTCCCATTCCTCTTTATCAGCACCAGCTCGCTACTCTTCCCAACAGTGAACACTTACCAATGTTTATAGTGCTTTTGTGTATCTTGTACACATCTTCAGTAAATTACAAATATTTTTCACATCACAATTAAAAATTTCCTACTCTTACCATGCCAGATAAGGAATCATTATCTGCCATGGTAGGAGTATGAAGTTTTAAATTGTGATGTGAAAAATATTTTAATTTACTCAAGATGTATCCAAGGTACATGAAAGAGCTATAAACATTGGTAAGTGTTTACTGTTACCGTATTCTGGTGGTTAGAAATATATATTTCAATTTTAAATAATACAGCTGTTGATAATCCTACATAGGATGTTTGATAAAATAATTTAAATTTGAGTGTTTTTGGCCTGTTATATTTCACTTAAATTTAAAATGTTATTCAATGTAAATGAAAACCATTTTTACAGTTAAAACTACATAATGATCCAAATCCTGGAATTCGTTACCAGTTTGCTGTACCAGAGGTAGATAAGAATTACATTCCTTCATATACTTGGATGTTTTTGGACTGGGAATATTGTTCGGATGCTTGTGGAGGTGGACAACAGGTATTTTATAAATTAGGTATCTGTTAGTTTCAATTTCTTTTATTTTAATTTTGAAAAATAACAGTTCCTGTTTGTAGTATAAGGTTTTGTGTATTGGATGGTTTGTCACTTTTTTTATAACTTTCTGTGAATTCAGCGTTAGTGTTTTGTAATTGTAAAATATCTTGTACGAATTCAAATATTATTGACGGATATGTATAGTTTTTATTCAAAGAATGTGTAATATATATTATATTCTTGAAAAAATTTGGTTGACTCACCGTTCTAAAAAGTTTTTTAGAGGATGAAAAATTATAAAAAATTAAAAATTGAGAATGATAATATGGTCCGTTGGAGAAGCTGAACTATCTAAGCCAGTGGTTCTTAACTGTGGGGGGAGGGGGGTTAGAAGAATTTCTAGGAGGTGTGAGTGTATTTAAACAAAAAGGAAAACTATAATTTATTCAGTTTTGTAGTTGCATGTATATTTCCAGAATTATTGTACTTTTTTGTACATTGTACTCTAGCAGAGTCTAGCACTCGATTATTCCAATAACACAGTAATTGTCTTACTTTGGCAATACAGTGATCAGGCTTCTGTTTTATATTCCAATTGTAGGCTGCTACTTGTGTTGACCACTTTTAGTGGTGTTTGGGGGGGAGGGGCGTGACCTCACATCAGTATTCAAAGGGGGGCACGGTGCCTGAAATGTTGAGAACCACTGATCTAAGCCATCATAAGGAAATATTTTTTTATTATACCGGGTCATCGAGAAAGGTTGCATCCATTAAAAAAAAATTAGTTTAAAAACTACTGGAATAGTCATAAATGTATTTTTGTTGTAAACAGAAAATATAAAAGATTTTTTGTTGGTATGAATGTATTGCAACTTCAAGAAATTGCATTGGAAAAAAACATTAACATAATTTGGCAACAAGATGGCGCACCTCCTCATTTCAGTCTTCTAGTGCACCACGCCCTCAATGAAAGGTTCCCTGGCCATTGGATCGGTTGGGCCAGTCCTGTGCTTTGGCCTCCAAAGAGTCCAGATTAAACCACCCTTTATTTTTTCTTCTGGGGTTATGTTAAAAACCATGTCTATAGTGAGAAGATTTGAAATATGAATAATTTACGGCATCTGATTGCTTCTGCTGTTGCTTCGATCATAGTTGATATGACACAGCGTACCTGGACAGAGGTCGACTATCGTTTAGACACGTGCAGAGCAACCAATGGTGCTCATGTAGAAACTTATTAAGTTGTAAAAAAAACTTTATTTTCTGTTCATAACAAAAAAATATTTATGACTATCTCCAGAAGTTTTAAAACTGTAATTTTTTAAAATGGATGCAACCTTTCTCGATGACTCTGTATATTTATCTCTATATGCAAAAGTGAAAGTCCTCACTGACTGACTCAGTCACTCACTCATCACTTATTTCTAACTACCTGATCACCTTAAGCGTAAATTTTTTTTCCCTAGAGTTTGAGCAGAAAAACTGAAGCATTAGTATTTTTATCACTTGCACCTAATGGATAGAAAAGTGATAACTACTTTAGATCAATAAATATTATTTCTTTCCTTCCCAAAACTGTAACTTGACTCTGTATGCAAATTACTGATCAAAAGGAAACTATTTATTGGGTATCAGCTTTATTGATAGAGCATGAGATAATTCAGTACAATGAGTTTATTCCGTCTGGATTTGTACTTTCATAAAATATCAATTGTAATGTCATGGATGTTGTAGAGGGGATGAGGGCAAAACAAAATACTTAGTTTTGACTGGTGATAATATAAATCGAGTCTCTTCCTGATTCATTGTTGGAGAGAAAACAAACATTTGATAAAGATAAGGAATTTTAGTACTTGGAGAATAAATTAAATCACAAAAATTTAATGAGTTACTCCATACTGTGAAACATGCTGAGTAGGTTCGGAAAAAAGATTTTAAGGACAATTTTTGATATGGTAAGGGAAGAAGATGTCTTGAGAAAACATAAGAACCAAAAACTGTATACTCTCATTGAAGGCAGGGACATTGCTTGTTGTATAAAGTCTCAAAAATTGAAATTGAGGGAACATTAAGAAAATAGAATCAATGAGGATAGTTAAGGTTATAAAAGGAAAGACTGTGTAAGAGAAGAAAGGGCCAGCTGAGGAAGAGGTGGATGGATGAAGTTATGAATGATTTGATTTTGAGGGTGTGAGAGAACAGAGGGCACTAGCAACTATAGAGAGGATTGGAGGAGATTTGTGGAGAAAGCCAAAGTCCACCAAGGGCTTTAGAACTACAAGATGATGAATTGAGGGGATGGATAAATTGAATATTTGAATAACTTTTTTGGGTTTAATTATAAAATTAAAAAATCAGTAGTTTTCTGGATTTGATGTGTGAAGTTGACTTTTAGTTAATCTGCAAATGTTAAACCAATTTTGTAATAACTGATATTTCTGAAATACTAATAAACTTCTATATGATTCATATTATCATCCAGTCATGCGACGAATGAATAGTTTTCATAATGTAATAATTTTTTCAAATAACATTTTTGAATGAAGTTTATAGCAGCTACATGCTCCATGAATATCACCTATACAGTGTGGTACTGTTCAGAACCCTGAGCATGCAAAATTATTCAAATAAATGCAGTGTACTCATATTATGAACACATGCTACACAGTCGACATTGTCCAGTATTCTCTCTCCCTCTCACTCAATGTGACTTATTCTATTCTGCACTGTTTCCCTGTTCTTTGACACCCAGACCCTGCCTATTCTAGTTCTTTACGTGAGATAGCGTGATTTGCTTCAGAACAGAAACAGATAACAAACCATGAAATGATGGTTTTTAGGCATATTAAACACATTAAATTTATTCTTATTTCTCATGCTTCGATCTTATTGTCTATTATGGTTATTGATTATGAATGGTATAGCAGACGCCAAATAAGCTTGCTGGTATAGCTGCGCGAACAGTTTGGATTCAGTCGATAGATTTCATGTCTTAGCACCAAACTGTCTATGAAATCACAGGCGCTGAACAGTGTAAATTATCATCTATTTGTAACGTTAAAAACATTTAATTGTAAACATTGTGTGCAACAATTAATGTCGACCACATACAAGAGAGAATGTGACTCTTATCACAGCTAGTATAGCACTGACTCCCACCACTCGCTGAGGCAACAGAACGTGCCATTATCAAAATTAACCTTCTGCACACCTCAGAAAATTGGCAAGCTTATTTGGCGTCCACTTTAACAGTGAAATTATTTTACTTTATCCAGCAACAGAATTATTCTGACTCTATAAACTGCAGTTTGTGAATAGTTTATTCGTTCACCTTTATTCAATTATTTTTCAAAATAGTCAAATGAAAGAGTTATTGGAATAATTTTTATTCAAATGTACCATTACTGCTATTATCTAACTAGTTTTTTAATTCGATAAATTGAATTGAAATTGATAGTTGTTGATCTGATGCACAAGTATAAATCTTGGCATTCTTTTAACGTCAGGTGGTATACCAGACTTTGTTATTTTGGAAAAAGTTGCAGAGGTAAAATAATCACCAGAATGTATGTTGCATCTTGTTTTGTGGAGTAATCACATATCGTGTGGCACCAAGAAGAGAGTCTTCTTTTCTTGTGTTGAAAGCTTCTCCATTTATGGCACAGGTTTAGATTCAAATCAAGGTTTAAAATCAGAATAACAGTTATGGAAATTAGTTTCTGGAGAAGAAGTTGTCAGTTGACTGCGCTAGATCGAGTTAGGAGTGAAGAGATTTTAAAGAAAGTGGACAAAAAAGTTGATTGACAAAATTGAAGAACAACAATTCATTTGTGAAGAATGGAGGGCAGGTTGCGACAGAAGATTTGGCTGTGGGTTTCAGCTAAACAAAGGAATTTAGGACGAACCAGAAAAGAGGAGACGGATGATGTTAGGAGAGCTATGGCGAGTAGTTGTATTAAGGGATGAAGATGTGTTTAATATAAATTATGTTATGGGTGGTGGTAAATGGCCTAGTGCTGTAGAACAACCGCTATAATATAAAAAAATAAAAATTTAATTAGATATAACTTAATATTTATTGTGTTAATGACCATTTAGAGAGCAAGTGCTAAGTGTGTTGAAGATCAAGGTGGCAGGGTTGATGATAAGTATTGTCTTGAAAGAGAAAGGCCAGATGATGTCATCCGTTCCTGCAATGAATTCCCATGCATACCCAAGTGAGTATGGCACATAAATACAAAATTGAAATTTTTAATTTTACTTTGTATTTTTACATTTCAGTATATATTTAAAACGTCATTATTTATTCAGTGCCATAAAACAAATTTTTGTTCAGTTACATACCGAAATAAAATTCACTTCTGGGTATACAATTCCAGGGTACATTTTTTATTTTATCAAACATCCTATGTAGGATTATAAACAGCCGTATTATTTAAAATTGAAATGTATATTTCTAACCACCAGAATACGGTAACAGAAAAAACCCAAAATTTATCAAACCCTTCAATCCAATAGACCATTCCAAACCATTCAATCCCTAATTTAAAACAATGTCTTAATTCCAAATGTACCCATAAATTTCAATGGACTTTGCCCCTCCTTAGGAGGATATGGACTAGTTTGTTGTCTTAGAGTTTCGTATTCTTTTATTGTGGTTTATAATTATTTTTTGATTAGTTTGAGTCTGTTTGGGTGCTTGATTTAACAATGTTTATAGTGCTTTCTTGTATCTTGTACACATCTTCAATAAATTAAAAAATTTTTCACATCAAAATTTAAAACTTCCTACTCCCACCATGGTAGATGAGGGAATAGTCGATTATTATATCTAAAACGTCTTCAAATATATATTTCAATTTCAATTTTTTTTATGTATTTATATATTCTTCTACTTTTATCTTCAAATTGTTATTGTGCATTGAAAATGATAGTTATAAAAGAGAAGTAAAGATAATGGAGGTCTTCTTGGATCAAGTAACTGTTATTTCACTCTGTATAACTATGTCAAACTTTTTGTACTCAAAAATGTTCAATAAAATAAGGGTGCAATTAATAAGTAAAATATTGTTATAGGTAGTGTAAAATAAAACTATAAAATCCAGCCACTTTCACAGTATAATTCATTGGCACCTTTGGAAAATTGAAATTTGTCTTATCACAGTTAAGTTAAGCTATTGCATTAATCTAAGCTCCTAATCATGGCTGTACAATAATTCTTCAGACTAACAATATTAATAATAATTGATTTGAATATATTTTCACTTCTTGCCACTTCATTCACCTTACATTGCATCATATTATATGTTTTCCAGAAACCCTTTTATACTAAAATTCTTTAACACAATTAAAAACTCTGACATCTACCTCAGGATATTTGCTAAATTTAGCCTCTCTGAAAGCAGACTGAGAAACACTAAATGATATCTGTAATCTTTTGCTATCCTCTATCAAGTTTGTACTAACAGAAGACTGTCCTTTGGCTGTCCTGTTACCATGTTCTTTAGCACATGCAATGTTGTTGTTTAGGTCAACAACCGAAAGACTGGTTTGAACCTCGAGGTTTTATTAAGTAAAAACGAGGAGTGAGGTGGTTTACTATTGCCTTCCTCACCAAGTTGAAAGAGATGCTTATCAGCATGCCAGGCCCTCCGAAAAGCACCCAATTTTCACCCTGCAAATGACACCTTCACTTCATTTACCACAGGGTCTAGCTGTATAGTGTAATTCATTACTCTCAGAGGAGATAACTCAGACTAGTGTCTTTTACTCCTCTACCTCTTCTGTTCTTAAATAGTGCAGTTATATAATTGGCTGACTATGTGATAAGAAACAGAATTATTTTTTGTAGCCCTGGAACCAACCGATCGAGTGCATTCAATTTAACTCTCCACCTGCCCGTTACGGGCATAGCATATCCAATAACTTAGTGTAGAAACGGCGGTTAACTATTTAGTGTATTTCCCTTTTTTTGGGAATTACTGTTTGTTGTAAAATTACAGAACTGAACACTAAACACACTAGATTGTTTGTTTACATCATTAAAGATAAGGAGAAACTGAAAATTTTCGAATAATGAAATGAGGTCCCTTCACCATAATAAAATTGTTTTTATCTACTTTTAGTAAAGCTTTACTTTTAATTTAAAAAGTAAGATAACTAAGGTAAAAGTAAGATAAGTAAGAAGTAAGGTAACTGTGGGAAATCCCCTGTATAACTGACAGACTAACAATTCCAATTCTGTAGAATATGTTGTATGTAATAAAAATCAGTTCATCAGTTTACTATTAAAATATTTATTATGGCTTTGAAAAATTAGGTTATGACCATTATGTAGTGAAATACTGTAGCTTAGCTTATTGATCTGTAGTAAATAAATAACTAGTTAAAGTAATTGGCACTACAAGGGAAAGTAAAATGTCATCATCCATCTAACTCAGCGGTTCCCAAACTTCTTTTATACGCCTCCTTTTGCCAAAAAGAAAACTTCTCACGCCCCCTTACACAATTTTATTGGGCAATGTAAAATCACATATTACATTGAATTACCATTTATTTTTTAAGTTTTTGTAGCATTAGAAGTTGCAATTTAAATCTAACAAGAGACAAAATAAATCAGTGGATGGATGACCTTGCATTTTTTTTTTAAAAAAAGGTTAATTTTTAGAAAGTGCACAACGTAAATCATTGATAAAACCAACATGCATTGTTTTTATTGTAACAAGTGCTGAAAACACTTTTTCGCACAGATAGGTGCTTGATAAAGATAATTACAATTACTGCCGCTTGCTGTTATATACTGGGGTAAACTTGATAATACTTAACCCAAAGTGATGTTTTGTCAATTTTATCGAAATCGTTTTCGCAGCAGAAACATTTTTTATTTCTAAAACTTGTTTTTTAAGTAATTCGGGCAGGAAGTCTATGTTGACACTGAAAGGATCCGTTATGGAGGGTAAAGCTATCTCGAAGTCCCGCGCCCCCCTTGACGTGTCTTCACACCTCCCTTGGGGGGCGCGCCCCCCACTTTGGGGACCGTTGATCTAACTGAATTACTTGGCTTAAATTGGGGAGACTGGTTCAATTTTTCTTGTGTCCAATTATTTCAAAGATTGAAGAAGGTTAACAACGCAACTGTTTAAAAGCACTGAATAAAATCTGTCAATGATAAATTGATTATGTTTACAGATGGTGGGTGGGAGCATGGTCAGATTGTGTACCAATTGGAAATGAGGAAATAAGGTACCGGTCAGTACTCTGTATGAGAACAAGAGATGCAATCAGTCTTCGAAATGAGGTTAGTATTATTACTTTCTCTTGCCTATATGAATATATTGGAAGGAAAGTATTGCTTTCCTTCCAATATATTGCTTTCATGTCGAAGTTAGTGCTTTCATGTGAAAGTATTGCTTTCATGTCGATTTTACACCGGATTTACACGTTTTCAGACCCCCTGAACCCAAAAAATATGTTTTTAGCAATTGGTCTGTGTGCGTGAACAAAATATCTTAAGAACAGAACATCCTACGAACTTGAAACTTAAGTTAGATACCACTAGAGAACCTGATATGAACATTTTCATTAAAATCTGTCAACCAGAAGTAGTAGTTCATTCGTGTAATTTTTTACTTTTTGTGATTTTCTCAAAAACGGCTTCTACGATTTTTTTAAAAAATTGCCTCATTTACTAATTTTTTATGCCCTACAAGATAGGGTAGGCGCCATGTCTACTGAAATTCTTGGGGAGGTTGTTTTCACATAATTTTTTTTTTTTAAGATTGCAACTTTAATATGCATTTTAGCGCAAAAATGTACATAATAAAAGTGGTAGAGAATTTAAAATTCTACAACTTTTATTTCAAACATTTTTTTGTATAACGCTTAGTTTAGCTGTAATTAAAACAAGGCTAGAAGAATTCTGAAAATAGCTATCAGAAAAAATGAAGGAAAGATAGTACTAGAAGTAAGGAAACACCAAGATCAATTATGTTTTTTAAATTATGGATAGTCACATTGGCACCACTCCCACAAAATAATAGTAATCTCCTAATGTTACTAGGTTATCTGATTTTAAGGTTAACCTCAATAGAAAATCTGGAAATTGAGTAATTGTTTTTCAGCCAGTTCATTGGTTTTCCACTGGCATTCCTTGACTTATAGAATGCCACTTATTGATACAAACATCAAACATTTATTTTATTCTATTTATTATTCTAAAAAAAATGTGTGAGTATCAGTGGCTGATTCTGTTATCTCATGTTCCTATTTTAGATACTGAAAGATAAATTTTGTTGCGAAGAAGAGAAACCAGATTCTATAAGAAGATGTAATGAGACTGTTGATGACAAACCTTTTCCAATGTGTGATTATTCAAAAGGCTGCCAAGGACCCCCAAGCATTTATAAGTATGAGTCTACAATAAAATTCTTATTTAAATGTACCTTTTCAACTTAAATTTACATAAGGCTTTGAAGCCCTATCATTCTACTGGCAGAAAGTTGATCTCAGTTGTTAAGTAACATTGGCTGGGTGAGTAACTTTGTAAGATGACCAGCTCACAATCATACGTGAATAAGCACAACTGGATGTCCCAGTTCAAATTCATGCCAAAAAGAAAAGATCTAGCAACAAACAGCAATCAAATTGGGTGTTTGAAAATAAAAATTGTTTTCAATAAAAAAAATCCCTTTCATGAAACGGCTGGTGGCAATTTTTAAAAAGGCTTACCTTTGACCTATGGAAAAAACCATTCGTGATTTCTGTAACCACTTTTAATTGAATGACATTATTTTTGTTTCCAAATTCCGACTTTGATTTCTTCACTCCGGTTTTTGGCCACTTCCGTTTGAAACTGGAACTTCAAACCCAAAGATTTCTGAACCTACTCTTTAAGAGGAATTGAATGACACTATTTTTGTTTCCAAATTCCGACTTGGATTTCTTGACTGTTTTGGGCCACTTCCAGTGGAAACCGGAACTTCAAGCCTAATACAGACCCACTAACTTTTTGTGTAGATTATGAATCCAAAAATTGTTTGTCTCTTGTAGTTCCCGACTTTTGATATCTTGACTTCTGGTTTTCGGTTACTTCCGTTAAAACCAGAACTTCAAGCACAATTCAGGCCCACTAACTTTTTCTGTAGATTACGAATCTGAAAACAATTTGTTGCTTTCTCTTGTAGTTTCTGACAGCTGAGTGTGACAGACGTAGGAAATGATAGATATCAATTGCCATCAAATTAGGTCTGTTTACTCTAAAACCGTGTTAATTCATAACATTTGGAAAACTGCGTTCTCATCACCATCATACTCTTCCAAGTTTTCTCAGGCTGGGCCCAACACAACTCCTCTCCATTTCACTTTAATTTTTTTATCTCTGATGCTTGATCAATGTTCTTATTTATTATTGTCCCTAAATATCTGTATTCTTTACTCTTTCAAATTAATTTTTTTTATTAAGTTCACAACATTCTTAGATTTGGGTACAATGGTTTTGACCATAATTATATGTAATTAAGAAGATGTAAGAAATACTACGTAGGTATAAATAAATAAAGTTTAACCAACCACTAATATAAATTACAGTATAAATGAAATTATCACCTTACCTTTGGTTGCTTTTTAAGTTTAAAACACTTACGCGCGTTTTGGTGGTACCACTTTCTTCAGACCATATTATTAAAATTACAAATTAAATTTCAGAACAGTGTTTCCATTCATTCATTTAGATGAAAACTGGTTTTAAATTTCATTCCTGCAATTGTTTACTTATTACAATAGATGGCAGCAGCTTCTTTAATTAAATTGTCATCTTTACATTTTAATTTTTCATTAATTATTTTATCTTTATTTAAATATGTGGATGTATATTTGGAATATTTCATTTTTTTGTATTTTATACTTATTATCATATTTACATTTATCCATAAAATATATTTTAATATATGTAATGTAATATATATATCCATGTTTACATAATGGATAAATGTAAATATGATAGTCTAATAAATATAAAATACAAAAAAATAAAATATTTCAATACATACACATAAATTTAAATAAAG
Source organism: Catonia carolina (assembly GCA_035578175.1). Lineage (NCBI taxonomy): Eukaryota > Metazoa > Arthropoda > Insecta > Hemiptera > Achilidae > Catonia > Catonia carolina. Next base: position 262,616,333 of record JAQMRL010000001.1, read on the forward strand.
ATAAAATAATTAATGAACAATTAAAATTTAAAGATTATAATTTAATTAAAGAAGCTGCTGCCATCTATTGTAACAAGTATAAACAATTGCAGGAAAGAAATTTAAAACAGTTTTATTCTAAATGACTGAATGGAAACACTGTTCTGAATTTTAGTTTTTAATTTTAACAATATGCTCTGAAGAAGGCGGTAGTATCAAAAAACGCGTGTAAGTTTTTTAAACTTAAAAAGCAACCAAGGGTAAGGCGATAAATTTCATTTATACTGTAAACTACATAGGTATATTGTATTGTGAACATTATAACAGAAACAAGGTGTTAATATACTATGACTCTTAAGTGTACAGGGGATTTCTGTACACATGCTCAGATATAAAACATTTTTAAACAAAAGGAAAATTATTTTCAAAATTTCTCTTGAATACGGTTTAATTTTAAGTTGGTTTTAGTATAATTTATTAGGAAAAAAAGAAAGGTTATAAGTGTTTCAATGGCCAGTGTTGTTCAGTCAATTAATAAAATATACAGTAAGACCTCAACTTACGCTAAGGATGCATTCTGCAAAATCATCGTGTAACTTGGATTGTTCAGTTTAACCTTAAAACATTCGCTAATTGTACGTAGAGTTGATTCACTAACCCAGTCGTTCCTTTTATGTTTTTAGCATCTGCATTAGCAGATATTGCAAAACAGTCAGATGTAAAACAAAAAATAAACGACATCTAACTTTTCCTTTAAAGTAATCGCTCTCCATTTTTGTAACCTTCATTCAAACTTATACTGTACGCAAAGTAACAACAAAAACAAGAAAATAAAAGACCTGAAAATTGTAGCACAATTAAAATCACGATTAAATCTATATAACCTTACACGATGGATATTTTTAATTCACTAAAAAGTACTAATTTTTAGAACAAAAGCAAATAATAATAAATAAAATATCAGTGTAAAAATGGGGAGGGCAAGTACGATACCGGTTTCGAGTGGAATTAGCCAAACAGTGGTCATAAATGTAAACACTTGTAAGATAACAATAACTACTGTGCACAATATAGGGCTAATATAAGATCAACGAAATCGCGCTAACGTGAATTCGTGTAAGTCGAGGTCTTATTGTATATGAATACTAAGAGAAGTGAGTATGGATTAGTACTGATTTATTACATCATTATTTTATAGTGCCAGTTTGTATTTAGACCATATGTTTCTTTTTGTTTTCTTCCAGTATACAAGATCTGGACCCTACATTTTCAGACTTGATTGACTCAAAAATTCGTGAAGCTAATATAGAAGAAATAGCACGAAATTATTTTAAAGATAGGTTATCTGAAAATGATGAAGAAGATCCATATGATCTGGATGTTGATTTAAGTGCTTTAAATGATCTTGGAGGAACCAAGATAATTAGTGCTAATAAAAAACGTGAAACGAAAAATAGAACAAAGGAAACTCCAATATTTAGAAATGAAACACATCAAAATTCTAATCTAGTCAAAGATGAAGTAAATTCTGAAGTGGATGAGAACACAAAGAAAAAACATAATAAGAAAAACTACGGTAAAATGTATTTACAACAAAACATTTTAAGTCATGAACGGAAAACTGTTAGTAAAAATGGTACGGATAAGTATAAAAAATTAAGTGCTCTTGGAGGTGGTTCTGCTTATGCAAATCAAGGATCTGGACGACATAGAGTAAATCTTCAACATAAGAATCTTTTGGTAAAAACCAGCATTGACAAACCACAACTTTTAGCAAATAATTACAATAAATTTGGAGGTACAAACTGTCCATGTTCTCAGTGCCCAACCACGTTACCACCTCCTCTTTGTATTCCTCCTGAGACAACATGTACAACAAGATGTACAACATGCCCACCGATGTTAAAATTTACCATTCCAAATTCAAATTATTTAGTATTTCGTCCGGCATGTCCAGTAATTGATCAGATCGTTTTATCTGATTTTAAAATTTCGATTATTCCGATTATATGCGATCAAGGATATGATATGCAAAATGATTTTTATTTTCAAATTTACCATGAAACTGGTTCATGGCCATTCGGTCTGGAAAATAATAGAACAATCATTAGGGGCCAAAGAGCACTTTTTTATCTTTTGGAAATTAGAAATAATGTTACAAAAGCACCATTTATTTACCATGGAGAGAACTAATTATGGAGATTGTATCATGTTATTGATTACTAATAATGTAATAAATCATATTATATATGGACTCTTAACTGTATATTTATTTTTTCACTTAATGCGTATATTTACAGTAGGTCTGCGTTGTAACGGACTAAATGGGGAAGGCAACAGTCCATTGTCATGAAAATTTGTTATATCAAAATACAGCCAGGCAAAACTTATTAAAATAAACACATTAAAATATTTTTACTTATCATGGTTATAGTCAGCAGAAATAACGGAAAAAACTCGTCTTAGCAGTATTTAGATGTCACAAATCAAGCAAAATAATCAAACACATGTAGATTAAGAAAAGGTAATTCAGTTCTATAATGTTATTTTCCCACAATAATGGAATTCATTTACACATACACATTAACCCTTCTGGGACTGATAGGTTTTAGAATATTAACTCTTCAAACACTAATTCCGAGATTGCACCGATAAAACTTGACTTTTCTTATCCAAAAAATTTGAAATTTTTATGAGACTAAGAAAACTTTGAGAAATGTTTTAAAAAAACAAACATGAAACTCTTGTTTTTTTTACACCAGTTAAGCGAATTTACGAAAAATTTGTTGTAATTTATGCAAAGTTGCGCGTTTTTGTCAAAATTTGGCAATAAATATTTATTATTTTTATTGTTTTTAGTCTGGTATTATAGAAGAATGTCTAGCGAAAAATCTGATATACTTAATGCCCTCGCTTACCACACTAGACAACTATTCAAGCGTATGTAAGAGTCAAGTGCATATGGATTCTATAGTAAAATGCAGGCTGTAAAAGTTTCTCTCTTTGAGCTTATGTTATTGACCCATTCCTACAGTTATTTATATGACATGTTATTATATGAAAACATGGAATTTTGGGAACGTGTGCATGTAGAAAAAAATACATAAGATAATATTGGAAGATTTTAGTTCCATTGTGAAGAATGTCTGAAAATAGCTATCCTACGAATTTCGAAACGTACACTCCCTTTTACAGGTCATATTCAATTCAACCAGTTTTGGTATAGGAGTACCATTGAACAATTCACCTACCTTTACCATTCAAGCTTTCAAACGCGGTTACAACTCTTATTTTTAAATAAGGAGATACAACCTTTACACGGTTTTCTTAAAAAAAAAACTGCAATCGAGTGGTATCCCAACATTCATAAATCAATAGAAAATTTCCCACTCACCCGATTGTGTTTCTAAATAGCTTACTTTCTTCCTCATATATTTAGCTATTGTTTAACTATAATTTTTACTGGTGTGCACATACATTGACCTTCACTATTACACAAACTGTTGAGTACTTACACACTTGTCATGTAACAACCATGTATGGGCTATTCGGCTTAGAAGCGTTAAGTTACATTTATGTTTTTACGTTGTTCTTTCATCAGTTCTTTTTGACAGTTAAAATTTAAACGGAAAATACACTATGGTAACATAAGTACAAATAAACAGAAAGAAAACTATTTTATTACGGATATGAAAAAGATTGAAGTGATGTGAAAAAATGTTTCATTTTTAATTGAGTGCCGGACTGATATTTCTTTCTAATAAGTTCTTTAAATTGCCTAAAACCTAAAATGTTTATACAAGTGTTGGACGTCTTTTCCTCTGATAAATCTTTGTACGAAATCACTACATCAATTGCATATTGTACGTTAGAAAGTTTGGGTTCCTGTACTAATGCTCTAATCCTCTCTTCTGAACTATTGAAATCTGTAATCATTCTTTAGAATTTTGTCATCATTCATTATCAGATAACCATGATTGTTGACGCTATCATCTTCCAACCATTCTTTTACATTATTTACGGTTACTGTTGTTTCCCTCTTTATTCATAATTATTCATAATTCATGCAACTCACTAGCATCTACGAGATAATTTTTTTTAATTAATCAACACGTCATCTCTCAAGAGATTTTTCTTAAGAATTAATGAGAGTCAAACTTTTCACTCAATTCAGTGCGTCATTCAATTTAAAAGTTGCTGCTTTTATTGAATAATTTTTAATATATCTTATTCTAATATTTATTTTAGTGGTTTTTTCTAATTTGAAGTCCGTTATAGCATGGACTTACTGTTTACATTTTTTCAGGATCTGGTTATTAATGACAAAATAATTACATTAATTATGATGGTTGTATCTAATAGAAAATTACAATAAATTAATCCAAAAATTATCCCATTAAATTGAACGAATTGGAACCAGGTACCAGTTCAATAATCTGAAAAGTTGTGCATAACAAGAATAATCCAGAAATAGCTAACTTTAATATTATCCATGCATTATTGGAATGAAAACTCAGATGAAGTTGATGTGAACTGGGGGACAGCTGATAATGAAGGTGATTAGTTTGTAGACCAAGAAATAGTTTCTGTAATCATGTGGGAATCTAGCGAAGGTTCAGAAGAAACTGATGAAGTATATGTAACACAATCTAGTTTATTTCACTGTCAAAAGAAGCAAAAGCACTGCAGTGTGCAGTGCACACAGACATCATGTTCCATGTGGTGATTGTAATATATTGCATTATCAACGTTTTCAGCATTACAACAGCAAACAAATTGTGTGATTTTATACAGTCAGTAATGAAAATTGATAATTTCTTGTAACTGCTAATGAACTAGGAAAAAATAGTTCAACAGTAAGTGATATACAAAAAAGATGTATAATTACATCTTGAATTTATGAACTGTGTTCATTTTTTATTCTCAACCACCATACATTTCAATCTTATCACTTTTTCTTGCCCCATGTATGATACATAGAGAAGGAAAGTATTTGTTTCATGTCAATTTTTTAATGGAAATGCAAGTTTTTAAGCCCCTTAAACCCAAAAATCATGTTTTTACTGATTGGTCTGTGTGAGATCAAATATCTTAAGAACAGAATAGTGTACAAAGTTGAAACTCTTAAGTTAGTTATTAAAAGGGAACCTGAGGAACATTTTCATCAAAATCGGTCAACAAGAAATAGTAGTTAATTCATGCAGTTTCTCAAAAAGTGCTCTCCTACGGTTTTGTTTAAATGTACTTTATTAACTACATTTTTGTGTTCTACAAGACAGGGTATAAGTGGTATATCTGCTGAAATTCATAGGTTTTCCTTGTGGTAAAAAACTGGGTTTATTAAGGTTGTGACCAAAATATGCATTTTTCAACAAAAATATACATAATCAAAGTTATAGAAAATTAAAAACCTACAATGCTTATTCCAAGTTTCTTTTTGTATAGTGCATAGTTTAGTGTCAGTTAGGATTTTCTGTATTTTATCACTGAAGTCAGTAAATAATTGGTCTTTTTAAGATTGCAGCCTTAATATGCATTTATGATGAAAGTGTATGAAACTATAAAGATAAAGAAAATTAAAAAACCTACAACTTTTATTTCACAGATTTTTTTAAGCGCTCAGTTTAGTGTCAATGAGTTTCTATATTTTTAAGTCAAACGAGTTGATTATAAAATTAATGTTTTATTTAAAAAAATGATAATTCAATTCAGTTTGGTTTAAGAAATGAAAAATTTATGAAAATATGGCCAATTACACCTGAAAATGAAAACTGTGAAAGCTGTAATGAGATTTTACGAAGTAATCAACAATATAATTAAAGTTTTGATGCTGCTACTATTCTGGTGGTGAAGATTACAAAATAGTTAATTTGAGGGTTGTTATGGTAACGGGAATTGTTTATTCAAGTGCCTAATGTCTTCTTTTATAAACAATATGAGAGAAAATATCATGAAATATGAATATAAGTCTTAACATAAGTGTAAAATTGGTTGTTAAAATAGATTAGAATTTTTGGGAAATTAATTTGCATTGTTGGCTAGTAACCCATATTTTAATAAAAAAATTAAAACTATATACCTCCAAACTCCTTTCTTTTAAATATTTCTTCTTCTCATCCTCCCTGGCTTTCTGAACTTCACCTACTTGTTAGCTGCTAGCTGCTCTTCTTTCTGAAAATTGACTCCCCTGAATTTCTTTTGATCACAACCTCACTAAATCCTAAAAAGCCGGACTTAATACCAGACACAAACTCAACGCTCTACCCTCATAGCTGACCAATGAACGAACCTACCTCACAAGGTTCAACTGACCCAGAATCCTGATAAATGAAGAACAACTCTGATTGGTGGGGGAAAATAGGAAATCAGAAAAGGGCCTAAGGGAAAACACTTGTGGCCCAAATAGAATACAACCCCCAATAGTGGTTATACTATTTTTCAGCGTTGATAAGCTCTGAATGTATATATTGCTCCCTACCCACTTCATAGCGAGCCAATAACTTGCCAATACTTTCTCACAGCTCTGTTACATATTTTGTCAGCCATATTTTTGGTCTTTCAATAACAATTATGATCTTTGAATATACAACCAGCTGATTATAAACTATTGCATGTTAACCCGCTCTATAATCGAAGTGTTCAGTATGAGATGCAAAACACGAGTGAACTACTATGGCTCTTGCACGCATGTGTGCATAATGTTTGTCAGGCTGATACATATTTGTACAATCTGACAATGGTGGCAAACAATTTGGTCTAAACTCATGCAACAGCAGAGTTCAATAAAGAAAAGCATTACAGTGATACATTTTTTTTGTGTAAAAAAATTGTGATATTACTACGTTAATACATCATACTACAAATGTTGAGGATTTTTCCTTCACACATGTTGGTTGGGTTTTTACACTATTATAAATTAAGTAGGATTTATCATATTGATAACTATGATTCATCATAGTTAACGCTCTTTGTAACTTTTAACAATACGTATATCGAGTTATAAAATGGCAGGTTTTCAACTTATTAAAATTTACAGACCCTAGCTAAGAATTGAAACAACAGCTAATAATAGAAAAATATGAATACAAGTAGAAAGAACTACTTATTTCAGATTGCTTAGTCTGTAATACACATAAACGCAGAAGGTTTGTAGTCTAGTTCCTCGCTAGGGCCTAAAATTTTGAGTTATTTTCAAGAATAGGCTGAAATTTCATTTAGTGGTACCCTTGGTTTTTTTTAATCTGGCTTCCTGCTTTTGAAGAAGCATAATTTTTAGAAACCCTGTTCAATAAACTCTGTACTATTTCAAAATTAACATCTCTTGTATCTCAAGATTATTACAGAATGAAAAGCGGTTATTATCTCTTTCTTTGAAAGAATAATAATAGAGTTGTTAACATAATACAACAAAACAAAAATATTAAGCAAATAAAATAAACTGACCACTTGCCGCAGCACCATTTGTATGTCTCACACTTCAGAGGGGTTAGGTAGTTAAGCAAAATACAAAAATATTAAGCATATAAAAAAATCAGGTTTAAAAAATAAATTTAAAAAACTTATTTATAATTTTAATATATTTGTAGAATTAACATAAAAATTAATATGTACATATTTCTGAATATAACCATAAAATAATAAATAAGGAAGTCTGTAGATCTTTAAAACTGAACGACTGCATGACACTGCAACAGAAAGAAATTAAATATTAATTTCATTGCAGGGTTGGATCTCAAGATATTTCATAAAATTGAAAATGTTTGTTGAAATTATACTCAAAATTCTAATCTTATTTATTTTGAATTAACAATTCATTTTAAAGTGTTAATTTGTTTAAGACAAATTTATTAATGTAGAGAAAACCTAATGGTTCATTTAATGACAATGAAACTTTTTGAGGGTGAAGTTATATAACCTTAGAAACACTGATGATCATCAACAGTTTAATCATAAACATAACTTTTTTTGTTCATTTCACAATGTCAGCTCTGCTTGATTTGTACAACAAAAAAACAACATCCAGTCTAAAGATTTATTCGTAAGGTATAAAACCGGCACACATTTACTCAAGAATGTTGAAACAGTATGTTGTAAACTTTTTCAACTAGTTTTAATTCGGGCAGAAAAAATATCAATGATCTCTGTAACCAACAAAAAAAATTCAATACTTGTGCGCTAGCCAATCAAGTGAATTTAATAGTTTTCTGGGACTCACAAGGCCCAATTTTTGTGACTATTAGAGAACAACACACTGTGAACAGTTAAAACCACTATAACATGCTTCAACAAAAATTAAGATCCCGAAAAAAGGCTAAAATTTAAGGGTGCTTTTTCAAAATGTTTCTCTTGCATGATGAAGTGTGCCTTTACAAAATTTGGAAAACAAAAGAAATGCTTGAGAAGTTGGGTTGGTAGATGTTATCACATCCAACCTCGCCCACCAGATTTTCATTAGTTCAGCCCACGCAAAGACTTTTAACATGACACGATGATAATTAAGCAGTCCAAGAATGGTGCACGATAAAGACTTCTACACTGCAGAAATCACGAAGCTCACAAAATGGTGAGACAAGTGTCCAAATGTTGCTGAACACTATGTTGTAAAGTAGTTAAGTTTAATTGCATTGAATGAACAATTTTTTCTGTAAATCAATTTGTCTCGTTAATTATTAAACACTCATTGTAAAAGTAACGAAAAGAAAGCATATAGTGTTTTTGAGATAAAAGGATTACTCAAAGAATTCAAATGAAATGAAAATGGTGCAGATGATTATTACATTAATAAAATACTAATTCATAAATTAAAAAAATAGAAGATAATTTGTCTCATTGATTGAATGTCCTTCATATTTACAATTCTCTAATGATCAGATTACTAAAACTTCTGGGTAGGTACTAAATATATTACATTTTTAAAATAATGAACAGAAGAAATTCAACAATTTTCCATATTGTGACGTGAAAATCATAACCTAACCGAAGTGTCACTCAATTGAGCACTTAAATATTCTTCGATTACATTTAGAACAAACTCAAAACCACACTACCAATCACTAATTTTAACAAAAGAGCTACTCTTAATCTCTTAGTCAAATTTCTCCATTAATTTGATGATTAAAACTTATCCAGAAATTTAAAATTGATTAAAATACAACTTAAACTTATTTACTTTAGCTGGACATTATACTTCTTTTCTTTAAAACTACAAAAAATCAACAAGGTCTGATACTGAGTAGCAATGAATGATTGGTATTTAAATATACATAAATAATAATACATACCTACTCATTATTATTATTTCTACATAAACAAATCATAGTTTTGTTTTTGAGATGGATGCCCTGAAACAAAAAGAAAATTACATATAATTGTGTAAAATTTTTATATTTCAGTAAAAAATTTTGTAACTATATTGCTTATAATAACAAATTGGTTGTAACAAGAAAAAAAATTGGCTTCCTTTTGGTTTGCATTGAATTTAATACCATTTATAAAAACAATACCTGCTATAACAGCACCGGTTGTAACAATGAAACCGGCAATAACTGCCATTTTTATCTTCAATTGAGTAATTTTTAGTCAACTATAGTGACATTGACATTTTTAAAATATGAGGCGGATGTTTATGACAACATAATTATTAATGTTCACGATAAGATGCTATGTCTTTCCGACAATCCAGTGCCATCTACAGTATACATTGATCTGATTCTCTGAATTACTGCATGTAACAACTTATTTTTTGTTTGCCATAACAAAACTGTTACCACTACCATTAAAAGTTTGACAACACCGACGAAGAATCAGAGGTGCTGACTGTTACAGAAGCTTTTGGAGCAATTTCAACCCTTCAGAAATTTTTTCTCCTTGCTGATACAAATTCAGAACTTAAAGAAGTTTTGAATACCGCAAAGAAAATTATTAAACTTGCCGTTTACAACAAACATTCAAGAAAACGACATCTATCACAGACTTTTTTAACAAAAGTGTTTAATTTGCTAGTTGTTAAGTATTGTACTGTATTATATTTTTAAATATGTAACCATTAATATCATTGTATTTTTAAATAAAAAACCCCACACACATCACATGAAAATGGAAGTTAATTAGTTCTAGTACTGGGCATATTTAGTACAATACTGGAAACTACTGTGCATATAAAATAGGTAAACGTATACATATAGGGGCGATACAGATAGTCTTTAACAACTACCCACTATAGCGACCGTATTCACCCGGTCCCTTTAAGGTTGTTATAATCAATTTTTACTGTATTATGGAAACTTAACCAGAACCACAATTTGCTATCAGTAATAAATTAGTTTCCAAGTCAAAACTCCTCTGGTACAAGTACAATAAACCCTCGGATTATTCGACCAGATTTTAAAAAAAACCTAAATGATGCTAATAAAAGACACAAACTGTTTTAAATAGGAAGACTACACAGAACCACAATTTGCTATCAAGTCAAAACTCCTCTGGTACAAGTACAATAAACCCTCGGATTATTCGACCAGATTTAAAAAAAAACCTAAATGATGCTAATAAAAGACACAAACTGTTTTAAATAGGAAGACTACACTGATACAAAATGATAGTTTTAATACAATAACAAATTCAATGTTTTTATAAAATTAAATGATTTAAGATACTCTAAATATGAATTATCGTAAAAAGAGTGCTGAGCAAAGATGTGCGTCTGTATTAGTATAGTCTCATATGTACTGCAGTAGTGCAGCATATGTAATCAAGCAATAGAACAGTATGCTTATAAAATACTATGGGTGTTGTCAAATTTAAACAACACTCTGACTGTAGGTCAGAGAGGTATGCAGGGTCGAAGTCAAGTAGGCAGATGATTAGCCTAAACTAGACAGATAAAAACTTACTAGATTCAACTCCTGGCAAGATTCCAGAAATAGATTTACAGTAATACTCAGTTTATATGTTTGAAAGCCAAAGATTTTAACATTAGCGTTTTAGCAACCAAAATGTAAAGAATTTGGCCACATTCCATCACTAATTTTAACCTACTTTGAATTTCACAAAGCAGGCACCCTAAATGATTTATCGTCTACCAACATTTACCAGTTGATAAATACCATTACAAAAGAGTTTACCATAAATACAAAAATTAATGATATGCTTCCAAATATATTTTTTACACACATTTTTACCTTGAAATGGAAAATATAAAGAGACAATATCACTTATGGGGTGAGTCACAGGTGACTGTACTCTAGACTGAGTACAAACAATGTACTAAAGACAGGAACCAAGTACTTAGCAAAACTATTTAGTATATTCTGTATCAGAAATAAGTAACCGAACACACATGCAATTTAGTTAGCGAACTACAACCGTATCACACCGAAATGATGCACATTGACCAAAATCACGATTAAGTCATTTTATCTGTTCCTAGGGCTAACAGAACATGTGATAAGTCACATGGTCAGACAATTATAAGTCTTAAGCATTTATGAACAGAAAAGATAGAGGTGGAAAAGACACTAATCAGAGTTATCTCCTCTGATGGTAATGAATTTCATTATACAGCCAGACCCGGTGGTGAATAAAGTAAAGGTGTCATTTGGAGGGTGGAAAGAAGATACTTTTCAGTAAGCCTAGCATGCTGATACGCATACTTTTCCACTCAGTGAGGAAGGCGATGGTAAACCACCTTACTTCTCGTTTTACTGAGTAAAGCCTCTTGAGGTTCAAACCAGCCTTTCGGCTGATGACCTCACATTGCTCGCTTACATCTGGTTCAAAGTACCCATCTCCTGCAACTAGTATATTACTATTTCTAGATCTCTGAGTTCAACTAGAATCAGAATAATCATCCTTCTTAGTTTAGCTGGCATTATTTCTATATCAGTATCATTCAGTATCCACACAGAGTTGTACCAGGGACTGAAATATCATGTTTTAACACACGACTAGTTTCAACAAAAATAAAATTTTCATTTACAAGTTACAAATAACAAAAAAATGACAAACTATTAAGTTACAAAAAAAATATACTCTACATTTTATAACTATAATGCTCAATTGAATAAGGAAAAATTTTATTTTACATTTTCTTAGACAAAAAGAAATACTTACGGAGTTTGAACATGTTTACTGCCACTTAAAACAATGTAAGCAGACTGTGTTTCTTTCTGTTTCTGTTGTAACATGCTTAATGTTCCTAATGGAGTATCCGTAGAACTCATTTGCTTCATTAACTGTAACAAAATAGCAGAAGGTTGAAATTTTTTTATGCAATATCTTCTAACAATTTCCATAAAGATGAAACAATTGAGCCAATAAACATCACTACGAATACATAAATTTTTGAAATCCATCCTACCAACCAAAAAAATAAATACAGTATAAATTACAGTATACATAAATCACAGTATAAATGAAATTTATCGCCTTACCTTTAATTGCTTTGTTAGGATTAAAAAACTTACGCACATTTCGGAGGTACCACCTTCTTCAATTATTAAAATTTAGAATGGTGTTTCCATTCAGTCATTTAGATTAAAACTTTAAATCTAAATGACTGAATGAAAACACCGTTCTAACTTTTAATTTTCTCTGAAGAGGTAGTACCATCGAAACGCAAGTTTTTTAAACTAAAAAAAAAGCAACCAAAGATAAGGTGATTAATTTCATTTATACTGTAATCACTATAAATTTTTATGATTACACAAGAAGAGTAACTTCAGCTGTTCCTAATGGTTTTTGATGTAAAAAATAAAATAAAATAGGTCCCAGATCTGCATCTTCTATAGTTTTTAAGATATTTGAGGTAAATAGAAAAAACTGTGACTAAAAATAAGAGTTTTTAGGTAAGAAGTATAATAACTTTGTTAAAAGACTAATAAATGCCTAAAAGTTAAAGACTAAACTTGTAGAGCATTTAATTTTGAGAAAAATTTTTTAGTTTGGAAAACAGATGGAAATCACTCGGGGCCACGTCCAGATGATCAAAAAGCTCCCATCGAAACTGTTGCAGCAAGTTCTTCGACAATGCAGCAGAATGTGGTCGTGCGTTATCATGCAGAAGCACACCGCAGCTAGACTACAATCCCTGTAAACTTAATGCACAATTTTTGAACTAAAACTTCGTTCATCACATTACCATAAACCTCAATTATTTGTCTGCAAATTTTGATAGGTCGTACTCCTTTAGCATTCAAAAAGCGTATTACAATACGAACCTCACACTTGGCAGGATTGCTAATTTTGTCACACATTTAAAAGACTTACAAAACAATCAATACACAACTGTATTGGCTCGCTGTTAGCGACAGACTGGTCCAAGGTGAGTAGAAGACCAATAACTCAGTAGCGGAAGTGGTCGGGGAACTGTGTGCAGCTCATCAGATCAAAAAGTTTTTTACTTTCCGAATGACCCTTGTATATTCACATAGAACAAGATAAAGTAAGAACACCAGATGTATTTACATGTTTACAGCTACAAGAATTTAGTAATATTTTAAGTTACTTACTACTTCCTGTTCATTCTTCTTCATACGCTTTTCAACTTTATTTTTCCCAGGTCCTTTACCATGGAACTTATGTGAAAGATACCTACAAAAAAATAAAGAATAAAAATACAATGTTGTTTTTATACTCTTCATTTTCATTACAAATTAAATGAAGCCAAAAAATTTAATTTATAGTTTTGTTAAGTTATTCTGTTTTATCAGTTATAAAAGTCCACACACTG